>JANUWF010001176.1:6802108-8059413 GCA_026120185.1 Voacanga thouarsii
CTTTTGATCTATTGTAGATCAGACAAGCCTAAGAACATTCATGTGAGGAGGTGCAAAAATGTTAAACTACAAAGAACAAAAAGGAAAAGAAAAAATGAACTTTAATAAAAAATTGAGAGGGTTTGGGGAATCTTTGGAAGGATTGTGAAGGACTGAAAAGTTACAGCATCAAAGAAAAGAATTGCACGCAAATCTAATCGCCCAAACCACACATGCTTCTAAACAAAACCAATTGCAAACACATATTACAAATCCATATACAGTAAATGTAAGTACTTGAGAGAGAAAAAAAAAGCATAACTTGAAAAGGAAGCCACAGAAGAAGAGAGGAAGAAATCTACAACTGTGACCTAACCCAATAGCAAATCACAAGAATTACCTTTTTCGACACCAGAAACACTCTTAGATGCCTCCGGTGCCCCTCTTGAATCATCACCGGGCTTGCTGTAGCCCTTAATCGACACCTCTGAAGCAGTCATTTCCTTCGCCTCCTTCAACACATCTCTCATCTCAAACTCCCCAATAACAAAACAGAACCAACTGTAACAAAGAACCCAAAACATTTTCTCCCCACACTATCCAACCCAGCTTCTTCACCATCCAAAAGTTTTTTCAACAAAGCAAAAACCCACAAATTCCTTTCACTTCTCCTTCCACGATTGCATGCAAATTAAACCTAGAATACCACCACCAAAACAAGCCCAGCTCCAAAAATAGCAGCAGAATTCTTTGGGATTCAACAACTTTTCCACCCTTTACAAAGAATGGGATCAAAGGAAGAAATTGATCATGATTTGATCATTAAAACATATAAACATGCAACTGATTTTTTAGTCTTTAGGTTGTTTCAAAGCCACAGATCTCCACAAAACAGGGTGCACAAACACTTTGTGAACATCGATCCATCAAAGTTGAGACCATTTTTTCTACTTAACTATTGAAAGGAAAAATAAAAAGATAAAAATGCCCCTGACTGACGAAAAATGAACAGTGCAAAACATAACTCATTTTTCTCTATTATAAAGATATGTATTAGATATTAAAAAAAAAATTAAAACTCTCCTTCATAGTGTAGTGACATAAGCTTGAGTCCAATTCCAAATTTCTAACGGATGCAAGCAAATTTGAATTATTTTCACTAAACTCATGTCAAAGATAAGGTGTGGTATTTCTTTCTAATCTTAGGTTTTAACACATTGTGTAATCGATTTGATTTTATTTAATAAAATTTTTTACCTAACAAAAAAATAATGTCAAAGAATTTTTAGAATTTTTGAGAATTAGTTTATACTACAATAATATCAAATTTATAATTACTTATATAAAGTCAAAGTCACTTAAAACAATAAAATAATAATTAAGAGTCTAACATATAATTTAAAATTATTGATATTCAATTTTTATATTATTTTTTATACTTGTTAGAATTTGATTTTTTTACCTTCTAAACTTTGGAGTTAGGCACTAAATTATTACCCAGTATCTAAATAATGATTCTTATAATATTAAAAAATTAAAAATTGTGTATTATTCTTTATGCTTATAAAATGAAGTTCATCATCTGTTCTTCTTATCATTCATATATCCATACTTGTTGGATGAGTGGAACTAACTAGCATATATGACGGAGTAAATGCTATATTGCTATAATATAATCCCTCCACTCTTTGTAATCTATCACTTGTCGAGTTTTTTTTTCAATCTACGATTATCTGTAATTTTAGAGAATGATATATATATATATATATATATATATATATATATATATATATTCTAAGTATACTCCTAACATTTGTTTCTTCACAAACCATAATATTAATTAATTTTCAATTTTAAAAAAACTCTATAATTTCTAATGAAAGTAATTTTTTCTCTCAAAATTCTATACAATTAAAATTTTCTTTTAATCTATGTGAATTAATTAGAAATGATACTTATTTAAGAATGAAAAACTGAATGTGTAATAATAGGGTACATACAGAGGACCATCCTTGAATGCAACCTTCATACAATGAATTTATCTGCCATTTTCTCCTATTGCTAATAAAACCAATATGGCATATTTGGATTGTCGCTCAATATGGTGCCAGACATTCTCTTGAGTATCTCTTTGGATCTAACAGACATTATTGCTTGAGTTCTTGCCTCTGTGCCTTTCAATGGAGTGTGGTGGAGGTTTCTATTTTAGGAGGCCTAAGGTACTTATTATGTGAAACAATTTGTCTGATTTGACAGACTTAAAAGTAGCACAACTTGAAATGTATTCTATTAGAAAGTAGGGATAAGGCAAAACAATAATACTATGAGAGAAAAGCTTAGCATGCTTCAAAAAATGTTGAAAGATCAAATCTTTGATGTTGATCTTCAAGCCTCTTCCAATTTTATATATCAAAATAGCCTTATCTTTCAATAAAATGGAAATGTTAACAACTAGGAGTTAACGTAAAAATTTACAAAGAGTAAAGTATAGCACTATCAAGTTTGAAGATCTAATATAGCAAGTGTGTAGCCATTGTTGTATAAAACCACTAGTTAAAGCCGTGCAAACTTCTTTTAGATTCATTACTTTTCCAAGTCCATCAATGTCTTCATAGTAAGGTACTCCAAAGATGTCAGTAAGAATCTGTGGATTGGGTTCAATAGAAAATCCTTTAATGTACATAGAATGATATGGATTGCTATGTTTATCACCAATATTAGGCTTCAGATTAGCATTGAACTCTTTTACCAGAGTCTCATTATCCTGCTCTACAAAAATAGCAAATTCTAACAATCTAACTTTCTACAAAATGTCACCAATTTCAAAATCTTTAAACTTCTCAATGTACAGCCATCTTTCAACTTGCGTACTCTTCCCAGCACAATCTTAAATTATTCTCTACTTTTTTTTATCACAGAACAACTGTGGATCAATTGACTTTGTAGTTTGTTTCTTTAATCTCTTTGGAGGATTTTGTTTGGCCTTGCTAGCTACTTGAGTTTTTCCTTTTCTATCAGTTAATTTTTCTTCAATTATTTCAATCTCAACTTTACCAACAACTTTCTTACTGTTACTCTTCTTTGATCATTCTACCTTAAATTCAGAAATAGTTTCTTCACTGACTTGTTTAGAGGTTCTAGTATCATTCAACAATTTTTAGATAGATTTTTAATAGCAAATAATATTTTCCTTGATTCCAAACTATTCTTAACTTCATCAAGACTCATTTATGATTTCAAAACAGACAACATGTACAGGATCTAAATAAAGGTTTTACATCTAGTACAAATTTTTCAGTTATTCTATTTTGTTCACCATTGTCAATGTCAACATTTATTTGTTATTTTTTTCAACTGCCTCATTCTTCTGTTCAATCTCTTTTAACATTTAGACAATAGAGGGACCCACTGATTTGCCAGATTCCTTCCATTTTTCAATTTGTTTAATGAAATAGATAGGTATAGAAAACTTAAAGCCTTCTCAAATATTTAGGTTTGAAGGAATGTAAACAACTTAACAAGAGTTAACATGTGTAGGATAGAATATCATACAAGCGCAGTTGAAAACTGAAAAAGAAAAAAAATTATTATAGTTTAGGATCGCTTGCTTACTTTTCTTTCATGGACTTGAAGAAAATTGTGACAGTAATTGGATTTGGTTAATCATTAAGTTGTTTGGGGCTTGTCTAAATCGTGAACTTTGGAGATGCACAGATAGGAAGACTCATTAAATCTCTGCTTCTATGCATGAAACGCATGTAAAGGCTAAAAATTTTGAACTTCTAATGTATTCTCTCAACCTCACAAATCAAGTTATCGATGAAAGAAGGTTAGAATTATATTTTTAAGGAAGAAAACTGAGAGAGGGAGAGTAAGAAGAGACCAGCAATTGGGGTTGTTCTTATTTTTTTTATGGCTAGCCCCTTTAGGGTTTAAAATAAACCCTCATGGCCTGCTAACCCTAGTCCAAGACAAGTTAGGGTTTTGTCCACCAACTAGTTATTTTATTATTTATTTTGAATCTTTTACTAAAATTTAAAATAATAAAACTTTAGTCCATTTTATTTATTATTTTATTTAGGCATTTTAATTTAATTAAAACCCAAAATAATAAATACATACGACCCAATATAATTATTATGCTAATTTTTATTTTATTCAAACCTATATTTTAATGTGGATTTCCTAGAATTAATTAATTAATCTAACCTATGAATTAATCTTGGACTTAATTAATTATTCTAATCCAATGAACTTTCTAGAATAAAATAAATTCTCTCATTTCACATTCAATCTAAATAATTTGTGCAATGACTAAAATAGCCACTAATTAAATAGATACATTTTGTATTTTAAATATCATCATTTATCATCATATGAAGATATTGACCCTCATGATAATATTGCAATAGTGTTATCTTTGACCTATAATTGTAATGATGATTATGTAATACCCATTATTGAGATATAACTTATTGGTTCTATCATATTTCTCAATAACTTTATTATTCTTTGAACTCTAATCCATAATTTATGACTTCCAAGAATATAACTGTTTATCTAAAAGAAACAACCCTTAAAATAATACACTTGTAGTTATTTCACAAGGTTCTAAATTTTCATAGATTATCTTAAACTATCACAAATGAGTGATTACTTTTTTCATGAAGAAAACTATAGAAGCTTTATTATAAAAGTTCGTCTTGGTTAATTAAAGACGCATGCCTAACATACAAAGTTATTGATTAATGGAGGAAATCTCACCTATAGTATATCAAAGCATATATGTCCAGTTTCACCAAACTACCAACTCATACTCAATTCATAGAGTATCCATCCATGCAGTAATAGTAATAGTGTAGTCTTTATTTATTATAATACTTTCATAAAAACTACTATCACATGATTTAATTCTACATATTCCAAATACACTTATACTATTAGTGTGAGATAATTACTCACTAGTTAAAGATAAATTATTCTCACTTGATCTATACTATACTGTAAAATACAATCCAATACATAAATCATTTACTAACATACTTGAACCTTTATGTATGAAAAATGTGAATACAAATTTATTAAATAGAATACTATTATTATTACAAAATGAATGTCTTTATAGAATTTCTTACTGTTTGAGGACATATTTCCAAAAATAGGTTTAGTAATAGGCTCAGTAGATAGAAAGATATTACTAGTTTCCTTAGTCAAAGAAACTTCTATTGTGAGAAGCTGTAGCAGACTAGACAATGTTGCTACTGCGTCGAGAAGACTGGTACTCTGAGCCTTTCTTGTTCTCTTCTACGATTGCTCTCCTACCATTGTTAGGGTTTATAGCTTTTGGTCAAGCTATGGAACTCCGAACGAGAGAGCAAGAGAGAGAGAGAGAGAGAGTTTACAAAAAGTGGTGAAGAGTGCTGATAAATATTTTACACTAAACGAAAATCTCCTTTTGGGTCGTGTCTCTTTAACTTTTGTCACCGCCTTTAAGCCTTCTTTTTTACTCTTCAAATCCCTATTTTCAAGGGATCATAAGTACTACAGGCTGTCCAAAATTGACATTTAACAGAGTTAAGTCATCTCATCACTTCTGCATATTTCCAAAAACTTGTGCCTTTTTCTCTTCTTTTTCTTTTTACTTTAGCCAAATTTTCCGAAATGAAAAGAAAACACAAACGATAAAATCTGATAATGTTACAATTTTAACATGATAAAATTTTAGATCAAGGTGAACAAAGTCTCAATGATCTTTGCAATTCTTCAAATCGTGTAGCATCAAAAAGTTTTGTCAGTATGTCTGCCAACTACTTCTGTGTAGGGATATATTCAATTTGCACTATCATCTATTTAACAAAATCTCAAATGAAGTGATGCCTAATGTCAATGTACTTAGTTCTACTATGTTGAACAAGATTTTTCGAGATGCCAATTACATTTGTATGGTCAGAGTACACGATTGAGTTCTCTATGAAACAACATCCGACAGTAATATGCTTAGCTTCCACAGTTAACAATGAAATGTAATTCTATTCTTACTATACCAATATACTAAATTGTTGCCGAGATAGAAATAACCACTTAAAATGCTTTTTCAATCATCACGATTTCCAACCCAACTAGCATTACTAAATCCAATAAGATGAGTACTCAAGTCCTTACTAAAATATATTCTATAATCCTTAATATGACAAATATATTTGAGAATTCTTATAATAAATTTTAAATATGACTCTTTGAGATTGGAATGATATCTAGCACATACTCCAATGCTATAAGACATGTCAGGACGATTTGTAGTTAAGTGTAGTTAGTCCTCCAATCATGCTTCTGTGGAGACGTTAATCTACATCTTGACTTTTTTTCATCATTTGACAGTTTTTTTATCAATACAGATTAGTGTTTTAACAAACTTGGATCCATCCATATTAAACCTTTTAGCCAACTTATGAGCATACTTCGTTTGTGAGATAAATACACCATCTTTCATCTATTTAACTTGTAAGTCGAGAAAGAAGGTTAGTTCACCAAACCACACTCATTTTGAACTTAGTCTGCATGAGTTTCACGAAGTCTTTTGACATCTACTTTGGTGTTAACTAATAAGTGCCCATCATAGACATATTTTCTATGTCAATTGTATTTTATTTGTTGTAATATTTAGTATAAATGACTACTTATTTCTATATTTGTACATTATTTTGTGTAGGATTGAATAAAGGAGATTTAAAAAAAATAAGAATAAAAAAGACTGAAAAGAGATTACATGGCGATGTGCAATTCAATCTGCACGGCACCATGGCGTAATCTAAACAATAAAGTCAAAATACTGGGAGTCCACAGTGTCGTGTAGTACACTTTCCATGGCACCATGTGGTTTTAGAATTTAAAAGTTTCCAAATTACTGAATATCGACGGTGCCATGCCAAATCGTCTTTGATGCCACCGTGCAAGATTACAACTCACAATAAAATCAAGCTCCACGATGTCGTTTGAAAGCCGATATAACTAAATAAAGCGTGCATGGTGACGTTTAGATCATTTCTGATGGCACCATGCAAGTTCGCATAACAGAAATACGAATTTGATTTTAAGCGATTTTTAGGACTTTCCAAGGCTTATAAATAGAGTTGTATTTGAACATGAATGAACCGAATATCACATTTTCGAGTTCGAATTCAAGTATAATCGAACACTATTTGAATTCGCTCATATACTATTCGAGCTCGAGTTCGTATTTGAATTCGTTCAATTATTATTTGATAATATTCGAATTCATTTAAGTTCAAGTTTGAAAAACTCAATTAACGTTTGAGTTCGAATTGTCCGAATTCGTTTATTTTATTTTTTTATTTTAAAATTTATTAAAATAATAATTCAAATTTGAATAAAAATAATTAAATATTATAATATTAAATAAATATATATAATAATATAATTAATATTATAATTACAATTATAATATAAGATTTATTAAGAATAAATCTTAATATTATAAAATATAATTAATATAATTAATTTTTAAAAATATATAATATGTTCACAAACATGTTCTAGTTCGTTCATTTATTAAACGAACGACCTTTATTCGAATACGAATGAGCTCGAAAAAGCTTTTGTTCGCGAACGTTCGATTCTTTTACAACTCTACTTATAAATAGAACTTTTTGAGACCATTTTGGCCGGCCAATACTGAGAGAAAACACCCACTCCAAGAAGAGAAAAGAAAAGAGTGGATTGGAGGTTGCTAAGTAAAGATGGAAGATTGAAGATGAGGAAATCAGCTTGTCTATGAGCAATTTCTTGTCCTTTTCTTTAGTCTTCTTTGTCAATTTATATCTATTGCTTTAATTGTTCTTGAAGGATTGAACCCAAGTTAGTTCATGTATTAATTCTACTTTTGATTTGTTGATTTCCAATTCTTAAAGAATGATTACTTAATTTTATTGTATTGGATTTGTTATTTGGGTTGCTTACTCCTAATGAATTCGAGAAATGGGGTTAGGAGTTAGGTTCCAATTAATAGGTTTAATGTTTGTTTTCCCTTGATGAACTTGAGAAAGGATTTGAGGTATTAGAACTTGGTAATCATTGAAAATTTAATGTCGCCTAGAGATAGGGGCATTGGGTTCTTCCAGAATTTTTGGGAGGTTTTGCGCTTAATGCTTCTTGAGTTCAATTGAGGAGGTAGAGATGCCTTTTAATTGGCATAAGAATAGGGAATCCCTAACTCAAGAGAGAGTGAATTTTGCATTCGTAGCCTCTACCAGTTTTAAAATTGGGAATTTAACTATCTTGGATTTGATTTTGTACTTGGCTAATTTAGGGGATTCTTGACAAGTTCATATCTTTCACTTCTTTTGTTGTCTTTGATTTTTTTCACGGCCAATCTTGTGGGATTTATGTTTATTCTTCGTGTTTGCACCCGTTGTAGTTGGTTTATTTCATTAATTTGTTAGGCTAAATAATAGAAGAAAAGTGAGTAGTGGTACCTTTATTCCTTCCTCGAGGAAAAGCGATACTTGCCATTATACGCTATACTACGCAATAGGTACACTTACCCAATTGTGTGGTTTGGATGTTTTGGCATTTTAATTTAAAACTTAATTTTTTTGTGAATTTTTTATACTATTTCCAACACTTGAAATCACACAACATTAATCGAAACAATATGTCATCCACATAAATTTGAGCAAACATAATATGTGCTCAAGTTTTTTAGCGAAACCACTTGTAGCTTGCCTTTATTACAAAACTTGTTTGTTTTTCATACTAAGCTCTTGGTGCCTGAATTTTCTTCAACTTGTAAACATGCTCAGGAAATTCTAGATTTTCAAAACCTTTAGACTATTCAACATAAGCTTCTTCATACAAGAATCTATTTAGGAAAACACACTTCATATATATTTGTTAAAGTATGAATCTTTTAGCACGAGCAATAACAAGTAATAATGTGACTGATTTTAATCTTGTAATAGGAGCAAAAGTTTCATAGAAGTCAATTTCTTCAATTGAGTATAATCTTGCGCAACCAATTTGGCCTTATATCTAGTAATATTTCCAAACTCATTAATCTTGTTTCAAAATACCCATTTGGTTCTAATTATATTCACATCTTTTGGTTGCTACACAAGTTCACATACTCTCAAACTATTTGTTAGCCATAAAGGCATTCTCCTGTGTTTTGACTTATAACAAATATTGATGAAGACTAACTTGTGTGATCTACATGTGATAGGACATATTTGACCTCAATTTTTCTAAGGCATGCAAATAAGACTACTAAACAGCTCTTAAGCAAATAGAACCCAAATGAGTGATTGATCAAGCATATCATCATCTTAAGAGCTTGCATACCGTAAAGTCTTTGTGAAAGAACTATAGATTAGGAATCATTGTTAAGGTATTATTTATAAATTCCTATGTCTCTTTACCTTATATTCAATTTACTTTTATCTTGAAGCACACAAATAAAATAATTTTTAAAAAGTAGGTCTTCAAATATTAGGAATGAGTAGTTTGGATGGACCTCTAAATCTAATACTCTGTAATATTTTCAAAATACTTTTACTTTAAAAAGTGTCATTTTGGACTCACCTTTTAGACGGACATCCTTCCACTTTGTGAATCCAAAACTCTAGAAATCCTAACAGAAAATAACTAGTCGTTACTAGTCATTGAGATTTCAGGATTCGCTCCTATAAAAGCTTTTGGAACTCGATTTTGAAGGAAATTTTTGTGCTATCTCTCTCAAAAACACTCTTACACTTTAGAATACAAAAATCTCCCTTTTCATTGTGATTTAAAATGAAATCAAAATTGCTCCAAAGGTAAAAAGGTACAGGTGCTTAGATTGTTTATATCTGCTCAATCTGTAAGCTATTTTACATTTTCTCTGTGATTTGTTTTGTATCAAGGTTTGGAAAGTAAAACCCAATTAGGATGAGCCTTTATTTATTGTGTATCAAGGTTAATGAAGTAAAACTCAGTTGGGGTAAGCCTTGATTGTTGAGTTTAAAGAGATTGGGTGTAAAACCAAGTGTGGTGATCCTCTTGTGTAAGATTAGTGTTGCCTACCACTATTGATTTGGGAAAAAGGTTTTAATGATTGTGTTGAAATCCTTAAGCGTGTACTTAAAGTAGTGGATGTAAATTATTTGAGGATCAAACCACTATATATCCTTGGGTCTTTTCTTCTACATTTTATCTACACTTTGTCACTGCATTTTCTCTGGTTATCAGACCAAAAAAAATCTATCTTTATCTCTGCAATTATTGATCAACTTTAAAGACTTTATTGTTTTATGGTAAGTCTGTTATTGATATCTCAATTACCCATTTTTAATATAGACCATCTTCTCATCACTTAGTGCTGATTCAAGAGATTCTTGTCTGCACTCCTAAAGCTGCGAAGCAAATCTGTCATTGTAAACACAAGCATTACACTCCTCCTTGCATTCCTTGATTTAACAAGTATTACACTCCTCCTTGCATTTCTTGATTTAATCAAAGACTTTATATAGTTGAGTGAAACTAATTGTTGCTTAATTTACCCATCTTAAATTTAGATCTTATTTCCATCATTTAGTAGAGTTTTGAAAGTTCTTTAGTAGCACATTCAAAGCTGCACGGACAATATATTTTTTGCTTACTCACTTTGTTGGTTCTTGTCTTAAGATTTTTAAAATTTGCATTTGTTTGTCATAAACCTTATTCACCCCTCTCTAAGGTTTATCACTGTTAAAGTTCTTTTTGCATTGCCATAATTTAGTACTCATTTGTCAATGTTTCTTTAACATTCTTTTGTTTCAGAGTTGATGTATAACATGCACATTTCACCATTTCTTTGTAATCGACTTTAGGTATTTCTTTGATTTTTCTAAATTTGTCCAGACCCCCAATAATTAGATTTTGGGGGTGATTCTTCTTCACTCTTAAAAAATGTTTTTTTTTTTTTTTGTTGTTAAACTTCTATCTCCTCTGTGTTAGAGTTTGTTTCCTCTTCATTATCAACTTCTTTTCTTGTGTCTTGTTCAACTTTTGCATGAATAGTTTTCTTATTGTCTTTTAATGTTGTTTCCTTGTTCTGATCTGCTGGCAGAATATCTTCTACAACTACATTGGTTGATTATATAACTACTTGACTCTTTTTGTTGAACACCCAATATGCTCTATTGTTTTTGGAGTAGACAAGGAAGATTCCATTATCACTCATTGCATCAAACTTTTCCAATTATTCTCTATTGTTAAGAATGTAACATTTACTGCCACAAACATAAAAATAGTTTAATTGAAACTTACTTCCATTTCGTATTTCATGTTGTCTTGTTAGTACGAGACCAAAAATATGCTTTGTTAATAATATGTGTAGTAGTGTTAACTACTTTTGCCTATCATCTATGAGACATCTCTTTGGCATTCAACTTCACTCTAGCCATCTCTTAGATAGTTCAATTTTTGCATTCACCACACCATTCTATTGAAGTGTTTTTGGTGTTTGAAAATTCCTATTTGATTTCATTCTTAGCATAAAAATCATTCACTACAAGAAAATTGTTAATCTACCATAGAAATTTTCTACGAAAAAAATTCCGTGACAATCTGTCACGGATTTGCCACAAAAGAAGATAAGACATAGCAAATTGCCATGGCAATATAACTGTAGCAAATCCTTAGTTATTTGTCACGGACTTGTCACGGATATTGTAGCAACTAGTGATGCAATTATGTTCTCTCACAGATCTATAGCAAAAAAAGGATAAGAGAAAAATTAGACACCGATTTGCGATGGAAAATGTCCATTGCAAAATGGTCAAATGTTGATACAAACCTCCGTGCAGTGGCAATTTGCCACGGATTTTCCACAAAGTGCCACGGATTTGTCACGGAATTAATTACTTTCAAATTAATTCCATGACAAATCGGTAGCAGATTGCCACAGAACTAGTTAGGAAATACTTAATTCTGTTGCCACATATTTACCACGGATAATTTATTTTCTAATTAATTCCATGGAAAATTCATGGCAATCTGTTAGAGATTTGCCACGGATTTATTTTTTTCTTTTTTATTGTATTTTTTTATTATATCAATTTGTATTAATATTTGTTCCATACCTTAAAATTCTTGATTTTACCTTTAGTTAATTTTAACAATTTTCTTTCTTATTTGTAGTTAAAAATTTTCATTTCCGTCCATCTTCCTATTTTAATTTTGACAACAAAAGCCATTGGAAATATCACTGCAATTAACTACTTTACCATTTAAAATATACAAAAAATATGTTAGGTAAAATAGTGATAAAAAGAATAAGAAATTTTCATGAATTATTTTCTGTGATTGTGTTAGTCCGTGGCAAATTCCTAGCAAATTGCGAGGGATTTGCCACGGATTTATTTTTTCCTTTTTTATTCTAATTTTTATTATATTTATTTTTATTCCATACATTTTGATTAAAATTGTCAAATGTTTTATAAACATTTTATTTTTTATCTCTAACTTATTTATTCTTGAAAAAAAATTAATACGAATTTAAAATAGAATGTAATATTTTTGTGCATCGAAATATATATGTGTATTAAAATAAAAAATTTTAAAGATAAGATATATATATATATATATATATTTTTTTTTTTACAACGAAAACCATTGGAAATATCAATGCAATTAACAATATTACCATTTAGAATATACAAATTATATGTTAGGTAAAATAGTGATAAAAAGAATAAGAAATTTTTATTATGTATTCTGTGGCAAATCCGGAATACCATTTTAATTTTATTAATTATCTTTAGTGGCAAATCCGTGGCAAATTGCTATGGATTGTGTTAGTCCGTGGCAAATCCCTAGCAAATTGCGAGGGATTTGCCACGGACTAACACAATCCATAGCAATTTGCCACGGATTTGCCACTATGCTAGGGATTTGCCACAAATTTATTTTTTTCTTTTTTATTCTAATTTTTTATTTCATACATTTTGATTAAAATGTTCAAATATTTTATAAATATTTTATTTTTTATCTCTAACTTATTTATTGTTGAGAAAGAATTTATACGAATTTAAAATAGAATGTAATATTTTTGTATGTCGAAATATATGTGTGTGTTAAAATAAAAAATTTTAAAGATATATCCAATAAAAGCCATTGGAAATATAAATGTAATTAACTATATTGCCATTTAGAATATACAAATTATATGTTAGGTAAAATAGTGATAAAAAGAATAAGAAATTTTTATTATGTATTCCGTGGCACATCTATAGCAATCTATCACATATTTACCACGAAATATCATTTTAATTTTATTAATTATCTTCCGTGGCAAATTTCCACGGATTGTGTTAGTCCGTGGCAAATCCCTAGCAAGGGATTTGCCACGGATTTATTTTTTTCTTTTTTATTATATTTTTTTTATTCCATACATTTTGATTAAAATGTTCAAATGTTTTATAAATATTTTTTTTATCTCTAACTTATTTATTCTTGAAAAAATTTTGATACGAATTTAAAATAAAATGTAATATTTTTGTGTGTCGAAATATATGTGTGTATTGAAATAAAAAAAATTTAAAAATTTTTAAAAATTTTTATATATTTATTATAGAATTTAATATTTTAATTGTTTTATTAAAAAATTAGAATACTTTGATTAAAAATTCTAAATTTATTTATTTTATTTTATTAAAAAATTAAAATAAGTGAATTTAAAAAAAACACTAAATTTACGTTCAAAAATGATCATTTCACTTTCAAAGGCACCTATCTTTGTAAATGCAATAGGTTTTCAATATTTTTGTAAATATTTTGTAGGATTATGTGTCAAATTATATTCGATTTCCTTTAAATTTATATATATGAATATGTGTGTGTATATATATATATATGTGTGTGTAAATCATTTAATAAAAAAGATAATATAATTGACAATATATAAAATTTTTAAATTATATAAATATACAAAATATATTTTTATATTGAATAATATAGTTCTATATTGAATTTAATATGATTATTATATTTATTGATAATACTTTTATTTTTAAAAAAAGTACACAAATATTGTTCAGAATAATTTAAATAATAATTAAAAAAAAGATAGCACAACAATTATCGTAGCTTAGTGGCTAAACACAACCTCTCCATTTAGGAAGTCATGGATTCGAGTCTTGTGCTATGCAATTATTGAATAATTTAGGGGTTATGATCAAATGTGGCCGGCCGTGACAAATGACAAATTGTCACGGATTTGCTTAGACTGTTTATATAATATTTGCAATAAATTAGGACAATATCTTTTGCTCAACAAAAATTCCAAAGAGATACTACCAGATTTTATTCTAGATCTTCTAAAATTATTTTCCTAATCCGACTTCAACTCAAATAAAGTCTTAAAGTTACAATCTACGGACACCTCGTTTATTTTGTTATTAGAGTTGTTTATGCCTTGAAATATTATTCACATATCAAAAAAGAATCAAACACGTTGGTAAGTCGAGCCCTATTTCCAAACACAAAAGTCTTAAAGTTACAATCTAAGTACACCTCGTTTATTTTGTTATTAGAGTTGTTTATGCCTTGAAATATTATTCACATATCAAAAAAGAATCAAACACGTTGGTAAGAAGAGCCCTATTTCCAAACACAAAAAAGGGTCTAAGCAAACTTTATTCTAGGAATCATAAGTGGTAAAACCATTCAACTGGGAGGTTACACTTTATACCTTCAAATTGTCAAAACTTAAAGTGCTTGTTTTCAATATTCAAGAAAAAAATGGAAGCATTTTACAACTTATCAAAAGTAAAAAATCTATCATAATTGTATAGTTGACATAAATCCAAACGAGTTTTCTAACTTTTTTTCCTAATATATTTAGTAGAAAATATAACTCGTAGAATCTAATATAATTAGTAACATATCTAAAAGGCTTGCATGTCTGGTTTAATCTCCATCCTTAGAGTGCCAAAATCTTGACAATTTTGAGTAACCGCCCCCACTTGCATTATAGTAGATTCTAATTATGGTTTCAGACGATGTTGATTTTGATTTATTAATTTTATTTCATTTTTATGACTCTTTAAACGAAACTTTAAATGACTGCATTTGATCAATCATTGATACATATAACTTATATTAAAAGCTCTTTAATAGAAATTTAGTTGACCATGCTCAACCAACCTTATTCATTCAATTAAGAAAAATGAGCCTATTTAATTCTTAAATTTTAATATTTATAATTTTTTTGTCATTAATATGTTTTTTATCGTTATAGTTCTTAATTATTTTCTTTGCCATAATAATCCTTAATATTTTATTTTTTTACTTAAAAAATCAGCCATTATGATCCCTAAAATCAAATTTTTAGGGACCATAATGACAAAAAAATCATTAGAGACTATAATAAAAAAATATTAAAAATAAAAATATTATAATATTTACTATTAAACACACTCTATATGGGTTGTGAGTTATACCATCAAATACCCCTTAATAGAAACTTAATTGATTGAAATTGATCTATTTTTTGGACCTGTTAATTTGCAATCCATTACAAACCAATTTATCTTGTTAATTTTGGTTAATAGTTTTTTTTTTTTTTGGTATTATTTATAATCCAAATATTCTTTAAAATTAAAACCTAATTAATGAACTCAATTTAGTAATATTAAACTAGCTAAGTTTTTTCCTATTTTATATAGAAAACCTAACTACGTACCAATCACTCGTTAAATCGAAAGTAATTAACCGAACTCTAAACTCAAGCAATCTTATTAGATCCATTAATTTATAACTAATGCGACTAAACCATCAAAAGTACAGACAACTTAGCTAACAAAACTTAATCAATTATATTCTGTAGTAACTTATGATTTATATTAAGCACTCGTTAAATAATAAGTAATTAACGTAATAGATTTATTATTGAATGTATTAATTTATATTTTGTTATAAAAATAATTATTTTTTCAACGTTTTGTTGCATATATATTATATTAGTTCACGGTATTTCAATATATTTTTTTTTCTTTTTGTATGATCTTAATCTCATTCACCCCCTTTTGTTATTATTTTTAAATTAAATTAATGCAAGAATATTCATAGAAATTAATTATGTTTCAATGGGAAAAAAAAAGGTAAAATGCGAATTGCCCACTAAGACGACAGGATTTCAACATCATTTTGCAATCTTTTTATCGCGACTCGTGTGATAGTGCCTCTTCTTTTTATGTCCCTTTGTGAACTTTGGGCCGCCACCATCAACTCCTCTCTCTCTCTCTCTCTCTCTCTCTCTCTCACGCACAACACACAGTGAAAAGATCGCCGCGTTGCCTTAAATTGTTGTTCAACCCTTCGGTATTTTGATTCTGTCCCCTTCCTTCTTCTGTCTCAGACCAGGCAAATCTGCATGATAAATAAAGCTGTATATATATATTTATTTTATTTATAGTTGTGTGTCCCTGTTCAAGCGGCGGAAACCCACAGATTTCTCCAGGGGTTTTTCGGGTGGGATTCGAATTTTGATGAACGTTATGGAAGAAATTGGGATCGATATCAGGTCAGATTCCTGTCATTTTCATTGGGTTTCTCTCGGTTTTTTTTTTTTTAATGTTCTTTCTGTCTCCCTTTCGTGGATGAGATATGGAAATTCTTGTCTGGAGTTAGGGTAAGAATTATGTTTGTATGCGTTAAAGAATTCATGAATCTTTAGATGTTTACTTGTTATGGTTTTTTTTTTTTTTTTTTTGCGACGAATTGAAAGTTAGAGCCTTTTGTGGTGTATATGGATGTTTTTCCTTTTTGTTTATTCTCACCCGTCGTTGGAAATTTTAATTGGATGTATATTAAGTAGTTTCCTTCGATAGTCTATTCTAGATTACTTAGGGAAAGTTGATGGTTTACAAAGGTTTTTTCCGTTTTTTTTTTCTCTCTCTCTCTTTGGCTGTCTGGAGCATAAAGGTTTTGTATGATTTATGGATGGATCGCATTGCTAGATCATTGTGAAAAGGTTCCTCAATTTCTGTTGAAGGTACCCTGTTTCTCATCGTTTAGATGTGTTTGGTGACAGTTCGGACATTGACATTGATGACATAAGGTGTGACAACATCGCAGAAAAAGATGTCAGTGATGAGGAAATTGGAGCAGAGGAATTGGAGAGGCGGATGTGGAAGGATCGTGTTAAGCTCAAGAGGATAAAAAATCGACAAAAGCTTGCAGCACAGGAGGCTGCAGAAAAACAGAAGGCAAAGCAGTCAACTGACCAGGCAAGACGGAAGAAGATGTCCAGAGCTCAAGATGGGATTTTGAAGTACATGTTGAAGCTTATGGAAGTGTGCAAGGCTCGTGGATTTGTGTATGGAATTATTCCTGAAAAAGGCAAGCCGGTTAGTGGTGCTTCTGACAACATTAGGGCATGGTGGAAGGAGAAGGTAAAATTTGATAAGAATGGGCCTGCTGCAATAGCAAAATATGAAGCTGAGTGTCTTGCAAAGTTAGAAGGAGCTGGTAATCAAAATGGAAATTCACAAATAGTTCTTCAAGACTTGCAAGATGCAACCTTAGGATCGCTGTTGTCATCTTTGATGCAGCATTGTGATCCACCTCAAAGGAAGTATCCTTTGGAGAAGGGTGTCCCTCCACCTTGGTGGCCATCTGGGAACGAAGAATGGTGGGTAAGATTGGGCCTACCAAAGGGTCAGGCTCCACCATATAAAAAGCCTCATGATTTGAAGAAAATGTGGAAAGTTGGTGTTCTTACTGCTGTAATAAAGCACATGTCACCTGACATTGCAAAAATCAGGAGGCTTGTGAGGCAATCAAAGTGCTTGCAGGATAAAATGACTGCTAAGGAAAGCTTGATATGGTTGACTGTTTTGAACCGAGAGGAAGCTATCATTCAGCAGCCAAGCAGTGACATTGGTTCGTCTGGCATAAGTGAAGCACCTTCTAGCGGCCCAAGTGGAAAGAAGAAACCTTCAGTTAGTAGTGACAGTGACTACGATGTAGATGGCATTGAGGATGGTGCTGGTTGTGTCTCATCTAAAGATAACCGGAGAAATCAACTATTGGATGTGGCCCCATCTGCATCACCTGCAAATGTTGGACCTCAATCTATCCCGGATAAAGAGCAAGGAGTAGAGCAACCCAGTAAAAAAAGACGTAGAAAATCACGCACTGCTAATATGCAGGCGACACCATCTCTTAATGGGCATCCTTCTGATGATCGCCGAGTTACAGTGCCTGATATTAACAGAAGTGCAGATTTTACAGGCTATCTAATGCATGAAGGCCAGCCAGAAAGTGATAGGGAGACCCCTGTGATCCCTCTAGAGAAAGATGCTGCTGTCCAGTCACAGTTACCAGCATCTGACCATAATGGTTTCTCTGCCACTCCATCTGACAATGCAACGTTGGACCAACAACCATTTACGGGCAACACATCCTTAGTTCATCCATTAGTACAAAGTTCTGAAATTGTACCATATGAATCTGGGTTGCATAATGGATCTCAAGATTTTGAGCTTCCGCGTATAGCAGAATTTTCTGAGTTGCATAACAGAGCACAAAGTTCTGTGCTGCATTATCGACCTCAGGACTCTGGTTTCCAAAGTAGAAATCAACCTTCTTTGTTGCAACATGATCCTGGAAGCTCTGTTTTGGTGCCAGGTCTTCAAAGTTCTGGCTTGCCTCAGCTTGCTTCTTACCATCTCCACAATCAATCAATGGCAATTGATCCTACTTGTGATCGTCAGCAGTCTGGTATAGCAGTGAATGAACTCCAGCCTAGGATACTGAATTCTGATTTTAGTTCACCGGTTCCAGTGAGAAGTGGAGATGAAGTAACTGGTGGACGTTTTGATCATTGCTTTAAGGACACATTTCAGGATGAGCAACATAGATCTGTTGAGAATCATCTTGTGTCACCGCTCAATAGCCTGTCACCAGACTATACCGGGTTTGGCAATTCATTTCTGGATGGGCCCCCATTTGATGACTATTTGCTTGGCGATGATTTGATTGAATACCTTGCCTCATAACCTGTGGATCTGCTTTCTTTGGTGGTTCAAGTGTGAGTTAATTTGGCACCATATTATAATGCTGGGACGAGATAAAGATGATATATGCAGTTCTGATCTTGCTCGAATTTGTTGATGTACCAGCTAATGTGCTCTCTCTGTTATGTTGATATACCAGCTAATGTGCTCTCTCTGTTATGTTGATACAGTAAGTTATTAGGGAATCCACACAATTTCCTCCCTCTCCCTCACATTCGCCTCTCCCTCTCTGTATTGTGTACACACAGCAAGTTATTATGACCTCCTCTCTCTTGTGTACATACAGTAAGTTATTAGGGAAGCCCCACAACCTCGTCCCTCCCTCACATACCCTTCCCTCCTATTCCAACAGAAAACAAGAAGCACTTAAGTGTAAACATATGAACTGAAACTCCATTTTTTGGGGTCAAATGTCACCCCTTACCAAGGGTGACTGATTCAACTTGTTTGATAGCCGAAAGGCAAGTATTTTTAGATGGAATGAGAAATAAAAAGTTGAGCTGCTGCCATTCTTTCCTCTGTGAATTCTTGGAGTTTAGGTATTTTTAGCTTGTAATTCAATAGATTTGTTATCCTGATAATTCTTTGGCTTTAGAATGTCCATCATATTGCACATCGATCTTATTGCGACATGGGAGATACTGTCAAAACACATACTTTTAGGTGGGTAATCAGCTATTATTACAATGAAACTAAGCTTGCTATCCCGGTATTAGCTTCTGTGCAAGTAAAAGCGGTTTAGCAGCAAAACAGAGTGCTCTTTTCCTTTGGGTTTTATATTGCAGGGCCTGTTTTTGCCAGATGGTATGGAGAAGCTTGCCAATAAGGATACATCTCTAATGGATATATGGAGTTATGGGAGAACAGTTCTATACTAATTTAAGTATTTTCTTGGGGTGGATTTCTCTAGATGTTTAACTCTGTTCATTCTCGTCATGAATTCATTTGTCTCGACTGGGGTGCGCAAACAAACTTGTTCTTATTTAGGCTCTGATGTTTGGCTACTTGGCCTGTTCAGGTTTTTTAAGCAAGTAAATGAAGCTTGAGCCAAGTTTCTACCTCATGCAGTGAGTCGTATTATCTTCTTGTCCATAATGATTCTAATACAACCTGGTTCTTGAGTACTTCATTTATGTTCATAATGTTGTCCAAGGTGGTTTTATATTTTCGTTAATGTCCTGTTTGTTGTCCAACTTTACATTTGTGAACATTAATGTCCTGACCTTGATTTAGCTTGTTACCATCCTTAAGCTAGAGGATAATAGAAGAACAAGAAAATTGCCTATTTTTTCATCTTGGCTGGTTTCTAGCCTTATTCACTGTCATTTTGCATTTTCCACAAACATTTGTTCAACTTAGCTCGTGTACTTACATATGTTCATTGATGAGAATCAATGAATTATGTGAGAGAGATGAAAAGAGAGGTCACTTTCATGGATAGAGTTCTGGAATCGATGGGATTGAAGCGTAGGAACTCACAAGTGAGGTGTGATGATTGTTTCCTTGTCAAGGAGCTTGGAAGTTCTGTTTTGACCAGTAGTTCGGTAAATAAACCTGTCAATGGCAGTTTTCGACATGCCGGCAGGTGGTCTCTTTGCTGCATAGAATGGAAGGTAGATGAGGATAGTGGACTTAGGGTTTGATGCAGCTATATCTTTCATGTCTTAGTATTATCTTTCTCACCTGTCCGGGAGGAAAAATCCCTCCTCTGGGAATGAGGCTGCTTTGCGCTGTGAAGATGACCAAGAACTTCTAGTTAAGGCTGATCTTATTGTTGAGGTAATAAGATAAGGGGTTAACCATAAAGCTACCCTTTTTTCTGAAGGGACCATTAAGCGAAGCCGATCTTGAGGTGCAATCAATAAGTCAAGAGCGTCCAAAATGGCGTTGTTAAATTAAAAGTGAAATCAAAATTCAACTACAAAAAATAAAAATTAAAAAAAAAAGGTTAAAAGTGAAATTAACCTTGAAGTGAAAAAAAAAAAGAAATAAGAAATAAAAAGGGTTAAAAGTGAAATCACGCTTGTAGTGCCAAAAAATGAAAAAGTGAAACAAAAAAAGGGGGTTAAAAGTGGAATCAAACTTGAAAGTTCCAAAAAAGAAAAAAAAAAGGTGAAAAAAGGGTTAAAAATGGAATTAAAAAAAAGGTTAAAAAGCGCCCCCAAAAAAATTAAGAGTGAGATTCTAAAACTGTAAGTGGCGTCGGCCGGACTCGAACCGGAGACCTTCAGTGTGTTAGACTGACGTGATAACCAACTACACCACGATACCATTGTGACGGACTTCACAACTACTATATATTACTTTTTGATCCCGCACCTTCCAGAAGGCCAAGTTTTAACCCACATCCCAAGTTGCAAGATAAGAAGTTCTATGCAAAAAATTTGTAAACGTAGTAAATATTGGGAAATCTTTCAATAGTCTTCCTCTTAAAATCATAATTTAAAATATATGTGTTCTAATATTTTGCCCCTTTGTTTTGACTTCTTCTTGACCACACAAATTTGATTTACCAGTTTCTATATTCAACCATTGCCCGATGCAATTCAATCCTCATAATTAGATTCACCATAGAATAGAATTACAAGTAAAATTCCTATTGTAGAACTATTAAAACAGAATGCTTTAGTAGTTATTATTATTATTATTTTTATTCACTTTAATTATCTGTGTTTTCACTTTCATCACTGTAAAAAAATGTTTGTTTGAAGTAATTATATTTTCATATACCAATTGTGGCTCGAGTTTAATATGACAAGAATAGCTTTGAATCTATGGCATTAAGTTAGAACATTGAAATTCTTTCAGGTTGCGTTTAGTTTCGCAGAATTAGAAACAAAGGTGTTGTACAAAATTTCTTTTTATTAAGGTTCGTTCATGGAGAATCGTCTTTAACAAAATATTTATATACATGTAACTTTTTTTGAATTATTGTGTGTTTTAAAATTTTGAACGTATAATATATTATGAATATAGTATAAATTTTTAATGTAATAATATCAAATTGGCCAAAACTGTAATGCACCACGGTTGGTGGTGGCAGGAGAGGAAGGGAAAGAAGAAGAATGCTAAAAAGTGATGCGCAAATGCAAAGGTTTACATAGGCACTTGGGGATAATAAATCGTTGTTATATACTCATAACACATTATATTTTTTTTAATTTTACTTCGATTCTATTTTGAGATCGCATGTTCTATATTTTTTTATTATATTTAAATAAATTTATATCAAAATAATTATCATTTAAGTACACCTTACACTTCATATTATGGTCTGTACAAATTGGAGCTTCTTGGCTAAAGCTTCTTTTATTTTCTAATATTTTGTTAACCCACTCTTCTTTTATTTACAAACCATGAAAATTTTGTCTTGTAGGGTTCTTTTGTCAATATGTGAGGTTTTTTGGTGTGAATTTGATGCTAATCTTCTTATGTTTGCACTTTTTACTCTATTTTTTTTTTCTTTTAGAGTTTCATCTCTACTCAAAATTAGATCTTGCACTCTTCTTCACTTGTCATTTCTTTCTCAAATAAATTTTAAAATTATTGTATCGTCCGTAATCTTCTAAATTGTTGTTTATGGAAAGAAATAGACTTTGATACTTCATGCCAAGGAAGTTAATAGAAAGATTTTCTTATATTTGTTGTATTTTTCTATATATTTTAGTATGCCCACTTAAAAATTTTTAATACTTTTTCTATATTTTTATTAATAAAATAGCTTATCCACTAAAAAAAGTAAAAAACTACATTGGCACCACTGTACATTATATCTAAAGGGTATTAGTACATGTGATCATTAAGGTTATACTTGAGTTGAGCTTACTTCAAATTCACTATGTGATGTTTTCAAATAAAGTGCAAATTCGATTTTGAATTTGATTTGTGTCTCAAGTCAAGGTCGGATTTAATTCAATAGACATATTTTAAAGATGAAACTCGATTCAAAATTCAATCAATAAATAAACTACAAAGTTAGAAATCAAATTCAAATTTGAATTATTTAAAAATTAAAAATAGATGTGAAATGAGTATATTCTATAAAAAGCATTATTACATAATGCATAAAAATATTATCAAACAAATAAATAGAAAAATATAAAACCTATAATCCGACATATTTGTGAACTTTTAAGCTACATTCTTGAATTTAAAAAAAAAATGGCTCAATTAAAATTTTAAATTTAATAGTAATATTTGAATTTACACTCCAACTTGAGTATATCAATTTGAACCAGAGTTAGATAAAAGCTGAATCGCCCGCAATGTGCAGCCCCCCATTAATCTGGGTTTATACAGGCTATTTTTAAACACAAAGCAGACTTAACCCCTAACCCCACACAGATAATTAGTGTCGACCATAAAATCACGTCCAGAGCTGCCCAATAATAATCGCCAAGTGTCCGTACGGTAAGCCCCGCCGCCATGGCAATGCGTCCCATTTTCTTTCCGCTGCCTGCAAAACCCGAAACACCGGAAAGCTTTTGCTGGAGAGTACGAGGAATAAATAGGACAACTTGAAAAGACTATTCTTCCCCTCGCACAACACCAAGAAATCCTCCAAACTTTGAGCTCTTTCTGATAATTCACTTCAAAGATCCCAGCTTCAATCAAACGAAGGGCCATTTCCATTTTGGGCAGGGCCAGCAGGAGAAAAAAATGGCGTTTTTCAGAGTAGTCACTTTCTTTCTCATCTTTGGTCTCATTTTCATGGCGGCTTCAGCACCTTCCGTTAGCAGCTTCCGTCCCTGTAACTCTCTCTCTCACTTTCTCTTTCTCATACTAAATCCCACTAAGATAAAACCTGCATCTTAAGTCAGGGGATTCTATCTTTTTGTGTTTTGGGAGGTTCAGTGGCTGTGGCAGAGGTGGCAGTTTCTGAAGAAGCCCAAAAAGCGGTGGTGCAAGACATGGTAGCTACGAAGGTACAATCTTTGATTTGTATTATAGAGTATAGTCGTCGTGGTGCGGTTCTTAGGCAAAAGTTGCTTCTTTTTTACTCTAGGATATGGCAATACAAGGGAAAGTAAAAGTTGGGATTTTGAATGTCTGTAGGACGACGAGCGGCGAAGCAACCGCAGCAGTTGGTGGTTTAAAGGCGGTGGAAGATTCTGCAAGGGAAGTGCCAACGGGACCGGACCCTTTACACCATAACAAGAATCCCACAAGGCCATGAAGCTGTACCCCACTCCTCATTTGCTCTTTTCCTTCCCAAGTATCTGTTAATTTCATTTTGCACGAGAGAATTTGGTCCTTGCTTGATTGTATATAGTTTCATTACGAATTTAGGAAATTTAATTGCATTTCTGTTTCTACGAAACTCAATTCAGGGTTAAATTATAGTTTTTTTTCCTTACTCCGGTTTACATTTGTCCAGTTTAATTAGACTAATCATTTGACCTATATATATATATATATATGAAAAAAAATACTTATATTATAAAATTAAAAATCTCATTTTGATTTGTTACAAATAGATGATTCAACATTTGAGCATATATGAGTTACAACTTTTGTCAATATGCTCAAAAGATAATCATATGTATTTTGTATATTGTGTATTATTAAATAAAATAAGGTATTTTTTATTTTTAATTTATTTTATTTATACTTTCGTATAAAATAACTATTAGATAAAATTTCAAATACAATACTGTGTTAAAAAAATTATAATAAAAATCATGATGTGAGATTCTTACTACGCTGAATAGTGTTTGTACTTAAATTATCCATAATTATAGACTTAGCATATATAGCTGCACACTTATTTAGAAATTATAGCTGTAATATTCTTATAATTATTTCCTATAATTATTCCTATAATTTTCATGTATAATTGACTTATCTTAAATAGGTTTAGGTATCTTATATAAATATCTTAAGATATATGGAATAAATATAAGAGTATTTTTCAGTCAATTATTATTTTGGTATCAGAGCCAAAGAAAATTTTTCCGCTGCCTTTTTTTGTTCAAACCCTAGCCGTCATCTAGCTGCAATTTTTTTTTTTTTTTCCCCTTGTGCTTCTTGCCCATCTCCAATTCTAGCCTAACCCTATACTCTGGTTATCATCTAATTTCAATCAATGTCTACTAAAACTAACAACGAAGAGATTCCTGATAGCAAGAAACTCTTGACGGTGATCATTTATGAAACCTCTTCTCCAATCCATATTAAATTGGATAGTACTCATTATCGTTTTTGGTAAAAAAAATTTAGAGATGCATATTGCTGGCAGGAAGAAGAAGGGTTATATTACTAGAAAAAAATGCTGCACTTGCAAAAGAGGATCCGGGCTATGATGAATGGGAAGTTGAAGATGCCCTTGTCAAGTCTTGACTTATTAATTCCATGACTGATAATCTTATATCACACTTTGTTCAGTGTGGGACATCTAAAGAAGTTTGGGATGCGGTTAAGAGGAGCTATCTTGATGTTTCTGACTTTTTCCAAATCTATAAATTGATGAAAAGGTCATTTCAATTGTGCCAAGGTGGTCGACCTCTCACAGAATATTACAACGAGTTAAATTCAATTTTCTTGGAGCTTGATTATCGTAGGCCCAATGACATGACACGTGCCGCTGATATTGAGAAACAAAGGAAGCGTATTGCAAAGGATCGCATCTATATGTTTCTTGCCGGTCTTGATTACAGTTTGGATCAAGTTAGTAGTCGTGTTTTGGCTACCTCTCCTTTACCAAGCTTGGAAGAAGCCTATTCTTTAGTTCGTCGTGAAGTGTAGAGACAGGTCACCATGGGAACAGAAAATCATTTTGAGACTTCAGCTCTAACGATCCAAACGAGCACCTCTCAGTTGACTCCTTCTGTTCCTACTGCTTCCAATTCTCGCTTCTACACTCATTGCAATAGCACCAGGCATACAGTAGATGTTTGTTGGAAGAAGTATGGCTATCCGAAGTGGTATAAACTTAAACAAACTGAAAAGAAAAATAAGAAATCTGCTCAGATTGCTGTTACTGACACTTCTCCACCTTCTGCTTCTCATGTCTCTCAAATGTTTTCTCAATAAGGTAATTCTAGTTTGACATATGTTTCTAATGATTCTAACACTTAGGTTATTGATTCAGGGGCCATTGACCATATAACTAGTAATTCTTCCATACTTGTCTCTTTAACGTCTTCACCTATCAAGTCTGTACAGGTTGCTAATGGGACTTCTATGCCAATTACAGGAGTTGGGAATGTCTCCATTTCTCCTACATTCTCAATGTCATCTGTCTTACTTGCACCTGATCTTTCTAATAGTCTTCTTTCCATTAGTAAGATTACTAAAAGTCTTTATTGTTCTGCATTATTTGATTCTACTCATTGTATCTTTCAAGACAAACGTACGAAGATGACGATTGGCATTGGTAATGAAAGAGGAGGTCTTTATTACTTAGAGGGAGCTACGAAATTTAAATCTAAACCTAACCATGGCTTTCAAGTAGAGAGAGAGTCATTTGATAGAGAGAAGATTCTTTTATGGCATTGTCGTTTAGGGCATCCATCTTTTTCTTATTTAGAGCGTTTATTTCCTAAATTGTTTCGTAATGTTGCTATCTCTAGTTTAAGATGTAAACAATGCATTTATGCTAAAAACTATCGTGTTTCTTTCAAAACCAGTTTCAATAAGAGTTCTATTCCTTTTTCATGTGTTTATACTGATGTATGGGGTCTTTTTCTACTCCATCTGCTTCAGGCCATAAATACTCTGTGTCTTTTATTGATGACTGCACTAGAGTGAGTTGGGTATATTTGATGAAATCTAAAAGTGATGTTATACAGGTGATTCCTCAATTTTACAAAACGATTGTCACACAATTTCATACTCAGGTCCAAGTTTTTCATTCTGACAATGCTCGTGAGTTTGTAAGTCAGTCTCTTACCAATTTCTTCCTAAAACATGGCATCCTCCACCAAATAACTTGTGCCTACACACCACAACAAAATGGTGTAGCAGAGCGTAAGAATCGTCATATTCTTGAGGTTGCTCGAGCTTTAAGCTTTACTATGCATGTTCCTAAACGGTTTTGGGTTGAGGCTGTCATGACTTCTGTCTTTCTTATTAATCAAATGCCTACTCGTATCATTAATTTTCAAACCTCTTTAAGGATGTTGTCACAATTTCACTCTATTCCTTCTGCTTTAAATATTTGTCCTAAAGTTTTTTGTTGTGTATGTTATATTCATGTTCACTCTATATATAGGGATAAACTTGATCCACGTGCTCTTAAATGTGTTTTTCTTGGTTACTCTAATTCTCAAAAAGGCTATAAATATTTTCATCCTCCTACAAGTAAATATTATGTTTCCATAGATGTTCAGTTTTGTGAACAAGTATCTTATTTTTCTGGGATGTATCTATGATTCCTCTTCAGGGGGAGATTAGTTGTAAGGAAGAGGAACGATTATGGTTAGAAGAGAAGAAGTTGTGGATGTCGAGTAAGGGGGAGAATTCAGCTATTGTGGAGAATAAGGAATCTTTAGATGATACTTGTTCTATTGAGTTTGAGTTTGAATTTAAGGAGAAAAAGGATGAAAGGCCAGCTACTATTGAGTTTGAGTTTGAATTTAAGGAGAAAAATGATGAAAGACCAGCTAGGTTATTTCAAAAAGGTTATATAAGAAGAAAATAGAATGCCACTGTTATGCCTCCTCTTGATGATACTACCATACCATCGGATGACTCTTCTACTATTAACCCTGAGGTATGTGTTCCCTCTCCTACAACTTCAACTTTAGAGATAGATTCTAGTCCTGTAACATTAGAAAATGCTATTTTGAATCCACAAGTTATGGATCACGATCATGGTAGGAGATATCCCCCCTCGTGAACGTAAAGAATCTGATAGGTTGGATTTCCAAGTCATCTTTTAATGTCACTTATTCTATTTCTGATTTTATCTCTTATTATCATTTGTTTAAAGCTCATCTAGCTTTTGCTCTTCAGTTGTCTTCTATGTCTATTCCTAGTCATTTTCAAGAAGCCATTGGAAATCCTAAGTGGAAGGTTGCTATGGAAGAGGAAATGAAGGCTCTCCAAAAAAAATTCTATTTGGGAGATGGTTGAGTTGCCACAGGAAAAGAAGACAGTAGGATGCATGTAGGTGTTTACAGTGAAATACAAGTCAGATGGGACAGTTGAAAGGTATAAGGCTAGATTGGTGGCCAAAGGTTACACTTAAACCTATGAGATTGACTATCATGAGACTTTTGCTCCTATGGCTAAGATGAACACCGTTCGAGTTACTCTATCTCTTGCGATCAATCTAAACTAGCCATTACGCCAGTTTGATGTAAAAAATATTTTTCTCCATGGTGATTTGATCGAAGAGGTGTATATAGATCCTCCTCCAGGATTAACACTAGGAGGAAGTAAGGTGTACAAGCTGAAAAATGCATTGTATGGGTTAAAACAATCGCCAAGAGTATGGTTTGGCAAGTTAAGCTACTCGATGAAGGAGTATGGTTTTAAGCAAGCTTTAGTGGATCATACTCTCTTTTATAAAAGGGAGCATGATGATATTACCTTACTTATTGTTTATGTTGATGACATGATTGTTACAGGTAGTAATACTAGTGAGATAGAGAAACTTCGAAGCTATTTGGCCAAGGAATTTGAGATGAAGGACTTGGGGGTTCAAAAATCCTTCTTGGGTGTTGAAGTATCTCGGTCCAAGGAGGGACTTTTTCTCTCCCAACGGAAGTATATTTTAGATCTCTTAGCTGAAACTGGTAATTCTACCTGTGAACCTGTAAATACTCCTATTGAGGTGAATCATGGTCTGTCTATCTATCTGGATCAGGTTCCAACTAACAAAGAGAGATATCAGAGACTAGTGGGGAAGTTGATTTATCTAACCCATACTAGGCCTGATTTATCATATACAATTAGTGTTGTCAGTCAGTTTATGCACAATCTAAGTGATCGACACATGAATACAACGAATCGTATTTTAGCTTATCTGAAGTCCTCTCCAAGTAAAGGTATTATGTTCTCCAAACATGGGCACTTGGATATTGTGGGTTACACAGACTCTGACTTTACTGGCTCTAAATTAGATAGAAAGTCTACTTCAGCTATGTATTATTCGTTGGAGGTAATTTGGTGACTTGGAGGAGTAAGAAATAGAATGTGGTGTCATTGTCTAGTGCAGAAGCTGAATATCGGGCTCTTCATCATGCAACCACATAGCTTGTTTGGTTAAAAATTCTCTTAACCGAACTCAGGTTTGGTCCAAAGAAACCTATGGTACTTTATTGTGATAACACTGCAGCTATTGAGATAGCTAACAATCCGGTTCAACATAATTGAACTAAGCACATTGAATTTGACAAGAATTATATCAAGGATAACCTGGATTCTGATATGATAGAGGTTCCTTACATTAAGAGTGCAGATCAGCTGGCTGACATGATGACTCACGCTGTTACTAGTGGCTCATTTTATGCATCGTTATCCAAGTTGGGCATGTGTGATATCTATGCACCAACTTGAGGGGGAGACTTAGCATATATAGCTGCACACTTATTTAGGAATTATAGCTGTAATATTCCTATAATTATTTCCTGTAATTATTCTTATAATTTTCATGTATAGTTGACTTACCTTAAATAGGTTTAGGTATCTTGTATAAATACCTTGAGATATATGGAATAAACATAAGAGTGTTTTTCAGTCAATTATATAGTATTAATGAGATAGAACATCATTAATGTATTAAGACTAGCACGTGTTATACTTCCTGGTTTGATCAGGCAATTGTTCTCACATCCGTAAATATTGTGATACCCGAAGTTAACACGTGAATGTTTGTTACCAAAACAAGTATATTGGATGACTTAACTATGAAATAATCACATGGATAACTATTTAATACCAGTAATAGAATCTCATCACAACAAATATACGAGTATCCTTAGATTTGAGATCTCCAAGATACTTTATTTGCTAAGTATTGGACTTTAATACCAATCTCTGGAGTTCTGACAAAACCACTTATGAGATGGATATTAGATACAATATGAAGCAAACATAACTAATTGAGAGCATCAATAAAGGATTCACTATTTCTAATAGTAATGGCGAATATCTCACGGTCACTTGTAGAAATTACTATTCGAGAAGTCCTTACCCAAGACAATTGTGTATTGAAAATGGGTCTAATTGATACATATAATGAGTAGTGGATTTCGAAAACAAGTACTAAAATATTCGAGTCATAATTAATTTATTATTTTAGAAGAAATTGTCACTAATGTCGTACTCCAAATCGAATGAGATATTGTATGGTGAAAAGAGTTTATTACACTGTTATTTGCTATTGAAAAGTTCATATCAAGACACTTGATTTTCTGGACTTTTGAGTGGTCATGATGTGTTGCTAAATACTGTTCATGATCTACTAAATATATATTTATTAATTAGAGAATTAATAAATCAATCCTTCTTAGAATTAATAAGTTAATTCTAAAATTATTAAGGATTATTAATCTTAAAGATATTTAGATTAATTCATATTTTGCTACCAATAAATCGGGAAACCTAATAAGTCATATACAATAGAGGATTGAGTGCTCAAGATGTTATTTGATAACATTATAGGGTTGATTGTGAAAAGAAGTTATTGTGATCGAATTATAATTAGTTATAATTCGTAAATTATATTATTAATTGGTAATAAAAGAATCCATATTCATTATGGATTCTGATTACCAAAACACAGACGATATATGTTTTGATATGGATGCATATGATTGAAAAAATTACAAAGAGGTTTTTTTCTGGGGAAAAAAAAAAAAAAAAACATAGCTCCCTCTTCGTCTTCTTCTTCTTTTGGAAAACCACAGAAAATCCCAAGCCGCAAGAACTAATTCTGCTAGCACGGAAATATGGTGACTCTTGAGTGCAATTCTTGTGTGGACTATATTGGAGGCAATCCTATGCTTAGGTTGCAGTGGTTTGACGGAACAAATACAGAAGACATTCTCTTTGGTTGGCTAGATCGCACCTTTAGTAGAGAGGAAAAATTTTTGTTTCACAAAGTCGGCATTGAAAAGGTATTCTCTTACCTGTATTGATCCATTTTACGCATAAAAATGATCTTTGTTGTTTGGAATTCCTGTTTTCTTTCCGCTGCATAAATCTATTTTGCATGGAGAATTCCTACATCGTCTTCGTCTTTATTAAGGAGGTTTATGATGAGAGATATATTTTAATAAATATTCAATTTAAAATGCTCAAGAAAATATGAATATTCAATTATGATAAAAAGAGTATAGAGACAAAAATAGATAAATGTGGTCTAATCCAAATTAACCTATCAATTTAATTACGAGAGTTTTATCGTCTAAACTATTACCTTTGATCCTACATAATCTTAATTTTTTAGAGTATTAAGCATTAATAGATTTTATATTTTTTAAAGATATAATTTGTAATTAATGTACTATATAATTTTAATTTTTCATCAAAAGATCATGTGTATCTAAAATTTTGGGTAAAATGTACAAGTTGCTAAATTTGGTGAAGGATTCATTAGCGACCCAGTGATCTTGGACACTGGTCAAGGTTTTATTTTCCAGCAAACCCTCAAAGATTTTCAAGCAAGTCTTTGGGTGTTCCACTTAAGGGTGGCAATCGTGTCGTATTCAAATTGACGGATCGTGTCAATTTAGGATAATTATACATGACAGGTCAACCAGAACACAACCCGATTAATAAACATGTCGCGTTGTGTCAACCCGTTTATTTTCGTGTCTTATTCGTGCTATAAAATAGGTTGACACGATATGATAGATTAGACACAAAAATTAAATAAATAATTACTAAACCCGAATATCTACTAAACCTGCAAACCTATCCACCAATTACACCCAAAAAAAAAATTTAAAAATCGAATCAAACCATATAAAATTAAAAAAACTAATAAAACAATCTATAAAGTCATAAATAACTAATAAAATAACAAACCATCTAACTAAATATTTAGAGATCTCAATAAATTTATTAAATTTAATCTTAAAAATATAAACAAACGTAGTTTTGCAATAAAATTAGATTGTTTAAGAAATTATTTTCTCTAATTAAAAGTCATTGTAATAATAATATTATTATAGACACTAAATAATAATTAATTAAGAATGATTTATTTACCATATATCAAGTAAATAACCACATTAACATTATTTATTTTTCTTAAGAGGTCTCATATAATTAAACAAAATAGACACACAAATAATTCAATTAATTCATATAATAAAATTTGATTCAATTAATTCATGTAATTTTCTATAATAAAATTTGTAGGGTAATACAAAAAGTATTAAAAAAAAAGTTAAACGGATTCGCGGGTTGAAACAGGTTGAACCCGTTTATGACCCGAACACATTTAAAATTAAACAGGTTGACATGTTTCGATCCGAACCCGTGAAACTCTAACCCTAACCCGCTATAACCGTATCGTTTTCGTATTGTATTTAATATTGACGCCCCTAGTTCCACCTCTCCACTTTTCCCCACTTTTCTAAGCTTTAATGCTAGAGCAATTTTATGAAAGGACCTTCAACGGGAATAGGGAGTGACCATGTATAGTAAAGTGAGGGGCAATGGCCCCCTAAAGGGGTTTTTGTCTTTTTTTTTTCCCCCATATATTATAGTGTGTGTCTAATAATTGTGCTCACAAATAATTAATAATTGCTCCAATTATCATTGTTTCATAATTAATATTTTATATCATAATAAGTAATGTCATTTTTTTTTTCTAAATTAGAGCCAAAAAGAAAATTCTTTTTAAAAAAATGATTTAATCTTTTTTTAGTGACTTTTCTTTTCTTTTCTCTCCCCTTGTTACTTTCAATCACACTTATTACTTATAAAGCGTATATAATACATTAAAATTTGTGAATTAGTCTTTAATCGAGAAAATTATTTTTAACTAAAACATTCCAATTTGAATATGGTGATTGCAACGATACAAATCGATTTTTTTATTTATGATAATATAAATTTATTTATGTAATGAAACACAAGGGAAAAAGGAAGCTTCTGAATCAAGTTTACAACAGTTGGAGCTCATCGATCACTTGTTCATGTTTTCTGAAAAGTTTCAAAGCCTTACCTTTTCGCCGGGGCTTGATTTTGCACCCTAAAATCTGATCCTCTGTATGATGCCTTTTGATTCTCAATATTTTTCTTGCCTTTCCTAAATTACTCAAACCTGAATTCACTCGTTCATGCAAGAACATTTGCTTGAAAAAGTGCGAAAAATCCCACTGACTAACCAAATTTTTTAAAAATTATGTATCTCTCTTAAAAAAGATTTAATTCTTCTTAGAAAGATTTTTTTAATAAAAATTTTACTTTTTGCACTTCATTTCAAAAAGAATTATAATATTATTTTTTTAATATATTTTTCATGTAACTCATCCTTTCATCTAAAATTTCTGATTCTATTCTTAATAAAGTCTTTGTCAAATTAAGAATTAAACCCGTTAATTAATTTAGTTTTCGTTATTTTTAATTTAACTTTATTTTATAATAAATTCGGGTTTTGAATCTTAGGTTGAATTTGAGTAATTAATTGGATAAGGGTTCTCTAATAACTATAAGATTTATTTTTTTAAAAAAATTAGGATTTTAGGATTTTACTGTATTTTACCATCTGGCCCTGTTTCTTCGAATCACTTCCCAAATGGTGAGTCCAACAACGCATCCCAAAAGCACTTTTTGTCATCAAATACCCGTTACTTTTGATGAATTTATGCATATCAATAAGGCTCTAATATTTATATAGTTTTAAGGGGAAAAAAAGATTAAATTACTTTTATTGAAATTTGTATATTTTGTTTTCAAATTAAAGACTAACTAATGTTATGATTTAGCAAATTAACTACTAGTTAGTAACTAGAACTACGTGTGGAGATTTTGTCTGTGATTAAATATCATTTTGTAAAAATTTCTATAAATATAGACCAAGTGTAACTGTCCTTTATAAAATTATTTGGAGTACTCTTTGTTTGTAGATTTCTTTTATTATTAATAAAATATTTTTTAAAAAAAATCATGATAATTGACTCCTTTTATTTATTTTTTTTAATGAACTTTATGCTGAAACTTTTTTTTTTTTAACTCTCGAATTATTTTTTATGATAAAATTACTGATGTATACTCATCACGCTATGTACAGAGATTTTGAAGAGGTGGATCTAACTTACAGTATAAGACAGAAGAATAAATCTATAGAAGCTGCTAACAAATTTTATTCACTATGCCGGATATTTTACTGCTAATTAAATATCATTTTGTGAAAATTCAATATACTCTATAAATATATGTTAATGACACTAAGTGGAACTGTCCTTTGTGATATGGAAAAGAAATTTCCTTCACTGTGCTCATTGGCTGATGTCTCTGCGCTACACAAAGATTTTGCATAATAATTAGATATAATTTTATAAATATTTGATTTAATAAATTCTATAAATATATAATAATTATACCAAGTACTTCTGTAGAGGTTGTTTTCTTTTATTGTCAAATATTTACCATTTCTGTATGAAAAGTGAAGATTAAACCCCAACTACTTTTGTAGCAGTTTGCATCAACAAGAACCAAAAATAACCAAAATAAAAACCATCAACTGAAAAAACAACAAAGGATAAGGAAGAAAGTAACATAGCAGAGAAAAGCACTTTCTGAAAAGCATTATTGCACCCCAAAAAGAAGTATTTTGCAAGAAAAAACACCATCTTGACTTTGAACTTAATAGCACCTTTAAAAACTAACCATAACAGCATAAAAACAATTTATCACTTTGCTTATCTCTGAATGTATTAAACCTAAATTGCATGAAAATTTGTAGAGACGTAGAATACAATTATAAATGACTATGAATTTCATCCGAGAAGTAAGCCTTTAATTAAATTATTTTGGAGAATCTCCATAACTAATTTTCGTGATTGAATTGATAGAAAAAGAAACAGGAAGGTTCACCAAAATTAATCCTACCTGAAGCCAAATCTCCAGCAGCAATACTATGTATAAGTACATGATCTTCTTTAACAACAAATGCAACAGATTGGATATCTCAACAAGGTTGCTAGATAAACTTTTACAAGTAAAAGAGATATTCAATTTTTATGACTTTGTCTTCTAGTCTCCATAGCCGGCTAGTGCATCCACAATTATGTTAGGATTTTCAGTTAATTATCCCTGTAACATTAGCCTAACCATTACATATCTAATCTATGATTAACTGAAACACCAAATTTACGCTAAGAACCAATGCTGCCACAAGACTAATTCTGAGTTGTGCAGCAGACAAAGCCAAGACCAAGAAGATGCAGAGTTTCATCTCTTAATTTCTAGAAGTTAAATATAAAAACTTCGAAGCAAATTCTGCCTAAAAAAAATCAGCATCCAACAAATCTTAGCATTGAGAATAATAATATCTTGAGACCTAGGTGACTTGAGATTTATTAGTAAGTCTTGATTAACTTTTTACATTCAAATTAATAGTAAGAAATTGGAACTCTATTTGTGCTCAATATAAGAGGGGTAATTACCTAGCTACAAAGGCATGTGCTTCCATGTGGTGCACCCCAACTCTGGGTAGACTGAAACCACCAGCAATTTTATGAGCCTTTTGCACACCAACTTCATGAAAATAGCATAAATAAAGAACATATAAGCAGCCTTGCATGCAATATCAACCAATGGAAATATGAATAACATGAAATCATCTCCATTGTAACAACTTGAGAACAGGATACCGATGCAGGCAGGCAGAGTTTTCAAAATAATGCAATCTCAATAACGAGAAAAAGTGCATCATGGGGGTAACAGCTGTGATATCTTCACCATCCCACAGAAAGTTCATAAAGAACACAGGCAGAACAAAGATGGAGAGGAGGAAAGAGGCAAAAAGAAAACTCCGGCCACAAGTTATCATGTAAACAGAGACTTAAACCGGGACCGATCATGACAGCAACTGCAGAAAGATCCCTCTCAGTTAGGTTGGCTTTATCTAGGGCTTCCTGTACCGCCTGAAAGTGAAGTTTTAATCATATCCATCGAAAGGCAAAGTCAAGAGGAAAGAAATAGAAAATCTTATCAGTTCTTTTGGCTGATATGATCAACTCTTAGCAGCTAGCATTTTTAATCATGGGTAACTTATCCTTATGGATTTTGTATCTGATCAGAGTGTGCTTCTTCTACCATTTTAGGAGCTACTCCCCTATATTGAGCAAGTAGATCCGCCTTGATGCAACCAAAATATAAATTTTATCAAACTACTAGAACATGTGCAAACAAGTAGGTTATGTTCAATATGAATAAACAAACATGTAAAAGACGAATTCTTTGGTGCAAAGCTGGTAACTTTACCACAAAAAATGTAATAAAATCGTAATTCTTATTATATAACAGAAATAATTCTGCAATTCCACAGTGCCTCATGAATCCTTAACGCTTCTCTATTATTAAAAGCCAAACTAATTCACAATCAACTCCTATTTCTTGCAATCAGCAAAGTCCGATACCTGAGACACAACTTGACTTAGAATTTCACCATTGCTTCGAACCTACAACCCAGAAAAAAAATAAACCACTACTGGCCTTGGTTTGCATGATCCTAAATGGCCACGTAGCAATAGGCAAAGGAAGAGGAGGAGACAACCGTTTTTGTTCATTTTATTGGTTATGGATATTTATTTTTGTGATAAATAAATATCATACATTCATCATAATAATAGCCATAATATTTATAAATATTTTAAAAATATTGTTAAATGTCTATATTATCTATGACGACCAAACTAATTTGAATCATCAAAGAGTTTAGTTAAAGGTGTTGATAAGATCAAGACCATCCATAAAGAGATACCAAAACTTCTATGAGATCTACACCATTAATTAAAGAATTCTAAAAAAAATAAAAATTACTCAAAAAATATCCATGGACAATTCACCCCTCTCCAACTTTAGTAGATACATTTAAATTAGATAAATAATAAACATAAAATTAAAAAATAATAAATATATTTTTAATGTCACAACATAAGATAATAGTAGATTTTAAAAAAAACTCAAAAAAGTCATATTTTTTTAGAACCACCGAGTATACTGAGGGCATTCCTTGAACATATTATTATTTTACAAAGTGCATTAAATGGATGTGTTGAGGCTATTTTTGTGACTTACCCTAAAACTAATTTATGTGCAGAGTGATTTAGACAATAGGGTCCAAACATGGCAAAATGTGTAATTCTGTAATCTTGTTTTGATATTTTTTTCCAGAAATCCTAAAGTGTTTCGGTTTAGGAGGTGAGGTTATTCCGTTATTCTCAATTCACTTTTAGGAAACTTTGTTCATTGTATCAGGAGAATTCCCATTCAGATTTGAGTAGGGACTGCTTTTTGAGTCTATAAATGCTGTTCTTTGAAGATGATTTCATAAACCCCAAAATCATTCGAGTGATTTCGCAGCTTCGATTTCCTTCTGTTTTCCGAGATATCGAAATCTGCTGATACAATTAGCAGGATTAACTATGGATACAGTGATATCGCCAGAGGTTGAGGATAGTCTGCTATCCCAGTTTCTTGAAATTGCAACGGACCAAACCACCACAACTGCTCGCCGTTACCTTCAGGTTACGGATTGGAACCTTGCAGACGCATTGCAACTGTTCTTTGGGGGAAACTACGGTTGGAATCCAGCATCAGAATTGAACGATATGTGGTCAGATTATCCAGATCCTGCTTATTCTCACATGGAGGTCGAGCAGGAGAACATTAAAAGAACGGAGAGCCTTGCTGACGGTGATGGAGCCGCGGAGACAAGGAATAATGGAGGTTCCTCTTCTGGCCAGAGGATGGGAGATAATAAGGTTTATTCTGGGGAGGGAATTAGAATCCCTGCCGCTGATGGTACGCGTGTGAATAATCTAGCTTCTCTGTTCCGTCCACCGTTGAACTTGATGTTCCGAGGAAACTTTGAACGAGCAAAAGACGTTGCTAAGGAAAAGAATAGATGGCTTATGGTGAATGTGCAATCCGATAGAGAATTCAATTCCCATATGCTGAATCGCGATACTTGGGCAGATGAGACTGTCTCTGGGATTATAGGAGCTTATTTCGTCTTCTGGCAGGTACAAGATGATACAGAGTGGGGCCAGAAGGTGTCCAACTATTACAAGATAGTTTCTTTTCCTGCCATAATGGTTATTGATCCTATTACCGGCCAAAAATTGGCCTCTTGGACCGGTATGATTCAACCAGAAAGCTTAGTAGATAACCTCCAATCATTCATGGATGGTAGTCCCTCGGAACATCTTTCAGGCCTAGCCCACAAACGTTCTGCCAGAGTAAGTCCTCGGGCACATGCTCCTCAACATAACGAAGAAGACGAGGACCTACATGACGAAGAAGAAGAAGAAGAGGACTTGGAAAGGGCATTGGCTTTTTCCATGGAAGGTTTGAGTACTGGCGAAGTTGGCAGCCAAGAAACCGAGGAAAGTAGTAAGATGCCTTCATATCCACCTCTTCCTGAGGAACCAAAATGCGACAGGAGTCTTCTCTGTAGAGTTGGACTCCGTCTTCCTCCCGATGGAAGAAGAATTCAGAGAAACTTTCTGCTGTCCGATCCAATTCAGTTGCTTTGGTCATTCTGCTTTTCTGAACTCGATGAGGAAGCCAGGACAAGGCCCTTCAAATTCATACAAGCCACCCCTGGGGGTTCGAAGTGTTTGGAATATGGTACCAGTTTAACTTTCAAGGAATCAGGTCTTGCCAACGCTATTGTATCAGTTACGTTGGAATGAAGTCTGAACAGATCTTGCATTGCAGATTTTTATTATCTTTGTCCGATTTGTAGTCTATTTTTGTTTCAAACTGCTGGAAATTCTCAGTGTATGGTCTTTTTTTCATTAAATTTAATTGTTGTCTAATTAATCTGATTAAAGTAATCATTCAGTAAATAAACTCTTTACTCGTGCTTTAAATTATTTTTAATGAGGCTAATAAGATATTTCTCTTTTGACCAAATCTTTTTCTTCATTTAAGCCATGGCATTACCTATAGTTCTCATTATAATCTCCAAATTTGTTGGATCAAAAGCTATTTTTTTTTCTTAGTCCAATATGTAAATAATTTGGTAAATAAAATTATTCTATATTTATGGTAATTTTGAAAGTGTGACTCTATCAGACCAAGCCCAAGGCCCAGAGCTAAATTTCCGATGTGGGATACACCTTTCAAACACCATTATCTTTCCTACTTAATGAATTCGAGACTCTAGACTAAAATAAGGGAAGTATTAGAAATTAAGTTATCTAAAAAATGAAAAGTGTTATAAAATTAGGGTAGTGTTAGAATAAAATTTTCATACTACACACTAATAAAACTCTAACTATTTTGCACAAGAATTTCTCTCTTTCTTTTCTCTCACAATTTTCTCTAATCTTTCTTTCACTAATCTTTCTTTCACAAAATAATGGTGTATTACAAGTTTAGAGAATAGCTCTATTTATAGAGCTCTAATTAGTGGATTACATCATGGCATACATCATCTTCTACTAATCTTAATTAGTGGTGTCTCCACTAAATGGTGGACATCCATAAAAATCTTCTAATAATTCACATAAATCCATAATTAGTGGAGCCTCCACTAATTAATAAATATTCCAATAATTCATAATAGTCCCCCTTAGATGTCCATCCATTACATAAAGAATATGCCTCGTTAAAACCTTACTAGATAAAAACCTAATGGGAAAAAAATCTAGTGAAGGAAAAAGAGTACACTATTCTATATGTCTATTTATTACTCCCCCTGATGAGATGATTCCTTTAAATCTTTAAACCGACGCATACCGATTTTATATCTCAACTTTTCAAATGTTGCGATCGGTAAAGTCTTCGTGAAAATATCTCGCGAGGTTATCACATGACCGAATTTGTAGCACATCAATTTCACCTTTCTTCTGGAGTTCATGAGTAAAGAAGAATTTTGGTGAAATATGTTTTGTCCGATCTCCTTTAATATATCCTCCTCGTAATTGAGCTATGCAAGCTGCATTGTCTTCATAAAGAGGAGTTGGAATACCTTTGATTGATGATAATCCACAACTTTCTCGGATATAATGAATCATGGATCTTAGCCATACACATTCTCGACTTGCTTCATGAATGGCTATAATTTCAAGCATGATTTGAAGAAGTAGTCTGCTATAGATTGTTTCGTAGAACGCCATGATATAGCAGATATTTCCACATGTAAATAGATAGCCCGTTTGAGAACGTGCTTTATGTGGATCAGATAAATAACCAAACATCTCGCATAACCTATCAATGTTGGACTGGTTTTATTTGAATAAAATAATCCGAGATCAATTGTACCTTGGAGATATCGAATGACTTGTTTAATTCCATTCCAATGTCGTCGTGTTGGTGAATAACTAAATCTTGCTAATAAATTGACAGCAAAAGCAATATCAGGCCGTGTGTTATTAGCAAGATACATCAATGCACCAATTGCACTGAGATATGGTACTTCAGGACCAAGGAATTCTTCATCATTTTCTTGAGGTCGGAAAGGATCTTTATCCACATTTAATGATCGGACGATCATTGGAATACTCAATGGATGTGCTTTGTCCATGTAAAATCTTTTTAGCACTTTTGCTGTATATGTTGATTGATGAATAAATGTTCCACTCTCCAAATGTTCAATTTGTAAACCAAGACAAAATTTGGTTTTACCAAAATCCTTGATTTCGAATTCTCTTTTTAAATAATCAATTGTTTCTTGGAGTTCTTCAGGAGTTCCAATAAGATTAATATCATCAACATATATAGCTAATATCACAAATTTAGAACCAGATTTCTTAATAAAAACGCATGGACATACCTGGTCATTTTTAAATCCCGCTTTCAATAAATATTCACTAAGACGTGTGAACCACATGCGCCTGGATTGCTTCGAGCCATATAATGATTTACGCAACTTGATGGAGTAATTTTCACTAGGATAATGTTTATATGCTTCAGGCATATGAAATCCTTCGGGGATTTTCATGTAAACATCATTTTCTAAATTTTCATACAAGTAAGCAGTGACAACATCTAATAGGCACATATCTATCTTTTCATGTACTGCCAAACTGATAATATATCGGAGTGTAATAGCATCAACAACAGGAGAATAAGTTTCATCATAATCAATACCGGTCTTTGTGAAAAACCTTGGGCTACTAATCGCGCTTTATATCGAACGATTTCACTCTTTTCATTGCGCTTTCGCACAAATATCCATTTGTAGCCAACGGGTTTTACACCTTCCGGTGTTCGGACTGCAGTCCGAAGACTTCACATTTTGCCGGTGCATTTAACTCCGATTGAATCGCATCTTTCCATTGCAACCAATCTTTTCTATGCCGACATTCATCAATCGATATTGGTTCAGGATCATCATTATCCTGTGTAACATCAAGAGATATATTGTATGCAAATATATTATCAATAACAGCTTCTATTCGATTCCAACTTCTACCGGAAGTGGTATAATTGATAGAAATTTCAGTGTTACTTTCATCAACTTCGGTTCTTTGTCATCGGTTCTCTCTTGGTCTTTATCATTCTTTTCTTCAATATGATCTTCGGATCATTTAATCCTCTTTTCTTTCGAGGATTTTTATCTTTAGAACCAAGAGATCGGCCACGCTTCGGCGTGTTTTTGACTCAATGACTATAGGTATAATATTTTGTTCTGCTGGAACTTCAATTCGAATAGGAGCATTTATAGTTGGAATATGCGATTTTGTAACTCTTCCGGAGTCAACAAAAGCGTCCGGCATTTGATTTGCAATGCTTTTCAAATGAATTATCTTTTGAACTTCAAGTTCACATGCGCTTGTGCGCGGATCAAGATAATTTAATGATGTTGTCCAAGCAAAATCCTTTTTATGCTTGTTTTGGTTCTCCCCTAATTTAGGGAATAATGATTCATCAAAATGACAATCGACAAATCTTCGTCGTGAATACATCTCCTATCGGGGTTCAACATACCCGATAATAGAGGGAGAATCATATCCAACGTATATCCCCTTTCTTCTTTGAGGACCCATCTTTGTATGTTGGTTTGGTGCAATTGGAATATATACAGTACACCCAAAAATTCTTAAATGAGCAATATTTGGTTCTGACCCAAAAGCCAATTGCAAATGAGAGAATTTATGATAACTAGCTGGTCTTTTACGTACAAGTGTTGCAGCATGTAGAATAGCATGTCCTCAGGCAGATGTTGGGAGATTTGTTTTCATTAATAATGGTCTAGCAATTAATTGTAATCGTTTAATCAAAGATTCAGCAAGACCATTTTGTGTGTGAACATGAGCTACAGGATGTTCAACATTAATCCCAATTTACATACAATATGCATCAAAAGCATGTGATGAAAATTCACCAGCATTATCCAAACGGATATTTTTAATGTGATGGTCCAGAAATTGTGCTCGTAATTTAATTATTTGAGCAAGTAATCTCGCAAACGCCAGGTTGCGAGTAGATAATAAACATACATGTGACCATCGGGATGATGCATCAATTAAGACCAAAAATATTTGAACGGTCCACAAATATCTCCGTGAATCCGTTCGAGAAATGTAGGACTTTCAGCTCCTACTTTTACTGGTGATAGTTTAACAATTAATTTTCCTAGGGAACATGCAGTACATGCGAATTTTTCTGATGTTAATATCCTTTTATTTTTTAAAGGATGACCATGTGTATTCTCAATGATTCTTCTCATCATGGTAGATCCCGGATGACCCAACCGGTCATGCCAAATGCTAAAAGTAATAGGATCAAGTAACTTCTGGTTTACTAGATGATGAATTTCAATTGTACGTATTTTTACAAAATATAGACCAGTAGAAAAAGACGGCAGTTTTTCTAATACCGATTTCTTACCCAAATGCATTTGAGTAATAAAAAGATGCTCAATCTCATTTTCCTCATTTGTTTCAACATGATACCCATTTCTGCGGATATCTTTAAAACTCAATAAATTTCTTCTGGATTTTGAGGAAAATAGTGCCTTATCAATAATAATTGTTGTTCCTTTAGGCAACAATATACTAGCTCTTCCGGAGCCCTCAATTACATTTGCACTACCGTTTATCGTATAAATATTTATTTCTCCCATTTTGAGATTAGAAAAATATTTCTCATTTTTTTAGTATGGTGTGTGTAGTTCCACTATCAATAATGCATACATCATCATTAACAACAGCCATCTGAACACAAATATATATATGTAAACGTAAATATTATTAGAATAGAATGAAAATGAAAATACAAAAATATCGGGGTGAGGCTTTAGTTCTTCCGGACACTCGCCATCACCAATTAAATGGTCTATCCTACCGTCCGGGTGTTCAAAAAATCCGATACATCCATATGGGTAATATTGATATTAAGATCTTCAGGATCAATATCGTCATTCTCAAGCATTATTTATTGGATGTTGAGAAAAATTTGCTTCCACATTTTTATTTTTCAATGAAGCTTGATACAATTCAACTAAATGCTTAGCCGTATGTACAGCTTCGTGACCAATGACCTTTCATGCCACATCTATAACATATATCCTCATGCTTTTCTTCAATTTCTTTTTCTTTTCCCTTTTGATCTTTTCTGCTCCACTTCAGTGTGGCAGTATTTCTCACAATTTGATTATAATTGTGATAAGGGAAATATCGAGCGTGTCTACGACCATAACCACGACCATGGTCACGGCCACGACCACGACCACGACTATAACGATGGCTTCTGCTGGAGCCAACAGCATTCACTTCTGGGAGTGCTATAGAGCCGCTTGGTCCGGCTTCATGATTTCTCAATAATAACTCATTATTTTTCTCTCGCAATGAGGAGGGTAGTAATTAAATCAGTAAATTTTGTATACCCCTTTTCTCGATATTGTTGTCGCAGGACAATATTCGAGGCATGAAAGGTGGAGAATGTCTTCTCCAACATATCTTCATCGATCACTTTTTCTCCGCATAATTTTAATTGAGATGTAATTTTATACATTGCGGAGCTATATTCATTCACGGTTTTAAAATCTTGCAACCTCGTGTACAACCATTCATACCGTGCAAGTAGGTAGTACGACCATCTTCGGTGGTCAAATCTTTCTTTTAAATTTACCCACGAGCCATATGGATCTTTTTCGGTAAGATATTCTATTTTCAAATTTTCATCGAGATGACGACGAATAAAAATCAAAGCTTTAGCCTTATGTTGTGCGAGATGCACTATTACTTGCTTGAATAGTTTCACTAAGGCCTTCAACATTTAGATGCATTTCTGCATCGAGAACCCATGACATATAATTTTTTCCAGAAATATCAAGGGCTACAAATTCGAGTTTCGCAATGTTAGCCATAGAGATCAATAAATGCGTACCTATCTTCCGGCTTTGGTAACAGCGTAAACTTGTGCTTAGTCTTCCGCTTTTGTACCAGTAGAGACTCGTGTCGATAACGTATTATAAAATTAGGGTAGTGTTAGAATAAAATCTTCACACTACACACTAATAAAACTCTAACTATTTTGCACAAGAATTTCTCTCTTTCTTTTCTCTCACAATTTTCTCTAATCTTTCTTTCACTAATCTTTCTTTTACAAAATAATGGTGTATTACAAGCTTAGAGAATAGCTCTATTTATAGAGCTCTAATTAGTGGATTACATCATGGCATACATCATCTTCCACTAATCTTAATTAGTGGTGTCTCCACTAAATGGTGGACATCCATAAAAATCTTCAATAATTCACATAAATCCATAATTAGTGGAGCCTCCACTAATTAATAAATATTCTAATAATTCATAATAAAAAGATGATTTATTAATATTGATTGATTAATTTAGGATTTCAAAATTACTATTCAAAGTAAAAATGTTTAATGAAGTGGCAAAAAATTAAAATATATTGTAGATATTATTATACTTATTAGTTCTGAAAACATTTTGTCTCCATTATTTGAAAAAGTAAAAAAAGAAAAAATATGATGTAAAAAATATAGGAGAACACAAATATATAAATATTTTATCTCAAAAAATAAGGAAGGGAATACAAAACTTTAAAAAATAAAAACAAATATAAAACAATGAAAGCCGACTGTTGCACCAAGCGGCAAACAAAGCAAGAGTGAGATCTCTCTTGCTCTTCTTTCTTTTTTTATTGATCCAACCTTTCTCTTGTCCGCCATGGCTATGGCTTAATTCTTCTTCTGATCCCCCGTATGGTAAAAGGCCACACCAGTGTTGTTTTAGTGTTTTTTTTTTCCCATATTTTTCTTAACCCAAATATATTCGAGGCACACATTAAAAAAAAAAAACCTTATATAAAAAGAAGTCCACTCTTCTCCTTAAAGCAAAATATATAAATAATAAAAATAAAATAAACTTAAAAAAGATTTTTTTTTTTTAAAAGGAGAGAAAAAATGGCAGATGGCTGGTTAGCAAAGCTGTCAAAATGGGCCAATCCGGTCCAACCCACGTAGGTTGGCAAAAATATGAGTTGGGACGGCTCAGTAATTTTTTTTATGGGCTGTAAAATTCTAAGTTAGCCCAACTCTTCTTAGTCCATGCACTATTTATATATAAATAATATTTTTAAAAAAAATTCATATCACATTTATATTTTTCAACCTTTAATTCTAACTCTAATACAAATATAATGAATCAAATTATAACTTAAAATAAAATATAAATATCAAATAATAAGTTAAACATATTTTATCTATTATACTTTACACACATAATTCTACATAAATTTATAATTTTAACAAGTTCGATAATTAAACATCACAAATCACATATTAAATCCATAACTCTCAAATATATAAATATAGTAATCCAATTTAAAAGTTCAAATTTAGAAATATCAAAGTTAAAAATCAATATTTGTTTCACAATTTCACAAAAGGTCATGAAAGGTTAAAAATATTGCTCATACTGCCAGTCTGCCAAAAAGATACACATTCTTCGATCATTTAAGATTTCTTCAATGATTTTATTTGAATCTACTGTTGACAATGATATATTCAATATGACTGTTTCAAGGTCGGATTGTTCATCTAATAATCACAAATCACAATAAGAAAGAAGAATATAATTAGTAATATACTTACTAATTATTAACTAATTAAAAAAATTAAAAATTTATTTGATATTACTATCATCATCTATAATTAGTATGTGGTTTTCTTTGAGGGTTTTCATTTTTGAAACTTTTGTAATTTTTGAATTTAAAAAAAAAAAAAAAAAGAGGTGGCCCATGGGCCAAGTCCGGCCCATCCCCACTCAACCCATAAGTTTTGTGGGTCAGGCCAAATAGATCCAGTTGAAATATAAACTTGAAAAATTACAACCCATATTACTTATGGGTTGGACCAGGCTCGGCCCATGGGCTTAACCAATTTTGACAACTCTACTTGTTAGGTTTTCTTTTTATTCTCTCCGTCCCTATTTATCTGTCACAATTAACCACTTTACTCTATTTAAAAAAATTAATTAGTCTCTTAAATTAATACAATTTTGTTTATACATTTCAAAAGTACCCTTGAATTTAATGTTCTCCACAACTGTTTTTTACTTTGTTTGCTTAACTCTCTCTTTAAAGTTATTATACTTTTATTTTTTAAAGTTATTTAATATAAAGGTATAGCAGTAAAATTAACATTAATGGCACCTAAATTTTTTAAATGTAACAGATAAAAAAAGATACCAAAACGTTTTAGTTATAACAGATAAATAAGGACGGATGGAGTACTGTTTATTCTTGGGAGTGATGTAAACATGAACAAACATTTAAAATATATATTTTTTAAAGCAATCTTCTTTACCAATTCTTAAATTCTTTTTTTCTAAATCTTTTTAATTCCATCTCATTACTATTTATTTCTCTTTTTATCATTATTATCTGTTAAATTAGGGTTCTTTTTGTATTCCTATTTATAAATCCATGAACCCCATGAGTTTTGAAGAATAGAAATATTAAAAAATTATAGTAAGTGATTTTAAATGTCAAAATTTTAGAAAAATAAAATAAAAGATGACGCTTCTAAAAAGTTTTTGTTCAAAGTCCCATATCTCTAGGCACAACTCTACTTGTTGTCTTCAATAAGAAGAGAAAAAAAAAAAGGTTTGGACATTTTTTTTATGTAGAATTAGAATTGGAATTCCTGTGAATTATAATTTCAGATAACTGTTTTTTTTTTTTTTGGGGGGGGGGGGGGTTTGGCAAAATTATGAATTGATTTGGAAATTACTCTAGTATTTGATTCATTTATTTGAAGAAAAAAAATCATAAATTTGGAAATAGAAATGCAAATACACAAAGTAGACAAATGCAACAAAAGTCTTTTCTTTCTTTCTTTTTTTCCCCCTTCTTTGTCTAAAGCATACATTATGCACTTCAATATGCCCGAGGTGAGGTATTTCCCAAACTTGAATTCAATCCCAATTCAAATTTTGGAGTGTTCAGCGGATTGACGATAAGATCTTTTAGGTTGACAATTTGTAATATGCACCCTCCTAAATACATAAATGATAAAAAAGAAGAAACATCTAATGCTATTTTGAAGCAATATGGGTTTAATTTTCAAGTAAATTGAAAAAAAATTTAAAAATGATTATTTAGTATTCGAGTTTTTAAACTCCGACCTTAGAATATGAATGCTTTTAATTTATACTTTAGGATATTAATGTTCATTCCACTTACCACTTGGGGCTATGTCAATTAATATTGAACAAAGTGGAGCCTTGATGGATTTTTTTTTCCCCTGAATAAAAAAGAAAGTGCTAGTGATGGTGATCAAGACACTTCCCGCTACTTCATGTTCGAGTTTTCGTGTTTATTAATGAATATATTAGACTAGATGAACAATTATCGTAAGTACTGACCCTATCAAAGTAACACAACCAAAAACAAGTATAATCACCAGAAGCTGGCGACACTAGCCCGGGTTGAGCCTTGATGGATTCATTGTTTCAAGGTTACCCTAGCTCCATATTGCCTTGTTGGTAGATTCAATTGGTAAGTGAACATTTTGCCTTGATTATGAGAGACTTGGACACAACTTCAACTTGCATGCACAAAGTCGGATAATTAAAATAGGTGTGCTAATTCGAAAATTTTCTTTGACCAAGCAATGCTTTTTCAATTTTGATTCAATGTTTTATTTTTTTATTTATTTTATTTCATCATTTTTAATTTCAAATACCAATTATACAAAGGAGCCTACCGTTCCGATATGATGGACTGTGATTTTTATTTATTATTATTTTTTGGGGGGATGGGGGGGGGGTTGGTCAGTTTCGGCTACTTGAGAGGTGAGTAAGATTTTTAAAAAATGAATTTTATAGCGTGAAAAAGTTTGGAAAAAAAAAAAGAGATTACTCCCAAACAAATTCTAGGCAAAAGATCATTTCATAGTATGCAATCACGCACAAATCTTCAACTTCAAAGAACCTTCGAGAGGCAACAAATTAAAAGAGGGTGCAGAATTAAAAATCAGATGGGAGAGGTTAATTCTACGCTCTTTTAACCTAAATTCACACCCCTATTTATTATATCTATTGATTATATAAAAGTAACTTTTTCTAATTTTAAAATTTTTATTTCATTTTCTTTTATTTTTAACTTTTAAAGTAATATTTTTTTAGTAGACATCAAATTAATCTAAGTATATGAAATTATGTACAAATTAAATTGTTAAAAAATAATGACTTGTACGAGAATTAATATATATATATATATTAAAAGTTTTATTTTTTGTGCAAATTGTATGAAATTTGTGAAAGTATATAGTGATAATAATGTAAGGTTATATTTTATTAAAACATCATTGATTAATTTGTTTTTAAAATTATGTATTTTATTAATAGATTAAAAATTAATCAAATAATAGATTTTTGAAAGGTTAAAAGGAAAAAAATAGAGACTATTTAAGATATACATTAAAAGAAAAAAAATGTAATTAGTAATTATTTAATTTTCATTAGAATTTTAGTATTAATTTACATACAAAAAATAATGACATAATTGATTGAAAATCAGAATATAAAAGAAGACTTTTATTTAATTGATAAATAAGAGTGCAAAGTTAGATTTAAGAGGTGTGAATTTAACCCTTCTCAAATTAAACCAGATTAATATTAATTTTAGGAAGCCTTTAAAGGCCGTTGTCAGAGCAACAAAAAGTCCCACATCGAACTTTTTCTAACAGAACGGACAACAAATAAGTTTGGGATTGCGAAGCTTCTCGATCCTTAAGCCCGTGATGTGCCCAGACAAATGTGCTTTGTATGTCATTGAGTAATTTGCCATAGGCTATAATCTTTCTTCTTTCGAGCATGGATCTGTCAACAATATATGCTGTGAAGTTAAATTTTTACACTTAGCAATTTATAGTTCAATCTTACTTTCTTGTACCATAAACTCATGACTCATTCTAATAAATCACGATCGAATAACTTAAAGTAACTTATCCTTATCTCTAAACTACGTGTTAACCCTTAAGTTATTGTTAGATTTTGACCATAAATCCATCCCACTGCTACTTGTCGTCATTCTACCAGCTTCGTTTTCTATTTCTCGAGAAATATCCAAAGTATCTAAGGTGCAATACAATCATTCTCAGGCCAATCATTGGAGCTCAACCAAGAAGTTTTAGGAGGATAACATTTTGGTTTAAATTCCTATACGACCCTCGCGGTCTATACTTTAATTTCAAATCTAAGACATTGAAGAGGAGCAAAAGATACATTAATTGTTAATGAACAACCGATGCTTGTCCTTGTTTTACCTTTTAGTTGCCGATATGGGGGGATTTGATCATTGAACTCTTGCATACAATCTTCATATGGATGGGATTCGATTGTGTTTGAAAGCAGCTTAAAACAGCAGAATGGTGCCATATTTCTTTACTGAATGCCAACCATACATACGGAATTTCATTCAATATATTTTTGAGGCTTTCATACTTAATATACTTTTATGAGGCATTTATTCTTTTTCGCGAAAAAAACTTCTCCTAAGCTCACTTTCTCAGTCTCCGTAGCAGTAGTTTATTCAATCATCTTGAGCCGTTTCTTCTTTCCCAGCAGAAGCTTCAAGTACAAAGCAATCCTATCCCGTCCTGTGAGTGGGGATAACAAACTAGAACTACATTATTGAGGTTCATAAATCTTGGCTACTTACTTTTGACCGAAAGAGAAAGAAGTGTACTTCCTTGGAGATTAGGTTATATAAGTGAACCTACTTCAAAATGTGGCAACACTCAAGTATTAATTGGATTTAAAAAAAAAAAAAACAAGAATTAGACAACCATAACTCGAACAACTTGTCAAAGATCTCAACATAATGCTAAATAATTGCTACAATTAATATTCTCCTCTTGATAGTATTTTCCAAACTCAGTTCATTCAATTAACTCGTGTCTTCATATTTCCTGGCTTCGAGTTCAACATTTAGACCCTCTGGAAGACGACTAGAAGTTGATGGGGGCAGCCAATGTGTGGACGATATAACATATAAGTCAGCACCAGAGCCAATAACATTAGCACATATAATTATGTAATGTACTATAATAATGACGTCCCATGTCAAGACTATATGGGGCGAGAGACTCAACACTTTCACACTGTAGCTTGCACAACGTAGCCACTACCACTCCCACTTTTTTCACTTTTTTTTTTCGAGCTCTACAAATATATATATATATATATATATATATATATATATTGATAGAGAGAGAGAGCTCCCTTACAAATGACTTGAAATGCCTATTTATAGACAAAAATTGAAAGTTACTATTTGCTACGATAGATTGCAATGCTGTCGTAATCCGTGTCTGCTACGATAGTACAAGAATCGCTATAGTAAATGTGAACGATGAACTCGCCGACATTACTCGCTGTCATCATGGTCGGCATCATCGTCGACATCATTGATTGCATCACGACTATCGTCATGTCGATGGTAGAGTCGACATTATTGCTGTCGTCAGTCCAATAAATCAAATTCTTCAGGGTCATCTTCAGGACTGGCTTCTGATGACACGGTTGAAGTCTTGTCTTGTAACTGTTGTAGCATCAACTGCATTGTTGCTACAAAAGGATCGGTGGCTGAAGGGCATAAGTATGGAACTGGGACCGAACTGGATAACATATGTTTTCTGGTTCAAATGGTATCAGAGCCATACGAGTGCTTGGAGGTCACGGGTTCAATTCCCGTTTCCTGCAAAGTACGAGGCCGCCCTGTGTGTGGGTTTGTGCAGCCTGTGCCAAGTGGAAGGAAATGCAGGTAGGACCCAGTAGTGGGCCCGTAATGCTAGATGGTGGGTACGCCATTCTGAGTGGTGGAAAGGATCGGTGGCTGAAGGGCATAAGTATGGAACTGGGATCGAACTGGATAACATATGTTTTCTGGTTCAAATGTTGATAAAACAATAAATTTATAAACGATTAAAAGGAAAAATTAGAGATTATTTAGGATATACATTAAAAGAAAAAAAAATGTAATTAGTAATTATTTAATTTTTATTAAAATTTTAATATTAAAATAATTAATTTACATACAAAAAATAATGACATAATTAATTGAAAATCAGAATATAAAAGAAGATTTTTATTTACTTGATAAGTAAGAGTGCAAAGTTAAATTTAAGAGGTGTGAATTTAACCCTTTTCAAATTAAACCAGATTAATATTAATTTTAGGAAGCCTTTGAAGGGCGTTATCAGAGCAACAAAAAATCCCACATCGAACTTTTTCTAACAGAATGGACAACAAATAAGTTTGGGATTGGGAAGCTTGTCGTTCCTGAAGCTCGTGATATGCCGAGCCTCGTTGCGGTGGCTTGTGACCCCGAGCCATGGGGGGCGTTTAGGTGGGTTGGAGTTGCCACGTCAGCGCGCACGAAAATTAACCGCAGGTCCTTGTAAAATTCTAAATAGACAGAATTTGGCCTGACGGCGAAAGTCCTCGTGTTCCCATGTCAAGACGATTTGGGGCGAGAGACTCTACACTCGCACACTACAGCTTGCACAACGTGGCCCCCACTCCCATTTTTTTTTTTTTTTTTTTTTCCAAACTCCTCCAACAAACTTCCAAACAACAATTTTATCCTGGCCTTGGAACACTCTGATGTCGTGTATAAGAATTTCTTTTTTAAAAAAAATATATATATACACTTTGTATCTATTCTTACATATATATATATATATATATATATAATTTTTTACAAAATTAATCGTATAATTTAGATCTACTGACTATACATTAGATTGTGAATTGTATAAAAATATTAAGACTATTAGCTTATTTAGTTGAGATGAATTTCAATTCAAACCCTAAAATGACATAGTATTTAATGTATGTGTTTACGTAAATATTTTTTAATTCTCTATTTAAAATGATTAACTTGATGTTTAAATCTTATTCACCTATCATAGATGGGGATAGGTTAAATATAAAAATACACCTATATAAAAATAATTGACTTGATGTCTTCCATAATATATAACCATTTATAAGATTTTGATAACAAGAAATTTATCTTTTTTCTTATTAAATCGATGAGGGATCAAATAAGAATAGAATTTAAAAAGAATCGAATTTCCATATCTTTTGTAGTTGTGGATATATAACATTTTTTAAATTTAAAGGAAATAAAATATGTCCTACATACTCCTTCCATCCCATAATATAAGTCGTTAGAGACTACTTTTACTGTCCCAAATTTTAAGTCGTTAAAGACTTTTTAAGAAGATTTTAAAGTTATTTTTACATTTTTTATCCTTATTTTTTTTTTACCTTTCTTTCTCTCTCTTCTCTTCTCTTATTTCCAAAATATTTAAATAGAGGTGTTTTAGGAGGAAAAAATATAAAGTCACCTTACTTTTGAGAATCTTAATATATGTAAAATTAAGTCAAACGATTTATATTATGAAACGATAAGAGTAATAAAAAAGTGAGAAGATTCCAAAAGCAGAAAGAAAGCTCGCATACTGGAGGGGGAGGGGTAAATCGGGAGAGAGTTACCTATATTAACCAATAAGGTTAGCTCCAGCGACATTACATCTTTTTTATTATAAAACATTTGAACACATTTCATCTTTTCCTATTCTCGTAACAACATTAAATTTATTCCAAAAAAATATAAATTTTATAGCAAAGCACGTTTCTAGAATGAAAGATAAGATACGAAAGAAAGTCGGAACCGATTCGACAACGATTTCTTTCCACATGGTCACAATGAATGAACCAATTCGATGGGCAAACTTGCGACAAGAGTACGAAAAAATATGCAAACAAATGTTAAGCCCTTTGCTCTTGCAAATGGATTTCGGATCTTTTCCTTCTTTTGTCTATAATGTCCGAAGGGATTAGGGCAGTAATAATAACTCATCAACAATGTTAATGAAAAAATAATGCATTTGGATTTTGGAGGGACATATTGCATTTTTTTTTTTACTGTGGATCGGTTTGACTATGGGTGGTTTGAAATATAAAATCTGAATTTTAAAAATTATAATTTTATTTTATAAAAATTTATTCAATAAATTTCTAACATATTCATATTTTAAATTCAAGTTATTTTTATTTTATTTAAAATTTAGACTAAATTTTTAATACGTCTTAATTAATTAAGTAAAAATAAAATTTATTATCAACTAACTAATTAATATTATTTATTATTACAATTAATTAATTTTAAATATTTATTTGAATTATTTAAATGGGTCCTGAATTGTAATTTCAGCATTTATTATTGGTTCAAGCACGTGTACAGTGGCCCAGCAATTCCCCCGTCCCGCATCAACCTTCATTAACAGATATAAATGTTAATTTGGTTTTAACTTTTTTTCAAACAAAATCAACGATTGTGTTTTGAAAAAATTCTAAATTAACCCCCCCCCCCGCCCTCCCCCCAAAACAAAAAATTCAATTGGTTTTGTTTAAAATTTTTATTATTATAAAAATAAATTATAATCTTATGTTATATTAAATAAAAATATTCTAATAATATTTGAAAATTTTCAAACCAAACAAAAAAGTTTCAATTAGTTTGTTTTAAACCATTTATTATTACAAAAATTGATATAAACACAAAATAATTTATAATCTTACAATATATTAAACAAAGTATTTTAATAATAATACAAATAATAATGCAAATAAAAGAAAGCATTTTAAGAATATTTAAACAAAATAGTAATGCTAATAAAAAAAAAAGGATGTCTAAAAATATTTAATAATAAAATTAAATAAAAATATCCATTAAATTATGAACTAGAGATTCTACTAAGGAATTATAAATTTTAAACAACAGATATCGAGGTGAAAAAGTAAAATTGTAAAAAAGTGAGACAAGGTGAAAAAGTAGAGAAACTAAAGGAGAAGGGGAAAGGGGCAAAAGAAGAGACAAGGTTCGAAAAAACAGAGAAACTAAAGGGGAAGAGGTCAATCTAAATAAAAAGATTGGGAAAGAAAGCATTACATTTAGGGTAAGAAAGTTTAATGACATAAAAAAAATTTAAATTACAAATATACCTCTTAAAATTTCAAAAAAAAAATCTTTTAATTATTAATTATATATAATATGTTATAAGAATTTATTATCTTAATTTGATCGGATTCGGTTTAGAAAATTTTTTTAAAAATAAATCAATTTTACAGTTTGAAAACTCTTGAAATTGAAATCAAACAAAACAGAACAATTTTAATTTAGTTTAATTATGGCAGGTTGGGTTTTTCCTTTAACACCTCTACAATGTGACATGACCCAAACCGACTACTTAACATATATTTGAATAATGATTAGATTGATGTGAATTTATTAAAATTTAATAAAATATTATTAAATATGAAATTTAGTTATTAATGAGAGAAAGAAAAATTATGATTATTATGATAATATGATTATTTTTAAAAAATAAAAATTATTTAAATTATTATTATTTTAAATAAAAAAATTATTGACCAAATGCAACCTTTAACCCCATTGAAACTCGAATTATCTGAACTCACAACTTGACTCAAGTCGTTTTAAAACTCAAACCACAAATATTTTTTTTAAAACTCAAACCGACAACTTGAATTCTAGTCGTTTTTAAGCTCAGATGTTGATTTGAACCAATCAAACTCGACGCCAATCCTCGTGTTTCCATCACTTTGACAGCAGCAATAGGAACGAAACCAACCGAATTTGAAGTCAATTTGAACAAACCGAACAAAAGTCGACTCCGGTGACAAGTCCGCATGTTCCCTTGACTTCCACAACAGTAATAACGAAACCAACGAAATTCGAAATCAATTGGAACCAACTACATTCGAAGTGTTATGAATATATTATGAATGAAATTAGTGAAAGTTCTATTAATTATGAATTTATGTAAATTATTAAGGAATTAGTGAAAGATCTATTAATTATAAATTTTTATGGATGTTCATCATTTAGTGGAGACACTACTAATTAAGATTAGTGGAAGATGACGTATTACACTAATTAAAAGCTCTATAAATAGAGTTATTCTTTAAGTTTGAAATGTACCATCATTTTGTAAAAAGAATTGTGAGAGAAAATTGTGATAGAAAAGAAATAGAGAAATTTGAAAAAATTCTTGTGTAAAGAATAGTTAGAGTTTTCTTAGTGTGTAATGTGTAAATTTTATTCTAACACTATCTTCTTACTGTGTAGTGTGTAGATTTTATTCCAACACTACCCAAATTTTATAACATATTATCAGCACGAGTCTCTACCGTTACACAAGCCAGAAGACAAGTACGCATTTATTGATCTCTATGGCTAACCTTACTAAACTCGAATTTGTAACTCTTGATATTTCTAAAAAAATTATATGTCATGAGTTCTCGATAACAGAACTACATCTAAATGCTGAAAATAAATATTTGACCACCTGAAGATGGTCGTACTACCCACTGCACGGTATGAATGGTTGCACCTGAAGTTGCAAGATTTGAAAATCGTGAACTCCGCAATGTATACAATTACAATAATGCGGAGAAACAGTTACTGATGAAGATATATTGGAGAAGACATTCTCCACTTTTCATGGCCCGAATATTGTCCTACAACAACAATATCGAGAAAAATGGTATCCAAAGTGTACAAATTTAACATGAGTTATTATTGAGAAATCATGAAGCCAGACGAATTGGCTCAATAGCATTCCCAGAAGTGAATGTTGTTAGCTCCAGTAGAAGCCATCGTTATAGTCGTAGTTGTGGCAATGACCGTGGTTATGTTCATGGGCACGCTCGATATTACTCTTATCACAGTAATAATCAAGTTGTGAGACATGCTGGCCACATAAAGTGGATCAGAAAAGATAATAAGGGAAAATGATATTTTCAGTAATAATAAGCATCCAATCTTTGAGATATTACATTCAGATGTCATTATACTACATTACTACTAACAGTTCAGAAAAAAAATTATAAGTCTGGTGTTCACTTGTATTTCCTTCATTCATCTCATTGGTATTTACGTGAACTTGAAGATGCATGCTTGTATTTGCTCTTTTTCAATAGAGTTGACAAATTTAGGATGAATGTTTGTAATTGTTCTTTTTCCATGTTTGCATTAGAGGAAAACAAACAGGTAGCAATTATGAATTTCAAATCCTCTTCCTCCTCCTCTTCCTTCTCCCTTGGGCCAACATCTAGACTAGTAGCAGAATTAGCCGTGAAGTTACTGCACAATGAGTCTTAGAATTTTCTCATCCCCTTAAGTTTCTTATTATATTTGGCCTTGAAGCATGCTTATCTCAATTTATGTGTTTGGTCCTCCAACCGCATATCAGGACTTTCTTCCACCAACTTCTTCTCACGTTTTAATATCTCAATGGCTTTTCTTAACTTTTTCTCAGCCATATGTCCTCCTTCTTCTTTATTTCGCTTCTATAAATCAAAGTGATATCATTAGTGGAGATACATTCATTCCAGTCATTATTTACTTATAAATCTTTCATAGTTTTATACTTGCAAATTACAAGTGTGTGTATGAGAGAACCTGAACATTCTTGATTAGGGTTTCCAAACTCATCAACTTCCTGTGAAGCTATAGACGAATTCCCAACTCCCTACATCTATTCTTGAAACGAGTTAAGCCAATATTCAATTCTTTGGCTACGCTCTTAATTAGCAAATAAAACTACTGTGAAATGGTTTCTCTTCATAGTGTCTTGGAGCTATTGCCCTTCTCCTCTCTCTGCCTCCTAATCCTCTTTTTCTCCATATAAATTTCGTCTACAATAATATCTTGAACTTTGATATTATGCATTTCATGGGTCCTCACTCCGAATTCGTTGCCAATTCCACTCATTATTTCTCCTAAAAAAAGAAAAACAATATCAGTAAGGGTAATACCATTCAAAATCCATGTTTGAATGTATGATAATCTTGAACCATATTCTGGCTTTGTTCAAAATCCATTACGGAGTAGAAAGGATCATGCACAAGCAAATCCTCATTCAGAGGAACAACATCAAAAGCAATCTCTTGAATGGGTAGATCACATTGAAAATTCAAAGCAGCATGCCAGAACTTCCACTGATTTACATCACAACAAATCAAAAGAGAGTTTAATTTCATTATCAAGCACACTAAAAAAAAAAAAAAAAAGGAAAGCCCTCAAAGGTATCTCACGTATCTCACCTGAAATTAGGCGGAAGCAGTTGACTTGGAAAGGAAAACACATCAAAATCTTCTACGTTAGACCTGAAATTAAGCAAAAGCAGTTGGCTTGTAAAAGAAAACACATCAAAATCTTCTGCGTTAGAAACCAAGTAAAATTTGACCGTGTCTTAAATGAATTACGAGTTCTCATATCTGCTTTGTGGTTTTTGTTTTTGAAATTTACTAATGATTGATGACTGAGATATATATCGATGTGTGTGTGTGTGTGTGTGTGTGTGTGTGTGTGTGTGTGTGTGTGTGTGTGTGTGTGTGTGTGTGTGTGTGTGTGTGTGAGGAAGAAGAAGAGGTAGATGATAGGTGGAGAGACTGAGGAGAAGAAAAGATGATATCGGGAAGAGGGAGAAAATAATAATATAGAGATTTTTTTTTGTTTTAATATATTTCTTGGCATTTCCTACTTGTTATGTATGTAGTAATACTCATAATGTTCTTACATTTCCTTTTCTTTTCCATTATTATTCTCTTGTGAAATCATTATTCCCTAAATTAGGGAGAGAATAGAGACAGTACAAAAAGATCTTGTTTGGACAACATCATTAAATTATCTAAATCCGCGCACAAGCGCATGTGAACTTGAAGTTCAAAAGTTTAAAGTTCAAAAGATAATTTATTTGTAAAACATGCCAAACGCTTTTATTGACTCCAGAAGAGTAACAAAATCACATATTCCAGCTATAAATGCTTATATTCGAATTGAAGTTCTAGCAAAACAAAAGATTATACCTATAGCTGTTGAGCCAAAAGCATGCCAGAAGCATGGCCGAACTCTTGGTTCTAAAGATAAAAATCCTCGAAAGAAAAGATCCAGATGATCATATTAAAGAAAAGAATGATAAAGACCAAGAGAAAATTGATAACAAATAACCAGAAATTGATAAAAGTAACACTGAAATTTCTATCAATTATACCACTTCCGATAAAAGTTGGAATCAAATAGAAACAATGATTGATAATATGTTTGCATATAATATATCTCTTAATGTTACACAAAATAATGATGATCCTGAACTAATATCAATTGATGAATGTCAGCATAGAAAAGATTAGCTACAATGGAAAGATGCGATTCAATTAGAGTTAAATGCACTGACACAACGTAAAGTCTTCGGACCTACAGTCCGAACACCAGAAGGTGTAAAATCCGTTGGTTACAAATGGATATTTGTGAGAAAGCGCAATGAAAATAATGAAATCATACAATATAAAGCACAGTTAATAGCCCAAGATTTTTCACAAAGACCATGTATTAATTATAATGAAATTTATTCTCCTATTATTGATACTATTATACTCCGATATCTTATCAGTTTGGTAGTACATGAAAAGATAGATATGCGCCTATTAGATGTTGTTACTACTTGCTTGTATGGAAATTTAGAAAATGATATTTACATGAAAATCCCCGAAGGATTTCATATGCCTGAAGCATATAAACATTATCCTCATGAAAATTACTCCATTAAGTTGTAGAAATCATTATATGGCCTAAAGCAATTTGGGCGCATGTGGTTCAATCGTCTTAGTGAATATTTATTGAAAGTGGAATTTAAAAATGACCAGGTATATCCATGTGTTTTTATTAAGAAATCTGGTTCTAAATTTGTGATATTAGCTATATATATTGATGATATTAATTTTATTGGAACTCCTGAAGAGCTCCAAGAAATAATTGATTGTTTAAAAAGAGAATTTGAAATCAAGGATTTTGGTAAAACCAAATTTTGCCTTGGTTTACAAATTGGACATCTAGAAAGTGGAATATTTATTCATCAATCAACATATACAGCAAAAGTTCTAAAAAGATTTTACATGGACAAAGCACATCCATTAAGTATTCCAATGATCGCCCGGTCATTAAATGTTAATAAAGATCATTTCCGACCTCAAGAAGATGATGAAGAACACTTTAGTCCTGAAATACCATATCTCAGTGAAATTGGTGCATTGATGTATCTTGCTAATAATACACTACTTGATATTGCATTTGCTGTCAATTTATTAGCAAGATTTAGTTCTTCACCAACACAACGACATTGGAATGGAATTAAACAAGTCTTTCGATATCTCCAAGGTACAATTGATCTCAAATTATTTTATTCAAATAAAACCAGCCCAACATTGATAGGTTATGTAGATGTTGGTTATTTATTTGATCCACATAAAGTACGTTCTCAAACGGGCTATCTATTTACATATGGAAATACTGCTATATCATAGCATTCTATAAAATAATCTATACCAACTACTTCTTCAAATCCTACTGAAATTATAGCCATTCATGAAGCAAGTAGAGAATGTGTATGGTTACGATCAATGATTCATTATATTCGAGAAAGTTGTGGATTACCATCTATCAGAGATATTCTAACTCCTCTTTATGGAGATAATGCAGCTTGTATAGCTCAATTACGAAGAGGATATATTAAAGGAGATCGGACAAAACATATTTCACCAAAATTCTTCTTTACTCATGAACTCCAGAAGAAATGTGAAATTGATGTGCTACAAATTCGGTCATATGATAACCTCGCGATATTTTCATGAAAATTTTTCAGACTGCAACATTTGAGAAGTTGAGATATAAAATTGGTATGCGTCGATTCAAAGATTTAAATGAATCATCTCATCAGGGGGAGTAATAAATAGACATATAGAATAGCGTACTATTTTTCCTTCACTAGATTTTTTTTCCCACTGGGTTTTTATCTAATAATGTTTTAATGAGGTATATTCTTTATGTAATGGATAAACATCCAAGAGGGAGTGTTATTAATATATTGTGAATGGAATTAGTGGAAACTCCACTAATTATGGATTTATGTGAATTATTAGGGAATTAGTGGAAGTTCCACTAATTATGAATTTTTATAGATATCCACCATTTAGTGGAGACACCACAAATTAATATTAGTGGAAGATGATGTATTCTACTAATTAAGAGCTATATAAATAGAGCTATTCTCTAAGCTTGAAATGCACCATCATTTTGTAAAAAGAATTGTGAGAGAAAAGAAAGAGAGAAGTTTGAAAAAAATTCTTGTGTATAGAATAGTTAGAGTTTTCTTAGTGTGTAGTATGTAAATTTTATTCTAACACTACCTTCTTAGTGTGTAGTGTGTAGATTTTATTCTAATACTACCCAAATTTTATAACACGAAGTTGACTCTAGCGACAATTTTAATTCGACTTCAGTCCTTTTTTAAACTCGAATTAATCTAATTCGAACTTGACGCCAATCCGCATAATCTCATAACATATGCAGCAGTGATAACATATTATTATTTTTTTACAAATTGGTAAGTTTGGCCTCTAAATTTTTAATTTTGGCATAATTAATTTTTATTCTTTTTTTGTAATTTTATCAGTCTTTTATATTTTTTTATTTTGACACATTAAATTCTTTTGTTCACATTTCGGTGAGTCAACCCGAAATTAACATTTCAACTCCGATTTTGACCTACTCCCTCTATCCACAAATAACTGGTCTTATTGTAAAATTTACGCATACTAAGTATTTCTTAGAATTATATAATAAAAATAATTAAAATATCCACTGTGAAACTCCAGTCAAAACCAACGTTAGAGTAAGGGGGTTGAGATGCATAGCATATTTATTTGCATGTTTAAATATATTTTTGTATGATTTTATGTGCTTTGGATTTGTGTTTTATAGTCTAGAGGGCTCGATTATGATTATTGAGTGAGAAGGGCAAAATGGTAATTTTTGCTTGAGGTGGAAAAAGGGAGATAGCTTGAGGATTGAATAGGAAAATATTTTTAGGGGGAAAATAAGAATAAGAGTTGTTGTGGTTTAGTGGTTAGAACTTTGAAATTAATTCTTGAGGTCTTGGGTTCAAATTCCATCATAGGAGCTTTAACTTGGTTAAATTTTATTTTTGCTTGGGAAGTATCATTTTCGGCCTTAGTGGTGTTTGGAGTAGGGTAGAGATGTTGTCCTATGAGAGACATGATAGGAGTCTGTTAGAATTCGTAGACTCCTAAACGCGGAAAACATTCACGAATCCCTCCCGAGGACCCAAGTAAACGATTAAGATGATCTAAGGTTTAAGAATTACCTCTGGTTGCTGTAATCGAAATCCTTCGATTCTGATTGCGCTGTTGTACGTTCAACCCGAACAATCACCAGACGCTGCAGTATGCGAACGTCCTCTATCGGATACACACCGCGAACTCACTCGATACCCGGGGAGTGCTAGCGCCTAGGGTTTGAGAGGTTTTTTTTTTCCTTTTCTGGTAGAGAATGGCACGGATGTTCTCAACCGAAAAATTGGACTATTGAAAAGACGGCTAGGGTTTTCTTAAAAACCCCCGAACCTCTTAAAGTCCAACCCTAATAATATCTTATCATATTCTAATTTAAATTCAAATTAAATTTAAACTGATATGATAAGATTCTGCCATTATCTTGGTAATTTAACTAATTAATTTACCGAGTCAGATTCTTATAATCTGGACATCATCCAGATACATCGAATGTGGACATATTTCCAGATTCATTGTATCTAGTAAATTTTCTAAGTACGATTAACTTAGACATATTTCCAGATTCATCGAATCTGGTCACTAGAAAAATAACCTAACAAGTTCGCTTATTGTGTGACCCTATAGGTTCATTTAACACTGGCAGTGTGCCTAAATCATATTTAAATGACCCACAAGTTATAAGCGGTTTCTAGCAAAACATTATAACTATCCAGGTTAAATAAAGATCGGTGATCTCTTTGAACCAAACCATAATTTTATATTTAGTCCTTTTGTCACACGATATCCAGATTAAGCATAAGACACAGAGCATGCCATCCTTATTAAGCTTAATCAATTATTTCTTGATTTCATAGTAGACTGTTCAAACAAATGATATCAATATCTTAGATTGATATATTTGAGCACGGCCATGCATTTTTAACAGTCTAACTTATCAAGGGGCCCATGGATATCTCTCCCATAACTGAGAGGGACAAATTCCTTCACAATCAATCATATTCCTCTCCTTGGTTTATTCTATATCTAACAGTAGTCTAATTTATTATCTGGTTAAAGACAACTTTAGACAATGTCAAAATATAGAATTTATCAAGTAGGAAACTATGATGAATTTAGGTCGAAGGACTTTCAATATTATTATGGCTAGAAAGTACTTATGACATATTCCATGAAGTACTCTCACAGTGGGTTATGTCCAATACAATGTTCTCTAACATTTATTTATGTCTTGACTCGATATCACAAATATCCATGGCCAGTAAAACATAGCCATCAAGTCACAAACATACTAATCTTAATTTATTATTATTCCAATAATAATAATCGATCAGGGATAGTTTTAGAATAGTTATTGTATTCATTGTAGGGTTTTACTATCAAGTCACGTACTTGATGACCAACAAAACAAAACTTACTATTCATAGAAAGGAAAGCCTCATATTATTATATAAAACATAATAACAATAGTATAAGTACAAATTGACTCTAAGGCATATCCCCAACAGTCTCCCACTTGCACTAAGACCAATTTGGCATAAGCCGTAATCCCATTGATCTAGTATGGCTATCATGTTTAGCCGATAGGAGAGGCTTTGTCAGTGGATCTGCAACATTGTCATCAGTTGGTACCTTTCATACATTGACATCTCCTCTATTAACAATTTCTCGAATGAGATGAAAACGTCTAAGTATATGTTTGGATCGCTGATGTGATCTTGGTTCCTTAGCTTGTGCAATGGCTCCATTGTTGTCACAATAGAGATCCACTGGGTTCACAATACTAGGAACTACATCTAGTTCTGTAATGAACTTTTTAATCCAAACTGCTTCTTTAGCTGCAGTTGAGGCAGCTACATACTCAGCTTCTGTAGTAGAATCGGCCACGGTGTCTTGCTTTGAACTTTTCCAGCTTACAACACATCCATTCAAACAAAATAGAAAACCTGATTGCGATCTATAATCATCTATGTCAGACTGAAAACTAGCATCAGTGTAACCATTTACAACTAGCTCGCCTTCTTGTCCTCCATAAACTAATAACATATCTTTAGTTCTTCTTAAGTACTTCAGTATGTTCTTGACAGCAGTCCAGTGTGCTTCTCCAGGATTTGACTGGAACCTGCTCGTCATGCTCAATGCATATGATACATCGGGTCGAGTACATAACATGGCATACATGATAGACCCTATAGCGGAAGCGTATGGTATCTTGTTCATGCGCTCTTCTTCATCCTTCGTAGAAGGACTTTGAGTTTTGCTGAGCTAAATGCCATGTGACATTGGCAAAAATCCTCTCTTAGAGTCTTGCATACTGAACCTTTTCAGTACCTTGTCAACGTATGCACTTTGACTTAGTCCAATTAGCTTTCTAGATCTATCTCTATAGATCCTTATACCTAGAATATAGGCAGCTTCACCTAAGTCTTTCATTGAGAAACAATTTCCCAACCATGTCTTTACACTTTGTAGAGTTGGGATGTCGTTTCCAGTGAGTAAGATATCATCAACATAAAGTACCAAAAAGACTATTGCATTCCCACTTGTTTTCTTATAGACACAAGGCTCATCTTCATTTTTGATAAAGTTAAACTCTTTAATTGCTTCATCAAAACGAAGATTCCAGCTTTGAGATGCTTGCTTCAATCCATAAATGGATCTTTGAAGCTTGCACACTTTATTAGAATTCAAAGGATCATCAAAACCCTCAAGTTGTGTCATGTACACATCTTCGAGTAAGTTTCCATTAAGAAACGCGGTTTTGACATCCATTTGCCAAATTTCATAGTCATAATATGCTGCTATGGCAAGAAGAATTCTGATAGATTTAAGCATTACAACTGGTGAAAAGGTTTCATCATAGTCTATACCATGAGTTTGTCTATAACCTTTTGCTACCAGTCGTGCTTTGTAAGTATGCACATTTCCCTCCATGTCTGTTTTCTTTTTGAAAACCCACTTACACCCAATGGTTTTTGAACCTTTAGGTGGGTTAACCAAAGTCCAAACTTGGTTATCATACATGGATTGTATCTCAGACTTCATAGCCTCTAACCATTTTCCAGAGTCAGAACTCTTAATGACTTCTTGATAGGAAGTAGGCTCATCATTAACCATAAGCTCCACATTGTGATCGTCAGTGATGAGAAATCCATATCTCTCAGGTTGTTAACGAACCCTATCAGATCTTCGAGGTCCTTGTTCTATAGATGTAGGCTCATCTTGGACTAGTGAGCCATCTAATCGAGATTAATTATTTGGTTCAGGCACTAATTGTGGCTCTTGAATCTCATCTTGATAAGGGCAGGCACTAATTGTGGTCCTTGAATCTCATCAAGATGTATTTTACTCCCACTGATTCTTTTGGAAATAAATTCCTTTTCAAGAAAGAATCCATTTCGAGCAACAATTACTCTATTTTCTTTTGGGAGATAAAATTGATATCCTTTAGTTTCTTTAGGATACCCCAAAAATATGCATTTATCCGATTTAGGTGCAAGTTTATTAGATAATAAACGCTTTACATAAACTTCACAACCCCAAATCTTCAGAAATAACAAACTAGGTTGTCTCCCAATCCATATCTCATATGGCGTTTTCTGAACTGATTTAGATGGAACTCGATTTAATATGAATGCAGCAGTCTCCAGGGCATAACCCCAAAAGGAGATTGGAAGATCAGTTTGACTCATCATTGATCGAACCATATCTAATAAAGTCCGATTTCTCCGTTCAGATACACCATTCCATTGAGGTGTTCCTGGTGGAGTTAATTGGGAAATAATTCCACAATTTTTAATATGCTCGTCAAACTCGTGACTTAAGTATTCACCACCTCGATCCGATCGAAGTGTTTTGATACTTTTGCCAAGTTGATTTTGTACTTCATTTTGAAATTCTTTGAATTTCTGGAACGATTCAGATTTTTGTTTCATCGGATACGAGTAGCCATATCTGCTTGAAATCATCCGTAAATGTAATGAAGTACTGAAATCCTCCTCTAGCAAGTGAATTCATTGGTCCACATACATCAGTATGTATTAGGCCCAATAAATCAGTTGCCCTTTCATTTTGTCTCTTGAAAAGCGCTTTAGTCATTTTGCCTAATAAACAAGAATAACATGTTTTGTAAGATTCTAAATCAAACGATTTTAGAAGCCCATCATTATGAAGCTTTGTTATGCGTTTCTCATTTATATGGCCCAAACGACAATGCCAGAAGTAAGTCTGATTTAAATCATTGGATTTCAATCTCTTAGTATTTATATTATAGATAGACATGTCTGAAGATCCACGAAGATTTAGAATATAAAGCCCATTCGATAATGAAGCATCTCCATAAAAAATGCCGTTCTTATTAATGGAGCAAATGTTATTCCTAATAACAAATTCAAAACCTTCTAAATCCAAACAAGAAACTGAAATAATATTCCTACTCATAGCAGGAACATAAAAACAATTGTTTAGTTCTAAAACAAGCCCACTGGGCAAAATTAATTCAAAAGTTCCTACAGCTACTACAGCAACTTTTGCTCCATTCGCAACTCGTAGGTCCACCTCGCCTTTTGCCAAGGCTCTACTCCTTTTTAGACCCTGCACATTTACACAAATGTGAGATCCACAACCGGTATCCAATACCCATGAATCAGAAGTAGATAAATTAATTTCAATAACATAAATACCTGAAGCGGCAGTCTCACTGTCCTTCTTTTTCTTTGCTTCCAAATAGAGCTTGCAATTTCTTAACCAATGTCCTTGCTCTCCACAATGGTGGCAAGCTCCCTCCTTTGGTGTCTTGGCCTTAGGTTTAGGCTTGAACTTGGACTTTGCCTTGTCCTTACCCTTACTAGCCATGACCTTGCCCTTTTGGTTGTTCTTTTTGCCTTTCCCTTTTTGAACCATTAGAACACTAGAAGTATTCTTCTTAATGTTCAGTTTAGCTTGTTTTAGCATCCCATGCAATTCAGTAATAGATTTCTCCATATTATGCATGTTAAAATTCATAACAAACTGGTCATACTCAGCAGGCAAAGTGCCCAAGATCAAATCCGTGGCCATGTCATGATTAACAAGAGCACCAAGCTTATCAAGATGATCTAGATAGCCCTTCATTTTAAGGACATGAGCACTTGCCGAGGTGCCAGAAACCATCTTACATGCATTTAACGCCTTGTGAGTTTCAAATCTCTCTTGTCGTGCTTGCTCTTGGAACATTTCCTTGAGATGCACAATCATGTCATATGCCTCTGCTTCTTCAAACTGTTTTTGAAATTCAGAGTTCATGGTTGCTAGCATGAGGCAAGTAACATCGTTGGAGTCATCTTTGTGCTTACTATAAGCATCTTTTTCAGCTTTTGAGGCGTTATTTGCTGGAGCAGGGGGAATAGGATTTTCAAGAACATAGAGCCTTTTTTCTTGCTTAAGAACAATTATTAAGTTTCGTGCCCAATCAAGAAAGTTAGTCCCACTAAGCTAGTCTTTCTCAAGCACAGATCGCAATGAATTATTCCAACTGTTTGTTGCCATTATCTACATACAAAAATATGCAAAGTAATTAATTTTTGAGACTCTAACGAAAAACTCCCACTAAAAGCATTTAAACTTTTTGAAACTTCAACATTTTGATGTTTCGTAGTGGGGAAAAATATTTTGTTTTAATCATAAGTAAGCTTTGGCTTTAATCTTATAATTAAATAAAACTCTAATTTTAAATGAGATAGACATCAAATGTCCCGGCTAAAAATATCTCATAAAATGCCCTAGGCCCAAAACCATTTTGATAGCCCAGTTAAGTCAAACCATATCAAACATATGGAAAACCATTTTCCATCTTATCTCACTCAGATAATCAAAAGCATCCTACTTTGGTAGGAATGACCATATGATGATCCAAGTAATAACAAGTGTTTGATTTTGGAAGGCATTTAACACTTAAATTTTTTTTCTTTAAAAAAATTTGATTGGATTGTAGTAAGCAGGAAATAAACATATCAAATATGCATGCAAGACATAAATAAAAGTGACATAGCATGGCCCATAACCTATGTTGATCATCACGAGCAAAGTGAAGATCAAGGTGGTCAATCTAGGTATATGAACTCCTTAAGCATTCTCTAATGCCTTGAGCATACTCCTCCTTGGTTGTAAATGTCGGCTGCTGTCTTCTTTTACATTGGATAGTAAAATTAAAATAATTCATATTCTAGGAAAGCAGTACAATTTTACAACAATGAAAAACGACACGCAGGCCGTATTTAAAAAATTACAACTTAAAACAACCATAATGTAACCAGCCAATCACATTGGGATGAAACGGGCCATGCTATGCACTATTCAAAATAATCCACAACTACAATAAAAAACACTGACGAATAACACACAACGAACAGTTAGTTGGGGTTCCAATGGGCAACGCCCCTGGCAGGTCAAGGGGCAGCGCCCCTGGCGGAGGTCCCGCTGGGCGGTCAACGGGTGGGGGTCAAGGGGGCAGCGCCACCGGAAGGAAAAACGATTTTTCCTTCTTTCATTGAATGAGATTTTGCCTTCCGATTTTCGAATATTAATCAAATTAACGTTCGGACCCCTTAGTAACCATCGCCGTGAAAATTCATATTACAGACAATATGCGTTCTTTTAATCATATTTATACAAATAACATATTATCATGCCCGATTAATAAAAACAATTCGCAAATATAGAACGACGGATAGCATGCTTACGATACAATATCATATTAAAACAAACCAATTTACAGACAATCTGCAACTAATCTGGTCTGATCAGGTGACTAAGACGCACACATTAAACCTAATTCAGGCAGTCTGCATGCTAAGTATTCTAAAATCATAATCATGCGAACATGCTGATACATACCGGTTAAATTCATAAATACATATCATACATGTATTCAACAATACGATTAACACAGATGAATCAACCTAATCGTTTAGCAAGTTCTCTGATACCACTGTTAGAATTCGTGGACTCCTAAACGTGGAAAACATCCACGAATCCCTCCCGAGGACCCAAGTAAACGATTAAGATGATCTAAGATTTAAGAATTACCTCTGGTTGCTGTAATCAAAATCCTTCGATTCTGATTGCGCTGTTGTACGTTCAACCCGAACAATCACCAGATGCTGCAGTATGCGAACGTCCTCTATCGGATACACACCGCGAACTCACTCGATACCTGGGGAGTGCTAGCGCCTAGGGTTTGAGAGGTTTTTTTTTCCTTTTCTGGTAGAGAATGGCACGGATGTTCTCAACCGAAAAATTGGACTATTGAAAAGACGGCTAGGGTTTTCTTAAAAAACCCTCGAACCTCTTAGAGTCCAACCCTAATAATATCTTATCATATTCTAATTTAAATTCAAATTAAATTTAAACTGATATGATAAGATTCTGCCATTATCTCGGTAATTTAACTAATTAATTTACCGAGTCAGATTCTTATAATCTGGACATCATCCAGATACATCGAATGTGGACATATTTCCAGATTCATTGTATTTGGTAAATTTTCTAAGTACGATTTACTTAGACATATTTCCAGATTCATCGAACCTGGTCACCAGAAAAATAACCTAACAAGTTCGCTTATTGTGTGATCCTATAGGTTCATTTAACACTGTCAGTGTGCCTAAATCATATTTAAATGACCCACAAGTTATAAGCGGTTTCTAGCAAAACATTATAACTATCCAGGCTAAATGAAGATCGGTGATCTCTTTGAACCAAACCATAATTTTATATTTAGTCCTTTTGTCACACGATATCCAGATTAAGCATAAGACACGGAGCATGTCATCCTTATTAAGCTTAATCAATTATTTCTTGATTTCATAGTAGACTGTTCAAACAAATGATATCAATATCTTAGATTGATATATTTGAGCACGACCATGCATTTTTAACAGTCTAACTTATCAAGGGGCCCATGGATATCTCTCCCATAACTGAGAGGGACAAATTCCTTCACAATCAATCATATTCCTCTCCTTGATTTATTCTATATATCCAACAGTAGTCTAATTTATTATCTGGTTAAAGATAACTTTAGACAATGTCAAAATATAGAATTTATCAAATAGGAAACTATGATGAATTTATGTTGAAGGACTTTCAATATTATTATGGCTAGAAAGTACTTATGACATATTCCATGAAGTACTCTCACAGTGGGTCATGTCCAATACAATGTTCTCTAACATTTATTTATGTCTTGACTCGATATCACAAATATCCATGGCCAGTAAAACATAGTCATCAAATCACAAACATACTAATCTTAATTTATTATTATTCCAATAATAATAATCGATCAGGGACAGTTTTAGAATAGTTATTGTATTCATTGTAGGGTTTTACTATCAAGTCACGTACTTGATGACCAACAAAACAAAACTTACTATTCATGGAAAGGAAAGCCTCATATTATTATATAAAACATAATGACAATAGTATAAACAGAGTCTTCAAATCCTACTCTTTTGCTCTACACAAAATTCCTAAGGGGAATTCATTTCCTTTTGATCCTTAATTTTTCCTATTTCTCAATTCATTAGTTTGTTCATTTTGTTCAAACCAATTTTATTCTAGAAAAATTCTAGCAATGTGCGGTGGCTTTGAAGGTTCAAAATGTCTTAGTAAAAGACATCATATGGATCGAAACAATGGAAGAGTGGGAAATATTTCAAGTGAATTAAATTCCTTAGTGAACTTTCTAAAAATTCACTCTAACTAGGTTCATTTTCCTTCTTGCTTAGAATTGAAATTTTTCCAGCTTTGTGTGCCTTCAAGGTAACGAAATTCTTAACCATTATTCCCTCCCAAATGCTGCCAGAAAATGGCCCTTTTGATCAGCTTGAAATCTGAATTTTCCTGGCCATTTTTGGACTGCACAAACACTGTGCAAAACCAGAAAATTTTCTGGGCAGATTCGCAGCTTTAGAGGTCTGAAACCAAGCTGTTTTCTTCCAATTTTTGTTCAGCACCGTAGCCATGTTTTTCCTCCATGAAGTAGGCTGGAAACCAGCCTTGAAAGCCCCAGAAATTCCCCTTCAAAGCCTCTATAAATCGCCTAGAAAAGAGCAGCCGAAAACTGCCCAGAAAATTCCAGCCTTGCGAAAATCTGTGCAGTGGTTTTTTCCAGATTTGTTTCCTAATTCTCTCCTAACCGAAACTCCATCCTTTTTCTGTAAAAACCACCCTTAAATCTCCATTAACTGAACTCCATTGTCCTCCCAAAGTTCTGCACGAAAATCCAGCCATGGTGCCTAAAAGATTTCCAAAAAAATTCTACAATCATACCTTGATTTGGATACCAAAATTTCAGCCATCATGATTTAACAACTTTTCATAAAATATACCTCAAACAACCAGACATTCTCTTCACCATTATACTCCATAATTTCGGCCACCCTAAGCCTCCTTCAACCAGCTTTCATCCAGCCAAAATTTTGCACAAGCAGTCGGCCATGGCAGATTTCCAAGAACTTTTCCATAATCAAAGATATTCTTGAATATTTAGTTTCCAAATTTGCTTCATAAAAATATTCTTCAAGGATTCCAACAACTAGCCTTTCCTTTTCCCTTCCAAACCAAAAAAACCATCTACCTAAACCCAACAGAAAATCGGCAACCCTAATCCTCATAGAATTTCGGTAGCCTCCATCTAAAAGCTCTCTACTCTCTTCAACCTTCAAGAACACATAGTACACCAAGAACACCTACTCCTTCATTTCACTTAATATCACTCCAAATCATTTCAAACTACTTCTAAAAATTTCATATTTCATCTATTCATTGCTGTGAGTCCATTCGTACTATTTTTAACATTAAACTCCAAAATCCAACTTGCACTTTTGGATAAAAAACCAGAAATTTTGTGAAGAACACCTTCAAGGTAGGATTATTCAATCAACTTCATCTTCGCTAATCTTCAATCTCTAATGAACATATATATGTTTAAGCATGCTAATAAGCATTCTTCTTCTTCTTCTTCTTCTTCTTCTCTCTCTCTCTCTCTCTTGGCCGAATGGTTTCTTCTCCATGGCCATGCTTCCTTCATCTCCTTTGGACGGATTTAGGCATCTAAGGGTTGAGATTCATTCGAAACTCCTTCAAAGTATTCATCAATCAAGTAAGCTGTTTTAACCCTTCTTTTAAATTCTAAATTCATGCCTCTAGGATGATGTTGATAGAAGATAGATCGTGGATAAGGTTTGAGTATATATTGTTGAGGTTGAAGCATGAATGTATGTATGAATATGAAGGAGATGAGATTTATGCATGGATGGACTATCTTGGTTGATTGTATGATGATTTGAGGTTTAATACATATCTCCATGTCATAGGTAGCATTTGTGATGAAGTATGTTAGAGATTATGTCACCTTTGGTGAATAGAATTTATATTCATGTTGGATTGTTGAAGGCATGATCATATTTATGCTAATAATGGTTAGATCATGTCTTGATAAATTTAGATCTATACTCATATGCAAGATTTGGATGATTTGATGAATTGAAGGATTGTATATGTCCTTGATTGTGGTAAGCCATAGAAGTATGATCATGATCTAGTTGTCCCTAAGCTAATTTTTATTTCATGAATAAAATATTTCATAATGGGATTTTGCTAGTAATTTCCAAAAAACCGTAGGAGGGGTAAATTTCGATTATTATATATAATAAGGATATTTTAGTCAAATAAATAATAGCTTTTGCTAAAAAAGTAAAATATATAAATATTATTTATAAAATGATAACATCAAATAAAACCTTTTATGGAAATAATCATAATTAGTAAAATATTTATTACTAAAAATTTAATTATTATCTTTTAATCAAAACCCATTAAAATTTTATTTATTATCTTTCAAGCAAGATTCATTAAATTTATTTTCAATTAATTTTAGTTATCAATTATTTTTTAACAACTAAATTATTAATAAATAATTATTTTACCTAATTCCACCTAGGACTTTTCATCAAATAAACTCTAAATTATTTTAGCAAGATTTAAACCTTCAACTTATTAGAACTTATTTCCCAAACTCTAATTATTTTAATATCAAACTAGATTTATTTTATAAACCCTTTTATTTATTATCGAGCCTTAAAGCTTGGGACACTAGGGACATGATTGTAGTAAGTTGAGTTAGTTTTATTTGTGAAAGTGAATCTTTGGCTTAAGTTTGATTGTGATTTGTATTTATCCCATGTGCGGTTAGGTCAGCTGTTGGAGACCTTTGTTGTGAGCAAGGATCAGGTAAGCTCCTGCATAAAACCTGTTTGATGAAAAATGATTTTTTTTATGGCAAGCCAAATGTAGAGTGCATGGTCACTCATTTCTGTAAAGGCAAAGGAGGATTATTTCCATTCTCATTTCAGACAAATAAATTATTTGTAAATCAAGGGGCGGTTTTACTCAAAACCTAAAATTCTTTCTAAAACCAATTTTGCCCCAAACTTTGGAAAACCTTAATTGCCATTTTCAAGTGGAACTATGTTTTGTTCATTTTTTCCAAGTGGGATACGTTACGTTGAGTACTCAATAGGGGTAGAATGGTAGTACTAGTTTTGACGAGCAAGAGTGAGTCTTCTGGCAGAAGGCCACCTCCAGAAGATAAGCTCAACTTAGAGAAACGTCAATACTACTTAGTCATGCCGGTCCGAGCTAGCAGTGTTCTTTTCAATCAAGTGACTGTGTTTTGTCGGAATGGACACCCGATTGTTGTTTGGGTATAGAGAAGGAGGAGTATCTTACCCAATAGGCCGATCACCTATTTTTGTCAGTCTGCACAAAGTGTGGCATTCTGACCGGCGGTATGCACAAAGTGTGGCATGCTGACCATCCGGTTATGGGGCCCAACGTGTGGTAACCTGTAATCCTTTCTTTCGAGTGGTTGATTTTATAAATTATGTATGGCTGGAGATGCTAAAACACCACTCTTATTTTTTACTGATGTTTATTGCTTGCCAGTGAACTCTTATAAAGAATTTTATAGTTTGCATTCACGAACTGTTTTCACTGAACACCCAAAGCACACATGGACTTACTGAGATTTCTGTCTCACCACCATTTTACCATGATTTCAGGTTGATCCTGCTGTGGGGATGAGTAGCTAGTGTTATCTGCCTTGGAAGAGAATATTGTCTTTTATTTTTATGTATTGCTTTGGGGAGTTGAGAGTGGATGATTTTATTTATGGATTTATTTTTCTTTTGGGAATTCTTGGATTCATTCTGGGTTTTAATAAATTTTAAATTAAAGTATTATTTTTATTCTGCTATTTTATTTGTGTGACCTAGTTATAAAGACCCCTTGTCCTTTGGACGGGGCGACATCCCCGGCCCTGGCGGGCCTAGGTAGCGGGGTGTTACATCCACTATACTCTTTGGAGGATTTTTATTATCTTTCTCACCTCATTAATTTGAATTTTTTAATTTCTTTAATTATATCACTCTAATAATTACATATCTCTCTTTTCTTACCTATGTCATTTGTCTCACTCTTTGTTTTAGAGTTTTCTTTTCACTCATATCACCTCATTAAATTACACTTTTTACTATTTTTATAGAATAACGTAATTTTATTGTTGGTTAAAATAACTTTAATATAGGTAATTGTAATACTAATTAATTAATAGAAAATTGTGCTAAGGGTAAAATTGAAAAAAAATAATTAAATGCAACATACATTTAGAAAGTGGACAGTTATTTTTTAACAAACTAAAAAGAAAATTAGACCAATTATTTGTGGATAGAGAGAGTATTAATAAAGAGTAAATTTGGTATCTTACTGTATACGTTAAATACATAATTGAAAACCTAATGAAAATTATGAACTAAACTTGGTCTTTCTTATCAAACAACATCAAAGCTTCCTCTCTGCAAATTAGAACCAAGCCACATTTGAATGATGCTATGTACATTTGAAGAATAAGATGACCGAAGATCAATGTGCGAAGAGGTGAAAAGTAGTCCTCCAATAACCCACTAACTTTTTGCAGCTATGAGTTTGCAACTATTATTCGGACCCCATGGACAGATCAAAATTCAATAAGGTGATTTGTAACATGTAAAAACAATGGGGTGATTTTTTAAAAAAATTATGTAGTGGTTGACAGTTTATAAAATTTTGAAAAAAAATTTGCAGGTTGGCCAAAAATATCATTTGTTTCAATGGGTTGATCTTCCCATATGCGACAGAGCGAAGGCTATCATACCTAACCTACTGAGAAGGATAAGGAAAATGGAAGTAGAAAGGGCCTTATTTCAAAGAAGAGGAGTAGCTTTCTTGAGTACTATAATTCTGTCTTGGTTTTTGATAATCTTGTTGTGGTTATCAAGAAATTAGAGCAAATGCTAGTTTGATGAACAGAGCTTGCAATTCTTTGATGAACAGAGCAAATGCTGGTTTTTTATTATGTATTCTGAACTTTGTAGGAAATTTGTGTCTGTGTTGTCTTGATGATGGTGTATTAGACTATAGATGAAGGTATGATCCGTATGCATTAGATTATGTTAGTAGAAGGGTTACCTCAACTTGTTGGAATTTCCAATATTGTAGCTTGTTAGAATTTCCAGTACTATAATTATGTGTCTGTTGTTTTTGCTAAACTTGACTATGAATTCAAGTTCAAGTAGACTTTAAAAGTTTCTCAGTTTTTCCTTTATTAAGTAGTCTTTCAACAACAACATAAATGATATTTAATAGATGGTAGTTGATGGGAGTCGTAAAGGATTATGTAGCTAACTTCACATTGTGTTCAATGTGAAGTTAACATGACAATTGTTCATTTGTTTAGACACCAATACAGATAATTCTGCTTGTAGCAATCACAGAAGATTTAGAATGAAATTTGCCTATTTCTATATGTTCATATCCATCTTGCTTGTAACAGTTTCCAAGTGTTTGGTAGAAAGAATATTAAAAGACCAATTTGCAGACAATCACTAACCATCCATCCAAAATGCCTAACAATAAGCAAGACCTGAATTCCACTAGCTTCATTCCAAAAAATGTACAAAATAAGTAGAATATTTGCTCAAAATGCCTCATCTCAAACTATGGATATCTGCTTCCATTACTTCCCAAAAAAAGAGTAGTATACAACTTCTATATCTGATCATAAAAACCATATCTCAGTCCATCTTCATTGTAGCCATGTCCATCATGCTTATCTTAGAATGTAGATATGAACCTGGATGTGGGCACTTAACTCTGTTGTGGCCAACTTCTCCACACTAGCCGTATCTTGTTAGCCTCCTTACCATTTATTCTTTTTGGAACTCTATAAAACATAAAATAGTTTAAGTCAGTAGAAATGCAAATCAACTAAGAAAAATCAGAAAAATATTATCATGACAGTTGTGAATTGTACCATAGCATTTTCATTAACCTCTTCATAAGACTAATCATCTGGGCCAGTACAATTAATTGATGATATTTGGTGAGTTTCACTTACTGGATCTACACAAGCTGAAGATCTATGAGCACCTTGGTCTGACTGGGCTTCCACATGAACAAGACTTAGGTCACATAGAAGTTGAACTTGACATTTTCTTCTGTTATGTCCAAATTGTCCACATTTATCACACTTGTCTAAATTATGGCCATGTGTGCTTTGAATTTCATGTGGCACACTTTGGCCACTTTCACCATGAGGATTGCTTTGTTCAGGCCCAAGTGGTATATCCATTTTCTCAACAGTGGCATGTGTTTGAATTAGGCACTTTCTTGCATTGTATCTAAGTTTTGCACATTTTCTACATTTGTTAATACTAAACCCAACCCTACTCATCCTCTGAGATCCATCCTCAAGCTTCTTGCTACTTTTTTCTCCAATTTCTAGCCTCTTCTTTGTCTTAGGCCTTTCAGGTAACCTAATATTTTTTAGTGGCACAAGTGGCTTTCTATTTGAAGTAAGCTAGTTGTTAGGCCTATTTGTGGGGCAAATAATTAGTCCATAAGCTTTCTTATAAGTTTCAATACTGTAATGTTGATCCACAAAATTTTCAGGGCTTTTTCCTAACTTTGCAAGGGCAGCCATAGCATGAATACAGGGGATACTTGATATACACCATTTTCTACTAGAGTAAGTTCTCATCCCTATATCAACTGCAAACTGCCCATCATTTGACTGGCTTACTTGGAACTTAGTGTCGCCTGCATAAGATGCAAACCAATTTGCTGAAGGCCTACAGCCTCATTTATCGTTTCCAGTCTTTTGGCAATTGCTGGGCATATATTCCCATACCATATTGAAATTCACTTCCTATACTTTTGTTGTTTCAACATGATGTACACCCTTATTCTTTCTAGCAACATCAAAATCAGCTTTGACCTTGCATATAGAATATGCCTATTGAAGGATCTACGGTGATTGCTTAACAAAATATCACATTTTGTGGTTTCTCTAAAGTGAAATCTGCACCAAAATTTTGGACAGGTGTGTGCTTTCAACCAATTATAAGCAGCTTCATCAAAGTCTTTTAGTGCATGCATTTCTGCCTCAAATTTGTTAAGGTATGTTGGTTTAACACATTTCTATAGTTGATCGTTCAATGTGTCTCCTAGATATGATTTCTGAAAATTGTTATGCAAGTGGTAGACACAGTGTTAGTGTTCAATTCTAGGCAATAGCTGTTGAACAGCTTGAATTAATCCATGTAGAAATAAACAAAACAAGTGAGTAATTCTTCTCCAAGTTCAAAAAAGGGAATTCAAAATCAATTTCAAACACTTTTTCCATATATACCATTTATACTTCTCATCTCAATCCCATGTGGGATTGGAGTATCACACAACATCCCTTTATGGGTTCCTTTAAAAAAGTCTCATCCAGGCCAAGAACTTTTCCACAACCAGCTTTGAATTATTTTCTAAGTGCATCTAGGCATACATATATCCTTCGGAATACATCATCTCTAGTGTCCTCATTCTCCAGAATATCAATGTAAACTGTTGTCTCAGGATTGCTTCTCCTAAACTCTACACAGCAACTCCACAATAACTTGTGTTGGTCTTTATATTTTCCTTCAATTAATAGTTTTACCTTTCATCTTGTTCTATAAACCTGCCATTCAGAAATGTCCATAAGCAAATTTTTGTGTACTTTGTCTTGCAACTCATCTACCTTGACCCCATTCACAAATCTTAACTTATTAATGCATTTAGCTGTGAGGTACTTTGCATTTGCTAAATGATGATTCAATCTCCTTGAATAATCATGTTTATCTTGTAAAGTTTTTATTTGAAAGGAATGAGTATCTCCCACCTTATGTCCATAAACTATCCATTTATAGTTACGTCCTTTACAACATATTCTTACCTTTTCTTTATCATTCATCTTGAAAAAAACTTTTTGGCCATGCTGGATTCCATGGTTTATTATTGCAATTTTAAGGTCTTCTTTGGTGTTAAATAGCATACACACTTCAAAGACAAGATTTTGTTCATCCCTCTCATTATTAAATCTCACTATCTTAGCCTTTTTGCTACCTGGTTGCTCATCATCACTGGTGGAATCCCCATCAAATACTCATTGTCTGTGTTCTGCATGCCGTGTTCCTCTAGGTCAAGTTCACTATTCTCATTTGCACATTCCTCTTCATTTTTATAAAAAACTTGCTTGTACATCTATGTTCTTAATGGACCTTTGATACCACCTCTCTTTCTTTTCATGCTTTCTATTTGTTCTTGACCAATTTCCACAGTTGTTTGTGCATGCTCGGCAATCCAAGTTATAGATACATCATCTAGTTTTTCAAAATTTACTTCCAAACCTGCTACATTATCATACTTTTGCATCACTTTAGCCTCAGTCTGCTAATTTCATTCTCAATATCATAAGCATCCTCATGTCTTTGATCAATGAACACTTCAAACAAATCGTCATCATCATCACTCAAAGGATATTCTGAGTCCTCAAAGTATTCACTCTCGGAACAAGTGATATTCATCACATTATCTGATTCTGACTCATTACTTTCACCCTTATCTTGATAATTGATAGACTTTAAAGGTTTAATACTACCTTTAGCATCATTCTTACTCTTATCACTTGCTTACATATCTGGCCAGTCATTCGGTTCCAATCTATCAACTAAAGTAGGTTCAGTTAGCAAGGTATCCTCTCCCCTATTTTCAATTTCAGTAACTTCAACTTTTGTTTGTATTTTCAACTCATCATGTTGCTTCTCATCATTACACACAATAGAGATTGCAAAAATCAATAATCCTATCTGATTGCTCAATTTCAATCTCAGTGGCATCATATCATGTTTGAAGGAGATTTTTTATTTATTCAAAAATTACTGCTTGTATATCCATGGAAGTTCCCTATAGAGTCTATATAAACTGATGAAGTAGGAAGTTCAAGCTTTTCTATTCTCCTAGTAGGTAAGTTTATTCCCCTAATAGGTAAGTCATCACTGATCAAGATATCTCCTTCAGATAGTAAGCCATTACTAATCAAGATATCTACTTTAGGTGAAATTATTAACTAATATCTAAAGGCATTCAAATTGTCCACTATAAACTATTCCTCATTCATTTGCATTGCAATAAATCACAAATATAATTGCACTATCCACATTAACAAATAACACAACATTTATGCAAGTATGAACCAAAGTAGAAGGACCTACAAAATATGAATAGTCTTCAGAAATGCAAAATTTTTCTAGTGCACTTTTCATAAATAAATAAGTATAATATAAAACATAGACTCCACAATATTCTCCATTTATCTGTCTTGGAACCTAATAAATTATTTGACTCCTATTTAGTGCAACAGTATCATACCTTATGTAAGAAAAGAAAAAATACATATGAACTGTAAAGTGTAACTTGTCTTGGGTATCATAAGTGAAATTTTTCATCATTGTATTTCTGTCCACAGGCTTACACTTCATTTTAAATATGCCCAACATAAAACTATGCACCATAGAAATACAATTTTAAATACCACAATATCTAATTACTTAATATATATATAAAAAAAAGAACAAAACTAGCAAGGTAGCCTAATATACTCTCTTATTTTATGCTCAATTATGTGTTCTGCAAATTGAAGGGAATCCAACAAGACCATGCACTGACTCCTTGACTCTGATTCTTCATCAAAATGGTACAATATCAATAGAGACCAATGAGACCTATATAATCACATATAAGAACAATCTAATTAACAACTTGTGAATGTCATTGTGTGTGTTAATCTTTTTTACACTTGTGAATAGCATTGTATGTGTTCATCTATTTTACTGTAAAATGGACAAAAATTATAATAAACTCGAGCCATATACTGTAGAATAATAGGTACAATAATGTATTTCATGGAAATAATATCTTTTTTCTTCATCCAATCCAACACCTTTTCATAATTAATACATGTATATATATAAAAACATAATGAGTCAATATGTATAGATGCAATTCTTTTCTTATCAGAAGTTCATTTCAAATTTTCCTACAAAATTCACTACTCCCATTAAAAATCGTGAGGGCAAACCAATAACTTCATGGGTATATGCAAAATGTAAAATATCTAACTCTAAGTAGCATTCAACAGTTTGTGAGTCCAGCATCCCTTGCAAAATTCCCCCATCTTGGCTATAATTCCTTGAACAACTCGATTACGCACACAAAGCTTTGTGGCTTCTTTGCTACCTTTTCTGCACATCTTTTATCATTACCAAGAATCTATTTCAGCTTCGTGCATCTAGATGGTAGTGGTTTCAATCAAAGACGACAATGGTTTCAATCAAAGACGACAGTGGTACTTGGTGGTCTTACGCGTACGAGATGTTAGAATGCCAGGTCAAAATTATTGTTGCATTTACCTAAGTGAAAAGAACGAAATGCTAAATTTGCCCTTTATTAATGGGTCAAAATCTGAGTTGAAATTTTGATTTCGTGTTGACCTGCTAGAATGTGATCAGAAGGACCTAATGTGCCAAAATAAAAAAGATAGAGGACCTATAAAGTTAAAAAAAAAAAGAATAGGGACCAACCATGACAAAATAAAAAAGTTTAAGAACTAAACTTACCAATTTGCCTTATTTTTTTATAATCTTTCTTTTTTAAATTCCAACTCAACTCCAAGTCTTGTGTTTCCATATCAAGGCATTATTTTTTTCTTCCTAAACACAAACTCAACTCTAGTACTTTTGAAACTCAAACCAATTAAATTTGAAACCCTCTTATTTCCATAACCTACACAATGTGATAACGTATTATCATTCTCAAACTTAGCTTGAGTTCTCTTTTCCCATGTCAAGATTTTTCTTTGAAACTCAAACTAGCTAAACTCAAACCAAGCTCCCATTCTTATATTATCTTGCCAATACAATTTGGAGCAAAAACTCAACCATAAACTTAACTATGATATCTTAATCCTACTGTTGCGAATGTGCAAGTGATTTGTACAATATATATAAGATAGATCCAATACTTAACCAAATTTTAAAATAGAATATCAATTTAACTCACATACAAACATATTTTGGAAAAATATACCTATCATATAGTATAAAGTGTAGTTGGTAAGTATCAAAAATCCTAAAGAAATGACGTCAACTACCACTACTTTCTCCCAAGTTCTATTGTCCAATTAATCAAAATAAAGAAATATAAACAACTAATAATTACAAATCAAGTGGTCAAAAGTATCACAAAAACAAATATATCCAATTTCCAAGACAAAGTCAAGAGATTACCAAAGTAAAATTAAATTAGAGAAAAAGAGGATTAGCCATGCAAATAAAGAGAAATCCCTGTTTACGTCAAGTATCAACCATCATTCAACCAATCATTATTTAATTCAAGTATTGGTAAGACTTCCCAAATAAATTAGAATTCACTCTTTCTCAAGTAATGAATCCCCTACCCTTGAGTCCAACCCATATATATCTCTATTCATATAAATCAAACTCAAAGATGTATAAAATTAAGAAAATCAAGACCCAAGCCAAAAAGCAATAGAATCCATATCTTTGGGTGACTCCACAACTTCATTTATTACCACGTTCTAAATCCCCCAAATCCTTTCTCAAACTCATCAAGGGAAAACAAATCTATTAAATCAAAATAGAAGAGAATCCATCTTATATATTCTTTCTTAAGTTCAATATAAGAGTATTACTCAAATATTCAATCCAAGCAATAAAGCTCAAGTGATAGATTACTCAAAATAGATAATAATAATAATAATAATAATAATAATAATAATAATAATAATAATAATATATCAAATAAAAATCAAATATAAGAGTAGTATATGATACAACCCTTTAATTACAACTCAAATCAAATAGATTTAGCAACCATAAAATAAAATTATAGAGAATTAAAAAGAAAAACCCATAGACAATGATCCTTCTTCTTCTTTATAATCTTCCTTTTGGGTGCCCTTTTTTCCTCACCAAATAACATTGGATCTTTTCTTCTTAGCTTTCTCTTGTGGTTCCATGGGGTTTTTTTAGAGTTTTTCCTTGTTTTCACTAACCTCTGTTTTTATTCTTCGAAGAAAAAGTGCATTTATAGGTTAGGTGGTCGAAACCCTCAAAATCTACAAAACTGGGTTTTATATGCAATGTTGTACGGTGCCATAAAAAATGGCTTGCACATCGCTGTGCATGTTTTGATGCTTTAGGTCTCCTTCAAAACGACGCCGTGGCTATTGAATTCTTCATATGCTTAAAACGTGCACGGCGCCATGACTAACGCGATGCACGACACTGTCGGGCTTCAAGATCCCTAATATCTTGGACTTCTAGACGTGAATGGTACCATGCAAGGTGGGATGTATGGAGCCATGGATCTCTAAATTCTAAACTCTTGACTTTCTAATCCTACACGTGACCATGCAAAATGAGGACGATGGTGCCATAGGTCTTCCATTTTTTCTCTTTTTCAATCTTTTTCTACTTGAATTCTATTCTTATTTCAATTTTCTTCATTTACATCATATAAGGAGAAAATTGGAAAGCTAAATAGTCATTTATAATGAATTTAAAGAATTTAAACCTCAAATGTTATATCAATTATGCATGCAATGATCAAACATCACTCCCCCACACTTAAACTTTTATTTGTCATCAAGCAAATACTTACAATAAAAATGTTTCAAGTAAAAAAAATGTGTATCAAGATTAGATTTTTGGCCTTAATGACTATTATAGAAAAAAATATTCATTTTCTATTGAGAAGAAAAATCAGTTTGAGTTCATTCAACAAGGCTAAATTTGTGTAAAGATATATATTTGAATAGATAAAACCAAAGCCATCGATGTTGGATTAAACAATTCTATATCTATTCAACAAGTATTATTCCATTCCTAAGTCAAGAATAAGACTCAAATGACTCATATAAGCGGGGAATGATGAGTTACTTAAGTTCTCCAACTTCTTAAAGCTATTATAGTCCAAGTAGTAAACAGAAGATTGGTCTATGGCTCATTTTTGCAGGGTAATATAATTGCCTAATTAAGATAAAATGAAAGATTTTTAATATTTACTTTACCCTCTGATCTCATTTTCTTTTTACTGTAAAGTAATGTAATTGCTTAATACGAATATAATAAAGGATTTTCAGTAATTACGTTACTTTACTCATTTCTCTTATAATTTTGCCCCAATCCACATTTACTGAAATAAGGACTAGTTAGAATATCAAAGAATATAAATAAGCCAAAATTTCCTTACTTAAATTTCATCACAAGTTTCTCATGCAATCCTAAAAAATAAAATATCACCAAGTTATTAAAACATAAATAAGGTTAAGTCAAATTTTCAAGATCTATTTTATATCACATCAAATATATATTATCTAAGAAAATCCAATCAAAATGAACTCATTCAAAATGTGCATGTCAAGTGAAAAAAGAATAGTAATTTTAAAAGCGGGTCACGATAAGCCAAAAATCGAAAAAATTTAGTTCAAATTTTCACAAACTAATTTTCAAACCATAAATAAAATTCATAAATGATCTTGCAAAGAATATCTCTAATAACCATGAATTAAACCCATAAATGATCTTGCGAAGAATATACTCTAATCTCTCCCCCACACTTAAAATAGACAATATCTTCATTGGCCAACAAAAAGTACAATAAGAATGTATGCAATGGGACTGAAAATAATAATAAAGAAAAAAGAATGAAAGTTATATTCTTCAAGTGATTTGATGCTCAATGTGATTTGGCAAGAAAAGAAGATCATCATCCATTAAGAAATTCAAAAGTTCTCTACATTCATCCAAAGAAATCACCAAATAAGTAAAATAGATCAAAATAAAGTGCTAAAGTGCTGAAAGTGAAATAAAATAACAAAATACTGAAATGTTACGTTACTAAATATAGAAAATCAGAATGAAAAGAAAACAAGCTAAAGAAAAATTTTGATTAAACAATTAGAGTGTCCACATCATATAGGATGGTGAAAGCCCTTTCTAAATCTCCAATTTCTTCTCCAAAATAAAGCTTCAATCTGTTTCCGTTTACTTTAAATATTCCTTTTTTTGGATGGAAAATTTCTACAATGTTATAAGGAAAAACTCTATTCACTATTAATAGGGCAGACCATCTGGATTTCAGCTTCCCAAGGAATAATCTCAACATTGAATTATAAAATAATACTTGGTCACCTTCCTTGAACTCTTGCTTTGGTAAAATGTGCTTATCATGCCATTGTTTAACTTTTTTGTTATATATCTTATTGTTCTCATAAGATTCATTCCTTCATTCATCAAGTTCATTCATTTAAAGAAATTTTTTTGTTCCTACAGAATCAAAATTAAAATTCACCAGCTTGATTGCGCATAATGCCTTGTGTTCAATCTCCATAGGTAAATGATAAGATTTTTCAAAGATCAATCTATATGGGGTGATACCTAAAGGAGTCTTATAAGCTGTTTTGTATGTCCATAAAGTATCATCCAATTTCTTGCTCCAATCCTTCTTTGTATGACTACCTATTTTCTCTAAAATTCTCTTAAGCTCTCTATTAACTACTTTAACCTGACCATTGGTTTGAGGATAACATGGAATTGTAAGTTTATGGGTAACACCAAGGCGAAGTAGTGTCTTTTCTAATTAGGTGTTGCAGAAATTTATTCCCCTATCACTTATTAGTACTCTTGGAACTCCAAATCGGGTAAAGATTTTTTTAGAAAAATGGACAACCACCGTTGCATCATTGGTTGGCAATGTTTGGGTCTCAACCCACTTTGACACATAATCTACAACTACAAGATATATTTACAGTCAAAAGAATTAGGGAATGGTCCCATAAAATTAATACCCCAACAATCAAATACCTCACACGCTTGGAAGATTGACAAAGGCATTTTGTGGGCTTTAGAAATGTTACTTGTCCTTTGGCATCTATCACAATTTCTTACAAACCTGTGAGTGCCATTGAAAATTGTAGGCTAATAGAATCTAGATTCTAAGACTCTCCTTGCAGTCCCATTAGCTTGATCGTGTCTGCTTGTTGGTTCCTCATGACACTGATGAATAATGTCCTTAGCCACATCTTGATCTACGTATCTTCTGATTATATGATCTGCACAACAACAAAAAAGAAAGGGATCTTTCCAAAAGTAATACTTTACATCTGAGAGAAATTTCTTTCTCTGTTGTGAAGTATATTCCCTTGGAATAATACTTGCAGTAAGATAGTTAGCAAAGTCAGCAAACTAAGGAGAAGATGAAGTTTTACTCTTAATCCATGACAGTTGTTTATTAGGAAAAGTATCATGAATTTCAATTTTCCTTAAAAGCTTTACATAGGGTTGTCCAAACTAGATAAATGATATGTTGCAAGATTTTCAACTCCCATTTTGTCTTTGATCTCCAAGTTAATTTCTTAGAAATGTAATACCCATTTTATCAGTCGAGGTTTAGAATCGTTCTTAGCAAGAAGGTATTTTAAAGTAGAATGATCAGTATATACAATCATTTTAGATTAAAAAAAAAAAAGTAAGAACAAAATTTATCAAAAGTAAACACTATAATAGTCATCTTTTTTTTTTCTGTAGTAGTGTAATTCTCTTGGGCATCAATAAAAGTCTTGCTTGCATAGTAAATTGACTGAAAATTCTTTCCTTGCCTTTATTCAAGAACTGCACCCATTGTAAAATCACTAGCGTCACACATTAGTTCAAAGAGTAAAGACCAATTAGGGGTGCCCAAGATATGAGAGTTAGTTAATTAGAATTTTAATTCATTAAAAGCTTGCAAATATCGCTCATCAAAGTTAAATGGGACATCTTTTTCTAGAAGGGAGGTGAGAAGTTTGGAAATTTTTGAAAAATCCTTAATAAAACTTTTGTAGAAGCTTGCATGTCCCAGAAAGCTTCTAATTGCTCTAACAAAAAATGGTGGAGGAAGTTTCTCAATAATTTTAATCTTTACTCTATCAACCTTCAAACCCTAGCTTGAAATTGTATACCCTAGAACAACATATTTCTTTACCATAAAATGACATTTCTCCCAATTTAGTACAAGATTTGTTTTTTTTTTTTTTTTTTTTTTGCATCTCTAGAGAACTCATTCTAAATTCCTCAAACACAATTCAAATGAGTCCCCAAAAATTAAAAAAAAAAAACTTATAAATACTTCCAGTATGTCAACAATTAATCTCTTCAATATAGCTATCATGCACCTTTTAAAGGTTCCAGGACTATTGTAAAGTCCAAAGGGCATATGTCTATAGGTAAAAATCCCAAAAAGGCAAGTGAAGGTCATTTTCTCTTGGTTTTCAGGAGCAATAGGAGTTTGGAAATCCATCAAAGAAATAATACTATACATGCCTAACTAGCCTTTCCAGCATTTAATTAATAAAAGGAAGTAGGAAATGATCTTTTCTTGTGGTTTCATTTAAATTCCAATTGGTGATACACATTTTCCAACCCGTTACAAGTCTAGTAGGTATAAGCTCATTTTTTTTTATTAGAAACCACAATTAAACCTCATTTCCTAGGAATCACTTAAGTCAAACTCACCCATATGCTATCTAAGATGGGATACACAATGCCTTAATCCAAAAACTTGATTACTTCTCTCTTAATCACCTCCTTCATATTTGGATTTAATCTTTTTTTGGGGTTGTGCCACTAGTATAGCACCTTCCTCTAATAAGATCTTATGTGTGTATAAAGAGGGATTAATCCTCTTTATATCAGTGATCTTCCATACTATAACGTTTTTATATTTTTGCAAAACTTGAACTAGCTATAGCTTTTGTTTCTTTCCCAAATCTTTGGTAATGATAACTGGTAATTTGTTTCCTTGTACTAGGAATGGATAGTCTAAGTGAGTAGATAGCTCTTTTAGCTCTAATTTAGGAGGGTCTTCAATAAATAGCCTCATTCTACTAAGACTTAAATTCTCAATTATCTCAAAAATTCCTTTTCTAAGAGTGCCCTCACCATCCTCAACATGCTCCAATGTTAACTTTATATGCAACTTGTTCTTTTGTCTTGCATTTGTTAATTTTTACCAACTGTGTAGCCTATGATGTTTCAATGAATTGTTTTTTAAGGAAATCATTGGTGTAGTCATCAAGGCTATCTACTACAAAACAAGAGTCATCTTGGATGGATGAACACTTCATACTTTCAGAAATCTTAATCACTACTTCCTCATCTTCCACTCTTAATATTAGTTTCCCCCCATAAACATCTATAATAGCCATAGCAGTAGTAAGAAAAGGTCGCCCTAAAATTAAGGGAATTTTTTAATCATTTATCATATCAAGAATAACAAAATCTACATAAAAAATGAATTTATCTACTTTAACCAGCACATCTTCAACAGTTCTCCTAGGATGCTTAATAGATCTATCTGCAAATTGGATTACTCATCGTAGTAGGTGTTGGTTCACCTAATCCTAACTTCTTGAAAGTTAAATAAGACAACAAATTGATGTTAGCTCCCAGATCAGCTAATACAGTGCCAAAAATAACATTTCCAATCATGCATACAGTGGGTACTTAAGCCTATTTTCATATACCATTTACACTTTTTATTATAATCCTATATGGAATTGGGATGTTACACTCACCCTTCTTTTGGGTCAAATCATTCTTCTTGAGCCCACACTTAGAGGCCAAAACCAAAACCAACCAAGTAATAACTAGCTCTAATACCAAATGTCACGTCCAGTACCCATGAACCCGATAATGCAACTCTATCCATGATCAACTACCTATTCGCCATCTTAGCTGTGCTAAAATGAATATCCCTAATTGAAAATAAATACTTAAACCCTATCCTTATATACCAGTAATACTTCCCATCCTAATTCTATGTGGCATTAAGGTGTCACATTCACCATCCTTTAGGCTCAAATGTCCTCATTCGGCCTATACTTAGGAGCCAACCCAAGATTAACCAGGTGGTAACCAGGTCTGATAATACCAAATGTCATGTCTTGTGCTCGCAGGTCAGAAAACACAACAATAGGCCTAGCAACAATTATGATGAACTACTTGACCATTGTCTTCGTTAGATTAAAATAGATATTTTAAGTTAATAGTGGATACTTAGGTCCATCCTTATATACCATTAATACTTCTCATCTCAATTTCATATGGAATTGAGTTGTCAAATAAATTCTGTAATACTATCATAAAGGAAACGTTGCTTGCATATTTGTTGTTTGCTATATATTTTGTATGTGTGTTTTGTTTAGATTTTGCCATTGTTTAGGGTAATATTCTAGTGGATATCTTGTATTTGAATATTGAAAAATTTGGAAAAAGAGTGAGCTAATGTTGGAGGACAGAAAACTGTCAATTGCTACGTCATTCTTGAGTTAGTCAATCTAAATTTTTAGTTATATTTTGGGTGTTAGTGTTGGGGATATGCCCTAGAGTCAATTTGTACTTATACTATTGTCGTTATATTTTATATAATAATATGAGACTTTCCTTTCCATGAATAGTGTGTTTTGTTTTGTGGTCATCAAGTACGTGACTTGATAGTAAAACCCAACAATGAATATAATGACTATTCTAAATCTGTTCTTGATCGTTTATTATTATTGGAACAATAATAAATTAAGATTAATATGTTTGTGACTGGATGGCTATGTTTTACTGGTCATGGATATTTGTGATATCAAGTCAAAACATAAATAAATGTTAAAGAACATTGTATTGGATATGACCCACTGTGAGAGTACTTCATGGAACATGTCATAAGTACTTTCTAACCATAATAATATTAAAAGTCTTTTGACCTAAATTAATCATAGTTTCCTACTTGATAAATTCTATATTTTGACATTGTCTAAAGTTGTCTTTAATTAGATAATAAATTAGACTACTATTGGATATAGAATAAATCGAGGAGAGGAATATGATTGATTGTGAAGGAATTTGTCCCTCTCAATTAGGGGAGAGATATCTATGGGCCCCTTGATAAGTTAGACTGTTAAAATGCATGGCCGTGCTCAAATATATCAATCTAAGATATTGATATCATTTGTTTGAACAGTCTACTATGAAATCAAGAAATAATTGATTGAGTTTAATAAGGATGACATGCTCCATGCCTTATGCTTAATCTGGATATCATGTGACAAAAGGACTAAATATAAAATTATGGTTTGGTTCAAAGAGATCACCGATCTTCATTTAACCTGGATAGTTATAATATTTTGTTAGAAATCGCTTATAACTTGTGGGCCATTTTAAATATGATTTGGGCACACTGCCAGTGTTAAATGAACCTATAGGGTCACACAATAAGCGAACTTGTTAGGTTATTTTCTGATAACCAGATTCGATGAATCTGGAAACATGTCTAAGTTAATCGAACTTAGAAAATCTACCAGATACAATGAATTTGGAAATATATCCACATTCGATATATTTGAATGATGTCCAAATTATAAGAATCTGACTCGGTAAATTAATTAGTTAAATTATCGAGATAATGACAGAATCTTATCATATCAGTTTAATTTAATTTGAATTTAAATTAAAATACGATAAGATATTATTAGGGTTAGACTCTAAGAGGTTCGGAGTGGGTTTTTAAGAAAAAACCCTAGCCGTCTTCTTGGGTGTGCCAATTCTGCTGTAAAATTCGTGCCTTCATCCACCAGAAAAATAAGCCTCTCAAAAACCCTAGGCGCTAGCACTCCCCGAGTGACGAGTGAGTTCGCGGTGTGTATCCGATAAAGGACGTTCGCACAACTGCAGCGTCTGGTGATCGTTCGGGTTGCACGCACAGCAGCACAATCGGAACTGAAGGATATCGATTACACATAACAGAGGTAAATCTGCAAACTTACGATCTTCTTAATCGTTTACTTGGATCCTCAGAAGGGATTCGTGGATGTTTTTCATGTTTAGGAGTCTACGAATTCTAACAGTTAGTATGCTAGAAATTTTGCAAAAGACCATAGAATAGAATTGGTAAGTTTGAACCACTTGGCATGGATTAGGATTACAATTACTTTTTGTACATAAATGGGATTAATTGGAAAGCCTTAGGATTGAATTTTGGGGAGTAATGCCTTATAGTTTAAGGAACCATTATCTTGGGTCAATAATGTCTTACTTGATGCAGAAAATTTCATACGGTTTCTATTTGAATACTTGAACAACTTTTGTTAGATGAATATTTGGGAATGAATGCTTTTCGTCCTTGATGTCATTTAACTTCTTGTTGGGACATGAATGTAAATCTAAGCATGTGTGTTGTTGACATGGTTGTGTAATAAGATTCTAATTGGGATTATGATACGTTATTTAGAACTCATGTAGGTAATTAACACTTATGTAATTTTTATGGTAGACGTGGTGGAATTCAGAGAGTAAGGGTCATTATACTAAGTTAGGATTACCAACTTGTGCTTGGAATAAAGTCAGTCCCTTGCATTCATAAAAAGCTTTATGCAGAGTTAAATTTAGAGATATTTCTAAAATTGTTGAGTATGAAGTAGGAGCCATACATTGGATTTTGTGATATATTTCAGCATTCAAACTATGAATTTGCTTTTACGCATATGTTTGTGAAAGTCATAGCATGAAAAATTAAAACATTGGCTCCATTTATTATGACCTCTTATATGGTGAATTTGAGTACAAAAATACCATACCTTCCATAAACTTTGGAATCAATGATCAACTATGTCTACTTGAACCTTGAGGAGACTGCATAATTTACAATGCATTATCAAGATGGAAAATTTGTGCATGTTTTGGAACTCAACTTTGAAAATGTATTGAGTTAACCCTTATAGGAAACTTGTTGTGGAAACTATCTTAAAATATGAACATAAATGTGTTGAGTACTCAATAGGGATAAGACTCTTGGTACTAGATCATGTTAGATTGAATGTATCTTGCGGTAGATAGGCTGTCTTCGAAAGGTTGTCATTTTTTAGATAGGGCCATAGTACCTAACAGTTGAGTCAGTCCTTAACTAGCAATGGGGTTCTAGTGAACTGACGGTTAGATGTGAGACAACCGAATTGAGTTTGAGTGAAAGAATAAGGAGAATCTCATTTGGTAAGGTATACACCTATCTGGTAGATTAAGATTGCATGTGCTATATGATAGTGGGGGTCATCTTTATACCTTTTTACATATTAGAAAGATTGGGATTGCACGTGATTCACAAGAAAAAATTTAACATGGACCAATGGTCCATGGACCAAGTGCATTATGACTTGTACCGCGTGTAATGCAAGTTATACGGTACAACTCAATAATGCACTTGGTCCACTGGTCCATGGTTTATGTAAGAATTACTTGATTTACGAAAATGGAAGAAATCTTTGTGCCTTTTCACCTCATATCTTGTGTACTATTGGTGCTCCACAAACACATGTAGTTACTTTTGAAATTTAATACTCATGATTTTTCAAGAATTAGAATCATGCTAGGCTTTTTATTATAGAGTATTGAAAGTTGTTCAAAACTCACCATGGATGTCTCACTTGTTCCTAAAATTATCTTGATAAGCATTTTCTTGATAATATCCTATCTATACTTCACTTCACTTCACGAACAAATGCACAAATATCCCAGAATGTTTGTTTAATAAATTGATGAATGTATGATCTATTTACGGGGAGCCATTACAAGCTTCTTACTCTACATGCATCATGACTGGAACTACAATTAGACATAAGCATACACAGAACTTATTGATATTTATTTTTCACACCTTTTTAATCATGTTTACATGGAGTTTTGGATCTTGACAAGGTTGGAAAATTTTTAACTTGAGTTGATTTGTAATGTGCTACTTTTATGACAAACTTTCTAGCATCATTGTTCATTGGATGTTGATTTATTTTATTAGAGAATGTAATATAAATTTTAAATTTGTAATTAATTTTTTCAACCCTACTTTTAATTTTTGGATTCTCTTATATTTACGTTATAAAGACCCATGTCTTAGTGATAGGGCGACATTACCAACCTACTATGAGTTACATAAGTGGGTAGGGTGTTACAAAACTATTTAAGCATTATGTTTTTCCCTTCAAAATTGGATATCAAAATTTTCAAAAAAAAAAAAAAACATCATTTTTGTGAAGTTCAATACCTAACTTTCAGCATTTGAGGTAGAATAAAAGCTCTACTCGTTCATACTCATATCACTGACCTCTTTAACTAAGAAGGATAGTTAATTTTTTTATAGTCAAATACTCTTTTAAATTTTTATATATAATTAAAATAAAATATTTACATTCAAGCGAGAGATATATTTTTTCCCTCTTGTTAAGGCGGTAAGATACCTTCATAGCAAGTCTAGTCCTTGGCATGGTGGCCATAGGAATTTCTTGCACTGAGAATTTCCAAATTGGGCAATAATCCAACTTAACCCAGAAAGGGTAATTTCTCTACAACAGGCCATCTCCATCTTTAGTGTAGACCTACTTATTGGCTAGGACCATATTCTAGCCCGGGCCTCAAATAAAATTAGTTTATTGAATTAAATAACATGGCAAATTTGAGTTTATTTAAATCTGGCCTGAATCATAATTATTTAATAAACTAAACGAAATTTAAAAATATAGCTTATCCTAGACGAGAAAAAGAATAGATTCATTGACTGCATTTTATTACATGAATTAATTTTATGTATTTTTTATTGGTGAGGAATTTTTATTAAAAAAAAACAAAGAAAAAAAAATCCTAATCCGGGTAGGTCCAAACCTTGCATTATGTGGGCTAATATGGGGTCCAATAGTCAGAATTCTATTCGGGCCAAATTCCAAGTCCAAAATCGATTTTAGCTCATACCTGATTGAGTCCATCTCATAAACTGGGTTTGACACCTCTTATGCATATAACTTAAAGTTTAATTTAGAATTGATGATGGCCCATGGATCCAAGTTTTCCATGATAAAAAGTAGTCTGTGCTTGTTCTTTTGTTTTTGTTTAATAATTAAATAAAAAATATTAACAATTGAATAAAAATTTGAGTGCGATACAAAGTGCATTGCTAATTGAATTTTACTTTCGAATTATTTTGCATGTCACACTTGAAGATATATGTCATATTTGAAATTTTAAGAAATATTTATTGTATATATTTTTTAAATTCTACACTTATTATTATAGAGAAATAATTGCGTGAAATCCACCCACGGAACCTTAATAACTTTGCTAGCTACTCTATCCAATCAAAGAAAGAAGAAACAATACCATTTGCCAATATTTAAATGGTCAATGCTCTATCTGCTATAAATTATATCCTATGCATTGTATTAGACATACACTTTTAAAATCCTACAAACCAAACCCTTTATGATCAAATCCTATTTCCCTTTTCATATAAGAGATTTGCCGATTAAATTCAAAATATATTATTTGACAAAAAAAATATATGTTATTAATTTATTAATTTTAAAGATTATATCATATTAAGAGTACACATTCTTAAATATTATTTAATTCACATAAGAGTTATTTTTAAATTAATTGTTTATATTATAAATATAAAAAATAAATAGAAAATTATACTTTTTAAGATCCCCTCAAAACGGTAACTAATTATTAATCACTTTTCTAGTCAAATTAAAATTCACAAATGCTTATTGGTGGGCATCCTTTCATCATCATTGTAATAATTCAATGTTCTTCCAAATAAAGAAAATATTACTCCTCCATGGAGGATACACCTATGAACATTGGTGGCGTTGTCCTTTTCATGATGTTAACCAAATTGGACTCTCATTTCATAGTTATCATCAAGGCTTTGCCCCTCCATTTCTTCCTCCATTTTCCCTTCTCTCTTCCTCTCACGGGGAAATCATGGAAAGCAAAAAGGGTACCATCGTTCTCTTCCCTTTCATGTCACAAGGCCATTTGAATCCCTTTCTAGCCTTAGCTTTACAGTTGGAACAAAAGGGCTATTCAATAATCTTTTTGAACACACCTCTCAACATTAAGAAACTCAAATCCTCCCTCCCTGCAAAATCCTCAGTTCAGCTTCTTGAAATCCCCTTCAACAGCACCGACCACGGCCTCCCGCCTGATGCAGAGAACAGCGATGATCTTCCTTATAACCTCGTTTTACGCCTGCTCGATGTCTCTTCTTGTCTGGAATTTCCATTCAGAAAAGTTCTTGCTGATCTTGTTGAGAAACATGGAGGTGAAAAGCCACTTTGTGTTATAGGGGACTTCTTTTTTGGTTGGTCAGCTGATGTTGCACATGACTTGGGGGTTTTTCATGCTATTTTTAGTGGGGCTGGTGGATTTGGCTTAGCTTGTTACTACTCCATGTGGCTGAATTTGCCTCATAGAAACAATGATAAAGGTGAGTTCATGTTACCTGATTTTCCTGAAGCTGGAAAATTTCATGTAAGTCAACTTTCCCCAAGTTTGTTGATAGCAGATGGTTCTGATCCTTTTTCAATTTTCCAACAAAAATGTCTTCCCACATGGGTGAATTCAGATGGGTTCCTTTTTAATACTGTCGAAGAGCTTGACAAGATTGGATTAGTGTATTTTAGGAGAAAGTTAGGCATTCCAGTTTGGGCAATTGGACCACTATTTTTACCAGTAGATGAAAGATCAGCAAAATCTGTTAAACAAACTGGGATTACCCCTGAACAATGTATTGAATTTCTGGATTCCAAACCGGAAAATTCTGTATTGTACATCTCATTTGGATTGCAGACTACAATCTCAGCATCACAAATGATGCAATTGGCAAAAGCATTAGATGCAAGTGAGACAAATTTCATATGGGTTGTTAGGCCACCAGTGGGATTTGACATCAATGCAGATTTCAAAGCAGAAGAATGGCTGCCAGAAGGATTTGTACAGAGAATCAAGGATGAAAAGAAAGGGATAATTGTTGAAAAATGGGCACCCCAATGGGAGATCTTGAGTCATAAATCAACAGCAGCATTTCTAAGTCACTGTGGATGGAATTCTGTTCTTGAATCACTCAGCAATGGTGTGCCATTGATTGGTTGGCCTATTGCAGGTGACCAATTCAATAATGCAAAGCTATTAGCAGAATGGACTGGCGTTTGCGTGGAGGTGGCTAGAGGAGTCAATTTTGAGGTTAGGCATGAAGATATAAAGGACAAAATAGAGTTGGTCATGGGGGAGAATAATGATAGAGCAAAAGAAATCAGAAGAAAAGCTCTTGAAGTTAGGGGAATGATTAAAGAAAATATTAGAGATGAAGACAATTTCAAGGGGCCATCTATTCTTGCTATGGAAGAGTTTCTTGATGCTGTTTTCCAAATGAAGGAGGAAACAGCTCATCTGCTCTTGAGTAACAATAGTTAGGTTTGATCAACTTCTGTGACAGTGGTTTTCTTGGCTTTACAGAAGACAACCTTTTCCCAGACACTTAGCAACATTGTTTGGGAGAAACAATCAGAAATTTGTCTATACCAAATTCTTTTGATATACATGAATCATTGTGCAAATGGGCTTGGAAGCTTTACTAATTATATTGAAATTCAAGGTACGTATGTTCCTTTCTTCTCATGCCAATTGGCAAGTGGAGACAGGCACATTCCTCTTGTTCTTGATAGCTGGAAGATGTATAGATTGACACAGAAATTGGTGAACTGAAATTGTGCAAAATTCATTGATATAATTCAAATTTAAAATCGTTACGAAATAAAATGCTTGGTTGACATATTTACTTTAGAGATTGCATTGATGTGATACTAGTGATGGAATTAGGAGTGGGTGTGGATAAATTTTTTAAATTTTAATTTTAAAAAATATATTTTTTAAAATTTTACTTTTTATTTTTAAAAAATTGTAAGATTATCTTTAATATAATTTTCTATATAATTTACTTCCTAACGTTCCATCCTAAGTGATAGGAGTATAGGACTTATATGATGATTGGCCAGTAACATGTTAAAGAGATCTCCTAAGCCCCCAAAAGAATCGAGGGAAGGAAGAAGGGAAAAAATACTTAGAACCATAACGAAGAAGATAGGGAAGGTGTCTAAAAGCTAGGAGCGACTGGTAATAGGGATGGTAATTTCTCCGCTTAAATCGGGGACTCGGTCCGATCTGACTCGATTGGGCCGGGAATTTCCCGATTTAATTAGAGATGGGTTGGGGACGAGCTTCATTCCTCGATCTGCCAACCGGAGACGGGGATTGCATGATCCCCGCCCCCAGCTCGCCTGGCTCGGCCCGCTTTACTTATATTATAATATATATATATATATATATATATATTGGTAAATTATATATGTATTATATAAATTATAGGTGAATTATATATGTATATAAAATAAAATAGAAAAAAAGAGAAAAGAGAAAAAAGAAAAAAGAAAAAAATTATTAATTATTAATTTTATTCTTACTAATCTAATGATATGATAAATATATGAATTATTGGAAATCACTACAAAAGTTTTCTATATAATTAAAAAATTTTGAATAAAAATATATTGGAGGCAATTTTTTTTTAAAAAAATCTTTATAATTATTTTTGAGCCCAAACATGTCCCTGCTTCCTTACTTTCCCGGGCTGGGACTGGGGATTATTTTGTCCCCGGTGGGTCGGGGGTGGGGATTCCCGCCTTTCTTCGTAGCGGGAATGAAGATACGGGGGCATATGCAGAGACGAGGTCGGGATTTCTAGTCTCCGGCCCGACTCGACCCCATTGTCATTTCTAACTGGTAAAGACTGGTATCTATTTGTGGAAGTGACTTCGGTTTAATTTTCGTTGCGGATATTTTGAAAAATTTATATGACGAAAAGTTCAGATATTTAATTCTCGTAGAGATTAGTCGGACTAAAAGTTCAGAACCCATGTTAATAAAATAAAAAAAAATAGGGAAGGTGGTCCACAAGCAAAAAATTTTGTGCTAACCCGTACAGTATAGGGCAGTAGTAGAAACTAAGGAAGGTGGGCCCAAAATCACAAACACAATTATTTGCAAGTGGCCATAAAGTTTAGCTGTCATTTTTGTTTTGTCATTTATTTATTTTTATTTACAGGAAGACAGCTGGCCTCTAAATACATGTTTTGCACTGCCCAGGATTTCAACAGCACAAATGTACAGATGATTTTTTTTTTTTTTTAATGTACTTTCGCTAACACTAAAATTTTTTGGGCAAAAAAACAAAGATATTATTAAGAAAAGCCCGTCAAGGCCGCGGGGTAGACGTCATCGTATTCATTTAAAGACAAAGATAAATGGACAGTAGCATCCACATGAATCAGTTGACTTTCTAGCATATAAAGAAAAATTCAAAGGTATATAATTGTGTGATAGTATTCTTCGTTTTTTGAGAAAAATAATAAATTTTATTATGTAATGTTGGTTATTATAAGTAGAATAAATAGTATAAGGGATTGTAGTACAAAATTCATCTAGTAAGATCTTATGTACATTATTTACGCGAGTCCTTTCATACCGTGATATTAAATATATAAAAGTTTATACATTTTTAATGGGGTTCGTTTTGCTACTCTCAATGATTTTTCGATGTTATTTTTTAAAGCGATTGTCAGAGTGTGATCCACAATATTAGGGCTAGCGAACCTGATCTTTCTATTGTTGGCCATCTTACCAGTTCCATTCTAGACATACTTCATGGTTTTTCTTCAGCTTTTGTTTCTTTCATTCTTAGGGATGACAATAAACCTGCGCATCTTTCTGCAAAACATGTGCTTGGTTTGTTTCACCCTTGTGAGTGGTATGGGAACTTCCCATCTGATGTAATCTTGGCCGTTTTGACTGATTCATTTACTTAATACAAGTTTTTCCTAAAAATAAATAAATAAATAAATAAACAGTATAAAGGATTGAATATTTTTGTACATTAAAATGTAAAGATTGAAGACTACTAGTAGCTAACTGATGCGTAGGGAAATTTTTAACTTTTTTGACAAAAGAAACAATTGCGCGAGGATGAGAATTCAAAACTTCCCATAATTAGAAAAATAATGAACTAAATTCCGGGAGATCTTCTCTTATTCTTAGGAGTTTTTGTATAAGTGTCTGTTAATGGTATGTTTCAAGCATTCAATAAAGGGACCAAATTATAGCTAACACTGTAATTTAATATCTAAATCTTTATTGCAAAAAGCCCAAGCGTAAGATGCGTGTTGAATTCACGAACTGATCCAACATAATTTTCATTTAAAAAAAAAATGGGGCCACTTATTCTATTCAGATTTCCTGGTATATTATGGTGGTATCCAAGCCCAATTAAATTAGTGTGGCCCTATGCGATTCGATTTCGATGGGCATGGAACGATAAGATGTCAAAATATTTGATAATTTAAATAATACAATTTATATTAATACTCATTTACACATTAAGAACAACAATGCAACCAAATCTTACGGAACAATACATTTCCTGGTTTATGATTGCGTTCCACTAACTTTGTAGACACAAGTTTTAGGGTGAAATAAAATTCATTTCCATTAAATTTATTTTTCATTAAAAAGAAAACGAAAAGTAATATTTTTTAAATAATATAAAACAAGTACACTCATTGTTGTTTTATCAGGGTTAATCAATAAAAACTTCACGTAGCTAAGGACCATTCACAATGCGCTTCCTGCAAAAAAAATAATAAAATAAAAAATTCTACCAATGTCAATTTTCAATTTTAATTATTAACGTTTAAAAAAAAAGGTGAGACTCGTGTGGGCAGGTAAAATTAATAAATGTTAACCCTAGTCTGCCCATTACAAATTGAATGCCCAAAAAGCCCCCAACTAACCAATTAAATAATAAATGCATTTCTCACTTGTTTTTTTGGGGGGCCTCTTTTCCTGTCTTCATCCTCTCTCTTATATTCCGCCATCTTTCTTTTTGAGCTCCATCATTTGCAGAGCATAGAAGTGCAAGGATTTTTGCCTTTCATTTAAACAATACTTTTGGAAAATGTCTTCAATATTAGAAACAAGCGTGAAGCGTTTATCTTAGTGTTTATATAGAGAAATTACTAATCACTTCACAAAATGCTTTTGAAGCGAAAAAAACTCATATTAGAACATCATGTATAGAAGACAATCTAGGAAGAAAGTTTTTTGTTAGTTCAAACCACAAGGTATTATCCCTAAAACCTAATCTCATTTTCTAGTTTAAAAGATCTTATTTTGGGTGATATTACATTACAGAAAGATGCATACAAATTCTTTCCATGGTGTGGGAACCGAGTATGTGACAATGGAAAGTTCATTGCAAGAATACTAATTCAAAGAAATGAGCAACTAAAGAACACAATAACAATGCTATCAACATGAACAAAAATTTATTAGAGTCAACCAACAAATTTGAAGCCATAAACAAGAACTTGCCATCTACGAACTCAAAATTGGAATCTATGAATGAATACAAAGATGCAAAAATAGTAGACCTCAAATGTGTCAATAAGCATAAAATAACATAACTTGTAAAGGTTTTCATTATAGTGGTTCTATTATATGCAACATGTTATACATTAGATGGAATCATTCCTATAAACCAATGCTCCAATCATGAACATTATATTTCAAAATAGATTATACTTTGGAATGTTAAACACATAACATTGTGTTCTAAAATAGATTACTATCAATTGTCTGTTATTCCAAAATACTAGCACAATATTCAATAGTCAATTCTTCCACTGATGAACATTTTCGCACTAAAACCTAAATCACAAAAACTTAGTAATAACCAGCTATAAATTTTCTTGCTTAGGGCCTTCAATCTTTGAATTTGGTGAGCTTGCATTTTCTACAATCACATGGAACCCTACTTGAGAAACTTGAAGACTAAATAATGTTTCACCAAATCTAGTATCTACACTTTGAATTTGCATTTAAATACAACCCCCCCCCCTCCTCGAAGAAAAAAAAAGTGAGTAATGACATAGGTAATGTTTGTGTCTTCATATCATAGTTTATATGTGAATATTTTGAGATTTATGAGGTTTTACATGTACACTATTAGATTGTCCTTATGCGTTAGACAACAGAATTGCCAATTGGATTTATCTCAATGCTTACAGTACATATAAAGGAGACAACGCATTAATTAAAGAGTAAAATAAAATTGAATTTGAAATGATCAAGACAATTAGTCAATGGTCTTATTCCATCAAGTCATCAACAACTTCATGTTCTACTATATTGAATGATTGACCTTCACTTCCTAACCCTTTTGCACCTCGCTAATCCCAACCCCTTTGTAGCCTTGATCTTCCTCTTTCTTTTGTTGTCACATATACACCTTCGGTGATATAAAAATAAGTAATAATATATATATCCTTACCATTCCAAATTCCAAATCCACATGAAGGCCCTTGATTCTTTCTACCCCTTCCTCTAAACCTTTTTCTTTCTCAACCCATACCTTTTATCCTATTAGCAATTTGAACATTTCCACTACTATCTTTATCAACAATACTAACCTATGTTGCATTTTACTCCCTTGGAATTTGTCCTTCAATGGTAGAGCACAAATATTAATACTCCCTCTATCCCAATTAAATTGATAGTGTTTGAATCAGCACGGAGATGAAGGATTTGTAAGTTGACTAAAATACACTAGCTAAATATAGGCAAAATACCAAAATTGCCCCTTAAAAATATAATGAATGGTAAAAATTTGAAGTCTTCAAATTTTGAATTTCAACTCCAAACTAGTGCTAACTATTTCCACCTGAATGTACTCCAATTGGTTTTTTATCTTGCTAAAATAGTAGTAGAGTTCCCACAATTTTAGGACTCTAAAACTCCAACTTTCATTGTTCTTTCAAATTCTCAAGTAAATCTTCTCAGTAGATTCAATCTCACTATTCTCTAACAAATTTTAATGTTTTCCTTTATTTTCTCCCTTAAATTTCTCAACAGATTATAAGAGATTTACCGTGTTATGAGTACTCTGTTTTTTTTCTTCTTATTTGATAGTGCTTTTCTTCTTGTTTTCCTTCTTCTTCCATTAGTAGTAGGTTATTAGATTACATAGAAAAATGAGTTCTTCATTCATTATAAACCATGGCTATCAAAAGAAGTTCTTAACACATTCTCAAAAACGAGATATTGCCGAGTTTATTCTAAAGCAAAGTCAACATGGATGTACTAAAAAGAATTTTAGAAGCTATAACTATATTTTGTCTTTCTTATAGTACGGTAATTTATATATGGAGGGTAGCAAAAGCTTGTATAGAAGATAAAAGAAAGATTATAATTCACAAAAGGCCTTCTGGTGGATGGAGACACATCTAAGTTGATCCAAACCAAATTCGAGAAATATCTCTTAGACACTGCACAAGTATTTGTTCTTTAGCTATAAATTTAAAGGTGTCAAAATCCATTATTTTTAGATGAGTGAAAGAAGCGTTAGTAAGGCCTTACACCAACACTATAAAGCCTGCATTAACAGACAAGAATAAGAAAGAAAGAGTACGTACAATTCTACTTATCAATAATTGATTCAGGTATGATTGATTCAAACCCAATGTTCATTGATATGTTTGATTTTGTTCATATTGATGAAAAATGATTCTATCTAACAAAAGAAATAGAGAGGTATTACCTCTTACAGGATGAAAAAGACTTTATTCGTACTAGCAAAAGTAAATGATTCATTACTAAGGTAATGCTTTTGGTTGCTGTAGCACGTCCAAAATTTGGTTCCAATGGTAAAGAAATATTTTTAGGGAAGATACGAATCTTTCCTTTTGTATATAAAGAACTAACGAAACACACTAGCAAAAATCAAATGGCAGGAACATTAGGAGCAATACCAATTTTAACTGTGACTAAAAAGATCACAAGTGCATTTTTAATTGAGAAGGTACAACTAGCTATATGATCTAAATGGCCATATTCTTCCTTAAAAACCATCTTCATCCAACAAAACAATGCAAAGCCTCACATAGCTATTGTTGCTCAGATGTTTATTGAAGTTGCAAAAGAATGTGGTTTTGATATTAAGTTATATTTTTTGCCTCCAAATAGCCCTAATTTTAATGCGTTAGATCTTAGATTTTTTAGAGCTATTCAGTCATTGCAGTACCAAGAAATTCCAAGAACCATTGATGAGTTAATTTGTGTTGTTGAAAGTGCATGCATTTGATGATTTATCTGCCAATTGTCTTAATCTTTTTTTCCCCCCTTAAATTTACAATCTTGTATGGTCGAGATCATAAAAAATTATGGTGAAAATCATTATAAAGTGCCACACTTGAGCAAGAGTACCTTAGAAGGAAATAGAAATATACCACTCCAACTCAATTGTGATGCTAATATAGTATAGAATGGAATTGATCACTTGCAGCAATAGTAGCTGGGTTGAGATTCTACGGGAATTTTGAATAATCACAGTTTTAGTGGTTGTATTTTTTTATTTTTTATTTTTTTTGGTATTTGTATTGGAATGGATAAATTCTTCCTTCTATTTTGTTTACTCTATGAACATCCAAATGTTATAAGTCCAAAAGTTGTAAATCTAAATGCATAAATCTATACTTTGGATACTTTGAATTTTGTTTAAATATATGATGGAATTCATTTTGACTCCAATTCATGCCCAAATTTGATATGAGTATCTCTCTCTCTCTCTAAAAAATTGCAACACCTAAATATACTAGCAAGATATATTTTTGCCAGATGATTAATTGTAAAAACTTTTAAAAAAAGATTCATGGTTTTGGTTTTGATAAGTATTCAAAGTTTTCAAGTCTTTCCAGAGTATAATAACTTCATTATTTTGAAGTTTTGCCACTATAAAATTGAAATAAAACATTTAAGTTGTAGGAGAAATTGTTAATAGATATCTTATTAAGTTTGGGGATTTGTGTAAATGTTCAAATTTAAAGGGTAAAATTGAAACCTAAGAAATAATATAATTGTGAAAAAAAAAGTATTAAATTTTTTGGAATAACCCAAAATAATAAGTGGGTTAATTTAGTTGAGACGGAAGGAATGAGTAACACCAACCACCGTTAAGGAATATATTTAAGGATGTGCCCTAAATACTTATTAAGCCATTGCTCTTAACTACTAAAACCCCTTCACCACCTTCTAGTCATAACTCAATTGTTGGAACTCCACTAGAAATTTGTTGGTTGTTTGATCTGGCACATATCTCATCCTTACACCAAAAAAATGCAACAATAGTAAGCACAATAAGAATAAGTAATCTGAAAAAATAAATAGAATTTATTTGAAGAACTTACATTTGTTCTCCTCTTCCTTTTTTTATTCTGCAGTCCATTTATAATTCTGGCATATATTTGTGTGGTGACCAACTAGACCATACCTAAAATAGTAATTGGATCATCTTACCTTTCTCACCCTTAGCCCATTAGGTAGTTCATGCAAAGTCTTTCTCTTCATCTTCTTTGGTCTACTAGCTGATTTTTTAATTTTTGGAGGTCCCAATTTTTGACAATTAACTTTGGGTCATTGGTTGATGAGATATAGGCATTATCGTATGCTTATATATCATCTTGTAAGTTTTCACAGAATAGTATTAGGATATCCTTCAAGATTTTTTGTTCTTTTACACTAGTGTAGCACATACATGCACACATGGAATTCTTAAGATTTTAATTTCGTTACATGTATATGTTGTTTTCTTCAAATCAACTATCAACTCTTGTCTTATATATCTCACTTTCCAAACCTCATCACCAACTAAGATAGCTTCATTATCTAGCCCCTTTATCTTTTTGTCTTCAACTTTCATCCATATGCCTGTTAGAATCCTTCCCTCTATATGTCCTAGTAGCTGCTTACATTACATTTCTTAATTGTCTATACTTAAATCTCTATTTAAAATTGGCATATAAATGCCTTATACAAAATATGTACTCACATCCAAACATCAAAGTAGCAATACTTTCAACCAATATGTGCAAGCAATAATCACAAAGGAAAGAAAATTAGTTGCACTTTTGTCACTTAAATTTGTAATAGAAAAACAAAATATGCATTATTGTATCTTTCGTCTATTAGAAATAAAGACCCATTCTCTTTCTTCATGTCCATTAATTTTCCCTTTTAGAATATCTTGAAATAAGTCTCAACTATCCTTATATTCAAACTCCATAACAACCATAGCTATAGGAAACATCTGGCTATTGGCATCTCTGCCAATAGCTTGCATAAGTTGCCCTCCAAATTGAATTTTAAAAAAATATACATCTAGTCCAGTAACTAGCTTAAATCAATCCAATAAACTATGATTTTTGCAATGTACGTCACAAGTAATCTTTTTTAAAAAAGTGCTCCAATAATAATAGATTATAAACATCAACCATTGTATATAAACTAGGGCTCTGACTTTAGATAATGGCTTCATGGTCATATACCTTTTCATACTACTTTGGACTATCATCGAGAATAGTTTTAAAGGTAGCAGTCTTAACTCTATAAAACATGCTTTTGCTCACAATCAACCTATGGCCTCTCCTAATGCTTTTCAACAACACATTAAGGCTCTAATTGTGATCATCTCCTAATTATTGTTGATATTTTTGCTAATTTATTTAGTTGTGGCTGTTGGATTATTGAATGCCCTTGGGCACTTATGAGGCAAACTTTCACGCTTTTAATTTCATTTGTGACTGTTGGATTATTAAACACCTTTGGTTGCTTATGAGGTAGTCCTTTCATTCTTTTAATTTGAAAATTTGCAATTGTCCTAATCACACTAGCATAGACCTTCCAACCATATTGCCTTCTACATATAGCTATCACACTATACTTATAATTTTTTTCATACTTAATACATATTCCCTCGTAGATGATATAATCCTTCAAGATAGTTCTATACAAATATAAGCTACTGAATACCATCCTAGTTTCTAGTTTTTGAAATTTTTTTTCCTCTTTCTTGTTTAAAATTTGGAAATTTATTACATTCATCATCATCAGAATTAATTGGAGCCTCTAAAATTTCATCATAAATCATAACATCTATTTCATGCATTTTACCATCTCTTTAATTTTATTGATATTTAGTATAACATTGCTAAAATTAATTTTGCTGCAACATCATTATTCATACTAAATTCAGTAGCTAGGATCCTAGATGTGATCGGAATTCATTCCCATCAACCTCAAATTGAGCACAAGTATCGCTTAACCTATCTCTGTCTAAGAATAGTTGAAAATTAGACCCCCTATTTATTGAAATTATCATCACTTTCATTAGTACTACTAGCTTTATAACTATCATCGCTAGTGCTTTCAAAAGAATTCTCTAGTTCTTCACTTTTAACATGACTCTTATCTTCAAACTCCTCATCACTAATCTCAGGGATCTAAGACTGATCAGAATTATTACTAGCTTCACCATCCCTACCAACTTAAACGTTAACCATTTCTATATCTTCAGAGTTCACTCTAATGGTAGCCACTAATCCTAAAGTAGTCTCACTTACTTCTCCATCACCTTGCACTTCTATATAGACTATATTTGACCACAATTTAGATACTTTCGTCACTGAAATATTATCAAATAAATAACCTTTTCCAACCCTTGGTAAAATTACACTTGGATCATGCTCGTCAACTACAGTGGCGTCAAAGATCTCAAATCAAGTTGTCACATTCCGAACCCGAGGATGACATGGCAGTATTCCAAAATGGAATACCGAACCCAAAAACAGAAATAGACAGAACAAACTAAAATAACCTAAATGCCATTAACTAAAACATAATGGAAAACAAAATCCAATAAACTTGTACTACTCCAACAAACGCTAAAACATCAATTGTCATCAGTACAAATTTAACATGAATAATGCATTATATAAGCTCTTCAGAAAATCACTCTAAATCCTCCTCGAACCACTTGTCTAACTTTTTCTCTTCCAACTGAGAACCTGAAATATTAGATAAGGGATGAGCTCATTAGCTCAATAAGGAAAACATGACTTAATTAGAATTGAGCAAGTTACATAAGTAATAGTTTCGCAAGCACTTAGTCTTCCAACAGAAGTTTGTAATTTGCCAGGGTTAGGGGGATGGTTGCGGTTCGAGCTCAAAGAGATTCTCACATCTAACTCACACTAGAGCTCGGTACAACAAAACATTAAGATTCTTGGTAAAAGATTAGAGAATCAGAGTTCTAAAGGAAAGTGGAAAGGTTGTGCACTGACATAAGGAGATCACAGAATATCCCACCAAGAAATAAGGGTAAGAAACAGAAGAACAATGAATTCCTTAATTTTGCTCAATACTGGATTGAATGATGCATAACCAACACCTGAATGCTGAACCAATGTTGTTTATTCAATAGAGATAATAACAATTCAGTCAAGCAAAAGAAACAAACGCTTGCACAGAAGAAAACCAGCACCAAAATCAAATAGAGGGGACCTGGCGTCAGTGGGGAAAGCCAGGCCGGCGCTGGGTGCAGCAATGGCAACACCGGGCCGAGCAGAGTGGGACTGGCGCTGGGTGTAGCCGGTGGAGCCAGAGCCGGGTGCGTTCTGGAATGCACGAACGTGTTCCAGAGCACCAAAGCCAATCTGCAACATCCCAATCCTTTGAACCAATCCAACCATCCACTTTACCCAGGAAAGACACCAATTTTGAGCATTAAAAACCCATTAAACACATATATATACATATATAAACATAACTTAATGCATAAAAATGGTTCATGCTTGGGGAAAGACTTTGGTTAACTGATATCAGTCTCCTGTATCGCATTAGGAGAAAGGGCCAGTACACAGAATATGTTGACTAGGTACTATATCTCTTAAGCCTTGTGCCAGTACACAGAATAAAATGGGATCATCTTGAAGGTTTAATATGGCAAAAATTATCAAATCAAAAGCATGCTAACGAAACGAAAAATTTATCTTTGTGATTGAATGGCCATTTTCGCACTGATGTAAATGTCTGTATAAGAATACTTGAAGTTATTGGATCACGTCCTTGTAAATGTCGATTGCGTCTTATTCACGCAAAGCCTTTGATCTTCCGAAATAGTGTCCGTAGCACTGTCGGTGAAAATTAAAAGATTTAGGTTTGCAATACGTTTGGCTTCTGTGAATGTTTCACAAACTTAGTCTCTGTGAAATAGGTTTCATCTGTGAATGATGAATTGCTCAGTGCAAAGCCCTCCACTTCAGTTCATTTTCCATTCATTTCATCAAATTCTCCGAGAGAAAATTCATCTACATGAAAACAGAAAGTATCCATACTTTTTGTTATCCTTCACGCAAAATAACACGGGATCCATCCTATATTATTTTTTATTTTAATTAATTAATTAATTAATTTTTTAAATTTTATTTTATCCTTAATCTTATTCATTGAGCTAGATAAAATTGTTTATATTTGGGTTTGAACACTTATAAATAATAAATCTTAATTATTTATTTTTTGGGCTTCATTAAAAACTCAATAAATAATTAACAAGTCCAAATAGACCAATATAAAATATCAAGCCTTTTATCTAGTTTTATATCTAGATTAATTTTCTAATTATTCAATCTAGGCCTTGGGCCCTAAATAAATAAATAATTAATTAAATTAGATAAATTATATACTCTCTCGAGCCTTTTATTTTATTCTACTCCAATGATAAATTAGACTATTTAAATAAAATAAAATAAAATTCATAATTATCAAAATTAATTTCTTAACTCAAATCTGTCAAGATTTAAGGGCCATTATGGGGACCAAAAGATATATCGCTTTGGCTACTAAAATGACCAAAATATCCATACTATATAAATAGTTATATTTTACATTTTAAATATTTTCTAATATCACCATAAGGAAATATTGACTCCAAGGATAATGCTGCATTAGCAAAGTTTTCGACCTACAAGTGTAATGACTAAAATACCCCTCTACGCATCGCCGTACATTTAGAGAGAAAGAATGTACTAATACCTCTCTAATAGACATCTACTATAATTAGACCTCTAGTCCAATGATCCATGGCTCCTGGAATGTTTCTACTTTTCAAGGGAGCTATCCTAAAGTAAACATTCAAATCATATTCTCTAGGGCCCTGGATAATTAGATCATTTGAATAATTACAAAGGGTGATATAGTGCAGAAGTTATCTTGTATAAATCTGTCTTAACTAACTAGTCACATATACCCAACATACAAGTATATCGACTCTACGAAAGAACCTCAACTACAATATATCAAAGTATATGCTTCTAGTTTCGTCAGACTACTAACTCATACTCAAGCGGTAGAGTATTAGTCCACGTTGTATTAATGATGGTCTGAGTTTCTTTTAAATAGTACTTTTAGAAATCACTATTACAGGTTATGTTATACGTATTTGAAATACACTCATGCTATGAAGTGAGTGGACAACTCACTGGCTAAAGGTAAGTCATTTTCCATTTGAAATTCATAACACAATAACCTATACATGATGAGATTCTCATTCTCATCAATCGGTTAAGAACAAATATTTATCTGTTAAGTAACTCGTGATCCATACCTTACTGTGAAAGACCACAATTCACATAGATCACTTACTTAAACACAATGGGTCCTTTTCAAAAAAAATCGTGCACAAATAAAATGTAAATTTACAAATAAATTTTGAAAATTAATTTTTTTATTAATAAATTTGATAATTACATCAAATAAACTAGTCTAGAGGGCATATATTCCAACACATCCCTACCAACTCCAAGCCCCAAGTATCAAACAGAATAGAACCAAATCAGAAATCAGAACATAATTTAAACATCCCAAAAGCCATACTTATCATCATAATAACTTAATCACAGTAATGAACTATATACCATGCTCAATCCAGATTTTATACTAACATAATTTTTCTAGAATTTCAGAACAAATGAGTATTTATTGAAAAACTAATTAAGAACAAAAAACGCAGATAACTCAGAATCCCTTACCAGGAAAAATCGAATCACAGACTACTCTTTTCACCTCCAATTCCTTTTCCCTATACAATCCAGTTATCAGTACCCTATTAGAATCATCAGACCCACCATTTCTCCAAAATCAGAACCTCAAAATCAAGAACCCTATATACTAATTAAACCTAGATAGAAGCGTAAGGGAACACTAGTTACCTAAACTTGTAGTCTCAAGCATTTCGCCTTTCCTTGTCTCCTTTTCCTAGCCCTTATTCTCTTACTGAACAATCTCTGAATGGTGAACAACGTAAATGTCAGAAACAACGTACTGACAAAGCGTAAGTCAGTCTTAAGAGTAATAATTGCTAATGGATCCCCCAATTACTCCCTCTATTAATTAAGCCTCTAATCTCATGGGCTAAAAGCCTATAATAGATATCATAAAAAGAAAGCCCTAAGGCCCTAATTGGACCGTGGGCTCACATAGGTAACTCACTAATTGATAATAGAATTATATCTACATCCATGTACTCATTTACCATTTTGATTATACTACTATTACTATCTCGTAGTCTTAACCGCTTTTCCATTGTATAGTTAGGCAGTCTATAATTAATTATCATGTCATCCTTAAACTTTTTAAGGACTCTATTAGTCCCATATAAGACAAATAATTTGTATCAACAATTTCTATGCAATCAATCCTGTCCTAATGTAATTTAGAAATATATTGTAAATAAATTCATCTCTATATCATATTTCAAAAGTCAATCTTTTTTCATTCATTCTTCCAATTGTAAATCAAAACATTCACAATAAAAGAAAAAGTAAAAAGAGATCAACATTTGAATGGAAGAAAACAGAGAAATCATATGGGGATCAAATGCATAGGACAACAAATTTTCAACTATTTTTTTTAAGACATTGAAGCATCCAAATAAAGAAATAAATAAGGGACCATATGCATGAAAATTCACATACAAAGACTCGGTCATTTATCTTTTTGAAAAAGTCAATTAAAGTAAGCCCAAAAGGAGACCTATTACCATGCAATTCATGCAAAGGATTTCAAATTTTTTGAACAATTTGATTAGAGCTTAGGACATAGTGAAAGTCGACTCTATCACGCTATATTTTTAGAAAGTTTCAAACTTGAATCCATCCATTCAAAAAGAATAATATATTAAAATATAAGGAATTTTACATGCCATTCTTCAACAATAAAAACTCATAAACTAAAAAAAGTACTTTTGAATCATATATTACCTTATTTAACATCTTTAAATCACTCGATCTACATATTATCAAGCTTTTTCATGGAGGTAGATCTAGCCTATTACTGGAGATTCATGAGACATAAAAAAAATGAAGATTTTCAAGTTTCTAATTGAGAGGACAAAAGGTTTTTAAGGTTTAAATGGACTTTTTGATTTCAGCTCTCTTATAACATGGTAAAACTTTGGTAGCTGAATGAAGTTTCAAGAATTTTGACAGATTTCTTGAGCATTAACAAAGAGAACAAATGGTCCGAATGATATCTAAACTTTCACCTCTCTTTGGTAATTATCAAATATGGGAAGCAGATGGAAGGTTTGACAAGGTTGCTTTAGGATTCAAGCCTTCTAATCTTATCTTTTCTAGTATTTGTCTCTTGGATTTTCCTCCATAATGAAGGGCATATTAGTAACCACAATTATTTTATGGACATCTTAGATATTTTGTGTTGCATGTTTACGGACATCTAAATGATTTAAACGAACTTTCAATTGAAGTGTGACATTGGTATAGTTTTTTTTTTTTTTTTTTCTAGTGGGCAACTTAAGAATGACCCTAGAGTATGAGAAAATTTTCAGTGTAGCTGCTGCACCACGTCATCGCAGTGATGTGGTGCAGTAGTCCTATTATTAACTTACACTTGGTACTACTTGTCACAACTTACCACATCACCAATCTAATTTAGATATTCTACACACACTACAAGAAAAAACTAAATTAGTGATGGATCACAACTGTCGCTAAAACAGGCATCGTAATTTGGGACGGAATGAAAATCCATCGCAAACAACGACAGATTTGCGACGGTCATTTAATTGATGACATTATAATTAAGTTTATAATTAATGTAGCGACAGATTTGTGACGGTCAAAATTTTTTATTTTTAAAAAAAATTAATTAGTTTAGGGACGGATTTGAGACGGTCTAAAATTTTTATTTTAAAAAATTAATTAATTAATTCTCTGACCCAGCTAACAGAACCCACTTGACCACCCCATCCATCCAACCCAACCTGCAAAGAATATTATGAGATTATGTCAAACGCAAAGCTCGAACTTGCGTCCTTGTGGTGGGAGAACACGTGTTCTACCGCTAAACTATTGATGTTCTTGTGATTTCTTGTGTTATATATTAATTATATAGTATATTTTTTTGTGAATTAGTGACGGATTTGCAAGGAATTTGGGACGAATCTGTGACAAACAAATTTTTCATCACAAATCCCTTGTTAATTAGTGAGGGATTTGGGACGACTCATTTTTCAAATTTTAAAAATATTTTTTTTCAAAATTTGGATGGCGTCGCTAATTAGTGATGGCTTTGTGACGGTCATTTAAAATTTAAAAATAAATTTATTTTTTTAAATTGAAAAAATGAATCGTCGCAAATCCGTAGCTAATTAGTAATAAATTTGCGACGGCCACAAATCCATAGCTAATTAGAGAGGGATTTGTGACTGCTTATTTTTTAAAATTTTAAAAAATAAGCCATCACAAATCTGTTGGTAAGTTGCGAAGGATTTGCGACGACTTATTTTAAAAATTTTAAAAATAAATTTATTTTCAAAATTTAGAAGGTTGTCTCAAATCCATTGCCAATTAGCGAGAGATTTGCAATGACTATCCAAAATATAAAATAAATTTATTTTTTAAATTTTAAAAAATAAGCCGTCGTAAATTTGTTGGTAAGTTACGAGGGATTTGTGACGAATTATTTTTTCAACTTTAAAAAATAAATTTATTTTCAAAATTTAAAAGGTTGTTGCAAATCTGTTGTTAATTAGCGAGGGATTTTCGACGGTTAATTTTTTCAAATTTTAAAAAATTACTTTATTTTCAAAATTTGGAAGTTTGTCGCAAATCTATTGCTAATTAGCGAGGAATTTGCGACCTCCATCCAAAATATAAAAATAAATTAATTTTTTTAAATTAAAAAAATGAGCTGTTGCAAATCCCTCATTAATTAGCGAGGGATTTGCGATGACTCATTTTTTTTTAATTTTAAAAAATAAATTTAATTTCAAAATTTGGAAGGCCGTCGCAAATCCCTCGTTAATTTTCAAAATTTAGCAACAGTTTTGCAACGGTTAATTTTGAAAAATAAATTGATTTTTGAGTTTTAGATAGTCGTTGCAAAGCTATTGCTAATTAGCAATGAATTTGTGATGGCTCTTTAATTTTTTAGTGTTAATTAAATATTAAAAAAGGTCGTCACTAATTAGTGATAAATTTGTGACGATTTTCAGTTTAATTAGTGCTAATGAATAATTAAAAAAAATCATCGCAAATCCGTTTCTAATTAGCCACGGCTAAATGTTCGTATTATCGATGAATTAGCCACAGAGTTTAAAAAAAATAAATTTATTTTCAAATTTTTTTACTCCCGTCGCTATTCCATCACAAATTAGCGACGACTCAGAAGCTATCACAAATATTCATCACTAATTATTATTTTTCTTATAATATCATTCACTACCCTATATTTGGATGTGGTAATTAACCCTTTTTATTAAGGGGTAAATGCCATTTACCTATGCACCTTGGGTTGTCAATTTAACATATGAATTTCAAAGGCATTAATAGATTTTTTCAACTTGATGGAGTTAAAATCCTAGATCCCCAATATGTCACACGGGCCTATTTGATACATCTGAAGAGTTCATAAAAAGCAAGGTGAAGCAATTTTGCAAAGGCCAAAAACAGTCATATTCATTAGCCATATATTCTGTCCAAATATCTACAATCTCTATTGCATAATTAAGATTCGGAAAAATCTTCATACACCATCATATTGAAAATGGCAAAATATGTCATCTACTTTGAACTTTCACAAATTTTAATTTCCACCATCGAATTTTAAAATGTGTAATTTTAACCCTCGAATTTTTAAAATATAAAAAAAATAACTCTTATATCAATTAAAACTATTATGGAATTTCCGTTAAATGGGATTCTTTTTGGGGGATTTGATGACAGTGGGGCGGCGTGGTGGAGAATTCCATTTGTAGTGAGGTCGCATTTCCAAAATGCGACCATAGTGGCCCTCAATCCTAAGCACTTAAGTAATGACGGAAGGTCTAGAGACATATGGTTGCATTATCTTAATGTGACCATAAGGTCGCGTTATTGTAATGCGACCTAATAGTCGCATTATGGTAATGCAACCTTGTTATCATCTATACTAAATACAACCTTCTTGTCATTTTATTTAAAAACTTCCGCAACTAAAGCCTCTATTGACTAAACATATTCGATTCTTATATTAAAAAAAATATATGTACAGTGCGAAAACATTTCAAAATGTAAATTCTAACATCACAAGTACTATTTAGAAATGATTCTTAAAATACAATAAAATATATTACAAATGAATATTTGAAGAAGTGACATAATCTCTCGAAACAGTAAAATTATTATTATTACAATTTCTCCTAATATGTCCATTCATATGACAGTTGCTGCATCTTGGAGGAGAGTTGGGCATTCGATAATCCATATCACAAGGTATCCTTGATGTTCGCGGACGGCCAGGAACTTCATTCCTCACCATTTCTTCCACAGGTACAAGCGTAAAAGTAGAAGGCCTCCAATATTATTTATCTGCCACAGGAAAAAACTGACCCTCATAAGTTAACTCGTAATTCCGGTTGGTATAGAACTCCAAAACAAATTCAATAGGGTTCCAACCTCTGTGACGACATGCTGCAAACCCATGCGAACAAGGTATACCATATATGCTCCACTTTTGGCAACCGCATGATCTCTCCATCAAATTGACACTGTAAATATTTGGACTTCTACCCCCTTGTTGGACAAACGATTTGATCACATATATGCCGGCTTGTGTATTAAATTCAATCACAACATGCCCTCTCGATTTGTCCTCAAAATAAGAATACAACTTCTACATTTCAGATGGCAAAGTATGTCTCAAATTAGATGTCTCATCTCTGTGTTCATTGAAATACTTAACTAACTTATGAAATGTTGTTTCGACAAAAACTTTTAGCAGGAGAGATCTTGCTTTCTTCAGTACACTGTTCATGCATTCAGACAAACTAGTAGTCATTGAACCTTATCTATGCCCATCATCATATGATAAAGTCCATTTCTCTAAACCTATGTCCATCAAATATTTAAATGCATCTTCTTTTCGAATTCTAATTTCATCCAAGTATGCTTGACATTTGGTCATTTTACGCTCCAAACCCACAGCATACATCAAATTTGTCAAATTTGTGTCCTTAAATTTAGCATGAAAATTTCCCTTAATGTGCCCGAGGCAATATCGATAGACAGCTAAAGGTTCTTGCCATTCATTCATATGTCGTACAACATTGATTATACCTTTATGTCTATTTGAAATCAAACATATATGTCTTTCCATAATGACATGTTGACGTAGTAGCTTTAAGAACCAGCTCCAACTCTCCAATGACTCGTCATCCACGATGGCAAATACTAGAGGGAAGAGGTGACTGTTTGCATCCCAAGTTGACGCAACCAACAATTTGCCTCGATAAAGTCTCCTTAAATGGGTTCCATCAATAGATACCACTAGTCGACAATATTTGAAGCCAATAATTGAAGGTTTGAAAGCCTAGAAAAGGAAACCAAAAGCTTTCAAATCACCCACACTAGTCCAGTGATGTCTCCATTTCACAATGGTCCCAGGATTAGAATCCTGCAAGGCAAGCATGTATTTTGGTAGTGCAATCCAAGTGGAGGGCCAATCACTATATACAAGTTCTATAGCTACTTTCCGGGCATCCCATGCTTTCTTATAAGAACAACCCGTCCTCCATAGTTTCTGAACTTCAGCAATAACATGGCTCACATGGCATTTAGGGTCATTTAAAACTAAATGTGTCACATTACGTGCTATAAATCGATGATCCATGTTTCTATGCACATTATTCACAGCTGTAATGACACATGTGTGTTCCTTGTTCAAAACTGTTATCTGCCATTGTCCATAGGTATTCTTATGTATAATACGAATATGCCAAGAGTAAGGATTGCTAGCACTTGCATGCTTACACTTAGCATACCAACAGTCCTTCTTACTCTCGAAGACCTTGAATTCCCGTCCTGCTTGAATAGACCACTTCCTCACTGCATATATAGCCTCCTTCTTGTTCTGAAACCTCATGTTTAGTTGCAAATCGATATCAGTGTCGGACCAACTTCTCGTGATATCAATAGAGTGTCTACGAAGCGATTCATTAGCACATGCACCGGACCCTGTGTCATCAAATATTGGAAATCTTGTATGTTCCCATGTGGTGTTGGAAGGTCCCGCCACGTCACCCCCATCATCTTCGAAGGAAATGCTTGGATTGTTGGCCGGAATGTCATTTTCTTCGCTATCATATCTATCACTCCAATTCATTGGCCCCTCGGAGCCTGTGAAACCCTCATCATCAGATGTATGCACCGTTGAATCAACATTCGTTGCAGCAGTGACCATTTGTGGGTGAGACACTCTACCATGTGATGGAGTGGTGGTGTTACCATGTACCCGTTCCTCCTGATATGTACTAGGATCTGGACTGCTGCAGAACCCGAGAGATGTTATGGGTTGACCAGGTTGCATGCATCGCCTCCAGTTGTGGGCCCAACATTAATTGTCTCAATATTACTACCAGTTGAACTAATGTGTTCAGTTCCAAACGTGTTTACGGCAGCTCTTGTATTTCCCATTTGTTGGTAAAATGCTTGGGGTTGCATGTAGTTAAAGGTGTCCCCTCCAATACCAATAGGGAGTTGAGAAAATGAATGGTATTGCCCTTGAATCGAAGTACCTAACCCCGCCACTTGATTCAACGTTACCATAAATGAACCTGTTGTTGGGGATACATCACATAAATAACTCGAGCGTTGGGAAGTCACCTCGGAATAGCTCACATGCAGTTGGATACTTTGGGACTTAAATTCATGCGGCAGCATCCATAAAACCTCCATATCATCGTCATCGCTTAACTCATTTGCAATATACTGTTGATCAAATCCATAAAGAAATGGATGTCTCAGTGTAATCTTGATAGTCACATTTCGCCCTCCCAATCCAAGATATGTACGAACCTTGTCTACCAGTTCCGAGTACGATATCCGATATCGGAGAATGCAAGTTTTTTTAATCGCTCTATCAAACCATATTGACTTTCGATAATCGCGCTATATTTGACAATCTCAAAAAAAGCATAGCACAATAGGTGGTTCCAAAACATTCATGATTACCAAATCTGCACAATCTAAAATTACAAAATGATATGACAGTGTAAGTGCAAACAAAATGATGTGGATGGATGAAGTTTCACAGCAATGTAAAAACAAAAAACAATGATGAAGCACATTGGAGGGAAAATGCAAAGAAAATAAGTGTATGTGGATGGATGAAGTTATCTTTTTACTCAAATTAGTAAAATGGTAGCAACACATTCAACATTCACGCAGATTGCCCACTGAGAAATTGAAGGCGCCGGCAATGGAGATAGCAGCTTTCTGTGAAATGGCTGCAGATTTGGGGATGATATAACGACAAGGTCGCATTTTCTGGAAATGCGACCTTAGTGGATTTCTTTTTTTTTTATAAGTGGTAGGAAAACCAACAACCAAACTCCCTGTAAAACGTAAACAAATTTCCTAAATCCAAACTCCCAATCAAAATCCAACAACCAAACACCCAATCAAAATCCAAATACCAAAACCATCCAATCAAAATCCAAACACCTGAACCAATCAAACACCAAAAACGTCCAAACACCAAAACAGTTCCACACAACCGAAACACCAAAACAATCCAAACACATATATTTCAAAGACACAGAGTACAAACACTAAAACCGTCCAAATACACAGAATACAAACATTACAAAACCATCTACACTACATCTATAGAAGTGAAGAACCACTAATGTGGAGACAGTACAGATGGCCTTCGAGGCCTAATCTTCCTCCTGAGTCTCCCGGCAGGCTCTAGATCATCATGCTGGGGAGAATGAGCGGGCCGTGCTAAATCCGGCTGGGGAGAATGAGCGGGTTACGGATCATCCTGTTGGGGGGGGTTTGGAATCCGTCATCCGCGCCTAGTACAGACAATCCCGCTGAATGGCCGAACAGGTAGGTCATCAATACGTGTGACAGGCTCCTCCTGCCCACCAGTAGGTAATGAATCCATGCGTACACGATCATGATCGTCAGCAGCGGCACCCTGGTCGTTCGAAACCGGAATCACCATAGAATCATCTCCTAGCAACTCATCCGCACCAAACTCGGGAGGCAAACCATCCCCGACCTCCTGGTCAAAATGGTCAGCAGTGGCATCCTGGTGATGATGGTCCTGTGGAGGATGTGGTCGCGCTCAGGACCTCTTGCCTCCTCGCCTCACCCCGGCATGTGCACGGCCATCAATAGGCTCTCAGGGCCTCGCAGTCGGCTGACTCACCGCAATAGTCGGCTCCTCCGACTCGATTGGGCCAGGGTATCTATCGTGTGGTTGATGACACGCTGTCAGTCCCCGAGCACACATATCTCGTATCTCTATAAACCCCCTCCGGGAAACCGCGTCAGCATCATGAATATGTCGCTCTACCACAATCATAGCACGTCGCACGATATCAGCCTGCAAAAAAACATATAACATTTAGTTACATATTTCAACATGTTATAACTTATTAAATTATAAGAACTTACCAATACAACTGTACTAGATCCGGTAGGCTGATATCCCGACTACGATGCATCGCGAGAAACGGGGTTCCCGACCCTAAGACGGGTATGATCCCTATACCACTGCATGTACGCTCCATCAACCGAGACATCTAACTCAGTAGTCTGTATGTACTTTAGTCGATACACCCACAACGACCCATGGTAGATGGCATAATCTCATGTAGGATTGCTCTGTCTATCAATATCATGGAGGTCAATTCGTGTATCGCAATCTACCGAGTATAGGCTGCAGCATCCCAAACTGATGCATGACCCGATCCGAAAAGTATAGCTTGACGACCTCCCAACTAATAAGCGCTGTGCGTGACCTCCAAATATAGGCTCCGTCCAAATAGTGCAGGGGGAGAATGCTCACCAAGTCCGGTTGATATGGCTGCCAAATAAACTACAACACACACAATAGATATAAGGTTTGCATACATATATATGGAGTTACAAATAAAGTGTGCATACATAACATGTATACTCACATCATCGTCGGATAGAGCATCAAGTTGGGAACGATACGACACCAAAACATGCGTGGACGTGCGATAGAGGTGTAAACCTACGTCCCACCAAGCTCCGTATGGTGCAAGTGGTGGTAGCTCGTTGCGAGGTCTACCCCACTCCGGTCGGACAACACGAATACGCTCCCGGGCCCATAACTACATCGCATTTACAAAAAGGTATTAGAAATATTACATATGTTATTAAGAATTTTTAAAATAAAGAATGGACCAAATTCAAACTTACTTGAAGTAAGACCATTGGGCCACAAATCTTCTGGGCGAACCCAATAGCAGCCCGGCACAAACATTTATAAAGGTATGCTAAGACTGCACTACCCCAACTCAAGGTGCCACAAGCATCAAAATCCTCTATAATAGGCAGATATCTCAAGTGCAATAAATTCCCAGACTTATCAGAAAATAATAACCCCCCGATCAATAAGAATATAAGACAACGAGCACGTTGCTGTATAACGTCATCAGTAGCGTCATCTGCCAGAGGAATCTGCTAGTGCTCCTCAATAGGAGCCTTCCTAATCCTATTCCCCAGAATGTGCTATGCTTGTAGTCTAATACCTAGTATTCTATCACAAAGATCAATCCAATCGGATTTTGAATAGTGAAAAGGTGCTCCTATGACTGGATCCCCATCTACTCTAAGGCCCCATAAAAGTGCTATATCCTCTAATGTAACAGCAGCCTCTCTTACTAGTAAATGAAATGTATGAGTCTCCTGCCGCCATCACTCTACTAATGCAGTAATAAGGGCATGATCTACTTGTATATGCCCAACTCGTCTAACTCCCCCAAATCCAGCACTATCCACTAATTCCATGACTCTGCCTGAAAGTGGAGTGTGCTCCCAAAATGCAGAATCGTATCGTCTAAATACCAGTGGAGTCTCAAAGGCACGCTGATCGCCAGACCATACCAATAAAGAACGGTGACTAGGCTGGAGAGATAATAAACCACTTACAAGAGGGCCGGGGTGGATATCCATGTGCATGTGATCCATCCTACCTATTTAGAGTAAATTGAAACAATTAACGTAATACATTGACCATATATACAAGCTACCCAATGGGCATACATTCGAACATTTCCACACTACTCAAATGATCCCAAAACTTCAAGGAACAGAGTTAAATGAGTTTGCATTTGATTTCTATCAAAATCACTAGCAAACTATAGTATTAGATATATACTAGAGAATTCTATTTTGCAACACTCAAGATATTAGCAATTCGACTAGCTTTTTATTCAAGAAGATGAATTCAACTTTTTCTCGAACTTTCCAACATCTAAAAAGTATCATATGTACTACAAATTTAATCCAAACTCTCTTTAAAATCTTGGATAACAACTACACAAAAGGTAACTCCAAAAAGGAGTACAACTTCAACAAATAATATTGGCATCTCTAGCATGATTGTTTTCCAAATAATATATTCAATAAGAATCAAGCTTATTGCCCTAGAAGATTCAAAATGTTCAATCAAAGTAATATTCAATCAAAATAATATTGGCATCTCTAGCAAAAAAAATGAATCAAAATATTCAAAAATTGGCATCTCTAGCATCAAAATAATATTCAATAAGAATCAATCAATAAAGTGCCAACATAATTGCTTAGTAAATGCCCTAATAATATTCACTCAATCAAAATATCACAAGTTTAGGCTAAAAAGAACAAATAATTATACCATTCACTAATCACTTCCATCTTAGAGCTGTGACACTAAATCATAGACACTAAATCAACCTAGACACTAAATCATAGAGGGAAAAAAACATATAACTATTACAATACTCAATATTTGTAACGTGAGCTGAAGAGGAAATCAAATGGAGAAAGAACATCAGAAATCAAATGGAGAAAGAACAAATAATTATACCAAAATGGTCCAAAATGAAATGCCTGTCGCTGAAGAGGAAACCCACTGCCGGAATAAGGTCACTGGTCGTCGGCGCAAATGGAGATAGCAGATCGCGGAGAACGTAGAGAAACAACCGAGGAGGTGGACGCAAAAATGAAAATCGCAGCGTGGAAGAGGGAGAAGTAATGCGACCTACAGGTCGCATTCTGTTAATGCGACCTCACCTAGGTCGCATTTAGATAATGCGACCTTATTCAGCTTTAAATCACTAGTCGCATGGGGCAAGTTCATTTGCGGTTGCATTTTCATAATGCAACCTTATAAAATAAGGTCGCATTATGGAAATGCGACCTCACTACAAATGGAATTCTTCACCGCGCTGCCCCACTATCGTAAATTCCACCAAAAAGAACCCCATTTAACGGAAATTCTAAAACTATTAAGTGCTCACAGAAGTTCATCACATGACTTTCACTTGACCAATTTTATAGATGTTTTCATTCACTCAACTCTCATAATATGGTGCTATCATTCTAATTCTTACAAAGTAACTTCCATATATGATAGAAAAATACTATCGCGACTTGCATGTCTTTCACTTCTCTTTTTAGATATATATTTTTTTTTTAGTAATTCACTTTTGCTTTCAAATTTATTTTTCCTTTCTGTAGAAATGCCAAGAAAATTACTATTCGTCAAGAATTGAGTCGGTTTTTTTTCTTCTTCATCTTTATGTCTTAGTTTTGTTTATTAAAGGGAAAAATATGTTATTTGTGTTATATGGTTAGATTCGAAAAAGTGCGAAAGAGTAATCTCAAAATTATTGAGTCACATAAAAAGTTTGAAATTAGATCTTAAAATTGTTGTTGATAAATGAAGAAATTTGAAGAGAAGAGATTGAGATTAAAGTTGAAAAATAATATTTTAAAAATAAAAAATGGGAGAATGAAAGCTAAAATCTAGTGATTTTGTATTATACTTGAACTTTTATTATTGAAAATGGTTATTTTTAGGTGTTTCAAAAGTTTAAGGGTTAAAATTATATATTTTAAAGTTCAAGAGTAGAAATAAAAATTTATAAAAGTTCAAAGGTAATTAGCATATTTTACCCTATTGAAAATATTTGTATCATATGTATTTTATATTGTATCTTAATTAAAAAAAAAAACAATGCAAGTATTTAAAGCATGCAATCTGCAATAGGTTCTATGTAAATATTTTCCAAAGATTTAGGCTTGAAGTATGGCTTCTGATCGTCCAAAAAAATAAAGTAAAAAGGGATGGCTTCAATTTTCAATTTAACGGTGAAGTATTTTCAAGCAAGAAACATTTTTTTTTAAGGAAATATTAATAATTGATTTGTGAATTTGGAAATATGAAGATCTTTTTGCTTTCTAAAATATCTATGTGTTATTCTGCTACTAGGGAAGCATTCTTCACTGTTAGTCCCTCTAATTGTTCAAACAAATCAGCAAATCTTTAAAAGTATTAGGGGAAAAAACAAATCACATTCCTAAACTTCGTTCACTGTTCATGCCCACCTTCATCAGTCTCCACGTATAGTCTCTCCCTAATTCCTCTGCTGCTTCAGGTTTTCTTTGTGTTTTTTATGTTTAATTTCTTTGTAATTCATGTACAAAAAATGTTTCTGCTTCTAATTTTTGGCTAGTGACTTGCCCAATACTTTTTTTTTTTTTCTTTTCATGTTAGTCTCCTCATTTGACATGGGACGTTATTTTGTTTTTGTGCTTCAGTTGTTTTCCACACTTCATTTCAGTAAGATTCTTCTTTTAGTTTTCTTACATATACCTATCAAGATTGGGGGAAGTATTCCTACTTAGTATTAGCCGCATTAAGCCATGTTTTCTTATTAGATTTAAAATATACATATATATATTTGCGTCATAATTTTGGCATCTTGTTCTGATCATTATTTAAATATCCCTTTGCGTACAAGAAATTGCGGCATTAATGAATTGATCATTAAACATATAGCTGAGAATATATGTTTTTGTTTTAGGGTTTCTTGTGCTTTCACTAGAAAGAGAATGGTACCACAAATTTGTTTAGTCTTTTATGGCAATCTTCACCTGTGCTTGAACACATGTCAAGAAAATCTCAATCTCCTCTTAGTTTTTTCATATGTTTAGAATTTATAACTAATAATAAAATTAATAATCATACAAATTTGTACATATCATGTTCGTAAAAAGAATTACAAATTATTTTATTTCAGACCATTCCGTTGATTGCAGAAGATGCAATTTTTGGGATGTCAATGAACATGCGGAAAGGCCTCAGTTTTTGTGCGTGCTTCAAGCAGAATGGAACTTATGAAAGAATTTCTAACAAATTACTGGTAAGTGCTCCTGTAATAAAAAAACAATTCAGTGGAGACTATAACCACAGGGGACTTTTTGTACTTCATGATAGTCTACATTTTTTTTTTTTAATATATCAACTGCAACTCGACTTGAATTACAGGGATATATTCACAAGTTTTAAGTTTTAGATATTGATGTTTTAAGCTTACAAATGTTAAAAATAGTTTATTTTGTTTTTTAAAGATATTGCATAAAATTGCTATATATGCATACCTGACATAAAGATTTGTATTGCAGGAAGAGAGATTGAGAAAGTTAAAACATCGGTTGAAGGTCCCTTTTGATGCTTCCAGACCAGAACATCAGGTTTGCTCATCTTATACTTCATTATGCATTCAGTATTCTGGTGAATACTTCCACTTCCATGTCTAAATTGGATTCATGTCCCATCCACCAACGTATCAGAAAGGAATTAGAAGAGATAAAACTTGTTATGTTGGACAAATTTTTAAAAGCTGGAGTTTCTTGAAAGTATAGGAGATTTTGGAATATGGGTATTTTCCAGTTGGCTTCCTGGACAAGAATTACTTACCCATAACTTAGATTTGCTTCTTAGTTAATATTCACAATGACAGGAAACTTTAAGAGCTCTTTGGTCTGCAACATACCCTGATCAGGAGCTGCATAGTTTGGTATCTGATCAGTGGAAAGAAATGGGGTGGCAGGGTAGAGATCCATCCACTGATTTCAGGTCAAAATCCCTCCATCTTTCTCTCTCTCTCTTTCTGTTTTTTATTTCATTGCTTTCCTATTAACACCACAGCAACGTTTTCCTCTTTCCCAGGGGGGCTGGATTCGTATCTTTGGAGAACTTACTGTTTTTCGCCAATACTTTTTCTGTAAGATCAATCTAATGATCTTGGTTTATAAAGAAAAGGAAAATGCTAATTCTGATCCCACTGCATTCATAATTCTATTCCTTTTATTGCCACAGAAATCTTTCCAGCGTCTGTTGAAGAAGCAAGGGGGGGAGAGAGCAACATGGGAGTATCCATTTGCGACTGCCGGAGTAAATATTACATTCATGATCACCCAGATGCTAGAACTAGATGCTTGTAAGAACTGAGAAAAGAAAATGTCTTGGGTGTATGATTTTGAAGGTAGGTTTTACCACAAAAATTTTACTAATTAAAGCTCAAATTTTGCAGTAAAACCAAGAACATCGGTGAGAACTGTTTTCCTAAGATTACTGTCAGGTAAGACTTAAGAGCTGTGCCATTCCTGGAGTACTACCGGCCATTTTGTTCTTTGATATTCAAAATAGTAAAATAGTTACCTGCATGTGCAAAACTTCCTATTCAATATTCATAACACCATTCTGTATTTTTGGAGGAAGGGAAGAAAGACTGAAATTACATCAAAATCGAAGCATAGACGTTTCACTGTGCAGGATATATTTGGAGCGACGCATATTATGCTTAATATTTAAATTAAAGTTTAGAATCCTTTAAAAGTGTGATTTTTATAAAAGTAATTTTCAGTGACGGAGCTACATGTATCACATGGAGACACAGGACTCTATTGGGATGATAAAAATACTACTCCATGAGATATATGTATATTTAAAAAAAAAAAAAAAGATATATGTTATTAATGTAATTTGTGTACTCTCACTCTATGAACTGAATGGCTATGAATGTGATGACTTTTAGATTAGATGTGTTTCAAATAGATTTCCATTAGTAAATGTATGCATTAATGTTGATGCATTTGCAGAGGACGAGTGGGCCTTTGATCTGCTTTATTGTGTGGCATTTGTGATGATGGACAAGCAGTGGTTGGAGAGAAATGCCACCTATATGGAGTTTAATGTGAGCATCCCAATTGACCTTATAATTTGTGGGAAAAGTAATGAAAACTAGAGGAAGAGGAGTGCCATCAATTGAATTTGCTATTGTTATTTCTATCTTTAAATTTTTTTTTTCACTTTTTCACTGATTATATATATTTTTACAGGATATTTTGAAACTCACGCAAACTCAACTAGAGAATGAACTTCAAATGAAGGATATTTTGCGAATTGAGGACATGCCTTCTTATGAACTTCTTTTTTAATGGTAGAAACTTCAGAAATTTTGGAATCAGTAGATTCAGTGTTGTTTTTGTATCTTTTTACCCTTGTTAATTTAACTAGTATTTTAGAATTCTTATTTATTTATTTATTTATTTATTTTTTTGTTTTTAAATCCATGTATTTGGAATAGTTAAGAAATGAAATTGTAGTCTAATAGAAACCACACGCAAAAAATATGCGCGGTCAAAACCTGTAAATATTTTTCTTTGCTATCAAATGGCAATTTGTGTATTGTTCCAGTTAGCCTAAATTTGAGAATTCGCAGGGATAGAATCATCATTTGGCTTTAGTTGTATTAATGACATGAAATTTTTTTTCCTAGAAATAGATAATTGATAATGTAAAAGTTCTCTGTTTTATTTGCCTTGCAAGCAAGTTATTCACAAGTAAATCAGAACTTGAAGGGTCTCTATAATTGTCCAACATATTATCTTTTAATGTAATGAGGTTAAGTACAACTTTTCAAGGGAGAGAAGTTATGCAATGAATGAAATCTTAGATTTGAATTTAAGAAAACGGGAATAAATTGTACATTTATGCATTTCAGAGCAAAGTGCAAATAGATGACATATATAAAGGTGCAAACTTCAAAGAAATACATCCCGAAAGAATTTTTTTTTTTTTTTTCCCGTTATGAATAAAAAGCTAGTCATTGCACTAAATCAAATCAGTAGAAGGCAAAGAATTAGTTCCTTACCTGTAACACAGGACTGCAGGGGGATCAAACTTCAAAGTAGGATGAATATCACCACAGTCCATTTAGCAAGATTATGCCCACTGTGGTTGCCAAGTCTGAGAGTGTGGACAACTTGCCAACATGTTCTATCTAGAATGGCTCTGCCCTCATGCATCAAAGCCCTTCCTCTCCATTCTTCTGCTTCCACACATCCTTTTGATTGCTTGAATAACATTTAGTGTCACCTTCAAGGATAATTCTTTGATAATCAAATCTGTCTACAAATTTGAGAGCTTGGAGGGAAGCACTGGCTTCAGCCACATACACGTCACAGACATCAAAACTCCAACATCACCAGATGATTCCATATGATACAGGCAACTGTTGCCTTCCTTTGTGAAAAAATGCTGTATTGAAGTTCAGCTTCAAAGCTCTTCTGGAGGGTGCTCTCCATTCTTGGGTTATATAACCGGCTTTCCTTTTTAGGTGTCTACTCATGGGTGATTTCCAGTATTCAGACACTAATCTGTTTACAGTCTTACCAACATCCTGCCAACCTTGTACTTGTTCACCATGCTGCATTTTGATCCTTGTCATCCATACTTGTTCAAAAGCTACAACTGCAAAGTTTAATAGCTCCTCCTTTTCATCTATGCTTAAAGGAAACAGGTTGTCTGAGCATTTAACTTCCTGCCAATGAAAGAAAGCTTCAAGTCTCATCTGCCACTTTGAATTCCACCATAGCATATTATCATAAGAGGGCATTCCAATTGAAGGTGCCATGTAGATTCAACACCATCACATGTAATGCATTCTTCACCAACACACTGTACAAATCGTTTTAGCCTTTCATTTGTTGGTAGAACATTTGGCAACATTCTCCAAGGTAGGTGTTTATGACTATTGTAGAGACTTGACTTCCAAATCTGCTTCCAGAGCTTCCTAGGAATTGGGGGTTTTGTTGAGAATTTCTCCTTCTGGTTTACTCTATTAAGAGGGCTTAATAATCCCCTGACTTGGAGGGGAATCATACAAGAGAGTGATTATGTGGATGCCAGAATATTAATTTTAAAAATGGCATGAGCAATCTCCGGAGGAAACAGATTATAGGTCAAGCCTCGATCCCAATCAACAATGTTTTCATAACCGGACCGGTCATCGAACCGAAAAATTTACTGGTTCACAGTTTAATAGTCCAACCATAATTAGACCGTAATTGAACCGTAATTAAACCGGTAATATTATAATTTAAAAATTAAAAATATATTTATTTTAAAAATAAAATTAATCAATAATATAGTGTAAACAATAAACAATCCCCTTAACAATTCTCCTTCACACCATTCCAAAGGTGTGGAATCAGAATGACATTACATAGCCATCTTGACTCCTCCATTTTAGACCCTTGCAATTCAATTTCCTCTGCAAAATCTGTTTTGCAACAACTCTCAAGTCTCAACAGTCAACACAATTACCTCACAAGTCACAACCAACTCAAATACAGCAATTGACCAATACAAATTAACCAGTAAACTTCAACTCATTTGCTTAACTTTTATAGCACAAACCCAGTAACCAATCAACCATAACACAAGCTCAACATTTCACATCAAATACAGCTATAGAGATGTACACAAAACAAAAGAAAACTAGGCTTTCACACTACTGACTTCCCAACATTTCAAGAGCAAGTTATAAAACAACAATACAATCAGTGATTTGATAGCTCTCTTTTGGAGAGTAACAGGCAGCAATACAGTCACAGCAAACAAGAAATGCCAGTCAAGAAATGCCAAATAACACTTCTTCCCGTCCAAACAAGAAATGCCAGTTATAGTAGCACCACACAAACACATAATTGAATGCCATACAGTCACAGCAAACAGGTAGCAATACACAGTGAATGAATTGAGTGCCATACAATTTGAGTGCCATACGGCATACAGTCACAGCAAACAGAACCAAAGAAGCTTCCTCTCCTCTTTTGACTAACTGTCATTTGGACAGTGCAAGAAACTTAATAACTCCCGTCTTTACTCACCAAGATTCCAGTCTCCAGATACCAAACACAAAAGAAACAGAATAAAAGAGAAACAGTGCACGCAGGCTCAGCAACAGAAGTTAGAATAGTTAGATCAAATATTCTTAGAAGTTAAATAATGCACGCAGCAACAGAACAGAAGTCAAGAGAACAAGAAGAAACAGTCGGCCGATTTGGGACTGTGGAGCAAAAATTGAAACCGAAAGAAGAAGAAGACAAGAGAACAAGAGAACAAGAGAAGTCAAAACATACCTCTTGTCTCCCGATTTGGGACGTCGGTGCAGAGGCGCTTCAGAGGCAGTGGTCGTCGGACGGAGCTGTGTCAAGAGAACAAGAAGAAATAGTTGGCCGATTTGGGACTGTGGAGCAAAAATGGAAACCGGCCGAAGAAGAAGACGAGAACAAGAAGAAAGAAACAATCTGAAATTGGCCGATTTCAATTTGGGGACGATTTCATTTTTTTTTAACTCAAAGGCCTCAAAATTTTATTGAATTGCCTAATCTTGCCCCAAATTTGATTTAATTGCAAAATCTCAACCCCTTTTTTTTTTCAAACAGACCGCACGGTTTAAATAAGGATCGGCCAGTTCACGGTTCAACCGGCCGGTCCAATCCGGCTTAAGCACTCTACCACAGTAAGAGGACGTTGATAACATTTGGTGGGCATATTCTAGAAGGAAACCCAATAAATCAGTCTGGCCAGTTGGACCAATTCTTTTGCCAGTGGAAAATAGAAAAATAAGAGAAGAAGCTAATGTTACATCAGAAATTTGCAAGCAATGGCTTGATACAAAAAATCCAGGATCAGTTTTATATGTATCCATTGGCTCAGAATACAATCTCAGCACCTCAAATGATGCAAATAGCAACTGAATTAGAGGGCATAGAAAATACTTTATTTGGGTTGTTAGACCACCTCTGGGGCATAAGTACGAGGTTAGACACAAAAATATATTGTGGAAAAGATTGAATTCATAATGAAGAAAAAGAATGAAGGCAACATAATGAAAATTAATGCTCTTAGGGCCAAGGAGAAGATCCAAAATGCCAGCAAAGATGAAGAAACTCTGAAGAGATCTTCCGTCACAGATGAATTTTGCTGTGAGCAAACTTAATGAGACCGAAGGCAAAATAGAAAGAGGGGGGGTTCATAATTTGCCAACAGAGGGAGGGAATGATAGAGACAGAAACTTCCAATAATACCTCTGCCACGGTGCTCTTTTTTTAAAAAAATCTTTTCCCCTAAGAGTTCATTACTTCAAAAAGCACATAAAAGCAATATAAAAAAGCTCCTAGAAAATGCCTAAAAGTCTATCCAAGAGCATGGACAGTCTAATCCAAAAGAAAATGTGAGAGGAAAAGAACTCTTGAACACAAAATATTGGACATAACAATGCTCTTACGGCTATACTATTACTGGCTTCCTCAAATAAAGACAATGGGGATTTTCGGCTAAACTATTACTGGTTTCTTCATATAAGACAACGGGAATTTTTCCTCTAACTAAAGGAGGACCAAATGCTTTTATTTTGCCTATTCCGATCTTTAATTTTTATTCTTAAAGAGGACGAAGGAGTAAAGTACCCTAATAGATATATAAGCCATCAAGAAAAGAACACATGCAGTACACAAGTTAATCTTCAGCTCTAGGACAGATTTTCAACATTTTGGAGTCTTATAAATCTTCTCAAATACCCACCCACCCCAAGCAGAAAATATGACATTTTTCTCCTTCTTATAAAAATACAAAACGTACAAGAGTGAAGTACATGATTCAATCAAGAATCCAATTGTTTAGTTTTCAACACAAGCAAATTGGAAAATTTTTGCTCACAAGGAGGAGCCCGACATCATGCCACTTGTGGTCAACAGTAGATGACGGTAGGAAATCTCTTGACAAAGTAGAATGGTTCTACTGTCAAACTAATATATTGTTTTCAGCTTATAAACCTTTACGCAACAGACAGAGAACTGGAAATAAGCATTAAATACTACCAGAGAAAAACAGAGAAAGTATGTGCATGCATAAGTGTTTCAAATTTTCCCAAGGTTCCAGTTCTCATAAATATGCAATAGCTTAATCTAAGGGTACACATACTACAGCATTCGAAAGTAATCTACACATTGCCAATTTGTAAGAAGGAATATGCTTAAATCACATAGCATTATCTTGCCTAAAGTTAATGAACATAGATCAAAACATTCAAGGTAGATATTGTTGAAATTAAGTACTGGCCATATGTACAAAAATATTCATGGATAGATGAAGCAGATTGTCCATAGGAAAAGAATTAACAAAAAGCAAAGGGGAAAAAAAACCAATACAGCAATCAGGATAATGGAGAGTTTCTCCCAACATTCCATAAGAAACTAGTTGAAACACTTGTTGAAGAGACCGCACAAAGCACCAGCATCTTGAGGGTTTAAAGCATTTCACATGGCTCCAGAATCCCAGGAATTGCAGGCGGGTAAGAAACTGATCCTGATTTTATTATCAGATCAGCTTTTGAGACAAAAGTTTTTTAACTCATTAAGAACAGAGCACTTCAGCTAACATCTAGTTCCACATCAAGTTATAGTGCTTGATCCATTGATAGCATCTGATATTGCTTGCAACTCATAGTTCTGCTATATAGATATGCAATCACATTTCACAGCATCACACAACCAGTTTTTCTTCATCCACGTCAGGCACCACCACATCCTGTCTCATCAAACTCATGTAATTTTCTCCAACTCGAGCTCCAGCTTGTGCAAACAGTTCCACCACTGCAGGCAACTTCCCATAGTATCTTTTCAAAGCGTCCACGAGAATACCAGTCCAATGATCGCGAACATGCCAGACGTACACAGGAGGAACAAAATCATCAATTGTTGCCTCTTGCCAAGCATGTTGTCCATCCCTCATTTGGTGCTTGAATGCCTGGCACTGCCTTACCCTGTGACCCTTGGGCCCAACTTGCACCTCAGGGCAATATCCACATGTTTGAACAGCATACTTCTGCATAAGTCTAAAAGCTCCAGAGCGCATCTTTTCCCATGCTTCCATACCTCTTATTGCTAACTCTGAAAAAACATTAGTGTGTTATTGAACATGCAGTAAAGATTTGATGGTTAAGCAATACAAAGTGGAATAACTTAGATAGAAGACAGTTAGGCAAACCTTTTATATCATCAGAAAGCAAATCTGGACATTTCTGAACCCCACTAAACTCCCTTGGGCTCTGCCAAAATCCAAAGGCATTTATGTTTTTTACAGATGCTTCATCCTTCGGGAACCTCTTCTCAAAATCTATCAACCTCCCTGCAACACGATAAACAGGAAACTCTCTCCTTCTAGTTGAGTACTCAGGCATGTTAACCCCCGCTTGAATACACAATTCTACAATTGCTGGAATCCGATCTACCTCAAGCCGTTCATTATGAGACACTGCTCTCCCCAATCTGTCATACAGATGAAAAGACTCCACTACAGGCAAGATATGTTCAAGCCCCCCTCTTTCCCAAGTATGCACTTTGCTTTTCTGACTGCCACTCACATCACAGGTTCTAAAATTATGAGGGACATTACCTATATGAATTTCTCCACACAACCTGCAAAAAAAGAGACATCCATGTCATTTAAGACATCAACACTCAACTGTCTAACAACAAAAATTGACAATACGAAACCTTTGGGTAAACATATAAATCAGCAACATTACCCAGTAACAGAAAATAACTACACTTCAGTCTAACCAATAGCTACTGTAAACGTTGAAAGGCCTTACAGCGAAGATGTTTGCACACTCTCCTTTTCCTTAAAACAGAGCCTTATGAAAAGTTTTCATTAGAGGGTCATTTTTCCACAAAGATATCCTAATTATCTTATTTCCATTATCATCACCAGAAACCAATATGGTCGAATGGACAATGCAACTCTCAAACAACATAAATACTGCTGAAATCCTACTATATCTTTACCTGCAGTAATGAATAGGAATGTTGTCAGCAACCTTGGAAGCACAAGAGAATAATTCAGTTCTGGCAAATAAAACTTGGTGAGCAACTGGAACTAACGCCTTAACCAACAATCCATTCCCAGGAGGACTCAAAGTAGCCTCTTGCACCGAAATTCGCTCTTTCTTCTCCAATCTGGCTCTTCGTTTAAGTTCATTAATGTTCGTTACCCATGGCTTCCGCTCGGACCTCTTCAACTTTCTAGGCAGCTCTACAGAGCCCAAGCCAGACTCAGCCGCCGACCCAGTTGAGAAAAGCGCAAATCTTGCATCAAGATTCCGTAAAATAGCTTGCACCCTTCTAGGAAACATTGCTTGCTGCTGCAATCAACCTGAGTTAGGATTTGAAGGCTAATACCATTTTCCCATATATTTCCTTTCACAGAGGCATTTCGACAAACAGTTAGTTTGAGAAAAGTAAACACATATGATTATCAGAGAACCTGCCGCGAATTGAAGCAAATATTAAACCTCTGATTCAGCAAGAACAACAATGAAGTCGGCCAAAATTCTTAAACGGGTTGTTGAAAAGTCGCTGAAGTTTTCCGCTGGAGCAGTGTTCAGAGTTCTAACCTCAGCAGGCTAAATAAAGAGCGGTTACAAAGTATTTACGGTGGACGCATGCAGTTGGGCTGGGCAGCATATTGCGCACCATTTTTTTTTTTTTTTAAACTTCCTTTTTCTGTTTTTAGCCCTCATGATGAGATCCTACTCAGTAATTTCGAGAATTCTTGTGTTTTTAAATTACGTGCCATTTTGTAAAATTAAAAATTATATTTATTATTTTTATTTTATTAAATTATAAGTAACATTATTAGATTTAATTTTTAAATTTTATAATAATTCTATAATTTCTAATAAAGTAATTCAATTTTTTTCCTAAAAACTATAGGAATGTTAGTTTTCTTAATCTATATAATTTATATAAATTATCATATTACTCTCTTTATTTTAAAATATATGTCACCATTATACAAAGTATACAAATTATGAAACTTTTAATATTTATAAAATTTTTAAAAAATAAATTTGAATTGTTTACATTAAAAATTATAAAATAGAAATAAACTAATATTATGATTTAATAAAATAATAAATTATAAAAATATAATTAAAAAATATTAAATATATTTTTATTTTATAACATAATAAATAATTTAAAATACAAACAAAATCTCGATAATTATTTTGATGTACTTGTTTTTGTTGCAAGGAAGGCTGTGGTCCAAGATCCAATGACCAATCGTTAGATGACACAAAGGGTCACGGGTATCGATGGTCAAGAAAAAGTCACCTTGAATTGTGAAACCTGGCTACCAAATATTTCTTTTATCTCATAATATAAATAGTTAAAAATTATTTTTATTGTCTCAAATTATAAATTATTAGAGACCTTTCAAGAATATTTTTAAACTATTTTTACATTTTGTCATTATTTATTGTTCTCTTTTCTTCTCTTTCTCTCTCATCTTTTCTTTTATTTTTAAAACATTTAAATATGGGTACTTTAGGAAGAAAAAAATATAAAATCACTTTATTTTTAAGAATCGTAATATGTGTGAAATTAAGTCAAATAACTTATATTATAGGATGGAGGGAATAGCTAATATTTGTTTCCTGTTTCATAGGATAAAAATACCGCCCCCCCCCTCTCTCTCTCTCTCAAAATAAATTGAGCCAAGCTTTTCTTGTTTATCACAATTACAACTAATCTAAATAAGTCTAAACATATTGTGAATTTGATTCAAAATAGAATTATAAAATAAATTATAAAAAATTATAAAGTAAAGAAATTATAATAAATAAAAAATTAAGAGAATTACTAAAATTGATTCGAATTCATGTACTGTTATTTTATATAAGGCTATTATTTATAAAAGGTAAGATGTATCATCTTAAATGATAAAAAATAAATATAATAAATATAATTTTATCTTATATATATAATTAATAATTTTAAAAAAGTGAACAGTTGCATTTATCTTGTGGGAAAATGAATAATCTTGAAAACTAAACATTCACATCTATCTTTTAGATAAATGGATAATATCTGAAAATAAACAACTACTTTTTATCTTATTGATTTCATAACACTTCCCATTAGATATTCATTTTTAAAATTTTGAAAATGTTTCATTAAAAACTTTCATAGGAAGAAAATACCCTATGAGATAAAAACATAATGAATGAAAAGAGTAGACTTTCCATTCTTTGAGGGAGCAATGCCTTGTTAAAAACCTGATCAAGTAAAAACCCAATGGAATAAAACATTAGTTAGGAAAAAAGAGTGCAACGTATATATACTTCCCCTCTTAATAGTATCATTCAAGATGATTTCATATCTTTCAACCGACGTATCCTAATTTTATATACTAATTAATTTTTTAAATACAGCAATTGGCAACGTCTTAATAAATAAATTTGTCAAATTACCATGTAATTGAATCTATTACACATATATTTCACTTCTCTTTTAGAATTCATGAGTAAAGAAAAATTTTGGTAAAATATACTTTGTCATATCACCTTTAATATATCCTCCTTCAATTAAGTCATACAAGTTACATTACTCTCATAAAGAAGAGTTGGAATTTATTTCTCATAGGATAAACCACACTCAAATATAATGGATCATTGATCTCAACCACATATATTCACTGCTTGCCTCATGGATAACTATAATTTTACCATGATTAGAAGAAGTGGATGCTATAGATTGTTTTATAAAATGTCATGATATAAGAGTACCATCATGTATAATAAATAGTCAATTTGAGAACGTAGTTTATATGGATCAAATGGATATCCAAATTTACATAACCAATCAATATTAGGTTGATTTTATTTGAATAAAACAATTCGAGATTACTTGTAACATCCCATCTACCTACGTAATCTAAAATAGGTCAGAGATGTCACCCCATCCCCTAGACAAGGGATCTTTATGATAAGAAAATCAAAGAAAACTCAAAACTTCAAAAAAAAAATATGAAACCAAAAATTATTACAATCCTCAAAACTTATACAAAGTACTCAAATAAAGATAACATCCAAACCAAAAGTCCAAGAGACAAACAATTGGTCATTGTATAACATAAACTTCAAGTCTTGAGTCATCCAACCTTATCAGAGTTCAAAGTTCCCTAAAACTATAATTTCAAAAATAGTGTGAGATAATATATCTCAATAAATTCCGTATATGTTGGGCTTAGTAAAACTTATTCATGATGCATGCAAAAGTAAAGTATCAAAAGTTTGAAAGTGAATAAAATATGCCTTCTTCACAATCGTATTTTCATGTACCAAAAAGGTACTCTTAAGTAAGTGTTCGTGAAGTGAAGTGTATGCAAAGTATTTTGTTTGGAAAGAATTTTCAACAATTGAGTAAATTAAGTTTCAAATAAAATTTCCAAGCTACACTTAGAAAATCTTGTCAAAATCCATTCAACAATTTCACATATTTCCAACATTTGAATGTTGTTGTTCATGTTGGCGGAGTATCAATATTTTAGTATATGTATGGTGAATAGGCAAAGAGGTAACTCCTACCCCGAAGGTGTAGCACATGCAACTCCAAACTATCCGGTAAATTCATATCCCATCGAATGAGATTCTCTTCCTTCTCTCAGTCAAACCCAATTCGACTGTCCCATGTCTAGTCGTTGGTTCCTCTATAAGTCATCATTAGTTGAGAACCGACTCAACCACCAAGCACTGGCACCCTGGTTGGAAAGGGTCAGCCTTCTGAAGACAGTCAATCTACCAGAAGTCGCCCACAGACTAACATAAGCTAGTGCATGTAGCTTTGTCCCTATTAAGTACTCAACGTCATCATTTTGACATCACACAAAAGCTCCCACAGCATATTTTCTACAAGATTAGCTCAATATATTTCCAAATAATGTGTTTCAAATCATACAAAGATTTTCAGAAAGTATGGTTTCAAAATCAACATTTTGAATACAAGTGTTCATAATTAAATGAGTCACACGCTTGTATGAGGCATGCTATAATTTTTGAAAATATATGTATGAACATAAATTCATAATGAAATATTCAAAACAAATCTCAGAGTTTGATTCGTGACTCCTTAATCATGTTGGACAAATTTAAAAAATTTTCAAAATTAGAAAGTTTCCAAAAGTAGCTCATATTCAAATATTTCATAAATGTAATGACAACTTACCTTGTTTCCAAACTTAGTGTCGAAACTCTGATAAGTCAGTCCTTGCCTTGATATTCTCCCAATTTTATCAAAATGTGTATAAATCAATTATAAATGCTATCTAAGTCTACTCAAGAAAATATAAACTCATGTCTCTAACTTCACACCATAAGCATGTCATGTTCATCATATAGTTTGTTTTGTCTAAAGAAAAACACCAAAGGGCAGTAGGCATACTCTTCCTATTCTTATTACTTAAGGCTTATAGACATCCCTATGCAAATATACAATTTACCCCTAGGCATATATCATGAAAATATAGTCAAATTTAACAATTCCCATTAAAACCCTAAGCACTCTACAGCTTCCAACATACATAATCTTTGGTTTTCAAGATAAAACCCATACTTGCCCTTACCTGAATGATCTCAAATTTTGCAGGCATAAAGTTGGAAAAAAATACAATAAAAAAATCCCACAAATAACATCCACATTAAGTTATAGTAATTTTTGTTTGCAAACTGCTCAAATTTGTCTCAAATTAGTGGTATGAAAAGATAAATTAAGAACTTTAAATATTGAAGTCGTTTCCCCCCCCCAACTTTCCCAGTTGAATAGAGCACACATCCTACTATATTTTCACCCATGCCACCCTTAAAAATCATAGTCAAATCATATTACAAAATAGACTAAAAAATAATGCACAGTAAATACCCAAAATTTAGTCTTCTTGATTTTCTGCCTTGTATAATATTCTGCAATTAAATTCAATAGTTTCTAGCACATATTCTTATATAAAGACATCATAATCATGTACAGAAACAAGTTACATTTTGGCATTTAAAAAATACATGGATTTCTGTACTTTCTTGAAGCCTAACGACAACATGGCATACAACAACAAAATTTTCCAACAACATACATATATCTTTCATATGTCAGGATTCATTTTCTCAAGAAAATTGGATCCTAACACATATGAGGGAGTGACAAAATCAAGAAAGCTTACTCCTTTTCAAGATCCAATCAAGAATCATGTAAGATCTCATATTCAAAAGTTGTAAAATTTCTACATTACATGCTCAACTTTAACTAATATAAAAGATAATTTCTTTCTTCAAAACTCCTTTGGAAAATAACTTCTTTTTACAAGATCATCAAGAAAAGACTCGGATGATATCAATACACACCAGCATTTACTACAACACACAAGAACTAACCATGTAAAAGTTAAAAGCTTACAGCTTGAAGGAACATCATGTCAGCAGTCTTGTAGGAAAGGGAAAAAGTGGGACTTTTATTTACCTCTTAAGGCAAAAAATGCGTTGAACTCCTAGGCATTGATGTTCAACTTCTGCTTAATTATTTGAATGTAAAATCCTTAAAGATGTTGAAGGAAGATTCCATGGTTTTGTGAAGAGATGAGTGGCAACCAACTCCTAGACTAGGTTTTCAGTTTTCTTTGAGAGGAAAAGGAAGAAGGTCGTAAGTTCTTGGAAAGGGAATGAAAGGTGGCTGTAATACCCTGACCAAATATCACCTTTAGCTTGTGGGAAAAAGTATGCATGGCATAACATTCTGATGGTGCAAAAAGGTTTTTAAAGCATTTATATATAAATACATATATATGTGAGTATGTTCAATGTTTGCTTATGAAAATTTGAAATGTTTTCATGAATATATATATTTGCTTTTATATCTTGTGGCTAAGTCTTAGTGTGGATGATCTTTACTTATTAGATTAGCTAAGAGTTTTGCTAGAAGTTTTATTTGGTACATGGATTTTCATATGGTAATATTAAAGGTTGAGAGTTAGGGATAAGTTAATTTGATTGAGAAATAAGAACACAAGAGTTATTGTGGCTTGGTGGTTAAAGTTGAGAGATTATTCTTTAGTGACCTGGGTTCGAATCCTAACTCTTGTTAAATCTTTTTTTATTCCCATTTTCTCTTCTCTTGGCTGAAATTCCATACTAGCCGCCATCTTGGAGTCTATCTCCTAAGATTTAGGAGAGTATTTATCTTGGAATTAAAGTGAAAAAATCATAAAAATTATTCAGAGTTATAAATATATTCTAAATATAAGTATTATCTACACAAGGAAAATGTTTAGTATTTATAATTTGATTTCTATAAGCTATATATATATATATATATATATATATATATATATATCTTATACCTTTTTATTTCTTGAATTTTGAAAAAATGAAAGCTGGAAAACATTTTCAGCCATCACCTTTTAAGGATAGTGCTTTTCCAAATCAATGTTTTTAAATTCTAGGATATTAAAATAACAATGTAAAATTTATCTTTTGGAAATTGCTTATTTATCTTTATTGAAACTTATTTAATCTTCTATGGCGATAATTTTCTGGAATATAGCAGCTTGAGTGTCGCCATTTTAGAGCTAATTTAGCTCAACAAAAACTCTTATAGATAGGAGATAAACTTATCCAAAATATTTTCATATTATCTTTCATTTAAAACTAGAATATTATATATCTCAAACTAAAATTTTATCCTTTCTTTCTCTCAAAAATTCGGCCACATTACTTCTCTTTTTCTTTCATTATTTCAGCCACTTCATCTATCTTTTCTCTTATAATAAAGCCACCAAAAGTTATATAGCAAAGTTGATTTTCTCTCCTAATTATTTCTTTTAACCGAAATTAGGAGACAAAAGAAAAAAAAATGAATTTTCTTTGAGATAAAACCTTTATCCTATCATCAAACCTCTATCACATCTTTTGGAAATTTGAGTTATCCTAAACCTAAGTAAGAGGCCAAAAACCCCAGCTTTCCTATACACAATTTTGGCCATCACTAACTTGCACACACACAAAATCATTCAAGCAAAACAAGACACTCTCATTCTTGCACCAAAACCGAACCAAGAATTCCTCTCAATCTCTTTCTTGATTTCTCTCATTTCTCGAGAGAAAAAAGCTAATACATACTTCTTCTTCTCCTTCTTTCATGTACTCAAACTACCACAAAAGGGAAAGACCAACCTTTGGTCATTGTTGGTCGTTTTGACACCAAAATGAAACCACACGACTTACTCACGTTTTCCCTTCCAAAGACCGAAACTCGTAGCCTTCAGTAAAGCACACTCCTTCTCCATCTTCCTCTCTAAAAAGAATAACGACCTTGATTCATTTCCCTTGTAAACACATGGACTCCTACCTTTTGGGACGAGCCTTTTATTTCTCTCAACCGAATCCACAACAAGGTCACAAAAAAACCACCTTTTCATTCTTCTTTGGTTCACTCAAACAAAAGGCGACCCGAGACACTTACTAAGGAGTTAGAAAAAAGTGAATAGATATACATTGAGTTGAGATTATGCCTATGTGTTAGATCTATAATACTGCCTTATTCGGTAGTGACCATGTTATAGTGATTGTTTGCGAAAGATAGCATCTTTGTATTGGATTGATTAATGCTACATTATTTATTTGTTAAATAGGAGATTTATGATACCTGGAAGTTATGATCTCAATACATTTAGAGACTTTGAACAATCTTGTGATATGAGTATGCAATTGGGGACATTATTGTTATTGTTTTGTGATCTATCTCAGTAATCCTAATAAATGCATAGCTTTTATTTGAGATTATCCTATGGGTGATGAATGATTAAACATTATGGTTAAATTTATGATGATGTGATTAGAAGAAATTTATGTTATGTTATGATTGTATGATTGCATTGGGCTACATTGATGAGATAGATTGACTTAAATTTTATCATGTGAACATTTAAGACAGTATGAGATCTAAGACTATTGTTATGGGGTAATAATGCTGTGATGAATTAGAAATGAGTATGTCTATTAGGATCTTAAATTCGACTGATTTGAATGGTTTTGATTATATTATGTTTTGGGTCATTTTGTGATTATATATTGTAATATGGTTTACATAAAGGGCTTATCTAAGATGGAAAGTTAAGACGGCTAATATTCTTTTTCTATCTAAATTGATATAAGTAAATCCTTACATAAATCATTTTAATTAAAGTGTATTGTTTGCAAGTCAAATGTGATTGGAAAATGTGCTTCTTATAAATTACTTGGATTGCAAACATAATATATCTATTAGTCAACTTTGTCAAATAAAGTTTTACAAAAATCTTTTTAGTCATAAAACAGTTTTCCTACAAACTACCTATTTCTTCCAATAAAGCATGTTAAAACTCACTTTGAAAAAACTATATTTGCAATGCCAAGGTATTTGGAATTCATCAATTTGAACACGCTCTTTGAGCAAATACACGAACGTTGAGTATTTAATAAGGGTAGGCTGCTAGTTCTAACGTTCGATAGTTAGCACAAGCCTTCCAATAGACGACTGCCTCTGGGGGTTAAACCCTAGCTGGAAAGGGAATCAGTACTAGTAAGTCGCCTAGTCCGAGCTAGCAGTAGTCTGTAATGATTGTTTGCTTGTAATGGCAATAAGTCCGGAGTGGACAATCGGATATTTGGGTGAGAGATAGAAGAGTATCTCATCCGGTGGGTTGTACAACCATCACTAGCATGATGCACAAATTGTGGTGTCATGATTCGGAAGCGCTATAAGTGGAGTTTCACAGTTATGAATGGCTTATCTTTGTATTTTGTTACAATATATGCAACTTTCTTCTTGTGTTTTGAAAGGTTGCTTTATGACTTGTAAATGCTTTTCTGATGTATTCTCAAAAGTGTATTCATGAAATTGTTTTAAATTATTCAAAAGCACACACATTACTTACTGAGATATATTTCTCAAACTGTTTACATCATGTTTTCAAGGTAACACCAATTTGAGCAAATTGATAATCTTAGAGATTGAGGTGTTACTTATTACTATTTTGTACTTATCTTTGAGAGACAGTTGTTCGATATTTGTTTCAGACTTGTATAAGTTTTTTATTCAATTGTAATAAGTTATTTCATTCCTTTTGTCTAGAGATTTTGTTTTATACTTCATTTTAAAAACTCCTGGTCCTTTAAATAGGGTGACATTCCCGCTCTTCTTGGATACGTCTGTTATGGGATGTTACAACGGCAGCTGCACAATGTGAGAGAGTGATTATAATAGTTTTAGCATTATGAAAATTCAGAATTTGCTAAAAAGAAAGAGAGTAAAACAGTGAAGCCTAAAGGAAACAAAAATGGCAGTTAATGAGAGGAGAAGTAGGATGATTTTTAGGGATTTCAAGCCTCAAAATCCCAGCATTGGTTTTTGATCCTGATGGCGATTTTTAGGAGGATTAGGAGTTTGAATTTACAACAAAAATCTTCTCCTAATCTGGTCCCCTAATTACAAATCCCAACTTGTATAGGAAGAGGAAAATTTGGGTAGTCTAGTATAACCGAGGGTAAAATTAGGGAATAGGATCTCATCAAGATGTTCCTACATGGAATTGGACTATAATTAGGTATTATCAGCCCCAAAAGTGGCGGCCAATAAGAGAGAAAGTAGGAAATATTTCTATAAATGTCTTTCTTGATATTTATTAAGACAATATAAAGATATTAGCACCTCAAGAGTGGCAGTCAAGATAAAAATTAAGAAAAGATTAGTTCCTTAATTTCCTAGAATAAATAAAGTACAAAATTTATTTAGAATAACTTGAAGTGGCGGCTAGGAAGAGACAAAATAGGAGCAAGATTTATCAAGATTGTTTCTTAATGTACATGATCAAAATTTGTAGGAGTTTGAACACTCTAAAAAGGTAGCAAAAATGGAAGAGTTCTAAGAGAAAATTTAAGAAGTTTAGAGTTCAAAATTCAATTGAAATTTTATTTTATTGTAAATTTTTCAAAATAAAATCCAACTCACTAATTTGTAGAAATTCCTTATGTAAAAACAAATTTGCACAGCAGAAAGAAAAACAAAAATTCCAAGCACGCGGATCACTTTTATGCATTAAAAGGAATCAAAATAGATGAGGAAAAATACCTTCCGGTGTCTCTGTAAAACAATAACTTTCTTCTGTTCTGAAGGCACGTTCCAACCAAAACACATAGATTGTCTTCTCTGTTGTTTCGTCAAAACACCACAACCCAAGTGTAAAATTGTCTCCAATATAGTCCATAAGAGAATGGCGCCCAAGAATCACCAGAGTTTTGTGCTAGCAAAACTAAAACTGGCAGCTAGGTTTTTTGTTGTTTTTCCAAAAGAAGAAGATGAAGAGGAGCTCTTGATTTTTTTTTTCTTAAAAAAACTCTGTGTAATTCACACAAAAATTATAATCCCCCGGCATCTATATAATAAATATATATATGTATATCTCCGTATAAATTTTTGGTAATCAAAATTCATGATAAATATGGATTCTTTAATTGCCAATTAATATTATGAATTTTTGTTAATTATAATATGGCCACAAATTACAACTAATTATAATTCGACAACAACTTCTTTTTACAATCAACTCTGTAATGTTATCAAACAACATCTTGAATACCCAATCCTCTATTGTGTGTGACCTATTAGGTTTCTTGATCTATTGATAGCAAAATATGAATTAATCCAAATATCTTTAAGATTAATAATCCTTAATAATTTTAGAATTAACTTATTTATTCTAATAATGATTGATTTATTAATTCTCTAATTAATAAATCCATATTCAACAGATCATGAGCAGTATCTAACAACACATCATGACCACCCAAAAGTCCATAAAGTCAAGTGGTTTGACATGAACCTTTCAATAGCAAACAACAATGCAATAAACTCCTTTCATCATACAATATCTCATTCTATTTTAAGTATGAAATTAGTACTAACTCCTTCCAGAATAATAAATTAAGTCTGACCCGAATATTTTAGTACGTGTTCACGAAATCCACTACTCATCATATGTATCAATTAGAACCATTTCCAATATATAATCTCCTTGGCTAAGGACTTCTCAAATAGTGATTCCTACAAGTGGCAGTGAGATATTCGCATTTACTATTAGGAGTGGTGAATCCTTTATGGATCATCTCAACTACTTATATTTGTTTCATATTATACCCAATATTCATCCCATAGGCAGTCTTGTCAGAACTCTAGAGATTGAAATCAAAGTACAACACCTTTGGAGATCTTAAATCTAAGAATACTTACACATTTGCTATAATGAGATTCTATCACTGGTACTAAATAGTTATCCATGTGATTATCTTATAGTCAAGTCATCCAATGTACTTGTCCATGTAACAAGTATCCATGTATTAACTTTGAGTATCACAATACTCATAGATGTGAGAACCACCATTTGATCAAATTAGGAAGTATAATACATGCTAGTCTTAGCGTATTAATAATGTCATATCTTATTAATATTACGATTAGGGATAATTTAAATACGAATATTATCCCATGTAGTAGGAACCCCACATCATGATCTCTATCATGATTTTCTTAACACAGTATTACATTTGGAATTTTATCTAACATTTATTTTACACGAAAGTATAAATAAAACAAATTGAAAGATAAAGAATACCTTATTTTATTTAATAATATACAATATACAGAATACATGTGATTGCCTCTAGGACATAACACTTACAAACTTCCACTTGTACTAGATCCAATCATTCATGTATCTAATACCTAATGATTCAACAAGTCTGTCATGTTTCTTTTAGATAGTGCTTTTGTAAACGGATCAGCTATATTCTCATCAATGGAAACTCTCTCTATCTTTACATCCTGTCTATTTATGATTTTCCTAATCAAATGAAAACATCTAAGTATATGCTTGGATCATTGGTGAGATCTTGGCCATTTTGCTTGTGCAATAACTCAATTGTTGTCACAATATAGAGATATTGGTTCAGCAACATTGGGAACCACTCCAAACTCCATTACGAACTTCTTAATCCAAACAACTTCCTTAGCTGCTTCAGAAGTGACTATGTACTCAACTTCAGTTATTGAGTTGACAATAGTATCTTATTTGAAATTATTCCAACTTATTGTTCCTCCACACAACATAAACACATAGCCAGACTGTGATTTGAAATAATCTTTATCAGATTAAAAATTAACATCAGTACACCCATTTATTTTCAAATCACCTCCTTCATATAGTAAAAATATATCCTTAGTCCTTCGCAAGTACTTAAGGATATTCTTCACAGCTGCCCAATGTCCCTCACCAGGGTCAGATTGGTATCTGCTCGTCAAATTGAGAGCACAAGATACATCGGACCTAATACATATCATAGCATACATGATGGATCTAATTGTAGAAATATATAGAATCCTACTCATGTGATCCTTTTCAATTTGTATCTTTGGAGATATTGACTTTGAAAGGCTTATCCTCTGGGACATGGGCAATAATCCTCTTTTGGATTGATACATGCTTAACCTCTTTAACACTTTATCTATGTATATAGACTGTGAAATACTTAGCAACCTTTTTGACCTGTTTCTATAAATCCTAATTTCAAAAATATAGATTGCATACCCAAGGTTTTTCATGGAGAATTTCTTGAACAACCAAACTTTTACTGACTGAATGATAGATACATAATTTCCTATTAAATATACCATCTACATAAAATAATAAGAAAACTACTGCACTCCTACTAACCTTCTTGTATACCCAAGGTTCATCCATATTTTGAATGAAACCAAACTCTTTAATTATTTCATCAAAACGGATGTTCCAACTCCTAGAAACTTGCTTAAGTCCATAAATAGACATTTGTAACTTGCACACTTTTGTACTATCATTGGACATGAAACTCTCAAACTGTGTCATATACACTTCCTCAATCAAGTTTCCATTTAGGAAAGTTTTTTTTCACATCCATTTGTCAGATCTTATAATCATAATGAGCTGCAACGGCTAGGAGTATTCTGATGGATTTCAGTATAGCAATTGGTGAGAATGTTTCATCATAGTCAATACCATGTTATTGACGATAACCCTTAACCACCAGTCGTGCTTTATAGATAACTAGATTACCATCCATGTCGATTTTCTTCTTGAAAACCCATTTGTACCCAATATGTTTAATTCCTTTGAGTGGATTAACTAGAGTCCATACTTGGTTGTCATACATGGAATCCATCTCTAATTTCATGGTTTTAAGCCATTTGTCAGATTCTGAACTATTTAGAACTTCCTTACAAGTAATAAGCTCATCATCATCTATAAGTAATACGTCATTGTGGTCATTAATGAGAAATCTATATCTCTCAGGTACCACACGTATCATACTCGACCTACGAGGTTCTTCTGTAGTTGAAAGTTCATCTATTCTTTTAATAGATGTGGGATCAGACGGTTGATCTTTATTTGTTTGTTCTTCTTAAACTTCACTAAATTTAATCTTATTCCCACTATCCCCTTTAAGCCAGTGCTCTTTCTCTAAAAAGATAGCATGTTTCAAAACAAACACTTTATTTTCGGAAGGGAGATAGAAGTAATATCAGAAAGATTCTTTCGGATAACTCACAAACAAACACTTGTCAGATTTACCGTCAAGTTTGTCTGACTGTGGCCTTTTTGACAAAGGTAGGGCAACCCCATACTCTTAAGTGAGATAACTTTGGTTTCTTACCAAAGAACATCTCAAATAGGGTAGTATCAACTATTTTTGTTAGAACTCTGTTTAGAACATAAACAGAAGTCTCTAGTGCGTACCCACAAAATGATTTTGATAAGTCTACAGAAGCTATCATGGTCCATACCATGTCTAAAAGGGTTCGATTCCTTTTCTCATATACACCATTATGTTGAGGTGTATGTAGTGGAGTCCATTGAGATAATATCCCATTATCTCTAAGATAATCTTGAAACTCTTAGCATAATTATTCATCTCCTCGATCAGATCTTAAAGTTTTAATACTTTTTTCAATTTGTTTCTTCACTTCATTCTTGAAGTCTTTGAACTTTCAAAAGTTTCAGATTTGTATTTCATTAAATACAAATACCCATATCATGAATAATCATCGATAAAGGTTATGAAAAAGTAATAACCTTCTCTTGATTGTATGGATATTGGGCCACATACATCAAAATGTATAAGTGCTAATGACTCTTTGACCCTTTCTCATTTTCTAGAAAAAAAAAAAGAGTTTAGCCATTTTACTAAGTAAATAAGACTTACATATGCCATATGATTCTCATAATCAAATGACCCTAAGTCACTCAACTTGTGTAACTTAAAAATGCGATTCTCATTTATATGGCCTAAACGACAATGTTACACATGAGATGAGATTGAATTATCTATCCTTAGTTTCTTATTTTTTACATTGAGAATTGGATTATCCATGTTTAGAACATATAAACCATTAACCAAAGTTGTAGAACATAATGAATATCATTCAATGAAAAAGAATAACATTTATTCTTAAAAATTAAATGAAATCCATACAAGTCTAACTACGCAATTGAGATAATATTTTTTAATAAAATTAGTACATAAGAATAATTTTGAAATTCTAAAACTAATCTTGAAGGCAGTTGTAGCTTGTAAATCCCCACAGCAAGTGCAGTAACCTTTACTCTATTTGTAGTACATAGGTTCACGCCACCCTTCTCAAACTTTCTATTGTCCTTTAGTCCTCGCAAATTAGTGTACAAATGAGATTCACATCCGGTATCTAATACCCATATTCATTTCTAAAGGAAGTATTAATTTCAATCATTAACATACTAGGAGTAGAAGTAGAAATGCTCGCAAGCTTCTCTTTCTACTTCTTTTTCTTGACGGTCTCCAAATAAGCTATGTAGTTACATCTCCAATGGCCCATCTTTCCACAATGATGGCATAAGCCTTTGGTGGCTGCCTCTTTTTTTTTTTTTCACACCACCTTTGGGCTTAGTATAAGCCTTCTTCTTCTTTTTAGGAACTTTCTTCCTAGAAGAGGAAGATTCTACCAACATAACTGTTTTGGATTTCTTTTTCATGGAGGACTCCTCAGTTTTGAAAAGATTAATCAACTCTGGTATAGTAGACTCAATCTTGTTTATCTGGTAGTTAATCACAAATTGTGAAAAATTATTTGGTAAAGATTGCAGAATTAATTCGATACTTAATTACTTGTCTATCACAAAACCAAAAGACCCGAGCTTCTTAATTAAACCCAACATTTTCAACCCATGAGTGGCCACAGAAGTATCCTTAGGCATCTTCGAACAGAACTGTTGTTTTGATATCTCATATCTTTCTATTCTAGCTTGGGCATCGAATAGCTCTCGAAAATGTAATATAATCGAGTAAGCATCCATATGCTCGTACTGTTTTTGCAGTTCAGGAGTCATTGACGCCAATATCATACAGGATGTCGTGTCACTGTCTATTTTATGCTTCTTGTGGACAACATGCTCATCAATATGAGCATCTTGAGTTGATGGTGGCGGAATAGGAGTCTCTAACACGTAGAACAACTTTTTCGACTAGAAAATAATTTTCAAGTTTTTATACCAATCGAGAAAGTTTGTTTCAGTTAGTTTGTTGGTTTTTAAGATGCTATGTAAGTTTAAGTTGGTCGACATGATGCAGATGACCTAGATGTAAAGATAAAGAAAATTAGTTAACTGTGTATGCACATTTAATGCAGATAATTAAATATTAAATTAAGCGCATTATTATTCCACTGTTTTACTCAAACTAATAGCCCCCACTATTGATTCGAAAAAATCCGTTGAAAGCTTTCATAATGGACTGCTATCCAAATTTCTCAAGAATGACCTTAAGTTAGCCCAACAAGCCACCCTTAAGTTCAATGGTAAGTATCCAATACTAATTATATCGTATGTAATTACCATATCATTGGATGATTAACATCTTTTAATCCTAAAGCTTTTAAGCTAACCGAATCTTGCCTATAATTTTCTTTATGCTTGAGTTAGCCCAACCAGGATAAAGAAATTCCCAACTCATTAATTAGGAATTTAAAATTTCATAGTTTAAACATGCTCAATGTCAAGTATGCTTGGATTGGTCTCGAAAAATGACTCTCATTCTTACTATATCAATGGAAGGCATTAGGTTTAATTTTAATTGGGGGATTTGTGATATTTATGTTTTAGAGATAGCATGCATAATATCATCATATCCATACATTGCACAATAATAATGTGGTTTGGTTATGGACTTTACTAGATTAATTTCTTTGAGTCACAAGGAAAATTAATTTGGCCAATCCTAAGTGTTTATGCATGATATAAGAAGAAAACCTTACCATCCTCCTTTTAGTCTTGATCATCTTCTCCTGAAGTTGTAATAAATTTCATTCTATCTAAACTATATAATCTAATTATATAAAATTCTAATATAAAAATCTCGAGTTACATTCGATAGGAGTTAGATAAGAAGAGAAATTTACACAAGAAAAATAAAGAAGGCAGGACTCGCAGGCCCTCTTTTAATTCAAAATCAAAGTGATAAAATGCATGAATAATTTAATTAGGTCCATAGACCATAACCAAACCACCATACTAATTTTATGTTCAAAATAAAATTAAACATAGCAAATAATTCCAAAATCATTATTTTGAAAAATATAAATTCTAAAATCAATATTTTAGAACATATATTAATTCCTAAAAGTAATTCCAAAATCACTATTTAAAAAAATAGAATAAATTCTAAAATCACTATTTTAGAAAATATATTAATTGCTAAAATCATATTTTAGGAATTAAAATATTATATAATCTAAAATTAATATTTTAAAAAATATATTAATTGCTAAATTCGTATTTAAGAAATTAAAATAATATATAACCTAAAATTATTATTTTAAAAAATATATTATTTTTCCAAAACAAAATTTTTGGAAAAATATATATTAGTCCCGAAGTATAAACTTTGGCGAAAATGTGGGCATTAGCTAAAAGAAACAAAAAGTTGAATCATGGGCCACTACACTAGAAGACGAAACAAGGGGGAAAAGGAAAAATGTTCTTTTTTTTTTTTTATAATAACAAGTTGCATCCTCCCAAGGATTGAAAAAGAAAAACCCAGCGAGTTGCAAATCTAGGAGCCTAGTCCGGGCAAGCCGTGGCTTGGACCAAACAATTTTTTTTTTTTTTCGTTTTTCTTCTTCGTCTTTCCTAGAAACAATTTTTGGAAAAAGAAAAAACTTTAAGACTTTTGCAACAATTTCAAAGAACAATTCTCTGAGACATTTCAATTTTTCTGTTCTATGAACTCATTCAAATCTATTCAGTAAAACCAAACAGAACAAAAAAAAAAAAAAGGACACATTTTTAGAAAAATATGTTTTCCCTTTTAATTGCAGAACAAAATAACCCAGAAATTTGTTTTGTTTTGTTTTTTTTTTTTTGCAAGAAGAATTAACACCATTAATTCTTGTTTAAAACCATTTTCTGTAATTTTTACAGAAGCCATACTTTGTTGCAACCATAGCCCACAGAATTTTTTTTTTTTTCTTTCACAAACAAGCTATATTCTAAACAATTTCAGAAAACAATAGAGACTCAAACTTGAAACGAATTTCACAAGATTCAATCACAGAAACAATTTCTATAATTCATCCTTATACATGAAACGGTTTTCAGGCATAAGAAAAACTCCAAAATCCTTGAAACAATTTCAATAAATGGGCTAAAAATGTTTTCAGTTGACATGCATGCATGAAACAATTTTCACAGATTAATAGAGACTTCAATGAACCATATTTCATGGCCAAATATACAACCCATTAACGCATAAAATGTGCTCTAATACCACTGTAGGAATTCCCCATGCAAAAACAGATTTGCGTAGCAGAAAGAAAAACAGGAATTCCAAGCACAAGAATCACTCTTATGCATTAAAAGGAATCAAAATAGGTGAGGAAAAATGCCTTCCAATGTCTCTGTAAAGCAATAATTTTCTTCTGTTCTAAAAGCACAATCCAGCCAAAACACAGAGATTGTCTTCTCTGTTGTTTCGTCAAAACACCACAACCCAAATGTAGGATTGTCTCCAATATAGTCCACACAAGAATGGCGCTCAAGAATCACCAGAGTTTTGTGCTAGCAAAACAAAAACTGGCAGCTAGGTTTTCTATTGTTTTTCTAGAAGAAGATGATGAAGGGGAGCTCTCGATTTTTTTTTCTTAAAAAAACTCTCTGTGCAATTCACACAAAAATTATAATCCCCGGCATCTATAATATATATATATATATATATATATATATATATGTATGTGTGTGTGTGTGTGTAAATTTTTGGTAATCAAAATCCATGATAAATATAGATTCTTTAATTACCAATTAATATTATGAATTTTTGTTAATTATAATATGGCCACAAATTACAACTAATTATAATTCAATAACAACAACTTCTTCTTTTTACAATCAACTCTATAATGTTATCAAATAACATCTTAAATACCCAATCCTTTATTGTGTGTGACTTATTAGGTTTTCCGATCTATTGATAGCAAAATATAAATTAATCTAAATATATTTAAGATTAATAATCTTTAATAATTTTAAAATTAACTTATTAATTCTAATAAGGATTAATTTATTAATTCTCTAATTAATAAATTCATATTCAGCAGATCATGAGCAATATCTAACAATACATCATGACCACCCAAAAGTCCAGAAAGTCAAGTGGTTTAACATTAACATTTCAATAGCAAACAATAGTATAATAAACTCATTTCACCATACAATATCTCATTCGGTTTAGAGTAAGAAATTAGTGTCAACACTCCTTTCAGAATAATAAATTAATTCTAGCATGAATATTTTAGTACTTGTTCACAGAATCCACTACTCATCATATGTATCAATTGGAACCATTTCCAATATACAATCGTCTTGGCTAAGGACTTCTTGAGTAGTAATTTCGGCCGTAAGATATTCACCTCTACTATTAAGAGTGATGAATTCTTTATTGATCATTTTAACTACTTATATTTGCTTCATGTTGTACCTAATATCCATCTCATAGGTGGTCTTGTCAAGACTTTAGACATTGGAATCAAAGTCCAACAGTTAGCAAATAAAGTACCTTAGAGATTTCAAGTCTAACGATACTTGCACATTTGCTATGATAAGATTCTATCACTGGCACTAAATACTTATCCAAATGACTATCTTATAGTCAAACTATCCAATGTACTTGTTCATGTAACAAATATCCACGTGTTAATTTTGAATATCACAATACTCACGAATATGAGAATCACCGTCTAATCAAATCAAGAAGTATAATACGTACTAGTCTTAGCGTATTAATAATGTCCTATCTCATTAATACTACGACTATGGATAATTTAAGTACGAACACTATCCCGTGTAGTAGGAACTCCACATCATGATCTCTATCATGATTTTCTTAACATAATGTTGCACTTGAGACTTTATTTAATAGTTATTTTACACGAAAGTATAAATAAAACAAACTGAAATATAAAGAATGCCTTATTTTATTTAAGAATGCACAATATACAGAATACATGTAATTGCTCTAGGGCATACCACTAACATAATTATCCTTATTTTCCCCATAATCTTAGGTTTTTAAGAAAAACTAGCCAAAATCCCTTCAAAAGCTATAATTCAAATTTCATCCACACAAAATATTTACAATGCAAGTAATTAAAATAATGACTCCCAATATTACCAATTCATAAAATTAAATAGAATACCCAATCAAGCAAATTCAAATATTCATATCATTCAAATATCATTGTGTTGGAAAAGAAATAAATCTTGCTAATAAATTCATAGAAAGTACTATATGTGGTCTATTATTAGTAGTAAGATACATCAATATACCAATTGTACTAAGGTATGGTACTTGAAGACCAACAAGCCTTCATCATCTTCCCATGATTAAAAAATGTCTATATTGACATCTAATGATCTGACAACAAATGAAATACTTAATGGATGTGTTTTGTCCACATTAAATCTTTTCAAAACTTTGTTGAATATGCTAATGATGAATAAAAATACCATCTTATAGATGTTCAATTTGTATATCGAGAACAAAATTTATTCTCCTAAAATTTGTAATTTCAAATTCTCATTTCAAGCTATCTCTTGCATGTTGGAACTCTTCTGGAGTTTCAATAATGTTGATATCATTAACATATATGGCAAATATCACAAAGTCAAGTCCAAATTCCTTTGATAAAAATACAAAGACATATTGAGCCATTTTTGTAACCTGATTTTAATAAGTATTTACTAAGATGATTATACCACATGCGTCTAGATTACTTTGGGCCATATAATAATTTTTTTTAATTTAATTGAATAAGTTCTACAAGGGCCAGAATTGTATCCTTCAGGTATATTAAATATTTTATGAGATTTTTATATAAATATCATTATCAAGACTCCCAAATAAATAAGTATTAACTATATCTATTAGATGCATGTTAACTTTTTCACGCACTGCTGGACTTATAAGGTATCGAAATGTAATTGCATCTATCATGAGTGAATATGCCTTATCATAATAAACACTCAATTTTTACACATAGCTTTGTGCCACAAATCGTACATTATATCTCATGACTTCATTATTTTCATTTTATTTTTGCATAAATACCTATATATAATTATTCGAACTACAAGTCTAAAAATATCACACCTTTGCAAGTGAGCTTAACTTCGATTAAATTGTACCTTTTCATTTTGACCAATCATTTCTCTGGAAATATTCTTCAACCGATATTGGTTCAAAATCTTTATTATCTTTTAGAACATCAAGTGCTATGTATACAAAAACATAATCAATAGTTATTTCCATCCGATTCTAACTTCTACCAGAAGTAGTAAATTGATAAAAATTTCAATATTATTTTCACTACTTTCAAAAGACTTGAATATTTTCATCAGTTACCACTTGATCCTTATTTTTTATATCTTCAATTTGATCACCCTAATCATGTAATCTTTTTTCTTTCGAGAATTTTTGTCTTTTGAACTAATGGGTCATTCGTGCTTCTAGTGTGCTTTTGATTCAGTAGCGATAGGAATTACATTTTATCCTGTTAGGACTTCCATCCAAATAGGAGTATATGTAGTTAGAATAAGTGATTTGATTACCCTTGTAGTGTTAACAAAAGAATTTGTTAATGGATTTGCAACTCTTTACAAAATGAATTATCTTTCAAACTTTTAGTTCATTTGCTCATATGTGCGAATCCAGATAATTCAACAATGTTGTCTAAACAAGCTATTTTTTATGTTGTTTGTGTTCTCCCTTTAAATTAGGAAATAATGTTTCATTATAATGACAATTAGCAAATCTTACTGTAAATGCGTTTCCAATCAATGATTTAAGATATATAAGGATAATTATATCCAATATATATCCTCAATTTTCTTTGAGAACCCATTTTAGTATGTTGATTTGGCTCTATTGATGCGTATACTGCATATCTAAAAATTCTCAAATAAGTATGTTTAGTTTTGAACCAAAAGTTAATTTTAAGAGAGAAAATTTATGATAACTTATTGGCCTTATATGCATAAGTGTTACAACATTTAAAATAGCATGTCCTCAAAGAGATATAGGGTTCTTTGTTTTTATTAGTAATGGTCTAGTAATTAATTGTAATATGTTAATAAATAATTCAGCTAGACTATTTTTGGGTACGAACATGAGCTAGTGGATATTTAACAGTAATGTCAATCGACATGCAATAAGTATCAAATGTATAAGAAGAATATTCCCCAACATTATGGAGACGGATTCTTTTAATTGATAATTTAAAAATTGTACTCTTAAGCGAATTATTTGAACAAATAATCTCATGAATGCAAGGTTACAAGTTGATAATAAATAGGCACATGACCATCAGATTGATGCATCAATTAAAATTATAAAATATCTCAATTGCCTACATGGTGGATGAATTGGACAACATATATCACCTTGAATCCTTTCTAGAAACATTAGAGATTCAACTCCCACTTTTGTTGGGGAATGTTTAATAACCAATTTCTTTTAAAAACATTTAACACAAAAACTTATAAGAAGTTAAAATCTTTTAACATTTTAAGAGATAATTATTCATATTTTCAACTACTTTTTGCATCATAATGGCTCGTGGATGATCTAAATGATGGATTTTTTATCAAATCGGGTCAAAATTCTATTAATGCCGCCAATGGAACACGTAGTGGAGATATCCCTCTCGACGGGGTATCTCGCTATTACCAAGTACGAGGTCACGCGCAGCCAACAGCGAGGGCAGTGGGCAGGACATTTTGCGCAGGTGATCATGGCTTGCATGGGTAATCACATCATCCTCCCCATGGATGAAATTTTGTCTTGTGGGTTTGATATAAAAAAAAAAAAAATCCTTTCAATTGCGTTTGTTTTTTTTTTTTTTTCCTTTCAATTATTTTCAAGAAAATTAAAATTAAAATTTTAAAATACAACAATATAAATTAAGAACAAAATACAACAATATAAATTTAAGAACAAAATACAACAATATAATTTTCAAAATGCAGCCTATTTAAAATACAACATTATAAATTAAATTTCTAGAAACTTAATTAGGATAAAATCTAAAATCAATATTTTAGAAAATTTATTAATTGCTAAAATCATATTTAAGAATTAAATAATAATAATATATAATCTAAAATCAATATTTTAAAAAATATATTAATTTTCAAAATATAATTTTATCCCAAATCATGAATCTCAATTAAAAATTAATCATAATTAGATTTAATTCTCAAAATGAGAATTAATAAAAAAAACTAATCATAATTAGATTTTACATATCTAAAATCACTATTTTAGATAATATATATTAATTTCCAAAACTAATTTTAGAAATTGATATTGGTTAGTCCCAAAACATAACTTCTGGGAAAATTTGGGCATTTGTGGAAAAAGAAGAAAAAAAATACCCGTGGACCACCGGAAAACAAAAACCAAACGAAATTGAAAGGAAAAAAATATATATATATCAAACCCACAAGACAAAAACCAATATTAATTTCTAAAATTAGATTTGAAAATTAATATATATTATCCGAAATAGTGATTTAGATGTGTAAAATTTAATTATGATTAATTTTTTTTATTAATTCTCGTTTTGAGAATTAAATTAAATTATGATTAGTTTTTAATTGAGACCCATGATATGGGATAAAATTATATTTTGAAAATTAATATATTTTTTAAAATATTAATTTTAGATTATATATTATTATTTAATTCCTAAAATATGATTTTAGTAATTAATAATTTTTCTAAAATATTAATTTTAGATTTTATCCTAATTAAATTTCTAGAAATTTAATTTATATTGTTGTATTTTAAAATTTAAATTTAATTTTCTTGAAAATAATTGAAAGGAAAAAAAATCAAACGAAATTGAAAGGATTTTTTTTTTTTTATATCAAACCCAAAAGACAAAACTTCATCCTGGGGAGGATGAATGATCACCCACGCAAACCATGATCACATGTGCAAAATGGGCAACGGGCAGGAGCCCACTATCCTCGTTGTTGCCTGGCATGAGGTTGCGCGTGACCTCGCGCTTGGCGATAGCGAGGTACCCCATCGACAAGGGACCTCCACTACACGTCCTATTGACGGCGAATTGATAAATTTTTGACCCAATTTGGTCAAAAGCCCCCTAAATGATAATCATGTCAAATGACAAATCATGTAGGATCATTAAACTTCTAATTTAGTAAAGGATGCATTTTCATTGCATGAATTTTTGCGCAATATATGTCACATGAAAGAGATGGTAACTTTTCTAATAAAGATTTCTTGATAGTAACTTTTTTAATAAAAATTTCTTACCCGAAATTATTTAAGTAATATAGAGATACTCAAACTATTTTTCTTTATTGTTTCAATATAATATCCATTTTCTCAAATATCTTTAAATTTTAATAAATTTCTTTTAGATTTTGTGAAAAATAGTACTTTATGAATAATAATAATTGTTGTTCCTTTGGGTAATTATATATTAACTCTTTCGAAACCTTTAATCATTTTTTCAGTACCACTTATAATATGAACATTTGTTTCTTCCATCTTCAAGTAAGAGGAATATTTTCTATCTTTCAATATGGTGTGTGTTGTACCACTATCAGTTAGGCATATATCTTCAATACCACTTTTGAATCTAGTAAATGAAACAATAGCCATTTGATCATGACAATATATATATATATAAATTTAAATATTTAAATTATAAAACAAAATTTTTAAATATTAATTATTATTACAATACTAAAAATATAGGGCGTAAAATAAAAATATTACAAGTCAAGTTCTAATTCTTCTATTCTTCTAAACATTATTATGACCAATCAAATGATCAATTTTTCCTTTGAATAGTTAAAGAAATCTGCCATATCCAAAACATCTTCAAGATTTGTGTTGTCATCATCATCACGAATTAAATGTTATAACGTAAGGTTTGCTTCAGCATTTTTGTCGCTCCTTTCGATAGAAGCTTGATAAAGGTCAACAAGGTACTTTGTTGTACGATAGGTACTTAACCAATGACCTTTCATGCTATATTGATAACATTTATCTTCGTAACTTATTGGGATCACATGATTTACTTTTTCTTTCTCAATTTTTTTTTTTTGGGGCCTATTTCTAGTAGTTATCATTATTATTCATAGTTTCATTTTGACCATTGCGATCATAATGAATATTTTTATCACAATCACGTACACGTCTACGGCCATGCACACGATCCCAACCATGATCTTTTTTGGGGCCAAAATCATGAGTTCTAACAACATTCATTTTTGAAAATCGAGAAAAATCTGTTGATTAAATTTCATTATTTTTATTAATAATTTGTTATTTTGTTCAATTATGATGAAACAAGATTTTAATTTTGATATTTGAATCCCTTTTCTCGATATTGTTGTTGTTGGAGCATATTTGAAGCATGAAAAGTAGAAAAAGTTTTCTCCAATATATTTTTATCAGCAATATTAAAGTTTTCTCCAACATATTTTTATTAGCAATATTTTCTCTGCATAACTTTAACTGTGAGATAATTTTAAACTTAATAGAATTATACTCATGATGAATTTTTAAACTTAGTAGAAGCATATTCAAAGCATGAAAAGTAGAGAAAATTTTCTCCAACATATCTTTATCAATAATATTTTCATCGCATAACTTTAACTGTGAGATAATTTTAAACTTAATAGAATTATATTCACGATGAATTTAAAATTTGATAATCATATGTGCATCCAGTCATACTATACTTTTAGAATGACGACTATCTTCTGGTGGTCAAATCTTTCTATCAAATTATTTCACAAAATAAATGGATCTTTTACGATAAGGTATTTTACTTTTAAATCATTATAAAGATAATAGTAGAAAAAAACATAGCTTTAGAAAATTTTGTAATGATGATGAATTTTCCTCCATAATAGTATATGCTATATGCTAGACTCATTGTAGTTAAATGCATTTAGCATCTAACATTCGAGATAAACGATTTTTCCTGATAATATCAAGAGTTGCAAACTCAACTTTAGTAATATTCGACATGCTAATATAAAATTAAATAGAAAAAGTACACTTTTTTTTCTTGCTTGTAAATTTAAAAAATCCGCGTGTTTGATTGTAAGGTCTAGTGGAGTAACTTTAATAGTGTCAGCTTGATTGTAAACTTCAATAGAGTAAATTTGATAAAGTCTCGTACTAATAACATATTGTTAATTTAATTCAAAATAGAATTATGAAATGCATAGTAAGAAAACTGTAAAATAAAGAAATTATAAAAGATAAAGAAATAAGAAAATCAATAAAATTTATTCAAATTCAGCTACTGTTTATTTATAAATTTTAAAAAACTGGCCACTTGATTATAAAGTTCATTTGAATAACTTTGGTTGTGTCGACTTGGTTGTAAATTTCAATAGAATAACTTTAGTAGAGTTTCATACTGATGACATATTGTAAATTTGATTCAAAATAAAATTATGAAATAAATTATAAGAAAGTTATAAGGTAAAGAGATTATACAAAGTAGAGAAATAAGAGAATAATTAAAATTGATTTGAATACATCTACTATCCATTTCTATAAGGCTCCTATTTATAGAAAGTTAAATACATCACCTTAAAAGATAAGAAATGAATCTAATAAAGATGGTTTCTTTTTATCTAAATTTAATAATTTTTAAAAATAAACAGTCGCATTTATCTTCCAAATAAATGAATAATCTCAAAAATTGAATAGTTACATCATCTTCTAGATAAATGGATAACAAAAGAAAATAAACAGTCACTTTTTATCTTATTGATTTGAGAAATTAGTCTATTTAATTTATAAAGTTTAAAAATTATAATACTTTCATCCTTAATAATTTCTTTCTTTTGTTATGGTTTCCATTGAAATTAATAGTTGCTGTTATGATCCCTAATGCATTACATTAGAAAAGAGATTGAGAACTACTTAGTCTATTATAATTTCATTAGAGATCATAACGACAAAAAAAAAAATCATTAAAGACAAAATTATTACTAACTCCAACTTTAATGATCAAAAGGCTAATTTCTTTATTGATTTCAAAACAAAACCTTATTTATTCAAAAAATAATTTTCAAAGCATTATGGACCAGGCCAAATGGTCCAGGCTATTTTAATATTATCATACATCATAAATTATTAAGAATTGAGAAAATAAAATGAAATAAATTGTCATTCATTTTTTTTAATTTAAGCATTGTAAATATTAAATTCAACAACAATTAGTAATAATTAGCAAGAATTTTATTAGATTTAATTCCTTGAGACTTGAACGAGAATGTGAGATAGGGATAATGGTAATTGCATATATATATACTTTCAACGAATGATTCAGCAAAACCAAGATACTTAGTAATAATGAGTCATCGTAATTGCTCAATTGAAAAAATATTATTATCATGCTTATAAATAAATTTAACACTTATAATGCGCATTTGTTGATTCTCTTCTCCTTCGTTTTTTCAATAATATAACATTAGGAGGGGCTAAATACATTCTTTAGAACCTAAATCTACACCCCTAAATTTCAATTGTCTTATATAATCATTATTACATTTTAATTTTTCTATTCTCAAATTATTAATTTTTTTAATAAATTTATTACAATTTACTTCCATTAAATTAGAAGAAAACGATACTTTAATATCACAAATTATAAAAAATATACTAAATATTTATTAATCGTTAATTAATAATGATATTAACTAATGAAATTTAATTTTTTAATAAAATATTTATTTTATTCATATTAATTATCTTTTTTATTCATTAGAATCTCAAGTTTAATTGTTTTGTGCTGATTTTACAACTTTTACTCCACTAATTATTATCCCACAACTTATCTACCCACATTTGAATTTCATTCCAAATTTTTTGTAATACAATCATTTAATTTGTATGTTTATAATTTAAAAAATTAATATTATTTATATTAAAAATAATTATGTCTATTATACAAAGTTTAATTGATCTTATTTTTAACAATATTTATAATTAAACTTAATATTTTATAAAAATAAATATTTATGTGATCATATTCAAAAAATATTATAATACTAATTATTTTTTTCTCATAATAAGAAGAAAGAAAGAAAAAAATGATTAACACAAAATTATATTAAATACATTGTGACTCAAATTGTTTTGATCCCCATAACGTTTCTTAAAAAAGTAACAAAAAACAAAATGAGTCTATTAAGAATTTTTTAATTAAAATATTATGACTTTTTTAATTAAAAATAAAATTATTATAACTTGTATTCTTTTTTAAAATTACAGAAATAGTTTCACAAATAAATATTATTTATTTGTATTAAGATAAGATTATAAAATTAAAATATAATGGTCAAAATCTTATAATTAGTATGGATAGAAAAAGAGAACGGAGGTGCAATCAAGACGCGGATGAATTTGCATTACCGCTGTCACTCCACCAAAAGCTAACTGAGAAACTGGTAGTGAGAGACCTCACGTAATGCCACCATTTTGGAGGGATGTAAAGCATTTCACCTTCCTCTAGTATGCAGTCCACAAACTCCATATCAAGTACCTTGGGGAACTCTCTCTCATCTATATCATCCAGATCAACCTTCAAATCAAAGTATAGATGGTCATTATGAAGAAGAATACGCCATGTTGTTCGTATATTAAAGAGACCCAAACTAAAAGAAACATAAAACCATCAAAGGAAGAACTATGACAGAAACTGCTGAAACAACCACCTCCAATATGTGATAAGGTCGCTGACAAACAGATTGTAAGATCTCAACTTTCAGAGATAATGACACATTCTTTCAAAAACAGATCACTACCGTACTGCAAGTGTTTGTTGAAACAGACAGTTACCATACTGCAAGTGTTCGCATATACAAGTCTTTCTTATACACAAGGCAACGAAGCTAATGATTTGGCAACAAAAAGAAAATCATGCATAACAAAACTGTTTTAAGTTCTGACAGAGTTCAACCAAAACAATACCATCCTTAATGCAACATGAAAAACTTCCTTCCAGAGAGAGAGAGAGAGAAGAAAGTATCATGTGTGGGTGTAGGTATATATATTTGTGATACTTTTTTTTAGATAAAGAAATTGTAAAAACATGGTTGGAGGCAAAAACTTAAAATCCTTAACTACCCTAGATGGTTGTAGAACCTTAAGAAACATATCTCTCAGCCGAAAGTAAAGCAAGCGCAGATAGATACCTGGCTCGAATTGCTGAGCATAGATTCTCCATGAGGATAAAGCTCTTCTGACAAAGAAGCAGAATATAGTCTAATATACTTTTTGCCAACAACCTAACATACAATGATTGAAATTTATTAATAACAAATAGATTAGAAAACAAAAATGCCATAGAAAACAAAAATGCCAACCCGAAAAAAAAAAAAAAAAAGAGCACAAAAACAAGGAAGAAAAGCAACAGCACAAGAATATCGCATACCACAAGGAACTATTAAATATGCTGGGTTAAAAAGGCCTCAGAACATGTACTGGACATAATTATAACAAAATCAGACAGAAACTTCTATAACCTAAAAATTATCAATTCGTTATATTCATTTGAGTGCGTGTGCATGTGTACAGGCAAGCTTGTGTTTTGTAGAATTTCAGCTGCATCACCTAGCACATCTAGGGACATAACTGCACACGAAGATACTGAAGTCAAATTGTACCATACACAAATTAAGAATGAGCAAATTAAGTTTCCATCAGTGCCTCCCTTTTTGTACACATATAGAATGTATTAAGACAATACACCAATAAACTTTATAATGCCGTCAAAAACAACAAGTACATATGATGTTTAATCCACTAGTGAGATATAAGTGATAAAGCTAACTATTCATTATTAATTTAAATATTAAAAATAAATAAATAAACTACCCAATTTTTTGAATAGCTTTTCCCAAAAACTTTTTTTGCCAGGTAAAAAAGAATCTACAGCAGGGCATAAAAGGATGAAGGCCAAGCACATGCTCTATTTTCCTCTGAAGTTGTCCATATGTACATCCCATTATTTGAATAACAATGGTCTTCATCTTTCTCCCCTTTTCTATAAGAAAGGAATCTGGGTTCCTATTTTTGGAGAAGCCTTAAAGATCAATTCACTAGGATCTTTCTACTTCATTAGTCCCATGCATAAAGCACCAACCTTTTCAATTTGTGAGTAGCAGACGGTACTTCAGTCCTTCGACATGCATCATCTTAATCTCTCCTTTTTTCCTAGTACAATTCATATATCATGTGAAGAAATGATATTTGACCATGTGCCCAATAATGAATGAATAAACCATATAAACGTTTTCTGACATTCACATACACGGGAATGCAAAAACAGCCAAATGAAACTGCAAGTGAAAGTTGTATTTTGATGAACATCAGAAATCAATACTTTGAATTAGTAAATGCAACCATCCAAATAATAAGGTCCACAAATATTGCCTTAAGTCCATGTACGAAGAATGCCACATTTATTTCATTAAACTCAAGTGAGTAATAATATTACAAAAATTGGAATTAGAAAATGAAAAACAACACAACAAAGGATTTCAAAGAATGACAGAGGGGGGGGGGAGAGAATGAAGTCAAGGTGACAATGAATATGAAGAGTCAACTGTTAGTCATCACCAAATAGAACACATGCTGTACCTGAGCAAGTATATTATGGTGTGGATCGTGATGCAGTGGTGTCACAGTACCAGCTGGACCAAACCAAGCATTTAGGGATCTTATCTCTCCCCCACCGACAAAACAGTAGTCAGGAATAATAATATCCTGGCGCAGCTCTTGAATCTACAAATAAATTACCAATTTAGTTAGTGGAAGTAAAGAATGTTTCACAATTAAATAGTAATATAGCAAGTGGAAAGGAAAAGGGGGCAATTGATTACCTGATCAAACAATGGATGCTGAGCTAAATACGTAGTATCATCAGATGTACAGGCATTTGATTGGAGCCTGTCAAGTAACTCTGAAAATGTAATAAGCTCCTGCTTCCACTCTGTGCATAAATAGTTTTTTCCAACCTGCAAGATTTTGTAGCATTATTGTTCCCATTCTTACACAAAGAGTACCTGCAGTACATACTCTCATCTCTAAATAATCTACAGAGAGACAAATTCAAAACTTCAATCTAGACTTTAAAGGGACTCTGTATACTGCTCATGCCTTAGACAGATTGACTCTAACATAGATCACTTAGAAAACAGAGAGAGGAGTCTCTATCATCTAACAATTCCAGAAAAGTACCATCACATGAATATATTCTTCCTTGGGGTAACAAATGTGTTAAGAAGATATCACCAATATAATGGCAGAAACAAAAGCCATGGATGGGAATCAAATTTGTAATTTAGAAAATAAGGAACTCTGTAGATTACTTAAATTTCATGCATCCAATATTCAACAAAAGAACAAGGAATCAGATGATAAACAGTTTTTCCGTCGTAAAGACACTTGCAATGTATGTATCTATGAATTTCAGAGTGTCTTGATTGAGCTCCAGCTCAGTCAGGTATGAAAGAAATTTGCACTGCCTGATAAGAACCTACTCCCTAGCATTTTTTGTCCTGATAAAAAAATGAGTTGCAAAGGACTTCCTTTGCCAAGAAATACATACACGAATGAAGAGACTTGAGAGACAAAGCTAAATAAAATATCCATCACCTCAACTGGAACAGTGCGGAAGCCAGCAACCCTTTTGAGGTAGTTCATGTCATTCCACTTATTTTTAGCTGGCCAGTGAGTCATTCCATCACTAATTATCACTGGTGAGCCAAGAAGAATATGGTCTTGTAAGAATCCCTCCAAGGATAGTGATGTCCTCTTTGCAACAATCTTATCAGACAGTGATTTCACAGGTAAAAGCTGCTGCACCTACAAAGTCAATTCAAGTGACAAGATCAAAAGATTTTGTTGGCCTACTTCCAAGGGAAACTAGGAAGATAGGAAATAGTTACTTTGGACAAAAGAATAAGAAAACAGGTCTTAGGAGACACTTAAGTCAAGAAACGAGTTAAAAACATTACAAGTACATTCATCAAAAAGATCATTTTCGTAATGATTCCTATTCCATAGGGAATCAAGCTGAAGGTAGTTTTGTCAGCACACTATACTGTAACCAGGAATTTCTAACTTCAGCACTTACTGAAGTTTTTGTCAGAATCACAAGAAGGACTCACTTACATTATCAAGAAGAAACCTTACTAGTGGGCACAATCCCATGTGTTCTTTGAGGGGTGGAAAAATGTTCCATTTCCCAATAAGTTTGCAATTTTCTTCTCTCTTATACATGGTTTCTGGTATCAAGTGTATGCAGACAGACGCTGGAAGAGGAGAAAGAGGGGAAGAGAAGGAAGGAGGGGGGGGGGGTTAGTAATAGTTAATAAAAATGCTCTCCTGCCACAGTAGAAAAACTTTGAATCACTCGGTTTTAAATCACTTCTTTTCTGCTCATATTTCCTTCACACTACAACAAGGAAGCAGAATTGGACATTGTTGGTAATTTCTACTATGAGACGACATAGTTTCTACTAAATCCTGAAATGAATATCTCACACCACCATCAAATCCAATTGGAGACGAATATATGTCATTTCTACACCTGGAATTCACTCTCTCCCACTCTCTGTCATCACCCATGTATGTGTGCATGTCAAGATCACTCTCTCTCCCCCCCTCTCCATTTCATAGTTTCTTACAGCATAAGCTACAAATTACTTGAGTCCAAGTCTAGTACTCAAAAGAAACAAGCTAACCTTCTGGTCATGTAGAATGCTATTGGATAATTACCCAAGGTACAATAAGAAAACATCAATATTTGTATTGGTTAAAGAGTTTTGACACTCCTGCTTTTTGACTTATTTACAAAAAGGAAAGCATTCTTCTTTACTAGGTACATTTGATGGTCACAACACTTCAAGAGTTCTCACAATTTTTTCACGTACTTGTATTATTAACACTCCTTTTTGGCAGCTTAAGTCAGAGCTTTTATTAGAGATATTATTAGAGAACTTTCAAGACAGTGGGAGAGAGGCTAGTAATCTTTTATGTACTCACTCTCAATTATATTCTCTCATAGTTATGATCCAGTTTTCATTGAGTAATTGAATAGAGGTCATAATTATGTAGCATGGATCATTCACTGGCTGATATTGATCTTCAATTACTTGTATTAGTCACCCATCTTCAAGAGGAATTGCCACTTAAAATTGGCCCAGAAATGATACCATAAATTGCCTCTTAACTCCCACTGCAATAAGAACCACATCAGATCTGAATCTGAATGAATAGCCTATGGTAAAGATATTGACAGTCATCATATCTTAGTTTAATTGGCCGGCATCACAATTTCCTTCGGCTTAAAAGTTTCTCCTTTCTTCGTTAGAACCCATAATCAATAATCCCTCTACCATATCTTAGAATTCCTTGTACGTCTTGGTGAAAATTCTAATGCTAGATAAGACTACATACCAGTTCTAGTGCAAAGTCACGGCTTCCAAATGTTTTCCTTATTGGACAGCAATTCTAACATTTTCAGAGCATTATATTTATAAGATTCTCACAATGGTGATTAAAATGAAACAATAAAATATCTCAATGAACATGGAATCAGAATCATATCCTATACCTTAATGATTGGAACTCTCCAAAGCAGGATTTTCATTCCTAATTGCGAAAAAAGAAAGAAACGGTAATTCAAAAATAAATTTTCTACTCTATTCTAAGAGAAAGAAAACCAACCTCATGGTCCTCACCTCCGCCATATCAACATCTCCAGAAACAATCTTGCAAGTCTTATCTTCAGCAGCTCCACCGCGAGGCTCTGACGACGCCTTAGAGAGAGCCAGAGAAGCGTTCTTGGAAGCCTTTTGAACAGCCGAATTCAAGTCGTCTCTCAAAGTTAAACCACCCATAATCAGCCCCATATCAAGAGCTCTAATAGCAAGACTAAACTCAGCGGCGGCATAATGCAGCTTAGCCACGTGCAAACACGCCATTGCATAAGCATCTCTCCAGACAGGCACCACCGAGTGCCACGGCCCCGAGTGTAATTGTTCCCACGCCATCTCCCTTGCTGCCTCCGCCGCCCTCAGGTCTCCACCGGCTGCCAACATCGCCATTCTTACATAAGCATAGCCGCCTTCCTCGGTTATCCGTTGTAGCAACTTGTTCCCCTCCGCCTCTAAAATTGGAGTCTCGAGAGCATCTTCTCCTGTGGCAATTCTGGCGGAGGTGGCCGACATTTCTGCTGGTGGTTGCGGCGGGGGGTGGTGGATGTCTAGAAACTTCCACGGAAGGTGTTTGATAGTTTTCTTAAATGCGGAGCAGCGAGTGAGATATTTGTAGATCCTTTTGGGACTTTTACAATGATGAGGTGATTGGCACTTGCTGGAAATATCTAGTGGGACTGGGGAAAAAGATCTGAGGAGTGACCCAAAAACTATTTTTAGGCCTAGGATATTAATTGTACGGTCAACGATTAGTTGGAGAAGCATATAATCTTTTCCTCTAGAAAATTCTAGGCTATTTCAATGGACGGTTGGGGGGGGATCTCCATGTTCCCCGGACCTATGAAATCTATTAAGATCTACCGTTCGAGGAAGGGGGATTTTAGGGATGTACATTTCCTTGAAAAGATAGACTGATTTTCTCTAAATTTAAATATCTTACTTTAAATATATATTTTTTTATTATAAATAAATTAATATTATTTTTATCAATTAAAGAAGTCAGTAATTAAATTCATAAGCCATAGCTTATTTGATAAAAATAAATTTTAAATATTTAACTATTGAATTTTGAGAATTAAAATTATAATTTTAATTAATTATAATTTATTTTTATATTTTATTTTATTACAATTTTAATTAAGTACCGTTAGCTGATTGTTTTCGCTATCTAGAATCTATAATTCAGAAAGACAGAGAGCTCGATAGCGACGTTGCACATCGAGTTAAGACGGGTTGATTGAAATGGAGGAGTTGGACTAGTATTCTTTGTAATCGTAATGCACCGTTGAATTTAAAGAGAAAGTTTTACAAGGCAGTCGTACGACTTGCTTTGTTATATGGTAGGAATGATAGAGTTAGAAATGAGATCATTAGGGAAAAGTTGGGTGTGGCATCTATTGAGGAAAATATGAGAGAAATTCGTTTGCATTGGTTTGGACACGTTTAGAGAAGACCGAGTGATGCTCATGTTAGGGCGATGGAGAGAGTGAGGCAGGATAGGTTAGACAGAGGTAGGGTAGGCCTAAAACGACATGGATAGAGGTAATTAAGAGAGATATGTCTTTGTTATATTTGGATGAAAGTGGCGAGAAATGATTCATGTGAATGACCACACGTTGCCTGACGTTAGTTCATGTAACCGACTCCAAGTTACTTAGGATTAAGGCTTAGTTTGTTGTTGTTGTTGTTGTATAAGAGAATATTAATAATTAGATAAATATTAATTATATTCAAATTTCGCTTAAATAACTTTTATTTCATTAAAAAATATTAAAAGATTTCTATACGCTTTAATCAATTAAGTGATAACAAAAAGCTATTACCACATATACTTAATTAATTAAACACTTAATATTATTTATTATCAAACACACTTAATAAAAAAAATATTTAATAAATTAATTTTACATGCTTAATTGAGTTATCAAATAGACCGTTAATAGAGTTCTTAAATAGAGGAGGTTAGTTGTGGAAATTTAAATATATATATATATTTTTTAAATCTTAAAATAAAAATATAGATTTTTAATTTGAGATGGAGAAAGACTAGAGTTTAGCTACTATATTAGATACATAACTTAGTCTAGGAATAAACCTAGCTTGGGAATAGGGATGACAATTTATCCAGCTATTAAATCAAGGGCTTAGTGTAATTGACCTTACTAAAAAAATAAAATTTTAAATTTTAAATTTTTAAAACAAAAATATAACTATTAAATTGTGGATGGAGAAGTAATATGTTAGATTAGAGTTCAGATACTCAAGTCCAACTTTAATATTACAAACAAGTAGGGCTTGAGCTTTGGTCAACTCAGCTCAAAAGTTTGCCAAGTTTGACCTTTTTTTTAATTTTTAATTTTTTTACACTTTATAAACTTTCTCAAAGAACTTTTTCATAAATAATCTTCTGTAAATGCTCAACCCAAAAACTGGATTAGCTTAAGTATTTAATAAAATTGTTAGTGAAGATAAGGAAGTAGACATAGAAAACAAGGATTTGGGATTTATTAAGTTTGTTAATTCTAAAAAGACTATGAGATAAAAAAGAAACACTATTTATTTAAGTTACACCAAGTGTTGGGAAATTTATTTTACAAAAGGAGACACCATTCATTAAAGAAAGTTAAAATTATTTTTCTCGGCAATTAAGGAAAGAAAGGAAATCTATGACTAACTCTCTTAGTTGAAGAATTAATCTTTGGGTGGAGGTGAAGTGGTTATGATTGTTTTTGTGTTTAAAGAATTTTTATAAAAGTATGTATATTTGAAAATTCTATTTGACAAATAATTATATTTTTAATTTTTTTTTCTTGAATTAGAAACAATCTTTACTACACCCGAATAATTATATCATCTAAAATTTACTCTTTCATTCCATTTCCGTGAATCATGTGCCGTCTACGTGACATCTTTGAGTTACTTTACACTATATTTAATTCACAAAAGAAAAAGACAAAAGTGAGGTAGGAGGAAAGAAAATTTTTATTTCTACTAGGGGATCAAATATAATTTATTTTTATTTTATTTAATTAAAGTGAAAAAAATAATAAATATTTTTCAATTCATCTAATATTAGAAAGAAACCTCTCTCATCCTTAATTTACTTTTTCTCTATCTTTTCTTCATAACCAATAAAGTAAATTACTTATTTATTTCTAAATTTATATTTCCTCATCTTTTTCTCGCTCTTTGTACCCTAATCAGTTACATCATTTTAAAGTAGTCAACTCCCCCAAGGCTATTACCATTTCCTACTATTGACCTAAATTAATGCAAAATTATTTCGATACTCTTAAAAATTTTATGCGTGTGTCATATGATTAACGAAAATAGAAATTGACTATTAGTCAACTAACAGAATAGAAAAATCCGGATGACATCATAATTTAAGGACAAATAGAAATCGGTTTTTTTTTTAATTTGAGGATAAATATTAAATTAAGGGTCATCATGATTATTTTTCCTATTATATAAAAATTCTAAATTGAGTATATAAATATTGTCATTGTTTAATGTATACAAATAGCAAAGTGTGTCTGATTCTTTTAATGAATACGATAAAGAACATGTCTTTTCTTTCCTACAAAAAACGAGAACATGTATTTTCACGTTAAGGAATAATATGTATAATGAACCTTAAAATCTTTTTAGCAAAACTGAAGTCACACATACATACATTTACGTATATATGAAATTTGTTAACATACTACATGAAAGTAGTATATTAGCATTGTATTCATTTTTTTGAACCAAAAATCAAAATTTGTAAATTTGTTACATCATTAAAGTAAAACATAATTTTATAAAATTATCGTATTAAATAATGAATATTAAAAATTAATCAATATTTCTTTAAAAGAGTTTCATTTCTTTATTCAACTCTTTTTTACTATTTCTAATTCCAAATAAAAGCAGTAAATTTAATATTTAGTAAATTAAAATTTTATTTATTTAATTTTCTCTCTCTCTTTTTTTTTTTGTTTGATAACTTTTTTTAATCTTTTATGATTTATTTTACTAATGATAATGTTATTTAAAAAAAAATAACAATACTAAGGATGGATGACTCTTGGACTATCTTATTCAATACATATTAATTGTATTCATATGCATTACACATGTTGCATGTATTTGATATTTGTAAAAATTGTAAATTTAAATATAATTTTTTAAAATTTATTTTTATGAAAAATCTAGAATGTTTAAAATTTTAATAAATTGATGAAGCACACAAATGATAGTGGGAAAATAAAATACATAGCGAAAACATGCAATTCAAAATTTTTCACATTTAATAATATAGGAAAACATACTTTTATGCCACTTACGTTGAATAATCGGAACCGAATTTGAGTTTGATGAAACTTCCTGAATTGGAACCATTACTTGTTCCGCAAGAATTTCAACTAATCATCAACTCATTCGCATCAAACACGCACTAAATTGCCAACTCTCGATCTTTCAGAATAGTCTCTAACCTCCTATGAATATCTATCGGTGACAACAGAACTAGAATGAAGAATTAATGGAAGAAACTGTGGGAGAGCTATTGAAGAATAAATAGCTCTTTTATTAATTAAATTGATCCGCTTGTGCCTAATATAAAATTATCCAAGATAATTAATTAATAAATCAATTTAATTTAATTAATGCAATATATTATTCTAACCCAAATAAATAATTATTGGACTCTCAAAATAATTCTTTCAATATTAATTTCACCAAATAAGCCCATAATAAATTAAACTACTAAGGTTACTTAAGCTACTTTGGGGATTAAATGACATATTATTCTTAGATACTAAAATAACTAACAAATAGTTATATTTTATCATTTTAATTATTACATTTATCACCATATGAAAAAATTAACTCCAAAAATAATATTGCAAATACAGTGTCTTTGGCCAACAGATATAATGATGAAAATACCCTTCTACGTAGCACCCATCATTGAGATACGAAACATACACTAACATATTTCTCAATGACATTTACCATCCTTTGATATCTAGTGCGATAATCCATGACTTTCAATATTTATTCACTTATCTCAAGGACTAACCAAAAACATACATACTAAATCATGTTCTCATGACTCTGGATTATTTAGATTATCCCGAATAATTACAAATGGGTGATTAATCTCTACTAAGTGAAGTATAGAAACTCTATTGTATAATTCTATCTTAATTAATTAGAGTCATATACCCAATGTACAGGGTTATTAACCTTACTTTGAGACCTCACCCATCATACATCAAAGTGCACAAATCCAACTTCATCAAATCACCAACTCATACTCAAGTTTTAGATTACTCGTCCATGCAATAGAGGTGATATACTAATCTTTATTTGTTATAATACTTTTATAAATATTACTATCACGTGGTCCAATTCTACATATTCTAAATACGCTTACACTATTGTGTGAGAGGACTACTTACTGATTAAAGGTAAACTATTCTCCATTTAGAAGTCATAATATAATGATTTAAACCTTGACGAAGTACCCAACATCAATCAATCAAGACACATTTTTCCTTGTATGCTAGTAGTTCATGATCTACACTTTACTTTGAAAGTACGATCCAACCATGTAGATTACTTATTAATATATTTAGATTTTAATTTGCAAATATATGTAAACAAATAACCATCAATGAATAAAATATTTTATTACTTTCCAAAATTCAAAAATACATAGTCTATTTTGGCATACATTCCAACAGCACAATGTATGAAAAAAATTATAGAAAAAAGTTCAAAATTAAAAAAACACAATAAGTTATCAAAAAATGTTATTAAAAAAAAGAGAAGGAGTAAAAGGTTTAAATAGATAAAGTTCTAATTTATTAAATATTAATTTGAGCAGTTAAACTTATTATCCTATTCTTTATAATTAGAGTGTTGGATAAGGAAATGAAACTCTTTTAAAGAGATCTTAATTGATATTTAACATTCATTATTCAATGTTGATAATTTTACAAAATTATCATTTACTTTAGTGAGATAGTAAATTTACAAAGTATGTATGTATGTATGTATGTATGTATGTATGTATGTATGTATGTATGTATGTATGTATGTATGTATGTATGTATGTATGTATGTATGTATGTATGTATGTATGTATGTATGTATGTATGTATGTATGTATGTATGTATGTACGTACGTACGTACGTACGTACGTACGTATGTATGTATGTATTGCAAAATAGTCATTGCAATGAATTTGCAATCGAAATATACTAGTAGTAAAAAATGTCGTAGTTAAATTTGCAAAAACTCATTATCATAACAAATATGTCAATTTTGTAAGGAAAGAAAACGAATTTAGCCCATGGCAAATATATGATATATTGCCAGGAAACTATAACTATATGGAATGAAATTGCGACAACTACATCTTTTCAAAATGGTTCCAAATTTAGAACAAAATTGCAATGCGAACTTGTTTTAACAGTCTACATCCTTTAAAAATGGTTGCAAAATTGGAACAAAATTGTAATGAAAACTTGTTTTAATAGTCTACCTCATTTCAAAATCATTGTAAAATTGCAATGAAAACTTAGTTAACAGTCTACCCAAAATGTAATGAAACTTATTTTAACAAACTACCTCATTCCAAAATTGTTGCAAAATTGGAACAATTTTACAAGATTCTATAGTCGTTGCAATGAAAACTAATTTTAACAATCTACCTCATTTCAAAATTGTTGCAAAATTGGAACAAAATTTCAAGATTCTATAGTCGTTGCAATGAAAACTTATTTTAACAATCTACCTCATTTCAAAATTATTGCAAAATTAGAACAAAATTACAAGATGTCATTGAACCCAACCCGAATTCTTATGCAGTGAATTGTTGTTAGATGCCGGGTTTAAACCCTGCATCCTTGTTGTCGGGGAGTATGTGCTTCTCCACTAGGCCATGCTTGATCTTTTGTGTATTTTCATTTTATATTAATTATGTAGTATATTTTTGTGGAATATATGCCATCTAAATTAGTTTATCTGATGTAATTATCGAATTCATTAATAAAAACAATTTATTCTCAAAATTTGTTTGTGAATTTATTTGTGCACAATTTTCGTTTGGGAAAGGACCTATTATGTTTAAGTAAGTGATCCATGTGAATGATAGTTTTTCACAGTGAGATATGGATCACAGGTTACTTAACACATAAATGGTTGTTTTTAACCGATTGATGAAGGGGAATCTCATCACGCATAGGTTATTATGTTATGAATTTCAAATGGGGAATGGCTAACCTCTAGCCAGTGAGTAGTCTGTTGGGAGATATGTCTTCTTAGATTAGGTTTCTGATGTAAATAGTAAATGTTTTAATAAAAGAATTTATTTTCAAAAATTATTTGTGAATTTACAATTTTATTTATGCACAATTACGTTTGGAAAAGACCTATTGTGTTTAAGTAAGTAGTCCATGTGAATGGAGGTCTTTCACAGTAAGGTATGGATCACGGGTTACTTAACACATAAATATTTGTTCTTAACAAATTGATGAGAATGGGAATCTCATCATGTCTAGGTTATTATGTTGTGAATTCTAAATGGGGAATGGCTTACCTTTAGCCAGTGAGTAATCCACTCACTTCATGACATAAGCGTATTTCGAATACGTAAAATAGGATCTGTAGTAGTGGTTTCTAAAAGTACTATATGGTAGAAACCTAAACTACTATCGCTACAGCGTGGACTAGTACTCTACGACTTGAGTATGAGTTGGTGGTCTGATGAAGCTAGAAGTATATGCTTTGATATGCTATAGTTGAGGTTCTATCGTAGGGCCAATATACTTGCATGTTGGGTATGTGTGACTAGTTAGTTAAGACAGACTTATACAAGATAGGTTCTATACTATATCGCCCCTTGTGGTTGTCTGAGTGATCTAAATATCTAGGGCCCTGGGAAACATGACTTGGATATTTACTTTAGGGTAGCTCCTTTGGAAAGCGGAAATAATCTAGGATGTCGTGGATCATTGGACTAGAGGCCTAAGGATGGTAGATGTCATGTAGAGAGGTGTTAGTACCCTTCTTCCTCTCTAAATATACGGCGATATATAGAGGGGTATTTTAGTTATTATACCTGTAGGTTGGAGACTTTGCTAACGCAGCACTATTCTTAAGGTCAATATTTCCTTATGGTGATATTAGAAAATATTTAAAGTGCAAAATACAACTATTTATATGGTAAGGGTATTTTGGTCATTTTAACAGCCAAGGCGGTGTGTCTTTTAGTCCCCAATATAGACCGTGAGTTCTAATGAAATGCGGGCTAAGGAATTGATCTTATATTAAATGGAATTTATTTTATTTAAATAGCCTAATTTAATTGTTGGGTTAGAATAAAATAAAGGTTCATGGAGAGAGAATTAATTAAATTAGTTTAGTGGGTTAATTAATTATTTAGGGCTTTGGCCCAATTTAAGTAATTAAAGATTAACCTGTGACTAAACTAATATAGGCTTATTTATTGGACTAGTTTATTTGGGCTGGGAATTAATTATTAATTGGGACATATATGTGGTTCTAATTAGAATAATTAATTAAGTCCAAAAGGTTAAACTTATAGTTCAATGACTCAGTCCAGTTTAACATAGGGTATTATTTAGGTTAAACAGGAAGATTGAAACAATGTCGTTAACACAATACACATATTTTGAGACGGGTTCTTCTCTGTAAAGCCAGACGTCTCTCTCTCTCCAGGAAAAAAGTTCCTTAATCTGTAGTTGTTCACTAAACAGATTTAGGCAGGCCATATACTGGAAGATCAAGAGATTGACGTTCACCTACATACAAAGACGGAGTAGGAGACTTGCAAGAATCGCACCAGAGGTTTTCACCAGCATACCTACCCGGTAGTACACATTCCAGTCTAGCCAACTCTTAGAACGAGGAAAAGAGGTAAAAAAAAAATTTAACCTCGGAGTCAGAACAGAGTCTAACCGGCGCCGGCTAGGGTTGGCAGAGCCGGCGTCGACCCTGTTCGGGAATCCCCTGTTCTTATTTTTTTTTTCAGTTTTTGATCTTCGCTTCTACTGCGTGCCCTGTGTTTTCCGCTTCCGATGCCTTCATAGTCCACTCATTTCATAATATGAGCGTATTTCAAATACGTAGAACAAGACTTGTAATAGTGGTTTCCAAAGCACTATTTAAAAGAAACCCAGACTATTACTGCTATAGTGTGGACTAATACTCTACCATTTGAGTATGAGTTGATAGTCTAGAAGCAAATACTTTGATATATTGTAATTGAGGTTCTTTCGTAGAACCAATATACTTGTATGTTAGGTATATGTGATGAGTTAATTAAGATAGACTTATACAATATGGCTTCTACGTTGTATCATCCCTTGTGACTGTTCAAATGATCTAATTATCTAGGGCTCTGGGAAATATGACTTGGATGTTTATTTTAGGGTAGCTCTCTTGAAAAGTGAAAACATTTCAGGAGCCGTGGATCATTGGGCTAAAGGTTTAAGGATGGTAGATGTCTATTAAAGAGGTGTTAGTACATTCTTCCTCTCTAATTGTACGGTGATGCGTAGATGGGTATTTTAGTCATTATACCTGTAGGTCGAAGACTTTGCTAACGCAGTATTGTCCTTGGAGTTAATACTTCCTTATGCTGATATTAAGAATTAATTAAAATGTAAAATATAACTATTTATATAACAAGGGTATTTTGGTCATTTTAATAGCCAAGGTGATGTGTCTTTTGGTCCCCGGAATGACCCTTAAGTCATGAAAGATTAGGGTTAAGAATGGTCTATTTGGGTTTATTAATTATTTATTGGGTTATTTAATGAAGTCCAAAAAATAAATAATTGAAATTTATTATTTATGGGTGTTTAAACCCAAGAATAAATAATTTTTCTGGTTCAACAGCAAGCGAATGGATTCTCTTTTGGGTAATAATTCAAATAAATGAAAAATGAATTGTAGTGCTCTTTCCTTTTGATTTGCATTATGACAGCTTTTGATTTCAAATCAAAGAAAAGCAAAGGAAAGATAGTGCTATTTCTTTTTGTTATGCACTAATGGAGCTTTATTTTTTTTTAAAAATCAAAGTGTTATATTTTTTTTTATACACTAATGGAGTTTTTTATTTTTAAATTAAAGTGTTATTTCCTTTTGTTATACACTTATACTCTAGTGGAGCTTTTGAGCTTTAAATCAAAGATCTTTTATTTTGTTTTGCATTAGTGGAGCTTTTGATTTTTAAATCAAAGAGCGTTCCATTTGTTATGCACTAGTGGAGTTTTTGATTTTTGAAATCAAAGAGAAGAAAAGGAATTTAAGATCACTTGGTTGTTCATTTCCCGGGAGAAGATTTGGGGGTTCATTTGCAATAGAGATCTTAGTTGTTTATTTCCAAAGAGCTCCTGGTTGTTCATAAAAAGATCAAAGAGAAAGCTTTGTTGAAGTTTTCACAAAAGCTTATCAAAACCCAATCTTCAAGCTTTCACCAATTTAAGAGCACTTGGTTGTTCATTTCCCGGGAGAGGATTTGGGGGTTCATTTGCAATAGAGATCTTGGTTGTTTATTTCCAAAGAGCTCCTGGTTGTTCATAAAAAGATCAAAGAGAAAGCTTTGTTGAAGTTTTCACAAAAGCTTATCAAAACCCAATCTTCAAGCTTTCACCAATTGTGCTACGAGCACCATTTTGGAAGATTAAAGCTTCGCGTGAATGAGACGCAGTAGACGTTTGCAAAAATGTGATCCACAAGCCTCAAATATCCTTATGCAGATATCTATACCAGTACAAAGAAGGCCATCTAATCAAAGAGGTAAATTTTTCGTTTTCCTAACATGCTTTCATTTTCATGATTTTTGCCATTTTAAGCCTTCAATTGGTATTAGAGCCATGGTTTGGCAAATGTAGGAAGCATGTTAGGCTTAACTAAAACAAGAAAATATTTGTTTTGGTTGAAATTTGCAATCCTTCGTGTTTACTAGTATGAGTAGTTTTACTGTAAGTTTCGCGAGTAGAAGCATAGGAACAATGTATTTTACTTGCTTTCATAGATATCGTGTAAGCCCAGTGTTTTTAAGGGCATAGGCGGTTGTTGGCATGAGTTTTGATTGAAAACGAAAAAAAAAAAATCGAAACAGAGCATTCTGGAGAAAATTGTGCAAGCCAGCCGTCAAGCCAAGCCGCCGAATGAGCCAAGCCGCATCTTGGTGAGTGGAGCCGTGGCTCATGGCTCGATCCGGCTACGGCTTGCCGAAATGCAATTTTGCAATTGCAGAGCTGCGCGGTCAACATTTTGACCGCGCAACAGGTGGAGTGAGGGCCAGGTTGCAGGCACTTGCTTGAACCCATGGGGCCGTGATCCAATGTGGTGGGTGCACTGGACCCGACCTAATAAATAAAAATATATATATTTTTGATCATATACCAAGTGAAGTTATTTTTATTGCAATAATTAATATTCTCTGAATATTTTGCATGAAAAATAATAGTAAAGAAAATTTAAGATTAAATAAAATTATTAATTAATTAATGTGTTTAATTTTATTATTTGCACATTTAGGTTAAAAGTATGAAAACATTTGCAATTTTCTAGCATATTTATTTCTTTTTCTACCATTTATGCGCGTTTTCTCAAAGACCAAAGTCTTTGGGAATTTTTGACAAAGAAAAAAAAAACCATTTTTAGTAAATCAAATAGTTAATTTTAATTCGGACAAAAATTAATTATTAAATATTTTTTCAAATGATTTTATCCTTGACGTAGAAAATATATTGAATTTAGATATTTTTGTGAATTAAAATAGAAAACCATTTTAATTGAATTTTAACAAGAGAAATTGTTTTTGTCAAAAAAAACTTGAGATCAAATCTTCTCTCGAAAATATTATTGGAAATTTTTTTGAAATTATTAAGTTTATTAACTTAAATAAAATTAATTTATGGAAAAAATTCTTAAAGGGTATAAACCTTGACATAAAAATTTTTATGGGTTTAGATATTTTATTTTGAATTAAAAGAAAACTTAATAGAAAATTTCAAAATATATTTTCTAAGAAAAACCCTTATTTTAAAATATTAAGTAGGAGAGGGATTTCAATGGCTCCACGATTTCCATCACGATTCTCATTAGAGATCATGGGTCCCTTCGCTTCACCCTTGGAGTGAACCCGTATAGGATGGAGATACCACAAGGATCTACAGCTAATGGATGTATGTAATTAATAATTCGGGACACGTGCTATGATCGGCCAGCCCACGTTAGAGGTTATAGTGTAGGGAATATCCATAAGAAATAAGAAGAAACAGTTATTCCACGATGGAGTTATCTTCTAGATCATTATCTAGAAGGGAAATTAATTTGTGGTGGTTAATACACTTAACTTAAAAAATTGTTAATCTTCTCAAGAAGTTATGTTAGTTTTTCTAAAGAGCCAAATTAATTATATTAAAGATAATAGTGATAGGGTTAACTATTATCGGAATTAATATGAGGATAAAGTCATAAATTATTTATTTATTTTTTCACAAATTGAATGTTCTTTTATTTTTGATATTTCAGAAATGGTTAGTGGGGGTTCTTTTAGTCCTTTGGCCATTATTCTCAGTGAGAATAAGCTAATGGGTCCAAATTATGTGGACTGAAAAAAGAACTTGGACATAATACTTACTGTTGAGGAGTATAAGTATGTCCTCTTTGAAACCTGTCCTCTTATTGGGAAGGGTTCCACCGCGGAGAAGCGTGAGGCTGAAAAAACATAGAAGAAGGCCAACGAAATGACTGATCCTACATGTTGACCTCCATGTCTAATGTGCTCCAGTCAAAACACGAGCACATGACCACAACATATGACATTATCTAATCATTAGCTACAATGTTTGCCGATATGAGCCGACCCGCAAGGCAAGAAGCTCTTAGGACGATCATAAACACTAAGATGACTGAGAGAGCATCAGTCAAGGAGTATATCCTCAAAATGATTGTTGCTTTTGATGAAGCAAAAGTCTTAGGGGCTGTTATTGCCTTGAGAGCCAAGTGGACATGGTTCTCAAATCTCTACCGGGCTCTTTTACTCAATTCAAGTTGAACTACATCATGAACAAATTGAACATAACTTTAATTGAGTTAATGAAAGAGTTCCAGGTGGTGGAGAATGTTATGAAGCCACAATCCATGCTATAATTGCTAGAACTTTTTCTTCTAGAATTGGGCCCAAGCCCAGGAAATTTAAGAAGAAGAAGGGCAACACACAGGCCCAGCCCAAGAACTAGCCCAACAAGCCCAAAGGCAAATGCTTCAAATGCGGACAGAAGGGACACTGGAAAAATGAGTGTCCAGAACCTTAGGCTAAGAAAAACCCTACAGGTATTATTCTCTATCTAGAGTATATTTCAATTGTTAGATCAACTTCCACTTGGATTGTTGATTCTGGTGCCACTGATCATATCTATAACTCCGTGCAGGGTTTTGGGAAGATAAGAAGACTCTAAAAAGGCGAGCATGAACTACGAGTAGAAAATGGAGCACGAGTATGGGCCCTTACAGTAGGAGAGTTGGATCTTATTTTTTATTGTAATAAAGTAGTGGTATTAAATGATATTTTATATGTATCTGATTTTAGACAGAATTTAATTTTAGTTGCAAAGCTAATAAATCATAGATATTCTGATTCTTTCCATTCATGTATTACTATCAATAGAAATTGAGAAGTTTTATGTATAGGGCACATGTATGGAAACTTATTCTTTTTAAATCTTACAAATAATCAAATAAATAACGCTCAATCTGAACCTTTTAACAAGAAGAGAAAGACTAATGTCAATGACTCATATTTTTAGCATCTAAGATTGGGTCATATTAACTCAATCAGGATTCAGAGGTTAATCTATAATGGACCCTTGGGCTCATTAAGATGGGAAAGTTAGCTTCAATGTGAATCCTGCCTTATGAGAAAAATGACTAAAATGTCGTTCACCCAAAAGGCTGATAGAGCCAAGAATATAGTAGGTCTTGTTTATATTGATGTGTATGGTCCTTTGTCTACTCAAGCTAGAGGGGGCTTTGAGTACTTCATCACTTTCACGGATGATTGCATAAGTTTTGGTTATATTTACCTAATGAGATGCAAGTCTGACTCTTTTGACAAGTTCAAAGAGGTTAAGGCTGAAGTGGAGCGTCGGACAGGAAAATTGATCAAAACCTTACGATCAGATCGTGGTAGAGAATACCTTCTCGATGAGTTTAAGGATTACATAGAACATCATGGAATAGTATTCCAACTCTCAGCACCGAGTATACCCCAGCAGAATGGAGTAGCTGAGAAAATGAATAGGACATTAATGGAAATGGTCCGAAGCATGATGTCTCATGCTACTCTTTCGGTCTTTTTTTAGGGATATGCCTTGAAAACAACGGCATACATTCTAAATTTAGTACCTTCCAAGTCAGTATTTAGGACACCCTATGAGATGTAAACTGGACGTAAGCCAAGTCTAAATCATCTCAAGATATGAGGCTATCCAACTTAAGTACTGATCAAGGGAGACAAGTTAGAACCAAAATCAGAATTATGTTACTTTGTTGGGTATCCAAAAGGGATGAAATGAGATTACTTTTATCATCCCAATGAGCAGAAAGTACTAGTAAGTACTAATGCTAGATACTTGGAGGATGATTAAAGTATTTCGACTAAAGGTTTAACAAGATTGGAACTCCAGGAGAAGTTTTCTCTGGAATCAACTTCTTCAGACCCGATTATAGAACAAGAAGAGGCACAACCTCAAGAACCTATACAAACGAAGCTTCGTCATAGTGGGAGGATATCTAGAGTTCCAAAAAGATGGACATGAGATGCTTTCAAGCTGGTCTCTGACCATCAGGAATAAGATCCCACTAGATACAAAAAGTTATTACTGATGCCGATGCATATTTATGGCATGAAGCAATGAAAGTCGAGATTGAATCTATGTACTTCAATCAGGTTTGGGATCTTGTAGCTTCACCTGACAAAATAAAATTCATTGGGTGTAAGTGGCTATACAAGAGGAAAAGGGGAGCGGATGAGAAGGTGAAAACCTTCAAAATTAGGCTTGTGGTGAAAGGGTATACTCAGAAAGAAAGAATCGATTATGATGAAACCTTTTCCCCGGTAGTCATGCTTAAGTCCATCCGTATCCTCCTTACTATTGCATGTCATTACGACTATGAGATATGACAAATAGATGTCAAGACGGCATTTCTTAATGGCCATCTTAATGAAGACATCAATATGTTCTAACCGGAAGGTTTTATTACTAAAGGCCAGGAACATATGGTTTACAAGTTTAAGAAGCCCATTTATAGACTTAAGTAGACATCTAGAACATGGAATATTCATTTTGATGAGACTGTAAGGTCTTATGGTTTCATTCAAAACGAGAATGAACCATGCGTATACAAGAAATTGGAAGGCATAAATATAATTTTTCTTATCCTATATGTTGATGACATTCTACTCATTGAAAATGATGTAGGGACATTGTCATCTACTAAAGTTTGGCTGTCTAGTCAATTTAGTATGAAGGACTTGAGTGAAGTTAGTTATATTCTCGGGATTAAGCTTCTTAGAAATAGAAAACAGAGAATGTTAGAATTATTTCAAGCGACATACATTGACAAGATGCTGGTCAAGGTTAGCATGACCTCATGCAATGGAACTCTAATTCCTTGCAGACATGGGTTGTCTTTTTGTTCTAAGGACTATCCTAAGTCTCAAAAGGAAAAAGACAGGAAGAGTAGAATTCCCTACGTTTCGGCTGTGGGAAGTCTCCTGTACGCCATGTTGTGTTCTAGGCCAGATATCTACTTTACCTTAGACTTAGTTAGTAGATATCAAACAAACTCAGGGGAGGTTCATTGGCAAGTTGTAAAGCATATTCTTAAGTACCTTAATAGTACGAAAGATTATATGTTGGTTTACAGGGCTGACAACTTGGTTCCTACTGGAGACACAGACTCAGATTTCCAGGCGAATAAGGATAAGAGAAAATCCACTAGTAGATATGTCTTCACCTTGTCTGGAGGAACTATTTCATAGAGGAATATCAAGCAATCTTGTATTGTTGACTCAACTATGGAAATTGAGTATGTGGCAGCTTCGGAAGCGTCCAAGAAAGCAGTCTGACTCCGAAAGTTCCTTTCAGAACTTGGAGTTGTGACATACATAGACAAAGATTGTGGTGTATTTTGACAACTCTGGAGCAGTCTCAGAATCCAAAGAACCCAAGAACCACAAGAAGGGGAAGCACATTCAGAGAAAATACCACCTGATCTGGGATTTCATTCAGAGACGGGAAATCGTAGTAGAATAGATAGCCTCGGAGAATAACCTAGCAGATTCTTTCACTAAACATTTGGCTGAGAGAGTTTTCAAGAGACACTTAGACGCCATAGGGGTGAGCACTTACAGACTTTCTTAGTCTTAGAGTACAAGTGGGAGATTGTCAGAATGTAAGCCCTCTAAACTAATTTATCTGATGTAATTATCGAATTCATTAATAAAAGAATTTATTTTCAAAATTTATTTGTGAATTTATTTATACACAATTTTCGTTTGGGAAAGGTCAGTCCATTGTATTTAAGTAAGTGATCTATGTGAATGGTGGTCTTTCACAGTGAGGTATGGATCACGGGTTACTTAACACATAAATATTTGTTTTTAACCAATTGATGAAGGGGAATCTCATCATGTATAGGTTATTGTGTTATGAATTCCAAATGAGGAATAGCTTACCTCTAGCCAGTGAGTAGTCCACTCATTTCATAGCATGAGCGTATTTCGAATACGTAGAACAGGACCTATAATAGTGATTTCCAAAGTACTATTTAAAAGAAATCCAAACTATTACTACTATAGCGTGGACTAATACTGTACCGCTTAAGTATGAGTTGGTAGTCTGACGAAGTTAGAAGCAAATACTTTGATATACTGTAGTTGAGGTTCTTTCGTAGAACCAATATACTTGTGTGTTGGGTATATGTGACGAGTTAGTTAAGACAGACTTGTACAAGATAGCTTCTACACTATATCGCCCCTTGTGACTATTCAAATGATCTAATTATCCAGAGCCCTAGAGAACATGACTTGGATGTTTACTTTAGGATAGCTCCCTTAAAAAGTGAAAACATTCTAGGAGTTGTGGATTATTGGACTAGAGGTCTAAGGATAGTAGATGTTTATTAGAGAGGTGTTAATACACTCTTCCTCTTTAATTGTACGGCGATGCGTAGATGGGTATTTTAGTCATTACACCTGTAGATCGAAGACTTTGCTAACGCAATATTTTTCTTGGGGTCAATATTTCCTTATGGTAATATTATGAATTATTTAAAATACAAAATATAGCTATTTATATAGTAAGGGTATTTTGGTCATTTTAGTAGCTAAGGCGATGTGTCTTTTGATCCCCGGAATGGCCCTTAAGTCATGAAAGATTAAGGTTACGAATGGTCTATTTTTGCTTATTAATTATTTATTGGGTTGTTTAATAAAGTCAAAAAAATAAATAATTAAAATTTATTATTTATGAGTGTTCAAACCCAAGAATAAATAATTTTTCTGGTCCAACAGCACGCGAATGGATTCTCTCTCGGGTAATAATTCAAATGAATGGAAAATGAATTGTAGTGCTCTTTCCTTTTGATTTGCACTACGAGAGCTTTAGATTTCAAATCAAAGAAAAGTAAAGGAAAGATAGTGCTATTTCTTTTTGTTATGCACTAATGGAGCTTTTGTTTTTTAAAATCAAAGTGTTATATATTTTTTTTATACACTAATGGAGCTTTTGATTTTTAAATCAAAGTGCTATTTCCTTTTGTTATACTCTAGTGGAGCTTTTGAGTTTTAAATCAAAGATCTTTCATTTTATTATGCATTAGTGGAGCTTTTGATTTTTAAATCAATGAGGTTTCCATTTGTTATGCACTAGTAGAGCTTTTGATTTTTGAAATCAAAGAGAAAAAAAGGAATTTAAGAGCACTTGGTTGTTCATTTCCCGGGAGAGGATTTGGGGGTTCATTTGCAAGAGAGCTCTTGGTTATTTATTTCCAAAGAGCTCTTGGTTGTTCATAAAAAGATCAAAGAGAAAGTTTTGTTGAAGTTTTCACAAAAGCTTATCAAAATCCAATCTTCAAACTTTTACCAACTGTGTTACGGGCACCATTTCGGAAGATTCAAGTTTCGCGTGAATGAGACGCAGTAGACGTTTGCAAGGACATGATCCACAAGCTTCAAATATCCTTATACAGACATCTACACCAGTACGAATAGGGCCATCCAATCAAAGAGGTAAATTTTTTGTTTTCCTAACATGCTTTCATTTTCATGATTTTTGCCATTTTTAGCCTTCAATTTTATCATGTAGAATATTAATAAATTTTTATATATAAAGATTAGACTTTATTTATAATGTCGTTAATTATTGATGGCAGAGTTTTATTAAAAAAAATATACTATTTGTATTGTAATAGTATTGCAATGAAGAATTTCGCATTACACACCTTTGTTGTAAACCCATTGCAAACTCTCTTTCAAGTTCTAAATATCTTTTTCCATTGCATTTTCAATTATAAAATTGCAACGATTTGCAATTTGTTGTAATAATTGTCATCAAATTACAACTAAAATGAAACAGCTAATTACAAAATCATAATGATTTATAATTTGTTTGGAATTTTCGTAAAATGGTGTTGTTTTTAATAGAAATTCCGACAATATAGTGGCCGGATTCAAAATTTTCAAAATGGGGAGATCGTATTCTAAAAATGAGACCTGCACTAAAAATATTTTTTATAATAGAAAAATGAAAATGTTAAAATTTGGGAAAAAAAAATACAAAAAGGTCGCATTCTTGTTGAAATGAGACCTTCAGCTCCCATTTAAAGTTCACAATTTTTACCCCATTTTGCTAGATGAATATAGATAACACATTAAAAAAAAATTAAAAGTTGAAATAGTGATTAGTTATAAAGTGATATTTGAATGGTAATGTGAGATTTAATCACTATTTTGAATGACAAAGTAAAAATTTTATGTAATTAGTTATTGATTTAGGATAAGTTTTGTCTATGGGATTAACATTGAGGTGATTTACTAGTAAAATTTTGTAGATTTACCCTTTATCTCCAAAACTTACCTTATCCTTTTAGGGTAGGAGTGGCCACACTAATTCTCATCAAGGGGCATTTCTTCAAGATTGACCAATCTACTTTTTATTTTTTAAAGATTTAAGTTCGTCTCAAATGCATATTTTTCTTAAGTAGTACATTACACTTATTAATAATTTTTTTAAATTTTAAAAATAAATTCTGAAAATAAGATCATAAAATACTATTTTTTTTCTTTTTTTATTCTTTCTCTCTTATTTGTTGCATTCGTAAATGGATGGAATAATTTTGTATTTTCAAAATACAAATGAAAATATAACTCTACCTAGATTCATATTTTAAATTACGACATTGGAATGATGAGGTAGAAGAATACATTTGTTAGAAATGCAAAAACCATGACTAAACAGCTAATATTTCTTTAGAAGCTTTTTTATATGTGTAATGTAAATTAATAGGTTTCATTTTCAGAATGCAACCTCCTCATTCTGGGAATTCCGGATTCGGCCGGCCCACTATCGAAATTCTATTAAAGACAATACAATTTTTTGGACATCTAGCAATTTGTTGTGATAATTTGTCTCTAGATTACAATCAAAATGAAATAGCCAATTACAAAATCGCAACGATTTGCAATTTATTGTAATAATTTGCCACCAAATTACGACCAAAATGAAATAGCCAATTACAAAGATGCAGTGATTTGCAATTTGCCACCAAAATACAATCAAAATGAAACAAAATACGAATAGTATCCAAATGCTACTAGAGTTTTGTGCAAATTGATTGTTTTAATAAAATTTAATTTATATTTCTTTTGAAAAATAGTATTTGCAATGAAAAATTTTGCTTCTTATATTTCCATTGCAAACTGAATGTAAACTTTTTCTTGTTGCACTTTTCTTGTAATATAGTATTTTTCTTCATATAAATAAATACACATATATATATGTATATATATGTATACATACATACATATATATATGTATGTGTGTGTGTGTGTGTGTGTGTGTGTGTATTAATAGAGTTAAGGTTAGATACATACCCACACAACAAAAGTAAAGATATAGGTAATATCTATAAGATAACGATAGTGATTTGTAGATTGTTCAAATCAATAGTGAATGATGTGAATATTAATATTCAGGTTTATATTCAATGATTTAAGTTGTTGAATGCTTAATGTTTTGTAGATTCTTGGAATCAATGCATGGAAGTGTTTTTAGATTAAAAAAAAGTGTTTTTTGAATAATTTTATAAGAAAAATAATGAGAATGGCACTAATAGGTATCAAATCAAGCATCAGTCTAGATCAATATCTAGGGCCGGACACACGCCTTAGGCATGCCCTCTTCCTTCAATTTTTTGAAATCCTAACTAATTGTAATACCATAAATTATGGGTTACAAAATATTTGTGTATATATTATACTATTGGGTCCTTCCAAGTCTATTAGTCATTATCTCTTTTTTGTTGACTAAATTCGACTCCTCAAATATTTGATCATGCAGCAGTCCTTGAAAATATTAGATTGGTACTAGTCTAGAGCAATGTATGATGCTAATTTTTGTAGGGTTAGCTCAATCAAATCTATTTCACAGTCACTTAAAAATAAAAAGAGAAAAGAAATATTTTTGAAGGAAAAAAGGGGAATTTTTTGGGGGTTTTCAATGTTTCTATCAATAGGTTTCACAAATTTTTGTATGGAGTTAAGTTATTAAATTAATTATTTTTATAGAATAAACTATATTTTCAAATAGATGCAATTCTGTTTTCAAAAAGTATATTTACATAAAATGCTCAATCTAATGAGTATTCTAACCATTTATTGGGTAAGCGTGATTAAGCTTTTTCCACTTATCTCTAAGAAAATTGGTACGAGATAAATTTTTACGAAGGTTGATAAAAATGCTATATCTAGAGAGAGATACTCAAATCTTAGGTTTAGTTAATTATTTGGCTTTATGTTTTGTTTAGAAATATATTTATGCATGGTTGAGATTTTTTATCAAGGTTGGGATACTATTTATGGTTAGTAAAAAATTAGTTTGTTGTATATTATGACAAGTTTTAATATTTTAAGAATTTTATTTATTATATTTTGATTTTAGAATCTTTTGACTCTTCATATTTTTGCATGCTTCACTAAATATATGGTCATATCACCAGATCATGAATTCTAAAAATAATATATTTTAAGAGTCAAATTTCTAAAATGTCCTCAATAGTTGTTAGGGAATGCAAGATACAAAAATGAGAGAGAGGATCATGACATAGGTTAATTATAATTTGACCTTTAAAAAATATAACCAACTAAGCCGCTTACGATCTAATTTGGAAAACTTAGCCATTTTAATCGCTTAACTTTTTTATTTTGGAGGGTTAGATCCCTGTTCTTTATTTTCAACTAGTTAAGTCCCTCAACAAATATTTTTAACTGAAAATGTCCTTTTGACTGTTATCGTCATTACCCCCGTCAAAAGGTAAGGGCAATTTTGGAACTTCACTTTTCAACTCACCACCCATGGATATATGTTTGTTCTCCTCTCATCTCGTTGTTGCTCTAGTTAATATCATGTCTGGAAAACAAATATCATGTCTTCAATGTCTTCAATTGTGCAAAACAGAACTTTTAATTCAAATCATTCTTCTAGTTGTTATTGTAAAAGACTAGCAATAATGTTAACCTTTTGGACAGATGCTAATCCCGGAAGGCGATTCCTTCGGTGTGAGCTACCTTAGGTATGTATTGCTTCTATTGCTATTAGAATGAAAAATTTCCTTCGGCGCGACTTACCTTTTTTTTTTTTTTGGCTTCCTTCACCACAGGTAAATGGTGGCTGTCGGTTCTGAGTTTGGCTTGATCCAGAAATATCTAACATATCTAAGGTGGTGATTCTTGGATTATTAAGGAGGATTAGAAGGCTTGAAGGGGAAAGGATGAGCTAATGAGAAAGGAGAAAATTTCTTGTTGGAAGAAGACATTGATGAACTTGTCTTGCATTGTACTGCTAATAATATTTGGGTGGAAGTTCTTGGATTCATAAGGGTGGTAAGATCCCAAAATTAGTAGTTTGAAGATGTCACTGTGAGAGATGTGCTGGCATCTGTGCCTTGCTGGATTGTTGGTGACTTTTGAATGTGTTTTAGATAGATTTAGGCATGTAAAATCTTAAAACATCTCTTCCATCTTCTCTGTTTTTGTTTTTTTGGATAATGTTCAAATGCAGGCATTTTATTATTTTTTTTTTCTTGTTTGCAATTTTGATTCAAAATTTTAGTCTGATATTTAGAATGCTAATTGCTCTGCCTCTCCTATACTACATTTTGTTGGGGCTATGAAGAAATAATCGATTTTGATTTGGGGAGCCTTGAAGATTTGGAAATACAAACCAATAGTACATTTAAGCTGGCTCTAAAGTTGTAAAGATTGAAAATCAATGGATTCTAGATGAAAAAAAAAATAGAAAGAGACCATTTACTTGATTATCTAGTGAATTTGTAAAATCTACTTTGTAGTTGATTAATCAGAAGAAGAAGCAGTCCGTAATTTCATTATGCCTTATTCTCCAATTTCAATATGCATTTCCAAGTAAACTCTTGATGCATTATGTTACAAAACAAGCATCTAACAAGATTGTAAAATATTACAAGTATCCATTAGATTACAAATGAGAATGGCAAAGGAAAAGATTTGTTGATGTGATAAAGTGATCATTTTCCCCTGTATGTATTTTTTTTTACTGCGGCTAATTTGTAACTAAAGCTAAAGGGTAAAGGAATATGGGAATCAAATACCAGAAGAGTATATAAAACTAAAAAGTTTCCATGGACCTTGTTTTGGAAAAATGATCTATCACAAGTCAAATGCATCTCTCTTTCACCTGAGAAAACTAATAGTAGGACAGAACATGCAACAGGATATCTGGTTTCACAAATACAGAAGAATCTAGCAATACCGCCAAAAACAATGCAACACTCAGAAATAAAAATTTCAGTAGTAACATTAGCCATCACAAATTCCATTAGCAAGCAAAAAATCTGAAGTCAATAACTGCTACATATAGGTAATAAGCAACACAAAAAACCTCAACTGCTTCCAAAAACACCCCAGTTAACATATACACACACTGACATCATTACACAACAAATTCCATACGACAGTAAAAAACTTGAAGTCAATAGCGACTTCTACATCGGGCATAAGCAACTTAAAAAATAATACTACTTCCAAAAACACTCCAAATAACATATGTATACACACTGGCATCATTACACAACCCAAAACTATGAATTTTAATCTTCACTTTCCCTTCATTGCGTTCCATCAACAACCCAAAATACGAACTGTAACCTCCAGTTCCCCTTTGTTGCTGTCATCTTCTTTCCTATAAGGTGTTTAAATGGAAATAGTAGGAGTAGAGTCCCAAAAAAATTTAAAAAAATAAAAAGTCAGCATCGAGGATAACAAAAAAAATCAAGCTTAAAATGAGTATAAAGTCAGTAAACTAACTTAAAACTGGGTGACTGACTACATAACTTCATGCATTTTGAATAGATTCCTTTGCTACTTCATGGTTTTGTGAACCTTTATGTATTTGTAGTGGGAACTTAACCATTATATGACCTTCTATTATAGCCCAACTGTCCACATCTGCCACACTTATTCGAGTTTTAGGTACATTGATTGTGCTAGACCCCACCATCCTTTTCAACTTTGTTCTTTTCCATGTCTTTATCAATAATTTTCTTTTCCATGGCTTTTTGTGGGTACTTTCTGGTATTATGACCAGAATAGCCACAACGCCTACACTCTAGTTTTCCAAAACCTACTCTTGAAAGCTTTCTTGCATCAGTAACTGTAAATTTATAAGCCTTATCCCCTTCTTCTAACTTTCTCTTCTTCTTAGGTCTACCGGGAAGCTTCAGGGCCACAGGAAGCTTCAATTTTGGTAATGTGCCTGTTGGCCAATTATTTGGAAAATTGTAAGGATTTATGACTGGCTCATAAGTCTTTCTATATGAATCAATACTGTAACATCCATCAACATAGTCTTCTAGGTCATTACCTTCGTACCCAATAGCTAAAATACGATGCTTGTAAGGGATACCAGAAAGTTCCCATTTCCTACAAGTGTAACATTGTTTTTCTGTGTCAACCAAAAATTGCTCCGAAGTTTTGGTCTCCTTAACTTGGAACTTGTAACCACCGGTGTACTCAGCAATACAATGGGTTGACTTTTCAACTGGCTTCTCAAGCCTCTTTTTAATCCTTGGGCAAATTTTGCCCTTTTGCCTCTGAACCCATGACCTTCTCGATTGAAGTCTTAACATTAGGTACACACGGACTCTTTCAAGCAAACCAAGTATGGGTTTGGACCTTGCATTCAATATTTGCCTATTAATTGTCTCGCTGTGGTTGTTCAACAATACATCACACTTGGTTTGTGTTTGGAAGTGGGATCTACTCCAACATCTAGGGTGTGTATACTTACACGACCAAGCTTGAGCAGCTTCATCGAACTCCTTCAATAGGTGCATCTCACTCTCAAACTTGTTAAGGTATGTTGCATTTGCACATTTCCACATCATTTCTTTCAAAGTATTTCCCGGGTGTTTTTGCTTGAAGTTATTATATAGATGCCTAACACAGTATCTGTGTTCTACATAGGGCAGTAGTTTTGCAACAGCTTAGCCCAATCCCTGAAAAACAACAACAAAACAAAAACCAAAAAACAAAGTTAGTCTCTAAACTATTTGATATACTTTTCCATCAGTAAATTTAAATGGAAATGAACATTTTGTCTATAAGATATGAAGCACCAATCCTCTTGTTTATGAATGTTCAAATCTTCAATCAATCCCTGTATGAACTAAGTCCAAGATGAATTGGTTTCAGTCTCCATAACGATATAAGCAATAGGATAAATGTTATTATTTGCATAAATGCCAACAACAGTCAACAAAATTCTAGGATGTAGACCTTTTAAAAAGGTCCCATCTAATCTAACCAGTCTTCTACAACCTCTTAAAAATCCCTCACTTAATGCTACCAAACATATATAGATTCTGCGAAAAACTCTTTCACCTGTTTGCTCATCCTCTTTAATGCCAATGTAAATGGTGCTGCCCAAGTTACTTCTTCTAATCTCCTCGCAATAGTCATTAAGAAGCTTGTACTGGTCCTTATATTTTCTTTCAATCTGCAACTTAGCTTCTGCCTTAACTTTATAAACCTTGTGTCATGAAATGTTCAAATTCAACTGTTCATGCACATTTTCTTGAAATTCAACTAGATTTACACCTTATTCACTTCTGATATCTGAAGGCATAGGAAGCGAAAAACATAGGACACGCAGCGAAAGCAAAGACCAAAAACTAAAAAAAATCAAGAACTGGGGATTCCCGATCAAAGCCGGCGCCGGCTCGATTGTGCTTTAGCGGGACTCGAGGTAAAATTTTTTTTACCTCTTTTCCTCGTTCTAAGAGTTTGCTGGACCGGAATGTGTACTACCGGGGTAGGTATGCTGGTGGAAGTCTCTAGCGCAATTCCTACAAGTCTCTTACTCCGTCTATGCATGTAAGTGAACGCCAATCTCTCGATCTTTCAGTATATGACCTGTCTAAATTCGTTTAGTGAACAACTACAAACTAAGGAACTTTTTTTCTGGAGAAAGAGAGAGACGTCTGGCTTTTCACAGAGAAGAAGTCGTCTCAGAGAATGTGTGCTCTGTCTACTACGTTGTTTCTAATCCTCCTATTTAACCTAAATAAAACCCTAAGTTAAATTGGACTGGGCCATTTAACTCTTAGTTTAATCTTTTGGGCTTAATTAATTATTTTAATTAGAACTAACTTAATTGCCCAATTAGTAATTAATTTTTCTAACCCAAATAAACTAGTCTAATTAATAAGCCTATATTAGTTTAGTCTCAGGTTAATATTTAATTATTCAAACTGGGCCAAAACCCTGAATAATTAATATACCCACTAAACTAATTTTATTAATTCTCTCTACATGGACCTTTATTTTATTCTAAACCAATAATTAAATCAGGTTACTTAAATAAAATAAATTTTATTTAATTTAAGATCATTTCCTTAGCCCGTATTTAATTAGGATTTACGGTCTATACTAGGAACTAAAAGACACACCGCCTTGGCTACTAAAATGACCAAAATATTCTTATAATATAAATAGCTGTATTTTACATTTTAAATATTTCATAATATCACCATAAGAAAATATTGACCCCAAGGACAGTGCTGCGTTAGCAAAGTCTTTGATCTACAGGTGTAATGATTAAAATACCCCTCTATACATCGCCATATATTTAGAGAGGAAGAAGTGTACTAACACCTTTCTAAATGACATCTATCATTCTTAGGCCTCTAGTCTAATGATCCACGACTTCTTGGATTATTTCCGCTTTCTAAGGGAGCTATTCTAAAGCAAATATCCAAGTCATGTTTCCCAGAACCCTGGATATTTAGATCATTCAGATAATCACAAGGGGCAATATAGTATAGAAACTATCTTGTACAAGTCTATCTTAACTAACTAGTCACACATACCTAACACACAAGTATATTGGCCCTATGATAGAACCTCAACTATAGCATATTAAAGTATATGCTTCCAACTTCGTCAAACCATCAACTCATACTCAAGTCGTAGAGTACTAGTCTACGTTATAACGGTAGTAGTCTAAATTTTTACCATATAGTACTTTTAGAAACCACTACTACAGGTCCTGTTCTACGTATTCGAAATACGCTTATGTCATGAAGTGAGTGGACTACTTACTGGCTAAAAGTAAGCCATTCCCCATTTAGAATTCACAACATAATAACCTAAACATGATGAGATTCCCATTTTCATCAATCGGTTAAGAATAAAAGTTTATGTGTTAAGTAACCCGTGATCCATACCTTACGGTGAAAAACCTCCATTCACATGGACCACTTATTTAAACACAATGGGTATTTTCCAAACGTAATTATGCACAAATAAATTGTAAATTCACAAAAAATTTCTGAAAATAGATTCTTTTATTAAAACATTCGATATTTATATCAGAAACCTAGTCTAAGAGGGCATATTTCCCAATAATCTCCCACTTGCACTCTAAGACTAAGTAAGTCCATAGGTGCCTAAGTGTCTAAGTGTCTCTTAAAGACTCTCTCAACCAAAGGCTTGGTGAATGGATATACTAGATTGTTCTCGGAGGCAATCTGTTCCACCACGACTTCCCGTTTCTGGATGAAATCCCGGATCAGGTGGTACTTTCTCTCGATATGCTTCCCCTTCTTGTGGTTCCTGGGTTCTTTTGATTGTGATACTGCTCCAATGTTGTCGTAATACATCACAATTGGTCTGTCCATGTGTGGCACGACTCCAAGTTCTGAAAAAAACTTCCGGAGCCAGACTGTTTCCTTGGATGCCTACGAAGTTGCTACATACTCAACTTCCATAGTTGAGTCAACAATGTAAAATTGTTGATACTCCTCCATGAAATGGCTCCTCCAGACAAAGTGACAACATATACACTAGTGGATTTCCTCTCATCCTTATCCGCCTAGAAGTCTGAGTCTGTGAATCCTGTAGGAACCAAATCATTAACCCTGTAAACCAGCATATAATCTCTCGTTCCCTTGAGATACTTGAGTATATGCTTTACAGCTTGCCAATGAACCTCCCTGGGGTTTGACTGATATCTGCTAACCAAACCTACAACAAAGCAGATATCTGACCTAGTATACAGCATGGCGTACATGAGACTTCCCATAGTTGAAACGTAGGGAATCCTACTCATTCTGTCATTTTCTTCTTGAGACTTAGGACAGTCCCTTGAAGAAAGTGACAACCCATGTATGTAAAGGATTAGAACTCCCTTACATGAGTCCATGCTGTACTTGGCCAGCATCTTGACAATGTATGCCGCTTGGAATAATCCAAACATTCTCTGCTTCCTATTTCTAAGAAGTCTAATCCCGAGAATATAGCTGGCTTCTCCCAAGTCCTTCATACTGAATTGACTAGACAGTCAAACCTTTATAGATGACAATGACCCTATATCATTTCCAATGAGTAGAATGCCATCCATATACAAGACAAGAAAAACCACATTAATACCTTCAAGTTTCTTGTACATACATGGTTCATCATCATTTTGAATAAAATCATAAGATTTTACAGTTTTATAAAAACAAATGTTCCATACTCTCGATGCCTGCTTAAGTCCATAAATGGACTTCTTAAACTTGCAAACCATATGCTCTTGGCATTTAGCAACAAAACTTTCTGGTTGGGATATATAGATGTCTTCACTAAGACGGTCATTTAAAAATGCCATCTTGACATCTATTTGTCATATCTCGTAGTCATAATGACATGTGATGGTAAGGAGGATACAGATGGATTTAAGTATGGCTATCGGGGAAAATGTTTCCTCATAATCGATTCCCTTTTTCTAAGTATACCCTTTCGCCACAAGCTTAACTTTGAAGGTTTCCACCTTCCCATCTACTCCCCTCTTTCTCTTGTATACCCATTTACACCCTATGGATTTTAACCCTTCAGGTAAAGTTATAAGATCCCAAACCTGATTGAGATACATAGATTCAATCTTGGCTTTCATTGCTTCATGCTACAGATTTGCATCGGCATCAGCAATACCTCCTCGTATCTAGTGGGGTCTTGTTCCTGATGGTCGGAGACCAGCTTGAAAGCTTCTCCAGTCCATCTCTCTGGAACCCTAGACACTCTTCTATTACAACAAGGCTCCATATGTACAGGCTCTTAAGGTTGTGCCTCTTCTTATTCCACAATCGGGTCAGAAGAAGTTTCTTCCAAAGATAACTTCTCCTCCAATTCCAATCTAGTTAAACCTTTCATGGAAGTACTTTGATCATCCTTTAAGTATCTAGTATTGGTACTAACTAGTACCTTCTACTCCTTAGGATGATAAAAGTAACCACCCTTTGTCCCTTTTGGATACCTAACAAAATAGTATAATTCTGATCTTGGTTGCAACTCGTCTCCCTTGACCAGTACATAAGTTGGATAACCCTATATCCTGAGATGATTTAGGTTTGGTTTACACCCAATTCACATCTCATAGGGAGTCCTAGGTACTGACTTAGAAAGCACCAAGTTCAAAATGTATGCCGCTATTTCTAGGGCATATTCCAAAAAAGACATTGGAAGAGTAACATGAGACATCATGATTCAGAGCATTTTCATCAATGTCCTATTCCTTCTCTCAATTACTCCATTCTGCTGGGGTGTCCCCGGTGCAGAGAGTTGGGATACTCTCCAATAGTCCTTGAATTCACCAATGAGGTACTCTCCACCACGATCCGATCGTAAGGTCTTGATTAATTTACCTGTCCGATGCTCCACTTCAGCCTTAAACTCTTTGAACTTGTCAAAAGAGTCAGACTTACGTCTCATTAGGTAAACGTAATCAAACCTTGTACAATCATCCGTGAAAGTGATGAGATACTCAAAACCTCCTCTAGCTGGTGTAGACAGGGGATCACACACATCAGTGTGAACAAGACTCAATACCTTCTTGGCTCTATCCTCCTTAGGGACAAATGACCTTTTAGTTATTCTTTCTATTAGGCAGGACTCACATTGAGGCCAATTTTCCAATCTTAATGAACCCAAGGGCCCATCATGGATCAACCTCTGAATTCTGATTGAGCTGATATGACCCAACATTAAATGCCAAAGATAAGAGTTATTGACATTGATCTTTCTCTTCTTTATTAAATGTTCAAATCGAGCGTTATTTAATTGATTGTTAATAGAGTTTAAGAAAAATAGATTCCCATACATATGCCCAATACATAAAATTTCTCCATCTCTACTGATAGAAATACCAGAATGAAAAGATACAAAATATCCTTGATTTATTAGTTTCGCAACCGAAATCAAATTTTGTCGAAATCCAGGTACATATAAAATATCTTTCAAAACCACTATTCTATTACAATCAAATATAAGATCTAGCTTTCCCACTGCAAGGGCCCAAACTTGTGCACTATTTCCCACACGTAGTCCATGTTCGCCCTCTGGAGTCTTCTAATCTTTCTAAATCCCTGCAATGAGTTATAGATGTGATCAGTGGCTCCTGAATCAACAATTCAAGTGGAAGTTGATCCAACCATTGATATAGACTATAGATAGAAAGCATTACTTGTGGATTTTTCTTAGCTTGAAGATCTGGACACTCTTTTTTCTAGTGTCCCTTCAGTCCACACTTGAAGTACTTGCCCTTGGATTTGTCTTTGGATTGGGTCTTAGGCTGCCGCTATGTTATCCTTCTTCTTCTTGAACTTCTTAAGCTTGGGCCCAATTCTAGAAGATGAAACCTTAACAATCATAACCTTAGATTATGGCTTCATGACATTCTCCACCATCTGGAGCTCCTTTATCAACTCAGTCAAACCTATGTTCAACTTGTTCATGTTATAGTTCAACTTAAACTGAGTAAAGGAACCCAGTAAAAATTTGAGAATCATGTCCACTTGGCTTTCGGGGTCAATGACAGCCCCTAAGATTTTTGCCTCCTCGAAAGCAACAATCATCTTGAGCATATGCTCTCTGATTGATGTTCCCTCAGCCATCTTAGTGTTAATGATGGTTCGAAGAACCTCCTGCCTTGCGGGCTAGTCTTTTCCAAACGTAATTATGCACAAACAAAATTGTAAATTCACAAACAATTTCTGAAAATGGATTCTTTTATTAAAACATTCAATATTTACATTAGAAATCTAGTCTAAGAGGGCATATTTCCCAACAATATCATCAATATATTTCATTAAAATAAACCTTGCAGAAGCAAGGGTATGATGTGTAGATCTTACACATGAATGCTAGGACTGTGGTGTTTGGATTTGGAAGTTTGAAGTTTCTTCCACCCTATGTGCGTATAACAGCCAATAACAGTTTCTTCCTTTACAAACAACCCTCACTCTAACCCTGTCATTTTTCTTGAACATAATTCTCCTAACCCATTTGACCCCATGATGTATGATAGCACTTTTTAATTCTTCCTTTGTCTTAAATATTAAACCTTCTTCGAATTGAAAGTCCTCCATATCTCTTGTTGCATGGAATACTGGCCATTGATCAATGTATTCCTCTATAACCTCCTTCTCATGCAATGATTGTGGTTTGAAGTATTCCTTGTCTAAATCATCACTGCTATCACTAGAACAATTCAATTGTTCAGCAGCCTTGACAGATTCCCTTTGTTCTTCATCCTACTCATCTAGATTCAATATATATGCCTTTTGGGCCCCACGTACACCTCCTCTCTTATTTGGTTTGATGTCAGGTTATTGAATGTCACTAGATCTTGAAGAAGATACATTAATTAATTTGGAAACTTGTGTTTCCACTTGACCTTCTTGTTGAGTCAGCTCTTCTTCACCCTATGTAAGCAAAACACGCTGTCTTTGAACTTCCAATTTCACATTTGTCTCAAAATCAGCCATCCCTTCATCAATAATCTGTTTAAGTCGCTCCTTATTTTCCTCATCAGAAAGATCATAATTAGAGTCCAAAAACTATTCATCTGCATCAAATGCATCAACATCTTCACCTCCTACATTCTGCTCACAATCAGAAAGAATTTGAGTTTCTAGTAACTGCAAGCCCTGTTTCCCTACGAATCTGGCTTAAGTTATCTACATCAGCTAATAACTGCACGTTTGAAGTTGAGGCACATAACCCATCATCCATGCTTTCCAACTCACCAATCAAGGCCATATCAGTGATAGTTGCTAGATGCTTGCTTTTATTCACGAAAATGTCCTCAATATCCAATGTTGGGGCTTCGGTTACCTCACTACCGAAGTTAACTGAGTCTTGAGTTGATTCACCCACATTAGCTGGAACATCTTCATTAGATAAGCACAAATATTGTCTAAATTCATTGAACTTCTCCTCAGTGAACCGGTCTCTTCTCATCTAGAACAAATACTCAATAAATTATTATGTACAAAAATATTGTGCATCATACGTGGGTTTCTAATGGTAAACTATTGTCGCAAAACACTGAATGTTTATAGTAACACCCAATATACTTAGCACACTGAATGTTTATACACCCAATATAAATAAATAAATAAATAAATAATATATATATATATATATACACACATACACATATGTGTATGTGTGTGTGTGTATACACACACACACACACACATATATATATATATATGTATGTATACATACACACATATAAATATATATACACTATATATATAAATATATAGTGTGTGTGTGTGTGTATAAATACACACACACACACACACACACACATATAAGGACTAAATGAATTATTAGGTACAAAAATATTGTACATCATACGTGGACTTCTGATGGTAAACCATCGTCGCAAAATATTAAATGTTTATATTGACGCCCAAAATACCTAGCACGCACGCGCACGCGTACACACACACACACACACACATAAAGATTAAATGAATTATTAGGTACAAAAATATTGCGCATCATACGTAGGCTTCTGATAGTAAACCATTGTTGCAAAATACTGAATGTTTATATTGACGCTCAATATACTTAGTACACTAAATGTATGTATGTATGTATGTAAAAGGACTAACTCAATTGAGATACTTACAAAATAAGGGTAACCATTATCAACACTAAACCTTGGAGGAGCACTAATAAAAAACAAATTTGCATAGGATAAGACATAAAATCCGCATTCTTCACCTCCTGTTTGTTGAGGAACCTAATCAATAATTATCTCCATAGTTAGTTCGGTACCAACATACATCAAATGAACTTTGCTTATGAATAGTTAAAGAAAGCAACAATATGAAGTAACTTATTGTTGGAACCAAAAGTGGAATTTTTGCTAACCGTGTATCAGAGATAGTCCTTCCACTTGCACATAGTATGTCCAGCACAAATCTGTTCACAGATTGCAATATTATTAGTGGAATGATTAATTTTCCTTAAATGGTATTACTATCTAACTAATGCTGATCCAAGACATTACTTTCTAATATGTGGCTTAATGCTATCTCCTGTAGATTGTAATGAGTCCAGTAATACCATTGAAGGACTCTTTAAATCTGAATCTTCTTCATTGAATTCACATAAAATTAGAAGACGCCAATGTTCCATTAAAAAAAAACAACATTAGCATTAAACATATCATTATTTAACATGTGTTACATGGAGAATGTTTTAATTGAAATAAAAAATGTACCATATTACAATTGGAACAAATACATATTGCTTGAGAAAATGTCTATCTTCTTAATCCACCGTAATACTTTCTCCTTGTTAAGTGTTGTATAAATGCTAAACCACAACGAGCCTATATGCACAAAAGAGTTTTTCTTCTCATCGAGCAGGCCTCTCCAAATCAATCTGATAAGGGTTAACTTTTCATTAAGCAATATAATTGGGCTGCAAATCAAGAAAAAATTTCCAATAGGGTATTTGCAAAGCTTACTCAAAATAGTGCTTAAACATTTTTGAGTCTAGCATTCCCGATGTGACAGTTGAATTACTAGATTTTCGATTCCTCAATATGGCCATTTTGGTCCCCTTTTAAAATAAGATCAAACTGCTCAGGACCTAAAGAAACGGTTACAAAATGTTAATTTTCCTTAAACAAATCCATTGTGAATTAATATTCAAAATACATGAAAGCCATAAACTTTTCAATGAAAAAGACAGGAAGCTATAAAAAACAGTCTCAAAATAATAATAAATGATTACACATGAAACTACTAAGTCAACGAAAGCCAACTTAGATAAAGACCAAGCTTATACAATAATGTATATGTTGCCAAAGCAGTTAGGGTAATCTGTGAGGAAAAAGACAGGAATTTTTGTAAACACATGACAGAACAATAAACAGTACAAATGTTAGGGCACATGCTGGACAAACATGTTTTGGGGACCAGGTAACAATACAAATGTTGGGGCACATGCAGGACAAACATGGAAAAACAATAAACAATAGCAACTTTCTCTGAGAAAAAGACATCACCTTTACCTTGATAAGTTCAATTCTTCTTTGACAAAAGACATTAGCTTTGTGGGCTTCACCAATTTCCTCACACTAAATTCGCATAACACCAAAACCAATCGATTTAGCACTAAATTGCAGGCATTAACTCTTCCTTGTTTGGCGAGATACAGTGTCAATTTCAGCGGTGAAAGGCTCTACATATAACGCCAATCTCATCAGGCACCACTATACATAGATACAGTGCAGTCTCAGTGATGAAAGTTTAAACAGACAGTAGGTTTGGCTTGATCTAGACATGGTGGCTTTGGCTTGATCTCCGGACAATGTGTTTAGCTTGCTCTAGAGATAGTGCCGATACTCTAGAGACAGTGCCAATACAAGATTTGGAGACAGTGCCCGAAGATGAAGGAGAGACGAGAAGGCTGAGGGTTTAGACACTTTACTCTCAAATTGAAAGTGGAATCGGTTTGGCCTCACCTTTAGTTGAAGACGAATAGATCGAAGACGAACACGTGAGGTGTACGAATGCTACTTGAAAAGTGAAGTTTCAAAATTGTCCTTACCTTTTGACGGGGATAGTGACGGTAATGGTCAAAAGCATATTTTCAATTAAAAGATATTTGTTAAGCGACATAACTAATTGAAAATAAAGAATATGGACCTAACCCTCCAAAATAAAAAAGTTAAAGGACTAAAATGGCTAATTTTCCATCTAATTTGACAGATCATATTTTACAAAATTTTGAAATTCTCAATTGAATCCTTCTTTATTTTAACGGCACGCAATTTGATATATAAAAATTTCCTTCTCTTCCCTTTCCCAATCTTACTCCGCTCTTCCTCTACTCTCCTCTAAAAACCTCAAAATCTAAGTCAAATCACCTCCAATGCGCCGCTGTGATCGCTATTACCACAACCATCTTTCTTCATCTCCCTTAAATGCCATGACTTCCATAATCAAGTTCTTCATGTCTATCTCCAACTCTCACTCCTAAAACCACATCTTCACCATCAACAACACTAACACCAACCATCCCATTAATCGTAATGATCAAAATTAATGAAATTGACTCAATCGAATTCTCCAAGAATGACCTTACTCAAAATATTATTTAGATATAAAAGATGTAGAAGCGTACCTTGATCCATAATGATTAGCGGTCACAAATCCGAGCCCGTTATTCTTTTGAGAATAACGATTGTTACATAGGTAACCTTCTTCCTCAAAGAGATGAGAACTCCAAGAACCGGTTAGGATTTTCAGTACGTGCAATCAATAACCACAATCCTATATTTATATTATTGTGCAGCTCACCATAGCTTTGTAACTACACTATTGGGTTTCTAAACATTATAAATAACTCCACACTTTATTAAGATGAAGGGCTTATATAATTAAATATAGATCATTATAATTGGGCCTTAAACTTCATAACAATAACAATCACATAATTAATTTAGCAATACGTGTACATTTACATGTCCAAATACTAAATAATAACATGCATATACTCATGACTTAAGTCCAAATTCTAATGCGTAATGCCAATACCAAACCTTACATTGAGAAAACTATTTACCATCTCTATTGACCAGCCCTTAGCCATTAACGTCCCCATCAAGTGCTCCTTCTACTCTTAGATCATTAGATCCTCCATAAACACTAGCTCTTGCACTAGGTATACCAAATAGGGCTGTAAACTGGTCCAATCAGATCTGGGACAGCCCAACCCAATTACCGGTCGGGTATAAAATGAAGAGAGCCCTACCCTCATATGCGGGCATTGAGTCCGGGCCCGAAAATTATGAAACAATATTTCTTTATTTAAAATTTAAAATAATTTTATTCACATTTAAACTAAAAATGTAAACAATAGTCCTAGTATCAATAATAACTATAATTCCAACTCAGTAGCAAATTCCAAAACCAAGAACTATCAGATAACTACTACTTACGTCTGTTGTTGCATCCAAGTTGCCAATTGCAGAGGCAACAACATTTATTTTATAGGTAGTAACGTAGAAGACTTCTGGACAATTGATGAGAATGTGGAGCAACCTGGGGTGTATAATATGGTTGATGGGGCTAGAGATCTTTTAGATACAATATGGGATTTGAAAACAAAACCATACAATAATAAATGTTTCCAAATTACAACCTTAAAAAGGTACAACATGTTACAAGAATCAATTGCTTTCCAACAAAATATAGATCAATTTTCACAATTTTGTCTAGTACTAGCAATATTTCCTAAATATAAGCTAACTCAGGTCTGAAGAAATTTGTATTCAACTTAAAGTAGCAATATTTCCTAAATATAAACTTTATAAGTTTTACTATAGTTCATGATAATAATATAGACTATTTGACTCTCAAAAAAATCCATAACATAATATAATATGTATTATATATTATATATTATATATAATAGAATTTATTAATCGGGTAATCGGGTATGGGTACTATAGTTCTATACCCGGACCCAATTATATAGATTAAACTGGTAAACGAGTCCGGATTCGGGTCGGGTAAGAAAATAGGTGTACCGGACCCATTCCAGATCCGGGTCCGAATCCAAGTATGCCCGATCCATTGACAGCCCTAATACCAAATACTAACCTTAGTTCTCCTTTAGCCTCTTCCCGAATTACCATTTTTCCACGACTACCAAATATGTGATTTCATCTTTTTTCAATGTACTTTAACCTCTTGTCCTATTTAAAACTCCATCCCCAATCTTGTGTTCAATAACAATGAAACACTAGACAAAAATTTCAACCAAACCATTTAATAAAGGGAAAAAAAAATCCAATCAAATGCTTTAGATCTCTGTATATATGCTGTGTGTATTAAAGAATGGCGAGATAGAAGATGATATAGGTATATCTAGAGGACAATGAGAAGAATATGGAATGGTGGCAGTGATAAAAAAATGGGGCTTGAGAAAGGAAAAAAGATGGATACAGAAGAAGGAAAGGTAAAATGCGCTGGAGAGGAATTGAGGATGGTGGCTGGAATGACTTGGGTGGGAACTATGGCGACGGTAGATTTAAAGGCTGAAAAGGGGGTTGGGCTACTTAGAGCATTTTGGTTTTTTTTTTTTTTTTTTTTATAGATAATGAGTTAGCCCTATATTTCAGAAGAAATAGAAGAGGGAACAACCATCTCCTCAGACAGTACATGACCTGATTGGGGGACCGAAAAGGTTCCTTTATGATTACATAAAATGGCAGGGGGAATGAGGGATGGCGGTATATAACCAAAATAGTTGTGAAATTTTGCCCACTTAGCAATTTCATGAGCATATACATTCTCGGACCGAGGGACATCAACATACTTCCAAAAATTCCTATCACTGAGCATAGACTTCACAGCAATGACCCTTATGACATTGAGAGAGTTACCTTCAAAGATGACCTTAGAGATATCAGCCCCATCTGCAATCAATGCAGCATTATGAACTGCAAGAGCTTCAGCAGCAAAAGCATCACCAGTAAAGTCTTTCCCAGTCCAAACCCAAGGAAGTTGACCCAAATGATCCCTAAAGACACAGGTAGAAATCGCAATCCCATCTTGAAAGGAACTGTCGAAATTAATTTTGATATAGGGAAATGGAGGAGCCTGCCATGATCGAGGAAGATATTGGTGTCTCCTTTTCAAATATCAAGTTACCCACCTCCCAATAAAGATTAGCTGTCCTGGCGATATTAGTAGCGATCATAGTCTACTGTTGAGCATTCTCTCCTGTACGCAATTGATTTCTATATTTCCACACTTGTTCCTTCATCACCACAGCATAGTTTAGAAATTCTCTCTTATTCTCACGTGGAAAAGGGAAAGAATTTTCTAGATTCAGTAGTTCCTTAACCTAGTCTTCAATTTTCCAGGTTGAAAAATTTTCTATACGAAATTGCCATCTGGAATGCCACCATAAACACTATAAAAGGGGACAGAGTAGAAAAAGATTCTCTAAACTTTCTGTAGAAGACTGGCATATATAACAAAATTGATCTATTAAAACCATAATCTGGGCCAATCTAGACTTTGTTAGCAGTAAATACGAAACCACACGCCCTAAAAAAAATGCTTGTGTCAGGTATGGAGACCAGAAGACCACAGATTTTTTCCACATAGTGCTGGGGAGAAGAGTAGATGATGAAGATGAGTTAGGAATGTGCCTCAGCTATTGAATAATTCTGTATGCAGACTTAACAGAAAATCTCCCTGATTTGGAGGGAGCCCACACCAGCAAGTCGGGTTCCCCATTTCGGGGAATATAAATTTTTATGATTTTCCGAGCAATAGATGGTGGAAACAGATTTGAAATAAGGTCATAGTCCCACGTATGTTGATCAAAATTCATAAGATCCCGCATAGCACTCAGATTTTGTTGAGCTATTGGAATCGATGGTAAACAATGAGTAAGAAGGCCTGGGATCCATACATCATCCCAAATATTTACCATTGATTCATGTCCAATATGATAACATATTCCTGCCTCCAATATCTCTTTACTTTTTCATACCTTTCCAAATCTAGGAGGACTTACTTGGACATTATTCCATATCCAACAAACGCCTCCCACGGAGGTATTTAGATCGGATTAGATTGACCTATGGACGATGAGGCTTAGTGTGTAGTTGCCAGGAAAGTTTTGAGAGCAAAGCCAAATTATTATCCGACATTTTTCGAAATCCCATTCCACCAGTGTTTTTGGGGGCACAAAAGTAATCCCAAGCTTTAAGGTATAAGTGTCGACCTGAGTCCTCTTTATAGCCCCACCAAAAGTCCAGCATTATGGTATCCAATTTGTTACAGATAGAAGCTGGGAGATGGAAACATTGCATAACATGGATGGAAAGAGCTTGAGCCACATTCTTAATTAACACAGAATGACCTGCCTGTGATAGAGTCTTCAGTTTCCAACTACTGATTTTTTGTCGGAGTCTTTCCACCAGACCTTGAAATACCACAGCTTTTGAAGTTTTCTTACAAAATGGAGCTCCCAGATAAGTACTATTATGATCACATTCGGACATGTGTATAATAGAGCGTATAGAACATTTCAGTGAGGGCTCCACATTCCTGCTAAAGTGAATTGTAGATTTAGCAAAATTAATAGATAAACCAGACCATCTGCAATACATTTCCATCAAATCTTGTACCAACTGTGCCTCGATTACAAATGCTCTACAAAAAGAATCAAATCATCCGCATACATAAGATGGGAAATATAAGGGCAATTGCGTCCAATTTTTACACCATGAAAAAAATTGTTGGACTCAGCTGTAGAAAGCATCCTAGATAGTAAGTCAAAGTATAATACAAACAATGATGGAGATAATGGATCCCTTTGTCGGAGACCTCTGAAGCTTTTGAAGAAACCAAATGGAGAGCCATTAATCAGAACTAAAAAGGAAACAAAAGATACACACTCCAAAATAAGGTTGGTAAATCGATCATTAAAGCCATGACATTGGAGAATCCGGATGAGAAGAGTCCATTCCACTTTATCATAGGCTTTCTCCATATCAATCTTCAGGGCTATAAGACCCAATCTTCCTCTCTTCGTGTTTAAATGATGTATTATCTTGTGACACATAATCATATTGTTGCGCATACCACGAGAAGGAATAAAAGCACCTTGGGATAGGGCAACAATACTGTCCAGCAAAGGTTTAATACGATCCGCCAAAATTTTGGATATAAACTTATAAATGATATTACAAAGAGCAATAGGCCGGAAGTGATCAACTCTGTAAGCTGCATCCCTTTTTGGGATAAGTGTGACGAAAGTATGATTTATAGATTTTAGCATTTTCCCATGAATGAAAAAATACTGAACAGCAGCGACTACCCTTTGTTCAACAATGTACTAGTAGGTTTTGAAGAAACAGGGACTCATTCCATCCGAACTAGGACTTTTTCCAGCCTGCATGTCAAAAATGGTTTGGCGAATAAACTTAGCAGAGGGAATAGAGCACAGTACCTCATTTTGCATAGTTGTGATAGTTGGAGAAATGAGGTTGTTGAGATCAAAAGGGAACTGAGAGGTAGTAGAAGAGAACAGATTACAGTAATATTGTTCAAAAGCTTGACCAATACCATCTCAATTTGTACGCCATTCAGCATCACCAATCAGCAGAGAATCAATGTGGTTATGTCTTCTATGTACAATAGTTGAAAGATGAAAGAAACGAGAATTCGCATCACCGTCTTCCAGGCAGGACATCTTTGCTTTGTTCCACCACAGTAGTTGTTTTATTTTCAGTTGTTCATCCAAGGCTGTCTAAAGAGACTGTTCTTTTTCTAAAACAAGAGAGAATTGGGGAAAAGACTGAAAATTATCAATCTCCCTACGGAACTCAATTATATTTTGTTGGATAACACCAAAGACTGTTTTATTCCAAGATTTAAGAGCATCTTTAGCATTTTTTATACTCGAAACTAGAGCAAAGAGAGGTGACCCCCGAATAGGAATTAACCATGCCGACATAACAATATCATGGGAAGAATCATCTCGTGTCCACATAGTCTCAAAATGAAAAGGTCTTATCAACCGTTCAGATTGAAGGGAAGTATCAAGGAGGAGAGGTTTATGATCTGAGGAGAGAGCAGTAAGATGGGAGACTGATGCTCGGGGAAACAGAACACGCTATGCTTTATTTACAAGACCCCGATCCAGACGAACCTGGATGTTTACTTTTCCAGACCTTTTATTATTCCAAGTAAATGGAAATCCAGTATACCCCAAATCAATTAACCCCACAGTATCCACAAAAGTACAGAAATCCCCAGATACAGGAGAACAGAATGGATGTCCACCATGTTTTTCAGTAGCAAGTATTATACTATTAAAATCTCCTAAGATCAACCAAGGTCCAGAAAATTCTCTACCAATATCTGAAAGATCCTTCCAAAATCTTTATTTCCGAGAATAGATACAAGGACCATGAACACTTGTAAATTGCCAAGGATAGCCAAGTTGAGCAGAAAAAATCAAGTGATCAAAGTATTGTTGGAAGCTATAATTTGTAGATCAATATTTGAATGCCAACATAATGCTAGACCACCCGCATAACCAGTAGCAGGAACAAAATGAAAATCCGAAAATCCAACCGCCTTCACAATCTGTGAAATTCTTTCAAAAGAAGAAAATTTTATTTCAGAAAGGAATAAAATATCAGGCCTATGCGAGTTAACAAATACTCACAAGGCTCTTACTGCCTTGGACTGAGATAGTCCTCGACAGTTCCAAGCAAAGATTAACATGGGGATTGTGGGGGCCTGGATTGGCTCGCCCCCTCAGCCTCAGTAGAAAGATCTTTAATAGAAGAAAGTACCCCCTTATCATTATGTCGCTCAAGGTTTGAACCGACCAATCCCTTATGTGCAAGACGTTTCACATGAATGAATCTCCTCTGGATAAGAACTACATTTTTCGTTGACTCTGGTGGAATCTGTTCCGGATTTGCTGAATATGGAATTGTCGAAAAGGATGAAGACTATGTAATATGGGATGTTAGTTGAAGTTGGGAAAGGGAGGAGACCATACCAAGCTCATCTGGACTCAGGTGATCTGAAAAACTTGCCGATGGATACTCTTGATTAAAGCCCGAAATTGAGATGCCATTAATAGGAGCGATTTGTTTACATTTTTTGGGGATAGGTAAACTGGAAGAGGAAGGTCTTTTACCCAACTGTGTTAAATCATACCCATGTTTGATAGGCCGAGGGATATCCAAAAACCCTGATATTTTACATTTACTGCTCAAAAGCATGCAAGAATCCTGACTGAAAATTGGCAATGAATCATCACAATCATTATTAGGTAGGGTATGAACTTCCATTGAGTCAGTAGGAGAAATCAAGTCGGGCATGTAGACCTCAGTCAGTGGAATTGGAATCAATGGGGAGGTAGTAGACAATGTGGAGGTAGTGGACAATGTAGTGGTTGCAGATGAAATCATGGTTGTGGGTATAGGTATAGGAGTTGGCCATGCATTTGTAGTAATGCAAGAAACACTTTCGTGTACAGAGGCTAAAGTGGCTATTTCTGAATTCGTCAAGCTGGAGAAAGGCATAGAAGAAGCCATAGAGGAAGAAGTTAAAGTGGAAAAAGCCATGGAAGAAGAAGTTAAAGTGGAGGGTGTAGGTGTGGAAGCATGTGCCAAAATTTGAGAAGGAAGTGGAGGAGTTGTTGAAGATATGGCCATAGTGTTTATTGGTGTATCCAATTTAGGAGAAAATTTTGTAGGAGTAGGTAATGGACTAACCGGGGAGATGGCAGGAAGCAAACAAGGATTAGTTGGGGTAGGTAATAAAGCCATTGGCGTCGAGACAAATTTGGAGTTGGAGTTGGAATAGGAATTGAAAGTAGCTTCTGGACTATTCTGAGAGCCCTGACCGGATGTTGTTGCAGGTGGAGTATTCTCATTGTGGTGCTTCTCCGGTGGTCGCTGCTGAAAAGAAACCGGATCAATAGCAGCAGAAGAGGGTGGGAAACGAGCATCACGTCGGTAAGGATACAGGCTCATTACTCTCATCCACGGACCGAATGCACAGTGGGGATCCTTAGGACCTATGAACTCAATGGATGAAGTTGGACAATCCCTTTCTTCATGGCTAAGTCGACCGCATGTGTAGCAGAAATCTGCTAGGCGTTCATATTTAAAAAAGATCCATAATGGAGAGTTGCTTCCCCATTGCATGTAAAACCTAGACGGTAGAGGAGAAATGATAGATATTTCAACTTGAATTCTGATGAAGAGTTGGAGAATTCCTCTACTAGACTGAGTGCTATCAGTAGATATGAACCGGCCAATATAGTTTCCAATGAGTTGTGCATTTGCAGTAGTCATCTGATTTAGCGGCAAATTATGAACTTGAATCCAGTATATGATGAAATTAAACTCCAATTCCTCATAGGAGAGATGAGACGGCCAACCTCTTAACACAGTAGGAGCTCCTTTTATATTCCATGGCCCTAAAGAATATATATAATTTTTGTCTGAAGAAGAAGCAAAATAACAGAGAAAAGTATTGACTTTAAGGAGCGTGACTACTGGAGGTTCTCTCAGCTTCCGTGCTACTTCTAATATAGCTCGAATAGTTCGCAAGTTGAACCGCTTGTTGGACAGAATTCTTAGAACCAAAGCAATAGCCGAGTGAGGGAGTTCATTCTGGTTATTTGGAGAAAGGGATAGAAAGCCAGTTATAGAAGGAGTGTCAATTTCAGGTGATTTCATGGCAGAGAAGAAATAATCTGTGGAAAGGAGAATATTCAGAAAGAGGAAATGCTGTAGCTGGAGAGTTCCTCAGGAAAGGATTCTGGAATGACCAGGAATGGAGTTCAAGGATGAACAAAAAGTGATTCTACTCGGGAGAGAGAATGGGAGAGGTGATGCGAGTTTGTGGCATGGATTGGTTGTGACTGCATGCTGGTATACGGTGGGTTATGGCGGTAAGCGGAATTTTCGTAAAATGGTGCCATTTCTATTGGGAATTCCGGTAGAGAGGGTGTCTTAGCCGGAATTCCAAATATAGTGAGGTCGCATTCCCAGAATGCGACCTATTAAAATGTGTTCGCATTCCGTGAATGCGACCTCAGCGCTTTTTTTTTTTTTTATGTGAACGATCTTGAGGTCGCATTCAGGGAATGTGACCTTGCTTGATAAGGTCGCATTAAATTTTAGAACGCCTTCCCTGCGTTGTCGTTCTTAAGCAAATATTTAGTGCACGCAAGACCCTCTTCGCCGCAAAGCCTTCGCCACTTCCAGCTTCCCTTCGCTGCCCATTTTGATAAACCTCTTATAGAAGGTGAGAGCCCTCATTTTGAAGCCACTCTATGGTTCAGAGTGTCTTTGATTGCAACAGCTCTATTAGGCCTATATTACTTGGTGGTTTGCATAGTAGCCTTCATTGGAGGTGTTCAATCGCAATGGGATTTTGTGGAAGCTTTGTTCCGGTTGTTTCAGGCTGTACCTCACCTTGCAATTTTGGTTCTTGTTGCTCACGAGAAGAAATTTGGAGCTGTTTCTCATCCTATGTCGCTTCGAACCTATTGGGTTGTGAGCTTAGTTCTTGTAACTTTATTTGCTACTGCTGGAATTACCCCTATAATAACTATTAGCAGAGGCTTGGATCAAGATATTTGGATAGATGATGTTTTTTCCTTAGTTAGTTTTCCGGTCTATGTTTTTCTATTCATAGTTGCCATTAGAGGATCATCTGGAATTAACATTGTTAAGGAACCCAATGTTGGTGGCAACTCAAGAGCAGTGACACAAGAATCCACTGAGTTAGATTCTAATGTCAGTGGCTATTCAAGAGCTTCTTTGTTCTCCAAAGCAACATGGCTATGGCTGCATCCGATTCTGACTATGGGATACCAATCACTTCCACATGTTCTTCGAGCTAAAACATTGGACGAATTCTTTGAGAAGAATTGGCCTAAGCCTGGTGAGAATAAGAAGAATGCTGTACGAATGACGTTGATCCGATGCTTCTGGCTGGATCTTTGTATCACCGGTTTCCTAGCTCTCGTGCAGCTGCTTGTAACATATACTGGTCCAATCTTGATTCAAAGTTTTGTTGATTTTGCCAAAGGGGATAGGAGCAAGCCATACGAAGGATGTTATCTTTTTTTTATTCTCATGATTGCCAAAGTTATTGAAGTACTCACTTCACACCATTTCAATTTCTAAACCCGGCAACTTAGAATGACCATGAGGGCTGCTCTAATCTCTGCTTTGTACAAGAAGGGGCTCCAACTTTCTTGCTCCTCTAGGCAGGCTCATGAAGTAGGACAAATTGTCAACTATATGGGGGTGGATACATAGCAACTCTCCGATATGATGCCGCAGCTGCATTCACTATGGTTGATGCCACTACATTCACTGAGGTTGCTTAATTAAAAAAAAAAAAAAAAAACATTGGCTGAGGTCCCATTCAAGGAATGCGACCTCAAGGTTGCTTAATTTAAAAAACAAAAAAAACATTGGCTGAGGTCGCATTCCGTGAATGCGACCTCACTACTTTTGGAATTCCGGTTGAGACACCCCCTCTATTAGAATTTCGAATGGAAATGGCACCATTTCACGGAAATTCTGGGTGGTAAGATATGCCAAGTGGATATATTACTTTGACTTAGGCTAAGAGTTTATAATAATAGTCAAATTTGAGAATTTATCTGTTAGAAAAAGTACATAAGGAGTCGATAATTTTAAAATTTTTAGGAGATACCTTCGCTCAAATTAAATTATAAGAGATACATAAACATGCTATCTTTTTAAGGGTCAACTTTTAACTAATCAAGTGATAACAGGATCAATTTTTTTTTTTTTTTAAATCTTCTTAGCAATAGTATTGAAAAAATATCATAAATATATTGTGATATCAAATAATGATTAAATAATATATAAATATAAATTTAAGTATCTATTGATAATTTAGGATGTTCATTTTAATAAGAGGAGGATAGTTATTAAGTACTAGTACTATTAGACTCATGAGTTGTATTTTCTGACTTAAAAGCATAGAGATTATATTTAGTATTCGAACGACTAAATAAGCCGAAGTATAAGAGATATATTATACTATACAAGGTTTGAGTCACCTTTATTGTTCTACCTACTTAATAAATCTTAGACTTTGTTTACCAATTTGGGCCAAAACACTCAGCCGTTCTGAGGGTACCGGATGTGATAGTTATTATAAGAGTGAATAATTAATGAAAAATATGAGAGTTAAATAATATTGTATACATAATAAGAGGTACATCTAGAGTTTTACCTACTTGTTTAGTTGGACTTAAACTTTGTTTGCATGGAGTGTAATAATTGATATAAGCGCAGATAACTTCTAATTAAAATTAGTTTAAAATATATATATACTAAAATTTAATTAAAATATAAAACATCACAGTAAAAAATTAAAAAGAAAAGGAAGTGTACAAAAAGATTTTTTTTAAAAACAGGTTGAATTACGAGTTAAAAAGTGCAACGAAAAGATCCAAGCATATTAAAGGTGACCATCGAGAACACGCAATGCTTCCTCAGCTAATGCTACAGTTCCGCCGTAAATAGAAGTAGGATGTTGGCCTTTTCCCTCAAATGGAGACTTACTCCTGCTGAACCATAGGAACCCTGCAACATTTGCAAGGACGGCAAGGTTTCACTCTTAAGAATCTTAACCCTTTTCTCCGTCATACTGCCAAGTCCTTGAAACTCCCACAGTTCATCCGGTTTGGACTGTTTCAAAAGAAACACCAAATCTCATGTGTATACATATATATATATATATATATATATATATATATATATATATATATATATATGCAAAATAAAATTTCTGATTAGTTGTGAGGTCTATCGATGTCCCCCCCCTTTTAACATCAAGGTCTTCTCAATTTTATATGGAAAAAAGATAAACCTAAGAACTAATCAAATTTCTTTTGTTCTATCTATATATTTGATATAAACATTGCACCTTTTCTGATGCATAACGTCACCTACCTCACTTGCCTTCAAATTCCATTGCTCCAACTCTCATAATCTTGAACGTGATATTGTTTGTTTGTTTGTTTAGTTATTGTAATTAAATTAAGACATTTAGTGTATTTGATTTTTTATAATATAAAATTTAAGTGAACTTAGCTTTCAAAACTTAAATTTATATAGATATAATTTGCCGCACTTTAACCCTAACTATTTGTTAGACCAAAAATTTTCCTCCCTGCCCCTTCCCATCACTTGTTCCTACTCATCTCCGTTTCCAGGCCAAATCCATAGGCTCGTTTGCTTCTTTATTTATCCATCTTTGTCTTCTGGAGCCTAGGAGAAGCAGCCCATACTATCAAGGGGCAAAAGAAAGGAAAAGAAAAAGTAGCCTACCCCTCTAGCTTCTATTTAAGACTATAGTTTTCTTCCAAAAAAAAAAAAGTTAAATATGTGCCTAATAATTTAAAATTATAAAAATTTCTCATTTTAACTGCTAGCATTTTCTGGAAAACAAACTAGGCATTGAGAAAAAAAAATCAGAGAAAACAGTTTAAGACCGAAGGTTTCCCACATGGTGAATCTCATTTCACTGTTTCCAGTTTACCTAAAATTTTCTCCCTCTATCTTAAAAATAGAAAAAGAAAAAGTGAATTTTGGCTACTTACTGACCAAAGGATGCAATAGACTTCAGATTTTGAATAAATTCTTCGCCTAATCAATTGTGCAAAAATCAACATAAAGTTCTTACAAGTTAGAGAAAGGATGAATTACTTAGCTACTGATTTGTACCTGCAAAGAACCTTACACCTAAGTACTCTATCATGAACATAGAAACCAGGCATTACCATCATCTTAACCCTGCTAGAACCATGTGACTTTTGCCTATCCATGAACATATCCTCCATGAAATGAGGATCATAGTTTCTGTTCTCTTCAACTCTTAGAATCCCGATAGGCGGATTGAATGAAAATGCGAGCAAATGCAGCAGCCAGATGCATTTTGCAGCAACAAAGAAGGTCTGAAGGAGCTGCTCAGGCCATGGTCTTGTCCAATTCAGAGCTGTTATAATGTAACTCATTTTCTGATCACAGAACTTGCTGAACTCTTCACTATAGTATTTAGTTCCCTTTCTTAACACTTCATTCCAGCTTAAATTCCTTAGCGCGACAAACGACTGGAACTGTGCTTGTCGATCTTGTTGAGGATCCAAGAACTTTGGGGAGCCGTTTTTCTGGAACACACAATTTTCGAAGTCCTGGTAGAGTGATTGGTTGATGATAGCTTCTAAGTGGTACAAAACTGCTTTAGAAAACTTCGAATTTAGCGAGAGTTTGTAAGGTTGAAGCAGCAGATTCAGGTTATCCCTTAAAGCGTTATCAGTCTCTTCAACTTGTCCCATAAGAGTCTTGCAAAATTGCTTTACTGATAATCTTGCTTCTGATACCATCTGCAGAAAGCCCTCAACCATTGCTTCTTCACTTACAGGTATCGAGTATTCGCTATTTTCATCAATGGATTTCCCTAGCTTTGGAAGACTTCCAAGCTTCTCAATAGCCTGAGAATTTTTCATCTGCACTGCTTGTCTTAGGGCCTTCTTGAGTTCCTCACAATAAGTCTCTAAGTACTCAAGCTTCTGTTTCAACTCCCCGATTGAAGATTTCATTTCTGCAACTTCTACTAAGGCTGTATCTCTTCTCTCATTTGCTTCTAACAGCTCTTTCTTCAATGTCTCAATTGATACCATACCAAAGTCCTTAAAAATCTGGGAAACCTCCTCAGATTCTGTTCTGTTCGGAGAAATCTCATTTTTGTTCTTCTTCTTTAATCTAGGGAACAACCTTGACAAATTCAGTCCTCGATTTTTTGGTTGTGAATGAACAGAAGAGTGTGAATCTGTCAATGGCACGACAAGGTTCGAGTTCTTCACATTCCTGAAAGCTGAATCACCTGTGCTTATTACAGCAGGATTGCACTTATTGCAGGATGATGTTGATCGAAATTCACCTAAACTATTTCTCCTAGATTTGCAGAGATCAGCTCCAGGAGATGCTTTAAGCAAGGTTATGTGGTTTGCACTTGACCCCGTGACAGATCTCTGATCTTCAGTTGGACAGGTGTGTTCTACATTTACCGAATCAGAGGGAATTCCCTTTCTTGAAGATGCATTGTTGGCCTTTCCATAATTGGACAGACTGGACTGGTCACCATGTCCTCCTAGGCCGTATTCATCCCAACTTTCAGCATAATTTCGATTCTCGAAGCGAAATTGTTGATAACCTGATAATGGTTCCTCTTCATAGCTCTGTTAAAACAAATTAGTCCTAATAAAAAAAATACAAATTCGGATAATTTCACATATCAAGAAACTAATTTTTTTTCATTATTCCCAATTGCAGAGATAGCTCAACTAAGTAGTCAAAAGGACTGCAGTTGAATGTGCAACTGAAAATTTATGAAACCTAAATAGAATAGTGACATCAAAGTTGACAAAAACTTCATGTTTGACTTTCAAAGCCTTCTACACAACGCAATATATAAAAGAGAAATGGATGCAATAAATATAAAGTAGTTACTACACAATTTCACCGCAGATTTCAAAGCTAGAGGGCTGTGTTCTATTTCAGCACAAATTTCAAATTTGTGTAATTTTCAAGATGGTCCCAAGATGCAAATGTGCAATATATATAGCCCACGCTCATTAAAAGAGCTCCATAAAGCTTAAAGTGGAATGAACAAATGACATTCAGTTTGTGTAATCATGAACACAAATTGATGTATTTAATGTCTGACCAGAGAATGAATTAATCATGAAACTAGACCTCACTTCTACTCCACTCAATCAACCAAAGAATTAAAAAAAAAAAAATGATTCTTTCTTTTGCCAGCAAAACTATAATCATAACTGGAACAAAAAGAAAAGAGTAATTCAACGAGATAAAGACTACTTACTGGTGTAAAAACTGGGTAATCTTGAGCGGAGAAGTGAGGAACATGGTGTGAAACAGGTGATGCAGAAGGGAACTTGACATGGGCAGGGCTATTGGCTTGCATCAGAGCAGCATGAAGAGCTCTGAGCTCCACTGCTTTGGCAATGGCAGCTTGAATCTCATGTCTGCTAACGTCATTGTGAATGCTGCCCTCCTTACCATCATCATGATATTCAAATGTTTGAGTCGTTGCAGATGTTTCAGCCATGAAAGCACAGAGAAGAGCATGAAAAATTCACAACCCAGATGAAGTAGAATGCTCTTGTAGTATCAACCAATATCCCCCTTTTTTTTTTTTTGAATCAAGTCTCCGAAACTATTCACAAGAAAAGATAAACAACCAAAAGCAGGATGAAGTGAGCTTGTGAATATATCCTATGTATGGCCGGCTTTGTTTTCCAGAGCAGTACTAGGTCCTATCATATCCAGTAAAGGATTCCAGGGAGCCAGAATGTGTGTGTGGGTGGGTGGGGGAGAGAGAGAGAGAGAGAGGAAGGGGTGGGCAGTGGGGGGTGAGGGGGGAAGATGGAAGATGTACAAAATGAGCATTTGTCTTTGTTGTTAAAGGATGAATGGAATGAGTGCATGTGAAGGCAGGTGTTATAGTAATTTTCACTCCATTGCAGGCCTGAAAAAGAGTAAATGACGAAAACAGTCATTGCTATCTTTTTTTTGAAAGGGAAAATTTTGTCCCGGCAAAAGACTTTATAAAAATCTTGTACATATTTATAGCCTATATAGTTACAGTCTAAAATTATATAATACTTTAAATTTATATTTGAGCTCTTCAAGATATTGGGAAAAACCTTTTGTCTTACTAATAATATGTGCACATTGTTATGAACCAGTGGTTTTGCACATATTATTGCTTCTTTTTTCTGCTATGATTTGATACGTGTAATGGGTATGGTAATTAAACTTTAGTGGGTCTGGTTTTGAGACCACGTGGCTAGTGGAGAATTAATATTTGAATAGGCATTATTATACGATACTTAAGTTCTAAAGTACACCTTACTTTTTGACTAGTTGGGAAATCAAAAATGATGTAAATACTAGTACCTTTTAAGAACAAAAGGCGAATTGAGATTGCACTCCCAGGTTTTGGAAGGGCACTATGGCACAGTAAATGGTTTTACATTTTTATTCTTGAAATTCCAATTATTTTCTAGGTAACGGAGTGAATGAGATTATTATCATTTTAGTGTATAAATGATGATTTTTATTTAACCTATGATTGATACAGTTTATATTATCGCTTGTAATTTAAACAAGAAATAATAGACTTATTTCACAGAAAAAATATGATCGGTTATTTTTCGAAAAAAAAAGTTCCATTCCATGAATCAAATTGAAGAGCCGTTTAATTCATTTAAAGGAATGAGAATTATAAACTCACTATGATAATGGGTTTGATCAAAAGTTTTATCTTTATTAATTTGATAAAAGTGTGGTACGAGTTGTTAAGTGAATTTAAATAATCTTCAAATAAAATCTAAAAAAATCTCACTATTTATATATTAATATTATATATATATCGTATTAGTTAATTTAGTTAATTAATTAAAATTTTAAATAAAATTAAATAATTTTTATTTCGTTAATTAATTTAATTAATTAAAATTCTAAATGAATTTAGATAATCTTTATTTTTCTTTAAAAAAAAAACTTCATTTGAATTCAAAGCGGTCACATATCATTTTAGGATTCTACTACGTGTCGTTTTAGGAACCCTTCTTTTATATATATATGTGTGTGTTTCATCATTATAATGGGAATAGAAATTAATAAAATTTAAGATTTATCTTTTCATATAGAAATAGAACTAGAAACTTGGAGTTATGGAGCAATCTATATGAAAATATATTTTAAATAATATTATTATAAATTTTGATTTTTTTTATAATAAAAGGTTAAATTTAAAAAGATATTTCTTAAAATTTTAAATTTTTCTCTAAAAATAAAATTTTTAAAAACTGGGGACGAACTCCACCTTCCTGCACCTTTAGCTCTTTTCCTACTTCCATATTTGTTTAGTTTACCTATTACAAGTTTGGAATGAGAATCAACAAAATTTCTTGTAATTTATTTCTAATATAAAGCGTCCACAACAAAATTTTCAAAATCAGTAAAGTGATTATTTATAATGAAAGAAATTTTATTACAAACAGAAAAATTAGAGAAAAGTAAAAACAAGAAGAGGAAAAGAAAAGAAAAGAAAAGAAAAGAGAATATGGCGGTGGCAAGAGATTGTGAGAGAGATAATAGAATAGAGGAAAGTAATTGACCATGAAAGGGGAAAAAGAAAAAGAAAATAGAAAAAAAAATGATACTTTTGAATTTGAATGACACAAGAATGACAATTCTTGAGTATAGAAACTTATATTATTTTATTTTAAAACTCGTAATGCCCAATCAAACATTATTCTCCATTATTTTCATTCCTTGCCTCAAAAATCTTAAACCAAAGACCTCCTGAAAGTTCTTGTTTAAGGAAAAATTGGGATGCAAATGAATTTTTGTTAAAATTATCCGTATATGATTTTAGTAGGTTTATTATATATGTGGGTAATCATTTTTGCACACAAAACAAAGTTTGAAAAATAAAACTACTCATTCTCTTCCGTTAAAATTGATAGTTATTGACTTGATACAAAAATTTATACAAAAATAAAAGTTAGAATATATTAAAAATATAATATAATAAAAATAATAAATATGTGAATCTCACAATATTTTATATCAAATCTAAATATTAAAAATAATAGATATAAGGTATATTAATTATTTTATAATAAATTATATAGTAAAAATTTTTCTTTTAAGAAAAATATCAATTTTTAAAACAACTCAATATAATAAGTATGTTAATTTTGTTGGGACAAAAAATTATACATCTTTCTTGTCCTTTGTATTTGCAAGGGCTGAACTCTTTCTTCTTCTGTGCTGTATTAGTCAGTCTAGCGATAAAATTTTGTTAAAAAATAAAAAAATAATAAATTATGAGAAAAATGAAGGACAAGTTCGTCCGATTTTAGTATATATTAATGTGTCCAAAGGCAGAGTTGGCGTTTGGCCCAAATTGTGTGGTGGGGGACAGAAGAATCCAATTCCTTCCATAGGCTCGTTGTCTTCTCCTTTTGCCCACCACTGTGCATCTCGTGAGATAAAATGACACGGTGGGGACCAAACACGCCCTTATTTGTTCCTCAATTACAATAAGTGCCCCCAACAAACCAATCATTCATTTAGGTGGAACAGAATATCCAAGTCACACACACCAAGAATCTAATGGCCCTCCAAAAAACTATGCAACTAATCATATCTGCATTAATATTTCTGTAGTCGAATATTTTTATTTTATCGGAAAGAACTAAGACAGTTTGTAAATATTTAATTTTATAATTTAACAGAGTGGAAATTTTAATTCTGTAATTTTAAAAATAGATATGTGTGATTTGAATTTTTTATTTCACCTACAGGAATGATTGGATATAACTTATGTTACTTTAGTATATGCATGCTATTTTCCTTTTCTTTTATTTTTGACATTAATAAGAAAAGTGTGTAGAATTTATGACAATTATCCCGTTTGATAAGACAAACATCTAATTAATTTATAACCTAAATCGAATGCTATTTTTTTTTTCTGAAATAAAATAAAATGATTTGGTGTAGTATATACAAGACTTTTTTTTTTTTGGGGGGGGGGGAGTATAAAAGTTGTAATTGAAGGATTCTGTTTGAGATTTATATATATCAGAATGGAATTCCAGGTAGGAATAAGGAAATGTTTAATATAAAGCTTTGGTGGTTTCCCATTATAACTACTTTATTGGAAAGCATTATTTTTTTAATTGGAATTAAATTGCTTAATCAACCACCCTTCAAAAAGGCCGGATGATTTGTCAACCTCCCCACATGCACAAAAGTGCTTTCACCCCTTTTGATCCCTTTTCCCCTTTTTTGATTTTCTTCAACTATTGATTGCGTAAACAACGAGGATAAATTGGATTGGAGCAATTCATAATATGGCTTTTTTAGTTAAAATATGATTATAAAAATTTATTTTTCTATCAAAAAATGAAATGTGAATGTAATTTAAGATTTATAATGCTGATAAATGGTATTTTAATCAATAACTATTCTCGCCCCAAAATATTAGTTGCATTTAGAGTTTTTTTTCCCTCAAAATATTAGTTATTTTAGGAAATCAACAAAGTATTTACACTATTATTTTTAGCCTTAACCCTATTTCTTATTATTTCGTTATTTTTCTTTTCAATTTTCAAAATATTTGTATAAGAGAAGAAAATGCTTGTGTAAGAGAAGGAAGATACTTGTATGAAAAACTTTGAGTCATTTTATGAATGATAATTTAATTTTTTTACACCAAAATAATTATTATTTAATAATTTTCTTAATATATATAAAATCCTCATTGCATTTAATATTTTGGGATAAAAATAGTATAAACTAGCACCTTATCATAAATTGGATTGTAAACTTAGTAAATATATATGTAATTTTTTTTCTTTCAGTTAACAAGAATTGTTGGTAAAAGATGATATTGCTTTGGATTTTGACAGTGACAGAAAAAACAAAGCGAAGAAGGTGAATTTGATGAGGTTTGGATTTGACATTATAGATTCATCATTATTGTGCCGAATTAGCAATATGTGGATTAAAGTGCAAGCAACTTCTTGTCAAAACTTTTTTCCCCCTCATGACCACCTGGAATACTAGGCGGACTAAATTGCTTATATTTCAAAATTTAATGGGTAAATTACAATAAATTCAAAATAATTAGTATCTAAATCCATCACCTTTCTTTGCAAACAAGACTCGGAATTCTTATCCGAATAATATTACTGTCATTGGGTTTTCCCCTTATGAACTTATAGCCCAATCTCAATGTACCTTCTATAAATTTAATTGTTCCAAGTTTTCCTTCGAATGAAATTCTATTTACATGATTTAGAATATCATAAAATAGATAATGTAAAATGTTTAGATTATCCTTTGACTTATCAAGTATTTAACACCACTTCTTTTGGATCTTTTGTTGAGATTGCAAGGATATATAGTTTGTAGGGAAAATGTTGGTTTTCATGGAGCAAGAGAAGAAGAGAAAAGGTAAAGGAAATGTAGGGAGATGAAAGGTTGGCAGAAAATATGGAGGAGAGTTTGCGGGGAGTAGCAAATCAATATCCCTTAATTATGAAAGAGAGTTTGCAGCAGCTAGTAATGGAATCAAAGGGGTGGTAGAGGGAGGAAAGAAGAAGAAGGAGAAAGAGGGACGCTCAGTGATGGTAGCAAATAGGAAGAATAGAGGCAGTGACAATGGTCGGAAAGGGAGAAAGAATGAAGGTAGCAGTTAAGTTTTGCAAGTAGAAGATGGTTTTAAAATTTATATTTAAGGAAGATGATAATAAAAATAATTTTGATATTTTATATAAATTATTAAAAAATTAAATTTTTGGCTATAAAATTTCTCACGAAGTGAGCAAGGACAAGGAGGGAGAAATTGGAACAATTAAATGTGTAATGGTTACATTAAGATTGGGCTAAAAATTCAGGGGGTATTTTGTAATTAACCCGATAACCCATCAATGGTGATGAGTCAAGGATAAAAATTGGGTTTCTAAACTTTCTCTAGTATTCTTTTGCTGGAAATTTAAAACTAGTTTTCAAAAATTTGAGAGTTTTGAAGTCTCCCGTGTTCTTTCCCAATCAAATCTGTATAAACTGAAATAATTGTAAAAAAAATCTCCTGTGACTTTTAAATAATACGAAAAATCACAAAATTTACAATTTATGATATTTAAAACATGAAATGTGAAGGTCCAATGACCTTTTTCTAGCATAACTTTGACCAATTAGGTATTTTAATTCAAAATAATCTTTATTTACAACAGATTTTTTCAAATCGTAAGGAGTTTTTTTCCATCAAATTCTGAATACAAAAGAAAAAGCGATAATATCGATGGATAATTCAAGGAATTCCAAATACATAGGCTTAAAACATCTAAATTTTCTAAAGTCGTGAACTATGTACTCGTATAAGGTATAAAAACCTCGATAAATTTAATACCAATTGAATATAAGTTTTTATTTCATATTTAAAAAAAAAAAAAAGCACGCCTTTCCGACATGAAATCTTATATAAGCCCTTTACCTGCCAGATAGTAGACCAATTCAATAGCTTTTTTTTTCACCTGCCCTACTCTCCTTAACATTATTATGTGAATTAACTAAATGGCTGCTATATTTTGACCAATAACTATTTTTGAAAGGAAAAAAGGGTTCATTTTACAAATAAATGAAAATTTAAGGTGTGTGTGTGTATATATATATATATATATATATATATATATATATATTGCTATACAATTCTCAAATCCTAAAATTAAAAAAAAATACAATTCACATAATTTTATCTTTTTCTATTAAAAATTTTATTCGCAATAATTTTCAAGTTTAGAACAAAAACTTACAAAATAACAAAAAAATTACTAGTCACATACTTTCGTTATCTGTTCAGCTTAAAAAAGTACGTATTTTTATACATTTTTTTATTGTCACAAATACAATTGGAGACAATAATTAAATTAGTAATGGTAAAAAGTTACCTAATATTTTGTCTGTAAATGGTGGCATTGTGTGGCTATTTTAGTCCATAAAAGATTAGTTTGCCGGATTGGCTGCATATTCCAATCACGAACCCCTATGATAAAAGATTCTGGCTAGGAATTATCTTTTCCCTATTTATATATGGTCGCCCAACCTAAGTCCAGGGTGGGAATGTATTAAAATATTATTTTTATTTTTATTTTGATTTTGAAGAATAGCGTTTTAAATTAATTAATTAATTATGGAAAATTGCCTAAATGTGATTGACAGTGTCTCCTATAATGTATGGGTTGCAATAAGAATATCCATGCAGAATTTCATCTGTGTATTAGGACAAATTAAAATTATTACCTAAATCTCTTCAATTTTCAATTTGTGTATACTATTTCTTTATTGAATTAATCACTTTTATTAAATTTATTGTATTATCAAGTTCATAGAAATTAGTACTATTGTTTCTTTACGGAAATTTACTATATCTTATTAAATTAGTTACTGTTAGATTTACAGAAATTATTATATGAATATATAATTGTCTCTTCGATATCACAAAATATTTTTTTTTTCTTTCAAAGATACATACTATTAAACAAATTATTTTGTATTGGAAAAATTTTACTTTGCCATATAAAATAAGGTTGAATCTAATTTTTCATGCAGATTTTATTTTGCAACTCTTTTTTTTCTTCTTTTAACTTTAGTATCTTATATTGCCTATGTTTCGTTAATTTTGTTTATTTTTTGTAAGTATTCAATGACTTACAAAAGATGGTAAATTTTTTTTAAAAAATAAAAAGTAAGATACAATTAAAGACAAAAACGAAATATGAATGACCATGTACCAATCAACATAATTTCAAACGTTAAAGTTAACTTTTTTTTTTTCTCTATTTCGTCCGTTTCTATTCTAAAGTGTTGTCTCTATTTACAGAAGTAACTCATTGGCTTCGGTAAGAGTGATAGATCAAGTACGTACTTGTTAATTGAGACAAAAATTTTCTGCAATGGGCAGCATCTTTTGCTCCTTTAATCGATATATTCTTCTCCACTTTTTTTTTTTTTTTTTTTGGTTATTTGTAATATATTCCCTTACTCTTTGTCATGATTTCATTTTCACTTTCAGTAGTAGTGCCTGTAATGTAAAACCTCTCCTATACACATCATTATTGTGTTTTTGTGTTGAAGAAGGTCATGTCCATTTCAATCCTCACACACGTATATTCAGGCCAAAGGCAAGAAAAGAGATTTGTGTCTCTTCATTTGTCCAATATGGAATCAAACAAAAGCTCCAATGAATACAAGAAAGCCCTACAACCATTTATGCCCACTACAATTGTGTGACAGATGTCTTCTCTATAGTTTCACCAAAACTAACAGTCATCGGCAAAAGCAACAATATTTGAGCAATAGTTTTTGTGATGGCCTTCCACGTATAACGATCCTTATTATTTAGCAAAAAAAAAAAAAAAACGATCCTTATTATTTGTCATGTTTTCATTGTCCCTTCCAATAAAAAGAGATCCTACTTCCATGAGCAGCAGCCGAAAGTTATAGAATAAATTTGGAGGAGATGGTTTCTGTGGGAGAGGAACTCTGCTTGTCTAAGTGGTCGAATAATTATTTCCATTCCACAAAGAGAATAGATTTGCATAAAAAAATAGCATACTGAGTTATTTTATTTCGATTAGTTAGCGAATTATAATATTTTTTATAAATTTTTTTGGTCTTATTATGTGTCTTTTAATATGAAATTAAATTGATATTTTTTTAACATGATATTAAAATCATATAATTCGAAATTCGCGCTTTAAATATCCAACCCTACAAAGCCTCTTTGACCCAGAATAAGACCAAAAAACCTATCAACATGGTGAATTTAGCAATGAAAATGGATTAGTAGCTCCTGATAGTTGTCCAATTATGCAGGTGTCATTTGTCAAGGTTCTTTACTTTTCATTTTCTTTTTTCATGGTAAAACCACCCTCTTTGTTGCTTTTGGAGTTCAGTAGGAGAAGCCGGATTTGAAAATAAGTAGAGGTATTGGAAGAGGACGAATATGCCATGTGGTTTTGTCATTGGTGAAAATGTGCATGAGCAGGAGACAATCGGGCAAGTAAGATAAACAAAAAAAGAAAAAAGAAAGGGCTTAATTATTTCCTAAATTAGGTAGATTTTTTTTACACCCTTACAGTAAAAAGATTTTTAATTTTTTTTATCCTCTGGATTTAAAGTTAAATATCAATTAATTCTCGGGGCTTCACTATAAAGCCTTTGCTTTTGAGTTCGAGCCATGTACGGCTGGGGAATTTCGTCCAGCATATTGTGATTAATGAAATTTCAAGGTTTCTTAAAAAAAAAATTAAAAAATATTATGGAATTCGTAACTTTTTGATTAATGATCATAACTAATTTGGTAAAAGTGACATGCCTAGTTAGAAAATGATTACTTTTGTGAATTTAAGTCAAACTAGCTTGATAAAAGTTCTAAATTTTTGCCAAAAATAATAATTTTTAAAAGTATTACATAATAATACTCACAAAACTTACAGATTTTAGTTAAAATTTATCATTTTATACAATTAATTACTATTAAGTTTATAAAAATTAATATTCAAGTAAGTACTTATTTGGTGCTGTGGCGTCATACGCCATTTTTAGCCTTTTGAAAATCTAATAACTATAATTTCATTCCCTTTAGCCCTTCAATAGATTATACGAGGCGTGCAATTTTTACATATTTTCAGTACTTAGATTTTGTGTTACTCATTAGGCTTTCATGAGTTGGAGAAGAATACGTTCCTAATTCATAGAGACCTTGTATATCATGAAAAATTTGGACTGTGTCCTTGGTTCATCTCCAAAATCCCATTTGCAAGCAAATTAGTCCTCGAAAGATTTAAGGGATAAATGGTTATTTTTTATATTATAAAAACATCATAATTTAATTAATTAGAAGCACTTATTATTAAATTTTAAATTCATCAGTTTAATTTACATTCTTGACTTCGAATTAGGAAGAATAATGAAAAAGTAAAAAGATGCAAACAAGCAAACAAAACCTAAGATATTTGCTAGATAGAATGCAAGTTCTTTCAATTTGTTCTTCACTTATACCAATTGCTCGGAAGGTAAGGTTTATATTTCTCTTTTTGCACTTTTGATTCTTTTATAAATTAATAGATAGAGATCTGCCAAATCCCTAACAAGACATTGGTGGTATTCTCCACCAAAAAAAAAAAAAAAAAAAAAGAAGTAAAAGTACAAAAATCATTTACCATATGGCATGTAAGAGCTAGCATACATATAACTTTTAATCCTAATATTAAGTTATATTTTCTTCCTTCTAGCATAAAACTTTTGTTCACTATTATGAGCTACTTTTTTCTATTTTTTTTTTGGGGAAAAAGAAGGAAATAGAAACAAAAAAGTTAATATTTTCGAACTATTGGTAAAACAAATAATTAATGTTTATTTATTTATTTTTGATACGGTCAAATTATTGGTAAAAATTTGAAGTTGTATAATTTCAAGTGTGCATCATCATCTTCGATCAAAGATTATTTTTAGGGCTTTCCTTCCTTTCAAGCTTTGGCTTTTTGGCTTGCCCATCCCCATTTACAACCAGCACAGCAACAAATAAAGGGCTCTACTGAAATAATATGAAAATTTGGAGGGCCAAATTGTGATTAACGGTGGCTATTTGCTCGCTCCGATGTTAATTGTGAAGCAGACGCAATGGCTCTTGCCCAGAATTGTAGGCCCATAACCACAATAGTACCCAAAATATCATGTCTTAGCCCATAATACTTGGCCCATTACTACAAGAGTATTAATATCTATTACTTTTTCTGTTTTAAAATAGGTATTTATAAAATTTTTAAATATATATTAACAGTATTAAAAATAATATTATAATTTAAAAAATTTATATTATATTTTTATTAAATACATAATAATTATTAATTAATAAAAAAAAAAGAGTTTTGATAAAAATTATCAATAAATTAAGAAGATTTTTTTATAAAAAGTTATGTTATTGATTTAAAATAAATACAAATAAAATAAAAAAATAATAATTAATTTTAAAAATATGTATATCATATTTATTTTGAATAAAATAAAAAAATTTCATAAATATTTATTTTAAAATAAATAGAGTAATTTTTTTCTTCGATAATTATGTTGTAATTAAAAGAAAAACAACAATTAAAAAAAAAAAAAAGCAACAGAGAAAGGGAAAGAGAAAAATGTCATTTTGGCGGGAAAATATTGCACCATACTTAGGGTAAAGATGAGATCACAAGACTCCATCGAAAAGAATTCAGGAAATTGGTAGAAGATGGATAAATACTTTATGCCTGCAACTCCATCTTCTCAATGCTCTAAACCTACCCTCCGGAGGTAAATTTAGTCGAATTTATGTTGGGTTTTCTGATATCAATTTGATCTTAAAAAAATTTATAAATGTTAAAAAAATTCAGGCCTCAGTGGAAGCGAAGTTTAATCGAGTTGAGTGGAAAGATTGATTCGACCTATCGGCACGACATGTATAATCTGTCAATGCAGTCGTATTCTCAGGTCAGGACGCCGTTTTCCTCTATATTTTTTAAAAATATAATTTCAAGAATTAAATTGCTTTCTAAAATTTCATTTTATTTTCTGGAATTTGTTGAAGGTTGGAGCTTTTCCACATAGATATCACATCCACGATGCGGCATGCCCAACTCATGTACTGAATTTTTCTTTCAATTTTTTGGTCTTTACTGTTCTCTCTCTCTCTCTCTCACATTCCAAATTGTTAATTATTCTTCAATTGTAAGTTAAAATTTGATGAATAAATTTTTACGCATTTTGATTTATACTACTAAATTTTGGAAATTCAGGTGTGGTAACTTTTTATTTTCTTTTCAATCCATTTGTTACTGTTCAGGTGAATTGGATTGTTGAGGCTAATCATCCAACCAGAAGGTTCATTTCTCTCTTGTTTGTACTTAAGAGACAAATTTTGCATTTATGAATTTAAGACCATGTAAAAATTAAAATTACTGAAAAAGGCTAATTGTTTCCTTCTAGTCTGTGCACAGGCAAGGTGTCTCAGCCTTAGAATTTGACAGCAAGGTACTGCATAGTTTCATTTTGTGAAAAGGATCAAATTTTTGAAGAGTAGAGTAATATTACTGTTTTTTGCCAGAATTGGTGTGGTGTGCCACTTTAATATTTATCTTCATGTATTTTATATGTCTTTTACGGTCATTTAACAATTCATAAATCTATTGTGCACTATATTTTTTGGTGCTGTTTAATGGAATTTTATGCAAGGATCGTGATAAGAAGTAAAATTTTGATTGAGTATAAAACAAAATGTAGTTTGTAGAAGAAAATTTTCACCTTACTAGTGCTCTGTGTGCTTTAGATATAGTTAAAAAGTTACAGAAAACATAAACTACTTCACTTCTTTTTGGCTTGTTGGACTAATGTGCAAAAGCATGTCAATATCAAGAAAGCCAAAGTGCTGAGTGATAAGATTCATGTTTCAATGCTAATGTCCGGTTTCAGAATCCACTTAACATCTTGTAAACCTAAATCACCGGGATTGGTAATTTTAATTAGTCAACGTCTTAATTCCTACACAAGCCTTGAGGAGAAGTATGAGATGAGAATATGACCTGTCAGATAATTGTCAATAGGGTGGAATTGTGGTACAGTTCTCTTCTGTTAATTTCGTGTTGTGGTGAACAAAATGGTCTGCTTATACTTCATTTGAGAATTGAAATATATTGGCTACTTTTATTTATGATATTCTAAAGAATCTGTTGCCATTTGTTATTTCATTAGTTGTGTGTTGCCAAATGTTAGTAAACATGATGCAATTTGATTCTAAGAGCAGAATACGTAGCATAGGTTTTATTGATTTCAGTGTCTATTTAGACCAATGAAACTTTGTGTTCTACTGAAGAAGTATATGATTACTGGAAAGGAACACAATTTTTTTTTAATAACAAAACTTCACTTCTCAGATTATTGGTGCGACCTCTGATACAGGCATTTGATTTCTCTCTTTTTTTGGGTCTAATCTGCCTTTTGAACTTTAGGGATACTTTTAAGTCCTTTAAACTGCCAGAAGATTTCTTGTGTCCATGTCTGCTAACTTTGTTAGCCTTTTCCTTTGTAGTTTTCACTTGTGAATATTGCACAAAGTTATTAAAGTTTAATAAAGGAGGAAATTTAACCATCCCATTACTGTGTTCCATACTGGTTTTCTTCTGATGACGATGACTTAAAATCTCATGTCAATCCTCAAAAGCTTCTATCTAGCATCTGACAGAGGAAAAGATGGATTTATTTGCCCTTCATATTATGGCTACTCTTCTGTTTAAAATAATCTATTATTTTGGCAGGGAATATATCTGGCCTCAGTTACAAAAGCAGGTTGCTTAACAGTGCACGATTTTGATGATCTTTATTGCCTTGGTAATAGTTTATTTCCTTTTTGATGTGCCTGTCGCAACAGAGTCCTTTTACATTGTTCTTCCAAATAAAATTTTCATCTATTGTAAGATAGAGCTGTTATGTCAATGCTATACATTGGTTAGCCTGTGCTTGTGACCTAGTTGCCTGGAAACTTCTGCTAGGTGCAGTGACGTATGTCTATGCATTCCAGTTGTCAAATAGAACTCTTGAGCTAATTCATCTTTATGATACTTTGACCTTTCATATTGCATCTCCCAAAATTCATTGGAACAGTGTTAGCAATAGTTTCTCTCTCCCCCCTTCTTATCTTCTTTTATCATAGTGGATTGACCTAAAAAAAATATTTGGATATCTCCAATTTCTTCTTGAAGAGGTCACAATGGATGAGTGGCTGTTTCATCCTTAATATTTAATTCCATTTAGTTCCTGTGCCAATTGGCTCGCTGAGCTTTTCTTTTTTCTGTTCATCTGACTTTTCCTGATTGACTTTTTCTCCTTCATCCAGGGAACTCAAAGAATTCCATAAATTTGAAAGAAGATGAAACAAAGCAAGTGCTGCATATTTCAACATGTCAACCACTTGATGTCGTTCGATGGAACCTCATGAACCAATATGAGGTTTGACTTTGTATATTCCCCAGTTTTTGCTTCTTGGAACATGAAACATGTATAGTTATTGAACTTGCTCTTTTACTCAAGATTGGATCCCTTAGTTGATCACCTAAAGATTTCATCTTGTTTAATGTTTTTCTCAAAAAAGTTGTCATTTTAAGAATTACTAAACTATGCTTGGTGCAAGAACCTGACTTGCAAAAAGAATTTCTTATCTTCATAGTTGTAGCATAAGTAGATCCCCTATGATTGGAACAAGAAGGCATATTTTTTTGAGGAGATCCTATCATGGTTAGCAAGTACTTAATTTTTTTGGATATTACAGAAGCTTACTGCATTTCTATCAAACATGCTGGACATAGAAAGCTTTATCAAGTTCGGAATGCCTGTCTTACCAATCTGAATCAAGTTACGAGATGTAAAGTTCTTGAATAATTGCTTACTTGAGTATGTTATTTCAAACATAAGAAGCTGTTTCTTCAGTCTATAAGAGGTCTAGAAAGTAATTAAACAAATATTTTGAAATTTCTTCCAGCTACAATATGAGCCTTGCTATGCATTTTCTTCTATACTTTAAGAGTCACGATGTAGCCTAGGATGGATATTTGTTGTTTGGGGTTTGTTTTTTCTGTTAAGGGTGTTCTGGTTTCAAGTAACTTTGTATGATTGCAGATGTTCGCCTTAACGGTACTTATTATTGAGGGTTGAATCACAATTTTAAATTAGCCTAAGTAACTTAAATATTGACTTTGTTGGCAACTGCTGTTGTTTCTCTTTAAGATCCACACTGTCTTATTAGTATTAAATATAGGTCCGAAAAGTCCTTAAATCTGTAAATTCTTATCTATTCACTTGATTGAAACGTTTTTAGGAAATTGTGACTTTAGTGTAAGGAATGGTGTGCTACCTTCTCTATGGATATCGGTCATCTGTAGAGCAGAAGGATATGTCTTTCTAATTAAGTTATTCAATTTATATCCTTAGAATGCCCCTTTTTTTTAGCAGACACTTTCCTTTCAACTTGAAGTCATCCTAATCCATGGCAATTTACTGTAGGTGACTTTAATGTAGGTTAACAAAGAAGGTAGGCATAAGACCTTTGCCAGGAGCCTGAGTTGTCATTACTGTTCTGAATGGGAAACTAGGAAGCAAAATTGGAAAATGAAAAGTGGAGGGAAGGAGTTGGGAGAGGGTGGGATATGGATAGAGAAAAGAGTAGAGGAGGGAAATTTCAATAGTTCTCCGTCTTGCTTCCTCTCCCCTTTCTGGATATTTGTTTGTAAGGCACATGATGGTTTTCAATGTTTGGCAAGACAACTTTCAAAATTAGTCTGTCTTCTTCTTCTTCTTCTCTCTCTCTTGTATTCCTGGAAAGTAGTTTGACTTTTTTGGATATTTAGATTTTACTAACATGACAAACCGACCAAGAAATGTTGCATTAGCTTAAAAGCTTGAAGTTGCAAGACTAAAGTTACATAATCCATTCTTTTGGTAAACTGTCTTGAAAACATACCTTTTTTTAAAAAAATTTTTGCTAAGTGAGGAAAATGTATAAGAATGGTGTTACAGAAACCAGTTTGCAAATGGCTCAAGGGTAGACAATTTATGTCATAACCTGTTCAGTGTTTAACCATCCAATTGTCCCTTGATATTTATATTTTTCAACTCTTAGGTGACATGTTTAGACTTTTGTAGTTGTAGCGTGTTCTAACTGCTATTTTATTTTTAGGATAAATTACCAGTTTGCTTGTATTCTTTATCATAAACATTTCTCTGTTTGATGCAGCTGCTTATTGCCTTGTTAACTTTATTGATTTGTTTTTATGAGTTTTTAATGATCTCATTCTTTGTTGGATTTCATTGCAACAGTCCTCAATTGAATAATTATTTTCCACTTTCCTCTAGGTTGCTTGCATTTCCAGAAAAAGCAGCGATGTTCAAATCTTTGACCTGGGGTATATCTCTTCTGAACCTGTTGAAGTAAGCATACCTTTCTAGTTTTGTTGTACTAAAATAATGAAAGATTCATCCTAGGTGCCGTGAAATTCTTTTTAAAGAGCTTTCGATGCCATATATTACTATACTATATAAAATGACAGTTTGAAGGGTTGTAATTGACATCAGGAATTAGCGAAAGGTTTATTAGATGTTAGAAATGGTTAATTGTAGGAAAGCTGGCACTTCTTTGGTATATAGATTGTGCAGTTACACTGTTTAATAAAATCTCTTTGAAATTGTTAAAGAAGAGGAACATTTCATTTAACCGATTAAACATGCTTTATGTATATATATATATATATATATATATTTTTTTTTTTCTGTTATGAATTTCAGAACATGTTGAGGTTTCAAATGAGAGTCTGGAACTTAGTGTAACTGCTTTAGTTTTGATACTTTCCACGCCTGATGGTGTTTGTTGAAGACTTTTTTTTTTTTTTTTGGGTGCTATGAAGTTTTGGGTGATTTCTCATGCCACTAGTATTGCAAAGGAGAATATTTGTGTCATCTTATAGGTCTTTCCAGAATGTTTTAGTATAAAATCCCAGTAACCTTGTGGTTTGTTACCATATTTTCTAATTGATTCTGATCAACAACTATTTCTTCTTTGTCGAATGTTATCATGCCTTTTCCTATCATGTTTCTGCAACTTTCCTGCCTGGATCTAAGTTTTTTTCTGCTTTTATGTGAATTATCATAGTAATAGGAACTTACCATAATTAAGATATTGGCTTTAGTACATCCTTTTAGCTTCCTTTGCACGAGTAAAAAGCTATTGAATCTTTTACTGGTGGAACTGAAAAACATTGAATTTGAGTTGGAGAACTTTCTTAATTATAGTTTATCTGTGTTAGAATTCTTTCAATAGAAATTTAAGAAAAAGGCTAGGCAAGCATCTTTTGTGACATTCCTAGCATCATATTTCTTATGTTTTGATTATCTTAAACAAGGATGGCCTTATACTTGCCTTCACGTTTGCTTAAAGCTTGCTTTTGTCAATTACTTGAAGTCCTGAATGGCTGAACCTGAATTAGTTTCTTTGGCTGCTACAGACATCTTCAATTTTATAAGCTTGATTTGCTTTCAGTTTTGTGGTAAATCAGTCTCACTATTTCTTCTGTTTCAGTGTCACGGGCATTTGGCATTATTTCAGATATTCATGCTACCTTAAGACAACTGAAGGATAACTTCAGTTGAAGAAATGCAGTCACAATTATGTGACAGTGATGTTGCCTATGTTTGCATTTTCCATTCATCATGATCTGTTTTGAACTTCTCTGCATTTTACTTGAATTGTTTCATATGTAATCTTCTAAGCTCCATGTACTTGCCATTTCAGGAACTACACTTAGATGAATTTGCACTTAAATAATAAATTTGGGAACTTTTTGCTTGTTGATAGTGATATCCAGTTCTTTCCAAATTCATGCAGGTCTTAAGAAAGAGACCTACAATCAATGTTCATGGGTGTAATGTACAAACAGGTTTATCTGATATTGCTTTTTCTTCAAATGATAATTCAAGGTTGGTAAACAGTCTGTTCCCTCGCAAACTTGTTGATTGGTTTTGGTGCTACATTCTATTTCAAATGAAGTTTTGTAGGTACTATTTTTAAATTTCTGTTTGGGAATAAATATAATTTATAGTTTAGTAAAATTGACTTTTGGAAGGCCATAACAAGCCTTTAGATGAACTGTGCTTCTATCTTTTGTTTTTGGTTTAGAGTGAAGTTAGTTAGAAATTTGTCTCCTGAATGTGTAAATACTATGCTCTTTATAACATAATCCCTCCAAATTCAGTATATTCTTTTCGGATCTCAAACTTTTATGGCTTGATATGTCATGTATCGCCATTGTTTGGGTGTTTCAATGTTTAAAGCTCATGAGAGTCTTATAAGCAAGAGCGCGAAAGGCAAATAGCATTCACTTTCTAACAATGATGCTTCTCACCTCTGTAGGAGGTTTTTGTTCACATATTGCTACATCAAGAGCAGTATCATGACCACCACTCCCTATGTGAATTCCTTCTCTAACTTTGTAAGAGAATTTGGATCTGAATCTCTTTCCATGAGGCTTTTACATTCCCAGATTAATGGAGCTGCTGAATGTTGACATAAAAACATGTTTAAAGCCATTGTTCAATCAGTACCACAAACCTCGACAATGGTGGGAGCCTACGAAGTTTCCAGCATTTTTTTTTCCTTCAAAGAAGAATGAGGAGAGTTCCAAAAGAATTTGAAGAGCAAGAGATTCTTAGAGAATAGCAAATGGTGGTACTTGAACTAGGGTCACTTCAAAATTTCCGAAAAATGGAAGAGAGAAAAGTATGCCTTTGTAATGAGGGAGTAACTGTAACTACGAACAAGGTTTATGAAATGCTATTAACTTAGCTATTGATAATGTTTCCCATCCAAGAAGTCCAACAAAGGTTTTTCTGACTTTGCCTTCCTACTTTAACTGGACCAATGCTACAGGCCCCCAGAATCCAATGGGTTCTTTGCAAGGTTGATCATTACATGTGTTATCGTCAATTTGATAGGGAAGTTCAATAGCAAAAAGAAGGTTAAGATGATCTAATTAGACAATGTTATCTTACAGAAATTTGATCTAATTAGAGAAAGTATTGCTATGCATTTAAGGGATAAATATTTATGGTCTACTATTGGAATATCTACCCTCATTGTCTATCGTTAGTGCATGAGAAGTTTGCCATTCAAGCAAGTGGAGCTATTTCTTACTTCTATTTCAACTGCAAACTTGAAGGTTAAGATGAATCAATAGATACAAAATGGTATTAGTTTTCTAATTTGAGTTCAAAGGCACTATGAGTATAACTACGTTTGGCAAGAGCTAGTGTGTCCATCTCACCATTTATGTTGTTGAACATACTTGTTTTTTGACTTGTAGAAAAAATGAGTAACATTGTGTTGTAGGATTATTTACTTTAGGAGATTCTTTGGATTTTGGGATATATGTAGGGACTTCTTGCAAACAACAACAATAAAAAACTAAGCTTTAGTCCTAAGTAATTTGGGGTTAGCTACATGAACCAATACAAGACCACGTGTGGTTATCTACATGAATTCTCTCCTTCCACTTCTTTCTATCCACTGTCATACTTTCATCTAAATCCAACAGTGACATATCTCTCCGAATCACATTCATCCACATCTTCTTAGGCCTGCCTCTACCTCTATCTAACCTATGTTGTCTCCATCCTTCAATTCCTCTAATAGGGACATCCCTCGATCTTCTCTGTATTTGTCCAAACCAATGCAAGCAATTTTCTCTCATCTTGTCTTCAATAGATGTCACTCCTACCTTTTTCCGAATGATCTCGTTCCTTACTTTATCATTTCTAGTATGTCCGCACATCCGTCTTCACATACACATCTTTACTACTTTCAGTTTCTTGCAAAGAGTTGCAAAATTTTCAAGTTAGAAACATTTGACTACTTTGCTTGAGGGTTTTATGCTTAATGTTTATTTGTGCTTGGAAGCCTTGTGGGAGGGGGGAATTTAGGTACCAGAAGATATTTTTCTTTGCTTCCACTTGAAAATAGCAGCATATACCATAGTATTTATTATTCCACTTGCAATTGAATTGACCTTCGGCTTGTTGACCAAGGTATTAAAAGTTGAAGCAATTAAGTTGTAAATGCTTCCTTGGATCTTGAACTACATGATTTAAATTCTTGTAAAAACTTAAAAAAAGCGTATCTAGTCTTTGGTAATTTGAGAAACCATAGCATTTAAGAAAGGAAATATAAGTATTCCATGCTATCTCTCCTTATCCCTTATACACATGTAGTAGAGTCTCAACCTTGTGGCAAAATCAATTCTTGATTTTTAACCTTCTGTTCGACAGGATATTTGCTTCTGACATGATTGGAGTAATAAATATGTGGGATAGAAGAACAAGTGGTCTTCCATATTTTGAGCTCAGAACAAATTTTAGTAGTGCCATTAATAGTATCAAGATGAATGCAGATAACCAGGTCTTCTTGGATATTCTTGATTTGTGTTTGGCTTAAAAAGCATTATATCTGGCATTAACATTCCATTCCACTATGGATGCTATAATACTCTTTCAAATTGTACTATCAGGTCATATTTGGAGCTACCATGCATGGCATTATATATATGTGGGATCTTCGTGGAGGCAACTCATCATCTGCTTTCCAAAACAATAGAATGGTACTATGTTTCACATGGTTCAATGCTTATATTTAATGGTTCTTACCAAAGATAGCAGTTTTGCAGAAGCTATATCTATGTAATTACTGTTAGATTCCTATTTTGGGTTTTCAAGAAAATGACAAATATAGCCTTTTGGATTGATTCCATACCTTTGATGTGTTCTCTACATTGCCTCAATGTCTCTGATAGATTTTTTCCATTGTTTGGATGCTTGTGGTATATTATGCTCTTGCTATGTGTTTAAGTATTTTTGTGCTGTGTTCATGTATTTGTATACGGCATGCTAATGTGCCTATGCTGCCATGTTGCTTGATATATGAAAATGTTAATAGCTTTCTCTTACTTGATAAACCTGTTCAACTAAATAAAGTACACTTGAATTCTACAATGATTTTCTTGTATTGAACCAATGGAATACAATCACTATTTATGTACAATTGCAGACATCTAAAAAGGAAAAAAATATGTAATCAATCTCCCACAAATCAGTACTTGATAATCTTTCCATAATTCGACACTCCCCCTCAAGCTGGTGAATGAATATCCTTGATTCCAAGCTTGCTAACATTATCTTGAAACATAGTACTTGATAATCCCTTCGTGAGAATGTTCGCTAAGTGATCCGTAGTAGACACGAAGGGAGTACAAATCTGTCTATTATCCAGCTTTTCCTTAACTGTCTATCCATTTCAATATGTTTCGTTCGATCATGCTGCACTAGGTTATGAGCAATGTTGATGGCCGACTTGTTGTCATAGTATAACCTTATCGGACCTTCCCATTGTATCTTCAAATCATCAAGGATTATTTTCAACTATAATAGCTCGTAGATTCTCTTTGCCATTGATCTAAAATCGGATTCAACACTTGACCTTGCCACTACTTTCTGTTTTACTCCTCCATGTTGCCACATTTCTTGCTAGAAATGTCCAATAACCTGAAGTAGACCTCTTGTCATCTAGCGATCCTGCATAATCATTATTAGTGTAGACTTCCAACCACCATTTTCTCTCCTTTTTGGAACAAAATTATTTTTCTAGGGTTTCCCTTTAAATATTTCAAGATCATGTGAACAACCTTGAGATGTGCTTCTTTGGGATTGTGCATAAACCTGCTCCTCTTGTCATCTAGCGATCCTGCATAATCATTATTAGTGTAGACTTCCAACCACCATTTTCTCTCCTTTTTGGAACAAAATTCTTTTTCTAGGGTTTCCCTTTAAATATTTCAAGATCCTGTGAACAACCTTGAGATGTGCTTCTTTGGGATTGTGCATAAACCTGCTAACAATACTAACTACAAATGCTATATCTAGTCTTGTATGTGTCAAATAGATCAACCTTCTAACAAGCCGCTGGTACAACCCTCTATTTACAACTTGATCTTCTAACGCATCACACAACCCATGATTGAACTCAATAGGAGTGTTAAATAGCTTGCACCCTAACTTCCCTGTCTCTCTCAACAAATCAAGCACATTTTTGTTGTGAAATGAAGATTCCTTGTCTTGAATGAGCTACACCTCAATGCCTAGAAAGTACTCCAAAATTTCAAGCTCCTTAATGTCAAATTCTTCAAGGAGATGTCTTACGTCTTTTTAGATTGAGTATTCCCTTTGTATCGTTCCCTGATACTATAATATCATCCATGTAACCTAGCAATGCTGTCACTCCCCCTTAATTTGAGTGTCTCATGGAAAGAGAATGGTCACCTTGACTCTATTTATATCTAAGGATTTCATAACTTTGGTAAATCTTCCAAACCAAGCTCTTGGAGACTATTTTAGGCTATAAAGAACCTTTTTACCCTACAAACCATTCCTTCTTTAAACTCAAAACTTGAAGGGACTTTCATGTATATTTCTTCTTCTAGGTCACCATGGAGAAAAGCATTCTTAACGATGAACTGCTGCAAATTCCATACAAAATTCGCAGTTAGGGACAACAGTACACGAACAGTGTTCATCTTTGCAACAGGAGTGAACGTCGCTAAGTAATCTATGTCGTAGGTCTGTGTGTACCCTTTGGCTACCGGTCTTGCCTTGTATCTCTCATCCGATTCATCAAACTTATACTTCACTGTAAAAACCATCTGCATCCTATCGGTTTCTTCCCTCTCTGTAGCTTCACCATCTTCCATGTCTTGTTCTTTTCAAGAGCTTCCATTTCCACCTTCATAGCATCCTCCCATTTCTTGTTCTCTAATGCCTCAGATAGATTTCTCGGAATGGGAATTGCATGAAGGTTGCTTAAGAAGGCTCTATGGGTTTTGGAAGATTTTGATAGGTCATGAACATATAAGGGGTGTTTGGTACAAGTTTTGGTTCCTTTCCTAAGAGCAATTGGAAGATCGACGTCACTTGCCTCTTCAAAGGCATTAGGCTCAGTTGGTGATGGGTTACTTTTAGTGTTTTGAACAACAACACGAATAGGAGATTGTCCCTGTACTAATCGAGGGATTGGAACTTTCTTCCTGGAATACATCAGAAGTGGTCGACTATCATTTTGTTTCCCCTTATTTGTCATCACATTAGGCTGAAGAGATTAATTGGAAGGATATGGATCTGAATCAGATATGGGTTCGAATGGACTTGACTTTGTAGGTTCAGATGGACTTGACTTAGAGGTGCGTTCGGGTGGACTTGACTTTAGACTAGGATATTTAAGAAGAAACACGTCCTTTGCTCTATCTTTAATCAAGTTCTCCCCCTGAAGATGGGAAGGTTTAAAAAAAACTTATTTTCGTTGAATGAAATATCAGTAAAGACATAGAATTTTCGAGTAGAAGGATGATAGCACTTGTACATGTTAGTGTGGAGGAGTACCCAATGAAAAGGCACCTAAGTGCTCTTGGATCAAGTTTTGAGAATGTACATGAACAAAAGCAACACTTCCCAAAGTTCTAGTAATGAGATTGTTAGAAGCGTTGAAATTTGAAAAAAATGATGTGAGATGCCTAATTAGATTTTTGAAATCAAGAATACGACTAGGAGGTCTATTGATAAGATAAGCAGTGGTTAAAACAACTTCTCCCTAGTATTGTTTAGGGACGTGTTTTGTGAAAAAGTAGGGGTCTCTGATATCTAGGAGATGGCCATTCTTATGTTTAGCTACACCATTTTGTTGTGGGGTGTTGACATAAGAGGATTCACAGATGATCCCTTCTTTTTGAAAGAATGGTGAGAGAACTTGATTGAAATAATCCCTAGTCTTATCAGAGCGAAACCACTTAATTCTCACATTAAACTGTGTTTTGAAAATGTTGGAAAATATTTTGGGCACCTGATTTATTTTTCATGAGATAGACCTAAGTGACATGAGTACAATTGTTAATGAATGAAACAAATCAATTGGCACCAGAAATATTTGGGACCATCCAAAAATCACTATGAATGAGAGAAAAAGGATTTACAATTCTTGTATTACTTGTTGAAAAAAGAGATACGCTTGTGTTTGGCAAGTTCACAGTCATGATAATGAAAAGACTCAGCAGACAGATCCTTAAACAATAAAGGAAACATTTTCTTAAGGGCATTAAAAGATGGATGACCTAAACGACGATGATAAAGCCAACCTTTTGTTTATGTGACGTGATAGACTCTAAAAGAAGTGATGTAGATAGAGGATTCTCAACTTTGGTTTTCCTACATTAATCTTCCATGATAGAGTAAGGAACAAGACAATTCAAGAAAAGGTGGGAGTAACATCCATTGAAGACAAGATGAGAGAAAATCACTTGCGTTGGTTTGGACATATATAGAGAAGACCGAGGATGCTCTTGGTAAGAAAACTGAGGGATGGAGGCAAGATAGATTAGACAGAAGTAGAGGTAGGCCTAAGAAGATATGGAGGGAAGTGATTAGAAGATATATGTCTTTGTTAGATTTAGATGAAAGTTTGATGGTGGATAGAAAGAAGTGGATGGCGAGGATTCATGTAAATGACCACACATATTCTTGTATTGGTTCATGTAGCCGATTTCAAATTTCTTAGGACTAAGGCTTAGTTTTGTTGTTGCTGTTTTAATCTTCCAGGGAATAAAGACCATCCCTCACTAGCACTTCCATTCGTCTTCTGATAGGAATCCATCCAAGTAATATGCCAAAGCTAAAGAAAGGGGATGGAACTACAAGCTACATTTCATGGCACCTTGGAAGAATCTAAGGCATGAGGGCCTACAAGGGAGAATTCAAGCAAAACCAACCAACAAGCCAAGGATGAAGAAGATTGTCAAGTGATGGAAGATCAAAGAAGGGCCAAGAAGACCAAAGCGTGAACAACAACAATAATTAGTATGGAGGGCCAAAGGAGCGCAAGAGGAGGCTGAAAACACAAGAAAACAGGCCGTTAGGGACTAGAACACACTTGGCTCTGGGTTTACTAGTACACCTGATGCCAGGTCATCACTGGAACAAAGTTCCGTTTCCAGAACACACTGGGCGTTGGGTCCACTAGTACACTTGGCGCGAGGTCACTTCGGGCCATGCCTTGTTTTGTTCAATTTTTCTACTTTTGTTCTGTTTTGTTTCCAATTTAATTCTTACAACTTTTAATATGTAATGGGGATATTTTGGACCTTTAAAAGGCTAGAATGACTGAGATTTCATCTCACCCTAGTTAGGTTTACATGCTTATATATATGGCATTATAACATTTCAAATGTAGGTTGGATCTTATTATTGAGATCAAAAGATACTCTTGAGAGAGTTCTTTGAGGGTTCTTCTATGAAGGCCAAGACCAATCTTAGGATTCCATTCCTTACCTTTGATTTGAGTCTATAAACTCCTAAGGATAGATCAAACTAACCTATCAAAATAGAATATTTGTTTCTTGCTAATCTAAGGGTCTAGAGTAGAGGTTATCTTTGGTTGCCTAGTTCATGTACTACAATTGTTCTTGATTCCTAGTTGGGTTGAGGGTTCTTAGGTATGAGTTAGTAGACTTGATTCTCATTTCTAGAGTTCTAAGTATTTTATTTTGGCTTAGGGTCTTAGTGTTTGAATTAGGTATCTTATTTCTTCACTAATTTCACTGTTTTGAGTTCTTAATTGGGTCTTGCATTTTACCCCAAATTTAGTCACGGAAATCATTGAGGAATCAACCCCAAGATCATATCATCTTCCTTGTGCCTTGTTCCTGAAAAACATGGTATGAAGGAAAAAACGTTACACTACGCTTGGAGTCATTTGTGAGTTTCTTGATGGAAACAAGTTTGGCAAATAGTTTTGGGACATGAAGGACATTTTTAAGTGTGAGGTGGTCATTAATCCGAATATCCCCTTGCCTTGCTATTGTTGCGATAGACCTATTTACTATTGTAATTTTCCGATTGCTTGAACAAGGAGTATAGGTAGAAAAAAATTTGGAAGAGCAAGTCATATGGTCGGTGGCTCCAAAGCCTATTACCCATAAATTTTGAGAAATCTTATCCAAGACATTAGTAGCACAACAAGAAGAAGAAATACTTGAAAATACCAGAGAACAAGTAATTGTTTTAGGAGACTTTTCTGGGGTTTCAAGCAATAGTTTAAACTGCTCACTTTCCTTCTCGTTAAATTTGGGTAGTCTGCCTTTGTCTCTACTAGATTTAGTGCTTGCTACATGTGATTGTCTTCTCATGTTTATGTGGGAAAATATGGCTAAAGGGTGTATTTTGGGAAAGTAAGGCTGTAAATATTGTAACACTAGAATTAGGGAAGTTTGATCCTTAAATTAGGAGATTTTGTAATCAGTGATTAGGAGATTTTGTAGGCAGTAATTAGGGATTGATTAGGAAATTTTGTGAATCAATTTATTAGGGTAGTTGCTATATTTGTGCCTTAGGCAGCTTGTATATAATTAACTCATTGTAATCTTTGAAAAATATATAAAAAGAGATTATTTTCTCTCAATTTCTTACATGGTATCAGAGCTATTCATCCTGATCTGCTTTTCATTTTTCTGCTTGTGCCTATTCTTTGCTTCTTCTTTTGCCGACTGGCCTTAATTGCTAGTGGTGTTTCGTTCATTTTAATTCCTACGACCAGCCAGCCGTAATTGCTGGTATTTCTCCTCTATTTTTCTTTCTCGTAGGTGCTGTATAGCCGACCTTTATTACTGGTGTTGTTTCCAATTGTTTTGATACTGATTTGTACCAAGCAGCTTTCATTGCTGTTATTCTCTCTTCGCTTTCAAGCAGTCTTCATCACTGCAGTCTTCTCTTTCGAGCAGCCTTCATTGCTGTCATTTTTTCTTTATTTTTCCTATTTAGGCAGCTTTAATTGCTGCAAAATATTTTTTTTTACCATGCCAACCTCCCAAACACGAGGTGTAAGTGCAAAATACTAGACGCTTCATGGGAAACCACCTAGCCGAGAATGGGAACAAAACGGGAGACAATCCAAAAGTGGACAAGCCAATGTAGTAGCTGGCCAAATTGTTGAGCCACAAAAGTCAGAAATTGCTAGTCTCGACTAAGATGAATTGGACAGGGTGAGTGCACTCATCAGCAGTTTAGAAAAGCCCTCAGGTACTTGTTCTTTGGCATATTCAGGTAAGTTTCCACTTTCTATAGGATTAAATGTTTCGGATACACCTTTTTCCACCTCTTGGATGATGGATTTAGGAGTTACTGACCATATGACCCCTTCATCAAATATCTTCACCACCTATTCCCCGTGCCCAAGCAGTAGGAAAATAGCCACTGTAGATGGTTCTTTGACCATTGTGGCAGGAATTGGAAGTATCCAAATTAACCCATTGTTAACCTTGAAAAATGTTCTCCATGTCCCTAAGCTAGTTACCAATCTGATATCTATCTAAAAACTTGCCCATAACTTACAATGTATGGTGATTTTTCATCATAATGGTTGTGTATTTCAGGACAAGAGTTTGGGGACGATGATTGGTCATGCTAGAGAACAGGGTGGCCTCTACTTCCTTGAAGTAAGTCAACCAACCATCCCCAAGGGTAAACCATTAGTGTCATTTGTTTCTGAGTTTTTGTCATCCAATACGGAGAAAATTTGGCTCCATCATCATTGACTTGGACATCCATCATTTGAGTTATAAAACTCTTGTTTCCATCTTTGTATCAACATTTAGATATTGAGTATTTTCATTGTGAAAAATGTGAACTTGCCAAACACAGAAGTGTACCCTTTCCAGTGAGCAATAGTAGAAGTTCTATTCCTTTTCATTTAATCTATAGTGATGTTTGGGGTCCATCTACTATTGCTAATATTTTTGGGGCACAATGGTTTGTTTCCTTTATTGATGACTGCACTCGTGTTTGTTGGGTCTTTCTTCTTAAACAAAAATCTGATATCAGTATTATTTTTCCAAATTTTCGCTCCATGATTAAAAATCAGTTTGGAGTGACCATCAAGAAAGTTAGGTCTGACAATGTATGAGACTATTTCAATCAAACTCTAAGTTCATATTTTCAAAAGGAAGGGATAATCCATGAGTCATCTTATGTGAATACCTCGTAGCAAAATGGAGTTGCAGAAAGGAAAAATGGTGATCTCCTTGAAAAAACTCGAGCATTGTTATTTGAACATTATGTAACCTTTTAGGGGGAGGCTGTTCTTACAGCAACATATCTCATAAACCGATTGCCATCTAGAGTCCTAGGATTTCAGAGTCCAATGGATGTATTGTCCACTTTCTATCCTAACTTCCATACCATAAATAATCTTGTTCTTAGAGTGTTTGGATGTACATCCTTTGTACATGTTCACAGTCACAACCGAGGAAAATTGAATCAAGGGCTCTAAAATGTGTATTTGTGGGATATTCCTCAACCTAAAAAGGATACAAGTGCTATCATCCACCCTCCCGAAAATTTTTTGTTTCTATGGATGTTACTTTCAATGAACGTGAATCTTATTTTCCAAACTCTTATCTTTAGGGGGAGAAGTTTGTGAGAGAAGATGAGAGTTTGGGTTTTGACTTGTTATTGGATCTTTCAATTTCAAATCATCCTACTTCCTCATCCACTAGTGATCCTGTCCCAATTCACTTTGAACTATCTGAGTCTGTTACAGTTTTCTCTGAACCTGTATTTGCTTAATCTGACACCATTGAGTTTGTTCCCAAAGATGCTAGATATGGCAAAGGAAAGATGTATACAAGGAAGAAGACGGCTGCCCCCAACCCTACGCAAGTCTAAGAGTCTGATTAGGTAATAACTTCTGAACCCACATTACAGATTGAAACAGAACCAGAGGTAGAGAGTGAGACCCATAGGGGTAGTAGTGACATAGACTTACCCATTGCATTGAGAAAAAGTGCGAGAGAGTGCACTAAAAGACCTTTATACCCCCTTGCACACTTCCTGTCCTTTCAGCGTTTTTCTTCGTCACACAGAGTCTTCCTCAGTAACCTAGAAACCATTGCTATTCCTTCCAATCTATCCGAAGCTTTGTCTAATAAAAAATGGAAACAAGCTATGAATGTAGAAATGGAAGCACTGGAAAAGAACAAAATGTGGGAGCTTGTGGAGTTACCAGTAGGGAAGAAACTAGTGGGGTGTAAATGGGTGTATACAGTAAAATATAAAGCTGATGGTTCAGTGGAAAGATACAAGGCAAGGCTGGTTGCCAAGGGTTATACTCAGACGTATGGAGTGGACTATCTAGAGACTTTTGCCCCAGTTGCAAAATTAAATACTGTAAGGGTCCTATTGTCTTTGGCAGCTAACTTTGGATGGGATTTACAGTAGTTTGATGTAAAAAATGCTTTCTTGCACGGAGATCTCCAGGAGGAGATATATATGGAGATAGTTATGGGAAAAGAGTTGCTGATCATATAGTTTGTAGGTTAAGGAAGGCATTGTATGGGCTTAAACAATCTCCTCGAGCATGGTTCGGCAGGTTTGCCAAGGTTATGGTGATGTTAGGATACAAGCAAAGTCAAGGAGATTATACTTTGTTCATCAAGCATTCGTCTTCAGGAGGAGTCACGGTCCTCTTAGTTTATGTGGATGACATAATTGTTATAGGAAGCAATGATGAGGAGAGACATTCTTCGAGTGAGTGCTTAGCAGAAGAATTCGAGATTAAGACACTTGGGAAGCTAAAATATTTTCTCGGAATTGAAGTGGCACATTCAGAGAAGGGTATTTTTCTCTCTCAACAGAAGTATGTAACTGATCTACTCTAGGAGACAGGAAAAATAGTATGCAAACCAGTGAGTACTCCGATAGATCCAAATATAAAGCTTGGACTAGCAAAGGAAGATGCTATGGTGGACAAAGGGGTATATCAACGTTTGGTGGGAAAGTTCATTTATTTGTCCCACATACGACCGGATATAGCTTATGCTGTGAGTGTGATTAGTCAATTTATGCACAGTCCAAAAGAGGTTCATCTTCGAGCAGCACACAGGGTGTTGCAGTATCTTAAAGGTACACAAGGAAGATGACTTCTTTTTAGGAGAAGTGGGGGCCTAATGCTTGAAGCCTATACAGATACTGATTATTTTGGGTCATTGATTGATAGAAGATCGACCACTGGATATTTTTACGTTCCTTGGTGGAAATCTTGTGACATGGAGGAGTAAAAAACAAAATGTAGTAGCACGGTCTAGTGCAGAGGCTGAGTTTCGAGCGATGGCTCAAGAAGTATGTGAGTTACTTTGGTTAAAGATCATTCTACAAGATATAAGGATCAAGTTGGAGGGCCCAATGAGACTTTACTGCGATAATAAGTTTGCAATTAGCATAGTTCACAATCCTGTGCAGCATGATCGGATAAAGCATATCGAAATTGACAGACATTTTATCAAGGAGAAATTGGAGAGTGGATTGATCTGCACACCTTATGTGTCTACAAATGATCAGCTTGCTGATGTGTTAACCAAAGGGTTAAGTGGTCTAGTGTTTGAAAATATTGTATCTAAGTTGGGAATGGAGAATATCTATTCACTAGCTTGAGGGGGAGTGTGGGAAAATATGGCTAAAGGGTGTATTTTAGGAAAGTAAGGCTGTAAATATTGTAACACTAGAATTAGGGAAGTTTGACTCTTAAATTAGGAGATTTTGTAATTAGTGATTAGGAGATTTTGTGGGTAGTAATTAGGGGATTGATTAGGAGATTTTGTGAATCAATTTATTAGGGTAGTTGCTATATTTGTGCCTTAGGCAGCTTGTATATAATTAGCTCATTGTAATCTTTGAAAAATATATGAAAAAAGATTATTCTCTCTTAATTTCTTACAGTTTGCACTTCGGTTTGGTTTGCCACGGAGTTTCCAGCATTGATCTTTGGTTTGTTGATGCTTCTTACAGTGGGTGTAGAAAAGAGAATCATGGCTAGAGGTCTTAGACGAGTTGGTTTGGACATCGGATTGGTTGGAATCTTTTGAGACTATTGTGCTTGACTCTTTTACACTCACTGCCTTGGTTAAAAGTGCAGAATTGCTTCCTTCGTGTGAGTCAGCATGACACTCCGTTGTCTTTCTCTAGCTCGGATGATTGAGATTGTCTCATTCAAAGAGGGCAACCCTTCGTTTCCTGAAATCTGCACTCTAACAGTATCGAAATCAATGTTAAGACCTGCAAGAAATTAAAAAATATGCTCTTTTTCAATAAATGTCTTCCAAAGCATAGAATCTTCACTGCTGCACATCTTAGTGCATTGATAATGGTCCAGTTCCTGCCACAAACTCTGCACTAAACTCAAGTGTTCAGTAACAGTTTAAGTCCCCTAGTTGGTTGCTGAAATCCTTATCTTGATTTCATAAATCTGGGTGGCATCGTGGACCTTTGGATATGTTTGTCGGACAGCGTCCCAAATCTCTCTGGCAGTTCCGAGAAATGTACACGTATTGCTAATCTCTGGTTGCATCGAATTCCATAGACATGACATCACCATTGAATACTGTTCATCGCACGTTATAAATTGGATCTTCTTTCGAAGGATCCGTGCTAATCAAATGGCTGATTTTCCCTTTGCCCTTCAAGAATGTGCGACGAGTTGTGGTCACTTCAAATAATTCTTCCCATTCAAACAGTATGCTGATTGTATGTGCTGCAAATCTCTAGTTGGATTGGCTGCAATCAGTGTTCTCCGTTGCAGCTGTATCAATCGCGGGTCTAGTAGGGCTGGTTTTGGTGATCTGGTACATTCGTGATAGAAGGGAGAGATAAAGAGAGAAAGGAGAAAGGCAGGGAAAGTAAAAGGATTATTGGAGATGAAAAAGAAAGGAATTCGGCCAGAAAAAATTAGAGTTCCAGGGCAAAGCTGACAGCTCTGATACCAACTTGAATTCTAGAATAATTTTCTTGTATTGAATCAATGGAAACCCACTATTTATGTACAATTGCAGACATCTAAAAAGGAAAAAAAAAAAAAAAAATCACCTAATCAATCTCCTATAAATCAGCTAGAAGCTACACATCAATTAGGATCTCTACAAAATAAGAAACCTCCAAACTAATTTACACAATCAAATCAAATAAAATCTTCCATAATTCGACATAATCAAATAAAATCCTTCCATAATTTGAAAATTACTTTAAACAGCTTGTATCAAGGTATTGCAAGTTAGACTTTACTGAGGTGTCTTATCATTTGATAATAGATTTCCGTTTATTATTTATTGGATTGATGTAAATTATATACAATGTTACATGAAGACAACAATTTTTACATGGATTTTGGAATAGCTGGAGGAGTTTAATAGATGTTTGATTGGTGGAGTTCTATTTATACAGGCAAATTATTCTCCTTTGACATCTGTGAAGTTAGCCTTGGAGCTGGAGAAAATTGATTCTCTGAAGGTATGAAATAAATATAATACGAATTTTTCATATGAATTTTGATCACAAAGTCCACAGGCTCTTTTCAATTTGTATTTGAACAGCTGCAAATATACGTATTACTTCTTGTCTGTTTCACTTTATAAACTGTTGAAGTGGACTTCATAATTTTTCATTAACATGGTCAATATTTGACCTCTTTTTGTGAAACTTTTATATCTCACAAGGGATCAAATTACAGATAGTCAAATTTCCTTTTGATCTGCATATCCTTCAAATAGTTCTTTACTTTAATGAGATATATGAAATACTGATACAAGAAAATGACTGTCTGACCAAAATCAAGTGACTAGATACCATTCATGGGTGTACCTTCGAATCTCGTCATACATTCAGTTTTCTTCTTTTGCATTTATAGCCTCTAAATGTAAGTCTTTTTTGCCACTTGGATATCATGGCTTTACTTTTAACAGCTAATGAGGTGGTGATGCAAACAGCCTTATAGAATAGAGGACAACCACAGAAAATAATAGGAAACAGCAACAGCTACGAAGAAAGTAGGACCACAGCTAAAAACAAGAAATAGCCACCAAATAGTAGTAAACAACAACCAGAAACATAAGTAAAGTGGTTGAGATGTCCAATAATTCACAAGATAGTAATTAGAATCTAAAAAGTTTGGACTGTTTGAGACCAGAACTGAACAGAAGATGTGGTTTCTGCTAGCCTCTCTAGCCTACAGCAGCGGCAGAGGTGCTGGTAGGCACCACGAGGTTGACTCCTCAAAACCCAAGCCTCCAAATCTTCAAACCCCTAGCTGCAGGCTTACTTGATCTTGTATAGACAATTTGAGGCCATTTACATAGCGACTAACCTTTTGGGTTTCAGTTTCAGCAAGGTTACACCTCATTGATAGCCTGTGAAACTCCTGCATGTACTTCTTCACTGACTTCTTATGTTGCCATAAATTCTGGACCCGCTGATATAAGGTTTGCTCAAAATCCCGAGGTAAATTTAGCCTTCGGCTTCTCCTTCATCTTATTCCATCTTCTGATTTTTCCTTTTCCTTTGTTCTCACATTCTTTTTGGTAATGTTTCCACCAAGTAGAGGCTTTTCTCCCACAAGCTTTACCTTCCTTTCTTCTGGTACATCCTTCCACTCAAAATAACTTTCAATGCTATCAACCCTGTTACAGATTGTATATAGGCTGATTTGTAGGGATTAGATTGTTAACAAATATAGGCTGATTTGTAGGCTAAATAATAGGAATTAGAGGGCTGATTTATTGTAATTAATATAGGATATTTTACTTCCTATTATAGGATCTCTATAGTTGTATATATACCCTTATAATTGATGAATAAAAGATAAGAAGTTTCATTCTCTTGTTCTGAAACTTACATGGTATCAGAGACAAGGTTTTGTTCATAGATATTTTTTTCTGGGTTGTTGGGTGTGAGAGAGGTTGCTGCCATATTCAAGGTGCAGGCTTTGGAGGTTCCTCTATAGACACCGCCAACTCAGGGAGGTACGTCGTGCCGATTAGCCAGCACCTAGTGACTCCTTGTGGGTAATCTGTTATCTTGTTGACTTTTCTTAGCAATTATGTCTAACAAAAAGACTGGAATTGTTTCTGATATGGTTCCGTTGGTTTCAAAAATCACGAACCATAAATTAAATGGAATTAATTTTCTTGATTGAAACCATATGATTGAATTATATCTACTCAGTATTTCTATGGATGGTCATCTGACTGATGATCCACCTACGGATGACTCTAGATTGTCGTGGATGAGAGACGATGCTCGTTTGTATATACAAATTCGTAATTCTATTGATAGTGAGGTGGTTGGTCTGGTTACTCATTGTAAGACAGTGAAAAAATTAATGAACTATTTGCAGTTCTTAGATTCTGGAAAAGGAAATTTCTCTCGTATCTATGATGTTTGCAAGGAGTTTTACAGGGCAGATAAAGGAGATAAGTCTCTCACCAGTTATTTTATGGACTTCAAGAAAACTTATGAAGAGCTCAATATGTTGCTTTCCTTCAGTACTGATGTGGAAGAACAACGGAATCAGCGAGAGAAGATGGTTGTTATGAGTTTTCTAGCCGGTCTTCCGTCTGAATTTGAGACTGCCAAATCTCAAATTCTTTCCAGTTCAGAAATTTCCTGTCTAGAAGATGTTTTTCGGAGAGTTCTCTGTACATACAATACGTTACCTGTTCTATCTACTCAGCCTAACAGTGTTCTTCTTAGCCGTACTACCACATCTGACTCAGGAAGACAACACTACAATAGTGGTGGCAACCGTAAAAGCATGGGTTTAGGGTCCAACACCTCTGATAAGACTACTGGAAATCGTGGACAGGAGCAAGGAGAAATGATATGTCACTATTGTCACAAACCAGGTCATATCAAGCGGGATTGTCAGAAATTGCAGTATAAGAAAGCTTAGTCTGCCCATATTGCATCCAGTTCTGAGATCTCTGAAAAGTCTGTTACAATATCTGCGGATGAGGAGGCTAGATTGACTCAGCTTCAAGCAACAGTGAAACAGCCATCCCGTTATGTTACTGCTCTTGTCGAGACAGGTACACCCCAATACATGTCTTGTTTCCTCTTCTTCAAAATGGGTCATTGATTCTGGTGCTACAGATCACATGACAGGTAATCCTAGTTTACTTTCTAACTTTCAGCCACATAAATCTATCACTCCTGTTACTTTAGCCGATGGTTCAACATCCAGTGTTATTGGGTCTGGAACCACTAATCCCACATCATCTCTCCATTTATCATCTGTTTTGAGTCTACCACAACTGTCTTTTAATTTGATTTCTGTCAGCAAACTTACTCATGCCCTTAATTGTTGTGTCTCATTTTTTGCTGGTTATTGTTTATTTCAGGATCTCATGACGAAGAAAATTATTGGTAAAGGACATGAGTCTGACGGTCTCTACATTCTTGATACACCGAAACCAGGGTCTATAGCATGTGCCGGAACAGTCTCTCCTTTTGACGCACATTGTCGATTGGGTCATCCTTCGCTTTCTATGTTAAAGAAACTTTGTCCTCAGTTTTCAAACATTAATTCATTAGATTGTGAGTCTTGTCAGTTTGCTAAACACCATCGTCTTAGTTCTAGTCCTAGAGTCAATAAGCGAGCTATTGCTCCCTTTGAGTTAGTACATTCTGATGTTTGGAGTCCTTGTCCAGTTACCTCTAAAAGTGGTTTAAGATATTTTGTTACTTTTGTTGATGATTATTCTAGAATGACATGGATTTATTTGATAAAAAATCGCTCAGAATTATTTTGTCACTTTTCTTCCTTTTGTGCTGAAATTCGCACCCAATTTGGTAAACCTGTACAAATCTTAATAATGTAAAAGAATATGTTTCCGGCAATTTTCAAAAATACATGCTTGGGTAGGGTATTCTCCATCAGACTTCTTGTGTTGACACCCCTTCTCAAAATGGGGTTGCTGAGAGAAAGAATAGACATCTTCTTGAAACTTCTAGAGCTTTGTTATTTCAAATGCAGGTTCCTAAATGCTTCTGGGTTGATGTTGTGTCTACTGCTTGTTTTCTAATCAATCGTATTCCTTCCTCTGTTTTGTCTAGTAATACTCCTTTCTACACTTTATTTCCAAATAAACAATTGTTTCCTATAGAACCAAAGATATTCGGTTGTACTTGTTTTGTTCGGGATGTTCGTCCTCACGTTACAAAATTGGATCCTAAGTCCTTAAAGTGTATGTTTCTGGGTTATTCTCGTGTGCAAAAAGGGTATCGTTGTTATTGTCTTAGTCTCGGTAAGTATCTTGTGTCTGCTGATGTTACTTTTTTGGAACAAACACCTTTATCTTCATCTTCAGGTTCTGTGAGTCAGGGGGAGGATGATGATTTGTTAATCTATGATGTCATACCTAATTTACGTCCACCTCCCCCTACACCAATTAAGCCTCCCATCCAATACACCTACTCGCATCGCCCACATGCGCCACGTTCTGACTTGGTTGTTGAGTCTCCAGAATCATGTCTTGATGAACCAGTATCTTCGTCATCGGATCCGACTACCAAAGATGATCTTGATCTTCCTATTACTCAGAGAAAAGGTAAACGTACATGTACTTACCCAATCTCTTCAGTTGTTTCTTACAATCATTTGTCTTCCTCTTGTGCTTTTCTTACATCCCTCGACACTGTTTTTGTCCCTAAAACTGTTCGAGAGGCATTAGCTCATCCCGGATGGCGGAATGCTATGATTGAGGAAATGAATGCTCTAGATGTCAATGGTACATGGACTTTGGTTACCTTACTTGCAAGTAAACAAGCTATTGGATGTAAATGGTGTTTACTGTTAAAATTAATCCTGATGGCTCCATTTCTCGATTGAAAGCTAGACTTGTTGCTAAAGGATATGCTCAGACTTATGGCGTGGACTATCATGATACTTTTTCTCCAGTTGCTAAACTTGCTTCTGTCAGGTTATTTATTTTCCTTACAGCAACTTATGATTGGCCGCTGCATCAGTTAGACATAAAGAATGCCTTTCTCAATGGTGATCTTCAGGAGGAGGTCTATATGGAGCAACCACCTGGTTTTGTTGCTCAGGGGGAGAATGGGAAAGTCTATTGTCTGCAAAAATCTCTCTATGGCTTGAAACAGAGTCCTCGGGCTTGGTTTGGAAAATTTAGCCAGGCTATTGAGAAGTTTGGGATGCAAAAGAGCAAGTCAGATCATTCTGTTTTCTATAGACAATCTGATGGAGGTATTATTCTGTTAGTTATATATGTGGATGATATTGTAATCACAGGTTGTGACTCGAGAGGAATTTCGTCTCTGAAGTCCTTTCTTCATACTTAGTTCCATACCAAAGACTTGGGGATGTTAAAGTATTTCTTGGGCATTGAAGTTAGCAGGAGTAAGAAGGGAATCTTCCTATCTTAGAGGAAGTATGTGCTTGATTTACTGTTAGAGTCGGGAAAGTTGGGTGCTAAACCATGTAGTACTCCAATGGTTCCTAATTTACAATTAACCAAAGAAGGAGAATTATTTGCAAATCCTGAAAGGTACAGAAGACTTATTGGCAAGTTGAATTGTCTTACTGTGACACGTCCTAATATTGCTTATTCAGTGAGTGTGCTGAGCTAGTACATGTCATCACCAACTGTTGATCATTGGAAGGTAGTAGAACAAGTTCTGCACTATTTAAAGGTGCTCCTGGACGTGGAATCCTATATGGCAATCATGGTCATACTAGGATCGAATGTTCTTCAGATTCTGATTGGGCAGGGTGTAAGGAAGATAGGAGATCTACTTCAGGATATTGTGTTTTTGTTGGGGGAAATTTGGTTTCATGGAAGAGTAAGAAACAGAATGTAGTCTCACGATTAAGTGCGGAAGCTGAATACAGAGCTATGGCCAAGTCTGTGTGTGAAGTCATATGGGTATATCAGCTTCTCAGTGAAGTAGGAATTAAGGTCTCAGTACCTGCAAAGCTATGGTGTGATAATCAAGCTGCACTTCACATTGCTTCCAATCCAGTCTTTCATGAACGAACGAAACATATTGAGATTGATTGTCATTTCATTCGTGAAAAGATCCAACAAGGTTTGATCACTACAGGTCATGTGAAGACTGGAGAACAATTAGATGATTTATTCACAAAGGTTCTTAACGGGGTCCGGATTGATTATCTATGTAACAAGTTGGGCATGGTTAATATCTATGCTCCAGCTTGAGGGGGAGTGTTATAGATTGTATATAGGCTGATTTGTAGGGATTAGATTGATTGTTACAGATTGTATATAGGCTGATTTGTAGGGATTAGATTGTTAACAAATATAGGCTGATTTGTAGGCTAAATAATAGGAATTAGAGGGCTGATTTATTGTAATTAATATAGGATATTTTACTTCCTATTATAGGATCTCTATACTTGTATATATACCCTTATAATTGATGAATAAAAGATAAGAAGTTTCATTCTCTTGTTCTGAAACTTACAAACCCAATCAAGAAAATCTTCAGCTTCCATATCACCATCAAATTTTGAAATTTGTACCTGCACACCATACTCCTTAGAATTTTGTAGAGCACGTATAATACGATCTTCCCATCTTTGAGGTCTTTGATTTTGTCTTGGAGAGCTTTCATTTTCTGAACTTCTTCCATCTCTAGAACTGTAATTTTCATCTTCAGATTGCCATTGAATTTCATCTCTTGCTTCCCTAATATGGTCAGATTCATTATCATTGTCGTTTCTGCAATTTTGATTACAAACAGCTTGGTGTGAGCTGCCTAACCTGCTATTGCAGCTCTTCAAACATCTCAACGGTCACATACCCACCCCTATGACCCCTATTTCCTCTTCCACCTCTGGCAGCCATGATCCCATAGGATAGAACTTTCTCTGGTATCGGTTTGATGCAAGCAGCCTTATAGAATAGAGGAGAACCACAGAAAATAATAGGAAACAGCAACCGCCACAAAGAAAGTAGGATAACAGCTAAAAACAGGAAACAACCACCAAGTAGCAGTAAACAACAACCAGAAACTTAAGTAAAGTGGTTGAGATGTCCAATAACTCGCAAGATAGTAATTAGAATCTAAAAATTTTGTACTGTCTGGGACCAGAAACTGAACAGAAGATGTGGTTTCTACTAGCCTCTCGTGCTTACAGCAGCGGCAAAGGGACAGATTTGATAGCATGAGCAAATCTGCATCGATTGTGTATTTTTTAATGCAATTTTTTATTCTTATTCCATCTATCATTTTTCTTTATTTGCTTGTTTTCTGTGTGGTGAAAGAATGAAATGCATAACTGAATCTAGATATTGGAAAACCACAGGAAACTTGTACTTATACCGGCCACAAAGCTTCTAAGAGAAGCTAGCCCATGAGTAGCCACAAAGCTTCTTAGAGAAGCCATCTCTTATTTACTTCAAAACCCCTCTTAAAGACCACCTATCCTTTAAGTGCCCCTAACAAAATATCTTCCCAACAAAACACCCTGTTACATACTGCATGACCCACCATTAATTAACCTCTAAGGATCCCAAAAGGAAAATTACACAAATGCCCCTAACAAACATGAATGTGAAGAAAATAACAGAAGCAGAAAATATTTACAGAAAATGAGTTTGCATCACGTGGGTGTAGCAATGTGTGGGTTGATTAGATGAAAAAGAAAGCAAGAATGAATGATGCAAGACCAATAAGAGAAAGAGTGGAAGGAGGGAATTAAAGAAGGAAGAAGACAATAAAGGGATTAAATTTTGATGGTAGGCTTTTAGACAATATTTGCTCTCAGTCAAAGGAAATGGATTGAAACTATTCCTTGTGATTAAGAAAATGATGCAAAAATCCAAGGATCTTTGCTGCTGGTCTTCAACAATTCAATTGATTTGTAATTGAAGTCATGCGCAAGTTTGAAATGCAGTTCACCCCCCCTTTTTTTTTGGGTGGCAAGAAATAGGAAATCATATTTTGGAAATTAAAACTAGGACAATCCCAGGGGAAGTGTTGGTATTTAGAACCCCACCCCCCTCTCTCTTTCTCTCTCTTACCATTAATTTGTTTCCCCTTCAAATATGTATACTAAGTCTTCCATAGGCGTCAAATACAGGCCAAGCATAATCTGCCTGCATTTCAGAGCAGCATTTCTGCCACATAATTATCCTAGGAAAGTCAATGTGTAATTTTGATGAAGTTTTATAAGCAATACTATGATGTGAGGCTATAATTGCTACATTGATGAGGTTTTCCCTTATGGTATATTTAGAAAAGTTTGTATATGTTATTCTTATATGGGCACTGACTTTTTCACTTTTCTGATTGGGATCTTCTTTTGCCTGCTTGAAGATTTGTTATTTTACAGCAATCAGTTTTCCAAAAACATGTTATGGTTCATGCTACGAGATAAACTTGTAAACTTGACCTGAAATGTTTGTGATTAGTGGTTGTAGTGGCATGTCTGTCTTTGTGTGTGCATATATCTGCTGTTTTGCATATTTTATGTATATATTTTGCATAAAATTATGGAGCTACCTCTTCTGACAAAAATTTTGGCCCTCGTTCTCATTGCATTGCAGGCACAATCAAATATTGTTTCAAAAGAGATACTCTCAATCGATCTCAATCCATCTTGTCCATATCAATTGGCATTCCATCTTGATGATGGTTGGTAAGTCGAAGAACAAATGAAATCTTAATTTTCTCCTGAATTTACATAAATATCTTGAGAATTGATCGAGCCTGTCCAATCATCAGGAACTGTTACCTAATAATTGTCCAGATTATCAGTTTCGAATTTTTGCACGTGAAATATGAAATTATTAATAAATTCATTTAATGATCTAGCTGATTGAACAGAGTCTGGTAAAAAATTGATGTTAATGACCTGCACACAACAAAAATAGAATAAGAAAACAATGGTATTTGTGTCCGCAGACATAAAACAAAGTTGTGCATTTATAGTACATAGAGTACTGAAGCATCTCTTTCTTTGCCTTTTGTCTACTGAAACTTGGTTTTTGAGAAATTCTTACTTACATGTAACTATGCTTTCTTGATGCTTAGGGTAAGATGTTTCCTGACTTAGTTGCTTATTTCGTTGTTTCCTTTAATTTAATTCAGGTCAGGTGTCTTTGATATTCATAATTCACAAGTTACACATATTCATTGCCCTCCTCCTCCCTGGTTGTGAGTATTAACGTGGTTTCTTATTCCATTTTGTCCTCCACTGGCAGAAACATAATGATTTCTTTCTTTTTTGAGGTGGTTTCTTTTTTATTTTTATTTGTTTTTTCTTTGATGTGATGAATTAGGGATGACTTCAGTGATTTAGCCCATCTATCATGCTTGCGAAAGCCAGCCTGGCTTCCCATGCACTCTGTAAGTGAATGATTTGTGTCTTATTCTTATTTCAGAGGCCAATTCATTAAGGAAATTTTAAATTCTATTTTATGATTTCACCATTGCCAAATCTGTAGCTTATTCATGGTTGGCTTGGTTATTCTGAGATGTAATTCTTGGAGAAATTGTCTATTTTTCCATGAGAATAATCCTTAAGTTGATATAACTTTATATCCTCTTGTTGGATCTGGTCCATGTTGGAAGTTCCAGAGGATATGACTGTTCTCCTCTTTTTTGTCTATTTATTTACTCTAAAATTTGGACCTTATGAACTTTGATTTGACCTTTAGATGTTCTGGCATGATTATGCTTTCACAAGAGAGTTTTCCCATATTATTTAGGTTTAGAATCTCTCATCTTGATGGTTGTTTACTGAGGATGGAGAGAAAAATAAAAGTAATATCCTTGTTACCAAATGGCATTCATAAAGCATCTGTATTTTTTAATAAGCCGTAGTAGAAAACAATATCCTCAAGAAACATACGTAGTTAGCTTTATCAGAATGGTTGTTTGCTCAATTCAATGGTGGCTTCCTTGTTCAAGTGTTGACTTTATTTAGTTCAATTGTACAATTATATGTTGTTGAAGGTAAGGATATTCTAATGGCAAGAGTTTTAAATATTTGAATATTTGTGCTCTCATAGGCAGATGGAAAGAGTGTTTTGTGGCTTCTGTAAATGGCCCTTTGATGCAGAACACGAAAGGGTGCAAGATTGGAAAGTTCTAGGTCAAGCAATGATTCTACAATCCAGCTTAGTCTTGGAAATTCTAGCTTATGAGTTCATAGCTGGGAGTATTTAGTTTAATTAAGTTTATGAGTCTTTTAGAGATATAGGGTGTTTAAGTAATTTTACTGTTTGCAGAAGTTTCCTCAGAAGTTTCCTAAGGGTGAAATTTCCTTAAAGTTTGAATTTCTGTTCTAGTTATATTCCTAAATTGATTGCTTTAAGAATCCTGTTGTCTTAGTTATTATTATTTTAGAATCTTAAATGTCTAGTCCTCGTTAGTTAGGAATTGGGTTTTGAGTCTATAAATAGAGAAATTCTTTATTGTTTATGTATGCCTATGCCTATCTTGTTTAATGAATAAAAGAGTCTACCGAATATTCTTTGCATCTCTGATTGTCCCCTTGGTGTGATGCCTATGGTTTATTCCTCCCTCTTGGTGTGATGCTGTGTTTAATTGCTATTTTCAGCTTGGTTTTCCTACATAAACAAACCTTCACAGATCGCAGGGGATATTTGTGGGGCTGCTTTAACAAGTTTGTCCTGCATCACCCTTAGAATATCATGCAAGGCAGTTTGATTTAGAGTTAGTATATAGGCTGAAAAAAATAAATTAGAAGAACTGGGCAGAGACATAGCTTTGCTAGGATGAGCATTGCATATGACTTGCATTTTGTGAACTTGACTGATACTAATACTCCTAATAATTGCTTAGACCTGGCTTGCTTCGCTATCAATTGGTAATTCTAATAAATCTTTGATTCATCAAATCCTCAGTTAAAAAAGAACGGTAAATGCCACTGTGAAGATCAATTGAAAATACTACTTTTGGTGTTGCAAAAGGGAGGAAAAAGAGCTTTATAATCAGAAAGGGACATGCTCAGAGAAAAATATTTTACTTTGACAATTGATTATTGGCATACGGGATAGGATGGGAAAGGTTGCATATTATCAATTGGCTGTTTGAGTATAGAAGAAGGTCTGGAAATTTGATGTAAAAATAATGTTCCCCTTTTTTGTTGGTAACAATTTTATGCTGTCCCACATTTCTTTATCTCTTGCAAAAATGAGGCTGAGCCAGTTCCATGTAACTTCTAATCTTTTTTTGATACAATGGGTGACATGGATGTGAGTTGACTCAGGACATATTGCTTGGTAAGGGAAGTCTTTAACCAATTGAGCTACCATACCGCGTAAGTTGTAATCTTACACAAGTCAATAAAATCTTATACTTTTATATTACATATTTGTGACAATAAGATTTACAGGTAAAGAGATGATTTGCCAAAATTTCCTTGACAATGAAATTATGTGAGACAGTTTTTAGGCGATTACTTGATTTATTAAATTTTACACTTCAATTTATAAGAGATGATTAGTGTGCTTTGGTAAGTATGAGGATAAACAGAAAGAATACCAAAATTGAAACTTTATAATGTTGAAATACTTTGATGGTTGTAGACTAAGACTTTCTTAGCTTGCTTTACTTTGTCTTTGTTTTGTGTATTACACTAGTGAAGCAGTATCCAAGACAGCTGTTAATCTGATTTGTCATGGTATTTGGAAATTGTCCATTCCATGATGGAATGAGTATTTTTCAGGGGTGAAATTATGGTTAGCAGTAGAATTGCAACCTTTCAGTAAACCAACCTGTTAACCTTACCTGGAAGTGATTGCATCATTTTTGGCTTGTGTCTTGTAGCTGTTCCACATAGCATTTTTTTCATGGTCAATTTCTCATTACTTTATTCTCTGCAGTCACTTATTATATTTCTATTGAAATTAGTGCTGAAGATTCCAGGCAAGACTTTAGCCCTTTCTGATTCTTCTTCAGGTTTATGCAGTTGGATCATCCTCGAGTAAAGAGCTTCATCTTTTAGACTTCTATCCGGATAGTAGATCCCCCTGTCATGTGGAATATGAGTAAGATGATCAGTTGATCAGTCCTACAAGTTTATTTTGATCACCTCATTTTTCCTATGACTAGTTTGCAATTCTTTATGAGATACTAAATGAAAAAAAAAATCTCATGACGACCTTCAATTAGTTTTTGCTGAATCATCATGTGCAATATGTTGCTATATTTTAAGTCTAGGTATCTAGCATAATAGTTTGTAAATGGAATAGAAAATGATAGCTATAATACTTCAGTTTTGGCAAAAAATTGGTCCTCATGCAATTCTTTTTGCTGTTAGTGAGGATTTGCAATGCAGCAATGGAATATATGGTCAGCATAAGCAAAATGTATCTATCCCACTATCTGAAGGCATTACTGCCTGTGCAGCCCATCCACTAAATGGCGCTATTATAGCTGGAACCCAGGTGTGTATATAAACTAAAAGCCTTAGGATCCAGTGGCACAAATATCCTATCTTTGCTTTTATTTTTTAATTTCTTGGTCATCTGTGATCCTCTTTTATTCTTTTACTAATTTGATGGTGGGTGGTGTGGTTCAAGTAAATTATTTCTCCTGTGTCTCCTAGTCCTCTAATCAATTGTACACCTAGAGTTTACTACTACTACGCAAGTACTATATTAGACATCAGAAGAACACATAGAGGCAACAATGACAATTTCAGAAATTCAGTTTCAGTCACTTGGTTTAAAGGTTGGTAAAGTATTTAGTTCTTTTCTATAAAAGTGCGGATAATTAAGGTGTCAACTATGTTTACTTTAACAAGTGTGCAGAAGATGCCATGTCTAGTCAGTCAAAGCCATAAGGCGGGTTTACATTTTTCCTTGCTGCTAAGGAAATTTTATGAACTTTATTTATTAGTTTTCATCCTTCTGAATTTTGAGTTGATGAAGATCACCTTATGCTAATTATTGCCTTAAAGTTCTTGGGTCTCACCCTCAGCTAATGGAACCTTTTTTTTTTTTTTTTTTTCTTGGTTTTTTGCAGCAATCATCTTTGTTGCTGATTTCGCAGTTATCGACTCCATATCAGGGAACATATGAAGCTTCGGACTAGGTGTAGGTGTAGGTAGCCAAAGATGAAGTTTCGTTTTGTATGTAGGTAAAAGATCTAATAGCGAGGTACTAACAATAGCTTGAACCTTATTCAACTTGTATAGCCATTTCGAGTTGATGACTACTTTGCAGCACGAGGACAAAGGCTCTACCTTCGGCTTTAGGACAAAATCTTAGGAACTAGTGTTGGTTTCGATCATACAAACTAGTTTATACACATCAGAAAAATAAAATGAAATTTACGTAAAAAATTACTCATAAGAAATTAAATGGGTCAAGAGAAATAAGAAAATAAATTGATTACCTTAATTAAGTAGTTTATTAAAATTTCAAGAATAAGAATTTTTTTAATCGTAACTACAAAGTCAATAACAACGCTCAAAAGCAATTCTAGTAGGTTTTAATTTGGCCGCTTTAGGGATTTATTTGTTATGGAGAAGAAAAGAAATTTCAGAATAATTTTTTGATAACTAAAACGAAAGATTACGATATGTTCTATGTCTATTTACGGTGTCTCTATATGTATCATATGAGTACATTCATGTGCAGCGAATATGGAAGTCGTTTTCTTAATGGGCTTGGGTTTTTAAAATTATACTTACGCCCACAAGCATTTTAATAATTAGAATTTAACTTAATTATTGTACTTTATAATTAGTTCATAATTATTATTTCTTTTCACAAATAATCACATAATATTATTATATAGTATCTTGAATACCAATTCTTATATTGTGTGAGACTTATTAAGTTTTCTGATCTATTAGCAGTAAAATATGAATTAATTCTAATTGTTATAGAATTAATAATCATTAATAATTAGAATTAACATATTAATTCTAAATAGGATCAATTTATTAATTAATAAATTTATACTTCGCAAATCATGGATGGCATTTAGCAATGCATTATGACCCTCCAAAAGTTTAGAAAGTGAAGTGGTTTGACATGAATATTTTAATAACAAAATATTAATACAATAAACTCTTTTCATCATACTATATCTCATTTGGTTTTGAGTATGAAATAGTATAAACTCCCTCTAGAATATAATTAATTTTAACCCGAATTTATTAGTATTTGTTTTAGAATCTATTACTTAACATGTGTATCATTTGGAATTATTTCTAACACATAATTGCCTTGGCCAATGATTTCTTGAGTAATGATTCCCTACAAGTAGCCATGAGATATATATTCCTATTATTAGAAGTAATGAATCTTTTATTGATCCTTTCAACTACTTTCGTGTATTTTACGTTATACCCAATATTCATCCTATAAGCGATCCTTGATAAGACTCCAAAGGTTAGAATTAAAGTACAATACTCAACAAACAAAATATCTTAGAAATCTCAAATATAAAGATACTTGCACATTTGTTATAATGAGATTCTATTACTGGTACTAAATAGTTATTCATGTGATTATTTCGTATTTAGGTCATCCAATGTACTTGTTTATGTAACAAGTATCCATATATTAATTTTAAGTATCACAGTATTTACGGATGTGAGAACCACCACTTGATCTAATCAATAAGTCCAACATATGTTAGTCTTGGTGAATTAATGATGTTCTGTCTCATTAATACTATGACTATGGATAGTTTAAGCACAAATACTATATAGTGTAATAGGAATCTTATATCATGATCTCTATCGTGATTTTTTTAAAACTGTATATTGTGTTAGGGACTTTATCTATCAATTTTACATGCATACACATTTGAAACAAGGAAACTGAAAGACAAAGAGTGTTTTTGTTAGATAAATATGCAAAATATATTGTACAAATAGATTGTTTCTAGGGTATAATTCTAACAATCTCCCACTTGCACTAGACCCAATTATTCATGGATCGAATACCAAATGATGGAATATGACCATTATGTTTCTTTTTAGGTAATGCCTCTGTAAGTAGATCAGCTATGTTTTGAACAGTGAGAACTCTCTCTATTTTTATATCTTTCCTATCATCTCTAATCAAGTGATAGTGTCTAAGTAAATGCTTGGATTGTTGATAAGACTGTAGTTCCTTTTGCACGTGCAATGGTTATGGTATTATCACAATACAAGGGTATTGGATCAACAATATTAGGCACCACTCCTTGTTGTATTATGAACTTCTTAACCTATTAGCTGCTTTGGAAGCCGCTATATACTCAGCTTTAGTGGTTAAATTAACAGTCATATCTAATTTGGAATCTAACTAACTACCCCACCACCCAAAATGAACACGTAGTTTGATTATGACTTTTACTCATCCTTATCAGATTGAAAACTAGATCAATATTCCTTTTTAGACATCATTTCTTATTAGCAACATATCATCTACATATGGCAATAGAAAAAGAATTACACTCCTACTAACCTTCTTGTATACATAAGGTTCATCCATATTTTGTATGAAACCAAATTCTTTAATTGTTTTATCAAAACGGATGTTCCAACTCCTAGAAGTTTGCTTAAGTGCATAAATGGACATTTGCAGCTTATACACTTTAGTGTGATTTTTAGATGTGAAACCCTCAAACTGTGTCATGTACACTTCCTCAATTAGGTTTTTATTAAGGAAAGCTATTTTCACATCCATTTATCAAATTTCATAGTCATAATGAGCAGCAAGTATTAGGAGTATTCTAATAGATTTTAGCATCGCTATTAGTAAAAAAGTCTCGTTATAGTCAATATCTTGTTGTTGACGATAACCTTTTTCAACTAGTCGTGCTTTATAGGTAATTACTTTACCATCCATGTCGGTTTTCTTCTTGAAAACCCACTTGCACCCTATGGGTTTTACCTCTTGGGGTGAGTCAACCAAAATCTAAACTTGGTTGTCATACATGGAATTTATTTTTAACTTCATGGCTTAAGCCATTTGTTAGATTCTGAACTTTTCAGAATTTCATTGTAAGTGGTAGGTTTTTCTTCTTCTATAAGCAATGCGTCATTGTGGTCACTTATGAGAAATTTATATTTCTTAGATACCACACGTATTCTATTTAACCTACGAGGTTCTTGTGTATAAGAAGGTTTGTCTATTTTGTTAATAGACTTGGGATCAACTGGTTGATAATTGTTTGTTTGTACTTCTTGAATTTCACTAAGTTTAATTTTACTCCCACTATTAAAGCTTAAAAAACACAAAGCATGCATACTAGAAAAACAAAACGCAAGAAAAACACAGTGGAGGAATTTTATTTTACTTCTGCGCTTTAAGTTTCTCTTTGGTGCTGAGGAAGATGACTAAACAACAAGAACGCCTTCTCCTCTACTTGTTGAAACTTCTGGATCAAAGCACGCTAGCCGTCTACTCCTTTTTGGCATGAATGCACGAGCTTTCCAATTCTCGAAATATTCCTCTGCCTAAATGCTGCTGGTGAAAACAATTTTAGGCGAGAAAAACAGTCTCTTTTTCTCATGACACTCTGCTATCAATTAGCAGCATCAAAGAGGAAGAAGGAGAAATCAAGAGAGAATAGCACCAGATGTTTTTTTTTTTTTTCCTTCCGTTTACAGTTGTGTTTACCACAATATACCCAGCTTCACTGATAACAAAGACCACCAGGGTTTTTGTATTTCAAAACACTTGGATGTTATCATGATTGGCCTTCAAAGAAGACGTTTAGCTTGCCCTAAACACTTTAGTTCTGTGAATAAAATAAAAAAAAACAACCCTGGTCCAAGCTATTGGGCTAGAAAATATTATTATTTATTCTTAGACTCAATGAGCCCATAAATAATAAACCTTAATTATTTATTTTTCGAATTTATAAAAATAACCCAATAAATAATTAATGAGCCCAAATAAACCAAGATAATTATTAAAGCCTTTTACTTAGTTTAAGTCTAGATTAATTTTTTTTCATTATTTAATCTGGGCTCAGGCCCTGAATAATTAATTAACTAATTAAACCAGATAATAAATTTAATTCATCTCGTTCTTTTATTTATTTTATTCTAATTTAATAATAAATTAAATTTCTTGAATAAAATTAAATCCTCTTTAACCGAGACCATTTCCTTAACCCAAAAATAATTAGGATTTATGGACTATTTCGAGGACAAAAAAGATACATCGCATTGGCTATAAAAAATGACTAAAATACCATTGCTATATAAATAGCTATATTTTATATTTTAAATATTTTTTAATATTACCATAAGAAAATGTTGACCCCAAGAACAATGTTACATTAATAATGTCTTTGACCAATAGGTGTAGTGACTAAAATATCATTTCACATATCGCCGTTCATTTAGAGAAGAAGAAGTATACTAACATCTCTCTAAAAGACATCTACCATCCTTAGACTTCTAATCCAATGACCCACGACTTCTTGGAATGTTTTTGCTTTCCAAGGGAGTTACCCTAAAGCAAACATTCAAGCCATGTTCCCTAGGGCCCTAAATATTTAGATCATTCAGACAGTCAACAGGGGTGATATAGTATAGAAGTTATCTTGTACATGCCTATTTCAATTAACTAATCACATATGTCCAACATACAAGTATCTTGGTCCTATAATAGAATCTCAACTATAGTACATCAAAGCATGCGCTTCCAATTTCGTCAGACCACCAACTCATACTCAAGCTGTAGAGTATAAGTCCACGCTGTAGCAATAGTAGTTTAGGTTTCTACCATATAATACTTTTAGAAACTACCATTATAGGTCCAGTTCTACATATTTGAAATATGCTTTTGTTACGAAGTGAGACGACTACTTACTAGCTAAAGGTAAGCCATTCCACATTTAGAATTCATGACACAATAACTTTACCATGATGAGATTCCCATTCTCATCATTTAGTTAAGAATAATGGTTTATGTGTCAAGTAACCCATGGTTCATACCTTACTGTGAAAGACTTCCATTCACATGAACCATTTACTTAAACACAATGGGTCTTTCCTAGCGAAAATGTACACAAAAAGTAATGAAAAAATTCACAAATAATTTCTGAGAATAAAACTTTTATTAATACAAATCAAGATTATATCAGAAATTAATCTAAGAGGCTATACATCCCAACAAATATCTTGCTTAAGCACGAATTCCTTCTCTAAGAAAATAATATGCTTAGAAATAAACACATTGTTTTTGGAAGGGGGATAGAAATAATATCCACAAGATTCTTTTGGATATCCAACAAACAAACACTTATAAGAATTTATCTTTAAACTTGTCTGATTTTGTCCTCTTCACATAAGGACATTTCCAAATTTTCAAGTGAGCTAATTTTGGTCTTTTACAAAAATAACTCACATTGGTGTAGTATCAACCGTTTTTTTTTATAGAACTCTATTTTAAAATATAAACAACAATTTCTAGTGCATATCCCCAAAACAATTTTGGTAAATTTGTAAAAGCCATAATAGATCAAACCATATCTAATAAAGTTCGATTCTTTCTTTCGGAAATACCACTATGTTGAGGTGTATACGATGGAGTCCATTAAGATAATATCCTATTATCTCTAAGATAACTTTGAAACTTTTGGTTTAAGTATTTACCTCTTCGATCGAATCTTGGAGTTTTAATACTTTTACCAAATTATTTTTCTACTTCATTTCTGAATTCTTTAAACCTCTGAAAGACTTCAGACTTGTATTTCATTAAATACAAATACCCATATAAAAAAATAATCATCAATATAGGTTATGAAGTATTAATAACTCTCCTCGCTTGTAATGTCATTGGTTTGCATACATCACTATGTATTAGTTCCAATAATTTTTAGCCTTTCTCTTTTCTTAGAAAAAGAGGTCTTAGTCATTTTATCAAGTAAACATGATTAACATGTGTGATATGGTTTATAATCAAATGACCCTAAGTCACCAAACTTGTATAACTTAAATATGTGATTCTCGTTTATATGGCCTAAATGACAATGCCATAAGCAAAATGGGTTCATGTTATCTTTTTTTGGTTACTTATTGTTTATATTAAGAACTTGATTTTTAATGTCTAGAACACATAAAACATTCATCAAAGTTGCTATACCATAATAGATATAATTTAATGAAAAGAACAACTTTGATTCTCAAAATTAAATAAAATCTAAATAAATTTAAACAAGTAACTAATATAATGTTTTAAGTAAAATTAGTACATTTTAGTAGTTTTCTAGTTCTAGAATTAATCCAGAAAGCAAGTATAAATGATAAGTCCCTACAACAAGTGTAGTAACCTTTGCTCCATTTGTAGCATGTAGGTCCATATTACATTTTTCTAACTTCCTACTGCTCTTTAGTTTCTGCAAATTATTACACAAATAAGATCCACATCTAGTATCTAATACCCATATTTTATTATTAAAAATAGTATTGATTTCGATCATAAACATACCAAGATTAGAAGTAGGTATTTGCAAATTTCTCATTCTCCTTATTTTGTGGGCTAAAATAAAACATAATTTGTAACACCCCACGACTACGTACCCTAAAAGGGCGGGGATGTCGCCCCGTCCCGCAGGACAAGGGGTCTTTAGAATGAGGTATAAATATAAATGCGATCTCCAAAAGGATCAACTTAGATAAATAAAGAAATATTCTTATTACATTAGTCTCAACTTGGAGCAAAACGGAATAAAACAAAATATTGTTTAGAAGCATAAGCAATAAATGTCTCCTAGAACGGATAGAAATTCTGGTTTTGTGTAGCTAAGGTAGTTGAATTATTAAAGGAGTGTTCTAGGTGTTTTGAGCTAGGATTTTCAGAGTTGAATTGTAGCTAAAGATGGCTGGAATTTCGGACAGCTTATGTAGATTCAAAGCTGCCGAAATTCAGCTAGGAAAAGGAAGAAATCCTAGTTGAATTTGGATTGAAATAAAATATGATTTTATCAAGGATTTGGATAAGATTTCCTCTACTCCTAGAAGAGTTAGGATTGAGCTAAAGGTGCTCCAAGGTGACGAACAAAATCTGGAAAAATTTCCAGAATATTTCCAGCTTATGGTTTTCGAAAATTCAAGGGAACAAAAGCTGAAAATAAAACAAATTTCATCCTTAGCTAAAATCCTTGAAATAAGGAGTTGAATATAGAATCTTACTCCTATGGAAGTGGCGTTTAAACCCAAAGAAAATATCTAAGACTTTAGTTAAAATATTTCTCTAAAACAATTAAATAAATACAAGGATTATGGCTAGAATTCTTGAAGAGGTAAAATAAGATTTTTCTCTAATATATTCCCTAACTCTAATATTTATCAAGAAGAGTTTTATACCACTTGAAATTCTTCAAAGTGGCTCCTAGCTAGGTTTTTTCGAAAATCCTAAGGAACACAAGTTGAAAATTAAAGGTGAACTTTATTCACATCAAAGTCCTTGAATTTAGGAAATAAATATAGAGACTTATTTCCTTGGAGTAAAAATACTAAAATTTCTCTAGGATAGCTAGATTCTTTTTCGGTCAAGATAAGAGACGGTCTAAAGAAAAGAATTTCAAGAAGAGAAACTTACTTCACAAAAGGTAGGATTTGAACTCGGGTCACCAAAGGAAATCACCAACCTCCCCCCTATTCCAAAACAATTCCAATGCTAATTTTTCTACAAGAAGTTCTAACCACCCCAATACTCATCATTCCAAGTCTTCGACCAAACCTCCCTTAACCAAATCTTTAACAACACAACTATTTCACATCAATTAATTCAAATGCAAGAGTAACGGAAAAATTCACATGCATCCATGGAAATAAAATTAGTCTAGCTACCACATAAAATGCAAGATGCTATGCAATGCATGCCTTGTTCCCATAGTCAAAGGTGGTTTTGGGCGGGGTATTACATCCCCTCCCCCTTAAGAGAATTTCCTCCCGAAATTCAGGTTTCATACCCTTCGAGTATACCCGGATACTTTCGTCTTAACCATTCCTCCGTTTCTCACGTTGCATCCTGTGCTTCATGATGATCCCAAAGTATCTTCACCATGGGTATCTGCTTGTTTTGGAGTGTCTTAATACTCCACTCCAAGATCTTGACGGGTCTCTCCACATAACTCAGATTGGGTTGCAACTTCAATGGTTCCTCATTGAGTACATGACTCGGATTGGGATTGTACCTTTTCAACTGAGAGACATGGAATACGTCATGCATCCCGGTTAGGCCATCAGGTAGATCCAATCGGTAGGCAACCGGTCCAATTTTCTCCAATATCGGGAATGGTCCCAAATACCTAGGACTCAACTTCCCTCCCTTCGGATGTTTCAGGATTCCTCTACTAGGAGTCAACTTCAAGAATGCACGGTCACCTACTTGGAACTCCAATTCCCTCCGTCTAGAGTCTGCATAACTTTTCTGTCTGCTTTGTGCTGCCCTTAGACTTTCCCGAATTAACTTAATTTTGTCGGTCATCTCCTGAATGCATACTTCACCAGTATTTTTAACGTGCCCTTCTTCTGTCCATCCCCAGTATATCGGTACCTGGCATTTTCGCCCATACAGTGCTTCGTACGGCGCCATTCCGATCGACGCCTGATAGCTGTTGTTATATGCTAACTCCGCATGCGGTAAAGACTCAATCCACTTGTCTCCAAAGTCCAAGATACATGCTTGGAGCATGTCTTCCAGTACCTGAATGACTCTTTTGGATTGACCGTTTGTTTGCGGATGAGCAGAGGTGCTGAATTTCAAGGTCGTGCCCAAGGACTCCTGGAACTTACCCCAGAACCTTGAAGTGAATCTAGGGTCCCTATCCGACACGATGCTTGACGGTACACCATGCAACTTTACAATTTCTCGGGTATATGTCTGAGCCAACTTTTCCATTGAGTCCCTTACGTTTACCGGTATGAAATGCGCTGTCTTGGTTAATCGGTCCACTACCACCCAGATTGCATCTTTGTGTGTCTTGGTCATCGGAAGGCCAGTCACAAAGTCCATGGTCACCTCTTCCCATTTCCATTCGGGAATCGGTAACGGTTGTAGTAAACCTGTAGACTTCTTATACTCCATCTTAACCTTCTGGCATGTCAGACAGGTTGACACATGCCGAACTACATCCCTCTTCATTCCAGCCCACCAATATTTTCTCTTCAAGTCTTGGTACATCTTTACCTCCCCAGGGTTTATGGAGTATTTGCTCTTGTGCGCTTCGTCCAGTACCCTCTTCCTTAAGTCTTAGATGTCCGGTACACAAATCCGGTCCCGAAAGTACAATACCCCTTCCTCATCGGTTCGGAAATCGCCTCCTCCTCTCGCGATCTCTTTCTCCTTGAAAGTTTGAAATTCTGTACTACCCTGTTGACCTGATACAATATCCTGGTCCAGATCGGGTTTCAGGGTCAGGTTGTTTACGCAGATCTTCCCCTTTTGTACTTGCGCCTTTTTCTCCAGGATATCCTGGACTGCCAACACCTCCTGTATTCTCAAGTGTGCCATTTTCACCTTTCGACTTAGAGCGTCTGCTACCACATTCGCTTTACCCGGATGATAGTTAATGGGGCACTTATATTCTTCCAGGAACTCCATCCACCTACGCTGCCGGAGATTCAAGTCCTTTTGCGTAAAGATATATTTCAAACTCTTATGGTCTGTGAAAACCTCGTATTGTGCACCGTACAAGTAATGTCGCCATTTCTTCAAGGAGAACACTATAGCTGCAAGCTCTAGGTCATGCGTGGGATAATTAACTTCGTGCGGCTTTAGCTTTCTAGATGCATAGGCTATGACTTTACCTTCCTGCATCAGCACAGCTCCTAGTCCTTCCTTGGATGCATCTGTATAGAGTGCATAGGGCTTATCAGCCTCAGGCAGACTCAACACGGGTGCTGTAATCAACCTCCTCTTAAGTTCTTGGAAGCTCTTCTCGCACTTCTCACTCCAAGAAAAAATGACATCCTTCTTCAATAGTCGTGTCATCGGTGAAGCTAAAGTGGAGAAGTTTTTAATGAAACGCCGATAGTACCCGGCCAACCCAAGGAAATTTCGTATCTCGGTAATGTTCTCCGGTTGTTTCCAATTAGCTACGGCTTCTACCTTAGCAGGGTCCACTTTGATCCCCTCATTGGATATCACGTGACCAAGGAAAGACACTGAGCTCAGCCAAAACTCACACTTACTGAACTTAGTGTAAAGCTTGAATTCCCTCAGCTTCTCTAGGACCAATCTTAAGTGCTCCGCGTGGTCCTCCGGATTTTTGGAGTAGATCAAAATGTCATCAATGAATATAACCACGAACTTGTCCAAGTAGGGTTGGAAAATACGATGCATCAAATCCATAAATACCGCCGGTGCGTTGGTTACACCGAACGGCATTACTACAAATTCATAATGGCCATACCGCGTGTTGAATGCAGTCTTAGGAATGTCTTCTTCTTTGATCTTCACTTGATAGTATTCTTGCCATAGGTCCAATTTTGAAAAGCAAGCAGCGCCTTGCAGTTGATCAAACAACTCATCGATCAAGGGTAGAGGGTATTTATTCTTGATTGTTAGATTGTTTAGTCCCCGATAATCGATACATAGCCTCAAGGTACCATCTTTCTTCTTGACAAACAACATCGGGGCTCCCCACGGTGATGTACTCGGCCGAATGTAGCCTTGCCTTAACAGTTCTTCCAATTGCTCCTTTAACTCCTTCAACTCTGTCAGTGCCATCTGGTAGGGGGTTCTGGATACCGGTTCTGCTCCGGGAATCAGATCCACGGTGAACTCAACTTCCCGTTCAGGGGGTAGGGAAGTGAGCTCCGTAGGGAACACATCCTAAAAGTCTTTCACCACCTCCGTACTTTCCAAGGTACACTGGTCCTTTGGTTTGTTTAGGAGATACGCCAAGTATCCCGCACATCCTTTCTTGAGCAACTTCCGGGCTTTAGCTCCAGCAATAAGAAATTTCAGTTCCTTCGTTCGCTTGCCATTGAATTCAATTACATCTCATCCAGGTCTCACAAACTGCACCGTCTTAGTGTTGCAGTCCACACGAGCTCCGTGCTTCGACAACCAGTCCATGCCCAAGATCAAGTCATAACCGTCCATGGCCAAGATTATAAGGTCGGCCTCTAGAATCTCCTTCCCAACCTCAACTCCACAACTTCCCATTTTCTTGCCTGCTTCCACCACCTTTCCCGAAGGAGAACTAACTACTAGGGTATAAGGTAGTTCATTTCCTTCCCAGCCCAGACGTGAAGCACATACTTTACTTACATAAGAGTGTGTAGATCCTGGATCTATCTGAACACTAACAAGACAACCTTGGATAGAAAGGTTACTTTCGATTACAGCGGCGTCCGCTCCGACCTCCTCTCGGCTCAGGGCAAAAACTTTGGCCTTCACCTGGGGCTTCAGGCCTCCCGCTCCGGCTGGTCCAGTTGCGGCACCTCTGTTGCCTCCCATTGGCTGGTTCGACGTGGTCTGCTTAGTCCTTAAGGGTTTGGGGCAGACGTTCCTCAGATGTCCTGGGTCTCCGCAGTTGAAACACCTTCTCACACCCCCACTACCCCAGCAATTTCTCTCGGTGTGGCATCGCTTCCCACACAGTCGGCAATTCAGGCTGCCTTGCATCGATCCGGCTACAAGCACTCGGGGCTGCTTACGCCGATTTCCCCACGGCATAGAACCCGCAGGTCGCTTATTGCTTGAAGGCCTCATAGGTGGACGACTTGGTTGGAAGGGTCGGTTCACCGGTTGGTGCCGATCTTCGTTCTCTATCCGAGAGGCTGCGTCCACAGCAGCAGTGTACGACGTTGGCGGGGAAGGAGCCAACACCCTCCTCAAATCTGGCCTTAGCCCTTTCACGAATTGCCGGGTGCGCTTCTGTTCCGTATCTACCAAGCACTTGCAGTACTTGGACAACTGCATGAATCGGGCTGCATATTGGGCCACAGTCATGCTTCCCTGCCTGAGGGTCTGGAATTCATCCTCCCTCTTCTCAGCTACCCATCGGGGAATGTACTCGGCCCGGAAAGCCTCCGTAAAATCATCCCAGGTCCACTCCTACTCCTCCTTGTCCCAATCACCCCGCACTCGCTGCCACCAAGCCCGAGACGGTCCCCTTAGCTGAAAAGCAGCAAACTTTACCATCCTTTCTTCTGAGTACTGCAGAGTAGCGAAAATGTCTTCCATCTGCTCAATCCATTGCTCGGCTTTCTCATCCTATTCCACCTCCCCCTGGAATGTGGGAGGTTGGAACTTCAGGAAATGCTCCAAAGCCTCATCCTCTCCCCGCGGTGGTTTCCTGGCCACCTTGTCCACTTTTTCGGTCGAGTTCTGTAGAATCAAGGCCATCTTGTCGAAAGCCTGACCCATGGTCACATCCCGTGACCTCTCCGAAGCCATCTCCTGCTCTCCTGGCAGGTGCTCTTCCACATCGGGGGTGGAACGACGCATCTGCTCAAACTCCGGGGTGGAGGATGCACTCTCCTGCACCGTTCTGCTATGCACCACTGTTCGGCTTCTTGGTGCCATCTTAATCACATTCACTCAGGGTCAGATAGTTATCAAGGGGAAAAAGAATATGCTTAGTTGCATGATCAGTTGATAGTAATGTACTCATCTAAAAGAGAATGTGATGATAACGTGCAGAGATAAATCAAGTAATAAACGAAACTCATGCTTGTCATATAAACCATTCTTTGCAGAACAGAAGGGGTCATCTCATACGATACCCTTTTTATTTAAAATGATTAATAGACCCTATGAGCCATATGCTCCCTTAAGAAAAAGATAAACAAACAAAAGTATGCAAATTCCAAAGAAAGAAGGAGTAAAAGCTGCTGGTCTTCTATGTTCGACTCTCCCTAGTTTCAACAGAAGTATCGGAGTCGTCAGAGACCGGTTCTACCAGCCACCCCACGAAATTATCGGGTCTTCCTATGTAGTTCCTCGCGAAACCAACGCTCCCACTTGGCTGCCCTGACTCACCCTCTCGGCATCTCTTGGCTCTCATGGCCATCTCATAGAGCTCGTCCAACGCTAATCTAACTATACTCTTAGGCGCAGGCCTCTCACTCCCCAAGTCAGATGGATCAACTAACCATTTTCTCCTTAACATGGCATCTACGCCCAGTCCATATCGGAGTCCACACCCCTCAGGACTCCCTTCTAGCTTCCTCTTTCCCTTATCTACCCCTCCTAGAGCTGACTGCCTATTGTCTCTCTCTCCCGGGACAACCTCCATTACCTCCTCGTCCTCTCTTTCTACCCCAACTATCTCTCATTCGTTCTCATCGTCTCCCTCATTCCCTAGCTCATCTACCTCTCCCTTACTCAACTCCGTCATCTCCTCATCTCCCTCATCTTTCCCTAGGCTCTCCTCGACCTCGATCTCCGTCTCAACCACCGGGTCGTCCAACACTGACGGCTCACGTTCTCTCTCTGAATCAGATACGGGTGAATTGGCTACGGGTAGTGGGACAGGTGGATTCCCGCAGCCAGCGGGCCAGTCTCTGACAGCCGATACAACTCTTTTGACCATCCTATAAGCAAAAGACAGGAATTAGAACTAGATCAAAATACTTAAGAAAATAGAACCCGATAAGTCAAGTAATTGCCTAAACCATGTCTCTGATATCACTTATAACACCCCACGACTACGTACCCTAAAAGGGCGGGGATGTCGCCCCGTCCCGTAGGACATGGGGTCTTTAGAACGAGGTATAAAATATAAAGGTGATCTCCAAAAGAATCAACTTAGATAAATAAAAAAATATTCTTATTACATCAGGCTCAACTTGGAGCAAAACGGAATAAAACAAAATATTGTTTAGAAGCATAAGCAATAAATGTCTCCTAGAACGGATAGAAATTCTGGTTTTGTGTAGCTAAGGTAGTTGAATTATTAAAGGAGTGTTCTAGGTGTTTTGAGCTAGGATTTTCAGAGTTGGATTGTAGCTAAAGATGGCTGGAATTTCGGACAGCTTATGTAGATTCAAAGCTGCCGAAATTCAGCTAGGAAAAGGAAGAAATCCTAGTTGAATTTGGATTGAAATAAAATCTGGTTTTATCAAGGATTTGGATAAGATTTCCTCTAGTCCTAGAAGAGTTTGGATTGAGTTAAAGGTGCTCCAAGGTGGCGAACAAAATCTGGAAAAATTTCCAGAATATTTCCAGCTTATGGTTTCTGAAAATTCAAAGGAACAAAAGCTGAAAATAAAACAAATTTCATCTTTAGCTAAAATCCTTGAACTTAGGAGTTGAATATAGAATCTTACTCCTATGGAAGTGGCGTTTAAACCCAAAGAAAATATCTAAGACTTTAGTTAAAATATTTCTCTAAAACAATTAAATAAATACAAGGATTATGGCTAGAATTTTTGAAGAGGTAAAATAAGATTTTTCCCTAATATATTCCCTAACTCTAATATTCATCAAGAAGAGTTTTATACCACTTGAAATTCTTCAAAGTGGCTCCTAGCTAGGTTTTTTCGAAAATCCTAAGGAACACAAGTTGAAAATTAAAGGTGAACTTTATTCACATCAAAGTCCTTGAATTTAGGAAATAAATATAGAGACTTATTTCCTTGGAGTAAAAATACTAAAATTTCTCTAGGATAGCGAGATTCTTTTTCGGCCAAGATAAGAGACGGTCTAAAGAAAAGAATTTCAAGAAGAGAAACTTACTTCACAAAAGGTAGGATTCGAACTCGGGTCACCAAAGGAAATCACCAACCTCCCCCCTATTCCAAAACAACTCCAATGCTAATTTTTCTACAAGAAGTTCTTACCACCCCAATACTTATCCTTCCAAGTCTTCGACCAAACCTCCCTTAACCAAATCTTTAACAACACAACTATTTCACATCAATTAATTCAAATGCAAGAGTAACGGAAAAATTCACATGCATCCATGGAAATAAAATTAGTCTAGCTACCACATAAAATGCAAGATGCTATGCAATGCATGACTTTTTCCCATAGTCAAAGGTGGTTTTGGGCGGGGTATTACATAATTTTTTTTAAATATAATGTCCAAGCCCACGCAGGCTTGGTGAAACGCGACCGCGGCTTCACACAAGCCTGCCATGGCTTGGGCATTCAGTTGCTGGTTTTCGTGAAGCTGGCCGCGACTTGGTTGGAAAAATATAATTTTTTAATTATTTTTTTTCTCTCAGAGAAAATTTCCTTTTCTTTTTATTTTTTTCCTTCAGACTTCTCAGAAACAATATCCATCTTGAATTCGAAAACAATTTCCTTTTCTTTTGTGAAGAGTCCGATCATGTTTCAAATTTCATAAATCTAAATTTTGATTGGCATAATTTAGATAAAATTGGTAACTAAATTAACATGATTTTTATGGTCATTACCAAAACCAATTTCATCTAACAGACATTAAGAAACAAACAAAGGAAATTAACTTTGGAAATTTTTGTTTTTTGAGCATAGGATTTTCTTTTCTTTTGTGTGAACAGAAGTTTTATTCATAGAACACAAAACAGACGAAGAACACTTTCTTCATAATGACCAAACCCGATAACAAACCAACACACACGGATATTGTATATCATTTACAGAATGTTCTTTCTATAACATGCATGTGAAAAATCAAAATCCACTAGAAAAAACAAAATTTCCTAAATCAGAATTTTTGTGAAACAACTTTCACATACTTAAACATAATTTTGAAACAAGTTCAAGATACATAATCTTTGTAAAACAATTTCATAATGCAAATAAAAACCTATAAAACACATACAAGATGGCTCTGATACCACTATTGGATTTCGATCATGCAAACCAGTTTGTATGCAGTGGAAAAATAAAATGAAATCCACGCAAATGATTACTCGTATGAAATTTAATAGCCAAGAGAGGGAAGAAAATAAATTGATTACCTTAATCAAGAAGCTTTTTTAAAAAATTTCTTCCACGCAAATCCCCTTCAAAAGTTGATCAAATCGAGGCACTAAAATTTTAAGAATAAGAATTTCTCTATCGTATCTACATGAAGAACACACTCAAGAATGGTGCTCAAAACTAATGCTAGTAGGTTTTAGTTTGGCGGCGTTAGGGATTTATTTGTTACAAAGAAGAAGAAAAGAAATCGCAGAATAATTTTTTGAGAAATAAAAGAAAAGGGGCTATGGTATGTCTATGTTTATTTACGACGTCTGTATATGTATCATATATATACATTCAATCGCAGTAGACATAGAAACCCTTTTCCTTAATGGGCTTGGGTTTCTAAAATTATAATTTGGCCCACAAGCCTTTTAATAATTAGAATTTAACCTAACTAAATATAACACTTTATAATTAGTACATAATTATTATTATTTCTTCTCACAAATTAATCCCATAATATTATCATATATCTTGAGTACCAATTCCTCTATTATGTTGACCTATTAGGTTTTTCGGTCTATAAATAGCATAATATGAATTAATTCTAATCACTACGGAATGAATAATCATTAAAAATTAGAATTAATATATTAATTCTCTAATTAATAAATTTATATTTCGTACATCATGAATAACATATAACAATACATCATGACTGTCCAAAAGTATAGAAAGTCAAGTGGTTGACATGAACCTTTCAATAATAAAATATCAATACAATAAGCTCCTTTCATCATATTATATCTCATTCGGTATAGAGTATGGAATTAGTGCAAACTCTCTTTAAAATATAATTAATTCTAACTCGAATTTATTAATACTTGTTCTAGAATCTATTACTTAACATGTGTATCATTTGAAACTATTTTCAACACATAAGTGCCTTGACTAATAACTTCTTAAGTAATGATTCTCTATAAGTGGCCGTGAGATATATACTTGTAACACCCCACTATTTACGTACCCTAAAAGGGGTGGGGATGTCACATCATCTTTAGGACAAGGGGTCTTTTATAACTAGGTAATAAAAAGATAGAAGAAATAATCGAAGCTTAAAACTTATTACAATCCAAAGCAATACTTGCACAAGTCTCAAAATAATTATATAACACTAAAATCTCTCAAGAAACAAATACAGTCAAATGAATCTTCACAACTCAAGGTAACACAAAGCAATTCAATCTTCAAAGCAGGATTGACCTGAAAACATGACATAAAAGGATGATGAGAAATATTTCCTAGTAAGTCCTGTGTGTGCTCATGATAATTTAAGTAAACCTTTCATGTATGCAAATTTTAAACAAGTCATAATGAAAAGTTTGCAAGTCCTGGAATTCTTTTTTAAACATCGAATGGTATTTTATCAGCATTTGAAAAATAAAAGTGTACAACTTGTAAAGAAATAAACCACTCAAATAAAGTTGATTATGAAACCCTGCATCATAGTCATGGTCATGAAATCTTATATCATGACCGCGTATTGCGAAACCCTATATCACAATACAAGTGGGTGATCGGCCCACTAGGTTAAATAATCCTCCATTTCTACACCCTAACTTACTAGTTGTCTATTCCAGAAAAGAAACAATCCACACGGACTGAAATTGCTAGCACGGACGGGCCTGACTAACTAAAACTATCACCTAGTCCGAAAAGAGTTTATCCCTCGATTGAGGCCTCCGCCGAGAGACTTACCCTAACCTTGCAATGTTATCTCTAATCAACATACCTTGATTGAGTATTTAACGTTATGTTTGTCCCACTTGGAAGAAATTCAACAAAATGTGTTACCTAGAAATTGCAATTATGGTTCCAAATAGTCTAAGATTAAAATTTGGTTTAAGAAACATTTAACATTTTGCTTTGAAAAAGGTTTGTTTGCTCAAAGCCATTTTGTTTTAACAGAAGGTGAAAAATATCTATAATTGTAACCTAAAGTGTAACTTTACAGTAAACATCACATTTGACCTGCAGGAGCATTTTAATTTAGCAAATAATTTTATGCAAGGACTTACTTGATCTCACAGATAAAATAATCTTCCAGGTCTTGTTCAAGGCAATCTAATTTCGTCTGGGGTAAACACAGGGTATATGTTACTATTGGTGCACAACTAAGCAACAAAACTGTATAGCTAAAATAATTCTCAACTCTAAATATTCATATCAATCTAAATGACTCTAACATTACCAACACTTAAATAATAGCAACAATGGCTTAGGAATTCCAAAATTAATTGATATAAAAATATTTCTAGAGTTTAATATTATTATTAGTATAAAAATAACTTGCTATAATGAAATCATAAGTAAGTGACACAAGTAATAAATAAGTATGACAAAAATAATAATATTGTCAAACGCATTAATAGGAGTTTTAATAATTTTATAGATAGTAATAATATTTCTAAAAGGGTAATGATAATAATAATACTAATATTATTATTTATTTTTAAAGTAATAATGTTTAATAACAATAATAATAGTACTAATAGTATGAGTAATAATAATAATATCATTAAAAATAACAGTTTTAACAATAGTAGTAATAATGAAATAATGATAATGATAAGTATAAAAGGTAACAATAATATTACTAGTAATAATTAAAAGTAGTAATAATTTTGCTATTAATAAATAAAATAGTAATTATACAAGTAGAAGTAATAATACTATTTAACACAGCAAAAGTAGCATTCATAATAGCAATAATAATATTTGCGCATCAATAATAATTATTGATGGTATTGTCAAAATATTAAAGCAATAACAATAACAACATTAATCTCCAATATCAACCATATCATTACATGATTTAATGACATATAGACCCCATTCTCATATCTCCTAACAAATATGTCACAATCCCACATTAAAAATCAAGATCCAAATACAATTCATAAAGCAGTCCTAAAGTATGTCTCAACCCTCATATCATAAAATCATCCACATCATATAAATATGCATATATCTTCCCAACACCACTAGATCATCAACTATTCCATCAATACTTCTATAAGTCATCTTCCTATTATACTTGAGTTCGATAGTAAATGAGAGAGTTTAGATCAAAATACTTGTTTGATGATCAATTTTAGTTGAAGACGTTGATTTGATAATTGAGGAGTCTTGAATGCCTTAGTGAGTCATTTGAGAGACCAATGGTTGAAGAGATCCATCCATGGCCACCAACAAATTCGACCAAGGGAGAGGGATCGAGAAAAGAATAAGAATAAGAAGAAAAGAAAGTAAAGAACAGAAGAAATGAGATAATATTTGGACTTGATTTTACCTTTTGGGTTCTTCTTGATTTGGAAAGAAAAATGCTTGTTTGATCCGAGTGAATGAAGGACTTTGGTTGATTTGGTGTTATAAGATATGTTCAAGGGGAAAATAGGTTGCACTCTAGAGCATTTGAAGGTTTTAGAGTGGTTCGAGATGATTAGAAGTGGCTAAATGGTGAAGAAAAGTAGTGCGTGTTCTTGGTATTTTTGAGAGAACAAGAGAGAAAATTGAAAGAAGGTCATAGTGTGTTCTTGGTTTGAGGGTGGCCAAATGGCCTAGCTGGGGGTGATGATTTAGTTTTGATGGGGAGAGAGAAATTTTAGGAACTTGTTAAGTTTTGAATTTGAGAAATGATTGAGGAATTGGTGGAGGTTTTTGAGGTAAAAGATTGCTAATGTTGTTTTATCCTTGAAGGTTTCTAGCTCTTCAATGGAGGCTCACTTGGTTTGCCTATGTTATAGAAGAAAATGGAGAATGCTCTAGCCTTCAGAGCTGGCCGAAATTCTTGATGCAAGTGTGCAGAAATTCTGGTTTAGTTGATGGAGTTGTTTGCTTGATTGGTGAGTGTTTGATGGAGCAATGCAAGGAATTTGATTTTCAAACTCAAAATGTTTCAAATGGAGTGAAGTTAGAAGAGGTTTGAGGTGCTTTAATGGAGTTTTGGTGGCTTTGGTTGGTGAACGTAGAAAAAATGTTCAACTTTGGTTCTTAGTGTGGCAAAAAATGAGAGTGAAGTAGAGAGGAAAAACTGATTTTCATTTGTTTAGCAAGGCTAGAAAAATTTTGGTAATTTAGCTAGAAGAAATGATAAATGTTGGAAAGTTGTTAACAAAAATTCAAAGCATTTTGAATAGATTTTGTAGCTTCAAAGTAGGAGTATTTCAAGGTCCTTTAATGGTGATTTTCCAGCCATTTTCTTGTTAAAGAAGAGGAACCATTGAAGAACCAGTCCATGGTGTTGAATGCTCAAGAATTTCTTAGCTAAATGACTTCCTTGCTTGTTGGGAATTTTCTGGTTTTGAAAGAGTTAAAGTTGTTTCGAAATTCACCAAGAATTCCTACTTCTGCTCTCAACAATGATTGCTTATTTTTGCAAAGGAAGAAACGGTACTAAGGCTCCCAAGTTTAAAAAATTTAGCTAGGGAGATGAACCACAATATTTTCCGGCTTTTCACCATAACAAGAATAACCAAAAATAAAGTTCTTTAGTAGAGTAGTTTGGTAATTTAATCTTGGAAGATAAAACATTCTTTTTAGCTCTCCTATGTTTTGGCCAAGAGGTTTCCAAAAGCTGGAATTTTATTTAAATTCCAAGGCCAAAATAATTTAGAACATTTTACAAAAAGAATTCATGAAATAAAATATTTTCAAATTCAAATATGTTAAGACGGGGATTGCTAAATAATGGGGGATAAAACTTCTCTAGATTTTCTTTAGGACAAGATCACATGGTTAGAAAATTGCCAATGTGTCTTCTTAAGCTAACATTCCTAGATTCATGGGATGCAAGAAATAAAATTCAAATAGTAGTTAGGATAATTAAAAATAATACTTAGTTGATGAGATTTGAACTCAAGACTTTAGGAATTAGTTACAAAGCTCTAATTACTTAACCACATTAATTCTTATTTTTATTTTCCTAACTTAATTCTCTTCCCTTCTAAATCCTAAGCTTCTCATTTTCTCATCTCTAAGCAAAATTTCCTAATTGTCCCCAATACTCATCAAACATAAATAAATTACATAGTCCACATATAATAATTCTAAAACACACAAATTCTTCTAGAAAATGTTTTGTCATGTAATATGTCATGAAATGCAACCCATCTGTCTAATTCTATGGTAGGTTTAGGTGGGGTTTTATAATGCTCTTACTATTAAAAGTGATGAATTTTTTGTTAACCCTCTCAATTACTTTTTGTACTTTACGTTATACCCAATATTCATCGTATAGCTGTCCTTGATAAGACTCTAAAGATTAGAATCAAAGTACAGCACTCAACAAACAAAGTACCTTGGAGATCTCAAGTTTAAGGATACTTGCATATTTGATATAATGAGATTCTATCATTGGCACTAAATAGTTATATATTATCTCGTAGTTAGGTCATCCAATGTACTTATTCATATAACAAGCATTCACATGTTAATTTTTAATATCACAATACTCACGGATGTGAGAACCATCGCTTGATCTAATAAAAAAGTCTAACATGTGCTAGTCTTGGTGAATTAATGACGTCCCGTCTCATTAATACTATGACTAGGGATAGTTTAAGAACAAATACTATATAGTATAGTAGGAATCTCACATTATGATCTCTATCACAATTTTCTTAACACTATATATTGTGTTAGAGACTTTATCTATCAGTTTTACGTATATACATATTTGAAACAAGGAAATTTAAAGATAAAGAGTGCCTTTTTTAGATAAATGTCCAAAATACATTGTGCAAAATAAATTGTACAAACTTTTCTGCAATTTGCTTGCCTTGTAAAATCATGATGTGTCTGTAAAAGTTAGGAGTTTTTGTACCTAATCAATTCCTTTTAGAGAAATGCAAAACTGAGTTTTTATTTATTTTATATCCGTTATTTAGCCATCCATATGTTTTGAACAATATGTAGGATTTCTTAATAGACATAGTAATTTGTTCAGAAACTAGACAGGAGTTGAGATTGATATGCTTCTAGTCTTTGTGAGTCTAGCAAAACTAGGTTAGCAACAAACATTTGTGGTGGCTAAGTGTGCCTTCTTAGTTGTGAAAATGGATCACTTTTGTCACTTTGTGCTGTGGTCATTTTCTAGTAGAAGAACACACTGCCCATATGAATTAAGTTCCTGAGGTCTAATACTTACATTATAGCTTATGTCCCCAAATGGATATTTTTAAATGAAGTTATAATGGATCAGATTCATCCCCTAGCACCTTCTTGTATACTAAGTCACTCTTTCAAGATTTCTTTAGTTGTTGGCTCGTTTTATGTTGTGAGACATACTTGGATTTAGGTGGATAAGTTTTATATAGGTTCTATTGATTTTCACCTAGCCATTTAGTTGCTAACTTCACAATAATTAATCGCATATAGAAAAAGGTCTGTAGTCATGATATGTCATATGTTTGTGTAGTACAATATGTGCCTTGCTAATATGTGTAGTTTCATACCTTTAATTTTTTTCAGCAATCATCTCTATTGTTGATTTTTGTGGACATTCATACCATGCTAATAAACACATGAAACTCCAAGCTAAATATTGGGAGCCAATTAAGATAATAGGGTTTTTTTTTTCTCTAAAATATGCTAAAACATCTAATCAATTGAATAGTTACTGTTTGTGTTCTTGTCTGCACTTTTGAAATATTTAAGAGGATATTGAATTCTCTGTATCTCTTGGTCCATTCTTACAAAAATTGATTGCATGGGAACATTGGCCAAAATATTTCTTGGGTTTCTTTGCATACTTTTATATTGCAAATACGTGTCTTCTAAAATTCTTTTGAGAATTTAAACTGTAAAGAAATGCTAAGAAATTAGGAGAGATAATCTCTTTTTCATATATCTTGCAGTTTACAATGAACTAATTATATACAACCTGTCTAAAAAACAAAAATGGTAACTACCCTAAAAAACTGATCACAAAATTCCCTAATTATTGATAACAAAATTTCCTAATAATTAATTACAAAATCTTCTAATTTAAGGGTCAAACATCCATAATTTAGACTGATTCTAATATTACAATATTTACAGCTTTACTTCCCTTAAATACACCCACTAGCCATAATTTCCCACACTCCCCCTTAAACTGTTGAATAGATATTCTCCATTCCCAATTTGGATATAATACTTTCAAACATTAGACCACTTTATCCTTTGGTTAAAACATCGCAAGCTAATTATTTGTAGACACATAAGGTGTGCAAATCACTCTACTCTCCAGTTTCTCCTTGATAAAATGTTTATTAATTTCAATATGTTTTGTCCGATCATGTTGCACAAGATTATGAGCTATGCTAATTGTAAAATTATTATTGCAATCAAGCTTCATCGGGCCCTCCACTTGATCTTGATGTCTTCTAGAGTGATCTTTAACCAAAGTAACTCACATACTCCTTGAGCCATCGCTCGAAACTCAACATCTGCACTAGATTGTGCTACTACATTTTGTTTTTTCCTCCTCCATGTCACGAGGTTTCCACCAAGAACGTGTAATATCCAGTGGTCGATTTTCTATTAATCAATGTCCCAGTATAATTAACATCTGTATAGGTTTTAAGCATTAGACCCCTACTTCTCTTGAAGAGAATTCCTCTTTCAGGTGTACCTTTCAGATATTACAACACTTTGTGTACTGCTCGAAGATAAACCTCTTTTGGACTGTGCATGAATTGACTAATCACACTCACAGTATAAGCTATATCCGGTTGTGTGTAGGACAAATAAATGAGCTTTCTTACCAAACGTTGATACATCTCTTTGTCTATCATTGCATCTTCCTCTGCTATTCCAAGCTTTATATTTTGATCTATTGGAGTATTTACCGGTTTGCATACTATTTTACCTATCTCCTTGGTAGATCATTTACATACTTCTGTTGAGAGAGAAAAATATCATTCTCTGAATGTGCCACTTCAATTGTGAGAAAATATTCGAGCTTCCCAAGTGTCTTAATCTCGAATTCTTTTGCCAAGCACTCACTTAAAATATATGTTTCTTCATCATCACTTCTTGTAACAATTATGTCGTCCACAAAAATAAAGAGAACCGTGACTCCTTCTGAAGTCGAGTGCTTAACAAATAGAGTATGACCTCCTTGACTTTGCTTGTATCCTAATCTCACCATAACCTTGGAAAACCTGCCAAACCAAGCTCAAGGAGATTGTTCAAGCCTATATAATACCTTCTTTAACCTACAGATTATATGATCAATAATTCTTTTTCCCTAACCAGGTGGTATCTCCATGTATATCTCTTTCTAGAGATCGTAAGAAAGTATTTTTAACATCAAACTACTGTAAATCCCATTCAAAATTGGTTATCAAAGATAATAGGACTATAACAGTATTCAACTTTGCAATTTAAGTAAAAATCTCTAGTTAGTTCACTCTATACGTCGGAGTATAACCCTGGTGACCAACCTTGCCTTGTATCTCTACACTGAATCATCAGCTTTATATTTCACCATGTACACTTATTTACACTCCACTGGTTTCTTCCCTGTAGGTAAATCCACAAGCTCCTATGTTTTGTTCTTTTCCAGTGCTTCTATTTCTATATTCAAGCTTGTTTTCATTTTTCATTAGACAAAGTTTTAGATAGATTAGAAAGAATAACAATGGTTTCTAAGTTACTGAGGAAGATTTTGTGTAATGGAGAAAACCGCTCAAAGGACAGGAAGTGTGCAAGAGGATATAAAGGTCTTTTGCTGTACTCTCTTGTACCTTTTCTCAATGCAATACGCAATTTTGTGTTACTACTACCCCCCGTCGATCTCACGCTCTACCTTTAGTTGTATTTCAATTTGTAATGTGGGTTCAAAAGTCATTACCTGGTTAGACTATTGGACTTGTGTATGGTTAGGGGTAGCGGTCTTCTTTCTTGTATACTTTTGCCTTTTCCATAGCTAACATTTTTGGGAACAGACTCAGTGTCAGGTTGAATAAATACAGGTTCAGAGGAGACAATGATAAACTCAGGCAGTTCAAAGTGAATTGACACTACAAGAAATGTCCAATTTAGCCAGGGACAATTCCCTCGCTAATCCGTCACTAATTAAAATTAACGACATATTAGCGAGGGAAAAATCCCTTGCTAAATTCTTCCTCGCAAACACAAATATTTGCGACGGATTAAAAATTCCATCGCAATTAACGACGGATTTGCGAGGGGATTAGTAGTCAATGAGCTTCAACAAAGAATTTTGAAACGAATCTGCAAGAGATTTTTAAAATCCGTTGCAGATCACTCACTAAATAGCCAGAGATTAGCGACAAACAAACATTTATTAAATATAAAATGTCCGTAACTAGGGAAATTTTCCATCTCTAATCCCTCGCAAATTAGCGAGGAATTAGCTACGAAAATTTCCTTTTAATTAATCGTTTTAAAGTTCTGTATCTAATCCATTACAAATTAGCGAGGGATTAGCTACGGAAATTTCCGTTTAATTAAACGTTTTAAAATTCTGTCTCTAATCCCTCGTAAATTAGCATGGGGTTAGCTGCGGAATGATTCTCTCTAGATTTCATTCATCGCTAATCGCTCACTGTTAGCGAGGGATTAGTGACGGATTTTTAATTTTTATCTTTGATCCCCCTCTAATCCCTTATGAATGAATTATAATTTTAAAATATTTTTAAAAAATTTCCTGTAGTGGAGAAAATTCATCAACTAAAGTAATGCCAATGTTCAAATGAAAAATTAATTAATAAAAAAATGTAATACATAAAGAGCCAATCAAATAGTATAATTAATAAATATAATAATGACAAATATGAATAATACATAAAAATGTAGTCCAAATATCCTAACTATGAAGCAGCAATCGGTGCAGATGCTGGAGCCAACGGAGGGGGTAGGGGTAGATCGGAAGGACTTGGCCGATGATTAACGTGTGAATTCGGAGGACTTATGACGAAGTCTTTCTCATCCTCAGGAACCTCAGCATCGTCTTCCTGAACAGTTGGCATCGGCGATGAAGGAGGTAGATTCAAGTTCTGAGACATAAGCGTCAAGTATTCAGTCAACCTATGGTTGTGACTCCATATATCTGTACCTGATGCTCGACCCTCTCCTGTCTCTTCTTCTCCGTGTGTAACTCTCTCTATAACTGGCTCACATTAAATGAGGTAGAAGAAGTAGATGACTCAGATTTAGTGGGTTGCTGTAACCTCCATCTCACCCTCAAAGACTTGGAGCCCCATCCATATACTCGTCCTTTCTTGCACGCTTTGTCATCCACCTCGATGAATAGTATCTTCTCATTGGGCTCCCTATTTGGAGTGACTGTACTCGTAGAATCTGTCTGATAACCTAACTGCGTATGATGCTTAATAATAGTAGTGACACTATCCTGTCAAATTGGGGTAAGGAAATAAACATAAAATATTTAAAATTAGTGATTAAAATATAAATAATATTAAATTTAAAAATGTATAAGATTATGTATTCTTACAAGCGTATGACGTGATCAATCATTGACATATTGGCCCTTCTTTAGCCCATCCTAAAATATGTGGGTGCGTCTGAAGAGCTTGATGTAACTAAAGTCGGGACCTAACTGTCTCCGCTATTATTGTACCAAAAATAACTAAATGTTAATTTTTATGATGGGTTGAGTGTAAGACAACGGGTATATCGAACAGTAAAAAATGTTTATACTTAGCATCCACTCCTTATGCTCAGTAAATGAAATGGATCCTCCTGTGTGTGACACCTTACCAGTGGATCTGTTCCGCTTAGCAGCAGAAGAGATATGCTGCTACTTATCGGACTCCCAATACTTCGATAAAGCAGCCTAATGGTCTGGGAAAATCCACTTGGGGCAACTACCCCCATGCTTTTTCCTAGCCTTCGACAAAATGTCTGAAAGTCTATCCTTACATTTTTTCTCCTAATTAGTTCGAATCTATGCGACATGCTTGGGGCACCAACAGAAGAAAGACTATAAAATTAAAGTAGCCATTATAAATAATTACAAGTAAGAAAGTATATTAAAAATAATATAAATTATTTATCATTATAATAACAAGTTAAATTATAGGTAACATATCAAACTCATACTCAACAGATTGAACCACATGTTCCGAACATCAATCGGAACCTGTAAAAAGATAGCATAGGCTCTAGTGTAGTTTCGCCTAAAACTCTCAACTATCTTTCTCACACATTGAACCAAATATGTAAACTTGTTCCAAGAAAATAGTTATGTAATATAAGATAAAGTTTTAAATTTGAGAAGTAAGATAAGCGTATAATAAACAATTATCTATTCGACTTATGAGTTACCAACTGGCTCAACCAAGAGTCGTGTATCCTCAGTATGGGGAGCACCAATTGTGGATCCCGAAGAACCTAGGATCAAGTTAGGGACCTGCTGTGATTGGTCCTCGTTTGGGGGTATCGGCTGTGGAGTAGGTATATGTAGAGCTATACTCGGGGATGGTGTCTCATTCGCTCTCAACGTCTCACGAGTCGATGACTGATCACTGGGTAAGGCTTCAGAAGCCATATGTGACTTAAATTATTTAAAAATATAAATATGGTCAGACATAGAAAGAAGAAAAAATAATACAGTTATAAGTATAAAGCAAAGTAAAACGCTTGTAATGTAACGATAGCAGAATTAAATAATTGTTTCTATACATTAGTTAAACTTAGTCCAAGTCTATGGACTTCCGTCATCGTCGGATGAGAGTCTTCCATATCGTTGTCTGTAGAGGATCCTATTTCTCATTCTTCTTCCTTGTCGTCATTTTCATTGTCTAGTTGTGCTTCCTCTGTCATTAATCCCGAATCCATAACCTCGACTGTCTCCCTAATACCAGATTCATCTTCTAACCTTTCAGTGCTGTTATCCTCAACACATAGATTTATTGTCATCATGTGATCTACTTTCTCATGATATGGTCCCTTAACAACAGGTGCATCAATGATGTGTGGAGATTTGTTTTTACAAATAGATACCCAATCATGTTTTGGTCTTTTGCTTTCTGGGTAGGATACGAAATACACTTGAGTTGCTTGTTAAGCTAACATAAATGAATCATATTTTGGGTAATTCTTCTTACAGTTGATGTCAATAAGTTTGTAGTGAGGATGAATTTTAACACCCCGATTTGGTGTTGGATCAAACTAATCATACTTTAATAGTATAACTTTTAAACAAGGAGTCCCAGGGAATTAAAGTTCGACAATCTCCTTCAACACTCCATAATAATCATTGTCACTATCTCCATCGCCTTTAACACAAACTCCACTATTGATTGTTTTTTTTCCAAATGACCGATCATGTGTATGGAACCTAAAATCATTTATGAAATAACCTTAGAAGTATTTCACTTGTGTCGAAGGTCCCTAGGCCAAGCTTTTTAAATGGTGATCAGTCACTTGATTTTGTGAATCATGAACCTAGCAAAAACAAAGTGTTAATACACTTTTATTATCAATGTAATTTATATATAAGACTTACTTTTTATTTGTTCAACTCACATAAGTCCTAAACCATCCAGCAAACTCTGACTCTAATCTCCTATCAACTTCAGGGTCTGTTATACTTGGCGCATGTAACTGCAAGTCAAGCGACCAAAATGAACACATAAAGATATTTATTCTAAGTATTGACGTAAAAAATCGAGAAATGTGCAATAAGTATACTTACGTAATGTATGGTTGAACTTCTTCACAGTTTAGGTATATGTAATTTGTGGCTGCCTTAAATTCATCCGGAATAAGATATCTATTTTGAATGTTTCCCAAAACCCTCCATGAAATGGTGCATGTAGACAACCTATTGTCATTCAAGTTTGTATCGAGAACACCTTTATCATTTCGAGCTATAGTTGTATGTCTAGTCTGATGGAAACGTGAAAACAGGGGCATGCACTGTAGCGTTAAAAATTTCATAGAGAAGAATAAAACCAGGCCTTAAAAGCCATGCGGAAGCATGAAGATCATACATTTGTGTTCCTTAACCCTCCTAGGTTGCGTAGGAACAGATTGAACGACTGGAATCGCCTCGCTTTGCACACTTGAAGGAGCTTCCGGTTGAACACCCGCTAGCCTTTTACTTCCCCTTGTTTGCATTAACGCTTAGCTCTCCAACTCTCAGGATATTTCTCAGCCTAACCTCTAGTTGGTGAACACTATGGTGAAGAGGAACGGTCTCAAAACTCCTTGGTTCTTTTACTATTGATTAGCAAAGAACAAGAAGAAACCACAGAGGAGGGAGAGGGAAAAAAAACGTGAGCTGCCAGAGAGAGAGACGTGAGTCTTGTGTGGCTAGGGAAAAATTAGGGTTTTTTCTTTTCCAAAGAGTTGTTTATAAGTTAGCCTAAACTAGGTTTCTCAATATTTGATAAACATATCCCCGAGATTTCAAAACACCCGGATGTTATCCTGAGAATCAGTTTGGCCTAACCCTAAACTCCTCTTGACCGTATCTGGAAAAAACCCTAAGGTCCAAGCTATTGGGCCAGAAAAATATTTATTATTTTCCTTGGACCCAAAAGGCCCAAAATAATAAATATTAATTATTTATTTCCTGGGCTTATATAAACAACCCAATAAATAATTAAGAAGCCCAAATGAACCATAATAACTAATCTTTAATTATTTATTTCTTGGGCCTATATAAATAACCCAATAAATAATTTAAACATTAATTATTTCCCCTAGTTTAAGCCCAGGTTAATTTCTTAATTATTTATACTGGACCTAGGCCCTGAATAATTAATTAACCAATTAAACTAGATAATTAATTTCTCTCAACTCCTATTTTATTTATTTATTTATTTTATTCCAGTCCAATAATAAATTAGACTTCCTGAATAAAGTTAAATAAAATCAAATAAAATAAAATCCTCTTCACATGAGACCAATTCCTCAACCCAAAATTAGTTAGGACTTACGGGCTATTCCGAGGATAAAAAAAACACATCGCTTTGGCTGCTAAAATGACCAAAATACCCCTGCTATATAAATAGCTGTATTTTGCATTTTAAATATTTCCTAATATCACCATAAGGAAATATTGACCCCAAGGACAATGCTGCATTCGCAAAGTCTCCGACCTACAGGTGAAATGACTAAAATACCCCTCTACACATCGCCGTACATTTAGAGAGGAAGAAGTGTACTAACAACCCCCTAAATGACATCTACCATCCTTAGGCTTCTAGTCCAATGGTCCACGACTTCCTGGAGTGTTTCCGCCTTCCAAGGGAGCTACCCTAAAGCAAACATCCAAGTCATGTTTCCCAGGGCCCTGGACATTTTAGACCATCCGGACAACCACAAGGGGCGATATAGTGCAGAAACTATCTTGTATAAGTCTGTCTTAACTAATTAGTCACACATACCCAACATGCAAGTATATTGGCCCTACGATAGAACCTCAACTCTAGCAAATCAAAGTATATGCTACCAGCTTCGCCAGACCACCAACTCATACTCAAGTCGTAGAGTACTTGTGAAACCCCAGTCAAGACCAACCTTAGAGTAAGGGGGTTGGGATGCATATCATGCTTTATTTCATGATTACATATGTTTTCATATGATTTCTATATACTTTGAATTTGATTTTTATTATCTTGAAGTCTTGTTGGTGAGTGATGTGTGAGAGGGGACAAAATGGTAATTTTTGCCCGAGGTGAAAATAAGGAGATAGCTTGTGGATTGAATAGAAAATAATTTTTCTAGTAGAAATAGCAATAAGAGTTGTTGTGGTTTAGTGGTTAGAGCCTTGGAATTAATTCTTGAGGTCTAAGGTTCAAAGTCCATCATAGAAGCTTTAGCTTGAGTAAATTTTATTTTGCTTGGAAAAGGATGGTTTCGGCCATGAGGGCCTAGATCAATGTGGTGATGATGTCCTAGGAGAGACATGTTAGGAGAATTCTCACTTCACTATTTTGTTCTTCGCGAAATGCCTAAAGGGAATTCATTCTCCCTTAGACTTTAGTTTTTCTTAATTTCCAACTCCTTAGTTTGATCAAGGTGTTCTATCCTTTTCCTTTCCAGAAAATTCAGTAGAGGACTAAGGTCTTTTAGGATCAAAATGTCCTAGTAAAAGGCTTCTCATAGTTTGGAAAATGTAAATGAATTGTGGGAAAATTCAAGAGGAAAATCCCTCTTGAAAGCTTGCTGAAATTTTTCCTCTATCTTAGTTCATCTATCTTCATGGAATGAGCTAAAATTTTCCAGCTTGATGTACCTTCAAAAGGTCGAAAATTCTAGCTCACATTCCCTCCCAAATTCTACCAGAAAAATGGTCTTTAGGATCAGTTTGAAATCTGAAAGTTTTTGGCCAAATTTGGACTGCACAAGCTGGAGCAAAGCAGGAAAAATTCCTGTACGAAAATCAGCTTTGTGAGCTCCAAACCAAGCTGTTTTCTCCTAGATTTTGTGCAGCACCTTAGTCATGTTTTTCCTCCATAAAGAAGGCTGGAAACCAGCCTTGAATACCCCTGAAATACCCTTAAAAACTCGCTGCAAATCTGCTGGAAATGGCAAACGAAAATTCTGCCAGAAAATTTCTGTTCAGCGAAATTTCTGTGCAGAATTTTTGTCCAGCTTGTTTCCTATTTTGTTTCAACCGAAAACCCCAACCTACTTCTGTCAAAACCTCCCTTAAACCTCTATTAACAGAGCTCCATTGTTCCCTGAAGCTTCTGCACGAAATTCCCTCCATGGCTGACTGAAAATCTCTCAACCAAATCCCTGCAATTTAGCTTGATTACTTTCCAAAATTTCAGCCATCTTGTTTAACAACTTTCCATAAAATTTTGCTCAATTGATCAGACATCTTCTCCAACATTGTGCACCTTAATTTTGGCCATCACAAGCCTCCTTTAACCAGCTTTAATTCCCCTGAAAAGCTGCCCAATCCAGTCGGCCATAGGAGACTTCAAAGCTGTCCAGAAAAATCAAGATATTCTTAGAATATTTAGTTTCCAAATTCTCTTCCTAAAAATATTCTTCAAGGATTGTAACAACTAACCTTTCATTTCCCTTCCAAATAAGAGAAATCACTCCCTAAACCCTACAGAATTTCGGCAGTCCAATCCCTCAGAAAATCGGCAGCTTCTTCTTCTCTCTCTCTTGATTTTCTTCAAGAAACAAGAACACACACACACACACACACACACACACACACACACACTATACCAAGAACACCTACTCCTTCTCCACATCTAATACCCCTCCAAACCACTTCAAACCCTCACGAAAATCTCCAGATTTGATCTACTCCTTGATGTGCATTCATCAACACCCTTATTAATATCAAATTCCACAAATCATCTTGCTACTTTGGATCAAAAAAAGCAGAAATTTCTGTGAAGAACAAGATCATCTTCAAGGTAAACTTATTCTAACAACTTCATCCTCTTCAAACTTAATCTCTAATGAAACCCTATATGAATATGCATGCTAATGATCTCCTCTTCTTCTCTCTCTCTCTCTCTCTCATGGACCGAAATTTCCTCCCTTGACCGAATGGTCTCTTTTTCCATGACCATGCTTTCGCCACCCTTCTTGAACAAGATTAGCCATCGAGGAGTTGAGATCTCTAAACTCCTTCAAGTCATTCATCAATCAAGTAAGTACCTTCAATCCTCTTTTTAAAATTTAGAATCATGTCTCTAGGTTGATGAATGGCGATGTGTTTGTGTATGTGATGTTGTTAATTGAAGCATGAGTATATGTATGATTGTGAAGGAGTTGAGATTTATGCATGGAAGGATTATATTGGTGGATTTAATGATGAGTTGAGATTTGATGCATGTCATAGGTAGTATTTGTGATGAAGCATGCTAGAGATTATTGCACCATGGGTGAATAGGATTTATGTGCATGAATAGATTTTGAAGCCATGATCATGTTTATGCTAGTAAAGGTAAAATCATGTAATAATAAATTTAGATCTATGCCTATGTGCAAGACTTGGATGATTTGATGAATTGAAGGATTGAGTATGTTATTGATTATGGTTGACCATGGAATCTTGATCATGATCTAGTTATCCCTAAGCAAATTTTATTTCATAAATAAAATATTTACTAATAATTTTTGCTAAAGAATTTTGAAAACCCTAGGAAGGGTAGATTTGGAATTATAATATATGTAAAGGATATTTTAGTCAAATAAATAATGATTTTTTTCTAGAAAATAAAATAAATAAATATTATTTAAAATAAAGCAAATTAATTAAAGCCCTTATGAAAAGATTCATACTGAATAAAATATTTACTAGATCAAAACCCTTAAGGATTTACTTATTATTTTCCAAGAAAGACTTATTAAATTTAATCTTAACTAGTTTTAGCTATCAATTATTTTCTAACAACTAAGCTATCATTAAATCACTATTTTACCTAGTACCACCTATGGCTCTTGATCAAATAAACTCTAAATTTTCCTTAACAAGATTTAAACTTGCAACTTATTAGAATTTATTTCCTAATCCATTAATTATCTTAAATAGCAAATTAAACTGAGCTTATAAACCTATTCAATTATTGTTTTGCCTTAAAGTTGGGGACACTAGAATCATGGTAGTAGTGAATTGAGTTGATTTAAGCTTGAGAAAGTGGATTGTGGCTTTAATCTGATTAAGATTTGTATTTGTCTATGTGAGGTTAGGTCATCTGTCCGAGACCTTGTTGTTGTGAGCGAGAATCAGGTAAGCTCCTGCATAAAACCTGATTGATGTGAAATGATTTCCTTATGGCAAGCCAAATGTGGAGTGCAAGGACAGTCGGTTATTTGAAAGCAATTGAGGGTTGAATTCATCATTAATTCCAACGCTTAAATTATTTAAAAGTCTTTGAGCAGATTTTTCCAAACTTGAAACTCTTTCTAAATCTAATTTCTCCCAAAGCTTTGGAAACCCTCAAATTGTTATTTTCATGAAGCACAATGCTTTGTTCATTTTATCCCAAGTGGGGAATGTCGTTGAGTACTCAATAATGGTGGACTACTAAGACTAGTCTTTGAAAGGTTAGGGTAAGCCTCTTAGCTGGTGGCCACCTCTGAGGGGTGAGTCCTTCCCGGATAAGATGCCAGTTCCAGTGAGTCGTGTCGGTCCGAGCTAGCAGTTTATTTTGTTTCAGTCAAGTGACTGTGTTTTTGTCGGAATGGACACCTGGCGGTTGTTTGGGTATAGAGAAGGAGGAGTATCTTACCCAGTAGGCTGATTACCTACTTTTGTCAGTCTGTACAACGTGTTAGGCATTCTAACCGGTTATGGGGCCCAAAGTGTGGTAACCCATATCCCTTTCTTTCGAGTGGTTGATTTCATTACTTATGTATGGCTAGAAGAGCCAAAACGCCACTCTTGCTTTTGACTAATATTTATTGCTTGCCAATGTTCTCTTATAAAGATTTCACACTTTGCATCCATGAATTGTTTCCACTAAACCCCCAAAGCACACACGGACTTACTGAGATTTCTGTCTCACCACCTTTTATCATTATTTTAGGTTGATCTTGTTGTGGGTGAGTAGCTACCTTAGAAGAGAATGTATCTTTTGATTTTATGTATTGCTTTGGGAAGACGAGAGTGGATGATTTTAATTATGGTTTTTGTTTTGGAATTTCATGGATGTACTTTTGAAGTATTTTGGGGTTGTAATAAATTCTTTTTAGTCTGAGTATTATTTATTTTAGCAATTTTATTTGTGACTTAGTTATAAAGACCCCTTGTCCTTTGGACGGGGCGACATCCCCGGCCCTGACGGGCCTAGGTTTCCCGGGGTGTTACAGTACTAGTCCACGCTGTAGTGGTAGTAGTCTAGGTTTCATCATATAGTACTTTGAGAAACCACTACTACAGGTCTTGTTCTACGTATTTGAAATACGCTTATGTCATGAAGTGAGTGGACTACTCACTGGCTAAAGGTAAGTCATTTCCCATTTGGAATTCATAACATAATAACCTAAACATGATGAGGTTCACAGTCTCATCAATAGGTTAAGAATAAATATTTATGTGTTAAATAACCCGTGATCCATACCTTACTGTGAAAGACCACCATTCACATGGATCACTTATTTAAACACAATGGGTCTGTTCCAAACGAAAATCGTGCACAAACAAAAAATAAATTCACAAACAATTTCTAAAAATAAATTCTTTTATTAAAATATTCGATTTTACATCAGAAACCTAGTCTAAGAGGGCATACAATCCAACATAGTCTGCACATGCGACTTAAAATAATAGGAGAAGAATGTAGATGCCTCTTCAACTAAATAAGCATTGCAAATTGATCCCTCCACTCTTGCTTTATTTTTAACTTTGGTCTTCAAACAATATAAGATCCTAATGCATTTTTTACGGTCAGAACAGATTCACATAATGTATGTATATATGCATATAATAATACATAATATTTTACCACTCGAACGGAAACATCCATCTATATTGAGTAGGGTCCCCAACCCTTGTCTCATATGACAAGTGGACCATTAGGTGCTTCATCACGTCAAAGAAGCCGGGTGGGAAGATCTTCTCCAATTTACAGATGAGTAATGCAATATTATCTTCCATTTACTTCATATGGGTTGTGGAAATTTTAGGAGAATATAAGTCATGATAAAAGAGACTGACTTCAGTTAAAACATTCCAAATTGACAACGGGAGTAATTTTTTAAATGCAGTTGGAAGCAACTTTTTCATAAACACATGGCAATCATGACTTTTCATACCCGACATTTTGAGCTCATTCAAATCAACACACCTACTTAAATTTGAAGCATATCTATTCAGGAGTCACAACTCTTTGACCCACTCAAGGAGAAGTTTCTTTTGTTCAGGTATAATAGAGTATTTAGCCTTTAGCATTGATGCCCTCCCGTCACCAAACCCAGTCATATGTAATTCAGGTCTATCACAGTATACCTCTAGATCACGTCGTGCCTTTGCATTGTCCTTTGTTTTTCCTTTTACATTCATGATTGTGTTAAAGATATTATTGAATACATTTTTTTTTTATTGTGCATTACATCTATGTTATGAAGAATTATATGTATTCTCTATTATGGCAAATCCCAAAAGATACTCCTTTTGGCCCAATTATGATAGATGCCTCTGCCATCGTCCCTATCAAGCTCCACAGTTGTCTCGGTTATTTTTGGTAAATAGCACACTCTATCTTATATAGTATCTCTAGAAGCGCGTTGTACAAGGAGTGCTGTCTCACGACTTTTATCTTTTCTAAAAGATCTAGTGTTTCTTTTGTATGGATAATCTAAAGCTAAGAACTGTCGATGGTAGTCAAACTAAGATTGTTTACGTCCATTTTTCAAGTGAAATGATTTTGTCTGCTCCATGCAATGTGGGGATGCTAATCTGCCAGCTATGCTCCAACCACTTAGTATCCCATATGCCAGGAAGTTGTTAATTGTTCAAAAAGTATTGCTTGCAGACAGAAGTTCTGTTTCTTTGAAATATTATATGTCAAGACTCCACTAAACCACATAAACCTTAATTCATCTACCAAATGTTGTAGATAGATGGCAATTTTATGCTTCGGATTCTTAGGTCCTGGAACAATGACTGTCCAAAAAATAAATGGATCCCTCATGCACATCGAAGGAGGAAAGTTATATGGGGTAACAATAACATGTCAACAAGAGTATTATTTTCCCGACATTCTAAATGGTGAAAATCCATTTGTGCATAACCCAAGACGCATATTCCAAACTTCGGCTGCAAATTTAGGAAGACTACAGTCAAAGTGTTTCTAAGCTTCACCATCATGTGGATGGCTCATAACGTCCTCTTCCGATCGACTCTCTGCATGCCATCTCATGTGTTCCGTTGTTATGGAGGATGCAAACAGTCTCTGCAATCTGGGTATTAATGGGAAGTAATATATTTTTTTGAAAGGGATGTCTTTCTGTTATTTGTCCTTTGCAACTTTTTTCTTCACCATATATCTGTCATGACCACAGAATTTGCAGCCCCTCCTGTAACTATCAACCTTCGAATACAGCATGCATCCATTTGGGCAGACATCTATCTTCTGAACAGGTAGCCCAAGACTGGATACTAACTTCTTTGTTTGATAGAAATCATTTAGAAGCTTATTATTACTTGGTAATACTTTCTTAATCAATTGTATCACCTAATTAAAGCATTTTTCCAATACGTTGTTTTCGGATTTAATATTCAAAAGCCAAGAAACAACTAATAACATACTGTGATTCTTACTTCCATCCCATATAGGAGTTTCTGAAGCTCTCAGCATGTCATAAAATTTATGAGCTTCCGGGTTAGATGGTTCCTCAACATACTCGGATGATGAAGATTTAGTTGAAAAATGATATCCCACTACATTAATCACCATATCTCAAAATCGATTTTCAGAGTCTAACTTGACTAAAGTCATACTTGTAGCAAACTTATACGGTGACGGATTAATACCCTCACCATGACTAGTCCATCTTCAATAATTAGCAACAAAGCCAAATTTGCATAGGTGCAGCTCCACTTCATCAGGAGACATGTACACTTTGTTTTTACACCTTCCACATGGGCACTTTATAACTGATGCTTGACCAGTTGACAAACAATAAGCAATGAATCGCTTGACCCCTTGTTTAAACTCAGATGTAATTCCTTTAATCCCTTGTACGTGTCTTCTATACATCCAACTACGAACATCCATCCATATTTAATCTAAAAGAAACATTGTATGTGCTTGAGTTTCAAATTTTTTTCTACCATAACCATGTAGCTTATTAGCACTTGTATAATTTGAATAAACAACGTTGGTGTTGTGGAGGTCAAGTATCCTAATATACTCGTTATGAATTATGAAAGAAAGATTGAATAACGATACCGTAGAAATACTATCAACTATCAAGTATCTATGTTGAGTTTCCTATTGAAGTCTTAACTCTAAAAAATGTTTAAACTTATGTATTCTAAATTTTTTAAAAAAATTTTGACAGAGTTTTCCATATAAATTGAACGTTTTCTAGGCACTAAGCCACCTCAATTCACCCAACATTCATTATAAAAAATACACAAAGCACAAAAAATCTCATAACAATTAATCAACAACACTAACTTGAAGATAAATAGGTAGAGAAGAGGGAGAAGGAAACTTGGATTATTTTCCAGCTAGAAATCATTCTTCACAAGTTAAACTGCTAACCTTCAAGAATTAAAGTTGTTCTATGAATTATGGTGAACATTTTGATATGAATTTTGCAAGAAAGCAAGAATGAAATAGCTATGCTTAATTTTGATAATTTGAAAATTTGATGTTGTTTAGCTATAGCTTCATGCCGGTTGCCTAGAGAATTGTTTTGCCATGATTTTTATGATGTTTAGTGAAGTATTGAAGGAGTTATGGTAAAGAATTGATGGCTAAATTCATGAAGGAAGAAGGAAAAGGAAGGAATGGAATAAACTAGTTGTGATGATAAAGAATTTAAAGCATGAAAACATTTTGTTCATGGCTGTGATTTTTGTTGTGCTTAAGCCATGTTATGTTTGCTAACCTTCATGACTGAAAACTTGTTGTTGTGATGATGTTTTGATGAAGAAGTGAATGATGGATTGATAATTAAGTTGTAAGAGAAGAATAAAATAAGGAGAAGTGATGCTTGATGAGAAAACTGCATGGATACTAGAAAAATTGCAAGCTTTTGTAAATCAAGAGTTCATAATCAAATGTGCTAAGTGCGTTCATGATTCACGCTATGATTTTCACAAACATGAATTTATTCATAATTTGATATAATAAATGATCCATAAAAATTTAATGTAAGGCCCTTATATCATAATATCAAATTTATGAAAGTTTCTAAAAATACCCATACTTGAAATAGTTCATGTATGTAAGGGAACTTACCTTGTCCAAGCAAAAACAAAAATTCCTAGTTTAGTAAATCGATCATTACTCTTGAAATTTCACCAAGTCTATCATAAAATTATATGAGTATCAATCACCTATACATAATTCTAAATAAGGATAATTCATTCTCAAATACAATCCTACTAAGCTCACAACAACAAAGCACAAGATTGAATTCCCAATTTCAAATCACGTGTACATCATAAATCAAACAAAGTTAACTTAAATACATAAGTCAAATAACTCCTAAGGTAGCAAGCATGCTCACTTATACATTCATCTCTAAAGATTTCCAAATAGTCTAATTTATGCACAGAATAAAGTCATGATCCTCAATCTTGAAAAGAACTCAATTTAACAATTTTTCTTAAAGTACCAAGCTGTCTTCAAAGTTCTAGCAAGTAAAATATTTGGTTTTTGAGGTAAAGCTCCTACAAGAACTAACCCAAATGATCCTAAATCTTATTGAAACAAAGTTAAACATGTAGAAAATTGAACTCTATAAAAAAATTCTTGCAAATAACATCCAAGAAGATGGCAGAAAATTTAGACTGATCACTGCTCAAGAATAGCATCATTTAGTAGCGTTTAGTCATAGATTTTTAAATTAGTTTCTCCTCAAAATTTCCAGTCTAAAAGAGTATAATTAATATTGTGTTTTTATCCTAAAATCCCCTCAAAGTTGTGCACCAGAATTGAATAAAGAATCTCTCTAAAACAGATATTAGAATACACATATAAATAGTGTTTCCCATACGCATATATTGCAGAATTTTTCTATAATCTATAGCAGTGTATTCTAATATGTTTTCCTATATAAAAGTCATTACAAACACGTATAGAATCAAGTTCCATGTAAGTCCTTCAAGGACAAATAGAATCCTTATGATTTTTGAACCCTAATAATGGCATAACATATTGTAGAAAGGTTTCTAGCAAAACATGATGAACTTCATTTTCTTTGATTAGAAAGGAATATGACTCAAGACACAAAGCTCATAAGAACAATCTCAACAATAACTCTCTCAATTTATGCACAGCTCCTGCCAAAATACTAACCTTTTTTCTGTCAACTCCCTTTAAAGTTCAAACTTCAATTACACTAATACAATGCCAACCAAAAATCCATTCTTTTAGAACATTAAAGAAATCTAGAAAATCATAAAAATATCAACATTCAACTCAAAACTCACCAACAATACGAAAAATTCAAATTCACTAGTAAATAGTAAAACTGAATTCTATGAGCATAAAAATGATCAATAATCCACAATATAAATTTTATCAACAATTTTAAATCCCAAAGAGCATAATTTTAAGAAAAGAAAAATTCGTCCAATATAAAATATTCAAGAAATCCAAGGATTCACTTAGAAAAATTTCTAGACAATTATCAATCAATACTTTAAAATTCAGCTAACCAACTGGTTCAACATCACAGAATTTTCAACTAATTCACAGAATTCAGCTAACCACAATCCCCATTTCATCTCATGAGCATGCTCCACAGCACAGAATTTTCAATATCGGTCAAAATTAATCAACCGGGTGACACTGGTTCAACATACCTTGAGCAAGTGGCATTGGTGGTGTAGGCTGTATGCTCTGGTTAATGTAGCTTTGGATAGCTTTGGACAAAGTAATTTTAGGGGCAATTACGGCTAGGGCCGGTCCGATGCCCAAGCTCTAGCGACAACAGAGGAGAGGAGACACTATGATGGCAGTCCTTGCAGGTATGGCGTGACGAAATTTCCGACTTCAATTTGCGGCTCCGCTTAGGTGGTGGTAATTTAGGCAAGGAGGAAGAAAGGTCATCGGCGGGATAGGAGGGAATTCTTTTGAGCCAGAGAAAAGGGGAAAGCATATAATGAAAGGAAGAGAGGAACAAGGATGTTATAGTCGTTGGGTTTAGCGAGGGATAAAATTGGTCACTAATCCCTCGCTATTAGGAGGGATTTGTGAAAATAAAATAAATATAATCCCTTGCTATTCCTTCTCAAAATAGCGTGCATTAGTGAGGGATCAATTCAACGAGGGAATACGAGGGTCATTGTCAACAAAGTATCTCTCTGATCCCTCGCCAATTGCATTGTATTTAAAAGGGATTAGTGAGGATTTTTTTGAATTTCAGATTCTGCTCAAAATGTTTGCGTGGTTTTAAGTTATAAATTTTGAATCCCTTGCTGATCCCTTTCTGATCCGTCACTGTATATATTCCGTTGCTAAATATCATTTTTCTCAATTTTTACAATACTCTGCTAAGAAAACATATTTATTTCTATCAATACTTAGCTACTTCCTCATTAGCTACGAATTAATATCACGAAATATTTTGCCAGTGAAAAATTCTAAATAATCGTCACAGTGTTTATTTAGGTTTAATTAACATCGATTCTGTTAGGCTTACTAATTTGAGAGGTTTAATTAGTATTAACGTGCTTCCATATCACAAAATCACAAAGTTGTATTTATTACTCAAATCAAATATAATACAATGTAATATATAGAACTTCAATTGTACATATAACTCTCATAGTAATTCCAATTCATATTTGTATTACATTGATCATATGATGTATCAAATATATATATATATATATATATGTATATATATATATGTGCATATATGTGTGTGTGTGTGTGTGTGTGTGTGTGTAAAGTGACCAATATATTATATACTACACATGACGAATTTGTACAGAGGTATAATACATGCATATCATTTAATTATAATCCATACTTCGTAAATTGTCGATGATAATTACACATATATTGAGCCTATATACATTAGTTGCAAATCAACAAATAATAAAAAATTTAGCATTTGTAAGGATATTACATAAAAAAATTTACCACAAGCAAAAGTATCTTAAGGAAAAAAATTGAGAACCCTCGCAAATCTTTTGGTAATTAGCGAGGGATTTGTGATGGATAATTTTAGCGACAGATTAGCGAGGGATAATACAACTCAAATCCGTCACAAATCCGCCAATGAATTATGACGGTGTATAATCCCATTCTAATCCCTCACAAACTTGTGAGCGATTAGTTAGGGATTATTATTTTAATATAATTTATAATTACTTTTTCTGCCCTAATCCCCATAAAATTTGCATTTAATTTTTTTTTAGAATTCCGTCGTTATTCCCTCGCAAATTAGCATGGGATTAGCTTATGACACCTTCCATTAGTCGCAAATCCGAAGTTAAAATTTTACAATGAATTTTAAGTAAAATCAAATTTTCGTCGTAATTTGTATCAAATTTAGGATGGATTAGATTTAGATTTTCTTTTCTCTTGCTAATTAGAAAGGGCTTTTATTTAACTCTGATTTGTCGCTAATTAGCTAGAGATTAGCGAGGGAAAGTCAATGAGTGTGCCTTTCTCCTTTTTCCCTTGCTAATCCCTTGTAGAGTAAATCCCTCGCTAATTCCTGCCTTTCTTGTAGTGTGAGGCATGGTCACTAATGGATGAGGAAGTAAGATGATTTGAAATTGAAAGACCTAATAGCAAGTTAAAACTCAAACTCTCACTCTCTTCTTCTCTTACTAACTCCCATCCCCCTCCCCTGAAGATAAGGGTATTGACAGTAAGATTCACGTTCTTTAAATATAACATCTATAGAAAAAAAGAACTTCTAAAAAGGTGGATGATAACACTTGTAACATTTTTGTGTTGACAAATATCCCACAAATAGATATTTTATAACTCTTGGATCCAGTTTCCCTCAATTGTGATGATGAACATATATAAAGAATGTATATCCAAACATTTTAGGAACAAAATTATTTGTGATGTGGAAGTTAGGGTAGAAGGTGGACAACACATCCACTGGATTCTGAAACCCTAGGACTCTAGATGACAATCGGTTTATGAGATGTATTGCTTCAAGGAAATAGAGGACACCCCATTCTCTAGCATGTCCAATCGTCTTCCTTGAACCATTTTCCTCAAATACACAACCATTATAATGAAGAACCACTGTACATTGTAAGTCATGAGTAAGTTTTTGGATGGATATTAGATTGGCAACTAGCTTAGGGACATGAAGAACATTCTATAAGATTAACAATTGGTTAATTTGGACATTTCTAATTCTTACTACCGTGGTCAAAAGAACCACCTGAAGTGGCTATTTTTTTACTATTTGAGTGTGGGAAATAGGTGTTAAAGACATTTGGTTAGTAAGTCATATGATTAGTAGCTCCTAAATCCTTGATCTAAGAGGTGGCAAAAGTTACATTTGAAATATTTAATCCAATGGAAAATGGAAGCTCTCATGAATATGCTAAAGAACATGTACCTGAGGGCTTTTCTAGACTGTTGATGAGAGTTCTCACCCTTTCCAATTTATCCTGGTTGAGACCAACTATTTTTGATTTTGGAGGTTCATCAATTTGGCTAACAGCTATATTGGTTTGTCCACTTCTGGATTGTCCCCCTTTCTGTTCCCATTCTTAGCTGGGTGATTTCCTATGAAGCTTTCACCATTTTGCTCTTATAACTTATTTTTGGGAGGTTGACATGGTGAAGGAAAGATGTTTGCAACAATTATGACTGCCCGAACAGGAAGTGGAGAAGGGAAAAGACTGCAACAATAAAGGCTGCTTGAAGGCTGCTCGAAAGAGAAGGGAAAAATGATAGCAATGAAAGGTACTCTAAAGAAAAGACTACAACAATGAAAGAGAAGATAATACAACAATATTGCTCCACAGAGAAGAGGAAGAAAAATCCTAGAAAGCCTAGGGCTTTTAAACCATGTAAAGAAATGCTAAGAAATTGAGAGAGAATGATCTTTTTTTCATATATCTTGAAGTTTACAATGAGTATATACAAGCTGTTTAAGAAACAAAAATTGTAACTACCCTAAACAATTGATCACAAAATCCCATAATTATTGATTACAAAATCTCCTAATGATTGATTACAAAATCGTCTAATTCAAGGGTCAAAATTTTCTAATTTAGGTTGATTCTAATATTACAATATTTACAGCTTTACTTCCCTAAAATACACCTATTAGCTATACTTTCCCACAGAAGCATGTGTATTTGCAGTAAATTTAGGGCGTTTAGGATTTTCTAGTGTGGAAAGCTTCCCTATGTTTTTAATTAGATAAGTTCTACTTATATGATCTAATGGTACTTAATCCCTGGGAAATATAGCTAGCTTGACAACTAAATGTTCATATTTGAGCTTGTGGCTTTCTCTGCTTAGATGATCACATGAACTGAAATTGGGGGGGGGGGGGTGGTGGAGTTATAACTAAATTAGTACAAAAAATTTAGCAACTTGGTGGTTGAAGACTCCCCCCCACCCCCCTTTTAGTTTTTTTTGTGCTTTTGTTTTGTGATTCTTCCCTTTTTCACTTCTTCACCGTTGTCTTAAAAGAGATGCAGTTAACTATCTCTTGGAGTCTTGGTGTTGATGCAAGTTTGCTGTGGTGATCTTGTTGGGTATCTCAAGCATATCATATATGACGCAGCAGAAAAATAAGAATGAGATACTAACCCAGGATCTGCATATATGTGGAAAACAAGACATAAAGAGAACAAATGTAACAGTTTTACATTTCTTTGAGAGTCTGAAAAATAAAATTTTTTCTTCTTCAAGTCGAGGCGCGATCCAACAATCCTCTTAATCAAACACCACGAGAGTTGAATGTCCAACCACTATAATCATAGTGTGTGATTACCTCTAATAGAAATCCACACAGAGGATCACACTCAAGCACCAAGAAATTTATGTGCTAGCATAAACCAAAGTGGTGGCTAGGGTTCTTCTTGTTTTTCAGAAAAACGAAAGAGAGAGAAGAAGGAAAGGCTTTTCTAGCTATTGATTTTCATGAATCAACCTTTATCGTTAGGGTTTCATGCATATCCCTTATATGTCACTAAAATCACTAAAAACTGAGAATTCTAAAACAATTAGAATTCTAAAACTATTAGAATTCCCTAATTGTAATTGGAAACATCAAGTTCTCACAATTACAATTTGACCCATAAATTTTAACTAATTATAATTTGGCTATAATAACTTCTCTTTCTCGCAATTAACCCCACTATGTTATTAAATAACATCTTGAGTATATAATCCTCTATTGTGTGTGACCTATTAGGTTTCCCAGTCAATTGGTAGTGAATATGAATTAATCCAAACGTCTTTGAGATTAATAATCTATAATTAATTAGAATTAATTCTATTAATTCTAATCAGGATTGGTTTAGTAATTCATCAATTAATAAATCCATATTCCCAGATCATGAGTGGTATTTAGCAACACATCATGACCACCTAAGAGTCCAGGAAGTCAAGTGGCTTGACATGAACCCTTCAATAACAAACTACAGTGCAATTAACTCCTTTCACCATACAATATCTCATTCGGTTTGGAGTTCGGAATTAGTGCCAACTCCCTCCAGAATGTATATTAATTTTGGCCCGAATATAATAGTACTTGTACCAGGAACCCACTACTCTGGATATGTATCAATTGGAACTATTTCCAATACACAGTCGCCTTGGCCAAGGACTGCTCGAGTAGTAATTCCTACAAGTGGCCGTGAGATAATCGCTCTCACTATTAGGAGTGGTGAATCCTTTATTGACCCTCTTAACTACTTTCGTTTACCTCACAATGTACCCAATATCCATCCCATAGGCGGCCATCGATCTGGCTTCAGAGATTGGAATCAAAGCATAATGCTCAGCAAACAAAGTACCTTGGAGATTTCAAATCTAAGGATACTTGCATGTTTGCTATATTGAGATTATATCACTGGTACTAAATAGTTATCTATGTGATCATCTCATAACTAGGTCATCCAATGTACTTGTTCCATTAACAGGCATCTATGTGTTAACTTTGAATATCTCAATACTCATAGATATGAGAACCATCGCCTGATCAAATCAGGAAGTCTAACACATGGTAGTCTTAACGCATTAATGATGTCCTATCTCATTAATACTACGATTAGGGACTATTTAAGTACTAATACTATACAATGTAGTAGGAATTTCATATCATACTCTCTATCATGATTTTCTTAATACAGTGTTGTACTAGGGACTTTATCTAACAATTAAATTACTTAAAAGTAAATAAAAGAAACTGTAAAATAAATAATGCCTTTTATTAAAATAAAATGTGTCATATACAACATACAAGTGATTGCCTCTAGAGTATAACACTAATAGATCTATTATCTAGGAAGACTGAATTCTGAGGAATTATTAAACTTCACTTGGGATATGATCATTATTATGCATGGCGTAATTGTCTCATAGTGAGCCTTGGATAATCTCTCATTGGGGAATTCATAGTGAGCCTTAGATGATCACTCATTGTGGGATTCAATGATTGTTATGCATGATAGAACTCTTTCACGATAAGACTAAAGTAATTTCATTTGTACTTCACCTTATGGAATTTAAATATACATGCATTACTGAAGAGGAATGTAGAAAGTATCAAATTCCATAAAACTCAAGATATCATTTATTTTACCACATTCTAGTAGCCTATAGACAAAAAAACTCTATTAATTCATCATCTGGTGTACATGGCATTCAAGGTTATAACTCTGTGGAGATACGAAAGCGACTAGTAATAATTTCCCTCTCTTTAGTAGCGGAAATTCCAGAAAATGGTGCTGTTTTTGCACCAAATTCCGGCAGAGGGGTGGCTGGGGTAGGAATTCCATTTATAATGATGTCGCATTCCATTTATAATGCGACCTAATTAAAAGAGGTCACATTTAGGAAATGCGATCTCACCGCGATTTCTTTTTTTTTTTTTTTTAAATATGCAATTTTGAGGTCCACCTCATCAGTTCTGGTCGCATGTATGAAATGCGACCTCTAGGTCGCATTAAATAAACCCCCTTACCCGCGTCGTTGTTCCTGTGCAAAACTTCAGCAAACATTCACAGTGCAGTCGCCCTTCTCCCCACCCGTCCCCTCTTCGCCGGAAAGCAGCCGTCTCGAGCCATCCCCGCCACAGCCCAACCTCTATTTGTCTCTCGGTTGGAGGTGAGCTAGCAGTTGATTCTTTTCTAAGTTCCTGAATGTTATGTTTATCTAGTACTTTATCCTCCTATTAACAATCCTATAATGTAATGTTGATGTAATGTAATGGGTTCGAATTGACTTTAAAAAAAAAAAAAATTTATCCTCCAAGTGTAAATTATGAGCTTAAATAGTTTGGTTGAATTTTGTATCAAATCGGTTAGCAGGAATTAAAGATGAAGTGAAATTGTTGATGCAAGTGCATTCAGTGGATTAGTTAGATGCTGTGTTTGAATTTTTTATTTATTCAATTTGTGAAATAAAGCTTTAAATCTGGTCTAGTTTGAGAATTGATAATATTCTTTGGTCTTATTTATATATTTATATATATTTTCTTGTACATATTACTCCATAGTTCTTGTTTTTCCTTATCTCTTAGATTTTATTTTGTAAGGCAGAAAATATATATTTGCTTGGATGCTAGTTCTTCTACATTCTCACTGTTCAATCTTCATTTTATTGGAGTTGATAACTGGCCGGATGTCAGTTTCCTGCTTGTGTCTGAATTTGATAGATTTTGAGTAGGCATTTGAATATAAGGAAGACTAGGGAGATATTTTGGCAGGATTTACATGAACTCCCAAATTATGTGATCCTAATTTAAATAGGTACAATAGATCACATGCACATAGATATTCATCCGGGTCATCTCGTCGATGGTTTACTATCTTTTCAGTCGAGCCATCGTTCGTCTTTGGTATGGTCCGGTGATCAGCATACTTGTGAGATTCCATTGGTGTACAGACGATACGATTCTGCATTTTGGGAGCATACGCCTCTTTCCGGTAGAGTTGCGGAGTTAGTGGATATGGCTGGTTTTGGTGGAGTCAGATGAGTTGGACACATCCAGGTTGATCATGCTCTCGTCACCGTGTTAGTAGAGCGACGACGTCAGGAGACCCATATATTTCATTTCCTCATAGGAGAGGCTATAGTGACGCTGGAGGATGTTGTGATATTGTGGGGCCTTAGAGTAGATGGGGATGCGGTGATAGGGCCTCCTTATGACTACAACAAAGGTGATTGGATTAACCTTTGCAATAGACTTCTTGGCATTAGGCCACGGGCTAAGGACATACGGGGAAATAGGATTAAGAAGGGTCCTATTGAGGACGCCTTGGATTTTCCTTTGTCCGATGATGCTACTGATGACATCGTCCTGCAGTGTGCTCGTTGCCTTATCTTCCTATTGATTGGGGGCCTACTGTTCTTTGATAAGTCAGGGAACCTGATCCACTTGGGATACCTACCTCTCCTGGAGGATTTGGAGGCATGCGGGGCGCTCAGCTGGGGTAGTGCTGTTCTAGCTTTCCTGTATAGATGCCTGTGTCAAGCCTCTCTCGAGTTTGCGTAAGAGATTTATAGACCGATGGTCTTACTCCAGGTACGAATTCAAATATTTTTTATATTTTATGTTTATTTTATAAACATGTGTGATACGAGTCTAACACATTTGTGACTATGTTGTAGCTATGGGCATGGGAGCATGTTAGGGTTGTACGGCCAGAGAGGAGTATGCCTCTCGATGATCTCCCACCCCTTGCACCCTACGGTGCTCGATGGGACGTTTTAGTACAGTTTTATCGGACGTCCACACATGTTCTCGTGACATATCGCTCCCAGCTAGATGCCCTATCAGAAGATGATGTGAGTATATATGAATACTTTGTTTAAAATTCTTTATTTATTTGACACTAACAATTCTGAACAATGATGTGACAGTTTATCTGGCGGCCTTATCAGACTGATTTGGTCATTCTTCTCCCCCCTGTATGTTTGGAGGTACCCGATATCTGGAGGTCACGCATAGCGTTGATTAACTGGGAGGTCGTCGAGTTATATTTTCCAGATCAAGTGATGCGGCAGTTTGGGATGCTTCAGCCTATCCCGATAGACTGTGATACGATAATTGTCCTGCACTTGGTTGATAGGCGAAGCAATCCCTTCAGAGATTACAGGATATATCATGCGCCGTATCTTCAGATGTGGGATACTCGAGCAGACTTTGTCCAGACTACTACAATGGGCGTTTCGGTCACAGAGGATTACATGCAGTGTTATAGGGACCGTACCTGTCTACGCATCGGGAACCCCACCACTCGTGCGTCGTTGATCTCGGGGTATCATCATACCGGGTCTAGTACAGTTGTCATGGTATGTATTTCATTTGGTAATGGTAGGAGTTAATAATTTGATAATTCCTTTAATTATTCACAAAATTTTTCGAATGATGATTTCAGGCTGATATTATGTGACGCTGTATGACAGTGGCTGAACGCCACATTCATAGTGCCGACTCGGTGTCTCGGAGAGCATTCATTGATATTCGAGACATGTGCGCCCGAGGACTCGCTGCTAGTCATTAGGATCACGAGCGGTATGCTGGACCAATACCGGTCGATTCAGGCACACCGATCATCCCAATGACGCAGCCTACATCGAGGCCCCGAGATCCTGTTGATGGACGCATGCACCCAGGTCTGAGGCGTGGGGGCAGGAGGGCCCGAGTTCGAGCGCATTCACCACATCACGATCCCGTCCTGGAGGGAGTAGCAGCCGGAGGTTCAGGAGCAGACTGGATATGGCACACAATTTGCACCAGATGATCTGCTTGGTCATAACTTCGTTGTCATTCCCGTTCACTCTCCCCATACCACATCCGGCGCGTTTGATCACGGGGACGCGGGCCCATCTTTCCAAGCCCAAGGGACAGACACTTCGCGCATTGAGGAGCTTTCCGTGCGTCCCTTTCGCGGGATAGTATGTCACCGGCGACGCAGACCCGGCACACCAGCAACAGGACAGATTCCAGATCCCGAGCCAGCTCCTGTGCCAGTAGTAGACCAGCTACCAGATCCCGTGGCAGTTTCACCGTATCTCGATGATCCCGTGCCAGCTCCACAACAACCTCCAGACGGCGACGAGCCAGCAGGTGGTGGGAGACCAAGGCGAAAGATTAAACCTCGCCGTCCGTGTGTGATCTCACCACATTAGCTGTACTTGATATTAGGAGACACTATGTACTTTATATACCATTTGTTAGGGGATGATTTTGTTTTTTGATACTCTGCTTTCGTTGTCATTACTTTTAGTGTACAGGTTATGGATTTTATTTCATTTGGCACTATGCTTTTGGACTTTGAGTACGGTTGTTCGGGTTATGAATTTCATTTCGTTTGGCACTCTGTATTTGAACTTTGCTTATAGTGTACAGGTAGTAGATTTTATTTCGGGCAGGAAGTGGAAAAAAAAAAAATATTAAGGTCGCATTCATTGAATGCGACCTCCACGAGTACATTACACTCCCAGGTTCAGTGGCTACAACTAGATCTGGAGATTTTCATTTTCGCTCCAGACAGCGACATTGTAATGCTGCTGCGGTTATAGGTGTTTGATGGGTAGCTCAGATTGGGCCTATTGATTTTGGATTTCGATATACTTAAAAAGGTAAAATCAATATATTCTGGTTGATTTTATTTATAATTTTGCAAGTCATTCTTTCACATTACTTGCTCATTTTCATTATTTCCTCACATTTATCAGATTGTGCCCATATTGTAACAATGACTGCATTGGATCCCCCTATTGTGCTCTGTTTTTTTTGGGATTGTCAAATACAGCGGGATTATCGAGGCAGCATATGGTTTGATGGGGCCATTAAAAAAACCTGGATACTCCGACGTCGGATATCGTATTCTGAACTACTTGAAAAGGTCCGGAACTACCTTAGACTGGGAGGGAGAAATGTGATATTAAAGATTACACTTCGACATCCATTCCTATATGGATCTGATCAACAATATGCTGCGAATGAGTTGAGTGATGATGATGATATGGAGGTTTTATGGATGCTGCCGAATGAGTTTAAGTCACAGAGCATCCATCTTCATGTTAGCTATTCAGACTTGACATCTCAACACATAGGTCATTTGGCCGGATTGTCTCCACCAAAGGGTTCATTCCTGACAATGCTTAACCAAGTCACGGGTTTGGGGCATACGATGAATTCATTATCCCAACTCCCTATGGGCATAAGGATGGAAGACTTGAACAACATACGCCCCTAATCATTTTACCAACCGGTGGAAAATACAGGTGCAACATTTAACATTGCCGGAACTGCATACATTAGTTCAACTGGTAGTAATGCTGAGACAGTCGATGCTGGTCACACATCTGAAGGTTTGGCAAGAAGGAATAACTTGATCATCCCCGAGCAACTACTAGTTCAAACACAAAGTTGACGGGAGGTGGATACGTATCCAGCAGACGACAACCGACTGCCTGCTAGCACTATCCCAACAGATACACCATCTCAATCGCATGTGGCCACAGGTGCAGTAAATGTTGATTCAATGTTGCGTACATCTGACGGTGACTATTTTACTGGCTTGGAAGGACCAATGAATTGGCATGACTCGGATGAGAGTAAAGAAAGTGACATTGCAGCAAACATTCCCGCATATGAAGTGCAAGATGACATGAATGACATAGCGGGGCCTTCTAATAGCATTTCTCAAATAGCAAGATTTCCAATATTTGATGATATAGCGGAGCCTTCGAATACCTTTTCTCAATCAGCAAGATTTCCAATATTTGATGATGTAGGGTCTGGTGCATGTGCTAACGAGTCACTCAACAGGCACTCAGTCGCTGTTACAAGAAGTTGGTCTGACACTGACACTGATTTGCATCTAAACATGAGATTTCAGAACAAGAAGAAGGCTATATATGCAGTCAGAAAGTGGTCTATTCAAGCAGGCCGGGAATTCAGAGTCTTGGAGAGTAAGAAGTACTGCTGGTATGCTAAGTGTAAGCATTCAAGTGCTGACAATCATTGTTCTTGGCATATTCACATTATACATAAGAAGACTCATGGACAGTGGCAGAAAATAATTTTGAACAAAGAACACACATGCGTCATTACAGTTGTGAACAATGTGCATAGGAACATGGATCATTGGTTCATAGCCCATAATGTGACACATTTAGTATTAAATGACCCTGAATGCCATGTGAGTGATGTTATTGCTGAAGTTCAGAAACTGTGGAGGACGGGTTGTTCTTATAAGAAAGCTTGGGAAGCCCAAAAGGTTGCTATGGAACTTGTATAAGGTGATTGGCCCTCAACGTGGATTGCCCTACCAAAATACATGCTTGCCATGCAAGATTCCAATCCTGGGACTATTGTGCGGTGGAGACACCATTGGACTAGTGTGGGTGATTTGAAACCTTTTGATTTCCTTTTCTGGTCATTCAAACCTTCAATTGATGGTTTCAAATATTGTCGTCCAGTGGTATCAATTGATGGAACCCATTTAAGGGGACTTTATCGGGGCAAACTGTTGGTAGTATCCACTTGGGATGCGAATAGTCACCTATTCCCTCTTGCTTTTGCCATCGTGAATGAGGAATCACTGAAGAGTTGGAGCTGGTTCTTAAAACTCCTTCGTCAACATGTCATTTTGGACAGATATATATGTCTTATTTCTGATAGACATAAAGGTATTGTAAATGCTGTACGCCATATGAATGAGTGGCAAGAACCTTTGGCTTTTCATTGATATTGCCTCGGGCACATAAAGGGAAATTTTCATGCCAAGTTTAAGGACACTAATTTGACAAGTTTGATGTACGTTGCTGGTTTAGAGCGCAAAAGGACCAAGTGTCAATCCTATTTGGATGAAATCAGGATTTGAAAAGAGGATGCATTTAAGTATTTAATGGATATTGGTTTGGAGAAATGGACTTTGTCATATGATGAAGGGCACAGATATAGTTCAATGACTACTAGTTTGTCTGAATGTATGAATAGTGTGTTGAAGAAAGCAAGATCTCTTCCCCTGAAGGTTTTGGTGGAAACTTCATTTCAGAAGTTAGTTAAATATTTTAATGAACATAGAGATGAAGCATCTAATTTGAGACACCCTTTACCATCTGAAATGTGGAAGTTGTATTCTTATTTTGAGGACAAGTCTAGAGGGCATGTTGTAACTGAATATAATGCACAGGCCGGTATATATGAGATTAAATCATCTGTTCAACAAGGGGTAGAAGTCCAAATGTTTACAGTGTCAATTTAACAGAGAGATCATGCACGTGCCAAAAATGGAGTATATATGGTATTCCTTGTTCACATGGGTTTAATTTGCAGCATGTCATCACAGAGGTTGGAACCCTATTGACTTTGTTTTGGAGTTCTATACTAGAAGGAGTTATGAGTTGACATATGAGGGTCAGTTCTTCCCTGTGGCGAATGAACAGTATTGGAGGCCTTCTAATTTTACTTTTGCACCAGTGGAAGAAATGATGCGAAATGAAGTTCCTGGCCATCCGCGAACATCGAGGATACCTTGTGATATGGATTATCGGACTCCCAACTCTTCTCCAAGATGCAGCAACTGTCATAGGAGTAGACATAATAGAAGGAATTGTAATAATAATAATTTTACTGTTTCTAGAGACTAGCCATTGACATTGGACTATTAGTTCGTTTTTTGTTCAATTGTATTTTCAATGCAGCTTCTCTATGTACTTGCAATATTGTTCTTGTTATTTTGAATGCTTCAATCCATATATACTATTATATTGAATTTTATTCATGTGATCTACTATTAGTCCTTACTCAAACTATATTAAGTAATTGTAGCAAGTGGAGGTTGTAGTAGGTTGAGGTTGCATTGCAGGTTGTTTGAATAAGGTTGGAGTTGTAACAGAAGATTGCAAGTCAGAAAATTGCAAGTTCAGGTCGCATTCAAGGAATGCGCCCTTGTACAGGAAGGTCGCATTCAACGAATGCGACCTCAAACTAAGCCATTATAAAAAAAAAAAAAAAGAAATCGGGTTAATGTCGCATTCATGAAATGCAACCTCAACTTATTTGGTCGCATTCCCAGAATGCGACCTCACTACAATAGGAAAACCGAATCCCGTTGCCCCTCTGTCGGAATTCCGTGAAAAAACGCCACCATTTCACAGAATTTCCGCTTTAGTAGTGCAGCCTCTCCTCCCATTGCTAGAATTTAATGCAACGAGGAAAATACAGTTATAAGCCATAGACTTTCCCTCTAGAATTACATCTTTATTGCATTTTCAGAAACCTTCTTATGAACTAAACAAGAATGTTAGTTGTAAGTCGAGTTGCTTTTGGCAAAATCAAGAGATTTCTTTCCTTCATGACCCTTTCCAAAAAAGTTGTTCATGTAGTCCCCAAATATGATTTCCCGGTAGTGAGCTTCCCCATCACGCTCCACCAGCTGAGGCAGTGGAGCAATCTTCTCTGTTGGCAGTGGAATGGTGAATATTGGCACAGACACTCTTGATTGCTTACCTGTGGTACGAACTCTATGCTCGGCACTTTTGTACCTACCGTTGCTGAGTATCTGGGAAGCAAAACATGTTCAATACTTGATAATCAACTGCTTTATATAGATTAGTGATTGATTGATTGTATTATCACTAACAACTTAATCCCATGGGCCGCCTCCTCACCCTACCTACCCTGGCAGCTCCAACACTGCTGAAGCAAGTCCTTACTCCTAAATATGGGAAATTCTTAAGTTCCTTTGATGGAATCCCTCACATGGATAAAATGATTACCTATCATATGTACTATAAGAGTTGAGGTTCTAATGTTTAATCCATTTGGGAGGTCCATCAACAGGAGTTACCAGTATTCCTCCAATCCCTTTGTTGGCTAATGACCTTCCTAATAATAATTCTACCCATCCACATGGCATCAACTTTAATTAAATGCTCTTTCTCACAATTACTATACCAAGCCTCCTCAATCGCTCTAGCATAGAGCAGAAAGATGGCAATAAACAAGTGAGGGTAGAAAAGGGAATATTTGACTAACCTGTAATGCATCTCCTACATTGACAACTAAAGCACCCTGCACAGGTGGAATCTCTATCCACTCTTCTTTCTTCCCAGCTTTTACATCTTCCTCCAGCTTAACATGTAATCCACCGATACCATCTTGTAAAAGAATGGTTAAGGTGCCCATGTCAGAGTGCCTTCCGACACCAACAGTTAGCTCTGGATTTGGACACGCTGGGTAAAAGTTCATGTTAACCATCTTGAAGCCAATTAGTGATTCCACTCTTGAGCTTTCTACTTCCACTTCAAGATTTTCAAATAGAATTTCCAATAGCCTTCTTACCATGTTCATGGATGTGTTTAAGTAGCCAAGTGCCTCTTCCCTGAGAAAATAGTTGAGGAAGTGAGATGTTTTGTGAAAATCCATGAATTGATAGAGAATAGTCTGGTAGTTGAGTTCGGCTTGATGGTCAATGGCCATTAGTAGCGGCTTAATTTCCCACCCTCCTTTTCCCTTTAATAGTAGCGGAGAGTGGCAAAATCCACACTGTACAATTGACTATCATCTGTTATGTAGGTGTTTAAACACTTGAGGTCTCTAGATCTGTATCCCCTCCCCATGTGGATAAACTCAAATGAAGCAAAAGAGGAAGGAAAAGAAAGATGTTTCTTACTTGCACTCTTTAGGCCATTGTTCTAGGGCATCAACATCATTGGTGTAAACCATGCTGACATAATCTTTCCATTCCAGAGCCTTTTCCTTCTCTGGTACAAAACTTGTCCCATATTTCACAAGGGGACTAGGGCTGATCCCCTTGAGATAAACAGCCTTGGCTTCTGGTGGTTGAGCAAAAAACTGATGTGCTGCAACTTTTAGTGACTCCAAGAGTTCTAACGGTACACCATGGTTGACCACTTGGAAAAAACCAACCGTCTCAGCAGCTCTAGCAATGGCCTCCACAACTTGATCATGGTTTGGCCCATGTAGTTTTGCTAAATCAATGGTAGATGAGTACTCGCCTGAGACACCGTATTTCTTTTCAATTCTCTCATCAGATGGCTGGATATACCTCGTTGGTACCTCTGCAATTCCTGAATCAACTAAGCCTTTGACACCATTGCCATATTTGACGACAAAGTCGAACAAAGACTTGCCGTCATCAAAACTTGGAGCCATTTTCATGTAACGCTGTTTAGAACTTGTGCAGGATATTTCAGGGTGGTGAAAGAAGGCCTCTAATGATTGCTTCAAATACGTACACATGAAGATGCATTTATATATATATATATATATATATATATATATATATATATATATATATATGCACTTCTCTTTTTCACAGTAATCATGTTCTTTATTTGACCCTTCACTGTGAGTTTGAACAAGTCTACACCTAGAAGGAAATCAATGGCTTCTTAAGTGGTAAGCTGCCAATTTGAGAGGAGCAACAAATCTATAAAATAATTAGAGTTGCACTAAAGTCTTCAGATATTAGTTGTTACTTTACCAAGTAAAACACCATTGCCATTTTTTTAATTTTTTTTTTTCACTTAGGAATAGTTTTGGAAAGGTCAAAAACATTGCATTGTCAAATTCTATGACAAAATTTTTCCAGCCTGTGCTAGAAATTCAAAGTCACTAAGGATTAGTTTGATGCCATTCCAGAAAGTCAGGCAGTTTTGTGGGGGTTGCCCTTCAAATTCGATTGAAGAAAATTGTCTTGCAGTGTAGTGTGGTTTTGTACCGACGGTCTTCGTTAATTTATTCGAGTTTTAGAGTTAATGTGGGAGAAACGAAGAAATCTACTTTCATCTCAGGCAAAAAGAGGGGTTAACATGCCCTGAGCCTGTGGAAACTTCTATATTGGTCAAATTTGATCGTCTTGCAACTTGGAAAGGTGACTTGTATTCTGAGTCCTCAAGGTGATGATTAGATTAAGCCTTTTCTTTAGTCTTTATAAAATCTTTTGAAATGCCTGTATTATTATGAAATATAGGGCCGCGTTAAGTTAATTGATAATTAGGTAAAAATTAATAATTGATATATGCCATCTTATATTCATTCCATTACACAAGGGTTAGTTTTTAATTTATCATAAACTATAGCTTCGCCAAAAAAGAGAGAACCAGACCTACCCATTCACCAGCTCAATTTGTTTTGGGTATTGAAAATTAAAAAAAAAGCAAAATTTTAAATTATTTACGAGAAATTGTGTAACTAAGGGGATTATTATTTATACAAATACTACTTCGAAATTGGAATTAGTATAAAAAAATTAACGATACTTATTTATCTTTTGAATTATTCTGCTAGATCAGTCGTTCAAAACTTTCCGTCTCTATTAAAAAATTGAGCCACTTCTTTTGAATTCCTTAAGAATAATTTGAATCTAATTCATGACTTATGACAAATACTTGCGTCCCAAAATCCATTAAATTCAACATGAATTAGGTGGCGAAAAGATTGTCATCAAATAATATAGCTAGAAACATGAAAACCGTAACACGAGTTTGAAGAGAGACTGCTGTGTTCCGCGTGCTAGTTTCGAATGGAGAGCACAAAAGCACAACACGAGTTTTAGACTTAAAAATATATGTAAGTCAAGTTTATACAGCCCAACCATCAGCATGATGATATATATAGACATATATATATATATATATATATATATATATATATATATATAATCAACTATTTTAATTTGTATAATATTCTAAAACAGTGTTTAAGTGCACAAACTTACCATGCCATGTGTTTTCTATAACAGACAATTAATAACAAGTCAAATTTCTTACAAATAATCAAATTTTATAATAGGATGGTAGTAACACTACTAAGACCTATCAAAATTTGATACTCCTAACCGATCTGTATACTGAATTTGATTTTGAAACCAATTAAGAATTATATCATTTAATTATTTTTAAAATTGTTGATAATTATATGAATACAGGGTGGATCTACAAAATTCAAAATTTTTAAAGTGGGGGCAAAGTTTTATGCCATAAGAAAGGTTTTACAATTATTTTAGTGCTAAAACAAATTTACTATTTTTTTTGGGGAGAACTAAAACTAGGTAGATAAAAATACAAAATTTCTAGAGAATAGTTAGACCATTAAGCTAATAAAGTTAGAATTTACTCATAATATTACATTCCATAATACGCGAAGAGGCTATGGTAAAATATATCATTAATACAAATGACAACAAAATTAACCAAACTAAGATGCATTGTAATAGTGAATCTTTCCTAAATTTGAAAGCAAAACTAATGATGTCTTCTTTTTAACGAAAAGTTACAAATACTTATAAAATTTCAATGGGGTTAAAAAGCTCAAATCTTAATATTTTCAATCTTCTATTCTAAAAATATTTGCATATTTATTTGAATATAAAATCGCCTCTACTGCCTCATAGTGGATCCGTTCTTATATGAATATTTCCCCTCATTTTGAATAATACACTTCTAAAATTAAAAGAAAAAAAGAACTCAAACAAGTTAGTCTAGAAACTTTGATAAATAAATACATCTACACATTTTTCTATTATTATTATTAATATTATTATTATTTATATGTATTTTAAGAGTTTCTAAAATTACAAAAAATTACTCACGTTATTTTTTTAATTGTTTTGGAGCTAGTTGAATGACTCATTATTGTAATACTAATGTATAACATTTCAAAATATTCATAAATTTTCTCTGAAAAAAAGTTACATATAACTACCAATGAAAAAGTCTGAGGTAAGCCTCCCCGGAGTAGTTGGTTAGTTCTAAAGGGGACAATATTTTCCAATAATGGGGCAAATGTTTCAATTGGTCATCGCCAACCAACTTTTTTTCAAAGGAATGTTGACCAATTACAACATATGCTCCATTAGTGGAAAATATTGGCCCCTTTAAAAGGTGATCATAATGTAGCAATCCTTGGTTTCCAAAAAAAAAAAAAGAAAAAAAAGAGGCAATTCTTGGATATAAGTTTTCATCAATCGATCCTTCAAAATTAATGGTTCTTAATCAATCTACATACTTTTAGTAGTACTAAATACAATTGTAAAAATTGATAACATAACTCAATGAATTCTTTATGTTCATAATCTTGCTATGACATGCCAAAAAAGATTTTTATTGGAAAAAAAGGATTTTGAATAAAAAGCTTTTCGATTTTCTTTTAAAACATTGACATCTGAATCTGAATTCACAACATTTTTTTAAAACCAGTATTGAGTTCATCTATTTGTCTCTTGCTAATTTTTTCAATCCAGTAACAGTAAAAAGAATTGACTTTGAACTTAGGATGGGAATGCGGAAAACATTGCATCAAAGCCGACATTTTGAAATTCGAAGTTCTCACAAATTTTAAAAATATTTCTCAGAGGAAAAATGGAATTGAGCCAGCAATTCTTAGAGGAAAAAGACTAACTGAGTGACTTTCAGTTTCGGTGCTCTTTTAACGCATTCAGTTGATGTAGATTTTCTCGTCAATTGGCACTTTTCCACTTTGAACCATTATTATTTGATTTGTTATTTAATTCATCTGTTGGGTTGTATAAATTACAAAATTTTAATACATTAAGAGACAGTTATATAAATCAAATTTATATTCTATTATTTAATTAAAAATATTTTTAGAATGAAATTAAATTTGAACAGAAAATTGATCAAGCGTTTCCTCAACCACCTATGGAATAGGTATAGGACAAAATTAGTTGGCGATAAAAATATACTTATATTGTCAACGGTTTGATTGATTCAGGAATCTTAGAGGTACCAAAGAGATAGATCCAACCTTCTGGTTAGAGAATTGAAAATCTTTATTTTGCCTAAGTGGAATACTAATCTGCCATTGATTCAGCAACACTAGATGGCCCAGTCCAGATCATGATCAAGTCGTGGAGACCACTGCTAGAGCTGCTGAGATAGATAGTTTTTTTCTAATTGCTTAAGAGAAGGACAGACTGGCTGTGTGCCTGGGAATGACTCCATGCTGAACAACTCAACGAGTCTAATTGGAAATTTTCTAAATGTTGGAAAGACTATATATCTTGATTCCCTGGGTGGTTAAATTTCACTTTTGAATACGGATATGACTCGCAATTGATGGTCTCTTGGCATACTTCGTGCTTGCTAGTTGACAGGAAGCACTTTATACGTCGTAGATAATATAATTTTTCTTTACATAATTTATTTTATGGCTTCTTTAAAGAAAGTGATGAATGTCTTGATAAGATAAAGTTGGCTTCAAAAAATGAATTTAGTCACAATAAGTGATTTTTTTTATGTCTTCAAAATTTGGCATTTATCATGTCAAAGACAAGTCAAGTGAAGAGAAATTAAAAAAAAAAAAAAAGGAAAGAAAGCAGAAACTTGAAAAGGATTGATCTGTTGATCATCCCATTTTACAGGCAAATGCAATGCAATATCGTGTCTCTTTAACTTCTAGAAAGTGACTTTGAAAAGTGAAACTTAAGGGACAAATTTATTTAACAATTCCCAAGGCAAAAAGTAAAAAAGATAAGGTAAATGATGAGAAAAAAAAGGAGACAAGATAATAAATAAATAGAATAAGTAATAAGTAAGACTTCGAGTGATGGCAAATCAAGATAATTTTCAAAATTCCTTATTCATTCCTGGAAGGATACTACAAAGTGGTGGGGTGGGAGCCCCACCGTACATCTGCCCTGACGGGTAGGCAATGATTGATGACTTCATGCTAAGTCGAATACTTAGTCAAAATTGATTAAGTGTTGAATGGTTTTTGTGATTGGTCCAAGATACTGGTTAAGGTCCTAATGTGCTCTTTGTGCAACCTTGACTTAGTCTTGGTGAACCAAACTGTTGCATACGATTTGTGTGATGTTTTAGAAGATAGATTCAACGTTCAATTAAGTTTTTTTTTAAAAAATATCAATTTAACTCACATATATATATATTTGAATAAGTATATCCATCATATACTATAGAATATAATTAGTAAGTATTCAAGACTCTCAAGAATGGGATCAACTATTCGTACTTTCACTTGAATTCTATTATTAAATCAATCAAAATAAGAAGTAAAAAGACTAATTACTTATTGTTAAGGACAAAAGAGTATCACACGAATACATCAACTCAATTCTCAAAACAAAGAATAAAAGATCACAAGGTAAAATTCAAGTAAGGAAAGGAGATTGACCATGTAATTAAACAAGAATTCCCCCAAGAATATTCAAATAATGAACATCACTCAATCAATTGATATCAATTCCAAGCATCGGTAATATTTCCAAAATAAAGTAAAATCTACTCTCTCTCAAGTAATAATTCTTTTACCCTAAGATTCAATCCATAGATATCTCTATCATACAAATCAAATTAACCCAAGGATGCATAAAATCAAAGAAATCTAATGACAAGCCAAAAAGTTCTAGAATCTCTATCTCTAGGTGATCCCAAAGCCTTATCTATCATCAAATTCTAAATCTTCCAAATCCTTTCTCAAGTTCATTAAGAGAAAACAAATCTATTGAATTAACATAAAAGGGAACCCATCTTATGGATCCTTTTTCAAGCTCAACATAAGAGAATTACCTAATCAATTAATTCAATCAATCAAACCTCAATGATAAATTACTCAAAATAGACATCAATTAATCAAATAAACATCAAAATACAAGTGTAAAACCCACACTTATAGGAAGTCTTTTATTTATGGAGATATTTTAGAATTTGTTAAGGGTTAAATCCTAATACAATAAGGATTAGAATTCTATTTGGTTAATATTTTAAGTAAGTAGGGACTTGATTGAAACTATTTAAGAGTTAGAAAACCCTACGATTTATTAAATAGGAAAACCTATAGAAAACATCGTTGTTTTCTAATAGCCATCAACAAACACAGAAAGAAGGAGAGAGTTCAACTAGGGTTTGAAGAAAAAGAACCCCGTAGGCTGTTACAGGTTTTAAGCCCCGATATTAAGAGGTAAGTAGGGATGAATCTCTTCGGTTTTCTTATAGGAATAATAGAATAAAACTCTATTTTTGATTAAAAATTCTCGAATAAAGTATGGTATTTTTTAAAGTATAAGTTTTAATGATTGGTTAATGTATGGTGTGTATTTCGATGTTTGTATTATATGGATACATAGTTCTTATGAATATATTTGATGAGTTTGGTACATGATGGATTTGTTTATGTTTATTTGAATATGATACCTCAAAGGTGGGCTAAATAGACAAAAAAAAAAAAAAAAAACAACAACAACAACATTAAACAATACCAATAAGAATATCATCATCCATCTGATACTAATTTATTTTCAGTTGTAAAAATCCCGAACTTAATAATACTACAAAGCATTACAAAAACAATCTGATTAGCGATTAGCGATTTCCCAACTAATTACCACCAAAATCAGAAATGCAATGTTCGATCAAATTACCAAGATAGGTATTAAGAAACTCACCGTGATGACCACACCACCTCCTGCCTTTAGGCCCAAAGTCAAACCCAGTGGCTTGTCAACTTCAATTTCAATGTTCTTTGAAGCAGTTGTTCTTGCTGTGATCTCAAGGCCTCTTCTTACTTTGATACTCTCCGTCAAGAAAAATTTTGAGTGCCCTTTTAGGCATATTGAATTGATAGCCCTTGAAAACTCAATTTTTGTATGACAAGTACAAAAAATACAAGTCAAACACATTTCTTGGACAAAATGATGACTCATACAATTACACATTTATCCTATATACCAGGAATAGGAAGTAAGGACTGATGAGCTTTGGAGATGGATTTGAATTAGTTTTGAAGGAGAGTTTCTTTGCATAGACAACATCGTAGTAGAGAAAGAAGAGGATGGACTTGGAGATCTTAGATCAGCGGTGCAGTAGCAGAACAACAGAAACGACCGAACGAGAGAGAGAGGCCCGTAACCTTGAAGTGATTTTGTCTAAAAGGATATTTAGATTTTAGTGTTTGTCTGATTTTATTTTTTAATGTTTTAATATATTTTTAAAAATTAAATAAATTTAATTAATTATATTAGTTCGGGTTGGGTTGGGTTATATAATTTAAAAAACCTGAATCAAATTATCGGTTCCTAATTTTCTTAACCCAACCCAACCTAAAAAATCAAAATTTGGGTTGGGTTGGGTTGGGTTGGGTCGGTCGGGTTGGTTTGGGTTTTAATTTTCCTGAACAGCCCTAGTCTTTTCTATTGAAAATTGTACACAAAAATAAGGAAGATTTCATAAACAATTTCTAAGAAAAATACTTTTATTAATATAAGTCAAAATTACATCAGAAACCTAGTCTAAGAGGACATATATTCCAATAATCTCCCACTTGCACTCTAAGACTAAGTATGTGAAACCCCACCTAAAGCCAACCCTAGAGTAAGGGGGTCGGGATGCATATCATATTATTTTGCATGAATATATATATATTTTGAATAATTTTATGTGCTTTAGAATTGTGGTTTATAGGTTAAAAGACTTAGTTATGGTTATTGAGTAGGAAGAGTAAAATGGTAATTTTGCTTGAGGTCAAAATAGGAAGATAGCTTGAGGATTAAATAAGAGGAATATGTGGCTGAGAAAATAAGAACAAGAGTTAGTGTGGTTTAGTGGTTAGAGCTTGGTGAATTAATTTCTAAGGTTATGAGTTCAAATCCCATCATTTAAGCTTTTGTCATGATTATCTTAACTAAGTTTGAATTTTTGTTTTCTTGTATTCCATGAAAATAGGAATGTTGTCTTAGGAGAGACATGAAGAGAATGTCCTAATCTTGTCCTCATGTCCTAAAAAGAATTCTAGAGGAATTCTTGTCCTTTTTATTACCACTAGCTTGTCCTAACATCTTTATAATTTAAATCCATTAAATCTCTTCTTTTGAATTCCAAAAAAAATCTGTGATAATTCCTCCACCTTGAATTTCGAAAATCAGCTTTGGAGGATGGGAAGTTGGCCGAAAATAGGAGGGGAAATAGGAAGGGTTTCCAAGAGAAATCAACCACCATGGTAGAACCTTCAATCTTACCTTCATGTTGTTCATAGTTTTAATGAAGGAAAATCTGGAAATTTTCCAAAATTTTTGCAGACCAGCTTTTCGAAAAATTCAGCCAGTAAACCTACTCATTTTCTGCCAGAAAAATGGTCATTTCATGTGGTTTGAAGGCTGAAAATTTTGTGCAATTTTCGGACTGCACAAACTGCACAAAACCAGAAAAAAATTCCTGCACAATTCGCTGCATTCTAAGCTGGAATTGGAGCTGTCTTTTTGTTAGCAATTCAGCTGAAACACCCTCTGTTTTTCTCCAGAAAGAAGGCTGAAAAATCACCTTTGAAAGACCTTCAAACCCCCTCAAGAACCAGCTGCAAATCGGGCTGAGGAAGTGCGAAAATTCTACACAGAACTTCTTCACCAATCTTCGAAACTTTGAACAACTTGAAACCAGAATTTTTCCAGCTTTGCTTCCTTCAAGCCTAGGCCGAAAATCACCCTTCAACTTCTGTAAAATTAATCCTTGTTCAGCCATAGATTGAACATCATTGACCTTCACACTTCCTTTGAATACATGGACTCCATAACCACACCTCAAAACTCTCATAAGATCACTCCATTCAAACTCTTTTTGAACTTCAAATAATTTCAGATTTTTGCTCCATGAAAACACTCTTGTATCAAGATAATAAACTAGAATTTTCTCTGCCATCTTAGACTGCATTTCGGCTAGCCTTCTAACCTGAACAAGCTTCACTTATTTCAGCAAAGGTAGCTAGTTCAACCGGCACCATTGAAGAGCATAGAAACCTTCTTTGATCAAACACCATAGCTAACCTCCTACCTTAAACAACTCCACAACTTCCTCCATTTAAATTTCAAAAAAAAAAAAAAAAATCTGATCACTCTCTCTCCCATAAGCTGAAAACCGAAACTCCTATCCACCCCAAACCATTCGGCCAACAGCTCTCCAGAAAATTGTGAGCCTTTTCTCTTATTCTCTCCATTTTTCATCAAGAACACCAAGAACACACACTAAATTTCTTCAAGCCTAAACCTACACTAAACACTTCCAATCACTCTCAAATACTCCAAATCACTTCTATTTAATCCCTAAACTTTATTTCTGGGATTTATAACACGAAACCTCGTAAACAAGAATTTTCAAATGGATCGAATTTAGCCTTTTTCCTTCAAGGTCTCAAGAACATCAACAAGGTAAATCAAGAACAACCTTCTTGTTCATCCTTTTTCCATTCAACTCTTAATATACTCTGTAATACCCCGCCCAAAACCACCTTTGACTATGGGAAAAAGTCATGCATTGCATAGCATCTTGCATTTTATGTGGTAGCTAGACTAATTTTATTTGCATGGATGCATATGAATTTTTCCGTTACTCTTGCATTTGAATTAATTGATGTGAAATAGTTGTATTGTTAAAGATTTGGTTAAGGGAGGGTTGGTCGAAGATTTTGAAGGATGAGTATTGGGGTGGTAAGAACTTCTTGTAGAAAAATTAGTATTGGAGTTGTTTTGGAATAGCGGGGAGGTTGGTGATTTCCTTTGGTGACCCGAGTTCGAATCCTACCTTTTGTGAAGTAAGTTTCTCTTCTTGAAATTCTTTTCTTTAGACCGTCTCTTATCTTGGCCGAAAAAGAATCTAGCTATCCTAGAGAACTTTTAGTATTTTTACTCCAAGGAAATAAGTCTCTATATTTATTTCCTAAATTCAAGGACTTTGATGTGAATAAAGTTCACCCTCAATTTTCAGCTTGTGTTCCTTAGGATTTTCGAAAAAACCCCTAGCTAGGAGCCACTTTGAAGAATTTCAAGTGGTATAAAACTCTTCTTGATGAATATTAGAGTTAGGGAATATATTAGGGAAAAATCTTATTTTACCTCTTCAAGAATTCTAGCCATAATCCTTGTATTTATTTAATTGTTTTAGAGAAATATTTTAACTAAAGTCTTAGATATTTTCTTTGGGTTTAAACGCCACTTCCATAGGAGTAAGATTCTATATTCAACTCCTAAGTTCAAGGATTTTAGCTAAGGATGAAATTTGTTTTATTTTCAGCTTTTGTTCCCTTGAATTTTCGGAAACCATAAGCTGGAAATATTCTGGAATTTTTTCCAGATTTTGTTTGCCACCTTGGAGCACCTTTAGCTTAATCCAAACTCTTCTAGGACTAGAGGAAATCTTATCCAAATCCTTGATAAAACTAGATTTTATTTCAATCCAAATTCAACTAGGATTTCTTCCTTTTCCTAGCTGAATTTCGGCAGCTTTGAATCTACATAAGCTGTCCGAAATTCAGCTAGGAAAACGAAGAAATCCTAGTTGAATTTGGATTGAAATAAAATCTGGTTTTATCAAGGATTTAGATAAGATTTCCTCTAGACCTAGAAGAGTTTGGATTGAGCTAAAGGTGCTCTAAGGTGGCGAAAAAATCTGGAAAAATTTCAGAATATTTCCAGCTTATGGTTTCGAAAATTCAAGGAACAAAAAGCTGAAAATAAAACAAATTTCATCCTTAGCTAAAATCCTTGAACTTAGGAGTTGAATATAGAATCTTACTCCTATGGAAGTGGCGTTTAAACCCAAAGAAAATACCTAAGACTTTAGTTAAAATATTAATCTAAAACAATTAAATAAATACAAGGATTATGGCCAGAATTCTTGAAGAGGTAAAATAAGATTTTTCCCTAATATATTCCCTAACTCTAATATTCATCAAGAAGAGTTTTATACCACTTGAAATTCTTCAAAGTGGCTCCTAGCTAGGGGTTTTTTTGAAAATCCTAAGGAACACAAGTTGAAAATTGAGGGTGAACTTTATTCACATCAAAGTCCTTGAATTTAGGAAATAAATATAGAGACTTATTTCCTTGGAGTAAAACTACTAAAAGTTCTCTAGGATAGATAGATTCTTTTTCGGCCAAGATAAGAGACGGTCTAAAGAAAAGAATTTCAAGAAGAGAAACTTACTTCACGAAAGGTAGGATTCGAACTCGGTCACCAAAGGAAATCACCAACCTCCTCGCTATTCCAAAACAACCCCAATACTAATTTTTCTACAAGAAGTTCTTACCACCCCAATACTCATCCTTCAAATCTTCGACCAACCCTCCCTTAACCAAATCTTTAACAACACAACTATTTCACATCAATTAATTCAAATGCAAGAGTAATGGAAAAATTCACATGCATCCATGCAAATAAAATTAGTCTAGCTACCACATAAAATGCAAGATGTTATGCAATGCATGACTTTTTCCAATAGTCAAAGGTAGTTTTGGGCGGGGTATTACATCCCCTCCCCCTTAAGAGAATTTCGTCCCGAAATTCAGGTTTCATACCCTTCGAGTATACCCGGATACTTTTGTCTTAACCATTCCTCCATTTCCCACGTTGCATCCTGTGCTCCATGATGATCCAAAAGTATCTTCACCATGGGTATCTGCTTGTTTCGGAGCGTCTTAATACTCCGCTCCAAGATCTTGACGGGTCTCTCCACATAACTCAGATTGGGTTGCAACTCCAATGGTTCCTCATTGAGTCCATGACTCGGATCGGGATTGTACCTTTTCAACTGAGAGACATGGAATACGTCATGCATCCTGGTTAGGCCATCAGGTAGATCTAATCGGTAGGCAACTGGTCCAATTTTCTCCAATATCGGGAATGGTCCCAAATACCTAGGACTCAACTTCCCTCCCTTCGGATGTTTCAGGATTCCTCTACTAGGAGTCAACTTCAAGAATGCACGGTCACCTACTTGGAACTCCAATTCCCTCCGTCTAGAGTCTGCATAACTTTTCTGTCTGCTTTGTGCTGCCCTTAGCCTTTCCTGAATTAACTTAATTTTTCCGATCATCTCCTGAATGCATACTTCACCAGTCTTTTTAACGTTCCCTTCTTCTGTCCATCCCCAGTATATCGGTACCTGGCATTTTTGCCCATACAGTGCTTCGTACGGCGCCATTCCGATCGATGCCTGATAGCTGTTGTTATATGCTAACTCCGCATGTGGTAAAGACTCAATCCACTTGTCTCCAAAGTCCAAGATACATGCTCGGAGCATGTCTTCCAGTATCTGAATGACTCTTTCGGATTGACCATCAGTCTGCGGATGAGCAGAGGTACTGAATTTCAGGGTCGTGCCCAAGGACTCCTGGAACTTACCCCAGAACTTTGAAATGAATCTAGGGTCCCTATCCGACACGATGCTCGATGGTACACCATGCAACCTCACAATTTCTCGGGTATATGTCTGAGCCAACTTTTCCATCGAGTCCCTTACGTTTATCGGTATGAAATGCGCTGTCTTGGTCAATCGGTCCACTACTACCCAGATCGCATCTTTGTGTGACTTGGTCATCGGAAGGCCAGTCACAAAGTCCATGGTCACCTCTTCCCATTTCCATTCGGGAATCGGTAACGGTTGCGATAAACCTGCGAGACTTCTTATGCTCCATCTTAACCTTCGGCATGTCAGACGGGTTGACACATGCTCGAACTACATCCCTCTTCATTCTAGCCCACCAATATTTCCTCTTCAAGTCTTGGTACATCTTTACCTCCCCAGGGTGTATGGTGTATTTGCTCTTGTGCGCTTCGTCCAGTATCCTCTTCCTTAAGTCTTGGATGTCCGGTACACAAATCCGGTCTCGAAAGTATAATACCCCATTCTCATCGGTTCGGAAATCGCATCCTCCTCTCGCGATCTCTTTCTCCCTGAAAGTTTGAAATTCTGTCTTGCCCTGTTGACTCGATACAATTTCCTGGTCCGAGATCGGGTTTCGGGGTCGGGTTGCTCACGCGAGATCTTCCCCTTTTGCACTTGCGCCTCTTTCTCCGGGATATCCTGGACTGCCAACACCTCTTGTATTCTCAAGTGTGCCATTTTCACCTTTCGACTTAGAGCGTACGCTACCACATTCGCTTTACCGGATGATAGTTAATGGGGCACTTATATTCTTCCAGGAACTCCATCCACCTACGCTGCCGGAGATTCAAGTCCTTTTGCGTAAAGATATATTTCAAACTCTTATGGTCCTTGAAAACCTCGTATTGTGCACCATACAAGTAGTGTCGCCATTTCTTCAAGGCAAACACTATAGTTGCTAGCTCTAGGTCATGCATGGGATAATTAACTTCATGCGGCTTTAGCTTTTTAGATGCATAGGCTATGACTTTCCCTTCACTGCATCGGCCACGGCTCCTAGTCCTTCCTTGGATGCATACGTATAGAGTGCATAGGGCTTATCAGCCTCGAGCAGACTCAGCACGGGTGCTGTAATCAACCTCCTCTTAAGTTATTGGAAGCTCTTCTCGTACTTCTCACTCCAAGCAAAAATGACATCCTTCTTCAACAGTCGTGTCATCGGTGAAGCTAAAGTGGAGAAGTTTTTAATGATACGCCGATAGTACCCGGCCAACCCAAGGAAACTTCGTATCTCGGTAATGTTCTCCAGTTGTTTCCAATTAGCTACGGCTTCTACCTTAGCAGGGTCCACTTTGATCCCCTTCTTGGATATCACGTGACCAAGGAAAGACACTGAGCTCAGCCAAAACTCACACTTACTGAACTTAGCGTAAAGCTTGAATTCCCTCAGCTTCTCTAGGACCAACCTTAAGTGCTCCGCGTGGTCCTCCGAATTTTTAGAGTAGATTAAAATGTCATCAATGAATATAACCACGAACTTGTCCAAGTAGGGTTGGAAAATGCGATGCATCAAATCCATGAATATTGCCGGTGCGTTGGTTACACCGAACGGCATTACTACGAATTCGTAATGGCCATACCGCATGTTGAATGCAGTCTTAGGAATGTCTTCTTCTTTGATCCTCACCTGATAGTATCCTTGCCGTAGGTCCAATTTCGAAAAGCAAGCAGCGCCTTGCAGTTGATCAAACAACTCATCGATCAAGGGTAGAGGGTATTTATTCTTGATCGTTAGATTGTTCGAGTCCCAGATAATCGATACATAGCCTCAAGGTACCATCTTTCTTCTTGACAAACAACACGGGGCTCCCCACGGTGATGTATTCGGCCGAATGTAGCCTTGCCTTAGCAGTTCTTCCAATTGCTCCTTCAACTCCTTCAACTCCGTCGGTGCCATCCGGTAGGGGGTTCTGGATACCGATTCTGCTCGGGAATTAGATCCACGGTGAACTTAACTTCCCGTTCAGGGGGTAGGGAAGTGAGCTCTGTAGGGAACACATCCGAAAAGTCTTTCACCACCTCCGTACTTTCCAAGGTACACTGGTCCTTTGGTTTGTTTAGGAGATATGCCAAGTATCCCGCACATCCTTTCTTGAGCAACTTCCGGGCTTTAGCTCCAGCAATAAGAAATTTCAGTTCCTTCGTTCGCTTGCCATTGAATTCAATTACATCCCGTCCAGGTCTCACAAACTGCACTGTCTTAGTGTTGCAGTCCACACGAGCTCCGTGCTTCGACAACCAGTCTATGCCCAAGATCAAGTCATAACCGTCCATGGCCAGGATTATAAGGTCGGCCTCCAGAATCTCCTTCCCAACCTCAACTCCACAACTTCCCATTTTCTTGCCTGCTTCCACCACCTGTCCCAAGGGAGAACTAACTACTAGGGTATAAGGTAGCTCATTTCCTTCCCAGCCCAGACGTGAAGCATATACTTTACTTATATAAGAGTGTGTAGATCCTGGATCTATCTGAACACTAACAAGACAACCTTGGATAGAAAGGTTACCTTCGATTATGGCGGCGTTCGCTCCGACCTCCTCTCGGCTCAGGGCAAAAATTTGGCCTTCACCTGGGGCTTCAGGCCTCCCACTCCGGCTGGTCCAGTAGCGGCACCTCTGTTGCCTCCCATTGGCTGGGTCGGCGTGGTCTGCTCAGTCCTTAAGGGTTTGGGGCAGACGTTCCTCAGATGTCCTGGGTCTCTGTAGTTGAAACACCTTCTCACACCCCCGCTACCCTAGCAATTTCTCTCGGTGTGGCCTCGCTTCCCACACAGTCGGCAGTTCAGGCTGCCTTGCATCGATCCGGCTACAGGCACTCGGGGCTGCTTACCTCGATTTCCCCACGGCATAGAACCCGCAGGTCGTTTATTGCCTGAAGGCCTCATAGGTGGACGACTTGGTTGGAAGGGTCGGTTCACCGGTCAGTGTCGATCTTCGTTCTCCGTCCGAGAGGCTGCGTCCACAGTAGCAGTGTACGACGTTGGCGGGTATGGAGCCAACGCCCTCCTCAAATCTGGCCTTAGCCCTTTCACGAATTACCGGGTGCGCTTCTGCTCCGTGTCTACCAAGTACTTGCAGTACTTGGACAACTGCATGAATCGGGCTGCATATTGGGCCACAGTCATGCCTCCCTGCCTGAGGGTCTGGAATTTATCCTCCCTCTTCTCAGCTACCCATCGAGGAATGTACTCGGCTCGGAAAGCCTCCGTAAAATCATCCCAGGTCCACTCCTGCTCCTCCTTGTCCCAATCACCCCGTACTCACTGCCACCAAGCCCGAGACGGTCCCCTTAGCCGAAAAGCAGCAAACTTTACCTTCCTTTCTTCCGAGTACTGCAGAGTAGCGAAAATGTCCTCCATCTGCTCAATCCATTGCTCGGCTTTCTCATCCTGTTCCACCTTCCCCTGGAATGTGGGAGGCTGGAACTTCAGGAAACGCTCCAAAGCCTCATCCTCTCCCCGCGGTGGTTTCCTGGCCACCTTGTCCACTTTTTCGGTCAAGGTCTGTAGAATCGAGGCCATCTTGTCGAAAGCTTGACCCATGGTCACATCCCATGACCTCTTCGAAGCCATCTTCTGCTCTCCTAGCAGGTGCTCTTCCACATCGGGGGTGGAACGACGCATCTGCTCAAACTCCGGGGTGGAGGATGCACTCTCCTGCACCGTTCTGCTATGCACCACTGTTTGGTGTCTTGGTGCCATCTTAATCATATTCACTCAGGGTTAGATAGTTATCAAGGGGAAAAAGTATATGCTTAGGTGCATGATCAGTTGATAGTAATGTACTCATCTAAAAGAGAATGTGATGATAACGTGTAGAGATAAATCAAGTAATAAACGAAACTCATGCTTGTCATATAAACCATTCTTTGCAGAACAGAAGGGGTCATCTCATACGATACCCTTTTTATTTAAAATGATTAATAGGCCTTATGAGCCATATGCTCTCTTAAGAAAAAGATAAACAAACAAAAGTATGCAAATTCCAAAGAAACAAGGAGTAAAAGCTGCTGGTCTTCTATGTTCGACTCTCCCTAGTTTCAACAGAAGTATCGGAGTCGTCAGAGGCCGGTTCCACCAGCCACCCCACGGAACTATCGGGTCTCCCTATGTAGTTCCTCGCAAAACCAACGCACCCACTTGGCTGCCCTGACTCACCCTCTCGGCATCTCTTGGCGCTCATGGCCATCTCATAGAGCTCGTCCAACGCTAATCTAACTATACTCTTAGGCGCAGGCCTCTCACTCCCCAAGTTAGATGGATCAACTAACCCCTTTCTCCTTAGCATGGCATCTACGCCCAGTCCATATCAGAGTTCACACCCCTTAGGACTCCCTTCTAGCTTCCTCTTTCCCTTATCTACCCCTCCTAGAGCTGACTGCCTATTGTCTCTCTCTCCCGGGACAACCTCCATTACCTCCTCGTCCTCTCTTTCTACCCCAACCATCTCTCCCTCGTTCTCATCGTCTCCCTCATTCCCTAGCTCATCTACCTCTCCCTCACTCAACTCCGTCATCTCCTCATCTCCCTCATCTTCCCCTAGGCTCTCCTCGACCTCGATCTCCGTCTCAACCACCGGGTCGTCCAACACTGACGGCTCACGCTCTCTCTCTGAATCAGACGCGGGTGGGTCAACTACGGGTAGTGGGGCAGGTGGATTCCCGCAACCAGCGGGCCAGTCTCTGACAGCTGGTACAACTCTTTTGACCATCCTATAAACAAAAGACAGAAATTAGAACCGAGATCAAAATACTTAAGAAAATAGAACCCCATAAGTCAAGTAATTGCCTAAACCATGTCTCTGATACCACTTGTAACACCCCACGACTACGTACCCTAAAAGGGCAGGGATGTCGCCCCGTCCCGTAGGACAAGGGGTCTTTAGAACGAGGTATAAAATATAAAGGCAATCTCCAAAAGGATCAACTTAGATATAATAAGAATATTTCTTTATTTATCTAAGTTGATCCTTTTGGAGATTGCCTTTATATTTTATACCTCGTTCTAAAGACCCCTTGTCCTACGGGACGGGGCAACATCCCCGCCCTTTTAGGGTATGTAGTCGTGGGGTGTTACATACTCTCCTAATGCTCTCTCTCTCTCTCACTCTCTCTCTCTCTTCCAACCGAAATGGTTGATCAACCATCAACCATGGCTGTTTTTCCGTTGGATCACTCAAGACTCTCCATCGCGCGTGGACCTTCTTTAGTCTTCATCAAAGTAATCGACAATCAAGTTATTATTCTTAAATCCTTCTTTTATTTCTGAATTCATGTATCTTAGATGATGATAGGAAGAATGGATATGAATAGGAGATTGGGGATATGTATGTGAAGGAAAGGGATGGAGTTAAGACATAAGGATTGATGTATATGACTAAGTTATATGGGTTTTCTTTAGAATCAATGTATGCTCATCAAGCTTAATAAAATTTATGGATGTTTGAAGCATGTTAGATATTATGACACCAAGGGTGATTAGGCTCTTATGTTTTTATTTTCCATTGAAGTCATTAATGATGATTATGCCTAGTAGGAAATTAGACTTGTGATAGTATGAGATAATTCAAGCATATGTTCGTGAATGGATTGATTTATTATTTGATATTGGAGAATGTGTTTATGAATCTTTTCTAGCAATAGGAAAATCATGGTGAAAATTTTTTTTCTTGTTAAGTCTAAGTTATTTTTATTAACAAATTTTATTACTTTAGTTAAAATTACTACTATATTTTTCTCTATAAAATTCGAAACTCTAAGAAGATTTGGATTGGATTATTAATTAAAATATTAATCTTTTAATTATCAAAGAAATAAAATCTTTTATTAAAAATAATATATATAATAATAAATAAATATTTTATATAAATAATAATAATAAATAAAATATTAGAATTAAATAATGGCCTTGTAGGCCCCAGTTAAAACTTTTACCTATATTCCTAAATATTATTTATATTAAAATCTATTTGTTATTTATCAATTAAAAATTTAATATAATTCATTTATTATTAATTTTAATTATTACTAATTATTTATTATCTATTAAAAAAATTAATTAAAAATTTATTTGTAATTTATTATTTATTTACAATAAAGCTATTTTTTAAAATTACCATTTATTAATATTATCTAGGGCTTGGTATTATTCAATATTTAAACATTAGTTTATTTATTAATAATAACACTCAAGAATTATTATTTGAGTCTATAATTTATTAGCAATTATTTTAGAAACCCTAGTTATTTTAACTTATCAAACTAGACTTATTTTATAAAATTCTTTATCATCTAGCCTTAAAACTTAGAACATTAGGGTTAGGATTATTTGTGTAAGTGAATATAGCTTGAGTGTAACCTTATGTCTTGTGTTTACCCCATGCGGGGTTAGGTCAGCCTTGGAAGACTTTTGAATTTGAGCAAGCAAAGGATCGGGTAAGCTCCTGCATAAAACTTGTTTGTTGTAAAATGTTACTATGGCAAGCTAACCTTAAAGTATGTGAACACTGATTTGGTAAAGGTAATTAAGGACTGTTTTCCTACTTGTTTCAGTCAAACCAATTATTTAAAAATCAACAGGCAGTTTTACTCAAAACACTAAACTGTTTCTAAAACCAATTTTGATAAGGACTTTGGAAACCCTTAATTGCCATTTTCAAGTAAAGCTATGTTTTACTAGTTTTATCCCAAGTGGGACAATTATTGTTGAGTACTCAATAAGGGTAGGCTAGTAGTACTAGTTTTGAAGAGCAAGAGTGAGTCTTCTGGCAGGAGGCCACCTCTAGAAGATAAAACTCAACTTAGAGAAACGTCAGTACTACTTAGTCATGCTGGTCCGAGCTAGCAGTTCTTATTTCAGTCAAGTGACTGTATTTTGCCGGAATGGACACCCGGTTGTTGTTTGGGTATAGAGAAGGAGAAGTATCTTGTCCGGTAGGCCTATCACCTACCTTTTGTCAGTCTGCACAAAGTGTCGGCATTCTGACCGGCAGTATGCTCAAAGTGTGGTATACTGACCATCCGGTTATGGGGCCCAATGTGTGGTAATCCATAATCCTTTCTTTTGAGTGGTTGACCTTATAAATTATGTATGGCTGGAAAAGCCGAAAGCACCACTCCTGTTTTTTACTAATGTTTATTGCTTGCCAATATTTCTCTTATAAAGTTTTCACATTTTGCATCCACGAACTGTTTTCACTGAACGCCCAAAGCACACATGGACTTACTGAGATTTTTATCTCATCCCCTTTTATGCCATGTTTTCAAGTCGTTCCTGCTGTGGAGATGATTAGCTAGATTTGTTGCCTATGCTTTGAAGACCTTGTGTTATTTTTCTTATGTGTTGTTTTGAGAGATGGTAGCGAACAATCTATTTTGGATTTGTTCATGTATTTTTGGGTTGTAATAAGTTCAATCTTAAAGTATTACTTTTATTTTCTTTTGTGTGACCTAGTTATAAAGACCCCTTGTCCTTTGGACGGGGCGACATCCCCGGCCCTATCGGGCCTAGGTAGTGGGGTGTTACAAAGTAAGTCCATAGGTGTCCAACCCTATAGTGTCTAAGTGTCTTCTAAAGACTCTCTCCACCAAAGGCTTGATGAAAGAATCTGTTAGATTGTTCTTTAAGGCAATCTGTTTCACTACGACTTCCTGTCTCTGGATAAAACCCCAGATTAGGTAGTACTTTCTTTCTGTGTGCTTTTTCTTTTTGTAATTTCTAGGTTCTTTGGATTGTGAGACTGTTCTAGTGTTATCGCAATATATTACAACCGATTTGTCAATTTGTGGCACTACTTTAAGTTCTAAAAGGAACTTCTTGAGCCAAACTGTTTCCTTAAATGCCTCTGAAGCTGCTACATACTCATCTTCCATGGTTAAGTTAGTAATGCAAGATTGCTTGATGCTTCTCCATGAAATGGCTCCTTCGGATAAGGTGAAGACATATCCACTAGTGGATTTTCTTGCATCTTTATCCGCTTGGAAGTCTGAGTCCGTGTATCCTGTAGAAACCAAGTCATCAGCCCTGTAAACTAGTATATAGTCTCTCGCACCTTTAAGACACTTGAGAATATACTTTATAGCATGCTAATAAACCTCCCTGGGGTTTGACTGATATATGCTAACTAAGCTTGTGACAAAGTAAATATCTGACCTAGTACACAGCATGGCGTACATGAGACTTTCGACCGCTGAAGTATAGGGAATCCTACTTATTCTATCTTTTTCTTCTTGAGACTTTGGACAATCCTTTGAGGAAAAAGACAACCCATGTCTGCAAGTGATCAACACTCCCTTGCATTAGTCTATGCTGAACTTGGCCAGCATCTTGTCAATGTATGTAGTTTGGGATAAACCTAATATTCTCTATTTTCTATTTCTAAGTAGCTTTATTCTGAGAATGTAACTGGCTTCACCCAAATCTTCCATATTAAATTGACTAGATTACCAATCCTTAGTAGATGACAGTGTCCTTACATCATTCTTAATGAGTAGAATGTCATCCACATACAGTACAAGAAAAACCACATTTATGCCTTCCAGTTTCCTATACACATATGGTTCATCCTTATTTTGATTAAAAATGTAAGATTTTACAGTCTCATCGAAACAAATATTCTATACTCTGGATGCCTGCTTAAGTCCGTAAATAAATTTCTTAAACTTACAAACCATATGCTCTTGACCTTTAGCAATAAAGCCTTCTGGTTGGGACATATAGATGTCTTCACTAAGATGGCCATTTAAAAATGTTGTCTTGACATCCATTTGTCATATTTCCTAATTATAATGACATGTGATGGTAAGGAGGATATGGATGGACTTAAGCATGGCTACCGGGGAAAAGGTTTCCTCATAATTGATTCCTTCTTTCTGAGTATACCATTTCACTACAAGCCTAGCTTTGAAGGTTTCTACCTTCCCATTTATTCCCCTCTTCCTCTTGTACACCCACTTACACCCAATAAGTTTTTTTCCTTCAGGTGAAGCTACAAGATCCCAAACCTGATTAAAGTATATAGACTCAATCTCGATTTTCATTGCTTCATACTATAGGTTTGTATCGATATTAGTAATAGCCTCCTTGTATCTAGTGGAATCTTGCTTCTGATGGTCTGAGACTAGGTCAAAAGCCTCTCCAATCCATCTTTCTAGAATCCTATATATCTTCCCATTATGTCACGACTCCATTTGTATAGGTTCTTGAGGCTATGCCTCTTCTTGTTTAATAATTGGGTTAGAAGAAATTGATTCATAAGATACCTTCTCTTCGAGTTCCAACTTTGTTGAACCTTTAGTGGATCCTCCAAGTATCTGGTATTAGTACTCACAAGTATTTTTTGCTCATTGGGATGATAAAAGTAACCACTTTTTGTACCTTTTGGATACCCAACAGAATAGCATAATTTTAATCTTAGTTCTAACTTATCTCCCTTGATCAATACATAAGTTGGACAACCCCATATCTTGAGATGATCTAAACTTGGCTTACGCCCAGTTCACATCTCATAGGGTGTCCTAAGTAGGGATGGCATTGGGGCTGGGCCGGGAGCTAGAAATCCCGGCCCCGCCCTCGTATATGGCCTCGTATTCCTATCCCTGGCCTGTCCCCGCTACGGGAAAAGCGGGGATCCCCACCCCTGGCCCGCCGGGGACAAAACAATCCCTGGTCCCGGTCCAACGGGGAAGCAGGGGCCCGTTTGGGTCCGAAAATAATTATAAAGATTTTTTAAAAAATTTTTTTTTTCCTCCAATATATTTTTATTCAAAATTTTTTAATCATATAGAAAATTTTTGTGGTGATTTCCAATAATTCACGTATTTATCATATCACTAGATTAGTAAGAGTAAAATTAATAATTGATAACTTTTTTTTTATTTTCCCTCTTCTTTTCTATTTTATTTTATTTTATATACAAATATAATCTACCTTTATATACATATATAATCCTATATAATATATATAATCTACTTATAATTTATATAGTGTGTGTGTGTATATATATATATTAATCTTTATATATATATGTATAATCTATATAATATGTATACATATACAACACATATATAATTCACCTATATATATGTGTGTGTGTGTGTGTGTGTGTGTGTGTGTGTGTGTGTGTGTGTGTGTGCGTATATATATATATTTATATAATCTATTTATATATACATATAATACACACACACACACACACACACACATATAATATATGTAAAGCGGGCCGGGTAGACTGGGTTGGGGACAGAGATCATGCAATCCCCGTCCCCGGTTGGTGGGCCGAGGAATGAAGCCCGTCCCCACTTAAATCGAGGAATCCCCGGTCCAATCGGGTCAGGCCGAGCTGGGTCCCTGATTTAAGCGAGGAAATTGCCATCCTTAGTCCTAGGTACATACTTGGAAGGCACCAAATTCAAAATATATGCCGCTGTTTCTAGAGCAAATCCTTAAAAAGACACTGGAAGAGTAGCATGAGAAATCATGCTTCGGACTATTTCCATCAATATCCTGTTCCTTCTCTCAGCTATTCTATTTGCTGGGGTGTTCCCAGTGCAGAGAGTGGGGATACTATCCCATGATGTATCATGTAGTCCTTAAATTCACCAAGGAGCTATTCTCCCCTATGATCCAATCATAAGGTCTTGATTAGTTTACCTGTCCGATGCTTTACTTCAGCCTTAAACTCTTTGAACTATCAAAAGAGTCAGACTTACGTTTCATCAGATAAATATAACCATACCTTGTCCAATCATCTGTAAAAGTGATGAAGTACTCAAACCCCCTATTGCTAGTATAGACAAAGGATTACACACATCAGTGTGAATAAGACTCAGTGCTTCCTTGGCCCTATCTACCTTTTGGGTAAAGGACCGTTTGGTCATTTTTCCCATAAGACAGGATTTACACTGAGGCCAACTTTCTAATCTCAATGAGCTTAAAGGCCCGTTATAGATTAACCTCTAAATCCTAGTTGAGTTAATGTGACCCAACCTTAGATATCAAACATATGAGTCATTGACATTGGTCTTTCTTTTTCTTTTTAAAGGTTTAGATTGAGTGTTATTCAATTTATTATTAATAGGATTAATGAAGAGCAGATTTCCATTCATGTACCCAATACATATTACTTCTCTATTTCTACCGATAGTTATACTAGAATGGAAAGAAATAAAATATCCTTAATTTATTAGTTTTGCAACTGAAACCAAATTTTGTCTAAAACCAGGAACAAATAAAACATCCTTCAATACAACTATTCTATTACAATCAAAAGTGAGTTCCAGTTCTCCTACTGCAAGGGCCCAACCTTGTGCTCTATTTCTCATATGTAGTCCATGTTCGGCCTTCCGGAGTATTCTAATCTTTCTAAACCCTTGTAAGAAGTTACAGATATGATCAGTGGCTCTTGAATAAACAATCCAAGTGAAAACCATTGATATAGACTCTAGATAGAAAACATTACCTGTGGGGTTTTTCTTGGTTTAAAAATCTGGACACTCATTTTTTCAGTGTTTTTTCTTTCCATATTTGAAGTATTTGCCCTTGAGTTTGTCTTTGGGTTGGGACTTGGGTTGGTGCACTGCATTCTCCTTCTTCTTCTTAAACTTTTCGGGCTTGGGCTTAGTTCTTGAAGAAGAGGCCATCATAACCCTAGCTTATGGCTTCATGACCTTCTCTACCACCTGAAATTCCTTTATCAACTCAGTTAAACTCATGTTGAACTTGTTCATATTATAATTCAACTTGAATTGAGTAAAGGAACTCGGCAGAGTTTCGAGAACCATCTTCACTTGGCTTTCGGGGTCAATGACAACCCCTAAGACTTTTGCTTCCTCGAAAGCAGTAATCATCTTGCGCATATGCTTTCTGACTGATGCGTTCTCAGCCATCTTGGTGTTAATTATTGTTTGAAGAGCCTCCCGCCTTGCGGGCCAGCTCTTATCAGTGAACATTGTGGCTAATGACATACTTATATCGTATGCATTTACCATGTGCTCATGTTTGGATTGGAGTACATTCGACATGGAGGCTAGCATATAGCATCATGCCACCTCATCAGTCTTTTTCCATACTTTTTCAGCCTCATGCTCCTCAGCGGTGGAACCTTTCCCGATCACAGGGTAGGTCTCGTAAAAGATATACTTATACTCCTTGGCTGTGAGTATTATGTCCAGGTTCCTCTTTCAGTCAAAATAACCCGTTAGCTTATTCTCGCAGAGAATAATGGCTAAGGGACTAAAAGAACCTCTACCAACCATTTTTAAAATATAAAAAATAAAAAAATTCTCAGAATTATGAAAACAAAATAATTTTGTGTACTTTATCCTCATATTAAACTGATAATAGCTAACCCCATCACTATTATCTTTAATATGATTAATTTGGCTCTTAAAAAAATTAACATAGCTTCTTTCAGTTACTATTATACTTATACTCCTCCACTGTGAGTATTATGTTTAGATTCCTTTTTCAGTCCACATAATTTAGACCCGTTAGCTTATTCTTGCGGAGAATAATAGCTAAGGGACTGAAAGAACCTCCACTAACTATTTTTGAAATTTGAAAAATAAAAGAAATTCTTAGAATTGTGAAAACAAAATAATTTTGTGACCTGAAAAGGAGGTGATCCAGCCGCACCTTCCAGTACATCTACCTTGTTACGACTTCACTCCAGTCACTAGCCCTGCCTTCGGCATCCCCCTCCTTGCGGTTAAGGTAACGACTTCGGGCATGGCCAGCTCCCATAGTGTGACGAGCGGTGTGTACAAGGCCCAGGAACGGATTCACTGCCGTATGGCTGACCGGCGATTACTAGCGATTCCGGCTTCATGCAGGCGAGTTTTGTGTATTTTATCCTCATATTAAACTGATAAAGCTAACCCCATCACTATTATCTTTAATATGATTAATTTGGCTCTTAGAAAAACTAACATAGCTTCTTGGGAAGATTAATAGTTTCCTAAGCTAAGCGTGTTAACCTTCACAAATTAATTTTTCTTCTAAGTAATGATTTAGAAGATAACTCTATCAAGGGATGACCGTTTTTTCTTATTTTCTATGGACATATCTTGCATTATAACCTCCAACATGGGCTAGCCGATCATAGTACGTGTCCCTGATTATTAAGTATATCATTCCATTAGTTCTAGATTCTTGTGGTATCTCTATCCTATACGGGTTCATTCTCAGGGTGACGTGAAGAGACCCACGATCTCTAATGAGGATCGTGATAGAAGCTGTGGGGCCATTGGAACCCCTCTCCCGCTTAGTTTTTAAATAAGGGTTTTTTTGAAAAAATATCATTTGAAAATTTTCAATTAAGTTCTCTTTCAACTTAAAATAAAATATCTAATTTCATAAAAATTTCTATGTCAAAGTTTATATCCTTTGAGAAATTTTTCCTCATGGATTAATTTTATTTAAATTAAGACCTTAATAATTTCAAAATTTTTCCATTTAAAATTTCCTAGAGATTTTGATCTCAAGGTTTTATTTGACAAAAATAAATTTTCTTTTGCTAAAAAGAATTAAAATGGTTTTCCATTTTGACTTACAAAAATTTCTAAATCCAAAATATTTTCTATGTCAAGGATAAAAAACCTTTAAGAAAATAACCAAGGATTAATTTTTGTTTAAGTTAAATTAACCATTTAATTAAAGAAAAATATTTTTCCTTGTCAAATAAAATTTCCCAAAGACTTTGGTCTTTGAGAAAACGTGCACATAAGAATTAAAATAAATAGTATTCTAGAAAACTGTAAACATTTTCATACTTTTTTATTTTTAATCCTAAGTACCTAAATAATAGAATTAAATACATTAATTAAATTAATTAATGATCTTGTTTAATTGTAAAAATCTTTTACTATTATTTTTCATGCAAAATATTCAAAGAATATTAACTATTGCAAAATAATAACTTCGCTTGGTACGAGACAAAAAACTGGAAAAAACTAGCCCAAGAAAAACAAGAAAAAAAAAGGAAAAAATAAGAAAAAATATTTTTTCTTGATCCAATGCACCCGTCACACTGGATCATGGCTCATAGGAAAACCCATGGACCATGATCCGTGGGCACCCATGGCCCGCTCGCATCATTACCCAGTCAGCATCCTAGGCATAATGCAATTGCATCCTGCCCAAGATGCTCTCTTGCACAGCCGAGCCGAGCCGCTCTTGGGCCCGGCTACGGTTTGAAACCGTGGCTGGCCTGGGCGCATGCTTCGGCTCTTGGTAGATTGAGCTGTGGCTGGGCTTGGTTGGCGACTGGGCATGATGGCTTGGTCCATCTTCCTCTTTTTTTTATTCCTGTTTTCGTTTGCAAATTTTTCCATAAAGCTGCAACTCTTCGCGATCGATCCAAGGCGGCTTCTTGTTACAGTTTTCATCAAAAATAAACATCATACCTGCCTATACCCTTTCAAATTAGGTTTACACGATTGCTAAACAAAGCAATCAAAACTTACAAAATGTCCTAAACCTCAACTGTGAGGTTTACAGTGCAATCTACCCACACCAAAATAGTGAAGGATCTCAAGCATTCATCACAAAATAACCTTGCCAATTTTATTAACTAGCATGCATCAATCCTAAGCCTTTCAAAGCATCACGATCTGATACCACTTGAAGTTTTGAAATTAAACAGAAACCATGCAGGCAAAAAATAAAAATCAAAGCCAAAAGAAAAATGGCATAGAGACAACACATCAGAAGAATTAAATTGATACCTTTGTGACGTAAATTTTCCTTTGGCCATGAAGAAGATGGTTGAACAATAGTGACGGCTTCTTCACTTGTTAAAGTTTTCAGTTGATGACCTGTTAATCTCCAACTCCTCCATAGCATGAACATGAAGCCCTTTGCTTATCAGCATATTCTACCGCCTAATCTCCTATTGGTAAAATAGATAGGCAAGGAAAAACTAGTCTCAGGAATCTTTCTTGATCCTTTGCTATTGATTAGAAAAATCAAGAAACTTAAAAAAAAAACCAACGAGAGAGAAGAGAGGAAAGAGATAAAAAGCTTATGGTTTTATTTTTTCTTCTTCTTCGTGTGTCTTCTATATATTAAAACAAAACACACAACTTCACTTATCATGATAACCAAAACCTTGACATTTTAATATTTTAAAACATCCGGAGTCTATCAATATAAGAGTTTTGGCTTAGCCTAAAGTTTTTTGTTCCGTGAATTTAAAAAAACCATTTAGTTCAGGCTATTGGGCCAATAATAATTTATTATTTTTCTTGGACCTAATGAGCCCAAAATAATAACCATTAATTATTTATTTCTTGGGCCTATTAAAATAATTTAATAAACAATTAGTGAGCCCAATTAAACTAAAATAATTATTTAAGTCTTTTATTAACTAGTTTAGGCCTAGGTTAATTTTTTTAATTATTCAATTTGGACTTAGACCCTGAATAATTAATTAACCAATTAAACTAGTTAATAAATTTAATTTCTCTTGTTTTTTTTATTTTATTCCAATCTAAAAAAAAATTAGACTTCCTAAATAAAATAAAATCTTTTTAATTGAGACCATTTTCTCGATCTAAAATTAATTAGGACTTATAGGCTATTCCGCGGACCAAAAAGACATATCGCCTTGGCTACTAAAATGATAAAAATACCCTTACTACATAAATAGCTGTATTTTGTATTTTAAGTATTTCTTAATATCACTATAAGAAAATATTGACCTCAATGACAATGCTGCGTTAGCACTGTTTTCGACCTACAGGTAAAATAACTAAAATATCCCTCTACACACCATCGTGCATTTAGAGAGGAAATAATATACTAACACCTCTCTAAAAGACATCTACCATCCTTAAGCTTCTAATCCAATGATCCACGACTTCTTGAAATTGAAGGGAAGAAAAACAGGGGAGCATGCTTCACGGGAAAAAAAACAGAGAGAAAAAAAAAACACAAGCCTTAATGGCTGCATGGAAGCGTTAAGATCATACCTTTGCGTGTTTTAAACCTACTAGGTTGAGTAGGAGCAGATTGAATGACAAGAATAGCTTCGCCTTGCCCACTTGAAGAAGCTTCCGGTTGAAATCCCGCTAACCTCCTACTTCGCCTTGTTTGCATGAACGCCAAGCTTTTCAGCTCTCAGAATATGCCACTACCCAACTTCTTGTTGGTGAACACTAGAGTGAAGAAGAGTGGTCTCTAATCTCCTTGGTTCTCTCGCAATTGATTAGCAAAGAACCAAGAACAAGAGGAAGTAAACTCACGAGAGAGAGAGCTGCGTGAACAGAAACGCGAGAGAGAGTTTTTTTGTGTGCTAGAGAGAAAAGCTAGGGAAAATAATAGGGTTTTCTCTATACAAGAGTCTTGTTTATTGTTAGCCAAAACTAGGTCTCCAATTATCTGATAAACATATCCCCCAGGATATCATATTTCAAACACCCGAATGTTATTCAGAGAATAAGTTTGGCTTAACTCTAAACTCATCTGAACCGTATCTGGAAAAAACCCTACGGTCCAAGCTATCGGACCGAAATAATATTTATTATTTTTTTGGGACCCAAAAGGCCCAAAATAATAAAAATTAATTATTTATTTCCTGGGCTTATATAAATAACTCAATAAATAATTAATGAGCCCAAATGAACCAAAAGAATTAATCTTTAATTATTTATTTCTTGGGCTTATATAAATAACCCAATAAATAATTAAGCATTAATTATTTCTCCTTAGTTTAAGCCCAGGTTAATTTCCTAATTATTCAAACTGGACCTAGGCCCTGAATAATTAATTAACCAATTAAACCAGATAATTAATTTCTCTCAACTCTTATTTTTTATTTTATTTATTTATTTATTTATTTATTTTATTCCAGCCTAATAATAAATTAGACATCTTGAATAAAATAAAATAAAATAAAATCCACTTGAACTAAGACCAATTCCTCAATCCAAAATTAATTAAGACTTATAGGCTATTCTGAGGACTAAAAAGACACATCGCCTTGGCTGCTAAAATGACCAAAATACCCCTGCTATATAAATAGCTGTATTTTACATTTTAAATATTTTTTAATATCACCATAAGAAAATATTGACCCTAAGGACAATGCTGCATTAGCAAAGTCTCTGACCTACAGGTGAAATGACTAAAATATCCCTCTACACATCGCCGTATATTTAGAGAGGAAGAAGCGTACTAACATCCCTTTAAATGACATCTACCATCCTTAGGCTTCTAGTCCAATGATCCACGACTTCCTGGAGTGTTTCCGCTTTCCAAGGGAGCTACCCTAAAGCAAACATTCGAGTCATGTTTCCCAGGGCCCTGGACATTTTAGACCATTCGGACAACCACAAGGGGTGATGTAGTATAGAAACTATCTTGTACAAGTCTGTCTTAACTAACTAGTCACATATACCCAATACACAAGTATATTAGTTCTACCATAGAACCTCAACTATAGCATATCAAAGCATATGCTTCCAGCTTTATCAGACCATCAACTTATACTCAAGTCGTAGAGCATTAGTTCACATTGTAGCAGTAATAGTCTAGGTTTCTATCATATAGTACTTTTAGAAACCACTACTACAGGTCCTATCCTACGTATTCAAAATACGTTTATGTTATGAAGTGAGTGGATTACTCACTGGCTAAAGATAAGCCATTCCTCATTTGGAATTCATAACATAATAATCTAAACATGATGAGATTCCCATTCTCATCAATAGGTTAAGGACAAATGTTTATGTGTTAAATAACCCATGAACCATACCTCACTGTGAAAGACCACCATTCACATAGATCACTTATTTAAACACAATGAGTCTATTCCAAACGAAATTGTGCACAAACAAAAAGTAAATTCACAAAAAAATTTTGAAAATAAATTCTTTTATTAAAATATTCGATTTTAAATCAGAAACCTAGTCTTAGAGGACATACAATCCAACAATCTCCCACTTGCAGTCTAAGACTAGGTAAGTCCATAGTGCCCACCCCTATGGCATCTAAGTGTCTCTTGAAGACTCTCTCAACCAAAGGCTTGGTGAATAGATCTGCTAGATTATTTTCTGAGGCAATATGTTCCACCACGACTTCACGTCTCTGGATGAAATCCCGGATTAGGTGGTACTTCTTCTCGATGTGTTTCCCCTTCTTGTGGTTCCGAGGTTCTTTAGATTGCGATACTGCTCCAGTGTTGTCGCAATACATCACAATCGACCTGTCTATATGTGGTACGACTCCAAGTTCTGAAAGGAACTTCCGGTGTCAGACTGCTTCCTTGGATGCCTCCGAAGCTGCCAAATACTCAGCTCCATGGTTGAGTCAGCAATACAAGATTGCTTGATACTTCTCCATAAAATTGCTCCTCCAGATAAGGTGAAGATATATCCACTAGTGGATTTCCTCTCATCTTTATCTGCCTGGAAGTCTGAGTCTGTATATCTTATAGGAACCAAATCATCAGCCCTGTAAACCAGCATATAGTCTCTCGTTCTCTTAAGGTACTTGAGAATATGCTTTACAGATTGCCAATGAACCTCCCCAGGGTTTGACTGATACCTGCTAACTAAGCCCACGGCAAAGCAGATATCTGGCCTAGTACACAGCATGGCGTACATGAGACTTCCCACAGCCGAAATGTAGGGAATTCTACTCATTCTGTCCTTTTCTTCTTGAGACTTAGGGCAGTCCCTCGAAGAAAATGACAACCCATGTCTGCAAGGGGTTAGAGCTCCATTGCATGAGTCCATGCTGTATTTGGCCTGCATCTTATCAATGTATGTTGCATGGGATAATCCTAACATTCTTTGCTTCCTATTTCTAAGAAGCCTAATCCCGAGAATGTAGCTGGCTTCTCTCAAGTCCTTCATACTGAATTAACTAGACAGCCAAACCTTTGTAGACGACAATGTCCCTACATCATTTCCAATGAGTAGAATGTCATCCACATACAAGACAAGAAAAACTACATTAATGCCTTCAAGTTTCCTGTACACACATGGTTCATATTCGTTTTGAATAAAACCATAAGACTTTATAGTCTCATCAAAACGAATGTTCCATACTCTCGATGCCTGCTTAAGTCCATAAATGGACTTCTTAAGCTTGCAAACCATATGTTCCTGGCCTTCAGCAATGAAGCCTTCCGGTTGGGACATATAGATGTCTTCGCTAAGATGGCCATTTAAGAATGCCGTCTTGACATCCATTTGCCATATCTCGTAGACATAGTGACATGCGATGGCAAAGAGGATGTGGATGGATTTAAGCATGGCTACCGGGGAAGAGGTTTCCTCATAGTTGATTTCCTCTTTCTGAGTATACCCTTTCGCCACAAGCCTAGCTTTGAAGGTTTCCACCTTCCCATCTGCTCCCCTATTTCTCTTGTACACCCACTTACACCCAATGGGTTTTATCCCTTCAGGTGAAGCTATAAGATCTCAAACCTAATTGAAGTACATAAACTCAATCTCGGCTTTCATTGCTTCATGCCATAGATTCGCATCAGCATCAGCAATAGCCTCCTCGTATCTAGTGGGTCTTGTTCCTGATGGTCGGATACCAGCTCAAAGGCTTCTCTAGTCCATCTATCTGGAACCCTAGACACTCTTCACTACGACGAGGCTCCATTTGTACAGGCTTTTGAGGCTGTGCCTCTTCTTGTTCCACAATCGAGTCAGAAGAAGTTGATTCCGTAGATAACTTCTCCTCAAGTTCCAACCTTGTTGAACCTTTAGTCGAAGTACTTTGATTATCTTCCAAGTATCTAGCATTAGTACTGACTAGTACCTTTTGCTCCTTAGGATGATAAAAGTAACCTCCTTTTGTCCCTTTTAGATACCTAACAAAATAGCATAATTCTGATCTTGATTCCAACTTATCTCCTTTGATCAGTACATAAGCTGGACAACCCCAAATCCTGAGATGATTCTGACTTGGCTTACACCCAGTCCACATCTCATAGGGAGTCCTAAGTACTGACTTGGAAGGCATCAAGTTCAGAATATATGCCGCTGTCTCCAGGGCATATCCCCAAAAGGATACTGAAAGAGTAGTATGAAACATCATGCTTCGGACCATTTCCATCAATGTCCTGTTCCTTCTCTCAGCTACTCCGTTCTGCTGGGGTGTTTCCGGCGCAGGGAGTTGGGATACTATCCTATGATGTACTATGTAGTCCTTTAATTCACCTAGGAGGTACTTTCCACCACGATCCGATCGTAAGATTTTGATTAATTTACCTGTCCGACGCTCCACTTCAGCTTTAAACTCCTTGAACTTGTCAAAAGTGTCAAAGTTGCGTCTCATCAGGTAAATATAGCCATACCTTGTACAATAATCTATGAAAGTGATGAAGTACTCAAAACCTCCTCTAGTTGGTGTAGACAATGGACCACACACATCAGTGTGAACAAGACTCAACACCTCCTTGGCTCTATCCGCCTTTGGTATAAAAGACCTTTTGGCCATTTTTCCCATCAGGTAGGATTCACACTGAGGCCAACTTTCCAATCTCAATGAGCCCAAAGGCCCATCATGGATTAGCCTCTGAATCCTGGTTGAGTTAATATGACCCAACCTTAGATGCCAAAGGTATGAATCATTGACATTGGTCTTTCTCTTCTTAGTTAAAGGTTCAGACTGAGCGTTATTTGATTGGTTGTTAATAGGGTTTAAAAAGAACAGATTCCTATACATGTGCCCAGTACATAAAATTTCTCCATCTCTACTGATAGAAATACCAGAATGGAAAGATACAGAATATCCTTGATTTATTAGTTTTGCAACTGAAATCAAATTCTGGCGAAAACCAGGTCCATATAAAATATCTTTTAAAATCACTATCTTGTTACAATAAAAAATAAGATTCAACTCTCCCACTGCAAGGGCCCAGACTTGTGCTCCATTACCCATGCGTAGCCCATGTTCGCCCTTCTTGAGTCTTCTAATCTTTCTAAACCCCTGCAAGGAGTTACAGATATGATCAGTGGCTCCCAAATCAACAATCCAAGTGAAAGTTGATCATACCATTGATATAGACTCTAGATAGAAAACATTACCTGTGGGGTTTTTCTTGGCTTGAAGATCTGGACACTCATTTTTTCAGTGTCCCTTCTTCCGACATTTGAAGCACTTGCCCTTTGGTTTGTCCTTGGGCTGAGTCTTGGGCTGCGTTTCCCTTCTTCCTCTTGAACTTTCTGGGTTTAGGCCCAGTTCTTGAGGAAGAAGATTTAGCAATCATGGCCTTTGACTGCAGGTTCATGACCTTCTCCGCCATCTGGAGCTCCTTCATCAATTTAGTCAAACTCATGTTTAATTTGTTCATGTTATAGTTCAACTTAAACTGAGTGAAGGAACCCGATAGAGATTCAAGAACCATATCCACTTAGCTCTCGGGGTTAATGACAGCCCCTAAGATTTCTACCTCCTCGAAAGCAGCAATCATCTTGAGCATATGCTCTCGGACTGATGCTCCCTCAGCCATCTTAGTGTTTATTATAGTTCGAAGAGCCTCCTGCTTTGCGGGCCGGCTCTTGTCTGCGAACATAGTAGCCAATGATTGACTGATGTCATATGCAGAAGCCATGTGCTCGTGTTTTGACTGGAGCACATTAGACATGGAGGCTAACATATAGCAACGTGCCATTTCGTCAGCCTTCTTCCACGCCTTCTCAGCCCGTCGCTCTTCGGTGGTGGAACCTTCCCCGATAATCGGACAGGTCTCGTAAAGGACATACTTATACTCTTCGACTGTGAGTATTATGTCCAGGTTCCTCTTCCAGTCCACATAGTTTGGACCTGTTAACTTATTCTCTCTGAAAATAACGACCAATGGACTAAAAGAACCTCACACGATTTCTGAAAATCGAAAAATAAAAGAAAGAATTTGGTTTATGAAAACAAAATAAAATTTGTGCACTGAAGATAATTTGGCTCTTAGGAAAACTGACATAGCTTCTTAGGAAGATTAACAGTTCCCTAAGCTAAGTGTGTTAACCACCACAAATTAATTTCCCTTCTAGGTAATGGTCTAGAGGATAACTCCATCGAGGGGATGGCCGTTTCCTCTCATTTCTTATGGACATATCTCGCACTATAACCTCCAACGTGGGCTGGCCAATCATAGTACGTGCTCCGGGTTATTAATTATATCCCTTTATTAGATCTAGATCCTTGTGGTATTTCCATCCTATACGGGTTCACTCCCAGGGTGACGCGAGGGGACCACGATCTCTAATGAGGATCATGATGGAAGCCGTGGGGCCGTTGGAACCCTCTCCCACTTAGTCTTTTAAAATAAAGGTTTTTTTGAAAAATATCATTTTGAAATTTCCATTAAGTTTTTCCGTAACTCAAAATAAAATTTCTAAATCCAGTAAAATCTCTATGTCAAGGTTTATATCCTTTGAGAGATTTTTTCATGGACTAATTTTATTTAAGTTAAAACGTAATGATTTTAAAAATTTTCCAATTAAAACTTTCTAGAGACTTTGGTTTCAAATTTATTTAACAAAACAATTTTTCCTAGTGCAAAATAAAACAAAATGGTTCTCCATTTTAATTTACAAAAATACCTAAATTCAATATATTTTTTATGTCAAGGATTAAATCCTTTGAGAAAATATCCAATGATTAATTTTTGTACAAATTAAAATATCCATTTAATTTTTTGAAGAAAAATATTTTTCTTGTCAAAAAAGTTCCCAAAGACTTTGGTCTTTGAGAAAAAGCGCACATAGGTACACAAAAAAATAGCATGCTAGAAAACAGTAAATGTTTTCATGCTTTTCTATTTTTAAACCTAAGTGCCGAAATAACAGAATTAAACACATTAATTAATTAATTAATTAATGGTCTTGTTTAATCCTAAAATCCCTTACTAATATTTTTCATGCAAATATATTTCAAGAATATAAACTATTGTAAAAATATTAACTTCACCTGGTATGGGACCCAAAACGGAAAAAGGGGGAAAAAAATAAAAAATAAAATTGACTGGCGGTCCAATGCACCCGATGCATTGGATCCACGCCCAACTGCACTACGGTTCACCACGGCCCCGGCCGCATTGGATCAGATGTAGCCATGACCCGTGGAGCCAACCCGCGCCCGTGACCCAAGCCCACTTCTCCTCTGCTGCCGACCCGCACAAGATCCGCGCATGGACCCGTTTCCGTCTCCTCGGTGCACCGCTAACCCGCGTGCAAAATTGAACTCCAATTGCAAACCAAATTTCAAATTGAATTCGGCTCAATTTTTACGCAATCCGACTCGGCTCCAAGGCGCGGAGGAAGCGGCTACTCTCACAGAAATCTCGGCTCGGCGCGACCGGCGGCTTAGGAACAGTTCTCCTTCTTCGTTTTTTTTTCTTCTTTAATGCGAAAATTGCAGAGCTTCTTCTGGTTCATCTTTTGCTTATTTCTTTGGCTTCTTTGGACATTTTTACATACAAAAACTCATTCAAAACAAAAATACAATCGCCTATACCCATTTAAATTGGGTTTACATGATCAAAACAGCAAAGCCAAATTTTTTTACAAAGAATCCTATTCTTCACTGTGAAGCGTACAATCAAGCAATCCCATACCAAAACAGCGAATGATCACAGGTTTAAGCACCAAACAATCATCTTCTCCATTTTTATTAACTACCATGCTTCCTAAGTTGTTCAAAGAACCAGTGGCTCTGATACTACTTTGAAAGGAAGAAAAACAGGGGAGCATACTTCATGAGAAAAAAACAGAGAGAAAAAAAAAACAAGCCTTAATGGCCGAACGGAAGCGTTAAGATCATACCTTTGCGTGCTTTAAACCTACTAGGTTGAGTAGGAGCGGATTGACTGACAGGAATAGCTTCGCCTTGCCCACTTGAAGAAGCTTCCGGTTGAAATCCCGCTAACCTCCTACTTCACCATGTTTGCATGAACACCAAGCTTTTCAGCTCTCAGAATATGCCACTGCCCAACTTCTTGTTGGTGAACACTAGAGTGAAGAAGAGTGGTCTCTAATCTCCTTGGTTCTCTCGCAATTGATTAGCAAAGAACCAAGAACAAGAGGAAGTAAACTCACGAGAGAGAGAGCTGCGTGAACAGAAACGTGAGAGAGAGTTTTTTTGTGTGCTAGAGAGAAAAGCTAGGGAAAATAATAGGGTTTTCTCTATACAAGAGTCTTGTTTATTGTTAGCCAAAACTAGGTCTCCAATTATCTGATAAACATATCCCCCGGGATATTATATTTCAAACACCCGGATGTTATCCAGAGAATAAGTTTGGCTTAATCCTAAACTCATCTGAACCGTATATGGAAAAAACCCTATGGTCTAAGCTATAATATTTATTATTTTTCTTGGACCCAAAAGGCCCAAAATAATAAACATTAATTATTTATTTCCTGAGCTTATACAAATAACTCAATAAATAATTAATGAGCCCAAATGAACCAAAATAATTAATCTTTAATTATTTATTTCTTGAGCTTATATAAATAACCCAATAAATAATTAAGCATTAATTATTTCTCCTTAGTTTAAGCCCAGGTTAATTTCATAATTATTCAAACTGGACCTAGGCCCTGAATAATTAATTAACCAATTAAACCAGATAATTAATTTCTCTCAACTCCTATTTTTATTTTATTTTATTTATTTATTTTATTCCAGTCTAATAATAAATTAGACATCCCTAATAAAATAAAATAAAATAAAATCCTCTTGAACTAGGACCAATTCATCAACCCAAAATTAATTAGGACTTACGGGCTATTTCGAGGACCAAAAAGATACATCGTCGTGGCTGCTAAAATGACCAAAATACCCCTGCTATATAAATAGCTGTATTTTACATTTTAAATATTCTAATATCACCATAAGGAAATATTGACCCCAAGGACAATGCTGCATTAGCAAAGTCTCTGACCTATAGATGAAATGACTAAAATACCCCTTTACACATCGTCGTACATTTAGAGAGGAAGAAGTGTAATAACACCCCTCTAAATGACATCTACCATCCTTAGACTTCTAGTCCAATAATCCACGACTTCCTGGAGTGTTTCCGCTTTCCAAGGGAGCTACCCTAAAGCAAACATCCGAGTCATATTTCCTTGGGCCCTGGACATTTTAGACCATTCAGACAACCACAAGGGGCGATATAGTGTAGAAACTATCTTGTACAAGTCTATCTTAACTAACTAGTCACATATACCCAATACACAAGTATATTAGTTCTACCATAGAACCTCAACTATAGCATATCAAAGCATATGCTTCCAGCTTTGTCAGACCACCAACTCATACTTAAGTCGTAGAGCATTAGTCCACGCTGTAGCGGTAGTAGTCTAGGTTTCTATCATATAGTACTTTTAGAAACCACAACTACAGGTCCTGTTCTACGTATTCAAAATACGCTTATGTCATGAAGTGAGTGGACTACTCACTGGCTAAAAGTAAGCCATTCCCCATTTGAAATTCATAACATAATAACCTAAACATGGTGAGATTCCCATTCTGATCAATAGGTTAAGGACAAATGTTTATGTGTTAAATAACCCATGAGCCATACCTCACTGTAAAAGACCACCATTCACATGGATCACTTATTTAAACACAATGAGTCTGTTCCAATTGAAATTGTGCACAAACAAAAAGTAAATTCACAAAAATTTTTTGAAAATAAATTCTTTTATTAAAATATTCGATTTTACATCAGAAACCTAGTCTAAGAGGGCATACAATCCAACAGAAATATTTCCGCTTTCTAAGGGAGTTACTCTAAAGCAAATATCTAAGTCATGTTCCCCAGTGTCCTAGATAATTAGATCATTCAGACAACCACATGGGGCAATATAGTGTAGACACTATTTTGTACAAGTCTACCTTAACTAACTAGTTACATATATCCAACATACAAGTATATTGGTCATCCTAAAGAACTTCAATTATAGTATATCAATGCATACGCTTCTAGCTTCATCAGACCACCAACTTATACTCAAGCATAGAGTACAAGTTCACGCTGTAGCAATTGTAGTCTAGGTTTTTATCACATAGTACTTTTTAAAAACCACTACTACTGGTCATGTTCTATGTATTCAAAATATACTTGTGTTATAAAATGAGAAGACTATTCATTGGCTAAAGGTAAGCCATTTCCTATTTAAAATTCATAACATAATAACCTTACTATGATGAGATCCCCATTCTCATCATTCGGTTAAGAGTAATAGTTTATGTGTTAAGTAACCCATAGTCTATACCTTACTGTGAAAGACTTCTATTCACATGGACTATTTACTTAAATATAATGGGTCTTTTCTAATGAAAATTGTGCACAAATATAAGGAAGATTTCACAAATAATTTCTGAGAAAAATACTTTTATTAATACAAGTCAAAATTATACCAGAAATCTAGTCTAAGAGGGCATACATCCCAACAGTTCTCACTCCTTGATTATCCTTGTGACTTTTCTTGTGTGACTTGATTTTCTCTAATATATTAGGTGTGTGTTTTATTGACCTCTATTCTTTTGTTTTATTGGCTAAACAATAAAAATTTGGGTAAAGTAATGTGGGAGTCTAAATTCTCGTTGATTCGATATTTGCTATTCTATATACTGTATGATGGGTATACTTGCCCGTATATGTAATTTTAATGGTTGGCATTTTATTAAAGCTTGATTGTGTAATTTTTTGATAATATTTTCTACGCTAAAAAACACACATGAATTGTTGATTTTTTATATTTTTCAAAAACTTGATATGTGTTTTTTAGTGTAGAAATTATTACCAATAAATTACACCATCAATCATGCTTTAATAAAATGCTAACTACTAAAACCACACATACGGGCAAGTATACCCATTGTATAATATAAAAAATAGTAAGTATCGAATCCACGAGAACTTAAGCTCCCACCTTACTTTACCCAAATCTTTATTGTTTAGCTAATAAAATAAGAAGTAATAAATAAAACACTAACCTAATATAGTAGAGAATAGACCAAGTTCATACAAGATAAGTCACAAGAATTATCAAGGAGTAATAATAAGGAGAAAAGACATGTAAATAGATAGAAATCCTCAAAGACATAGCAATGATTGATTAGCACTTTCAACAATTAATTATCATCTTGGCACCATGAAGGAACTTAAGTAAGATCCAATCATTTCCCAAGTCATGAATTTACTTATGTAGACTCCACTTCTTTCCCAATCTATGGAATCACTATGCCTTGATTAATTTAACAGATTTCCCAATAGCACTAAAATAGCCAAAAGATGCATTAAACTCATACCTCATAAACATGAAATTAGCCAATGACCCTTTGCCTGAGATGAAATCAACTAATCTTTGATCACTTAGGTTCTTTAATCTTAACTTCGTTTCCCAAGTCTATTAACATTTAACAAATACAAAATCAATGCAATGAACTTCTAACATCGTTTTCTGAGTCAATTAGAAGAAAATGCATCCATAACCAATGATAATAAGTAATCAAATACCAAGGACAATAATCAATTGATTAAAAAACCAAAATCAATACAAAGTCAAGAATCTAAAAAAAACCTCTAAATACAATTAAAATAATGAAAACTTAAATTATCAATAAATTACAACGAAGAGAAAAAAAAACCACTTATAGACAAGTAAGCCTTCTTTTTCTTCCTTGAAACCTTCTTCAGCAACGTCCTCTTCTCTTCCAAGAATTCTCCTTCAATCCTCCTAAATCTTGGTGTTTCTCTAGGAGTTTCCTATGGGTTTGCAAATTCCAAAGGTGAAAACTGATTTAAAGATGTTATTCTCTTGTATTTATAGGAGTTCTAATTGCCAAAAAGTGTATACAAGAGTTCTTTTATGTGGTTGAAGGAGTTCACAAAAGAAGCAAACTGAAGTTACCAAAATCTGCTTGGAAAAAAAAAAAAAATCGCCGACACTGATCAGAACAGATATGGTGCCAGTTCCATTCGACCCACTTAGCTCCAGGTCCAATCTATTTCTCCTCAAAATTACTACTTTTCTAGAACAAACTTGGTGCCTGGTACCTTTACTGGACCTGGTGCCAGCTCTAATCTGGAATCTTTCACTTTTTGCTTGAAAACCATTTAAATCTGTACAAATTTGTCAAAAATACTTTTTACAAGCAAAATGTCAAATAGAAAGGAATATGCTTAGTTATTACATCAAAAGTATCTCAATTTAACCTTAAATAACTAGAAAAATAGTGATGATTTTAGCCCCTATCACATACCCCCCACATTTGAACTTTTGCTTGTCCTCAAGCAAAAACACTTAAGCTAAGAAAATCCACAAGAAAACACAAATCTTTATTCTTCTAGAACTTTTGAAACATAGCAAGGAGTATAACTTCCCTTTAAACTTTAAATAAAACCCTTTCCATTCATCAAACCCTTTGAAAACAATTCAAAAATTGAAAATTTGACAAGACCTCACAAAACTCTTGAAGTCAAATTAATCAAATTTATACCTTTGTTTAAGAAAATTATTTCACCATTCAAGTAAAAATATAGATAACATGAATCACACAAGTTAAGCTATCTACCAACTCAAGCATTATAAATCCAAAACTTGCACTCAAGTCATGATGTAAGGAAAACAATAAAAAAAAAAATTCTCTCAATTTTTTCAATGACTTAGGTAATTGATAGCCTCAAGTATATGGATTTCTCTTCACACACTATATTTGCCCCCTTGTAGTAATCACTCTTCATTTTTTTCAACATCTTTCCTATCTTTTCTTTTTGGAAATTCATAGCCTCAAGAAAGTTGATTTCTCTTCACTATCCGTATTGGCCTCCATAATTAAGCAAAAATATAATACTTTCTCATTTTCAAAGAGGAAATAACAATCAACTCATTTTTCTCAAATTTTCAACTCGCACAAATTCTCCACAAATTTTCCTCTCAAAGATTTTTATCTCAAAGCTAAGCAAAGTTTAAACCCATAATACAAGAGTTAGCCAATAAACTTTCCCCACATTCATCATATTTTTCATATTCAAACTAGAGGAGTTAAATAATACTCAAATACCAATGCATAAACAAGATTAATCCAAAATCACAAGTCTTAACAATATCCTATCCAATAAACCAATTTCATAAAAATTCACCAAATGAATGACAAAAATTTATATCTAAGTAAGAAAAAGAATTAAATCATTGCTAAACAATGAAAACCACAAAAAATTTTGTAAATTTTCAGAAAAATGATATGGAAAATATCTCCAATACCTAAAAACTTCCCCCACACTTAAACGAGACATTGTCCTCAATGGCAAAAAATAGAACAATAAAAGCAAAGCCAAGAAGATCAAAATAAATAAAAAGGAAAAATAGAGAAAAGAAAAATACTTTCATAATCATGTTCCATAGCTCAAGTTTAAAAATTTAGCATTTAGCTTGATACTATGAAAATATCAAGATAATTGATAAAAATGTGGACAAAGAATATCACCAAACCACTCTCCCATACTTAAACTAAACAATGTCCTCATTGGCTAAAAATTAACTCATTAAAGCATCTCCAAAGGGACCAAAAATGGTAAAGGAGGAAGAAAGTTAAGCAATACTCCCCAAGTGCAATAAGTTCCAATAGATATCAAAACTGGAAATAGAGAAGAGAGACTGGTTAAAAGGACTTTATTCCGACTTACAAAAGAAAACACAAATAAAAGCACAAAGAAAATAATAAGAAAAGAAAGACATACCTAAATAAAAGAAAAAAAAAATACTAATAAAAATCCTAACAAAGAAAATAAAGACACACCTCACTCCCCCACATTTCAGATAGAAATATTTTCCTTATTACTTGGAGGTAAAAGACACTTAACAACTTAAACAAAACAAAACCCAAAACAAAGATACAAACTCTTTTCACTCATCCTGCTTTCTCATCAAATATTTGTAAAAGAACTCATTGAAAAAGGTAGGCATGATGAATGTAGATAGAAGAGAGGGTTTTGAAAAATGAAGGATACATTGAAAATATTAGTTACAATGAATGTTAATGCATGACCCCCTTTCCGTAGCATTTTTTTAGACATATAAATCAAGTTTTCAACACAAAGATGTAAATTATGTCTAAAAAGTGTGTAAACATGAGAATCACCACTTATCCTTTGAAAAGATTTGTAACAATTGAAATTCCCTTGAAAACTTAGCAATTGAGTTCTTAAAAATAGGATCAAGAAATCCTTACTTTTCAACACATGGTCTACAAAAACTAAGTTACTTCCCTTTGAATGGGATGAAGGATAGAAATTACCACTATCCTCCAAGGACTTCCTATGATATAGTGTTGAAAGATCCAACTCCTTAAGACATGTTAAACTCCATACATCATCATTTGGACCATTGTCCTCCAGAATGGAGAGGAACCTAGGAAATTAAGTGACAAAGAGAGATTAGAAGTATTAGCACATAGAGAAGAATCGAATACCTCCATTTCCACATTGGACAATTATTCCTCGTATCCTCTCTCTTTTCCTTGGGGATTCAGTTGTTCAAGTGTATGGGCCTTTATGGTATCCTCAACCAACTTGGCTAGTTGTATTCTTTGACGGCTCATTCGTTCGGATGTTTTTTCATGCCATATAATAGATATGTTTGTGTTGGCAACAAAGAATTTGATTGAAGCTTCAAGTGATATCTCACTAAAAGTGTTAATCCAAGCTTGCAATTTTGTCAATCTATCATCATTGTAGCTCCTTTAATCTTATGCTCAAAAGTAATTGTCCATGATGATGTCAATGTCGCACTTAAAGAAAAATAAAATCAAATCGAAAATAAAAATAAAAACAAACAAAAGTAATAGAAAAACAAAGAAAAAGAAAAACACACAAATGAGAAATATTCACAAGCCACCTAAAAACAAAAGTTAGTGATATTTATAAATACAACAAAGGCTAAATCAACAAGATTCAAGTGTTTCCGATAGTGCCTATCTTCGGCAACAGCACCAAAACCTTGATGCATATTTTTTAGTGTAGAAATTATTACCAACAAATTATACAATCAATCAAGCTTTAATAAAATGATAACTACTAAAACCACGTATACGGGCAAGTATACCCATCATATAGTATAGGAAATAGTAGGTATTGAATCCATGAGAGCTTAGACTCCGCATCTTACTTTACCTAAATCTTTATTGTTTAGTCAATAAAATAAAAGAATAGAGGTAAATAAAACACTAACCTAATATACTAGAGAAAATCAAGTCACACAAGAAAAGTCACAAGGATAATCAAGGAGTGAGAACAAGGAGAAAAGACTTGTAAATAGATAGAAATCGTTGAATACACAATAATGATTAACTAGCTATTCTCTCAATTAGCTATTATCTTGGCATCATGAAGGATTAAAGTAGACCTACTCCGTTTGCAATCCATGGAATCACTATCTTCTAGTTAAATTAGTGAACATATTCTGTCTCAACCAATTTACCCAAAAGATGCATTAAAATTAATCCGCACATAAATCCCCATATTCTAGGTGATTTAAGCATGAAATTAGCCAATGAATTTATATTCTAACAATCATCAACCAATCTTTGATTACTTAGTCTTTACCCTTAACCTCCTTTTCAAACAAGTTAAGAATAGCTAGTATTGAATTAATTTGTTGTTCATTCTCTCCTAACATCATTTTGCAAGTTAATTAGAAGAGAACTAATCAATCCAACAAGATATTATACTCAAGTAATCAAATACTAAGAATAGTAATAAATTGATCAAATAATTAAAATCAATACAAAATCATGAATCCAAAAGAAAATTCTTTAAAGACAATGAAAACATTAATCTCAAATTGTTAATAAATTATAAAGAAGAGAAAAAGAAACCACTCATAGACAAGTAAGCTTTCTTCTTCTTCCTTGAAACCTTCATGAGCAACCTCATTTTCTTCTCCAAGAATTCTCCTTGATCCTCTTAAATCTTGGTGTTTCTCTAGGAGCTTTCTAAAGATATTATATTGAAGAATTGAAAACTATGAAAACTCTGAAAATTAGTTTGTACAATGTTATTCTCTTGTATATATAGGAGTTCTAATTGCCAAAAATTATGTACAAGAGTCTTTTTCTGTGGTTGAAAGAGTTCCCAAAATAATCAAACTGAAATTGCCAAAATCTGCTCTGAAAAGAAAAAATCACCTACACTAATCAGAATGGACCTGGTGCCGGGTCCATTCGACTCACCTGGCACCGGGTCCAATCTGTTTCTCCTCAAAATTGCTGCTTTTCCAGAACAAACCTAGTGGCGGGTGCCTTAACTGGACTTGGCACGGGGTCCAATCTGGAATCTTTCACTTTTTGTTCGAAATTCACTTAAATCTTTACAAATTTATCAAAAACACTTTTTACAAGCAAAATGTCAATTAGGAAGGAATATGCCTAGTTATTACATCAAAAGTATCACAAAATACCCTCAAATAACTAGAAAAATAGTGATGAATTTAACCTTTATCAGTTTGGTTGAATTAATTGGGACTGGGGAGATACATACCTGTTTTTGAGATTCATAAGGTGGATGACGAGGTTTTGTCCTTGTTGAATTTGGAAGATTTGAAGGACAGGGGGATTAATATTGTTAGCTCCAGGAGGAAAATGTACTACTCCATTTAGAAGCTTAATAGAGGATTCTTGTAAACAGTGGTGTTGATATGTGGAAAGAGAAGATTTGGCAGTTGAAAGTTTTTTTTTTTTTTTTTGTTTTTTTTGTGGATATAGCTTTGGCAGCCTACAGATGGAAATGGAATAGCTGGTGAAAACATAAGCTTATCATTTGGGCTATTTTTTTGTAGCCTAGACCAGTAATTTGCATTGTAATCATTGTCATTTTGAGGCTATCTTAGATTTGCATTTTGTTTTACTAATGTGGCTTAATGGTACACAGAGATCTAGTTAGTAATGATGTTGCTAATATAGTTCATAGGTAGAGAATACTAATGATTGTTCACCGCAAGGTCAAACTTAATGATCATTTTATTAGTATGAGAATAGTTGGTGTTATTTGGATTATGACCCTCATGGTTTTAGGAAGTTTTCCTTCATCTAGCTTATTCTTTCCTATTATTATGTGCACTATCTGGATTTTAATGGTTCATAAAGCTTAGTTTTTATTAGTTGCTTTCTTTTGTTTCTTTTTGTTTAATTTGATTTTTAACTATCCAGGAAATTAATTTTTAATGTTAACGAGTGAAACGATTTTCTTTTACTTATGTTGCTCTAGGGGATTTTGCTGTTAGTTTAAGGTATTCTAGTTTTCTTACATTATGCTGCTAGCTTGTTGATATGGGTTAAAATCATCATTATTTTCCTAGTTATCTGAGGTTAAATTGAAACACTTTTAATACCATAACTAGTCATATTCCTTCCTATTTAATATTTTTCTTATAAAAATGCTCTTTTGTAATTTTATACAAAAATAAGTGAAATTTGGAGCTAATTGTGTAGTTTTCAGCACAGACCTAACACTAGGCCAAGAAGGTAGAGCCGGCGCCGGTCTTACACTGGCATAGCAGAGGAATGTAGAGAAAAAGAATAAAACGGGATAGAGCAATTGCAATTGAAAGTGGAAAGGAAAAGGAAGCAATTGGCTTAAATGGCTCGTGGCTAAGCAAAGGACAAAAGCAACAATAATAAAAGTCAACAAAAATGGCCAAGATGAAGAGAAACAAAGAAATAAAGAAGGAGGTTGTACAAGTGGCTTGGTGCGGCTTAACAAGCTGACAGCAAGAAGAAGAGAAAGCTTCAAACAGCAAAAGGAAGAATTAATTTCGGTAGGCTAAAGGAAGAGTCAACAATTTTGGTAGCAGAATGGATGGCTTGCGGCTTAATTGAGCTGATGTAAGGAAAACGGCTCAATTGAGCCGGCGCAACAACAGGAGAAGAAAAGGAAATTCGGCAGTGGCTTGGGTGGTTCATGGCTCAATTGAGCCGATTGCAACAAGGAAAGCTTTTGTGATTCCGTGTGACTCAATTTCAACATCAATTAATGTCTTGATGCGTATTTATTTGGGTATAAAAATCATATAAAAACTAAGCACATTCCCAATCAAGTTTAAATTAAAACGTTAACCCCAAATTACATATATGACCAAGCGTACTTATCATTTATAGAGCATAAGGTTCAAACGAGTGTCAATCCTCAAGGAACAAGTATGTATTAATCACTTTTCTTTCATTGCTTAACCGACTCAATAAAGTGAAAAAGAAATAAAACTAAAAATACAATAAAATAAAATAATATATACATGTTAAGGATGGAGAATTATATAACCTAAACCATTATTTTGATAAACATAATCTTAAAGCACCTAATTATTATTATAACTAATTATTCCCTTGACATCATAAAGGATTAAGATAGATTCACTTCTTTTTCAATCCATGAAATCACTTTCTTGTAGACAAATTAGCATAATATATTCTGTCTCAACTAATTTATCCAAAAGATGTATTAAACACAATTCTTGATTAAATTTCCATATTCTGACAAACTTAAAACATGAAATTAACCAATGAATCCATATTCTGGCAAACATCAATCAACCTTTAATTACTTTGTTCTTTGCAATTAACCTATTTTTCAAGCAAGTTAAGAGACAACAAATATGAAACTAATGAATTGAAACCACCATCAACCTCTTTTTCAAGCAAGTTAATGGAAAGAAACAATTAATTAATCTTGTAATAAGCACAAGTAATTAAATACCAAGAATAACAATCAATTAATCAAAAGATCAAAGTAACTCTAACAATCATAAGTACCTAAAACAATGTCAAATTACAATAAAACAATTAACATATCATTGTTCAAGAAAAAGAAAACAAAGTAAAAGAAAGCACTCATAGACAAGCCTCCTTCTTCTTCATTTGAAAACCCTATTGTACAACCCTCCTTGAATTGAAGAATTCCTTCTTTGATTTCAGTGATTTTCTATGATGATCTATGAATTCTCTCCCTTTCCCTTATGTTTTTCCATTTATTTATAGGTTTAGGAAGTGCCTAAACTCGTTAGTGTAAGGTTCTTGGCCAAGCAGAAGTAGGAATATACTAAAACTCCACAGATTTTCAAAAACCGCATACAAAAATTAAAATCCCGTCTTTTCCTCATAGCACAACAGGCGCCGCCTTGGCTACTGGAGCCGGTGCCGGTTGTGTTCTATTTCTTTCGTTGTTCGCCAATTTTTCTCGATTTCAACACAATGTAGTCCAAAGTGTAGCCAGCGCCGCCTTGGCTACTGGAGCCGGCGTCAGTTCGGTTCTATTCTGGTCTCGTTTCAACAATTTTTTATCGCTTCGAAGTTTGTCTTATCAGCACATGGCTGGCGCCGGTTTCTTTGCCCTGGCCGGCACCGCCTCTATTCTATTTTGCGACGTTTTTGCTTCGTTTTATCCCTAAAATCTGAAATAATGAACAAAATACCTTTCCAAGGGTAAAATCCCAAATATGAAGGAATATGACTAGTTATTGAACAAAATGTATCACAAAAGAGCCTTAAATAACTAGAAAAAACATGACTAATTTAGGCCCTATCATGTCTTCAGTGCAAGAAGACAAAATCAAGTCCAATTCAATTCTCAATTGATTAAATTCAAAGGCGGTGGAATTTCTTTATGTTTCTTGGAATTTTATTAGCAATTTTACTATTCTTTTTTGGTTTAGGATTTTTAGGTAATTACTTCTTCTTTACTTAGGACTCTTTTAGGAGCTTTGTGAGCCTATAAATAAAGGCCAATTTACCTTAGCAAAGGAGAGGTGCACAATGTAGAGACTTAGATATATTTTAGAGTGCACCACTAATATTTTCTCGAGAGAAATAATTCAAGGAGGATTGTACAAGAAGGTCTACGAAGGAGGAAGAAGGAGGCTTGTCTATGAGTGCTTTATTTTGTTTTCTTTTCTTGAACAATGATGTATTAATTATTTTATTGTAATTTGACATTGCTTTAGGTATTCATGATTTTTAAAGTTACTTTGATCTTTTGATTAATTGATTGTTATTTTTGGTATTTAATTACTTATGCTGATTATGAGATTAATTTGTTGTTTCTTTCCATTAACTTGCTTGGAAAAAGGGTTGATGGTGGTGTCAATTTATTAATTTCATATTTTTTTGTCTATTAACTTGCATGGAAAAAAGGGATAATTGCTAAGAATTGGGTAATTAAAGGTTAATTGATGTCCGCCAGGATATAGATTCATTGGTTAATTTCATGTTTTAAATTTGTCAGGATATGAAAATTTAATCGAGGATTGTGTTTAATGTATCTTTTGGGTGAATTAGTTGAGACAGGATATATGATGCTAATTTGTCTAAAAGACAGTGATTTCATGAATTGGAAAAAAAGTGAATCTATCTTAATCCTTCATGATGCCAAGAGATTGATTAGTTATGATAATGGTTAAGTACTGTAAGGTCATGGTTGTCAAAATAATGGTTTGAGTTATATAATTCTCCATAATTGACATGTATATATTATATTATATTATATTATTTTCTTTTTTTATTCTTTTTTCACTTTATTAAGTCGGTTAAATAGTGAAAGAAAAGGAATTAATGCATATTTATTTTTTGAGGATCGACACTCGTTTTAAACCTTATGCTATGTTTAATGATAAATACGCTTGCTCATATGTGTAATTTGGGGTTAACGTTTTAATTTAAACTTGATTGGGAATGCGCTTATTTTTATATGATTTGTTATACCCAAATTCAAACACATAACTTGTATTGGCTTAAAAGTTTTTTGCTTACTTTTACGTTGTTGCTATATTTCACATTGTTTAACGTAAAGTGGAACTTAGAGTCCATATGGAGGTTTTTGACCTTTTGGGGGGGGGGGTGTTGGGTGTGTGTGTCTCCACTGTGTGGTCTTTATCTGATGTTCTTAGCAAATAATTACTATTTTTGTAAATATTTATAGCATGTGTTTTTAGAGCTATTTTAATTATTTCTATTGTTTTAGGAAGTGGGCTTTGGGCTTCTAAGAATGGATTTGTAGCAATTTTCTTAGTGTTGCAAATCACTGTATATTCTAAAACTAGATAGTTAGTTGCTATTATCCTGAGATAAAATGCTAATGTTTATATTTTCTTCTTGTATTCATATTTATGAACCTATCATGTTAATCTTTTTGTGGGATTATCCAAGGTGGATTTATCTATGAATTCTGCATTTTAACATTCATCTATGGCAGATTGAATTCTTTTAACTTGGCATCAGTCACTTGAAATAGATATGTGAAAATGTATACAACACTGAGAAAAATTCACAAGAACAAGGATGTGGAACCTATTGAATTTGAAGAGACTGTGGCTAAGGCTAATTTTTGCATTCTTGTCAATAGAAATTGTTATGCCCTTTATTTTTGGAACTTGCATCAAATTCTAATGATTTTTTTTTTTTGTAGGCCTTGTTTGATTTGGAAAACACTAACCAGGAGCTCAAAATTGACTTGAAGGACCTTTTCATCAATTCTGTAGTGTAAGAATTGCTAAATGGTGTTGTGTTTATTGAAGGTTTTTTTCTTTGAATTATTCTAATTATTTTTTTGGTGTTTCATTATTGCAGTCAAATTGATGTGTTTGCAAACCAAAAGTTTGTTGTTATCCATGTACCCTACAGATTGAGAAAGGCATTCTGCAAGATTCATGTGAGGCTTGTCAGGGAGTTGGAGAAGAAAATCAGTAGGAAGGTAACTTTGTTTCTTCTATACTTAATTTTTTAATGTCCTTCATTTGTCTCTTCATTTTGTAGTTGAATTGCACTAATACTTAAATGCTTTCTTTTGGGTGTGAGCTGGGTTTGAGTTGAATTGAGAAAAATAGATGTTTCTTTGACTAGATTTTCATGGTGTGATGGTAACTTAAAAGAGGATTGTGGAAGTCTCTAAATTCTCAAAAAATTTACACTTAAATTAGGCACTTGTCCATGTGCTAATGCTTTCTTGGAAAAGGAATTGGAAAGATAAAAGTAAATAAACTGGTAGCACTATTATCTACGTGTAGTTATTTGGATTGTTTTGGTGGAGATTATAGTGATTGATTATAAATAGATGTTAGAAGTGCTATTACATTATCTGATGCTTAAATGATTTCTGCCAAAGTCAGAGAAGACAAGCATCTTTAGAAAGATAGACACTATAGCAATAAATTGGAGGACACTGGGGGAGTGTGAAAATTAGATTGCCAATGAATAGAGAGAAATACTGTGGAACATTTTTGATCTTGTGTAGGAGTATTTTTGCTGTGCATGTGAGTTCTTAAAATTAGGGACTGTTGGAGCTTTTGAATGCTTCTTTTTTCTACTAACTGTGACATTTTTTAGCTGATTTGGTTGGACAATAGTGACCTTAGCAGTGGATATATAGAGGGGACATACTCTTTTTCTAAGAGGTCATTAGCCACAAAGAAATCTAGTCAAAAGAAAGAGAGTGTGTCAAAGAAAATTTGACCATAAAAATCCACTTAAAATTACTGGTAGACTTATAATCTGACCATTTGGAAAGCCATTAGAAAAGGATGGAATGTACCCATAACTTCATTCAATTTTAAGTTGGCAGTGGAACTAGATCGTAGTGCATACTTCTATTCATGATTGCCGTTAACAATAGATTAGTTTATTGAGGATATGTAACACTTGCTGTAACCACATGGATTTGAATATTTTTACTCAATTGAATACTAAAGTTTTGTTTTTTTCTAACTTAATTTGGAATACAATTTATATATGGCAGGTCTACAGGATTCGAGATGACTGATTTTGAGAGGATACTTTGTTGCAGGTGTTATTTTGATGCTGCATATTAAGGAAAAGTACAATAGATTATTTTGCTAAGTGGAAGTACATTTTGATATTAGTGTTAGAGTTTTATTTTGAAAGAACTTTTATAGTTTTGATGTTAGAATGACTTCCTAGACAGTTAATGTTAATTTATAATATATTTGAAAATTTGTCAGTCAACAAATCTTCTCATAACACAACAACTTAGTTTGACTTGACAGTGTTAAAATGTCATTACAAATGCCTATTATGATGTTTTCACATATTAACATAAGTTTTGAATTGGAATGTTGGAAGACCCTTATTATGACGTTTTTAATTGTTAGTATAGATTTTAAATTTTGACTTTTAGGAAATCCTTTTATAATACGACCAAATATTGTAATAAGGGATCTAGTGTAACAATTTCAAATGTTACAATAGATGCACATATTGTGACACTTCTTAGAATTCTCCACTGCTATAGTAACATCGTTTTAGATGATGTTTCCTGTGAGTGTAACAATATCTAAAGTGTCACAATATCTGTCTATTATAACATTTCTACTTGTTATAATAGGCCTAATTTCTAGTAGTGATCAATTGATATTAATTCCAAGTATTGGCAAGATTTCTAAAATAAAGTAAAATCCACACCCTCTCAAGTAATGAATCTTATACCTTATGATCCAATCTATAGATATCTCTATTATACAAATTAAACCCACATAAAATCAATAAAATCTAATGACAAGCTAAAAAGTCTTAGAATCTCTATCTTTAGGTGATCCTAAAATTTCATCTATCACCAAGTTCTATATCCTCAAAATCCTTTCTCAAGTTAATCAAGGGAAAATAAATCCAATAAATTAACATAAAAAGGAACCCGTCTCATAAATCATTTCTCAAACTCAACATCAGAGAATTATCTAATCAATCAATTTAATCAAGCAAACCTAAGTGATAAATTCCTCTAAATAGATATCAATTAACCAAATAAACATCAAATACAATAGTAAATTATGGTATAATAATTTAATTACAATTCAAATCAATAAAATTCAACAACCACAAAATTAAATCACAAAGGGAAAAAGGGAAAACTCATAGACAAGGTCTCTCTTCTACTTTGCAAACGTATTTTGGGGTTGCTCTTTCTTCCTCAAATCCTCCTTGATCTTCACTTCCTTGTATTTCAAGGGGTTTTTTTGGTGTATTTCATGGATGGATCCTCCTCAAATGATATAGGAAAGTAGTATTTATAGGTTCTTTCACGAATCCCTAAAAAATTACAGAACATGAGGTAATCTGCAATATTGCGCAACACTATGGAAGATGGCCAGCATGGCACCGTGCATGCTCTGATCCTTTAATCTTACCTCAAAATGATATCTTAGGATAAACTGTTGCTATGTGCTGGAATGATGCACAGTGACATAGATAATGACTAGCATGGCATCGTGAAGCTCTAGACGTTCTACATTTTCTACATCCTGATGCCATAGGAAACATGAAAAGTAAGGGGTACAACACAATCGACTCCTAAAATATTTACTTCTGAAGTTCAGCAACTGCACAATGGCTTGTAGAATGAGGGGCACGGCTCCGTGTCGCTTCAGTTTCGCTCTTTTTTCAGTCTTTTTTTCTTGAATCCTTATCTAATCTTCAACTTTTTCATCCTACATAAAATAAGGAGAAAATAGGGGATTAAATAGAAATCTAGAATAATTTTTCCACAATTTAAACACAAATGATATACAAAAATATGTGTACAATGGATACTCATCACAAACCATGTTTTATTATGGCTTATGCCTGTGCATAGCAAGAGCTTTGTGCCCAGTGTGCTTAGCACATGTGCCCATAGAACACTTGACCAATAGGCCTTTGTGATAGTCAGACAGAAGTGGATAAATTAGACTTGTCTTGAACTTAGGCCTAGGCTAGTCTTGATTTGGATGGATGAAAGTTAAAGTAAACACAGTGAGCAACTTTAGCTAACTTTCCCTAGAGCTAGGAATGAGAAGATAATACTTGGATGATAATATTGGTATACATAGGCTTTTCGTGTGCTTATTGGATTGGTTATGATTCTTTGTCCACTTTGACTAGCTAACACTAAGCAGATAAGGATGTCACCTATAGGGCTTTGGGAGCCTCTAAAAGCCCTTAATTTGACTATAAAAAGGATAACAAAATGAGAAGCATAAGAGAGTATGCTGTGTGTTTAGTGCAAAAAATAGAGGCGCTTTATACTTAAAAAGAAGTGTTAATATTGTGAATTAAGTGCAAGAGAGAGGATTATAGAGCTTAAATGCTGAGTGCCCAATAAGAGAGTCCAATGCCAAGAGAAAAGGCTTGGTTCCTAGGTAGAAAGATTAGTACTGCTTAAAGAGATGGTCTACATGCCTTGGCTTAGTGATAATGCATTTCCAATAGAGGTAAATTGTGCAAAGTGGGACTAGTGAGTCAGCTTAGTGCCAACCCAGAGACAACCTAGTCTTAAGGATAAAAGCTTGTAAGAGGAGTTTGGTTTATGTGCATAACTTTCTCATACTTATACATATTTGTAAAGAAATAGTTTGGCGTTGATGGCTTATATACTAGCATATCTTCTTATTTCTTGAGTTGTTTGCTATTTTCTATTTTGCTTGTAATCTTATTAGAAGAGTTACACATAGTTTGAGTAACGTCTTAGATGACCGGACATGGGGAATGTGCTGGAGTGACATTACTATATATTTGGTTAATCTGGCTTCATGCTAGTTAGGCTTGAATGAGACCTAAAAAACCTAAGGCTGAACATGCCTCAAACATTCATATGAATATAAATGTTAGTTTTGGACACTAATGTAAATGTGCTTGTCTAGTTTAGGTGTTGGTTTTCTTGAACTTGAAAATGATGGGTAACTATGTGCTATCTAAACAAAAATTGACCTGGTTAGTGCCATCACGGGTAATAAGATAAATTGCATGATAATTTTATGTTAAAGCAAGATTGTTGTGTTGCTGTGTTGGAAAGCGCATTTGTTGTGTTGTTTGATAGTCTTAGCTTTTGTTGCTATAAGTAGTGAGCTTAATGCTACTCAGTGCTTGTTCTATATTGTGTTGTTCAAATGACCTCACAAACTTATGTTGCTCATTTGTTGCTATAACCCACCTATGTGTTGTGCTACCCATTAATTGCTATGTGTTGTGTTATGTTCAAGTGATCTTATAGATGTATGTATTGGTCATTGGTATAGTGGTATGACTTACTTGTTGAACTTTATATTCTAAGGAAATGGTAAGCCATTTTTAGTAATATTCAATTTTGGCTTTGTTATGATAGTTTGTGACTTTATGTCAAGTTCTTTGTGAATGATGAATGTGCTATTCAATAATGGCTGGTGATATTACCAAAGCAAATATCCCCATGTCAAAGCAAATTTTAATTAAATGACAAATATATCCTTCCTTCAATCAAGTAACCTAATTAAATATGAATTGTTCTCATATAACTCTTTGCCCTGCATATTAAAATGGTACAATCTAGTCCTTTCCTTCCTTCCAATTGTATTCTTTCGAAAATGATTGTTGCTTTCGGTATCATCTCTTTCATTCCACCACTTTTTTGTCCTCCATGGCCAATCAACCCTTACTTTGCTCTTGCTCTCAAAATGCTGCAAAGCTAAAAAACTTTCAACATAGCATGTAACAAAAGCAAATAAAAAAAAGCCAAATAGAAAAACTCTCTAAAACAAGGTATAATTTATAGAAATATATTAACAGACATAATTTTTAAATCTTCAAAATCTATATATAGTAGAAAAGTTGGGTGATATGAGGGAGACAAAGCAGTAAGAATAGAAAGGAAGCAATTGTGGCTTTTAGGGTATCAGATGTTAGATTGGAAGACAAAAGAGGTTTATGAACTAATGTAGTGCAACAAAAGTTATAGAAGAGATGCTAATAGCATATAGCCATAGAAGAAGCTAATAGGATCATCCAAGTCCCTAAAAAATGATAAGGGGAAGGGAGAGGGGGGGGGAGGAGGAAGAGATTAGATAGAGATGGTATCCAGCAGATAGGATTACTAGGTTTGCCGAAGCAGCATTATCGATAGTGGAAGTTAGAGATTGATTTGCTTTTATTATGAGATATCCTTTAATAAGGAAAATAATTATTGACTAACTAGGGATAGAATTGTCATTTAATCATAATTTGCTCTGGCAGGAGGATAAGTGCTCTGGCAATGTTGCTAGCCTTCAATAATAGATAGAATGGAAAATTCTGATTTAGGTGGATGGGGCAGGAGGAAAATTCCCTTAGTTTGGTTGAACAAATTGAGTAGCTCAACTAATCTCAATAGCTTAATACGTTGAGGGCAGAATTTAACTAATCTTTTCCTCTAGAAGAGGAAAATGTTTGGGAACCTATTGAATGATGTCAGGAATAAAGGAAATGAACGAAATAATTTGGCTAATTTCAAATTAAAGATACCAAATTGAAACTATATAATGACATAATAGATGCTAACATTGTCAAAAATGTTTTGTGGGGTTTGAAGCACTATTTTTAGGTTACCCATATTTCTAAAGAGGAACAAATCTTTGCTGCTACTATGTGTCTTGTAGACAATGCTAAGCTTTGGTAAAGGATATGTGGCTAACAGAAATTGTGCGTAGGTGACAAGATTCCAGACGCTCGAGAAGGAACTTATAAAGTAGTTTCTAGTTAAGAACATGTTTTGTTAGATTAGAGAGAGCTTGAAAAGCTAGTATAGATGGGCACTTTGTATGAATACATGATTGAATTCATGTCATTGTTCCTTAGAATCATGAACACATTCGAGAAGGATAATTGTGGTCAAAAAAGCCATTTTAATTTGGTTAAGGAAGGAGTTAATGCGCCAAGACCCAAAGAATGTGGTTGAGGGTAGAAATGCTTGAAAGTGAAATAAGAAAAGAAATTTGGTAAACAATAGTCTTGAGCTAATATGAATCAAGAACTAGGTGTTATACAGGTAATTGAGGTTAAAAATGAGAAATTAGCTAAGACGACCCGATATAGTTGATGTTTAAGTAGACAAGCTAAGTACCTAGTGTAGGTTGTTCAATATTAATATGTTGATGAATAGTATAGATGTGAGTGCTATAGTTGATAACAATACTATGAACAATTTTGTACCATGCAGATTAGTAGACAAGATAGAGTTTGCCTTTAGGAAGTAAGGTGAACACTACTAAGATAGTGAACATGATACTATCATTGGTGAATGGAGGTGCCAATATCATCTTAACAGTTAATATATGGAAAAAGAGTTATAGGTTTATTGTCATACCTCTAGAAAACTTTAATTTAAATTTTGAGAATTGCGTTCTTATTTAAGACTAAAGTGGCCATCATTCTATACTTGAGTAGGCTATTATAGAGGCAAGTAAACTCACATATATACTTAGATTGTTTTGGGAATATAGCAAGAGGAAGAGAATAGTATCAATAATTCTGTCCAAGGTAATAGATAGAAATCTTATCTTGTTGGTTTAGTTAGAAAACAGACTAAGATGTCTTGGCAAGAGTCAATATCTATGGTAAAATTGTTAGATAAGATTATTGATAGGGTTTCTAATAGATTGCTCAAAATAGTATGGGTGAAGATGACTCCACTCAAAGTGGTGTTGTACCTTGTTGGTAAGTACTTAATGAGTTAGCAACGAAGTTGGTATGACGAGGACGTTAAAGACTTCAAATGGGAATGGTTTATAATAGTGTCACACCTTGTTCTTGTGGGCTTGGAAATAAAATTCATGGTCTATAAAGATGACAAACAACTACTTGGTTACCATCTTTATTGGGTCAGTATAGATATCTTATATTGACAATGAGTACTTAGACTCATATTTATATATCATTTCACACTTTTATTACTTTTTCACGTGAGGTGGGGGATATCACATCTACCTTCTTTTTTAAACCTAAACATTCTTATTGGGCCTATACCAACAAACAAAACTTAGGATAAAACCTATATTGATATTAACTGTCATACTGTGTGCTCTCAAACCCAAAGATAAGAATTATGAGCCTGGCAACATCACGAATAACTACTTGGCTACCATTTTTGTTGGGAAAAAAAATGGATATTATAAATTGACAGTAGGTATTTAAGCCTAAGCTCATAAACCACTTCTTACTTCTATTATTTTTCTATGTAGGATTTGTGAATATATTAGACGTCTTGGAAAATGATGCCCAAAAAAGCTTCATGCTCTATGAGCCAACGAGTCTACTAGAAATTTTATAAGTGTTAGAAAGATTATATGTGTTCCCTAGGTAGTCCAATATATTAATTGGAGATGCATGTGACCCATGGATATAGCCAAGATTAGATAAGTATTAGATGGTTTTCATGACTGGCTTGAGATACTAGTAAAGGTCCTAGTGGTAACTTCATGTAACCTTGGTTTGGTCTTGGGGACCTAAATTATGCATTTGCTGTGCCTCGTGCTTGTGGCTAGCAAGAGCTCCAAGTCCAATAAGCTTGACACGTAGTCCATAATGTAACATCCCATTACCTATGTACCCTAAAAAGGTAAGGTTGTCACCCCATCTAAAGGATTAAGGATCTTTATAACAAGATAAAAGGGTAAATCAAAAGGAATAAAAGTCGTTTGAATCTTAATACAATCCGAAAAATTGATAAAAACCTCAAAATACTTCCCAAAAGAAACAACTGGAAAATAAATACAAAGAAAATGAAAAATAATCTGCAGTCTCTAAAGACTCTCAATCTTTAAATCTGGTGTCTTCTTAAAACATTTTACAAAAAGTGTGAGAATTTCTTCCCAGTAAATCCTATCTGTGCAAATGTACATTCAAAATAATTTCATCTGCATATTCGGAACATTTATATAAAGTGGTTTGCAAGTTATATCACAATCCTTTTGACAATAGAGAGTGGTGTTTTATACATTTTTGTAAGATATCATAATTAAACAATTTAAGAAATCAACCACTCTCAAATAAATTGGTGGACTATGAAGCCCGACATCACAACGTAGTGGGTGATTGGCCCACCAGGTAAGACACTCCTCCATCTCCTATCAGTTATCCAACTCTGGATTACAATCTACTTGGACTGAGTTGCTAGTTTGAACCGGCTTGATTCACTAGGACTGATGCCCTATCTAATCAAAACTATCTCTCAGAGGTAGCCATGATTGGGCTGAATTAATCAATAATTTATAGTTATTTGAGGTTCTTTTATGATACATTTGATGTAATAGCTAGTCGTATTCCTTCATATTTGATATTTTGCTTTTGGAAAGGTATTTTGGAATTTTTGTGCAGAATTGAGGAAAAAAGACAAAAAAAAAACCGTTGCCGTTGTAGTGCATGGCTGATGGTGCACTGCTTACGTCGGCCCTAGTCTGGAAAATAAGGGAAAAGGCCAAAAAATAGAGCATGTCGGGCACGACCAAAGCATGGTTGGTGCGGCCTAATGTGGGTTCAAGGCGGCAGGTTTCCTTTTCCAAGCAGATTTTGATAATTTCAGTTGGATTATTTTGGGAACTCTTTCAACCATGGAAAAGGACTCTTGTAGGCACTTTTTGGCAATTAGAACTCCTATAAATACAAGAAAATAATTTATATAAAGTAGTTTTCAATTCTTCAATGTAATATCTTTAGAAAACTCCTAGAGAAACACCAAGAACAATAAGGATCAAGGAAATCTTGGAGAAGAAGAGGAGTTTTATCAAGAAGATTGCAAAGGAGAAGGGGATTACACTTGTATATGAGTTTTTCTTCTTTCTTTCTCTATAATTCTATTTTGTTTAAGTTGGATTTATATGTTTTAATTGTAGTTGAGGATATTTTTACTTTACGATTTTGCGTGAAATTAATTCTAGACTTGTTGAATTCCAATTCTAAGTATTTGATTACTTAATTTTATGAGTTAAATTAATTATTTTGGACTAGTGAATTCATTATCTTGTGATCTCTTAATGGACTTGGAAAATGAAGTTAAAGGAAAGACTTGATGATCAAAGAGAGATTGATATCGCCTAGAGTATAGGGGTTTTATTTCTTTCAAAAAACATTATTGTTGCCTAGAGTATAGGGACAATAATTGTTTAATTGATTGTTGCCTAGAGTATATGGACAATAATTGTTTAATTGAGTTATTCTTAATGCTGTTTAGTTTTAATTAGGGAGGTAGAGTATACACTTTAATTAGACTAGGAATAAGAATTTCATGACTTGAGAAATAATTGGAATTTTCTTTTGAAACTCATATTGGTATTTTGGGATTTGGAATCAATTGGTTGAAATATATTTTCTTCACTTGTCATCGAATTGAGGTATTTCTTATTACATGTCTTTTCTCCTTATTCTCACTCCTTGATTATCCTTGTGATTTTTCTTGTTTGAATTTGATTTATTCTCTAGTATATTAGGTTAGTTGGTTATTTATTATCTCTTATTATTTTATTGGCTAAACAATAAAGATTTCGATAAAGTAAGGTAAGAGCCTAAATTCTCGTGGATTTGATACTTGCTATTCCATATACCATATGATGGATATACTTGCTCGTATGTGTGGTTTTAGTAATTAATCTTAAGTAACCATTTTCAATACCTTGGTTGAGCAAGAATGGTTAATAACTTGCAAATTAGAGCGTTGACATTTGAAATCCATGCAAGGACTTACTTGAATCAGTTTACTCAAAAACTAGGTTGCTTATGATCTTGACTCCTACGTCGGTCTAGCAATAAATTACAGAATTAAAATCAACCACCAATCCATCCAAAATACAACAACATAACCAAACTCCACTTCCTATACAATCATTACAGTCTCCTTAGTCAAAGTTTTCCTATTTCACTGCAAGACTCAACAACTTAATCATGTGTCCATATAGTTCACATGTATGTAACAATTGATTTTTGGCATAAACCCTAGTAGACCACAATAATTCAAGAGATCAAATACACAAGTATAATATCAGATCGCAAACATCCAAGATATTGTAATACTCGTGTCTATATTAGCAAAATAGGACTTAGTCCAATCAACATAACTCAAAGCTATAATTGAGCATTCCAAAGCCAAAATCCATACTAGTCATACCTCAATCATATAATAATTAAACTTAACAACATGCACCAAACATAGCATAACATCTTTAACCACATCCTCAAATTCAACATTAGTAACTCAGATCTTATTCATATGCAAAACACATATTCTAATGATTAAAACTTAACAATAGGAGTCCTAAGTTTAGCAACTAGAGTTTGGGTATCTGGCTTATCTCGTGTGAACAAGTAATACGAACCCTTCAAGAGAAGAATACTGGCTTCTTGCAACCAAGATATGTCTTAAATTTAATAAAGGAATGTTCTTGATCTAGAGCAAAAGATCCGTGCATTTAAGAAAAGATGGTTTGGTTTAAAAAGGAAAAGAAGAGAAAAAGAAGGAAAAGAAGAAAAGGCAATTTACCTTGAGGAAGTTCTAGGGTGCCGTGAGAGAGTGATTGTTTGTATAAAGAAGGAAAAGAATCCACGTGATTTTAAGGGGTGTGTGTCGGCCTTAACCAAGAGGTTTTCTTGTTGTTTTGGTTTCGGAGGAAAAGTGTATGCAATAGAGAGGTTGTGGTCTCTTATGATTTGTAATCAAAAGAGTGTTGTTTTGTGTTTTTTGGTTGGGCAAAGGAGACTTGAAAATGACCATTGGCTTATTGTAAACACAATGGCTAGAAGAGAGAGAGAGAGAGAGAGAGAGAGAGAGAGAGAGAGAGAGAGAGAGAGAGAGAGAGATTTGGTGAGTTTGTGTTTCGGTTAGAGCAAGTGAGGGTTTTGTGTTTTTGTTTTGTTGGCTTCGTGTAGATGTTTGTGTATTGTGGCTGAAAGTAGGCTACGGTTTATGGGAATTGAAGTTTAGAAAAATCAAAATATTTAAGAGGATTAGGTAGAGAAGATCTCTGGTAAATCTCCCAGATTTTAGGTAGAGCTTTACCTTCTCTCTTGGAGAGATTCTTTTTCCATGATTAACTTGAAGAGAATAATGAGGAAAATATCATCTAGGGTTGTTCCAATGTTAGCTAGCCAATAGGACAATAAAGAGAGAGGGAGTGGCAAAATTTAGAGGAAGAAAAAAAAAGTTTTGTCCAAGAAAATTTTTGGATTTGAGAAGGTAATTTGTAAATTAATTTGATAAGGTTTTATCCTTAGATTTTAAGAGAAAACTCTCCTAGGTTTCTTGAGAATGTGGTAGCTGATATGATCAAGGATAGCTGAAGATAAAATAATTAAAGTGAATTTTGAAAGACATAAATAGCAATTAAAAATCAAATTTACTAATAGCTGGAAAGTTATCTATAGTAATTTTAATCCTCTTAATAGATAAATGATTTTCACTATTAAAATTTATGTTATCTCAAAATAATTCAAAAAGCTGAATTGTAGTGGTTTTATACTCCAACATGGCAGTGGGAATTATCTTTAGCTAAATAGATTTTTAGATGATAAATAAACATTATATTAAACCCAAAACAAATTGAATTTTGTATCTAGATAATATTTATATAAAAGATAATCATAAACTAGAGAATATGAATTAATAAAATTTTGGTTTTATCACTTAATTTTCGAGATAAACACACTCTTAGATTTTAGGAATAAAATCCAAGGGTGGTAGCTGGAGTTAGAATTTTTGGCCAAAAAGGAAAAAGATAAGCTAGAAGAAAATAATAAAAAATTAAGATTCGAACTCGGGTCTTTAGGAAGCAAGTACCATGTTCTAGCTAGTTTACCACAACAACACTTGTTCAAATATTTCCCAATAAATTCTTTTCACCCTCAACCATTATATCTTACATATTATATAACAATTTCTACTCTATAAGGTATATACCCAAACTAACACAACCAAAGCTTTACTACAAACTCATTAGGCATATATACATATAAGTAACACAATAAACAAATACACACAAATAATACATAAAACTTTCACATGCTCAGATAATATGCCATGTAATGCCCATTTCCCTTATATAACTAAGGGTGGTTTCAGATGGGATATTATATCCTCCCCTCCTTAAGGGAATTTTGTCCCATAATTTAGGATGTCTTACCTTCTAAACAATTCCATAAACATTCACTTTATCTGCTTATTTGTTTCCCAGGTTGCTTCTTGCGTCCCATGATTCCCCCATAAACCTTCACCATCATTTTTTGCTTATGCTGTAGTGTCTCAATACTTCAGTCTAAAATCTTTTTTGGATTTTTCACATTACTCAAGTTAAGTTGTGGAATCAATGGTTCATCATTTAGTACATGTTTTGGATAAAATTGATGCCTCTTTTGATGTGCCACACAAAATGTGTCATGTATACCCATCTATCTATCAATCAAATTAACCTAGTCTATAGCTGACATGACCCACTCTCTCGATTACTTGAAGTTGTCCTAGCTATATTGATCTCAATTTCTCTCCTTCTGGGTATCTGAAAATCTCTAACTTGAATGCAACTTCAAGATGATTTGGTTGTCGTCCTAGAACTCAATCCCCTAGCCATCACTAAGGTTAAACCATCCTGTCCCATAATGGTCCAATCTCCAACAATCTTGCTTACGTACCGTACTATGGTTTTAAATTACAAATTGAATAGGGAAGAGTATTTAAAGTTAGGGAAAAATCCAACATTAAGGAAAGAATGATGACTAAGAGAATATTAAAGATTAAGGAAGTGAAAAGATTAGAATACCTAGCTATCTAGAAATTGTTATGATTAATTAGAGCCATCGCTTCTTCTGATTAGAAATCAATGCGCATTTATACGAAGTAGCAAAAGTTATTGTGCAAGAGAATTGAGAATAGAATGATACTAGGATTTTGGGAAAGAAAAAGAATTATATGAAAAGGGTAGTACAATTTAAGGTGGGCTAATTCCAAAGAATGAAGTAAATCAGGCAGTAGATAAACAAGGTCACATTGGAATGAGAAATAAAAGGTTAACTGTGGAAGTGGTATAGAAAACCAAGTGTAATGTTTAGGAATTTGATGAAGAACAATTGCGTTCAATAAATGAAGTTCTCAAGGTTGTCTTTAGATAAGCAAACCTTGCAGAAAGCTCCCAACCTTAGCAAAAGGTGAAGTAAGAGATTTGACAAGGCTAGCTCCAAGATAAAAGAAAAATTTGACATATTCGATTATCAAAAGTTGTTATGATTGCCAAGAATCTACACGTTTATGAATTAGAAAACGACGTGCATTAATTTATAAGAAGTAGCAGAACACATTGAGCTAAAGAATGAACACATAGCAACATTAGGATTTTGGAAGATATAAAGATCCATAAAGAGAAAATACTAGTCAAGACGTGCTAATTTAAAGAATGAAGAAAATCATGAGGTAAACGAATAAGGTTTCAATGTAGCAAGAAATATGTAGTCAACGTGAAAGTGATATAGGAGAAATTAGGTATTACACTAAGAAGTTTTATGGGAAATAGCTACAAACCATAAATGTACTTCCTAAGGCCACCTCAGACAACTAAATCTTGGAAGAAAATATAGCAGCTTCCGATCTTTCCTTCAATGCATCTATACATAATGCTTTAAGTTGTTCTTTTGGCAGAGTAAACATTGATGTTGACATAGATCCTCTCTTAGACTCTTGGAGGGTCGTTTTATCCTTCTCACTTCACAAACTCAGCGAATCTTTTTGTAGTAGTCGAGCTGGAAGTAGTGTAAGGATTGTGAATCTCCTAAAGAAGTGGTGGTAACATTTTGCTAACACCTATAAATTCCACATCCCATGATATTTTTAGCTTACTTCAAGTGACAATATTTACACCATATCGGATTTATCTTATTCTTAATTTTTACATGTCCTAAAAAGAAGATTGCTTTTGATCAAAATCTATACTTATTAGACTAGCTAAGAATCTATGCCCTTCTATGTTGCTAAAACTTATTTCAACTCTTTTGAGCTTAATACTATATTCACCACAAATTCCTTCCATAAGCAGATGTGATGTAGTCAATTTCGTTAGAAATATATTAAAGAATTCTTCAGTCACCTGAGTATCATTCTAAACTAATACTTCAAATGTACTTCAATTAATGAAGTAAGATATTTCTAGTCAGCCCTTCACTAATAGCATATATTCCCCGTGCCTGACATAAAGCACTAAATTTCCCTTACTCGACTTTATCTACAATTAATCAATTGATCTGCTAAATTGTATTATCCTGTCTCCATTAGTAATCTAAGCTTTTGTCAATAAATCTATGTCTAATATGCTATCATAATCCTCAAAGAGTACACAAATTATATTCCTTGGTAAATTTGTTTCATCAACAAGAATTTTCATACTATAAATAAAGCCCAGGAGTTTTGCCTCCAAAGATGGAAGAGTGTGTCCAGACAATTATAAGCCAACTCCTAACTATCATGATTTAAATGAGTGGTACACTAGTCCATATACCAAATATATAGTACTAAGATCAAATGGCTTATCAAAAAATTAAAATAAAAAGCTTATGCTGCTTTATCTAATCCTAAGTTTTCTCCACTCAACGCAAATGCTTTGGTCTTCAATTAAAATCGCATCTTATTTCTTTTATTAGTTTATTTCCTTAGCTATTGATTATAGTGAAAAGACAGAGTTTTGTTGCTCGGGCCAGAGTATCTTCGCACAATTTCCCCTCAGATGTGTGGCATCCTCGAAACTATAACATCTTTTGTTTGTCTTCTTGGACTAATAGTCCTTTTGCATGTGCCATGTAATACCCAGCCCAAAATCACCTTTAACCTATGGGGAAAAAGTCATGCATTGCATAGCATCTCGCATTTCATGTGATATCTTAAAATTACTTTTGCATGGGTGCATGTGATTTTCAAGGTTGTGCTTGCATTAAATTATTTAAATGTGTTGTTGCATTATTTGAGAGTTGTTTTAAGTGAAGTTTAGTAGAGGAGATGGAGGGATGAGAATTAGGGTGAAAAGAATTTCCTAGAGAAAAGGTTTAGTGATTATCCTATGGTGACCCGAGTTCAAATCTTACCTCTTGCAAATCTTAGCTTTTCTTTTTGAGTTCTTTTCCTAGATTTCCTCATGCTTGGCCGGAAATCCCAGCTTTCCTTTGTAAATTTTCAGCGCCATCTTCTTAGGAATAAGTCTCCATAATTATCTTCTAAATTTAAGGACTTTTGATAAGGATAAAGATTGATTTTATTTTCAGCTTTTATCCTTTTTGAATTTTGAAAATTCTAGCTAGAGTAATTAAATTTCAGCTTGATTTTAATTTATCAAATTTTATAATTGATAGCTGGAATTAAATTGTTATTTTTCTAGTTAAATATCTTGGTGATTTTGATCATGGAACTTTAGCTGAAAATCTGGAAATTTCTCCAACTTAATGCCGCCACCTTTGAAAGAGTTCTAGCTCAACACAAGCTCTTCCAATACTAGGAAATCTTATTCTAAATCCTTTAGCAAACCAGATTTTATTTCAATCCTACACTAACTAGGTTTTATTCTTTCTTTTCCTGCAGAATTTCAGTAGCCTTGTGCATGCACAAGCTGCACGAAAATTCTGCAATCCTAAGAGCAATCAAAATCTTCAAAACCTAGCTCAAATCACCTAAAACACCTCTCACCAATTCAGAGCACCTTAGCTTCACAAATCAGATTTTTATCCACAAAAAATTTTAGAATTTCGGCCAGCTTCTACACAGATATTTCGACCAACTTATGCAAAGAAATTTCGGCCAGCTTTGCACACCATATCACACGAAATTCTGCATTCCAAAACATACCAAAACTCCTTGTTGATTAAGCCAAATTACAGCACCTAAAACTCTCATTTTCCCCCTCTAATTTGCAGCAGAATAGCAACCAAAACATCCCAAAATTTTCCCTCTTTTGCTCACAAATTTCGCACAAAATTTCTGGTAACAAAAGCTGCACAAACTCCTTCTTGTTTTGGCCAAAAACCAGAACACGCTTAGCCCTATCCTTGAGCACTATTTTGGCCAGCCTAGGAGAACAATCCCAGACTAATTTTCTCCTCTTAACCCCTTTGAAATTCGGCCAGCAATAAGAGTACAACAAGCTGCAATTTTTTTGCCATTGCTGCCAAAGAAACCTAGAGCCATTAGGAGTCCTCTATAGCAACAACTTCTAACCCTAAATCTACCTCTTCTAACCCTAAACCAAGATAGCCGACCACTCCCTCCTTACTACACGAGAATTCTAGCAAATACTCTCCTGCAATTTTCGAAAATCACAAGAGCAATCCCTAGCCAAAACCGATCACACCCTAAGGTAAACAAAAATCATCTTAACCTCTTGATTCATTTCTTTCATTAATTCTTCTCTTTTTCTTCCCTTGAATCACACCACATAGAGGCTGATTTCATCCTCTTTATCTACTTTCGATCAAAAGGAGGTAAGGAAGACAGCTTTTATCTTCTTCTCAAGCAACTCGAGACGATCACCATAGGAGCATCGAGATCTTGTTAATCTGGTTGTTGCAAGGTAAGGGAATTCTTACCCTTGATGTTGAAATTAAGATCTAATGAGATTGATAAGGTCTATGGAAGTATGGTAGTATGATGTATGTGCTTAGTTGGGATAGATGAATATTTTGAGTCGAGTAATTAGTTAAGCATATTCGATGGATAGCAAAGCCATGTTTTATTGTATTAATAATGGATGGGAGTTGTGATGGTCAAGTCAAGACCTTTTTGATATATTATTCATGTCTTTGATGGATATGGTCACGTGTATGTAATTTGAGGATTAGATGATTTATTTGAAGTTAGATGATGGATCATGATTTGTTATGGGAATAAATGAGTTTAATGTATGTTTGAGTCAACTGAGATCCTGATTATGATATTATGTGATTCTAGATCAGGAAGGTATTTGAAGGAAGCAAGCTGTGATTTTATCTTGTTTATCCGAGGCATATCAAGTAAATCCTTGCATAAACTCTTTTGTTAAATGCTTGTGATGGCAAGTCAAGTGTTGTAAAGCTTTGTGAAGCTATTGTTGAACTATGATTATTTGGGTTGTAAACGTGGATGTTTATTCTCTAAATAGTTTTGTCAAACTAATGCCTTTATCAGAAACTGTTCTTTCTCTTAAACATTTTGGAAAACTCATTTTTCAAGAAAACCACGTTTTACCAAACTAAAGTATGGACTTATTATTGTGAATCTGGAATTGACGGATATGTTCGTTGAATACTCAATAAGGGTAGGCTAACAATACTAGTCTTGGAGGGCGTGAGTGAGTCTTCTGGCAGGCGGCCACCTCCAGAAGATAAGCTCTGCTTGAAAAGGCGATAGTATTAGTTGATCAGGCCGGTCCGAGCTAGCATTTGTACCTGGTAAGGTATTATTTATTTTCCCGACTTGAACACCCGGATGGTTTTGTTGGATGTAGAGATAGATGAGTATCTCACCCGGTGGGCTATACACTCATTTTGATCAGAATGCCCAAAGTGTGGTAATCTGATCCTATCTTGGTACACAAAGTGTGGTACCTTGACCGTTTCCTGTCTTAGTGCACAAAGTGTGGCGCCTTGACCGTTTTCTTATCATGGAGCTCAAAGTGTGGTGACATGGCTGTTTATTCGAGTGGATGGTTTATTTTGTACAAAGTGTGACAATGTGAAAAACCTACTCATTTTAAAGAGAAATTATTTATGACTTGCCAAATATTTCTACAAATATTTTCACTATGCATACACGAATTGTTCAAAGTACCATGTGCACACACATGACTTACTGAGATGTTAATCTCACACTGTTTTATATCATATTTTCAGGAGCTTAGTTATGCTGAGCAAGCAGGATATGAGATAGTTGAAGCTTTTGTTATTTTCCATTATGTTTGAGAGACAGTTGTTGTTTTATGCTTCTAGATCAGATGATCGTTTTTATTTAGTTTTGCTCTAGTTTTGAGCCTGATGTAATAAAAGTTTTCCTTTATTTATCTAAGTTTGATTTCTTGGATTTGCCTTTACATTGTGTACCTCGTTTTAAAGACCCCTTGTCCTTGGGATGGGGCGACATCGCCACCCTTTTTAGGGTACGTAGTAGGGGGTGTTACATGCCATCTTTTCCCAAAATAATAGAAAATTATCATTCTCAAAGTAGTACTCGCTGGTGCCATTCGTGCTTGCTTTTTTCGATTCTTCCTTTGCTGTTTAGCTGCCCTCTTATTAAGAAAATATTTGGTTGCATTCGAAGCCTTATTAATAGACATATTCTTATCTCCATTCCAAGCCTATGTAGCAGAATCTATAGTAGCAACACATATAGTTGAGAGAGAAAATGCCAGTATCCCCATTAGTTCTGTAAAGTCCTAGAGCATTTTTGTTGTTTTGTCGATGGCTTGGGCCACAATCACATTTCTAAGTACCTTTCTAGGAATAATATAGTTGGTCACATTGATTTGACATCGAAAGCAGCATCTTCTTATCACAATGGCTAACACCCTCATTATGAGTGCATATAAGAAATGCTCATGTACATAATACAATAGGCAAATCAAATGAAATACTATAAAAAGAGCACAATATTTATCATATACTGCATTTACAGACTAGCTTAAATAGTAAATAAGAAAATTTTCAAAATTACTATTTCATAGGATAACGTCTATTGCGTGCTTGAACGTATAACTTATAAAAGAAATAGGTACTGTGTTCAATATTTTAATTTCAAAAATGTATTTTATAGGGAAATATGAATGAATATGCCTCTGATATCAAATACTTATACAATCAAGTCAGGCAAATATCCATAATGATATTCTATATATGTTTAGCTTTATTCTAAGCCTATGAAGTTATCAAATACTAAAGAACTAAAAGAAGTACTTAAAATAGTTTGTATTTAAAGGATGAATAACTTATGCATAAAAAATAAAATGCTTTTGCAAAAGAAGAGATATTATGTGGGCATCCTTATTTCATGAAACAACGTCTTTGAATATATAAAAAAGTATAAAACAATCAACTACTGCTAAATTTATACAATCCATCCAAGAAAGTAAAAGGATCTCGGGGTTCTAGTTCCCAACATTGCTAGCTTCTAGTCCTCATCTAAGTCCTCATTATCTAGTTCATATAACAAATTCCCAATGTTCTTGGTAAAACCTATCCCTAATCCACCCACAAAACGAACGTACTACCCTTATTCCCTGGCCTCTTGGGACTTTCCAAACTTTCATTTTCCCTTTCAATTTCACCCTTGTAGTTGTGTCTCGGAGTTCCTCTATGGCTAATGCAAGTTCACTTTTCAACTTCAATATCTCACCATCAGACTCCTTAGAGTCGTCACTAACTATGGTAAGGACAAACTCCTCTATTGGTGGGATTGGGAAATATTCAACTATATCATCCTCATCCTCACTATCAGAGGCTAAATTAATCACTAGGATAGGAGGGGCTATCATCTGCACATCATTATTTCTATCCTCCAGTTCAGGAAACTCTAGCTTAGAGACTTCGATCTCCATCTTCTCACTCTCACTATCTACAGTAGGATAGGGTTAGGTGCCTCAATATCTTTTTCTTTATTGCTACTCTCTAATTCAAACCAGTCTGACTTGAGTTCTAACTCTAAGTCAGAGAAGGGTAGATCTGCTAATTAGACTAGGGTAGGTACGTTACCATATCTTGAAGGCTAATGCCTTATGACAGATGCAAACTTTCTAACCATCCTAAACACAAAACACACCGGTTAGCATCAGATCATAATACTTAAGGTATCAAAATTGAACAACTAAGGTATTAGCATAAACCTAGGCTCTGATACCATTAGTAATACCCCACTACCTACGTCCCCTGATAAGATGGGGATATCGCTCTGTCTAAAGGACCAGAGGTCTTTATAACGAGGTAAAAGGGTAAACTCAAAGGAATAAAATTTGTCTGAATCTTATTACAATCTGAAATACTGATAAAAGCCTTAAAATACATCCTAAAAGAAACAACTAGAAAAAAAAAATACAAAGAAGACAAAAATAAGCTTCGATATCTAAAGACTCTCAACCTTCAAATCCGATGTCTCTTGAAAATATATCATAAAAGATGTGAGAAATTCTTCCCATTTAGTCCTGTGTGTGCAAATATACATTCAAAATAATTTCATGTGTGCACATTTGAAACATTTAAATAAAGTGGTTTGCAAATCATATCACAATCCTTTTGAAGACAGAGAGTAGTGTTTTATACACTTTTGCAAGATATTAAAATTGAACAATTCGAGAAATCAACTGTTCTCAAATAAACTAATGGACTATGAAACCCTGCATCATAGTTTCTGCCATAAAACCCTGCATCATGGTAGAACACTATGAAACCCTACATCACAGTGCAGTGGGTGATCAGCCATCTGAAGCTATGAAAACAACATAGAGACCATGTATGCGAAGAAGACATAGGCAAAAAAAAAAAAAAAAGTAGAACACACAGCGGTGATTTAAAGCCTCTGTGCGATGTTATTCTTTCTGGCCGTGAAGAAGGCAGTTGGCCCACATGAATAGCCTCTCTACGTGATGATGTTTTTGGGATTGTTGATGCTTTCGATTGAAATCCCATGATCCGCCTACTCCTCCATGACATGAATGCAAAAGCTTTTGCTTTTCAGAATATTCCACCACTCAATTTATGTTAGTGACACAACTCAGGTGAGGAAGGTCAAATCTTCTTGATCTTTTGCTATTAGTTAGCAAAATCAAGTAGATAAAAGACATAGGAGACGAACGAGAGACAGAGAGGTAGAACACTAAAGCTTTTGGTTTTTTCTTCACTATTTCGTGTGCCTTCTGTGAATCAATAAAACACGACTTCTCCATATCAGATAACATAAATACCTTAAAGTTATCAATAGAAGAGGTTTGGCTGAGCCTAAACTTTTCTATCTCATGAATAAAAACAAAAACCCTTTGGTCTAGGCTATTGAGTTATAATTATTTTTATTATTTTTCTTGGACCTAATGAGCCAAAAAATAACAAACATTAATTATTTATTTACTGGGCTTATATAAATAACCCAATAAATAATTAATGAGTTCAAATGAACCAAAATAATTATTTAAGTCTTTTTATCTATTTTAAGTCCAGGTTAATTTTTTAATTATTTAATCTGGGTTTAGACCCTGAATAATTAGTTAATCAATTTAACTAGATAATAAATTTTATTTAATTTCTTTCATTCTTTTGTTTTATTCCAGTCCAATAAATTAGACTTCCTAAATAAAATAAATTATTTTTAACCGAGACCATTTCCTCGACCCAAAATTAATTAGGAGTTACGGGCTATTCTAAGAACCAAAAAGAAATATCGCCTTAGCTACTAAAATGATAAAAATACCCCTGTTATATAAATAGCTGTATTTTACATTTTAAATATTTTCAATATTACTATAAGGAAATATTGACTCCAAGGATAATGCTACATTAGCTATATCTCCGACCTACAAGTGAAATGACTAAAATATCCCTCTATACATCGTTATGCATTTAGAGAGAAAAATGTGTACTAACACCTTCTTAAGGACATCTACAATCCTTAGACTTCTAGTCTAATGATCCACGACTCCTTTGAATATTTTCGCTTCCAAGGGAGCTACCCTAAAGTAAATATCCCAGTCATATTCCCCAGAGCCCTGGATAATTAGATAATTTGAATGACTACAAAGGGCGATATAGTATCGAAGTTATCTTATACAAGTCTACCTTAATTAACTAGTTATATATACTCAACATACAAGTATATTAGTCATACTAAAGAACCTCAACTATAGTTTATCGAAGCATATGCTTCCAACTTCGTTAGATCATCAACTCATACTCAAGTTGCAGAGTATAAGTCCACGCTATAGTAGTAGTAGTATAGGTTTTTACCACATAGTACTTTTAGAAAACTACTACCACAAGTCCAGTTCTACGTATTCGAAATACGCTTGTGTTATAAAATGAGAAGACTACCCATTGACTAAAGACAAGCCATTCTATAATTAGAATTCATAACACAATAACCTTACCATGATGAGATTCACATTCTTATCATTCAGTTAAGAACAATAGTTTATATGTCAAGTAACCGATGGTCCATACCTTACTGTGAAAGATCTCCATTTACATAAACTATTTACTTAAACACAATGGATTTTTTCCTATAAAATTGTACATAATAATAAAGAAAAATTCAAAAATAATTTCTGAGAACAATACTTTTATTAATACAAGTCAAAATTATAGCAAAAACCTAATCAAAGAGGATATACATCCCAACAATCTCCAACTTGCACTCTTAGACTAATTGAGTCCATAGGTACATACCCCTATAGCGTCTAAGTGCCTTCTAAAGACTCTCTCAACTAAAGGTTTGGTGAAGGGATTTGTAAGATTGTTTTTTGAGACTATCTATTTCACCACAAATTCCCGTCTCTAGATAAAATTCTGGATCAGGTGGTACTTCCTCTCAATATGCTTCTCCTTTTTGTGGTTCTTGGGTTTTTTGGATTGTGAGACCGTGCTAGTGTTGTCTCAATACATTACAACCGGCCTGTCCATTTGTAGCATGAATCCATATTCTAGAAGGAACTTCCGAAGCCAAACTACTTCCTTGGATGCCGCCGAAGCTGCCACATATTCAGCTTCTATGGTTGAGTCAGCAATATAAGATTTCTTAATACTCCTTCACAAAATGGCTCCTCCAGACAAGGTGAATACATATCCACTAGTGGATTTTCTTTCATTTTTATCAGCCTAGAAGTCTGAGTTTGTGTATCCTGTAGGAACTAAGTCATCAGTTCTGTAAACTAGCATATAATCTCCCGTACCCTTAAGATACTTGAAAATATGTTTTACAGCCTGCCAATGAACTGATATCTACTAACTAAGCGTACGACAAAGTAGTTATCTGGTCTAGTACATAACATGACATACATGAGACTTCCAACAGCCGAAGTATAGGAAATCCTACACATTCTATCTCTTTATTCTTGAGACTTTGGACAGTCCTTTGAGGAAAAAGACAACCCATGTCTGTAAGGGATTAATGCTCCCTTGTATGAGTTTATGCTGAACTTGGCCAATATCTTGTCAATATATGTAGCTTGGGATAATCTCAACATTCTCTGCTTCCTATTTCTAAGAAGTTTTATTTCGAGAATGTAACTGGCTTCTCCCAAGTCCTTCATACTAAATTGACTAGATAGCCGAACCTTAGTAGATGACAGTGTCTCTACATCATTCCCAATGAGTAGAATATCATCCACATATAGCACAAGAAAACCATATTTATGCTTTCTAGTTTTCTGTACATACATGGTATATTCTCGTTTTGAATAAAATTGTAAAACTTTACAATCTCATCGAAATGAATGTTCCATACTCTGAATGCTGGTTTAAGTCCATAAATAGATTTCTTAAACTTACAAACCCTATACTTTTGGCCTTTTGTAATTAAGTCTTCCAGTTGGGACATATAAATGTCTTCACTAAGATAGCCATTTAAAAATATTGTCTTTACATCCATTTTTCATATCTCGTAAGTAAAATGACATGTGATGGTAAGGAGGAAACGGATGGACTTAAGCATGGCTACCTTGAAAAAGGTTTTGTCATAATCAATCCGTTCTTTCTGAGTATACTCTTTCGCCGCATGCCTAACTTTGAAGGTTTTCACCTTCCCATCTGCTCCTCTCTTCCTCTTGTATATCCACTTATACCCAATGGGTTTTATCCCTTCAGGTGCTATAAGATCGCGAACTTGATTGAAGTACATGGACTTAATCTCGGCTTTCATTACTTCATGTCATAGGTTTTCATCGGCATCAGTAATAACCTCCTCGTACCTAGTAGGATCTTGTTCCTGATGGTCGGAGACTAGGTCAAATGCCTCTCTGGTCCATCTTTCTGGAACTCTAAATACCCTCCCACTACGACGAGGCTCTGTTGTATAGGTTCCTAAGGCTGTGCCTCTTCTTGTTCTATAATCAGGTTAAAAGAAGTTGATTTAGAAGATAACTTCTATTCGAGTTCTGAACTTATTGAACCTTTAGTGAATGTGCTGTAATCATCCTCCAAGTATCTAGCATTAGTACTCACAAGTACCTTTTGCTCATTAGGATAATAAAAGTAACTATTCTTTGTTCCCTTTGGATACCTAACAAAATAGCATAATTCTGATCTTGGTTCTAACTTATCTTCCTTGATCTATATATAAGTTGGACATCCTCATATCTTGAGATGATTTAGACTTAACTTATGCCCAGTCCACATCTTATAGGGTGTCATAGGTACTGACTTGGAAGGCACCAAGTTCAGAATATATGCCGCTATTTCCAGGGCATATCCCAAAAGGATAGTGGAAGAGTAGCATAAGATATCATGCTTTGAACCATTTCCATCAATGTCCTGTTCCTTCTCTTAATTACTCTATTCTGTTGGGGTGTTCTCGACGCAAAAAGTTGGGATACTGTCCTATGATGTACCATGTAATCCGTGAATTCACCAAGGAGGTACTTTCTACCATGATTTGATCATAGAGTCTTGATTAGTTTACCTGTGCGATACTCCACTTCAGTCTTAAACTCCTTGAACTTGTTAAAAAAATCAGACTTGTGTTTTATCAGGTAAACATAACCATACCTAGTACAATCATCTGTAAATGTGATGAAGTACTCAAACCCTTCTCTAACTAGTGTAGACAAAGAACCACACGCATCAGTATGAACAAGATTTAGTGTCTCATTGACTCTATTTGCCTTTTAGGTAAAGGACCTTTTAGTCATTTTTTCCATAAGATAAAATTCATACAAAGGCCAACTTTCTAATCTCAATAAGCCCAAAGGCCCATCATGGATTAGCCTCTGAATCTTGGTTAAGTTAATGCGACCTAACTTTAGATGCCAAAGATATGAGTCATTAGCATTAATATATCTTTTCCTATTTAAAGGTTTAGATTGAGCACTGTTTAGCTGATTATTGATAGGGGCTAAATTGGTTATACTTTACTTAGTTATTTGAAGCTCTTTTATAATACATTTTATGAAATAACTGGTCATATTCTTTCATATTTGAGATTTTACCCTTGAAAGGTATTTTGGTCATTACTTCAAGATTTTGGTTAAACAAAGCAAAACCATCGTGAAGCAGAGCAGAGGCGCCACCGGTTGCACTCTGGAACGTATGCGCACAATTTGAAGAAAACTCGGCGGACGAATGGAGAAACAGAACCAAGGCGGCGCCGGCTCTGAAGGACCAAGGCGGCACCGGTTGTGGTCTGTCCCTGAGGCGATGCTGCGATCTTCCTACGCGTTTTTGGAAATCTGAAGAATTTTAGCAGCTTCCAACTTCTATTCGGCCAAGAACTTTGTACCTACGAGTTTAGGCACCTCTTAAGCTTATAAATAGATGAAAAACACAAGGAAAAATGGGAGAATTCATTAATCATCATAGAAAATCACTCAGTCTAAGGAGAATTCTTCAAAGTTCAAGGAGAGTTGTACAAGAAGGTTTTTAAAGGAAGAAGAAGGAGGCTTGTCTATGAGTTCTTTCTTTTACTTTGTTTTCTTTTTCTTGAACAATGATATGTTAATTGTTTTATTGTAATTCGACATTGTTTTAGATATTCATGATTTCTAGAGTTATTTGATCTTTTGATTAATTGGTTATTATTCTTGGTATTCAATTACTTATGCTTATTACGAAATTAGTTAGTTGATTCTATCCATTGACTTGCTAGACCAAAGGGGGTTGATGGGTGTTTCGATTTATTAGTTTCATATTCTGTTGGCAATTGACTTGCTGGACCAAAGTGGATTGATTGTTTAAGAACTGGTAATTGAAGATTAATTGATGTCTTCCGAGACTAAGGGTTCATTGATTAATTTCATGTTCTAAATTCGCCGAGACCAAGGAAATTTAATTAAGGATTTTGTTTAAGGCATCTTTTGGATGAATTAGTTGAGACGGACCAAGTGATTCTAATTTATCGAGAAGATAGTGATTTCATAAATTGACCATCAAAGTGGGTCTACCTTCATAGTACTAAGAGAATGATTGGTTATGATAATGGTTAAGTTCTTTAAGATAATATTTGTCTAAACAATGGCTTGAGTTACATAAATCTACATCCTTGACATATACATATTTTTATTTTTATTTTTATTTTATTATTTTTTATTTTTCACTTTATCGAGTCAGTTAAATAATGAAAGAAGGGTAATTAATATCTACTTGTTCCATGAGGATCGACACTTGTTTTAACCCTATGCTCAGTTAATGATGAGTACACTTGCTCATATGTGTGATTTGGGTTTAACATTTTAATTTAAACTTGATTGGGAATGTGCTTAGTTTTGTATGATTTTTATACCCAAGTCTGAACGCATCAAGTTTTTTGCGCCATTGCCGGGGAACATTAGCATGAAAGGTTAGATTTTGTTGATTTAACCATGTAAATATGTAAATAATATGTATATACGTTTCTTGTATGAAGAAGTGCCTATGTTATTGTTTGTATAATTGTATTGTAATTTCGCTATATGTTGTAAATATGTAAATAGGTATATACATGTTCATAATCACTAACTTGTCTTTGTATGTTTGTATATATTGTATATTTAGTTATTTAATTTTACTAACTTTTTCTTCTTTTAATTTTGTTTTAAATATGAATTTTGGTTATTTAACTTTCTTCTTATCTTTTATAGGTGTAGGCTGTGGAAAGCAGTAAGTCATTTTTGCTGTTTGAAATAATTTTTATTTTCATCGTTTTGTTTTGTTCTTTTTATCGTGTCTTCATGAATTAAATTGCATGATTCATCACTATTGCATGTTGCATTAAAAAAAAAAAGCATTAGTGTATTGATTGGCAAAATTACAAGCTCATATTGATGTTTTTAGTGAGACGTCATTAAAAGTATTAGTGAATTCTTTTGTTGCCAATATAAATTCATCTATTCAGTGGCATGAAGAAGCTTCCCAACAATTGTGCAATCAAAAGAAACACTTAGATAAGATTGTTGAGGAGAATCATAAGTTTATGCTGGCCCATACACTCGAACAAGAGAATCTCTCAGGAGAGGAGAGATTCTATGAGGGACAACTATCCAATGTGGGAAGGGAGGTGTTCAATTCTTCTCTATGTGCTAATAATCCTAACCTTTCTTTGTCACATGATTTCCTAGGTTCCTCTCTTTTCTCGGAGAATATGGGTCCAAATAATGATGTGTTGAATTTATCATACTTCAAGGAGTTGGATTTTTCAATACTATGTTGTAAAAGTCCTTGGAGAATGGTGGTAATCTCTACCCTTCACCCCATTCAATGGGAGGTAACTTAATTTTTGTAGATGTGTTGAAAGTAAGGATTTCTTGATCCCATCTTTAAGAATACAATTGCTAAGTTTTAAGGGGAATTTTAATTGGAAAAATTCTTTTGAAGGGTTAATTGATGATTTCAAAGTTGATGCATCCGTTAGATACCATATGCACTTATATGTTGGAAAAGATATTTATGTGTCTAAAGGAATGTTGGAGAATGAGGTTTATATGTTTTGCTGAGACAAATCATTTTCATGAACCCACCATGCTCCAAAACCTCTCTTCATTCTACATTCATCATGCCTATCTTCTATTTTGAGTCTTAATTTCTTTTTAAAAGGTTGATGAGGAAGCATGATGAGTGTGAAAAGTTTTTCTGTTATATTTTTTATTTGAGTCCCTTTCTTTAGTGTGTTTTCTTTTATTTAGGTATGTTTTTATTTTATTATTATTTTTCTTGTGCTTTTATTTGTGTTTTATTTTACAGGAATAAAGCCCTCTTGGACAAGCCCTTCTCTTTACCTCAAGTTTGGATATTTATTGGAGCATTATTGCACTTGGAAAGTATTACTTAAACTTTCTAACCCATTATTATTTTTGGTCCATTTGGAAATGCTTTCTTGTATGTATTTTTTTCCAATGATGACATTGCCCAATTTAAGTGTGGGGGGGTGGTTTGGTGATATACTTTGTCCAAGTTTTTATCAATTATCTTGGTGTTTTCTTAGTGGTGAGCTACTTTAGAAAAATTTGGTTTAAAAGTTCTGAAAATTTAAAGATTTAGAAGAGTGAAACTTTTGGAGCTAATTTGGAATGGAAGTTTGTTTTTCTTATCTCTTCTCTTTTATTTTTTTGGTCCTATGGCATTGTTTATTCCTTGTTATATTTATTGGGCCATTGAGGGCAATGTCCAGTTTAAGTGTGGGGGAGTGATTTGATTGACAATTCTTCTATGCATATACTTTAGCTTTCTTGGGAGCAAATTTTGACCAAAATTTTCAAAAATTTGTCTGATTTTCTTTGAGATTTCAAACTGTATTTTTAGTGCATGTCTTTATGATGGATTATAGAGCATATGTTCTAGATCATTTATGACTTATGCATGACTTTTTCCACTTACTTGGACAAAGTAGTTCTTGATCAAATGCTATGCATTATTCTTAAACCTGTTTTTCTCTAAAATTCATGGAACATTCTAGAACTTACTTGAATACCTCTCGAGGCGAAATAAGAAAGGCATTCATGATTTAACTTAGGGATGACGGTAATAGGCCTTTTTTGGATAGTTTGAGCTTTTCAAGCCTACCTATTGTTATATTATCCCTAGTGCCTATTTTGAGCCTAAATTGGTGATTTCTTTCTTTAAAACCCATCACGATATTTTGTCCATTCTTTGTGCTGAGAGTTTGTATAATTTCCACATCTTTATGCTCTTGAAGGATGAAAGTATATGTATGTTGGAAAAAATACAGGGATGGAGATCATGACTTGTTACTTTCAGTCATGGATCAATTACAAGTAGAGCTAGGAAAAGAAAAGAAGTGGAACGGAAGGAAAAAGTTGAAAAAATTTGAGAAAGAAAAGAATGGTGAGCTGAAAAAGATGAGAAATAAGAAAAGAAACGAGAGGAAGTAAACAGAGAAAACAACAAGCTGCTAGAAAGAAAAGTGAGTGAAAAAGAAAAGAACAGCAGCAGTGAAAACAAAAGAGGAGTAAAAGAGAGAGAATTGAAAAAGCAGTGGAAAAAAAAAAGAATGGAAAAGACCACAAAAGGGATGGTGAGTGAATTGTAAAAGTAAGTTCATATAAAACACTTGACACCATTGCTGGAAAATTGAGTGATCTTATGAGGAAAAGAGTTGATGATAAGAAGAGGTGAAAGAAAAGAAAGAAGAAGAAGAACAATACAGGATTTGCTTGAAATACGTAAGGGTTGTTATATAAGGTTATGGTTTGATTGATTTGTAGAGTAGGAGAGTAAGAAGAGTTGGGAATTATAGGTTTATTTTGGTTACCCTTTTCTTGCTTACTCTCAGTTTTTCTTTGACTTTTGATGTTCCTATATCCTTCGTTTGCTAAGCCGCATTACAAACTTTTAGCCTTACATTACAAGCTTAAAAGTCCAACTTGATCTAAGTAGAATCATGATATGTCTCGGATTAGTGGAGAGAGTGTATGAAAAGTAAGCATATGGAATGCATACTCTTTTTAAACTGACTTCTTTCCAATTGTTTTGAGAATATTGTAAAGTATTGAGGTGGTTCTACTAAGTCATTTATCACTACACAAGTCTTGCATTGGCTGTGAAAGATTTAGTATCATATGTTTTATGTTCATGAATAAAGAAAGCATTGAAGATATGGTTTTGGAATTGATTGAGTGATTAAAACCTTGTGTTTTTCCTACTTGTTCTTGATATTTTGCTTGAGGACAAGCAAAGAGTTAAGTGTGGGGGAATGTGATAGGGGCTAAATTGGTTATACTTTGCTTAGTTATTTGAGGCTCTTTTGTAATACATTTTGTGAAATAACTAGTCATATTCTTTCATATTTGAGATTTTACCCTTGGAAAGGTATTTTGGTCATTACTTCAGGATTTTGGATAAAACAAAGCAAAACCGTCGCGAAGCAGAGCAGAGGCGGCGCCGGCTGCACTCTGGAACATATGCGCACAATTCGAAGAAAAATCGACTGACGAGTGGAGAAATAGAACCAAGGCGGCGCCGGCTCCGAAGGACCAAGGCGGCGCCGGCTGTGGTCTGTCCCAAAGGCGGTGCTGCGATCTTCCTACGCATTTTTGAAAATCTAAAGAGTTTTAGCAGCTTCCAACTTCTACTCGGCCAAGAACTTTGTACCTATGAGTTTAGGCACCTCTTAAGCCTATAAATAGATAGAAAACACAAGGGAAAATGGGAGAATTTATTAATCATCATAGAAAATCACTTAGTCTAAGGAGAATTCTTCAAAGTTCAAGGAGGGTTATACAAGAAGGTTTTCAAAGGAAGAAGAATGAGGCTTGTCTATGAGTTCTTTCTTTTACTTTGTTTTCTTTTTCTTGAACAATGATATGTTAATTATTTTATTGTAATTCAACATTATTTTAGATATTCATGATTTCTAGAGTTATTTGATCTTTTGATTAATTGGTTATTATTCTTGGTATTCAATTACTTATGCTTATTACGAGATTAGTTAGTTGATTCTATCCATTGACTTACCTGACCAAAATGGATTGATTGTTTAAGAACTGGTAATTGAAGATTAATTGATGTTTTCCGAGACCAAGGGTTCATTGATTAATTTCATGTTCTAAATCCACCGAGACAAAGGGAATTTAATTAAGGATTTTGTTTAAGGCGTCTTTTGGATGAATTAGTTGAGACGGACCAAGTAATTCTAATTTATCGAGAAGATAGTAATTTCATAGATTAACCATCAAAGTGAGTCTACCTTCATAGTGCTAAGAGAATGATTGGTTATGATAATGGTTAAATTCTTTAAGACCATGTTTGTCTAAACAATGGCTTGAGTTACATAAATCTACATCCTTGACATATACATATTTTTATTTTTATTTTTATTTTCTTTTTAATTTTTTATTTATTTTTCACTTTATCGAGTAGTTAAATAATGAAAGAAGGGTAATTAATGTCTACTTGTTCCATGAGGATCGACACTTGTTTTAACCCTATGCTTAGTTAATGATGAGTACACTTGCTCATATGTGTGATTTGGGTTTAACATTTTAATTTAAACTTGATTGAGAATGTGCTTAGTTTTGTATGATTTTTATACCCAAGTCTGAACGCATTAATTATTAATAGAATTAATAGAGAATAAATTTTCATATATGTTCCCAGTACATAAAACTTCGCCATTTCTACCGATAGTTATAACAGAATGGAAAGAAACAGAATATCCTTGATTTATTAGTTTTGCAACTAAAACCAAATTCTGTTTAAAACCATGAACAAATAAAACATCCTTTAATATAACTATTCTATTACAATAAAAAAACAAGTTCCAGTTCTCTCACTGCAAGGGCCTAAACTTCTACTCCACTTCCTACGCGTAGTCCATGTTCGTCCTTTTGGAGTCTTCTAATCTTTCTAAACCCCTACAAGGAGTTATAGATATGATCAGTGACTCTTAAATCAACAATCCAAGTGGAAGTTGATTTAACCATTGATATAAACCCTTGGCTTGAAGATCTGAACACTCATTTTTCCAGTGTCCCTTATTCTCACACTTGAAGCTTTCCATTAGATTTGTCTTTGGGCTGGGACTTGGACTAGTGCATTGCATTACCCTTCTTCTTCTTGAACTTTTTGGGCTTGGGCCCAATTCTTTAAGAAAAAGCTATCGTAACCTTTGCTTGTAGCTTCCTAACCTTCTTTGCCAACTAGAGCTCTTTCATTAACTCAGTTAAACTCATGTTTAACTTATTCATATTGTAGTTTAACTTGAACTGAGTAAAAGACCTCGATAAACATTCGAGAACCATGTCCACTTAGCTTTCGGGTTCAATGATAGCCCCTAAGACTTCCACTTCCTCGAAAGCAGCAATCATTTTGAGCATATGCTCTCTGATTGATTGATAAGTGTTAAAATCACCATTCTTTTACTAATTATTTGAGGGTATTTTGAGATACATTTGTTGTAATAACTAGGCATATTCCTTCCTATTTGACATTTAGCTTGTAACAGGTTTTTTTTACAAATATGTGTAGATTTAAGTTAAAATCGAGCAGAATGTTCTTGGTGCTAGGCCCAGCCAGTGGACCAGGCGCTGGGTCCATTCTGCTCTAGTAGCAGAAATTGAGCAAGTTTCAGGGGTTTTTCCAGAACAGACCTAGCGCCAGCTCTGGCAAGTGCACCTGGTGCCGGGTCTATTCTGTATGCCAAGGAGAGATGGCAAAAAACATAGCAAAAATAGAGAAATAATAGAGTGCACCTAGTGCCAGGTAGGTCGAAGGTACCCAGCGCTAGGTATGCTCTGGAGGTAAAAATTCTGTATATAGAATTAGGGCTTTTCCAAGAATTTTGGTATTTTTCTCTTCCTATTTGACCAAGACTTCTTCAGCCATGAAATTGGCATCCAAGAGGCCTATAAAAGCACAAGAGAATACAAGGGTTTGAGATATACAACTTAGAGAGGTGAATTAAAGGGCAGAAATTCTAATTCTCTCATTAAAGGAGGTATTCACCCAAGTCAAATAGGATTGTTCAAAGGGAGTCTTCAAGGAAGAAGAAAGAGGCTTGTCTATGAGTACTTTCTTTTCTCTTTGTCTTCTTTTTCTTTAGAAATGATGTATTCAATACTTTTATTATAATTTAACATTATTTGGGCTTCATGATTTTGGGTTAATTTAGTTATTTGATAAATTCTTTGTCACCTTTGGTATTTGTTTACTTGATCTAATTGGTTATTAATGCAAGTTCTTCTAATTAACTTGAGACAACGATGTTAGACGTTTCATTGCATTGATTTCGTATTTGTCTCATCTTAATGGACTTGAGCGATGAAGTTAATGTTAGGATTTGTGGACTCCTAAACGCGAAAAACATCCACGAATCCCTCCTGAGGACCCAAATAAACGATTAAGAAGATCTAAGGTTTAAGAATTACCTCTGGTTACTGTAATCAAAATCCTTCGATTTTGATTGCGCTGTTGTACATTCAACCCAAATAATCACCAGACGCTGCAGTATGCGAACGTCCTCTATTGGATAGACACCGCGAACTTACTCGATACCCGGGGAGTGCTAGCGCCTAGGGTTTGAGAGGTTTTTTTTCTTCTGGTAGAGAATGGCACGAATGTTCTCAACCTAAAATTGGACTATTGAAAAGACGGCTAGGGTTTTTTTAAAAATTCCCAAACCTCTTAGAGTCCAACCCTAATAATATCTTATCATATTCTAATTTAAATTCAAATTAAATTAAAACTGATATGATAAGATTCTGCCATTATCTCGGTAATTTAACTAATTAATTTACCGAGTCAGATTCTTATAATCTGGACATCATCCAAATACATCGAATGTGGACATATTTCCAGATTCATTGTATCTGGTAAATTTTCTAAGTACGATTAACTTAGACATATTTCCAGATTCATCGAATCTGGTCACTAGAAAAATATCCTAACAAGTTCGCTTATTGTGTGACCCTATATGTTCATTTAACGCTGGCAGTGTGCCTAAATCATATTTAAATGGCCCACAAGTTATAAGCGATTTCTAGCAAAATATTATAACTATCCAGGTTAAATGAAGATCGGTGATCTCTTTGAACCAAATTATAATTTTATATTTAGTCCTTTTGAAACACAATATCCAGATTAAGCATAAGACACGGAGCATGTCATCCTTATTAAGCTTAATCAATTATTTCTTGCTTTCATAGTAGACTGTTCAAACAAATGATATCAATATCTTAGATTGATATATTTGAGTACGACCATGCATTTTTAACAGTCTAACTTATCAAGGGGCCCATGGATATCTCTCCCATAATTGAGAGGGACAAATTCCTTTACAATCAATTATATTCCTCTCCTTGATTTATTCTATATCCAACAGTAGTCTAATTTATTATCTGGTTAAAGACAACTCTAGACAATGTCAAAATATAGAATTTATAAAGTAGGAAACTATGGTGAATTTAGGTCGAAGGACTTTCAATATTATTATGGCTAGAAAGTACTTATGACATATTCCATGAAGTACTCTCACAGTGGGTTATGTCCAATACAATGTTCTCTAACATTTATTTATGTCTTGAATCGACATCACAAATATCCATGGCCAGTAAAACATAGCCATCAAGTCACAAACATACTAATCTTAATTTATTATTATTCCAATAATAATAATCGATCAGGGACAGTTTTAGAATAGTCATTGTATTCATTGTAGGGTTTTACTATCAAGTCACGTACTTGATGACCACAAAACAAAACTCACTATTCATGGAAAGAAAAGCCTCATATTATTATATAAAACATAATGACAATAGTATAAGTACAAATTGACTCTAGGGCATATCCCCAACAGTTAAGATTATAGAACTAAGTGATCAAAGATTAGTTGATTTCGCCTCGAGTAAAAGGTTATTAGCTAATTTCATGTTTATAAAGAATTGAGCCTAATGCATGTTTTGGTTATGATTAGCTTGAATGGCAAATATGTTAATATGATCAAAATATAGGATTCTAGGGATTGGGACATGAAATGGTATTTATCTAAGTAGAATCATGACTTGTGAGACGATTGAATTTTATTTTATATTTCTTCATGATGTTAAGATAATAATTAATTGAGAGAATTGCTAATTGGTTCATTGTCATGTTTTATAGGATAATTGTCTAAATTATAGGATAATTGAGTTGTATATGTTTCTTTTTTTTTCTTAGTTTATTTAGGTCGGTTAAACAATGAATGAAAAGTGATTAATGTGTACTTATTCCTTTGAGGATCGATACTCGTTAATTCTCTATACTATGTGATGAGTATACTTGTTCACATGTGTATTTTGGGATTAATATTTTAATTAAAACTTGATTAAGGGATGGATTTAAAATTGATGATTTCATATACCCAAAATTAACGTATCAAGTTTTTGGCTCCGTTGTCGGGAAAAAATATCATAAAAGCTTGGATTTTTGTTGATTTAACCATGCTTATATGTGTCTATTTTCATATGTCTATATGTAAATATGTATATATATTCTTTGTGTAAATCGGTATTATATCTTGTTGTTTGTAATATTGTGTGACTTAATTGACTTGCTTATTTCATGTTGTACTTGTAAATACCATTAACTTTTTTATTTAGGTAGTTTGTGAATATATCTAATGTGTGTGTGTTTTCTTTTCTTTATATTTTCTATTATTTGCGTTTACCTTTTTATTTTTTTTCTTTTCTTTGTTTTTCTATTATTTTTGTTTGTTTTTATTTTTATTTTCAATTTGATTTTTGTGCGAGATTGATATCATCATAGACAACTATTTTTGGACACAAAATTAAAGGAGTTACAATGATGATAGATTGGCAAGATTACAAGCTCACATTGATATTTTTAGTGAGATGTCATTAGTAACATTAGTGAATTCTTTTGTGGCCAATACAAATTCATCGACTAAGGGATACGAAGAACCATCCTAATGAATGTTACTAGCAAAATTGGTTGATGAGATCTTCAATAAGGAATTGAAAATCATAGACAAATAGTGTACCTCTCGATTCATGGAATCCATTGATGCAATTGATGATGTGTTGAGCTCACCATACCTTAAGGAATTAGATCTTTCAATGCTATAGTATAAGAAGGCTTTGGAGAATAGTAGTAATTTCTACCCTTCACCCTAATTTCAGGGAGGTAACTTAGCTTTTGTAGAGCATACCTTGAAAAGTAAGGATTTCTTGATCCCATCTTTGAGAACTCAGATACTAATTTTAAAGGAAATTTTCAATTGTGACAAATCTTTTAAAGGGTTAAAAGATGATTTCAAGTTTGATGCATTCTTTAGAAGCCATGTGCACTTATATGTTGACAAAAATATTTGTGTGTCTAAAGGAATGTTAGAGAAAGAGGTTTATGTGTTTTGCTTTAGTGACAAAAATTATTTTCATAAACCTTCTATTTCTCAAAAACTTCTCTTCTTTCTACTTTTATTATGCATATCTTCTATTTTGAGCTCTAATTTCTTTTCAAAAGGTTTGATGAGGAAGCATAATGAGTTGAAAGAGTTTTTGTTTTTGTTTTTTTTTTTTTGGTTAAGTAGTTTGTTTTTCCTCTCCCAAATAAGGAAAATATTTTCCATTTTAAGTGTGGGGGAGTGAGTCATGTCTTTATTTGCTTTCTTAGGATTTTTTTTTTTAGTATTTTTCTTTAGTTTATTTTCTTTTATTTAGGTGTCTTTAGTTTGCTATTATTTTCCTTGTGTTTTTATTTGTGTTTGGTTTTGATAGGTAGGAATGAAGTCCTCTTGAACAAGCCCTTCTCTCTATTTTCAGTTTTGCTATCTATTGGTACTTTATTGCACTTGGGAAGTATTGCTTAAACTTTCTTCCCCTTTATTATTTTTGATCCCTTTGGAGATGCTTTCTTATGTTTATTTTTTGGCCATTGAGGACAATGTCTAGTTTAAGTATGGGGAGGGAGAATGAGGTTGAAGAAATATTTCCATATCATTTTTGTGAAAATTTTTCAAAAATTTCATGGTTTCAATGTTAAGCAATGTTGTAATTCTTTTTCTTACTTGGATATAAGTTTTGTCATTCTCGTGGTGGATTTTGATGAAATTGTTTTATTAGATAAGATAGTTGTTAAGACTTGAGAATTTTGATTTATTTTGTTTATGCATTAATGTTTGAATGTTATTTGACTGATTTAGTTGAAATATAGAAGATATGATGAATATGGGAAGAATTTATTGGCTAACTCTTATATTATGAGTTTAAATTTTGCTAGCTTTGAGTTATGATGGAAAAAAAATGTGAGTTGAAAATAGATCTTTGAAAGGAAAGATTGAGGAAAATTATGAAAAAAATTTTATTTAAATTGAAAAAAAAAATGAGTAGAAACAACACTATTGTTGGTGTGAATTGAGAAAAAAATGTTCTTGTTGATGATCATTGAAGACTTTTAGCTGAAAAAGGGGGTCAATATTGGGAGAAGTAGCAAGTGAATTCGATGCACTTTCTTGAGGCTATCCCAAAGGCAAAAAGGCAAGAAAGAGCAAAAGAAGAAAGAAAGAATTTTTGAAACAAATGATGAGTGATGACTGAAAATGGGGTTAATACGGTGCGTGAAGAAAAATCCATACACTTGAGGCTATCAATTCTCTAAGTCATTGAAAATTTTTTAGAGAAAAAAATTAGAGTGCTTTCTTCACATCATAACTTGAGTATGCAATTTTTGGATTATAATGCTTAAGTTGATAGATAGCTTGACTTATGTGATTCATATTATCTATATTTTTATTTGAAGACTGAAATAATTTTCTTAGACTAAGGTATACACTTGATTAATTTAACTTCAAGAGTTGTGTGATGTCTTGTCCAATGTTTTAAAGTTTGAATGACAAGAGTTGTATCCAAAGTTTGAAAGGAAGACATGATCTTTGCTATGATGAAGAAACTTTTGAATGAAAAAAAAAACTTGTATTTTCTTGATAATTTTTCTTGGACTAAAGTGTTTTTCTTGAGGACAAGCAAATGTTTAAGTGTGGGGATGTGTGATAGGGGTTAAAATCACTATTATTTTCCTAGTTATTTGAGGGTGTTTTAAGATACATTTGTTTGTAATAACTAGGCCTATTCCTTTCTATTTGATACTTTGCTTGTAAAAGTTTTTTTTGGCAAATATGTACAGATTTAAGTTAAAATTGAATAGAAAGTGCACAGAACAAAAATGTACCTAGTGCTAGGCCCAGCCAATGGACTAGACACCGGGTCCATTCTGCTCTAGCGGTAAAAATTGAGCAAGCTTCAGGGGTGTTTCCAAAACAGACCTAGCGCCAGCTCTGGCAAGTGCACCTGGCACCGGGTCTATTCTGTCTGCTAAGGAGAGAGACAGCCAAAAACAGAGCAAAAACAGAAGAAGGACAGAGTGCACCTGGCGCTAGGTAGGTCGAAGGTACCTGGCGCCAGGTATGCTCTAGAGGTGAAAATTCTTTATGCAAAATTAGGGCTTTTCCAAGGATTTTGCTATTTTCTTCTTCCTACTTGGCCAAGACTTCCTTAGCCATGAAATTGGCATCCAAGAGGCCTATAAAAGCATAAGAGAATACAAAGGTTTGAGATATACAACTTAGAGTGGTGAATTAAAGGGCAGAAATTCTGTTTCTCTCATTAAAGGAGGTATTCACCTAAGTCAAGGAGGATTGTTCAAAAGGAGTCTTCAAGGAAGAAGAAAGAGGCTTGTCTATGAGCGCTTTCTTTTCTCTTTGTCTTCTTTTTCTTTAGCAATGATGTATTCAATACTTTTATTGTAATTTAACATTATTTTGGAATTCATGATTTTGGGTTAATTTAGTTATTTGATAAATTCTTTTTCATCTTTGGTATTTGTTTAGTTGATTTAGTTGGTTATTGATGCGAGTTCTTCTAATTGACTTGAGACGACTATGTTAGGAGTTTCATTGCATTGATTTCATTTTTGTCTAATCTTAATGGACTTAAGCGACAAAATTAAGATTATAGAACTAAGAGATCAAAGATTAGTTGATTTTCCCTCGAGAAAAAGGTTATTAGCTAATTTAATGTTTATAAGGAATTGAGCCTAATGCATGTTTTGGTTATGATTAGCTTGATTGGCAAATCTGTTAATATAATCAAAATATAGTATTTCATGGATTAGGACATGAAGTGGGATTTATCTAAGTAGAATCATGACTTGTAAGACGATTGAATTTTACTTTATATTCCTTCATGATACTAAAATGATAATTAATTGAGAGAATTGCTAATTAGTTCATTGTCTTGTTTTCTAGGATAATTGTCTAAATTACATAAACCTACATCCCTAAGGTGTATATGTTTCTTTATTTTTTTAATTCTTTTCTCACTTTATTTGGGTCGGTTAAACAATGAATGAAAACTAATTAGTGTGTACTTATTCTTTTGAGGATCGATACTTGTTAATTCCATGTACTATGCTTGCGATGAGTATACTTGCTCACATGTGTATTTTAGGATTAATGTTTTAATTAAAACTTGATTAAGGGATGAATTTTAAGTTGATAATTTTATATACCCAAAATTAATGCATCACTGATGCTCCCTCAGCCATCTTGGAGTTTATGATTGTTTGAAGAGCCTCCTACCTTGCGGGCCGGCTCTTGTCTGTGAATATCGTGGCCAGTGATGTACTAATATTGCATATAGTTGTCATATGCTTATGTTTGATTTGGATCACATTTGACATGGAGGCTAACATGTAGCATCCTGCCATCTCATCCACATTTTTCCATATCTTCTCGGCCTCTCGCTCCTCATCGGTGGAACCCTCCCCGATTACAGGACAGGTTTCATAAAAGACATACTTATACTCCTCGACTGTGAGTATTAAGTTCAAGTTCCTTTTCTAGTCTACATAGTTAGGACCCATTAGTTTATTCTCACGGAGAATAACGGCTAAGGGGCTAAAAGAAACTCCACCAACCATTTCTGAAAAATTTAAAAAATAAAAAAATTCTCAGATTTGTGAAAATAAAAATAATTTTGTGCATTTTATCCTCATTTTTTCTGTGCAATTTCTGTCCAAAAGCCTTCTGCAATTCAACTCATGACTTCCTCAGGCAGCTTTCTTGTTATAGATTTTCATCAAAAAGAAAAATCACATCCACCTATACCCTTTAACATTAGGTTTACATGATTGCTAAGCAAAAACATTAAATTTATAGAAGCCTTCTAAACCTTAACTGTGATGTGTACAGAGCATCTATCCCATACCAAAATAGCGAAGGTTCACAGGCATTAAGTCACACATTTATTTGGCCTATTTTATTAACTAACATGCATGCTTTCCAAGCCTTTCATAGCTTCTTGCTTTGATACCAATTGAAGCTATGAAAACAACACAAAGACCATGCATGCACAGAAGACAGATGCCAAAAAAAAAAAAGGCAGAACACACGGCAGTAGAACTTTAAAATTTATACCTTTGCGTGATGCTATTCTCTTTGGCTACGAAGAATATGGTTAGCCCACAAGAATAGCTTCTCCACGTGATGATGTTTTCGGGATTGTTGATGAGTCCGATTAAAATCTCGCGATTCGCCTACTCCTCCGTGGCATGAACGCAGAAGCTTTTGTTTATCAGAATATTCCACTGTCCAATATATGTTGGTGACACAACTCAGGAGATGAAGGTCAAATCTTCCTGATCCTTTGCTATTAGTTAGCAAAATCAAGAAGACAAAAGACAAAGGAGACGAACGAGAGACAAAGAGGTAGAACACTAAAGCTTCTGGTTTTTTTCTTCACTATTTTGTGTGCTTTCTATGAATCAATGAAACACGGCTTCTCTATCTCAGATAACATAACACCAGAATTTTGATATTTCAAAACACCCAGAAATTTTCAACAGAAGCGGTTTGGCTTAACCTAAACTCTTCTATCCTGTGAATAAAAAAAATCCTTTGGTCCAGGCTTTTGGGTCATAATTATTTTTATTATTTTCATTGGACCCAATGAGCCCAAAAATAATAAACATTAATTATTTATTTTTTAGGCTTATAGAAATAATCTAATAAATAATTAATGAGTCCAAATGAACCAAAATAATTATTTAAGCCTTTTTATCTAGTGTAGGCATATGTTAATTATTCAATATGGGCTTAGTCCTAAATATTTAATTAACTAATTAAACCAGAGAATAAATTTAATTTAATTTCTCTCATTATTTCATTTTATTCTAGTCCAATAAATTAGACTTTCTAAATAAAATAAAATCCTTTTTATCTGAGACCATTTTCTCAATCAAAATTAATTAGGATTTATAGGCTATTCCAAGGACCAAAACGACACATCGCGTTGGCTACTAAAATGACCAAAATTCTTATGCTATATAAATAGTTATATTTTATGTTTTAAATATTTTCTAATATCACCACAAAGAAATATTAACCCCAAGGAGAATGCTACGTTAGCTATATCTCTGGCTTACAGTGAAATGACTAAAATACCCCTCTACACATCGTCATGCATTTAGAGAGGAAAATGCGTACTAACACCTCTCTAAAAGATATCTACCATCCTTAGACTTCTAGTCTAATGATCCACAATTTCTTGAAATATTTTCGCTTTCCAAGGGAGCCATTCTAAAGTAAATATCTAAGTCATATTCCTTAGGGCCCTGGATAATTAGATCATTCAGATGACCACAAGAGGCGATATAGTGTAGAAACTATCTTGTATAAATATGTTTTAACTAACTAGTTACATATACCCAATATGCAAGTATATTAGTCCTACTAAAGAACCTCAACTATAGTATATTAAAGCATACGCTTTCAACTTTGTCAGACTACCAACTCATACTCAAGCTATATAGTACAAGTCTACGCTGTAGCGGTAGTAGTCTAGATTTTTACCACATAGTACTTTTAGAAACCACTACAACAGGTCCAGTTCTACGTATTCAAAATACACTTGTGTTATGAAATGAGAAGACTACTCATTGGCTAAAGGCAAGCCATTCTATAATTAGAATTTATAACACAATAACCTTATCATGATAAGATTCCCATTCTTATCATTCGGTTTTATTTGTTAAGTAACCCATGGCCCATACCTTACTGTGAAAGACCTCCATTCACATGAACCATTTACTTAAATACAATGGGTCTTTTCCAATGAAATCGTGCACAATAATAAATAAGAATTCACAAATAATTTTTGAGAATAATACTTTCATTAATACCAGTCAAAATTACATCAGAAACATAATCTAAGAGGGCATACATTCCAATACCCACTAGGTAGAATACTCATGTATCTCCTTCTCAAACTTATTGGTTGTCCAACTTTGGATAACAGTTTACTTGGATTGAGTTGCTAGCTCGGACTGGCCTGACTAACAAGGACTGATGCCTCATCCAATAAGAGCTTATCTCTTAAAGGTGACCGGCAGTTGAGAGACTCACCCTAATTATCAAAGGCTAGCTTTAGGAGCCTACTTTTACTGAGTATTCAACGTATCAGCATTCTGCTTAAGAATTAATCTCAAGTAACTATTTTCAATGCCTTGGTTGAGTAAGCATAGTTTTAGAATAGTTTGCTTAAAATCATTTAGTAAATAAAAAGTTATGTTTTATATGAAAACATTATTCGATCAAAATCATTTAATAAGAAAAATGAGCCATGATTACATCCTAAGTAACCATATTTCGATGCAGCATCAAATCATAATAACTTGCAAATAAGAGCGTTGATATTCGAAAAACTTTCAAGGACTTACTTGAATAAGGTTACTAAAAAACTAAGTCGCTCCTCACCTCGACTCTTATGTCAGACTAACACTAAATTATAGAATTAAAATTAACCACCAATCTAGACAAAATACAACAATATAACCAAACTCTACTTCTTATGCAATAATTACAGTCTCCTTAGTCAAAGATTTCCTATTTCACCGCAAGATTCAACAACTCAATCATATGTCCATATAGTTCACATATATGTAACAATTGATATCTAGTGTAAACCCTAATAGACCACAAGAATTCAAGAGATCAAATATGTGAGCATAATATCAGATCATAAACATCTAAAATATTGTAGTACTAATGACTATATCTGTAGAATAGGATGTAATCTAATCATTACAACTCAATGGCTATAATTGAGCATTCCAAAGCTAAAATCCATACTAGTCATGCCACAATCATATAATAATTAAAATTAACAACATATACCAAACATAGCATAACATCTTCAACCACATCCCCAGATTCAACATTAATAACTTAGATCTTATTCATATGCAAAACATATATTCTAATAATCAAAACTTAACAATAGAAGTCCTTAGTTTAGCAACTAGAGTTTGGGTATCCGTACCTCATATGAACAAGTGATATAAACCCTTCCAGAGAAGAAAATTGGCTCTTGCAACCAAGATATGTCCCAAATTCAATAAAGGTGTGATCTCGATCTAGAGAGTTAAGAGATCTATGCATTAAAGAAAAGATGGATGATCAGTCATAATTCCTTGGTCTAAAGAGAAAAAGAAGGAAAAGAATGAAAGGCAATTTACCTTGAGGAAGTTCTAGAGTGTTGTGAGAGAGTGATTGTTTGAATAAAAAGGGAAAGGAATCCAAGTGATTTTAGGATATATGTGTCAGCCTTAACCAAGAGGTTTTCTTGGTGTTTTAGTTTTGGGAGAAAAGTGTGCGCAAAAGAGGGGTTTTGATATCTTATGTTTTGCAATCAAAAGAGTGTTGTTTTGTGTCTTTTGGTCTACCAAAGGAGACTTGAAATGTTCAATACCTTACTGTAAGCATTATAGCCAGAAAAAAAAAGAGAGATTTGCTGAGTTTGTGTTTCGGCTAGTACAAGTGAGGGTTGTGTGTTTTTGTTTGTTGGTTTCATGTGGGTGTATGTATATTGTGGCCGAAAGTAGGTTATGGTTTAGGGGAGTTGAAGTTTAGAAAAATCAAAATATTTAAAAGGATTGGATAAAGAGGATCCATGGAAATCTCTTAGATCTTAGGTAGAGCTTTATCTTCTCTCTTTGAGAGATTCTTTTTGCTTGATTAACTTCAAGAAAAGAATGAGGAAAATATTAGCTAGGGTTGTTCCTATGTTTGCCAACCAAGAGAAAAATAAAGAGAGGGGGAGTAGCGAAATTTAGAGGAAGAAAAGAAGAGTTTTTTCCAAGAAAATTTCTAATTTTTAGAAAATGTTTTATAAATTAATTTGATAAGGTTTTATCCCTAGAACTTAGGAGAAACTCTCCTAGGTTTCTTGAGAGTGTGGTGGTTGATATGATCAATGGTAGCTGAAGGTAAAATAACTAAAGTGAATTTTGAAAGAGATAAATAGCAATTAAAAATCAGATTTACTAAAAGCTGGAAAGTTATCTATTGTAATTTTAATCCCCTTAATTGATAAATGATTTTCACTAATAAAATTCAGATTATCTCAAAACAATTTAAAAAAACTGAATTGTAGAGGTTTTATCCTCTAAGATGGTAGTGGGAATTATCTTTAGCTAAATTGATTTTCAGATGATAAATAAACGTTATCTTAAACGCAAAGCAAAATCGATTTTGTATCTAGATAATATTTATATAAAAGATAATCATAAATTAGAGAATATCAATTTTTAAAATTTTGGTTTTATCACTTACTTTTTGAGATAAACATACTCCTATATTTTAGGAATAAAATCCAATAATGGCGGATAGAGCTAGAATTTTCGACCTAGAAGGAAAAAGATAAGCTAGAAGAAAATAATAAAAAATTAGGATTCGAACTCAGGTATCTAGAAAGCAAGTACCCAGTTTTAACCACTTTACCACAACAACACTTGTTCAAATATTCCCCCAGTAAATTCTTTTTTGCCCTCAACCATTGCATCTTAACATAACCAAAGCTTCACTACAAACCCAAACTAACAATTTCACTACAAACTAACACAAACTACATCTTAACACAACTATATAACAATTTCTGCTCCACAAGATGTAAACCCAAACTAACACAACCAAAGCTTCACTACAAACTCATTAGGCATATACACATATAAGCAACATGGTAAACAATTACACACATGATAATGCATACAATTTTCACATGCTCAGCCAATATGCATTGCAATGCCTATTTTCCCTATATAACTAAGAGTGGTTTCAATTAGGGTATTACACATGACATGTTTAGTTTACTGGCTCTTGTGATGGTCAAACAAAAGTAGATAAATTAGAATTATCATGACTTTAAGTCTAGGCCAACCTTGATGTGACAACCAAAAGTTAAGCAAACGAAATGAGTAACTTTAACTGAAATCTCTAGTGCCATATATGAGTAAGTGACATATAGATGATGACATTAGTGGATGTAGGCTTCACCCATACTTGTTAGTTTGGTTATGACCTATTATAATTTTTAACTAGCTAACCCTAGCTAGATCCTTAGTTGCCAATAAAGGCTTTTAGGTATATTATAAAGAGAAGGATAGAGAATGACGCACAAGAGAGTAGGCTGCCAAAGAGAAGGAAGGTGTGCGCTTACGAGAAAGTGTTAAGGTTGCAAACTAAGTGCAGAAGTGATAGGGTAAAAAAATCTTAAGTACAAACTACCTATAAAGAGATCTATATGTTGACAGAAAAGGCTTGTCCCTATATAGAAGGCTTAGTATCGACTAGAAAGAAGGTTTTTGTGTCTAGGCAAAAGGCTAAATGTTATTAAAAAAGAAGAGCTACATGTCTAAGCTTAGTGCCAACATGTTACTAGTAAAGACAATATATGCTTGGTGAGGCTGGTGACTCAACTTGGTGCGAACCTAGAGATAGCCTAGTGCTAATAATAAGAACTTGTAAAATAAATATAGTGTATGTATTTAAACTAGCTTTCTTTTTGTGTTTATGTGTACTTTTATAGCAAAGGTCTTTGGTGGCCTATAAACTCGTATGCATCATTGTTCCTTTAGTTGATTTGTTATTTTTTATATTTGCCTATGTTCTCATTAGAGGAGCTAGATGGTCTAGCTGACAATAGTTTGTGGGGAATGTGTTTCTGTAACCTTATTAAGTGCTTAATAACCCTAGCTTTATGCTAGTAACGCCTAGGGATCTAGGTCTAAATGAGACCTAACAGACCAAGGGTGAATATGCATCTCAATATATATATTTCTTTTACTAGATGCTAGTACAAATGTGCCTAACTTTATTAGGTTAGTTGTTCTAAGTATTTGCATTCTTGGACTGGAAACTAATAAGTGATCATGTGCTGTCTAGGCAAAAACTAACTAGGTTAATGCCATCATGAGTAATAAGATAAACTTGCAGTATCAACTATGGTGTACATTTATAAATCTTGGATTTACTAAAAGTTATTGTACATATCTTTTTAAGCTTAACCAATATTAAGTCTCAATTTTCTCTTTCTCTCTCCCCCTCTCTCTTTCTTCCCCCTTAGCTGCCTAATCTTTTTTTAAAAAAAAAATTGAAGCTTTACAAGGCTATTTATTGCCGCTCAGTTGCCTCACCTAGAGCTACTAGCATTAATGGGATAGGGGACATGTTTTTTGCATCGATATTTTCCTCTTCTACTGATTCATCAAGTCAAAATACAAAACTTCTTCCCACTTACAAAGGTGAACTAGCCCTTTTTTTTCCCCATATCATTAGAGATCTTTGCATTAGTTGAAATATTATATTATACTTTGGTTGGAAAGTTCTCTCAAGGCTAACTAGCTTCAGAAACAATCTGTAAAAAGTTTAACACAATTGGGGGAGTTATTATTGGCCTTCTGGATTCGAAGCATATAGTGATTCGACCTAAGCTAGAAGAGGAATTCATAAGAGTTTGGCTTAAGTATACTTAGTACTTTCTAAGCATTCCAATGACAGTGATAAGATGGACCATAGTATTTTGGGCAACTGAAGATCCATTAGTGATCCTAATATAGATATCACTAGAGCACCCTTCCTTTTTATTTTTTTGCTAAGAGTGTTTTGTTTATCATTACCTTAGTAGGAGGCCATCCTTCTAAATTAGATGAAGTAACAATTTCTATGACAAGGCCTAGTGTAGTATGGATATATGCCGAGGTGGATCTCTTGAAGCCTTTGATATGGTGAGTTTGGATTAGCACAAAGGAAGAAGATTTTTATCGGACAGTCTAATTTGAAAATGTCCTAAAATTTTGTAAGAAGTGCAGGCATATTGTTCGTATTCAAAAGGATTGTTGGGCTAAACTGAATAATAATAAGGGAAACAGTCCATTGAGGCTAGGCCTTACCGCTAAACTACATGATCAGGTCCATATAGCCCTAGCTATTACCTATTGGACACCCAAGAAGACTGGGGTTGCCACAATTGCTGTTATTAGCCGTTTTAGTGTGAAGGTTGACAGAGTGCCTATTGAAGAATAGCCTAGTCTAATTAAGCATCCAACCATCTCTAAACTAGTAGGACTAGATTTGCATACACTCATGCTCAATTATCATTGGCAGCCAAGGGAAATAGTAGAGTTGACTCTTGTGGTCCCTTTCCATCATGATTACCAATCATCTAATGATATATCTTTGGCATCCCTGGCATAAATAGCATATTCACTGAGCAACGTTCACAGTGTATAAGTATTTAATCCTAAAATTCGTAGCTCCTCTTGAAGTGTAATAAAAAAACTAGCTAATGATATATTCATATTGCTTTGGTTCAGACCTACACTTCTACTTCCCTTAAAGATATCGCATGAGAATTTGATTCTAGTGATGATCGTAAATGTTGAAGACCGAGTAGGATTTTCTGATCGTAAAGGATGCCCGAATGTAGCTAATACTTACGTTTCTTTTTCATATAAAAGGGGAGCCCGTCATCTATATAAAGCAGGATCCAGATTTAGATATTCCCTTGATCACTAGTCTTTATTGCTTGGTCTCTTCAGATTATGTTAATTTGTACAATCATAACTCGGGAATGGACTCTGATGGTGCTCTTTTAGAGTCTTCTAGAATAGGGGATCCTCAACCATGAAAATCTTAGAAAAATAGTAGCATAGTGAAAGAAGTTCTACAAGGACCTAGAAAATTAATTTAGCAATTGGAAACATCCAACTCTTTGTATAGCTTCCCAAACTTCCCAAAAAGTAACAACCTTCTCAAAAGGTTAATGCTTCTAATCACTTTACTTCCTTTCTAGTTTGATGAATCATGTTATATGGAACATCGGACTTTTTTTTGGCAACTAAAGAGGTTGATTAATTGCTATAATTTAGTTATTGTGGTAGTTATTGAACCTTTGGTAGATTCTACAAAAATAAATAATTATGCACACATATTGGGTATTCATCATTATGCAACTAATAATAATGGCTAGATATGGTTGTTTTAGCATGATGTTGTTAATTTCATAATGTTGTTGAGAGGGGCTAAATGTACTTATATTTTGAGCATCATTTGTGTTGCTTTTATGTTCAAATAATTATTGATTTCTACCAAATTACTGTCTTTTGTATAGAAATGATTAAATGGGAGAAGTATTGAAAAAATAGTGAAAAATGCCCAAAATTAGGCCAAACAGTGTTGAACCAATGCCGACCCATATAGCTGAGCCGATTAGGTGTCACTTTTGGAAGAATAGAGGAGAATAGAAGAATTTCGAGAGCATTTAAGGAAGGACCCCGTGCTAGGTGTTACTGTTCATAAGGCTGCAAATTTTCTTTTCCAAGCAGATTTTGGTAATTTCAATTAGATTCTGTTGGGAACTCTTTCAACCATAGAAAAAGACTCTTGTAGGCACTTTTTGGCAACCAAAACTCCTATAAATATAAGAGAATAACATTGTACAAGAAAGTTCTAGTTCTTGAGTTTTCATTGTAATATTTTATAGAGCTTTTAGAGAAATAACAAGAACAATGAGGACCAAGGAAATTTTGGAGAAGAATAGGAGCTTTATCAAGAAGATTGCAAAAGAGATGGGGATTACATTTGTCTATGAGTTTTTTTGCTTTCTTTCCTTGTAATTCTATTCTGTTAAAGTTGGATTTATATGTTTTAATTGTAGTTGAGGATATTTTTACTTTATGATTTTGTGTTGAATTAATTCTAGACTTGTTGAATTCCAATTCGAAGTATTTGATTACTTGATTTGATGAGTTGAATTAATTAATCCGTACTAGTTAATTCACTATCTTGTGATATCTCAATAAACTTGGGAAACAAAGTTAAGGGAAAGACTTGGTAATCAAAGAGAGATTGATATCGCCTAGAGTATAGGGGTATTATTTCTTCCAAACAGGTTATTGTTACCTAGAGTATAGGGACATTAATTGTTTAATTGCATTGTTCTTAAGGCTTCTTAGTTTTAATTAGAGAGGTAGAGTATATCCTTTAATTAGACTAAGAATAGGAATTTTATGACTTGGAAAACGATTGGAATTTTCTTTTGAAACTTGTATTGGTATTTTGGGATTGCGAATCAATTGGTTGAAAGATATTTTCTTTACTTGTCATATAATTGAGATATTTCTTCATTACATGTCTTTCTCCTTATTCTTACTCCTTAATTATCCTTGTGACTTTTCTTATGTGAATTTGATTTATTCTCTAGTATATTAGGTTAGTTGGTTATTTATCATCTCTTTTTATTTTATTGGCAAAACAATAAAGAATTGGGTAAAGTAAGGCGGGAGCCTAAATTTCTATGGATTCGATACTTGCTATTCCTTATACTATATGATGGAAATACTTGCCTATATGTGTGATTTTAGTGATTAGCATTTTAATTAAAGCTTGATTGATTGTGGACTTTGTTGATAATATTTTCTACATTAAAAAACATGTATCAAGTTTTTGGCGCCGTTGCCGAGGATGGGTACTATCGAAAGCACTCGAGCTTTGTTGATTTATCATTTGTTGTATTTGTAAATATTACTAACTTTTATTTTTAGGTACTTTGTGGATATTTAAATCTTTTTATTAGTATTTGATTTGTTTAAAATTTTTCTATTCTTTATTTTTCTTTTTGGATTTAATTTTTGTTTTCCTTTGAGCGTGATGTTAAAATCATCATCATGGACAATCAACTATGAGGACATATCTGGCCATGGACATAAATTTAAAGGAGCCACAATGATGAGAATTTGGCCAATTTGCAAGCTTGGATTGACACTTTTTGTGAGACGTCACTTGAAGCCTCAATGAATTCTTTTATCGCTAGCACCAATTCATTCCTTAAGTATCAAGATGAATATTCCCAACGAATGCGATATCAAAGAACACAACTAGCCAAGTTGTTTGAAGATACAATAAAGGCTCATACACTTGAACAAAAAGACCCCAAGGAGAGGAGAGAGGATGTGAGGAACAATTGCCCAATGTGATGAGGAAACATTTTGATTCTATTTTATGCTCTTATATTTCTAATTTTTCTTTGTCACATGAATTTATAGGTATCTCTCAACTCACGGAGCCTAATAATGCCATTGATGATGTTTGGAATTTTACATACCTCAAGGAGTAAAATTTTTTCATAATGTATCATAAGAAATCCTTGGAGGATGTTCATAACTCATACCCTTCACCCCAATTTTAAGGAGGTAACCCGGTATTTGTAGATATGTTGAAAAGTAAGGATTTCTTGATTCTATTTTTAAGATTTACATTAGTAGGCTCGAATGGGAGTTTACATTGTAACAAATCTTTTGAAGGGATACGTGGTGAATCTAATATTTATACACTTTTTAGGCATAAATTACATCATTGTGTTGGAAACTTGATTTGTATGTCTAAAAGGTGCTATGGACGAGAGGTCATGCATTTACATTTATTGCCACTAATATTTTTCATGAACCCTCTTTTATTTCTACTTTCATCGTGCCTATCTTTTTCAATGAGCATTAATTTCTTTTACAAATGTTTGATGAGGAAGCATGATTAGTGGAAAGAGTTTGTATCTTTATTTTGTATTTGGAGTTGTTATGTGTTATTTCCCTTAAATAAGGAAAAATATTTTCCATTTTAAGTATGGGGGAGTGAGTGGTCTCTTTATTTGCTTGTTAGGACTTTTATGAGTATTTTTCTTTAGTTTGTTTTCTTTTATTTAGTTGTGTCTTTATTTTGTTATTATTTCTATTGTGCTTTTATTTGTGATTTATTTTGTAGGTCGGAATAAAGTCATCTTGGACAAGCTCTTCTCTCTATTCCAAGTTTTAACATTTATTGGAGCATTATTGCACTTGGGGAGTATTACTTCACCCTCTCCCCCTTTATTATTTTTGGTACATTTGGAGATGCTTTCTTATGTTAATTTTTAGCCAATGAGGACATTGTCCAGTTTAAGTGTGGGGGAGTGGTTTAGTAATATTCTTTGTCTGAGTTTTTATTAATTATCTTGGTATTTTCTTGGTATCAACAAACAATTTGGTTGAAATTTTTGGAAATTTTGAACAATTTGGAAATTGTAGAGCTAAATTGAGCTTATTTGTCTATAATAGAGTTGTGATTTTCTTTTTAACTTTGGATATAGATTTGTTATTCATTATAGTTTGATTTTTATTTAAAAGGTAAACTTGTGTATTAAATTCGATTTTGCTGAGTCTTGGGAATTTAAGTTAACCTTGGTTATATTTAGTATTTGAGTTTTATTTTATTCTTTGAGTTTGAATATGGATAATGTGATGAATATAGGAAGAGTTGTTGAATAATTCTTGTATTATAGATTTAAAATTTGCTTGACTTTGAGTTGTGAATAAGGAATGTGAGGAAATAAAAAAATTGAGTGAAAAGACAAAAAATGCAAGTTGAGAAAAACATGGAGTTGAACAAAATTTTACTTTCGTCTTTTGAGAAGAAAAGAAGAAAAAAAAACATTTTGCTGAAAAATGAGTTAATATGGAGAGAAGTAGCAAGTATTGTTCGATGCACTCTCTTGAGGCTATCTCGAAGGCAAAAAGGTAAGAAAGAAAGACAAAATGCTAAAAAAAAGATTGAAAAACCTTAGAGGGGGGGGGGGGTGAATAAGGTTTTTGGCAAGCAAAAATAATTTTTCCGAAGAGTCTAAAATGCTGAACAAGGATGATCACCAAGATACTTGGACTGACTTTATTGATGCATTGAAAGTTGTCCAAGCACTCATCGATGTGTATCTAAATTTAGACAGTGAAAGAACATAAAAACTGTACAAGAACCACTGAATTAAAATGAGACAAGAGATGTATAGTGGTTCGATCACAATGATCTACATCCATTACCTTAAGCTTCACATTTAAGGATTTGCAACCCTATTTCATTAACCTCACTTAATGAAACAGCCATATACAAGAGAGGATTATCACACTAGGTTTTACACAACCTCTCAAATACATCAAGGCTCACCTCTATGGGTTTTACACCACAACCTTGAACATACACACAACAAGGATCACCCCTATCGGTTTTACTACACAACCTTGAACATACACACAACAAGGGTCACCTCTATGGGTTTTACCACACAACCTTGTACTTACAACAACACAAGGATCACCCCTATGGGTTTTGCCACACAACCTTAAACATACACACAACAAAGGTCACCCCTATAGGTTTTACCACACAACCTTGTACTTACAACAACACAAGTATCACCCCTATGGGTTTTACCACACAACCTTGCGCTTACAACAAAGAATTAGAAATCAACAGAATTGAGATAAGATCACTTACTTGAGCAGATATTCTCTCAGATACAAGCCACAAAATACTTTTATTTTCGATACACAATGAACTCACTTTGAAGCTAAGATAAAAGGAGATTTTTGAAAATATTGAGCAATAGTATTTCGAAGATGAATGTTTCAAAAATCTTGCTTGTAATCTTGCTTTAAAGGCTATTTATAGAGCCAAAAATATGGAGTGCCAACAGTCATAAAAAAAATGGCTATAAATTTATCAGTTTAAACTCACCCGAGTTTTGGACAAAGATGCATCCAAAAGTTAAGTCCAAAATGGTACATCCCTGACAAAAATTCTTCGACCCAATTTACAAGATTTTGGATGAACCTTTTGGATTCAAATTGTTCTATCCAAAATTCTGTGAATTTTTAAATCTTTGAGAAACATCTCCCTTGAAGTTTCAAGGTAAAGTTAAATGAATCAAAAGATAAGAAGACATAGGAAATAATAGATATACCATAATGACACTTCCTAGTCTAATATTCTTTATAAAGAGCTTCCTTGATATATAACTCCTGATACTGTGATTTTCGCATTTGATCTTCTAATCTTGAAATCAGTGTCGAAGGAGTTGCCAACAATTCTTATCTAAAAACTTTAGAAGAATAAATGTCAAACATGTCCTATCACAATAAATTGACACGTTAGTCCATATCGACGTTTGTTATAAATCAAAACCTAAAAGAAAGCACTTAGGGCTAACAATCTCTCCCTTTTTGAGTGATAACAAACATGACACAGTTGATATGTAAATAGAGAGAACATGTTGAACAAATAAATGTAATCTTACAGTATAGGTCTCATAGAGATCTTATGATAAAAAATCTGTAAACAAATCTCAATGATCCTAAAGCATATCATATATCTATATAAATATTCAGAGTAATTTTATAGAGATAAAATGCTAAAATGATCCCCCTAAATATATGCTTATGTGACAATTTCGAACATAAGAGGGATGAGAAGAAGTAACGATTTATTCATCCAGAAAGTGTATCCAAAATCGTTTTGGAAAAACGTGTGTTTTCAAAATATCATTTGGATAGGGCTTTTGGATGTCCAAAACATTTTTCAAAAACTGCTTATAAGAATATTTGTTTTGGATACGAAGTTTCTGAATCCAAAACTCCCCTTGACTCGATGCACCAAAAACTTTTATCACAAAATTTTGTTTCAATGATACAATTATCATTCAGAAACCTGTGTTACTGAATAAAATTGAACTTCAAAAACTGAGGAATTTTTTAGAAAAATTTTGTGAACAATGAATCAAAAAATTTCATCATAGTGATCTAACTGCGCAACTATTCATATAAATGGTTCATGCAATTCATAACAGTTCATGCAGTTATTTCGGAATTTAATAACTGTTTATACAGCAGTTTTATGATTTCAATTTCTATGGCAGTTACTTCGCAGATAAAAAAAACCATACATTAACAGTCCAATTTCAATTCATCAATTATATTGAATTCATATCAGATTATTATGCAGAACCCATAACATTTTATTTTGGATATCAACATGTAGATCAAATTCATATGCAGTCGTAACATATAGACTTTACATTTTCTATCAGTTACTACATACCAATAATTTCATACACTATATATTCAGACTATAACATTTTTAGACTAGCATATTTCTTTCTTCCTGGTGAATGAAAACAACATCATGTCGACAGTTATGCAGACCATAATATTTTCACAGACCAACAGTCAACATTTTTACAGCAGTATTTTCACAGATTTTTACAGTAACTCCCCCTTAATATTCACTGTCGTTTTCTCTCTCTTTAGATCATCAAACAACCCATAATATTCTTACTGCCCCAATAATATCTTCAGACACATTCCCCATAGTATCTTCAGACACATTTCTATTTCTCCCCCTTTGTCATTAATAAAAAAGAAGCATAGCAAACGGAGAAATATTATGCAATTAATAGACATTAGATAGACAATAGGCAGGATAGAGAATTTTAACTTAAACAAGTATCAGTAATTATCCAAAGACAGAAATGTAAATGACTGAAAATAAATTGTTCAACGGGTGCAGAAAGTAAGTTGTTTATCAGCCCATTGTGCTGTCCAAGTAAACAGTCTAGGAAATATTGATCGTTTCAAACTTGGATCCAGCCCCCTTCCTTGAAAACTAACCAGCAATTCTGTTAGACTTGAACTTTACAACCACATGCTTTTGTCTTTTGCCAGAATGTTTTGGTTTGGGAGAAGGAATAGGAATAGCTGTCTTCTGAATGGGAGAAGGCTATGGAGATGGTACAGGAGAGGGTTCAGGAGAAGGAACCTTGACATCTGCAGGCGGTTTAGCCTTGTCCTCTGAAGATTGTTCATCCTTGTCATGATCAGATTTAGAGACAGAAGGCTTAGCAGAATTTTCAATGACAGAAATTCTATTCTCTAAGATTTTGATTTCTGGGCTAAGAGATTCCAATTTCTCTGCAAAAGAACTGATTGCACTCAGAATATTCTCAGATAGGCCAGAGTAAGGAACAGTTTCTTCCTTATCAATTTTTCTTTTGGTCCCTGACTTCCCTTTTTCCTTGATCTTTATCAAATTTTCCCTTTCTTTTCCAACATATTCTCTCAACAATTTCCACGAATTTCCCTCCCTAACATACCCCATCTTTTCAAAGGAGTCATAGCTGTAAACATTTGTTTTTGAGGGATCACAAGTAACAGAATTTAAATTAATATTGAAAAATCTGAAGACTTTGGTCAATAAATTTCCAAACGGAAGAGCCTTGCTAGAAGTATTTCTAGACTGCAACATTAACTTTGTTTCCAAAAATCCAAAGTTAATCTGTCTCCCCTCAGCTAAGGCTAATATGACCACTATTTGAAGTATGCTAATAGAGGTCTTATGACCGGAACTAGGTACAACAACGGTAGATACCATATGATGAAGGATTCTACCCGATCTATTCAACCATTTAGAACTGCGATTTCCAGAGTTTTCAAAGCTTTTTCCACCAGTAAACAACTTCTCAAAATTTTTCAGATTAAAAATTTCATTTCCTTCAGGAAATTTGTTCAACTCAAAATACTGAAACCCAGCATCACGAACATCACATATTCTATTCAGCATTCTATGGTCGAATTCAAAATCTTTTCCTTTCACCCTTGTTACATACCACCTAATCATGAATCCTCTCTCTGTTTCTTCCAGTTTACTCTTTCTCAAATTTGCATAAAATTCCCAAACTAAAAAAGTGTAGATTTTCTCATCAACTGATAGCAAACTTCCCCATCCGACATGATCAAACATATCCAGAATATTCGATAAGTTCAGAAAAGCTGAGTGGTTTACTCAATAACCAGAAATAATAGGTCGATTTCTAGAGACATAGTCATTGTATTCAGATTCACATTTTAAGTTGAGAAATCAGGGTACCTGATTCGCAGAACTCAGTTGTTCGGAGGATGATTCAGACGAATCATAATGAGAAGCCGAGAAGTGAGGCTGAGAAGAAGCTTCTTTAGCTTTGCCCTTTGATGAACTGGAAGTCACTTTCTTTTTCACGGGAGATGATTTCTGCCCCTTCTTCGGTTTTGGAATGGTAGATTTAGTTTTTGCCATTGAAAGATTTAAGCTTTTTCAGAGCTTTTTTAGAGAAGAAGAGCATGGAGGAATTATTTTGGAAGAAGAACAGTTTTAAGGGTTTTGAATGAGAGAAAACCAGAAAGTTTTGAATGTCTAGGATAGTGTGAGAACAAAATGCCTTGGAAACATATGTTTTTCTGAGGAGTTTTGAAAAACGTGCAAATCATTTCTTGAAACTCAAAATTTGGAATAAAAGAATATTAAGCATTGATTTTGGAACAAGACCAGGTCCGAAATCAACATCCAAAAGAGTGTTTTCCTGAAATGCATTTTAGATGTAGGAATTGGATTCTAGCACTGCGTTCAAAACAAAGAACGAGGTATTTTGGATGTAGAACTTTGTTTCCAAAACCAATTCTTTTCACAAATCCTGCACAAGAAAGACTTATACCACATGGTTAGTTTTCAAATTCTTGTAATTCCCAAACCTCTTCTTAAGTGGTTGAATCGTTCCTCAGCTAGAGGTTTAGTGAAGATATCTGCTAGTTGTTCATCTGTTAAGACATATGCAACGCATACATCTCCCTCGAGTACATGGTCTCGGATGAAGTGATGTTTGACTTCAATATGCTTTGTTCTTGAATGCTGCACTAGATTTTTTGTTAGATTGATAGCACTTGTATTATCACACATTATAGGTACACAATTAAAATTTAGATTAAAATCTTGCAAAGTATTCTTCATCCATAAGATTTGAGCACAACAACTTCCTGCTGCAATATATTCAGCCTCAGTGGTGGATAATGATATGCAAGCTTGTTTTTTACTGTGCCATGATACCAGTGAGTTTCCAATAAATTAACAATGGCCACTAGTACTTTTTCTTTCAACTTTACACCCTGCATAATCTGTATCAGTATATCCTACAAGATTAAAAGTGTTAGTACGTGGATACCATAATCCAAAATCATGTGTCCCAATTAGATATCGAAGTATGTGTTTAACTGCACTTAAATGTGATTCATTTGGACAATATTGAAATCGAGCATAAAGGCATACTGAAAACATGATATCTAGTCGACTAGCAGTAAGATATAGTAGACTTCCAATCATACCTCTATATTTTCGTTCATTTATCTTTTTACCCTTTTCATCTTGGTCAAGTTTTATGGACATACTCATAGGTGTGATGATTTTCTTTACTTCATTCATTCCAAACATTTTGAGCAACTCTTTGGCATATTTTGCTTGGTTTATGAAGATTCCGTCTTTAGTTTGCTTAATTTGCAGTCCGAGAAAGAAGTTTAATTCTCCCACCATACTCATTTCAAATTCTTGCTGCATAGTCTTAGCAAACATCTTGTACAAGGAGTCATTAGTAACACAAAAAATAATATCATCAACATAGATTTGGACAATTAGTAAGTCACCAGAACAATCAGATTTGATGAACAAGGTATTATCAATTAAGCCTCTAGAAAATCCTTTTGAGATTAGAAAACCACTAAGCCTTTCATACCAAGCTCTTGGAGCTTATTTTAACCCATAAAGAGCTTTAGAGAGTTTGAAAACATGATTTGGAAAAAGCTCATGAGTAAAACTAGGTGGCTGCTCAACGTACATTTCTTCTTCAATAAAGCCATTTAGGAAAGCACTTTTGATATCCATTTGATAGAGCATGAAATTTTTAAAGGATGCAAAGGCAAGTAACATTCGTATTGATTCTAGTCTAGCAACAGGAGCGAATGTTTCATCATAGTCAATGCCTTCCTCTTGATTAAATCCTTAAGTTACTAATCTAGCTTTGTTTCTAATTACAGCCCCATTTTAATCAAGTTTATTTCTAAAAACCCATTTTTTTCCAATAACAGTATGATCATGTGGTCTAGGAACAAGTTTCCAAACCTGATTTCTTTCAAATTGATTTAACTCTTCTTACATGGCAATAATTCAAAATTCATCACGTAATACAATATCAATGCTGTTAGGTTCAATATTTGAAAGAAGAGCAAAGTTGTTGATAAAATACCGTCGAGTTTTAACTCCTTGGTTTGGATCTCCCATAATTTGCTCCTTTGGATGGCCAGATTTGTATTTCCAATCCTTTGGTAATTGATGATTTGCAGAAACTTCAGTTTGTTTTCTCTCTTATTCTTTCTGTAATTCTTTAATTTCCTCTTTTTTTGCATGAGTGTCTAATGATAGAGCTTTAACTTGATCTAACTTAACTTCATTTGAATTTCCTACATCATCATCATCTCTTTTTGAAGTATAAATATTAGATTCATCAAATACAACATGCACAGATTCCTCCACACAAAGTGTTCTTTTATTGTATACTCTATAAGCTTTCTTGTTGGAAGAATATCCAAGAAATATAGCTTAATCGAACTTGCTATCAAATTTTCCAAGATTATCTCTTGTATTTAGAATGAAACATTTACATCCAAAAACTTTAAAATAAGAGATAGAATGAGTTTTGTCAAACATAAGTTCAAAAGGAGTTTTTCTTAAAAAATGGTCTTAACATAACTCGATTTATTGTATAGCATGCTGTGTTAACAGCTTCCGCCCAAAAGTACTTTGGAAGAACATTTTCACAAAGCATTGATCTAGCCATTTCTTGCAAGGTCTGATTTTTCCTTTCAACAACACCATTCTGTTGAGGAGTTTTAGCTGCTGAAAAATTATGAAAGACTCCATTTTCATCACAGAAGTGAGTAAATTCGCTGTTACAAAATTCTTTTCCATTGTCACTTCTAATAGAAATTAGTTTGCATCCAATTGAGTTTTGGACGTGCTTAATCAGTTTTGAAAATTCAGTAAAGGCTTCATCTTTTTGTCCAAGAAATATTGTCCAGGTAAATCTAGAAAAATCATCAACAATTACATATGCATATTTTTTACCCCCAAGACTAGCAGTCCTCATAGGTCTAAATAAATCCATATGAACTAATTCAAGTGATTTTGAGGTAGACATTATTTTCTTTTGTTTAAAAGAGGTTTTGATTTGCTTTCTAAATTGACATGCATAACAGATTTTGTGTTTATCAAATTTCATTTTTTGAAGCCCTCTAACAAGTTCTTTTGAGGATAGTTTGTTTAACAAATCAAAGGATACATGACCTAATCTTCTATGCCAAAGATAGCCATCATTGTCATGTACGGATAGACATCTAATTCCATTAGCTACAAGGTCATTGAGATAAAACACATATACATTTCCTATGCGTTTGGTAGTAAAGATGGTTTCAAGATTTCCACTATCAAGTATAGAGCAAGAATCTTTTTCAAAAATAACTTTGCAACCATTGTCACAAAGTTGGATAATGCTGAGCAGATTATATTTTAAATCATCAATAAGTAAGACTTGCTTTATAAATGTTAAGGAACCTTTACCAATATTACCAATGCCGAGAATCTTCCATTTCTTCTTGTCTCCAAATGTAATAAATCCTTCATTTGTTGTCTGAATATCTTCTAACAAAGCTACATTTCCAGTCATATTTCTTGAATAACAGCTGTCCAAGAACCACTTGGTAAAGCTTAAAGACCGCGCCTATACATAAGAAGAAGAGATAATTTTTGGTACCCACACTTTCTTGGGTCCATGAAGGCTAGTAACATTTTTCTTTTATTTTTCAGAAGGTAGCTCCATCGAATTCCACTTTTCCTTTAACAAGACATTTTGAAACTATATGTTCAGGTTTTTCACAATACGTGCATGCCTTGTATGTGCTGTGAGTAGGTTTAGCAAACTGAAACTTGTTCGTTTTGTAGTTATTCTTATGTTCATGTCCTAACCCACTTTGATTTCCCATTAAACTAAATCTGGGCTGCAAATTTTGTCTTTATCCTCATGTTTATATTCAAAGCCACTTCGATTTTTCGCATAAACAAATCTGGGCATGCAAGTTTTGTCATTATCCTCATGTTTATATTCTAAGCCACTTCTATTTCCAGCATAAACAAATCTGAGCATGCAAGTTTTTTCTTTATCCTCATGGTAATATCCTAAGCCACTTCGATCACCAAAATGATGTTGAGTTCTGAGAAGTTTTTCCAGATTGCTTTTACCATTTGTGAATTTCTCAATGCAATTGGTAAGATCATTTACTCTAATTTTTATATCATCAAATGTGCTAACCATGCATTCAAGAGTTTGAATTTTATCACATAGGTTTTTATTTTCCAGATGCATGATGCAAGACAGTCATGATCACATCTTTCTCAATTATAGCACACGTATGTGTTTCAAGAGATATTTCGTAGACATTCAACAAAGCTTCATTTTCTTTCATCAGACAATTTACCTTCAACTTTAAATCTTTATTTTTTCTGGATAGTTTTTTTAATTCGTAAAACATATCATATAACAACTCATTAGGATCAACATGCTTTTCAGTCATAGATGTGTACGAATTAGACATGCATTCTGATGTTGAAAAGTTTACCTTATTTTCCAAAGCCATGAAGTAAATGTTGGCAATTTCTTCCTCAGATTCTTCATCTCCAGATTCTTCATTTAAGTCCCAAGCTCCCATCAATCCTTTACCTTTCTTGACCTTCAGGTCTTTCCTCTTCTTAGACACTTTTCCTTCCTTTCCTTTTGCAACCGGACAATCTGCAATGAAGTGATCCGTGCTTTTACATTCAAAGAATTGAGGTTTGAAGCCAAAGGTTTGTCATTTATTTCTTATAAGCTTCCTTCCTCGTTTGTAGTTTCCTTTGAACATTCTTCTGAATTTTTTTTGCTATCATTGCTAAGTCATCACTGTCCATTTCCATGCCTTCACTGCTTTTCGAAGAACTTGTTTCTCCATCATCACTTTCAGCCTTTAGAGCAATCCCTTTTCTGCCTCTATCATGATCATCAGATTCATGAAACCTTTTAAGCTTCATCTCATGAGTTAAAAGAGATCCGATCAACTCTTTAGTAGGTAAGGATTTCAAATCCTTGGATTCTTCTACAGCAAGAGTTTTAGGCTGCCAGCTTTTTGGTAAAGCATTAAGAATTTTTCGGTTTTATTCCCTAAGAGAATAAACCTTTTCGTAAGCTTTCAGACCATTTAAGATATTAGTAAATCTTGTGAACATGTCAGTGATGCTTTCATTTGGCTTCATAGTAAATAATTTATAATCATGAATAAGAAGCCATAGTTTTGATTCTTTGACTTGATTAGTTCCCTCATGGGTGATTTCTATCAATCTCCACATATCATGGGCTGAATTACAACCACTAACACGGTTGTATTTAGTGGCATCTAGAGCACAACACAAAATGTTCATAGCTTGAAAATTTAGTGTCATTTTCGCATTGTCTTCCACACTATACTCATTATTCTGTTTAGGTATTGTTATGCCATCAATCATCTTTGATGGAATAAAATGACCATTCTCTATTAAACTCCATAACTCGAAGTTAATAGAATACACATAAATTTTTATTCTATTTTTCCAGAAAATATAGTTGCTTCCATTAAACAAAGGAGGACGATTTGTTGAAGACCTTTCAACATAAGAAAGAGAGGATGAGCTTGCCATTAAGATCTTTTCTACAAGGCTATTAAACCAAGAGTATGTAGACCTCGCTCTGATACCAAATGAAAAACCTTAGAGGGGGTGAATAAGGTTTTTGGCAAGCAAAAATAATTTTTCCGAAGAGTTTAAAATGTTGAATAAGGATAATCACGAAGATACTAGGACTGACTTTATTGATGCATTGAAAGTTGTCCAAGCACTCGTAGATGTGTATCCAGATTTAGACAGTGAAAGAACATAAAAATAGTACAAGAACCACTGAATTAAAATGAGACAAGAGATGTATAGTGGTTCGATCACAATGATCTACGTCCACTAGCTTAAGCCTCACACTTAAGGATTTTCAACCTTATTTCATTAACCTCACTTAATGAAACAGTCACATACAAGAGAGGATCACCACACTAGGTTTTACACAACCTCTCACACACATCAAGGCTTACCCCTATGGGTTTTACACCACAACCTTGAACATACACACAACAAGGATTACCCTTATGGATTTTACCACACAACCTTGAACATACACACAACAAGGGTCACCCCTATGAGTTTTACCACATAACCTTGTACTTACAACAACACAAGGATCACCCCTATGGGTTTTACCACACAACTTTGCACTTACAACAACATAAAGATCACCCCTATGGGTTTTACCACACAATCTTGCACTTACAATAGAGAATTCAAAATCAACATAATAGAGATCAGCTCACTTACTTGAGCCAATATTCTCTCAGATACAAGCCACAAAATACTTTTATCTTTGATATACAATTAATTCACTTTGAAGTTAAGATAAAAGAAGATTTTTGAAAATATTGAGCAATAGTGTTTCTAAGATGAATGTTTCAAAAATCTTGCTTGTAAGCTTACTTTAAAGGCTATTTATAGAGCCAAAAAGTAGAGTGCCAACTATCATAAAAAAAACGACTATAAATTTATCAGTTTAAACTCATCCGAGTTTTGGACGAAAATGCATCCAAAAGTTAAGTCCAAAATGGCACATCCCTGACAGAAATTCTTCAACCCGATTTACAGGATTTTGGATGAACCTTTTGGATTCAAACTGTTCCATCCAAAATTCTGTGAATTTTAAAATCTTTGAGAAACATCTCCTTTGAAGCTTCAAGGTAAAGTCAAATGAATCAAAAGATAAGAAGACATAGGAAATAATAGATATACCTTAATGACACTTCCTAGTCTAATATTCTTTATAAAGAGCTTTCTTGATATATAACTCCTCATATTGTGATTTTCGCATTTGATCTTCTAATCTTGAAATCAATGTCGAAGGAGTTGCCAACAATTCTTATCTGAAGACTTTAGAAGAATAAATGTCAAACATGTCCTATCACAATAAATTGACACGTCAGTCCATATCGAAGTTTGTCATAAATCAAAACCTAAAAGAAAGCCCTTAGGGCTAACAAAGATAATGACTATAAGAGGGTAATACGGTTTGTGAAGAGAAATCCATTCATTTGAGATTATCAATTTCCCAAGTCATTGAAAAAAAGCGTAAAGTGTTTTTCTTATTTCATTAACTTGAGTTGTGTAAATTTGAGTTTATAATGGTGAAATTGGTTAAATGGCTTGACTTGTATGATTTGTGTTGTCAATGTTTTACTTAAGGGATGGAATGATTTTCTTATACTAGATATGAGCTTGTTTAACTTAACTTTGATGGCCTTGGGATTATTTGATTGAATACATGAGTTTGAAAGGCTTTAAAAGGGTTAAATGAATGACAAGTTTGTGTTTAAAGTTGGAAGAAGATTATTTTTTTATTATGGATGAATTTGCTAAGGAAAAGTTTGATGAATTGAATTGTTTTGTCTTAAGCCATTTGCTTGGAGTGTTTAATTATTGTTTGAATGAGATAAGCAAAGCTTAAGTGTGGGGGAATGTGACAAGGGCTAAATGTACCTATATTTTGAGGGCAATTTGTGTTGCTTTTATATTCAAATAACTACTGATTCCTACTAAATTTCTATCTTTTGTGTAGAAGTGATTAAATGGGAGAAATATTGAAAATATAATGAAAAATGCCCAAAATTGGGTCAAATAGTGTTGAATCGGCGCCGGTCCACATAGCTGAGCCGGCCGGGGGTCGCTTCTGGAAGAATAGAGCAGAACAGAAGAATTGCGGACGAATTTTAGGAAGGACCCGACGCTGAGTGTTCTACCTAAATTGGCGCCGGGTGTAATTGTTTATCAGGAAGCATAACAGGAAGGACCCAGCGCCAGCTGTTCTCCCTAAACTGGCACCGAGTGTTTTGTTCATAAGACGGCGAATTGTTTTTTTCGAGCAAATTTTGCTAATTTTAGTTGAATTCTTTTGGGAACTCTTTCAACCACGGAAAAAGACTCTTGTAGGCACTTTTGGCAACCAAAACTCCTATAAATACAAGAGAATAACATTGTACAAGAGAGTTCTAACTCTTGAGTTTTCATTGTAATATTTTATAGAACCCTTAGAGAAACACTAAGAACAAGGAGGATCAAAGAAATCTTGGAGAAGAAGAGGAGCTTTATCAAAAAAATTGTAGAGGAGAAGGGGATTACACTTATTTATGATTTTTTTCTTCTTTCCTTCTTTGTAATTCTATTTTGTTACAATTGGATTTATATGTTTTAATTGTAGTTAAGGATATTTCTACTTTATGATTCTGTGTTGAATTAATTCTAGACTAGTTTTATTCCAATTCTAAGTATTTTGATTACTTGATTTTATGAGTTGAATTAATTAATCCGAACTAGTTAAATCACTATCTTGTGATATCTTAATAAACTTGGGAAACAAAGTTAAGGGAAAGATTTGGTAATCAAAGAGAGATTGATATCGTCTAGAGTATCGGGGTATTATTTCTTCCAAAAGACTTTATTGTTGCCTAGAGTATAAGGATATTAATTGTTTAATCGAGTTGTTCTTAAGGCTTCTTAGTTTTAATTAGAGAGGTAGAGTATACCCTTTCATTAGACAAAGAATAGGAATTTAATGATTTGGAAAACGATTGGAATTTGCTTTTGAAACTCATATTGGTATTTTGGGATTGGAAATCAATTGGTTGAAAGATATTTTATTCACTTGTCATAGAATTGAGATATTTCTTCATTACATGTCTTTTCTCCTTATTCTTTCCCCTTAATTATCCTTGTGACTTTTCTTATGTGAATTTGTTATATTCTCTAGTATATTAGTTTAGTTGGTTATTTATCATCTCTTCTTATTTTATTAGCTAAACAATAAAGATTTGGGTAAAGTAAGGTGGGAGCCTAAGTTCCTGTGGATTCGATACTTGCTATTCCCTATACTATATGATGGGTATACTTGCCCGTATTTGTGATTTTAGTGAATAGCATTTTAATTAAAGCTTGATTGACTGTGGACTTTGTTGATAATATTTTCTACACTAAAAAACACGCATAAAGTTTTTGGCACTGTTGCAGGGGATGGGCACTATCGAAAACACTCGAGTCTTGTTGATTCTGCACTTGGTCTTGATAAATATATGTATGTTACCCTGAAAACCATGGTTAGGAAAAATTTGTGTGAGATTCTAATTAATGTCAGCAAGTTCGTAGTGTGGAAGTGACAGTTAAGGAATCAATGGCATGATGCATAAATAGGCAATAATCCGAACAAATGTAATCATCAGAAAATTTAGCATTTATTCACCTCAAATTCTTTTTCAAATTTTGGAGAAAAAATCACAAGTATGGTTAAATATGATATGTAGATAAGAATTTTGTTGAGCAATCAATTCAAGTTAAAATGCTGGAATGGAAATTTATTTTGATGAAAGTCTTGAAACCATAATCAACTAGCCATATCGTATATCAAGACCACAAATCCATGATACTGAACAAATATGACCACAACAACATATTCCATGTCGAGAAAACATATTAGACAGGGTGTACATCCCTCCTAAAAGGATACCCCGCAATGCTTTTCATAAACAAATAGACCGGAAGTCTCACGTTCATCCTCCAATTCTATTTTTGGATACCGTGTTGCTAGCTAAGGACCCGACTCAACTACTAGGACTATCGCTCCGTTTGGAAAGGATAGTTTTCTGGAGACAGCCAATCAACTTAAATCCTCTCCTATTCTAATGAAAGTTTATCTTATAGTCTCGCCCCTTGAGTACTCAAGTTTATAAAAAGCGGTTTAAGAAATTCCCATTCCGATATGGAATATACAGTTTCATTTTCAAAATATTGTTCCAATTCTCAAAACCTTCTTTTGTTTGAAACTCAACCCAACCCAAAACCACAACCATACTTTCTCCCCAAAATATTTCCAAAACTGAAATCCCTACATCTGTTCTATCTAAATTTGTTCAAGGTGTAATAAAATCATTCCATTCATAAAATGCCTCAAAGCGATATTGATAGGAGCTAAATTCTCATGCTATGATTTTCACAATAATATGCATGAAGGAAATTGCAGTTAGATATAAACATTGATGCATGGCTCCTAATCAAACATAATATTCATAAGAATTCTCAAAATTGATCATGCATAATTTCCATGCAAAAGTCGTAAGGTGATAAGGGTGATACCAAGTGCAACAAAATGGATTATCCAAGAATATTTCCCACTATAAAAATCAAATCATATCATGAGCTTATTTGTGTCATAAAAGTGTATGAATGATCATAAGAATTTTTTGTAAAGCTATTTTGCATAAAATAATTATAAAAAGTAAGGACTTACCTCTTGTCCAAAAAGCTTAGCAAATATAATTTCAAGATATTTTAGGTGCCTCCTCCTCCTAAGTCCAACCTCGAATCTATTACACATATAATATAGGAATTAATTTCCTAATTGAATTAATCTAATTAAAGCATTAAACAATATCCTAAAATAGTTAGGGGAATTACTTACATCTTAAGTAGTTCCAAAATACTTAGCGATATAACTTATTTAATTCTAAACACAAGGAATCCCAACAAGGTATCCAATATTCCTCTAAAATATCCATGATCCAAAAGTTATAGGACTCCCTTACTTCCCATATAATAACCATAGTCAAACAAGGCATTAATGGCTAAACAAAACCCTAATCACCACGCAACCCTAATTAGCCATGCAAACCTTAATTAGAGGGCGACATTGAAGTAATTTTTTAAAAAGGGGGCAAATTGAGATTTGGGACGGAGTACAAGGTGTTTTTTGTAATTAACCCGAAAAAAAAGAGAAAAATCTATTTGTTTTTTTTAAAGAATATAGTGTTTTCGTTTTGTTATATTAATTATTTTGAGTTGGAAACAATTGAAGTTATTCCCAGTTTATTTTTCTTAAATGTTTAAATTTTCATGCGAATTGCAAATAATTGGGAAATCTTTTAAAATATTTGTATAACTTTCTATGATTTAATGTTTTTATAAATATTTTAAAATTAATTATTCAATAATAGTTATTACCTTTTTGCAAATATAATTGTTAATATTGTATACATGAATGTATATTATGTAAAGTTGTACTAAACTTTATTCGGGAAAGATAATTCATTATTATTTATTGAGCATGTGATTGACTCACTTATTCAATATTGCTTTCTTTCAGATGCTAATGATAATTAGTAGTATGAAAGCCTTTTTCTATTAAGAATTTATATTGAGGTATAACATGAAGTTGAAACTAAATATTTTTAATTAGTGATTTATTTTATTCATTTATGAATTTTCCACCCATGCTATTTAAGTATTTGATGAGACAAATGTAAAATTAGATTTTTATTTCTTTTAATGTAATAATTTACACAGATTGTATTTGAGTTTTGATTAGATTTTTTTTTTTTTGGAGAGATTTAGTTATAATATTTTCTATTTATGATTTTTAGAAAAGTATTTGAATATTTATGTTTTTTTATATAAGACTTCGTATTATTGGAGAAATACTTTAATGCTATGACCATGCTATGTGACAGATGAGTGTCAATGGGAGAGCGTGAGTTTTGCCACGCCATTTGTTAGTATCAAAGAGAAATAGGGGATTGGAAATGTGCTAATGGTTGTTGACCACCAGGCCAAACTCAATTAATTCATGGGATCTTTATAAAATATCTCATTTTGTTATGAAAATAATAAATGGCTATTTATTTTTCGATGTTGTCCATTTATCTTGAAGATAGATGTAACTGCTCGTTTTTCTAAGGTTATTAATGGATAAAATAAGATTATATTTATTAAATTGATTTCTTATCCTTTTAGGTGATGTATCTAAACCTCTATAAATAAGGATCTTATGTAAACAGACATAATTAATCAATTAAATCTAAATGATTCTCTCATTTCTCTCTTCCTATAGTTTTTTTAAATATCACTTTTTATATTTTGTTTTCTTAATTCTTGATTCTATTTGGAATCAAATTCACAATAGTTATCAGCACGAGACTCTACCGAAGTTGTTCTACTAAAGTTTATAATCAAGCCAACATGTAACACCTCGCCACCTAGGCCCACCAGGGCCGGGGATGTCACCCCATCCAAAGGACAAGGGGTCTTTATAACTAGGTCACACCAATAAAACAGCGAAATAAAAATAATACTTTAACTTAAAATTTATTAAAACCCAGAATGAATCCAAGAATTCCCAAAAGAAAAACAAATTCATAAATAAAAGCATCCACTCTCAACTCCCCAACGCAATACATAAAAATAAAAGACAACATTCTCTTCCAAGGCAGATAACACTAGCTACTCATCCCCACAGCAGGATCGACCTGAAATCATGGTAAAAAGGTGATGAGACAGAAATCTCAGTAAGTCCGTGTGTGCTTTGGGTGTTCAGTGAAAACAGTTCGTGGATGCAAAGTGTGAAATCTTTATAAGAGAAATATTGACAAGCAATAAACATTAGTCAAAAGCAAGAGTGGTGTTTTCCTCTTTTTGAAACCATACAAGTGCACAATAAAATCAACCACTCAAAAAGGGTGGTCATGGGTTACCACACGTTGGGCCCTATGTCCACATGGTCAGTATGCTACACTATGTGCATATTGCCGGTCAGAATGCCGACACTTTGTGCAGACTGACAAAATATAGGTGATCGGCCTACCGGGTAAGATATTTCTCCTTCTCTATACCTAAACAACAACCGGGTGTCCATTCCGGCATAACACAGTCATTTGATTGAAATAAAAACTGCTAGTTCGGACCGGCATGACTAAGTAGTACTGACGTTTCTCTAAGTTGAGCTTATCTTCTAGAGGTGGCCTCCTACCAGAAGACTCACTCTTGCTCTTCAAAACAAGTACTACTAGCCTACCCTTATTGAGTACTCAACGTAACGTATCCCACTTGGGAAAAAAATGAACAAAACATAGTTCTACTTGAAAATGGCAATTAAGGTTTTCCAAAGTTTGGGACAAAACTGGTTTTAGAAAGAGTTTTAGGTTTTGAGTAAAACCGCCCCTTGATTTGCAAATAATTTATTTGTCTGAAATAAGAATGGAAATATTCCTCAATTGCCTTTACAGAAATGAGTGACCATGCACTCTACATTTGGCTTGCCATAAAAAAAATTATTTTTCATCAAACAAGTTTTATGCAGGAGCTTACCTGATACTTGCTCAGAACAAAGGTCTCCAACAGCTGACCTAACCTCGCATGGGCAAATACAAACCACAATCAAACTCAAGCCAGAATCCAATTTCTCAATTTAAAACAACTCAACTTACTACTACCATGATCCTAGTGTCCCAACTTTTAAGGCCCAACAATAAATAAATAGATTTATAAGCTAAGCCTAATTTGATATTTAAAATAATTAATGTTTTGGAAAATACGTACTAATAAGTTGAAGGTTTAAATCTTGCTAAAATAATTTAGAGTTTATTTGATGAAAAGCCCTAGGTGGAATTAGGTAAAATAATGATTTATTAATAATTTAGTTGTTAGAAAATAATTGATAATTAAAATTAGTTGAAAATAAATTTTAATGAGTCTTAATTGAAAGATACTAAATAAATTTTAGTAGGTTTTGGATAAAAGATAATAATTAAATTTTAATAGTAAATATTTTACTTATTATGATTATTTTCATAAAAGGCTTTATTTGATATTATCATTATATATATAATATCTATATATTTTATTTTTCTAGCAAAAGCTATTATTTATTTGACTAAAAAAACCTTATTATATATAGAATATTCCAAATCTACCCTTCTTAGGGTTTTTTTCGAACTTACTTAGCAAAATCATATTATTAAATATTTTATTCATGAAATAAAAATTAGCTTAGGGACAACTAGATCATGATCATATTTCTATATCTAACCACAATCATGAACATATAGAATCCTTCAATTCATTAAATCATCCAAATCATGCATATAAGCATAGATCTAATGATATCAAGACATGATCTAAGCTTTTCTAGCATAAATATGATCATGGCTTCAATAATCCAACACGCATATAAATCCTATTCACCAAAGGTGATATAATCTCTAGCATACTTGATCACAAATACTACCTATGACGTGCAGACATGCATTAAACCTCAAATCATCGTACAATCAACCAAGATAATCTATCCATGTATAAATCCCATCGCCTTCATATTCATACATATATTCATGCTTCAATCGCAATAATACATACTCAAATCCTATCCACAATCCACCTTCCATCAACATCACCCTAAAGACATGAATCTAGGATTTAAAAGAAAGATGGAAGGCACTTACTTGGTTGATGAATGCCTTGAAGTAGTTTCGAATGAATCTCAAGCCCTAGATGCCTAAATTCGTCCAAAGGAGATGAAGGAAGAATGGCCATGGAGAAGAAACCATTCGGCCAAGTAAGTGAGTGGTTCGGCCAAGAGAGAGAGAGAGAAGAAGAAGAAGGCTCATTAGCATGCTTAAACACATATATATTCATTAGAGATTGAAGATTAGCGAAGATGAAGTTGATTGAATAATCCTATCTTGAAGGTGTTCTTGAGCCTTCACAAAATTTCTGGTTTTTGATCCAAAAGTGCTAGTTGGATTTTGGAGTTTGATGTTAAAAATGGTACAGATGGACTCACAGCAATGAATAGATGAAATCTGGAATTCTTAGAGGTAGTTTGAAGTGATTTGGAGAGGTATTAGGTGAAATGAAGGAGTAGGTGTTCTTGGTGTACTATGTGTTCTTGAAGGTTGAAGAGAGTAGAGAGCTTTTGGATGGAGGCTGCCGAAATTCTATGAGGATTAGGGTTGCCGATTTTCTGTAGGGTTTAGGTAGATGGTTTTTCTGGTTTGGAAGGGAAAAGGAAAGGCTAGTTGTTGGAATCCTTGAAGAATATTTTTAGGAAGTGAATTTGGAAACTAAATATTCCAAGAATATCTTGATTGTTGGAGGGTTTTGGAAGTCTGCCATGGTTGACTGTTTGAGCATAATTTCGGTGGGACTAATGCTGGTCTATGGGAGCTTATGGTGGCCGAAAGTAGGGTGCTTAATGGTGAAGAAGAAGTCTGGTTATTTGGGGAATGCATTATGGGAAGTTGCTAAACAAAGGTGGTTGGAATTTTGGAAATCAATCAAGCTAAATTACAGGGATTTGTTGGAGAGATTTTTGGATAGCCATTGCTGAATTTCGTGCAGAAGCTTAAGGGGGACAATGGAGCTCTGCTACTGGATGTTTAAGGAAGGTTTATGCAGAATAAGGTTGGTGTTTCGGCTGGAGGAGAAATAGGGAACAAAGCTGGAAAATTTTCCTGCACAGAATTTTCGCTGGGCATAATTTTCTGGACAGATTTTCGGCTGCCATTTCCAGCCATCTTGCAGAGAGTTTGAAGGGGAATTTCAGGATCTTTCAAGGCTGGTTTCCAGCCTTCTTCATGGAGGAAAAACATGGCTAAGGTGCTGAACAAAATCTGGAAGAAAACAGCTTAGTTTTGGACTCTCAAAGTGGCAATTTGTACAGGAATTTTTCCTGTTTTTGCTCCAGCTTTAAACAGTCCAAAAATGGCCAAGAAATTCAGATTGCAAACTGATCCTAAAGACCATTTTTTTGGCAGCATTTGGAAGGGAATATTAACTAAGAAACTCGACACTTTGAAGGCACAATAAGCTGGAAAATTTCAGCTCATTCCAAGAAGGAAGATGAACTAGCTAGAGTGAATTTTTACAAAATTCACTAAGGAATTTAATTCACTTGAAATCTTTCCCCCTCTTCCATTGTTTCGGTCCATATGATGTCATTTACTAAGACATTTCGAACCTTCAAAGCCACAGCACATTGCTAGAATTTTTCTAGAATAAAATTGGCTTGAACAAAATGAACAAACTAATGAATTGAGAAATAGGAAAAATTAAGGATCAAGAGGAAATGAATTCCCCTAGGAATTTTGTGTAGAGCAAAAGAGTAGGATTTGAAGACTCCTATAATGTCTCTCATAGGACAACATCTCTACCCTACTCCAAACACCACTAAGGCCGAAAATGATACTTCCCAAGCAAAAATAAAATTTAACCAAGCTAAAGCTCCTATGATAGAATTTGAACCCAAGGCCTTAAGAATTAATTCCAAAGCTCCAACTACTAAACCACAACAACTCTTATTCTTATTTTCCCCCTAAAAATATTTTCCTATTATTCCTCAAGCTATCTCCCATTTTCCACCTCAAGCAAAAATTACCATTTTGCCATTCTCACTCAATAATCATAATCAAGCCCTCTAGACTATAAAACACAAGTCCGAAGCACATAAAATCATACAAAAATATATTTAAACATGCAAATAAATATATGCTATGCATCCCAACCCCCTTACTCTAAGGTTGGTTTTGACTGGGGTTTCACATCCTCACCTCCTTAGAAGAATTTCGTCCCGAAATTCAGGCGTACTTCTATTTCAAATCGGGAAACTTCCACTTAACCCACTCTTCTAATTCCCATGTGGCATCTCACGTGCCATGATGCTCCCACTAAGCCTTTAGCATCAGTATCTGCTTGTTCCGGAGATTCTTGATACTGCGGTCTAATATTCGCACGGGCTTCTCCACATAACTCAGATTGGGTTGCAACACCAACGGCTCATTATTCAGAACATGACCTAGATCGGCATTGTACTTCTTCAATTGTGACACATGAAACACATCATGAATTCCTGTCAACCCATCTGGCAAATCGAGTTGGTTTGCTACCAGTCCAATCCTTTCCTTTATCGGGAACGGCCTCAAGTACCTCGAATTCAACTTTCCACACTTCTGTCCAACACATCTTGAACCACTTGAATCTCCTACACTCTTAGTCTGGCCATACTGACTTTTCTGCTCAGTGCATCAGCAACAATGTTAGCTTTCCCAGTTCTCCTACTCTTGGTTGGTAGGGCGCTTGTTGGATTGTTGCCTCTGGTAAGGTCCTTGCGGTTGCCTTGGCGGCTGAAAAGGCCTCGTTGTCATTCTGTTGCGGTCCTCATTTTCTATCCGGGTAGTTGTGTCTACGGGCCCTGAATAGGTCGTTGGAGGAGAAGGTGCCAATGCCTTCCTCAATTCCGTCCTCAATCCTTTAACAAACTGTCTTGTCCCATTCTGCTCGATGTCCACTAATCTCTTGTAGTACTTCGACGGCAGGGTGAACTGTGCTGCATACTAGGCCACTGACATGCCTCCCTGCTTCAAGACATTTCGAACCTTCAAAGCCACAGCACATTGCTAGAATTTTTCTAGAATAAAATTGGCTTGAACAAAATGAACAAACTAATGAATTGAGAAATAGGAAAAATTAAGGATCAAGAGGAAATGAATTCCCCTTAGGAATTTTGTGTAGAGCAAAAGAGTAGGATTTGAAGACTCCTATCATATCTCTCATAGGACAACATCTCTACCCTACTCCAAACACCACTAAGGCCGAACATGATACTTCCCAAGCAAAAATAAAATTTAACCAAGCTAAAACTCCTATGATGGAATTTGAACCCAAGGCCTCAAGAATTAATTCCAAAGCTCCAACCACTAAACCACAACAACTCTTATTCTTATTTTCCCCCTAAAATTATTTTCCTATTATTCCTCAAGCTATCTCCCTTTTTCCACCTCAAGCAAAAATTACCATTTTGTCCTTCTCACTCAATAATCATAATCAAGCCCTCTAGACTATAAAACACAAGTCCGAAGCACATAAAATCATACAAAAATATATTTAAACATGCAAATAAATATGATATGCATCCCAATCCCCTTACTCTAAGTTTGGTTTTGACTGGGGTTTCACATAACACCATCGAAGATATTCTCTCAATCTGTATAATCAAGTAGTCTAATTTTGAAGTTTTCTAAACAAAAGAAGAAAGGTACTCTTTCTATTTGATTTTGTTTTAATATGGCGAATCTCACTAGGTTTTCAAATCTAGATATCATCGAAAAAAAACTATTTATCCTGGACTGTAGATGCTGAATGTATTTAGCTGCAATGGGTCTGGCGGATAGCATTATAGAAGGAAATCTGTCATCATCACAAAATAATGCTAAAACTATGATTTTTCTCCATCATCATCTTTATGAAGATTTAAAAGTGAAATACGTTACTGTGAAAAATCCACTGGAATAATTTGAAAGAAAGGTTTGACCACTAGAAGTTAATTGTCCTTCCAAAAGTACGATATGACTGGCTGCATATGCGATTACAAAATTTTAAATTCGTCAGTGAGTATAATTCTGCGATGTTTAAAATTTGCTCGCAGTTAACATTGTGTGAAGAAAATATTACTAATAAAAATATGTTAGAAAAAACTTTTTCTACTTTTCAAGCTTCAAATGTGCTTCTATAGCAGCAATATCGAGAAAAAGGATTTAAGAAATATGCATAATTGATATATTTCCTTCTCGTAGCTGAGCAAAATAATAAATTATTAATGAAAAATCATGAAGCCCGACCAATAGATTCTACTCAATTCCTAGAAGTAAATGTTAGAAATCATGATTGTTGCTCCAGAAGAGGCCGTGATCGTGATTGTGGTCGTGGTCATTGCTGTGGCCATGGACATGCACGTGGTTATAATAGAAATATTCATTATGTTCACAAAAGTCAAAACAAAGTTATGAGAAATAACGATAACCATTAGAAGTGGCCAAAAAAATAATGAGAAAGGGAAAGGAAATGAGGTGGTTCCTACAAATTATAAAGATAAATATTATCGTTGTGGCATGAAAGGTTATTGATCTTGTACCTGTCGTACGACAAAGCATCTTATTGACTTTATCAGGCTTCTATTGAGAAGAAAAGCAAAAATGCTGAAGCAAATTTCATTGTACAACATTCTTTTCGTTATGATGATGATAATATCAATCTTGAAGATGTTAATGTTGATGTAACTTATTTGGATATGACTGATTTCTTTGAACATCTAGAAGGAAGAATTGATCATTTAATTGGTGATGGAAGTATCCAGAAAAATTAGAAGTTTACTTTTAGCATTTTTATTTTATATATTTGACATTTTAGTAGTAGTTAGCATTTTAAGTTTTTATTTTATTATTTGAAATATTTAAATTTATAAATTTTTTATTATGCCCAGATAGCTATAACTCTATTTACTGGATACAAAAGTGGCATCGAAGATAAATGCCTAATAGATAGTGGTACAACACCCACCATATTAAATGATAGAAAATATTTCTCTTACCTAAAGATGGGAGAAACAACTATTAATACTATAAGTGGTAGTGTAAAATTGATTGAAGGCTTTGGAAGAGTTAATATATTATTACCCGGAGGAACAAATGTTGTTATTTATAAAATGTTATTTTCTTCAAAATCTCAAAGAAATTTATTAAGTTTTAACGATATTCGCCAAAATAAATATCACATTGAAACAATGGAAGAAAATGGGTTTGAGTATCTCTATATTACTCAAATTATTTCAGGTAAGAAATCTTTATTAAGAAAGCTACCATCTCTTTCATCTGGCCTATATAGCACAAAAATCCTTACAATTGAAGTGCATCATTTAGTAAATCAGAAGTTTACTGATCCTGCTACATTTATCATTTGGCATAACTGCTTGGGTCATCCAGGAGCTATTATGATGCGAAAGATAATTGAAAATATGCATGATCATTCTCTGAGAAATCAAAAGATTTTGACATTAGATAAATTTTCATGTGTTGCATGTTCTCAAGAGAAATTGGTTATTAAACCATCTCCAACAAAAGTGAATTTTGAGTCTCCAACATTTCTAGAAAGAATTCATGGTGATATATGTGGACCAATTTATCCACTATGTGGGCAATTTAGATACTTTATGATTTTAATTAATATATCGACATGATGGTCGCATGTCAGTTTATTATCAACTGGTAACCTAGTGTTTGCGAGATTGCTTCCCCAAATATTTTCACTTGCAAGTGGAATTTTCAGATTATCCTATTAAAAGGATCCATCTAAATAATGTTGGAGAATATTCTTCCCAAACCTTTTATGCTTATTACATGTTGATTGGCATTCCTATTAAATATCCAGTAGCTCATGTTCATACCTAGCATGGTCTAGCTGAATCATTCATTAAAATATTACAATTAATTGTTAAACCATTATTAATAAGAACAAATCTCCCTACATCTGCTTAGGGATATGCTATTTTACATGCTACAGCACTTGTGTATATAAGGCCAGTAATTTATCACAAATTCTTTCCTTTGTAGTTGGCTTTTAGTCCAGAGCCAAATATTACCCATTTAAGAATTTTTGAGTGTGATGTATATGTACCGATAGCGCCAAATCAACATACCAAAATGGGTCCTCAAAGAAGATTGGGGATATATATTGGATATGCTTTTCCCTCTATAGTTAGATATGTTAAACCATTGACATATGATGTATTTACAATAAGATTTGCTGATTGCTATTTTGATAAAATTTTATTTTCTAAATTAGGAGGAAAACATAAACCATATAAAAAAGAGCTTGCCTGGACAACATCTTTGAATTATTTAGATCGGTGCACAAGCGCGAGTGAACTAGAAGTTCAAAAGATAATTCATTTGCAAAAATTTGCAAATCAGCTACCAGATTCTTTTGTTAACTCTACAAGGGTAACTAAATCGCATATTCAAACTATAGATGCTCCTATTCAGATAGAAGTTCTAGCAGGACAAAATGAAATTCCTATAACTGTTGAATAAAAAACATGCCAGAAGCATGGACGACCCCTTGGTTCAAAAGATAAAAATCCTCGAAAGAAAAGAAGAGCAAATGATCAGAATGATCAAATTGAAGAATTAGAAAATAAAGACTAAGTGGAAACTGATGAAAAGATATAAATATCTGAAAATAGTGAGCAGAATAATGAAATGACCATAAATTATATGACTTTTAGCAGAAGTTAGAATCGGATGGAAATAATTGTTAATGATATTTTTTCATACATTTTAACACTTGATGTGTTAAAAGATAATGAGAATCTTGAACCAACATCAATTGAAGAATGTCGTCATAGAAATTATTGGTCAAAATGAAAAGATGTGATTCAATCAGAGTTAAACGCACTTGCAAAGCAAGAGGTTTTTGGACCTATAGTCTGAACAGTAGAAGGTGTAAAATCAATTAGTTATAAATGGGTGTTTATGTGAAAGTGGAATGAAAATAATGAAGTCATAAGGTATAAAGTACGACTTGTGGCATAAGGCTTTTGGCAAAAATTGGATATTAATTATGATGAGACATATTCACCCGTGGTAGATGCAATTACACTCCAATACCTTGTGAGTCTAGTAGTACGGAAAAGATTAATATGCGTCTAATGAATATTGTGACTACTTACTTATATGGAACCTTGATAATGATATTTATATAAAAATCCTAGAAGGATTTAGTATGCCTGAAGCATATAATTCTAGTCCTTGTGGAAGTTATTCTATTAAGTTACAAAAGTCATTGTATAGCTTAAATAGCAGTGGCTACTGGGCCGGCCCGCACAGATTCGGGCCATGCCGGGCTGGGCCGGTTGACCAGCCCGCTTGGTGTGAGGGCCGGTCCCAGAGGGGGGCGGGCCGGTCCCTGGGACCTTGGCTCGTAAGGTCCGCGGGCCGAGGTTGGCCGCCCTGTGTGCTTATTCTTTTTTTTTTCTCTTACTTAATACAATTTTTTAAAATTATAAAAAAGCCACCTTGAAATGATGGGAGGTTTAGCTTGGACCCCTACCTGTTTTATTAATTAATAAAATAAAGATTACATAAAAGGGGGACCTGATGCCTAAACCTCTTAAAAATATTACAATGATTAAAATTTAAAAAATATAATAAATATCTTAAAAATAAAATTAAATACATAATATTACTTATCCTAAATTTCTAATTACAAGAATACTAAACTAACTACTTAGTTCATTCCATTCATATCTGAGTCATCATCAATAATCCACGAATTAGCCGTCTTATCTTCGGCTGCAAACCAACTACTACAACACATTAATATTTTCAAAGTTTGAGGAGCCAATCGAAATCTTCTTTCATCGATTATTCGAGCACTCTCACTGAAGACGCTTTCCAATGGCACTGTAGAGACTAGTGGTGTCAAAAGATCACGTGCCATTTTAGTTAAAGTGGAGTATTGACTTATATGAGCCTTCCACCAACCACAAATATCAAAATATTTTTATCTTCATTTTCTATCAAGGGCTACATCTCATAAATTGCCATCTTGTTGTAGGTGGTAGTCGATCTTTTTTGACATTTCATAATAACCCATAGATTAAATACTGATGAAATTGAAGAGGTAGATTTTCGTGGAGGTTGAAAGTGACTATTAGATGATGAAGCTCGCCTACTTAAACTAGGAGAACTAGAACAAGAAGACTCAAACTCACATAAATTATACATGTCAGATAAAACTTTAGTTATTTTATCTTTTATATCTTTTATCATACATTGTTTAAGTGTTTGTGATTCATCAAAATCTAATGTTTCATATAAATATTTAATAATACTATGAAAACCAGTCGTCTTTACTCTAGGATCCATACACAATGCCATAAAATATAAAATAGGAATATCTTCATAATATTTTTTATATTTTTCAAACATACTTCTCATAAAATAACCATATTAGGGATGATCCATATACTCACAAAATATATGCTACCTTGGCAAGTGTTGGAAGAATATGATGAGTAGTGGGATAATAGGATCCCGATAAAAGTTCAGTAGCTTCTTTGAAAGTAAATAAAAATGTTGAAATTGCAGTGCAATTTTTAAAATGAGTTTCAGTTAGTGGATGTTGAAAATTATTACTATTACAAAATTCAATAAGTTGGTTTCGAAAAGGTATAACACTTTCAAACATTTCTAAAGTTGAGTTTCATATAGTTTTACAATCTAATCTAAATTTTTTAAAAAATACACCTTGTTCTCGGCATAATGCCTTAAAATTTTGTTGCCTAGTTGGGGAGGTTTTAATAAATAAAACAACATTTCTAATTATATTAACAATATCATCAATATATTTATATTCTTCTTTAACACACAAATTTAGTATATGACAAGCACACCTAGTATGAAATAAAATACCATCTAACATAGGATTCATAGTATTTTTTAAATTTGCTATGGTGGAATCATTATTTGAAGCATTATCTAAAGAAATAGAAATAATTTTATTTAAAATCCTATATTCATGACATGTTTGAGTAATCATTCTAGATATACTATTACCTACATGAGGATATTCAAATAATTTAAAACAAATAGTTCTTTTTTGTACTAACCAATCATGATCTATCTAATGACATGTAATGCACAAATAAGATTTATTAGTAATTGCAGTCCAACCATCACAAGTAAGAGCAAATTTCCAATTACAAGAATCAAACATAGCAATTAGATACTTTTTCATTTCTTTATATATCTTTATTATATCATTTTTTAATGTTGTTCTAGGAATTCTTTTCTATGCTAGTTGGCAATTATTTTGCATATATTGTTCATAATGTGAATTTTCTGCAAAATTAAAAGGTAATTTAGTTTGAACAATCATTTTAGCAAATCCACTTCTATTTTTTCTATGATCATATTGAAAATTACCAACAATTTAACCTCCTGTAGTACGTATCTTTTGTTATTTAAGTAGGTTTTCTAACCAATCATTATGTAACCTTTTCATATGTCTAACTAATGTTCCCGTCCTTCCTCCCTTCTTATGTGCATATACCATCCTACAAATTTTACATGTTTCCCTATCATTATCATTATCTTTTTCAAAAAAATTCCAAACCATAAATGTTTTTGCTTTAGTTATAACATCCGTTGTTTCAACATCATCCTTACCTATATTAGATTCATCATGATTAATTGTTGGAGTTGGTTGTGATTGTGAAACACTAACACTAGGCCTACTAGGACATTCATCTTCATTACCTATTTCATTATTTATTAAATTCAATGCTAGATTTATATTAAAATAAAAATGTACAGATGATCGGGATAAAGAAAAATGATGATATTGATTTAGATCCATTATTTCTTAAAAAAAACAAGCAATCAAAATTCAAATAAAAGTTTTAAAAAATAAAGTATTAACAAATAATGAAATAAGAGAATTGAAAAATATAAAAAATAAATTAACTTAAAAATTAAACAAATAACTAAAACAAATAAACAATTAATAAAGCCAAAATATAAGAATGTAAGATTAAAAAATACTAACTCGTTGATGACCAAGATTCAAGAATAACAATACTTTGTGGAGCTTTTTACTTCTTGTATCCACTATTCCGCTACTTAACAATCTTCCAAAATATGAAGACTTTCTTGAAGAATTGAAAAGGTATAACACAAAAATAAATTCTATTCTAATACTTTTTGTAGAGAAAATGGAGAATTGGAGAGAATTTGAGAGAATTAGAGAGTGTTTGATGAGTTTTGGGTTGAATTGGGGGGTATTTATAGAGTTTTGGGAGTTAGAATAGAGAATATAATCGTTAGGGATCAAAATGTAAAAAAAAATAATTTAAGCCATTTTTGGGGCTGAAATGTAATAAACCCAAGTTGAGAGAGCCGTTGGGCGGGCCGGCCCCGCGGCCCAGGCGGGCCAGGGGTTTTAACCCCTGGCCCGGACCGGATCGGGACCTAGGCCCGGCCCGGTGCACAGTGGCCGGTTCAGCCTTTAGGTCGGGCTCAGCCCGGCAGGCCGAACCAGCCCATTGGCCATTACTAGGCTTAAAGCAGTCTGGACATATGTGGTATAATCGTCTTAGTAAATATTTATTAAGATCAGGATATAAAAATAATCCGATATGTTCATGTGTATTTATTAAGAAATTTGGATAATGTTTTGTTAGACTTACTATATATGTTGTTGATATCAATCTTATTAGAACTCTAGAAGAGCTCCAAAAAGCAACAGCTAAAATTTTTTTGAATGTCTGGAATATGATATTTTTATTCATCAATCAACATATACAGATAAAATTTTGAAGAGATCTACATGGACAAAGTGAAAGTGGATCATGGCCACAAGAAGCAATAAAACAATAAAAACAAAATGCAGAAAAGTTGCACAGTGGAAGACTTTACATACCTCTGTTTATATTTGATCGATGGCTTACACGAAATTGATGAAATTAGTATTGGTTGAATGGCTACCAGTTCACTTGTAGAAGTCTTAGGATCAATGCCAGCAAGTTAACAGCTTCGTCTGGGCATGAACGTTAGCTTTCGATCTTTCAGAACATATCCATTGCCTGAATGGTTGATAAAAAGCAATTCTTATGAAGAGGAATGTACGGTCTTCTTCTTAGTCTAATTGGTACTAAGCAACAATCAAAGAGAGTTGTTCAATGTTTCTTCTACTCTGAGTAGAACAAAGAACAAACAGAGAGAAAAAGTAGCGAGAGAAAGAGTCCTATGTTTAGTGTTTGTTGATCAAGATTGCTAGACTGATTAAGATAAGTTCCTATTCTCAGTCCTCCTACAAATCCTCATCGTATCCTATTTGAACTAAGCTAGGATTTTTCAAATCCTGGCTACAAACTACACACACAGAGTAACTGGTCAACCCATCAACCTAAAAGGACTTGGGCTAGACCTATTGGACCCACTGGTTTAGGCTATTGGGCCAAATTAATTATTTAAACTAGGACCAATTAGAAACCCAATAAAGAATTAATTATTCAACTCAAATAAATCAATTCAAAACTACAGTCTAAAATAGTTTAGGCCCAGGTTAATTCCAATTGTTCGATCCAGGCTTAAACCCTGAACAATTAATTCACTTGCTAAACTAATTAATTAATTATCTCTTTAGACTTTTTATTTTAGTCTAGCTGAATAAATTAACTAGGCTACTTAAATAAAATAAAATTCATTTTATTAAAGACACTTTTCTCAACACAAATCCATCAGGACTTATAGGCTATTCTGAGGAGTAAAAGACACATTGTCTTGACTACTAAAATAACCAAAATAGCCCTACGATACAAATAGCTGTATTTAAATTTTAAATATTTGTTAATATCATCATAAGAAAATATTAACCCTAAGGATAATGCTGCGTTAGCAAAGTCTCTGGCCTACAAGTGTAATGACAAATATACCCATCTACGTAACGTTGTATATTTAGAGAAGAAGAGTGTACTAACACCTCTTCAAATGGCATTTACCATCCCTAAACTTCTAGTTCAATGATCCACAACTACCTAGAATGTTTTCGATTTCTAGGGGAGCTACTTTAATGCAAACATTCAAACCATGTTCCCTAGGACCCTTGATTTTTAAATAATTCAAACAGTCATAATGGGCGATATAGCGTAGAAGCTATCTTGTACAAGTCTGTCTTGACTAACTAGTCACATATATATACCCAACATACAAGTATATTGGTCCAACGATAGAACCTTATCTATAATATACCAAAGTATACGCTTCCAGCTTCGCTAGACCACCAACCCATACTCAAGCCATATGGTATTAGTTCATGCTGTAGTAGTAGTAGTTTAGGCTTCTACCTACTTTTAGAAACTACTACTATAGGTCCAGATCTATATATTCAAAATACACTTATGTTATAAAGTGAGAGGACTACTCATTGGCTAAAGATAAGCCACTTCCCATTTGAAATTCATAACACAGTAACCTTACCATGATAACATTCTCATTCTCATCATCCAATAAAGAACAACAATTTATGTGTTAATTAACTCGTGATTCATACCTTACTGGGAAAGGCCTCCATTCACTTGAATCATTTACTTGAACATAATAGAACTTTTCCAGTAAAATTGTGAAAAAATTAAATTTTGAAAACACAAACAATTTATGAGAATAAAAATTTTATTAATTAAATCAAAATTACATAAAAAATACAATCTTAGAAAGCATATATTCTAACAATCTTCTACTCGCACTCTAAGATTATATAAGTCCATAGGTGCCCACCCCTATGGCGTCTAAATGTCTTTTGAAGACTCTTTCAACTAAAGGCTTGGTAAATGGATCAGCTAGATTATTCTCCCAAGCAATTTGTTCCACCATGACTATCGGTCTCTGAATAAATTCTCGGATTAGGCGATACTTCCTTTCTATGTGCTTCCCCTTCTTGTGGTTCCTGTGTTTTTCAGATTGTGAGATTGCGCCTGTGTTGTCGCAATACAACGCAATAGACTTGCCTATCTGTGGCACGATTCAAAATTCTATGAGGAAGTTCCGAATGCAAACTGCTTCCTTAGATGCCTCCGAAGCTACCACATACTCAACTTCCATGGTTGAGTCAGCAATGCAAGATTGCTTAATACTCTTCTATAAAATAGCTCTTCCAGACAAGAAGAAAACATATCCACTAGTGAATTTTCTCTCATCCTTATCCACTAAAAAGTCTAAGTTTATATATCTTGTAAGAACCAAGTCATCATCCTTGTAAACCAGCATATAATCTTTCGTTCTCTTGAGGTACTTAAGAATATGTTTTATAGCTTGCCAATGAATCTTCCTGGGATTTAACTAATATCTTCTGACTAAGTTTATAACAAAGTAGATATCTAGCTTAGTACACAGCATAGAGTACATGAGACTTTTAACAGTTGAAGCATCGGGAATCCTACTCATACTATCTTTTTCTTCTTGAAACTTAGGACTGTCCTTTGAAGAAAAAGACAACCCATATCTACATGGGATTAGAGCTCCCTTGCATGAGTCGATGCTAAATTTAGCAAACATCTTATCAATATATGTGGCTTGAGATAAACTTAATATTCTCTACTTCTTATTTCTAAGAAGCTTAATATCGAGAATATAATTGGCTTCTCTCAAGTCCTTCATACTAAATTACTTGATAGCCAAACCTTAGCAGATGACAATGTCCCTACATCATTCTCAATGAGTAGAATGTCATCCACATATAGTACAAGAAAAATTACATTACTATCATCCAGTTTCCTGTACACTTATGGTTCATCCTCGTTTTAAGTGAAACTGCAAGATTTTACAGTCTCATCAGAATGAATGTTCCTTACTTTCAATGTCTGCTTAAGTCCATAGATGGACTTCTTAAGCTTACAAACCATATGTTCCTGGCCTTCAGCAATAAAGCCCTCTGGTTGGGATATAGATGTTATCACTAAGATAGCTATTAAGAAATGCCCTCTTGACATCCATTTTGTATATATCGTAGTTATAATAACATACAATGGCAAAGAGGATACAGCTGGACTTAAGCATGGCTACTGGGGAAATAGTTTTCTCATAATCGTTTCCTTCTTTCTGAGCATACTCTTTCGCCACAAGCCTAGGTTTGAAGGTTTTCACCTTCCCATCTGCACCTCTCTTCCTCTTATATACCCACTTACACCCAATGGGTTTTATCCCTTCAGGTGAAGTTATAGGATCCTAAATTTGATTGAAGTACATAAACTCAATCTCGTCTTTCATTGGCTCATGTCATAAGTTTACATCAGAATCAGTAATAGCCTCCCCGTATCTAGTGGGATCATATTTCGAGTGATCGAAGGCTAAGTAAAAGACCTCTCATATCCACCTTTCTAGAACCCTAGATACCCTCTCACTACGAAGGGACTCTATTTGTACAGGTTCCTGAGGTTGTACCTCTTCTTGTTCAATAATCGAGTTAGAAAAAATTGATTCAGAAGAAAACTTCTCATCAAGTTCCAATCTAGTTGAACCTTTTGTGGATATATTTTGACTATCTTCCAAGTATCTAAAATTAGTACTTATCAATATTTTATGCTCCTTGGGATGATAAAAATAACCACCCTTAGTTTCTTTTGAATATCCAACAAAGTAGCATAATTTTGACTTTAGTTCTAGCTTATCTTACTTGATCACTACATAAGCTGAATAGCCACATATCCTAAGATGGTTCAGACTTTGCTTACGCCCAGTCTACATCTTATAAAGCATCTTAGGTACTGATTTGGAAGGTACTAAATTCAAAATATATGACGTTGTTTTCAGGGCATATCCTTAAAGGAAATTAGAAGAGTAGTATGGGACATTATGCTTCAGATTATTTCCATCAAAGTTCTGTTCCTTCTCTTAGCTACTCCGTTCTACTGGGGTGTCCTTGGCGCAGAGAGTTAGGATAATATTCCATTATTTACCATGTAATTCTTGAATTCACCGAGGAGGTACTCTCCACCATGATTCGAACATAAAGTTTTGATCAGTTTACCTGTTTGATGTTCCACTTCAGCCTTAAACTCTTTGAACCTATCAAATGAGTCAAACTTGCACCTTATTAGGTAAACATAACCATACCTTGTACAATCAACCGTGAAGGTGATGAAGTGCTCAAACCCTCCGCTTGATGGGGTACACAAGGGACCACACATCAGTGTGAATAAGATTTAATATCTAATTGGCTCTATTCGCCTTTTGGACAAATGACCATTAGGTCATCTTTCCCATTAGGCAGGATTCACATTAAGGCTAATTTTTCAATCTCAATGAGCCCAAAAATCCATCATAGATTAATCTCTGAATCCTGGTTGTGTCAATGTGACCTAACCTTAGATACAAAAATTATGAATCATTGGCATTGATCTTTCTCTTCTTACTTAAAAATTCACTTTGAGCATTGTTTATTTAATTGTTTATAAGGTTTATGAAGAATAGATTTTCATACATGTGCCCAGTACATAAACTTCTCCATTTCTACTGATAGTAATACTAGAATAGAAAGAAACAAAATAACCATGATTTATTAGTTTTGTAACCGAAATCAAATTTTGTCTAAACTAAGGTACATAATATCCTTTTAAAAAAACTATTATATTACAATAAAAAAGAAGTTCTAGCTCTCCCACTGCTTAGGCCCATACTTGTGTTCCATTTCCTATACGTAGTCCATGTTCGTCTTTCTGGAGTTTTCTTATATTCCTAAATCCCTATAAAGAGTTATATATATGATCAGTGGCTCCAAAATCAATAATCCACGTGGAAGTTAATCCAACCATTGATATAGACTCTAGATAGTAAACATTACCTGTGGAGTTTTTCTTGGCCTGAAAATCTGGACACTCATTTTTCTAGTGTCCCTTCTTCCAACATTTGTAGCACTTGCCATTGGGTTTATCTTTGGGTTGGGACTAGGTCTGGGTTGCTACATTATCTTTCTTCTTCTTGAACTTTCTAGACTTGGGCCCAATTCTTAAAGAAGAAGCATTAACTATTATAGCCTTTGACTATGGCTTCATGACCTTCTCCGCCATCTATAGCTCTTTTGTTAACTTTGGTAAACTCATGTTTAACTTGTTCATGTTGCAGTTCAACTTGAAATGAGTAAAAGAGCTTGGGAGAGATTCGAGAACCATATTAACTTGGCTCTCAGGGTCAATCACAACCTCCAAGACTTCTACTTCCTCGAAGCAGTAATTATAGTGAGCATATGCTCCCTGACTAGTGCTCTCTCTGCCATCTTGGTATTGATGATCGTTCTAAGAGTCTCCTGCCTTGTAGGCCGGCTTTTGTCAACGAACATCTTGGCTAATGATGTGCTAATATCAGAAGCAGTGACTATGTGCTCGTGTTTGGACTGGAACACATTAGACATGGAGGCCAATATGTAGCAACAGGCCATCTCGTTGGTCTTCTTCCATGCCTTTTCAGCCTTTCACCCTTCCTAAGTGGAACCCTCTTCGCAAACAGGGCATGCTTCATAAATGATATACTTGTACTCCTCTGCAGTAAGTAGTATGTCTAGTTTCCTTTTCTAGTCAACATAATTTGGTCCCATTAGCTTATTCTAACGGAGAATAATGGTCAAAGAACTGAAAGAACCTCCACCAACTATTTCTAAAAATAAAAAATAAAAGAAAATTCTCAGTTTGTGAAAAATAAATAATTTATGCACTATATCCTCATATTAAAACTAATAATAGATAATCCTATTACTATTATCTTTAATATGATCAAATCGACTCTTAGGAAAACTGATATAACTTATTGGGAAGATTAGCAGTTTTCTAAGCTAAGTATGTTGATCACCACTAATCGATTACACTTCTAGGTAATAATCCATAAGATAACTCCATCGAGGCGATGGTTGTTTCTTCTCATTTTCTATGAACAATCCTTGCACTATGACCTCCAATATGGGCTGGCCGATCACAGTACATGACCCGGGCATTAATTACATCCATGCATTAGATATAGATCCTTGTGGTATCCCCATCCTATACAGATTCACTCCTACAGTAACGTGAGGGGATCCATGATCTCTTATGAGGACCATGATGGAAATCGTGGGGCCACTGGAACCCCTCTCCTACTTAGTCTTTTAAAACAGGGTTTTCAAGAAAATATCATTTTGAAAATTTTCCATTAATTATTCCTTAACTCTTTATAAAATATCTAATAAATCTCCATGTTAAGGTAAAATCCTTTAAGAGATTTTCTATGGATTAATTTCATTTATTTAAGTACTTAATAATTTCAAAAATTTTATTTTAAAACTTTTAAGAGATTTTAGTCTCAAGTTTTATTTGACAAAAGCAATTTTCTTGCAAAAAAAATTAAAAATGATTATTCCTTTTAACTCACAAAAATATCTAAATCGAAAATATTCTCTATGTCAAGGATAAAATTCTTTGAGAGAATAACTAAGGATTAATTTTTGCCTTTAAGTTAAAATAATCATTTAGTTAAAGAAAAATATTTTTCCTTGTCAAAAAATCTCCAAGACTTTGGTCTTGAGAAAATGTGCGCATAGGTTCAATTAATAGAAACTAGCATGCTTGAAAACTGTAAACTGTTTCATGTTTTTCTATTTATGAACCTAAATGTCCACATGAGAGAATTAAATACATTAATTAATTTAATTAATGGTCTTGTTTAATGCTACATCCCTTATTATTATTTTTCATGTAAAATATTTTAAGAATATTAACTATGAAAAAAATAATAACTTCGCTTGGTATGGGACCCAAAATGAAAAAGAAAAATTGCATGAAATTAGAAGGAAAAAATAAATTAAAAAAAAATCCTCTTGGTTTTCATGCACCCACCATACCGGATCACAACTTCTAGGACTCACCGAATCGTGGACCGAGACTGCACCAATCCTGACCCGAGAAGCAAACCTGTGACCCCGTCAACTAGTGAGCGATGGCATGGCCCTTGCCGGCTGTAGTTTGGTGCAAAAAGTGCACCAAGTCACAGGAGGCTATAGCCTTGACTCTCCAGGTTGTGGCCTTGAATCTCCAAGCCGTGACTTGGCTTGATGCCTGGTGGCTTCTCCCATTGATAGCATGGTGGCTCAGTTGGATTTTTGAGCCAATACTGTTCATAGTATCCTCCAGTTTTCTTCAACGGCATTTATAGGCTCGTTTACATCCATAATTCAATAGAATTGAATCTAAATGAAGTCTAACAAGCGCCTATGCCCTTAAACATTAGGCTTACTCAATTCAATCAACTATTAATCATTACAGAAGTCCTATATCTCAACAATGAGATGTATAATTTGTTCTACCCATACCAGAAAATATGAAGGATCGCAAGATAAAACATCAACCAAAACTCTGGCCAGTTTCATTAACTAACATGCTTCATACGTTTGCCATTAAACTGACTTCGCTCTAATAGCACTTGAAGGTGGATTGCAGCCTCAAGAAGCAATAAAACAATTAGAAAACTTAAAAAAGTTGCATAGCAGAAGAGCTTATATACCTCTGCGTTTATATTAGATTGATAGCTTAGGCAAAACTACGGGACTGGCATTGGTTGAATGGCTACCGATTCACTTGTAGAAGTCTCAAGATCAATACTAGCAAGTCGACGACTTTGTCTAGGCATGAACGCTGGCTTCCGATCTTTCAGAATATATCCAATGCATGAGCGCTTGGTGAAAAGCAATTCTTATGAAGAGGAGTAAACGGTCTTCTTCTTGGTCTAATTACTACTAAGCAACAATCAAAGAGAGCTGTTCTATGTTTCTTCTATTCTGAGTAGAACAAATAACATACAAAGAGAAAAAGCAGCGAGAAAGAGTCCTGTGTTTAGTGTGTATTGATCAAGATTGCTAGAATGATTAAGATAAGCTCCTATTCTTAGTCCTCCTACAAATCCACATCATATCTCATATGAACTAAGCTAGGATTTTTCAAATCCCAGCTACAAACTACACACACAGTAACTGATCAACCCATCAACCTAAAAGAACTTGGGCCAGACCTATTAGACCTTAGTTTAGGCTATTCGGCCAAATTAATTAATTAAGCTAGGACCAATTATAAGCCCAATAAATAATTAATTATTCAACCCAAATAAACCAATCCAAAACTGTTATCTAAAATAGTTTAGGCCCAGGTTAATTCTAATTATTCAATTCGGGCTCAAACCCTAAACAATTAATTAACTTGCTAAACTAATTAATTAATTCTCTCTTGTGACCTTTTATTTTATTCTAACTAAATAAATTAACCAAGCTACTTAAATAACATAAAATCCATTTTACTAAAGACCCTTTCCCCAACACAAATCCATGAAGACTTATAGGCTATTCTGAGGATCAAAAGATATATTGCCTTGGCTACTAAAATGACCAAAATACCTCTATTATATAAATAGTTGTATTTTATATTTTAAATATTTTTTAATATCACTATAAAGAAATATTAACCCCAAAGGCAATACTGCGTTAGCAAAGTCTCTGACCTACCGATATAGTTACAAATATACCTCTCTACATAACGCCATATATTTAGAGAGGAAGAGTATACAAAGACTTCTCCAAATAACATCTACCATCCCTAAACCTCTAGTGTAACACCCCACTACTACGTACCCTAAAAGGGCGGGGATGTCGCCTCGTCCCATAAGACAAGGGGTCTTTAAAACGAGGTATAAAATATAAAGGCAACCCCAAAAGAATTAACTTAGATAAATAGAGAAAAACTCTTATTACATCCGGCTCAAATTGGATCAATACAGAATAAAACAAATATCGTTCAGAAGCTTAAACAACAACTGGCTCCTAGAACAAAATAGGGGGGAAAAATAAAAAAAGCTTCAATTATCACATACTCCGCTGGCTCAGCACAATCTATCTCCTGAAAACATGATATAAAATAGTGTGAGATAAAATCTCAGTAAGTCTTGTGTGTGCACATGGTGTTTTAAATAGTTCGCATATGCATAGTGGAAAACATTTGCAGAAATATTTGGCAAGTCATAAATACTTTCTTTTCACAAAGAGTGGGTTTTTCTCATAATCACACCTTATACAAAACAAATCATCCACTCGTATAAACAGTCATGTCACCACACGTTGGGCTCCATGAGAACAAGACACCACACTTTGTGCACCTTGCCGGGACCAGATTACCACACGTTGGGCGTTCTGATCAGGGTGAGTGTACAGCTCACCGAGTGAGATACTCCTCCTTCTCTACACCCAACAAAAACATCCGGTGTCCATGCCGGGAAAATAAATAATACCTTATCAGGTACAAATGCTAGCTCGGACCGGCCTAACCAACCAATATTGTCGCCTTTTCAAGCCGAGCTTATCTTCTAGATGTGGCCTCCTGCCAGAAGACTTACTCTAACCCTCCAAGACTAGTATTGTTAGCCTACCCTTATTGAGTACTCAATGAACATATCCGTCAATTCCTGATTCAAAATATTTCCATACATTGGCTGTGTGCAACGTAGTTTTCTTTAGAAGAGTTTTCTAAAAATGTAGAAGAAAGAATAGTTTTTTTGATAAAATTGTTAGTTTGACAAAACCGTTTAAAGAATAAATATCCACATTTACAACCCAAGCGAACATAGTTTAACAATAGCTTCATAAAGCTTTACAACATAGACTTGCCATCACAACATTTAACAAAAGAGTTTATGCAATGACTTACTTGATATGCCTCAGACAAATGAGATAAAATCACAACTTGCTTTCCTCAAATATCTTCCTGATCTAAAACCATATAATATCATGATCAGGGTCTCAATCGATTCGAACATGCTCTAAACTCATTTATTCCCATAACAGTTCACAATCCACTATCTAATTCCTAATAAATTAACCAATCCCCAAAGTTCATATTCTATGACCATATATTCATCCAAGACATGAATATTATATCAAAAAGGCTTGACTTGACCATCACAACTCATATCTATCATTACCATAGTCAAATATGGCATTGCTATGCATCGAATATGCTTAATTAATTACTTAACTCAAAATACCCATTCATCATGCTAATGGACATCATCAACCATATTAAACCTTAATTTCGACATCAAGGGTAAGGATTCCCTTATCTTGCGACAACCGGGTTAACAAGATCTCGATACTCCTATGGTGTTCGTCCCGAGTTTGTTCGAGTAGAAGAGAAAAGCTGCCTTCTTTCCTTCCTTTTGACCGAAAGTAGGTAAAAGGGATGAAATCAGCCTTTAGGTGGCGTGATTCAAGGGAAGAAAATGAGAAGAATTGATGGAAGAAAGGAATCAAGAGATTAAGATGGTTTTTGCTTACCTTAGAGTGTGATCGGTTTCTTGCTAGGAATTGTTCTTGTGATTTTCGAAAATTGTAGGGAGATTCTTGCTAGAATTTTCATGTAGAATGGAGAGGGTAATCGGCTACTGTGATTTAGGGTTAGAGAAGATTGGTTTAGGGTTAGATGGTGGTGTTAAGAAAGACTCCTAATGGCTTTAGGTTTCGTGGACAGCAAGGCTGAAAATTGCAGCTTGCTGTGCACCTTGTTATTGCCGAATTTGGGAGGGATTATGAGGAGAAAATATTCTACAATTGCTACCTTATGCTGGCCGAAATATTGCTCAAGAAAGGGGCTGTGTGCGTTCAGAGTTTTTGGCCAAAACAAGGAAAAGTTTGAGTAGGTTTTGAGAACTAAAATTCTGTGCAAGAATGGCTCATGTGCTGTGCAAAAATCACTGAACCAGAGGGGAGAAATTCTGGACTGTTTTAGCTGTTGTTCTGCCACGATTTATAGAGAAAAGGCGAGGGTTTTAGGCGCTGAAAATTGGCTTAATCAGCTGAGGATTTTGTTCGGTTTTGGTGTGCAGAATTTTCGTTTGAGTTGGAGTGCAAGCTGGCCGAAATTTCCTGTGCAAGGCTGGCCGAAATTCTGGTTCCTAAGCTGGCCGAATTTCTGGAATTTTGGTGAGTAAAATCTGATTTTTGTGTGGCTAAGGTAATCTGAATTGATGAGGAGTGTTCTAGATGTTTTGAGCTAGGATTTGAAGAGTTGGACTGCACTTAGGAGTGCTGGAATTTCGGACAGCTTGTGCTTGCACAAGGCTGCCGAAATTCTGCTAGAAAAAGGAAGCAAAACCTAGTTGAAGTAGGATTGAAATAAAATTTGATTTGCTAAAGAATTTTGGATAAGATTTTCTAGTGTTGGAAGAGTTTGAGTTGGGCTAAAACTCCTTCAAAAAGTGGCGGCACCTAGTTGGAAATTTTTCTAGATATTTAGCTAAGGTTCTAGGTTCAAAATCCACAAGGTATCCAACTAGAAAAATAACACTTTAATTCCAACTATCCATTACAAAATCTAGTAAGTTAAAATCAAGTTGGAATTTAGTTATTCAGCTAGGGTTTTTTCGAAAATCAAAGGGAACAAAAGCTGAAAATAACAGTAACCTTTATTCACATAAAAAATCCTTGAATTTAGGAAATAAGTATAGAGACTTATTTCCTTAGAACGATGGCGCTGAAAATTCACTCGGATGGTTAGGTCTTTTTCGGCCAAGACATGTAGAAGTCTAGGGAAAAGAATTTTCAAAAAGAAAACTAAGATTCGCAAGAGGTAAGATTTGAACTCGGGTCACCAAAGGAAATCACCAACCTCCCCGCTATTCCAAACCAACTCCAATGCTAATATTTCTCTAAGAAATTCTTTCCACCCTAATTCTCATCCTTCCATCTCCTCGACTAAACTTCACTTAACCAACTCTTAAACAACACAATTCTTTCACACCAAATAAATCAAATGCAAAAGTAACTTTGAAAATCACATGCACCTATGCAAGAATAATTTTAAGATAAAACGTGAAAGGCGAAATGCTATGCAATCATGACTTTTTTTTCCCTATAGTCAAAGGTGGTTTTGGGCGGAGTATTACATCTAATCTAATAATTCATGACTTCTTGGAATGCTTCTACTTTCTGAGGAAGCTACCTTAAAGTAAATATCCAAGTCATGTTCCCCAGGGCCTTGGATATTTAGATCATTTGAACAGTCACAAGGGGCAATAAAGCATAGAAGCTATCTTGTACAAGTCTGTCTTAACTAACTAGTCATGCATACCCAACATACAAGTATATTGGTCGTACGATAGAACATTAATTATAGTATACCAAAGTACACGCTTCCAGTTTCGCCGAACTAACAACTCGTACTCAAGCTGTAGGGTATAAGTCCATGCTGTAACATAGTAGTCTAGGTTTCTACCAATATAATACTTTTAGAACCTACTACTACTACAGGTTCAGTTTTTTTTATTCGAAATACACTTATATTATGACGTAAGAGAATTCATCACTAGCTAAAGGTAAGCTATTTCCTATTTGAAATTCATAACACAATAACCTTATCATGATGAGATTCCCATTCTTATCATCTAGTTAAGACTAACAGTTTATGTGTTAAGTAAACCGTGATCCATACCTTATTGTGAAAGACCACCATTCACATGGATCATTTACTTGAATATAATGCGTCTTTTCCAACGAAATTGTGTAAAAATTAAATTTAAAAAACACAAACAATTTATGAGAATAAAACTTTTATTAATTAATTTGAAAGTACATCAAAAATACAGTCTTAGTGGACATACATTCCAATACAAAGCACATCCATTGAGTATTCCAATGGTTGTCAGGTCATTAGATATAAATAAAAACCCTTTTCGATCTCGAGAAGATGATGGAGAACTTATTGGTCCTAAAATACTATATCTCAGTGAAATTAGTGCATTAATGTACCTTACTAATAACACTCGGCCTAAAATAGTATTTTCTGTGAATTTATTAGTAAGAATTAGTTCTTCTTCAACACAACAACATTGGAATAGTATAAACATGTATAAAGCTATCTCCAAGGGACAATAGATCTCAAATTATTTTATTCAAATAAAATCAACTCAATGTTGATTGGTTATACAAATGCTGGTTATTTATCAAATCCACATAAAGCACGTTCTTAAACTGGGTATTTATTTACATGTGGTAGTATTGCTATATCATGGCGCTCTGCAAAACAATCTAGAGGAGCCACTTCTTTTAATTGTGCAGAAATTATTACTATTCATGGGGCAAGTCGAGAATGTGTATGGTTGAGATCTATGATCCATTATATTCGAGGAAATTGTGGTTTATCCTCTGAAAAGGAAATTCCAACACCTCTTTATGAAGATAATGCAGCTTGTTTAGCACAATTAGGAGGTGGATATATTAAAGGAGATAGGACGAAATATATTTCTCCAGAATTTTTCTTTACTCATGAACTCTAGAAGAGCGGTGAAATTGATATGTAACGGATTCGATCATGTGGTAATCTAGCAGATTTATTCACTAAGACATTACCGACAGTTTCATTTGAAAAATTAGTACATAAAATTGAAATGCGTGGGTTGAAATATATGAAGTCATCTTGAAGATCCAATCAAGAGGGGAAGTATGTACACTATACTCTTTTTTCCTAATTAAGTTTTTTTTCTACTTAGTTTTTTCTTGGTCAGGTTTTTAATGAGGCAATGTTCCCTCTAGAATGGGAAGTATACTATTTTTCTCTTCACAAAGTTTTTATCCCACAAGATTTTTCCTAGGAAGGTTTTTAACGAGGCATTTTTCACGAGTTTGAAAATGAACATCCAAATGAGAGTGTTATGAAAATAATAAATGGTTGTTCATTTTTCGATGCTATCTATTTATCTTGAAGATAGATGTGACGTTCGTTTTTCTAATGTTATATTAATCGATAAGATAAGATTATATTTATTGGATTCATTTCTTATCCTTTTAGATGATATATCTAAACCTCTACAAATAGGGGTCTTATGTAAGCAAACATAATTAATCAATTGAATCTAAATAATTTTCTTATTTCTCTCTTCTTATAGTTTCTTTAATATCAGTTTTATATTTTGTTTTCTTAATTCTCGATTCTATATGGAATCAAATTCACAATATGATATTTAGTATTACAAAATACTTTGATTAACTAAGGTCTTGTCTAAATATTTGACGTAGACTTTAAGTGAAACTTTTAAAGCGGCCTTCTAATATTATTTTACATAATTCTGCCCTATAATTTTTTTTAATCTAGTAAAAATGCGTCACTTCTAGCAATATAGTCTATGTAACAAAAGCCATCCTACCATCATGAATCTAATAGGGCAAAGGAAGCAGAAACTATCCCACCATCAATTTCTGGTTCAGCTAATCACAAAAGAGGAAGCAAATGAAGTACTGATAGCCATGGCTTGGGGTGGCAACGGTAGAGGCAGAGGTGGTAGGGGAAGAAGAAGAAGAAATAGAGAAGAGAAGGAGAAGAGTAGGGTTTTCAAGTAAAAGAATGTTCTTATCTCTGACCCCCCATTTTACATTTTCATATTATTCATTTAAATCTATATTTGACCATTTTAGCATTAATCGTTACCCTGCTAAGGGAAGGGGATGGAGGTCCTCACATGGAACAATTTTGACAAATTCTAGGATTATTTAGAGAATTTTTGTATTCAAGGTTATTTTTCTGAGAAATCTAGATATTGTTAGGGACCAATTTGAAATTATTTCTCATAGTTATTTGCCTTCCTAATTTAAAATCTCTTGTTCCGTTCTGACCCTCACAATCAGATATATATTGGCGAAGCACCAACCAACCAACTTATAAAATTAACTTCATGAGTCACTCCTTTTTCCTGAAGTAATATTTGATTAAGACATATATGACCTGTTACACTTCATTCGAGAAGAATTCATGATTTATATTAGCTTAAAAGGGAATCAATAATTTAAGATCATTGAATTTCATTAATTTAGATTATTCGTTATTTTATTTGTTAAGACCACTGCCAGTGTTGTTTGTATTACTTATTGGATCTAGTCCACAATTATATGTGGCCTCTCATTGGATACTGCACCTGCGCTTCAGGGGATTGGGGATTGTCATTGGGCCTGCGTTTATTCAATTTTGAACAAAGTTAATATATTCAAAATGGCCAGGGATGTATTCGGGGTATTTTTCACTCTAATCTTGTAAATGTTATTATAATTATTATTTTGTGTTGTTAATGATATCCCGATGTTTTTGCACCAAAAAAAATTGCGCAGAGAATGCATCAGAGGAAAATTCATTAAACATCTCTTTGTGACTCATTCTACTATTAAATTATAACTTCAATTTTCATCAAATAAATCATAATTCTCTCACAATAACAAATAATGTATTCAAAATTCAAATTACAATAATGTCATCCCAACTGTATAAGGGCGTAATAACTGGTAAGTTGACTAATTTTGCTATTAACACAATAATAATTAAAATTTTAAACAATAATTCTTACAATAATGTGATCTCAACGGGAGAAAGATGTAACAATTGGTAAGTGGGGGTGAGATGAGAACTTTCAAGAATACTAAGCTAGCACTTCAAAATTTGAGCTTGGACTAAATTTGAATAAGACACAAGAGTAGGAGGAAATTGAAAATTTTGACAGTACACCTCATTATGAAAGAAGTTACGATAAATTTTAATTCCTTAAATTCAGAAGGTTACGGGACACTTCTAACTATCCGCAAAATGTCTTGAAATAAAAATCAACCACCAACGTAGAAACAAAAAAAAAAAAAAAAAAAGCACACATAGAAAAAACACATTCCCAATCATGCACCTAATGTATCAAAATCAAGTAGTGTGATAAAAAAAAGTGAAAAAAATAATATGATATTACAAGAGGGAGAACACATTGCGGGCAGAGTTAAAAAGTAAAATATTTTGCAATCAATAAATACAACCTGACCAAATCTTGGTGTGTCTATTGCAATCCAAAAAATTAGCAAATGATAAGAATCTGCCCAAGTAACATGGCTCACCTAAAGAAGAGTAAATCATATTCCAAAACTTCTTGCGAAACATCAAGATACAAAGGATTTTTAAGGAGAATTTTAAGCAAACAAAGTTTACAAGCCAAGAGTTAAGAGAATTGTCAAGAAATAGGTGATTAAAAAAAAAAGTCTAAAAGAAGTCAATTGTGACTACAAACTCATGTGGAAAGCTAATGAGACACAATCGAAAACATTGGAGGTTAAGAGATTAAAGATTGGAGTACTAAAAAATAGAAGAAGTGTTTTTTAAGAGGAGTGATGTGTGTTATGCATATGATATAAGAAAATACAATACTCAACACAAGTTTTAAATAATAAAATGCTAAAATTACTCACACACATATGCTATGCAAGTATACTTATCATGTAGTATAAGTATTAAATCCCATAGGGAAGTTAACAAATACCCCTACTTTCACTCTTGCCTCATTGTTTAGCCACCTAAATAAAAAGATAAAGTAAATAAAACTACTAAAATAAACTCCTACTACTACTATAGAGAATACATCAAATTAACACAAGATACATCACAAGAATCTTCAAGGAATAAGGAAAAGAGTAAAGGCCATGTAAAAGTAGAAATTTTCCTAAAAATATGTCAAGTAAAGAATGCATTTAAGTTAATTGATTCCCAATCCAAGCATTGGTATAAGTTTTTAATTGTAAAATTTCACTATCTCTCGAGTTATAAAATTCCTATTCTCAAGCCCAATTAATGAATATCTCTATTTCACTAATTCAACCAAAGAATGCATTAAATTCCCAATTACCAAAGGTGTTTGGAAATAAGAAAATCCCTATATCTATACAATTTTATCAACCCTTTAACTACAAAGTTCTAATCATCAATCTCATCTTTCAGTCAATTAATGATAATAAACATTGAACCGATCAAATATGTGTTTAATCTCATAACTCTATCTCTCGAATTCATTAGAAGAGAATTAGTCAATTGAAGTAATCAATCAATCACAAACAATTAATTTAATACACAAAGTCCAAGTGATCAAATGCTATAAATTGGAATTCAATATATTAAAATAGCAGTTAAATCCAAGAATATAAATTAGGGTTCATCCCTCAATTATAACTAAAAGAAAATTAAACTCAACATTATCAATGTAGATTACAAAGGCAAGGAAAAAAATCATTCATAGACACACAGCTTTCTTCTTCTTTAATGAATCTCTTGAACAATTCCCTTTTTCTCCTCCTCCAAGAATCACCTTAATCCTTTATCTCTTGGTGTTTTCTTGTGTTTTCTAATGGTTTTCTAGGTTGTTGGCCACCTAAAAGACTTCCAAAACTCCTCTTTAGGATTTAAGATCAGGTATTTATGGTTTCTCATGGGCTAAGTTATAAAATTACACTAAACAAGGGCTTGCTATGATGTTGAATGACCCTGTTTAAGTCCCCTTTATGCAGGGGTCGTCTCTCTCCATTTTTTTTTCCTTCATGGCATAGTTAGGCAGTGCCACCTAGCTCATCCTGAGCGGTGCTACCGAATCCCAGTACTTTGGCTTTCTAATTTTTGCACTGCTTGAGCAGCATCACCTAGCCTAACATGTGTGGCACCACTTAGCCTCTATTCAGCTCATTTTGTACTGTTTTCACCTTATCTCTTTAATGTTTGATCAATAAATAAATCTATGTAAAAAAGTGAAAAGATAGGGATGAGTAGTCATCTAAACAAGATTTCATCACAATTATGATATCAATAACACATAAAATATGTATATTTTAAGTACTCATCACTACCCTACACTTAAATTTTTACTTGTCCTCAAGCAAACTACAATTATCCACAACAAGCAAAAAGTTAATAAATAGCCAATTCACATAATCCTTAGGTAAATATGGTAAAGATATTACTCTTGTTTTAACTTAAGAATTTAACTCAACACCTATTCAATCAAGACGATCTCATGAAAACTCATGTATTAGGATAATAGGATAGATATCACTAAGGCTATTGAAATTGAATTAAACAAGTTTATGTCTATTTAATGTGATTTACCCCATTCCTTAAGTCAAGAATGCAAACAATATAACTCATGTAAGTTAGGAATAATAAATCAACTTAAGTTCTATAATTTTTAAACTACTGCCATCTAAGTAGTAAATAGGGAATTGCTCTCATAGTAATGCAACTAGTTTCAGGAAACTTTCATTCTCTCTTTCTCTTTTTTTTCTTTTTATAATTTCTCATTCACTCTTTTTTTATTCTCTATTTTTTTCAAAGGAAAAGCAATTGAAATTTTTCATTAGCGTTGGCATTCTTTTTCTCTCACTTTTTATTCTCTTCTTTTTTTTCCTAAGGAAATGCAATTTGAATTTGAATCAAATATAGTAATTGCATTCTTTATTTCATTACAAGAAAACTGTTAATCTGTCACAGACCATTCCATGGCAAATCCGTCGCTAAACTGAAATTTGCCACGGATCTGTGATAGAAGGTTACACAAGCAACCTCATTCGTTGCTGAGATATTTTTTACGACGAACCTACATATCCGTATCAAATTGCCATAGATTTGTGACCAAATTTTATATAGGTAGCAACAAAAAAATTATGCACTGTGTGAAAATTTACGACGGATTTGGCTGGGATATGTGGTAGTTTGCCACAGATTATATTGTCCATGGCAAATCCATGGGAATCTGCCATAGAATTGCCACATATTACTTCTATGCTGCCATCTTTTGTGGCAAATTCTTGGCAATTTGCCATAAATTTACCATGGAAAATAATATGCAAATAATTGTCCTTTGCAAATCCGTGATAGATTGCCATGGAATTATCACAGAAGTGTTTAGAAAATAAATCATCCATGGCAAATTCATAGTAATCTGCCATAAAATTGCCATGGATTACATCTATGCAGAATTGCCACGGATTTGCCACAAAAGTAATTAGAAAATAAATCATCCATGACAGTATGCCATAGAAATGCCACGAATTACATCAATGCTGCCATTTTCGGTGGCAATTCCGTGACAATCTGTCATGGATTTGCCACGGATAATTATTTGCACGTTATTGCCTATGGCAAATCCATGGAAGATTGCCACGGAATTGCCACAGAAGAGGCTAGAAAATAGTCATTCGTGGCAAGCTACCACGGGTTACTTCTATTGCTGTCAACATCTGCAGCAAATCCGTGGCAGATTGCCACGGAATTGCCACCGAATTAAAATAATTCATCCGTGGCAATTTCGTGGCAGATGTCCACGGATTTGCTACGGATCTTTTATTGCATATTATTTTCTGTGCAAATCCGTAGTAGATTGACATAGAATTGCCATGAAATTAATTCAAAAATAAATTATTCGTAACAAATCTATGGCAATCTGTCATGAAATTTTATTTTTTCGTGGCAATTCAGTGGCTTACAACTCACAATTTTAGCTTTTAAAACATGTTACATTCCCTGTTCATAATTCCATGGCAACCAGTCCCCAATTTCAGTATGCACAACACGCATATTCAAAAATCACACTCCTTGCCTACAATGTTTCCAATCACATTCCCAAGACGTACACACAACAAATAGCCTATAATATTTCCAATCCATAATCCCTTCACACATGCACAACACATAGCCTACAACTCTTCAAATCATATTCCCTACACACATGTACTACACAAAACAGCAAAACTTGAACCCTGCAATTGTTTTAGCTAACCAAAATATCCATAAATTTTTTAAGAGTCCAAATACACAAATAATCATATATAAAAAATCTAAAAATAGCAAATACAAATTCATTGTAGTATTAAATTCATAATTCAAGTAATCCACACTTAACATCCACATGAAAATTAAAGTAATCTAACCATCAAGAGCTACAGAAAGGCCAGAAGATGAGTCATCCTCATAAGAATCAGACGATGGAATGGAGGGCACTTGTAAGTTAAGATGTTGCATCACCATGTAATTCATGTCAATCAATGTTGACTTATTCTTATCCTTCTTCTCCAAAGTGCTCTTCATTTTTTCCCTTTCTTTCTCCATCTCTTTGTCCTTCTTGTCCAACTCTTGTTGAAACTGCTGCTGAAGGGTTGGCTTAAGCTCACCACGAAGCTTCTCTAAATCCACTGATGATGTGGAAGACAAGACCCCAGAGTGACGATACTGAAGTCTGAAGTGTGAGGCCTTTGACCCCATGCCATAGACCCTGCCATTTTTCAATCCACCTACTATCATAGCTTTCTCATCTGGCATGGAAGTAGGAGTAGATGCAAAATCAGTAGACTCCATCTGTGAGTACTATGATTTCATCGTTTGGACATCCTCCTAAAAAATAGTTTGAAGGTGAAAATATAAACAAAAGACAAAATATTATATAATTTTATAAAATTAAAATTAATATGTAACATATAATGATCTTCTGGGATCTCTCATCTACAAATTTGCCTATATTAGGCCCATGTTGAAATTGATGCAAATTTTCAAACAATGCAAGATAGTCAAAGTCATCTCCTTACTTCACACGCTGCAAGAAGTATTAAAATTGTAAGACAACTATGATGTTATAGTTCATCTTGACAAAGTAAAGACTGCGATGCAACAAATCAATTATCCCATGGCAAATGCACTTTCGATTAAAATATATATACACATGCAAAGAAACTTGTGAAAGAAGACCAAAAACCCTACATAAGTTGAGAGGTTCTGATTGTTAAGTTCAGTATTGTTTACAAGAATAAGACTTTGCATTAGGAGTTTAAGCATTCTATTTATGTTACTTTGCTTCTATCAAAGACTAGGTTTTCATTTTATTCTTCATCCACGTGTTGTAAATAAGACGTTTAAAGCAGCATGTGATGACACAGCTACCACCCATACGCAAGATAATAATAAGAATGGATATAAAGAAATTAAAAATCAAATATATTAAGAAGTTTAATTCAAAATTGTAGCCTATAGCATAGAATTAGAATTTACATGCACAATCATAATAGCAATTGTTAAAGTAACATTTAAGGTAAGAGTAAATGTAAGAGAAAAAATACCGCTCTTGACTCATGCTCTGTAAAGCTAATGGAACCTTAGGTATGTTTGGCAGATCTGGATCATCTATTTTCTTTGGCAACATGTGATATTTTTTTTGCCAACCCTCAGACTGCCAGTGTCTACACAGTTGGTCATATATATCTTGTGACATCCAAGCAGTCCTCTTCTTATGAACGTTCCTGATCTTTGAAAGGGTATCAGTTAGTCTTCCCCGGCATCTTTCCTCCCACGTTTCACGTATCTGTGGCGAAGGATCCGCGTGCCATGACCAGTATTTCTACAATAATGAATAGTTATTACGTTGTAAAGAGACTACTCATTTTGAGATGAAGATTGATAATATGTATTTAGACTAATAATAAGTGTTTCTTATAGAAAAATACTTATAGCAAACTCCCCAAACCAAACATCTTTGACATCAGCAAGAACATTACTGAATTGCAGCCAACACCCCATAAATTGCTACTTCATTATTGTGGTGATGGTCTTTACACACTCAGACTAACGTGTGAATTTGTAATAATGTGTGAAATGTTACTAATCTGAGCCTGATAGACTGTTTTGAATAGAAGACAAGTAATGGAAAACGGTCGTAGCATGGTATGAATAACTAAGATGGTAGTGAAAAATATAGAATTGAAGTAGAATTGAAAAAGAGAAAGATATTGAGGTTTATGATTAGGAAGAACCTAGAATTGAAGTAAATATAAATATAACATTATTTCCAACTTATGTATCACCATAGAGCTCGATTTGGTTTTTATCCCCAGACTGTGGTATAACACTAGCTATTGATGGGTGTACTGAGGGTTGGGAGACTTAACATCCTGTTGCTACTGTGTAGCCTTGATAGGGTCACTAGGTGGACTTGGAGTCAGTTGAACAACTCCAACCACATGAAGGTGAGATGTCTCTCGGGTATATACGGAAAACCTCCATTGTTCACAAGGTATATTACTATCCGGGGGTATCCAATTGGGAGCAAAAATGGATGTCGGCTGGTAAGTAGATGCAGGTGATGTAGTAGGAGGACTAGAAGAAGGAATGGCTACTGGAGTACTAAATTTCGTGGCATAAGATGAAGGCTATCCCATATCTTGGGAAAATATAAATAAAGCATGATTCGAACGCTTCTTTCCTCCCCTTTTAGCCATATCTGTCCATTAGCACAAAGAAATTGATTAAGTTAATTTAGTATTATAATAATAAGTCATTCAACAATGATCATCGGTTTCAATATTTAATTAAAAGAAGAGAAAAAGAAGAAGAAGACAAAAAAGAGAGTCTAATGTCTATAAACTTCAAAAACCAACCAATGCGTTATCCCTCCCATTAAAAAGAGAATTGCCTGGTATTGTCATATTAATATTTATTTACAAATATAGTGTATTAATGTTTTTTTTGAAGTAATCGTATTCATATAGCTACTATTATACTAGTAAAACTACCGATATTACTAACCTCTTTAGATATTACAAACTACACTTATTCTGATTCATCATCTGACATATACTCTTCATCAATGTCATTGGTTTCAACATCTGTTTTCCAACCAGTCTCTCTTTCATCTTCTTCATGATTTGAGTCATTCTCTGATATTGTAATAAACTCTACTTCAGCATCCACCGACTCCTTTTCCCCAGATTCGTGTGCTAGGGGACCAATGTCATCTCCTATACATATACTTATTGCTTCAACTTCATCTACATCTTCCTGGTAGGCTTTGTCAACCAATAGTGCATCAATTACATGTCGTGCTTTTTTTTTTGCATACGGCTAACCAATCAGACTTTGGTCTTTTGCTACCAAGATATGAAGTAAAGTATACTTGCGTAGCTTGATGGGCTAACACAAATGGATCAAATCCAGCATAGCTCCTCTTGTGAATAATGCCAATGAGCTTATATTGATGATGCACCCTTGTATCCTAATTGGGGGTGGTATCAAACCAGTCACATTTAAAAAGCACGGTCTTTTGGTTTGGATAGCTAACAGATTCAACTTCAATTATTTCTTTTAAGATTCCATAATAATCATTCCCTAAGGTCCCACCTCCACAACCTTTAACACACACACACACACACACCACTATTTACATTCTTCTTTTCGTCCCTATAACTATACGTGTGGAATCTAAACCCATTTACAAAGTAACCATTAAATGACTTCACCTGAGCCGAGAGTCCCCAAGATAAATTCTTTAGGCATATGTTTTCTTCTCTGTTACTTGGATTATGAACCTATTTAAGTGGAAAAATATAAGCATATGAATATGCAATGTTATCTCAAATAATCAAACACTTTGCATATGTGGTACAAAACTTACCTAAGCCCTAAACCAACCTATAAAATCATTCTAGAATCTTCTTTCAACTTCATCACCTGTTATATCTGGGCCTAGAGACCTCACATGTTGCTTGAATTTGCTGAATCAATCATTGCAAGTATTATAAAATATTAGCAATATTTTTAGCAGCTCCTTCATGATCAAAATTCTATAAATGTAAATATATATATATATATATATATATATATATATATATATATATAGTCTTACTTTATATATGGATGCACTTCCTCACAATTATCTAAGATATAATTGGTAGCAGCTCTTAATTCTTCTATAGTCAAATTCCATGTTTTTAACTTTCCAATTGGCCTTCCAGAGTTAGCACAAATTGATAAGACCAGTTGCTGAACTAGAGCCTCATGGTCATCTACATTATTACAAGCTCTAGCAGTATGTCTCGTTTGCAAGTGAGGCTCAAAGTAATAAGAGAAAAATATAGGCGCTTCTTCAACCAGATATGCATTGCAAATTGATCCTTCAACTCTAGCCTTATTTTTTACCTTAACCTTCAAATGATGCAAGTACCTAAATAGAAAAATAGCCATCAAGTCAAAAATTGATATGTGTACATGCATTTGAAATTGTATGAGTATGAGGTAACTATTACGAGATGTTACCTTTCAAATGGATACATCTATTTATATTGTACAGGACCACCAACTCTGGCTTCGTAAGGCAAATGCACAACTAGATGTTACATCACATCAAAAAATCTTGGTGGAAATATTTTCTCCAGCTTGCACACTAACTGTGCCACATCTTTTTCCAGCTTGCACATATGTGAAACCGACAATTTAGGAGCACATAAATCCCTATAAAAAAGACTTAATTCGGTTAAAACAATTTATATGTTGGTTGGAAGCAATTCCCTTATTGCTATAGGTAATAATCTCTCCATAAACACATGATAGTCATGACTCTTCATGCCAGACATCTTCTAGTCTTTCAAATTAACACATCATAAAGTGCCAGACATCTTCAAGTCTTTCAAATCTACATTCCCTTAGATTAGATGCATAACCATCAGAAACCCTTACTTCTTTAACCCACTCCAGCAAAAGCCTCTTTTGTTCTTTGGTTAAAGTGTAGCATACTTTTGGTATAGACACTTTTGGTATAGACACTTTCCCATTCCTTTCTCGGTTTATACAAAGTTCTGGATGGTTACAATACTTGAGTAAATCCCGACGAGCCTTTAATTTATCTTTGGTCTTTCCTTTAACATCCATAATAGTGTTCAACACATTATCAAACACATTCTTTTCATTGTGCATCTAACACATCCAAAAGCTAATCTAAGAGATAGCCCACAAACCCACTTTCCCATAAATCAAACATGGATTCTTCAGCATGACATTTTTTGTGGTGGAAACACCAATCGCTGCGCAGGTCACTGGAATTTTACCTTTCAGCAACAGGGAAAGATATGAAGGTTTGTAGCAGCAACATAATGATCCACTGAAGGTTTACGGTGGCAACGGAGTGCTGCAATGAAGGTTTGCAACGCCAAAAAATTCCTTTCTCTTCTTCTTTATTCTGCAAACAAAATGTGGCAATGAATGTTTGTAGCAGCAACGGAGCACGGCTATGAAGGTTTGCAGCGCGACAAGGAAGCTTCACTGAGGGAGTGAAAATGACGTGCTTAGTTTAGTAGCCAAAAGTTAGATTTCAATCAATAGAGAGATTTTGGCTCACATTTGCTAAAAATCCTCCCTAATAGAATTTAAAATTAAAAAATTAGCTAGACCCCCAAAACTAATCTAAGAGACAGCAAAAATTCATTGCGTAATGATTTCAATGTGAAATTTATTTCAATTATATATTTCATATTGAAAAGGTCAATGAGACTTCCAAGCAGCATTTTTGTTGTGACGCAATGAATCTTTGAGATGATATATTTCACATTCAGCAAAAATAGTGATATTTTTGTTTTCAAATAAGAGTTATGGTTAGATAAAGAAATGTGGTAAAAATTTCAAGAGAATTGTATCATTAAATTAAATTAGTTATATATATATATATATATATATATATATATAAATGTAACACCCCACCTCTTTACTTTTGGTTGGCTACTATCTGTAATAGAATGAGAATTTATAGCAATGGTCAGAATAAAAGTTGATCGGTGTATTGAAATGAATACTTTGGTGAAATAAAATATTGTCGGGACCTGGATATTATTATTGAATTTGTTCTACCCGTATCCCAAATTTTTGGAAGGTTATTAAGATTAACACAATAATAATTTTAGGGTACTCTAGAAAGAGAAATTGATCAATGTAATGAGACGCACATTTTGGTGCGAATTATGTTTCTCGGGGTATTGGGGGCATTTTCGTCATTTTGACCGCGCCTGTGACTTTAACAATGAATTTGACCAAGTAGGGAGGGAATTAAAGAATTTAAGTGTTACCAATGAATTCAGTGGAATTTTTGGAGTTGGATAGTGAAATAAAATATTTTTCTGTTACGGGCCCGATTTTGGTCATTTATGAAGAAAATAGAAAATTACGGTTGGAAATGGGACGTGCGATTTCTTATGATTGGTGGATGAAAATAAGTGTCGTTTAGTGATTGGTTAATGAGGTCAAGTGCTTCTATTTGATTGGTTGTGATAAGTTGAGATAATTTAGAGGGCCCACAAGAAATAAATAAGAATGGCCAACAAGCATGAAAAGCTTGACCAAGTTGGACCAACTTTTTTTACTTCATTTGACCAAGCTTAATTAAGCTAATCTTGATTTGAGCAAGTTAACCATGGTTGATTATGCATGGCCATGCAAAATTAGAAAATATCTATTAGTTCTTGAAAATTCTAGGAATTTCTACAAGATTCACCAATGCTCTTCTAGGTTCTAAATAATTCTAAGACTTTCTAGGATATTCTATAATTTTCTCTTAGATTCTATAAAGATCTAAAGGCTCATAGAGTTTCCAAATCACCATAAGATTCTTGAATACTCTAAATGACACCTAAGTAGCTAGGTGGACCAATCAAGGGGTTCCAAATGCTTGAGACCATTTAATGCATCTATGACTTGAAGACCATACTTCTCTATAAATAGGCCATGAAGGCTGGCTGAAATGGATTTAGATAGACAGAGTTTCGCAGCAAACAAGGAAGGAAAAAGAGAAGAGAAAGGAAAAAGAAAATAGAGAAGAGAGAGAGAGAGAGAGAGAGAGAGAGAGAGAGAGAGAGAGAGAGAAGGAAAAACAAGGAGATGCTTGGGCTGTTTAGCTTCCAAACGCAGCAAAGAAAATGTAAGGATCTACCTTGCTTGAAGTAAAGTTATTATATAAAGCATGGAGATCATTTTGGTATACATATTATGAAAGGTTATGTATGAATTATGGAAACTAGCTAGGTGAAGTTGTGTGAAAATATGTTATGATTGAGGCTGCCGGTTTTCTTGTTGTACTATGGCAAAATTTTCTGTTTTATGTATGACTGAAAATCAGTAGCATTAAGGGTGATAAAAGGGAGATTGGATTGAATTAATTGTTTTAATTAACAAGGAATGAAGATATAATGTGTTTTGCTGGACGATAGGTTTAATTCCAGAAAGTTGTGGGAGGTTTTATGTCCAGTAAATCTGTAATGTTTTAAGATTTGAACAAATCAGGCATATATACTTGTATCTAAGGATCATAGAGGCATTTTGAAGCAAGTTTGAGGTTAATCGGATTTATGGATCAAAAGTTATATTGAAAATAGTAAAAGGTGCCAAATCAGTGACCGAATTTTACTATTGGATCTTTGTGTTCAAAACTGAACAAAATGAACAACAGAATCAGAATTCCATGAATTGGAACTTCTAAAGGAAAGTCTCAAGGACATTTTACAATTGGTTTGACATCATTTGGATTTGTGGATTGAAAGTTATGTGCAAAACAAAATGGTGTGTCAAACTAGTGAAATTCCAGAAAGTAGTCCGAAAATGGATGGACTTAAGGGTGATAAATTATGTGATTTTGGATAAAATAATTAGGGAAACATGAAGTGAATCCCTTGTTTATGAAGGGAGGAAGGATGTGGGAAAAGGAAAACGAAATAATTGATCAAACGATGAAAAAATGACGCAAACGAAAGTTGAACGTTTTCCTTAACCGTCGGCTAACCATCGGCCTCGTCGGCTAAATGACGGTTGAACGTTGGTTAACTGTCGGGCACGTTGGCCGGACGTCGGCTACCCATCGGCTATTTTTTGGCCAAATACGAATTTACTCGAAAATGATGTTTGGTGTAGGTTTAGCGACAAACGGCCAACGAAGTGTCAAAAACGGTAGGAACGGAGGTTAAACGGTCGTGAACGGAAAGAGTTGCTTAGGACATAAGGTGAGTCCCTTGGATTTCTAAAACTCTTTCTAAAGTTAGTGTGCTTTGTTTTCCTATGAAATGCTATATTATATACTGTCTAGGACATTTTATGAAAGTATATTTGGAAACATTGAATTTAATCCTCTTTTGGAATTAGAATTCTAGATTTTTTTTAAATGAGTTCTTTTTTGGAATCGGGTATTTGGAAAATGTTCCAAATGTCCTTATTGGAATATTTTATAAAAACCTTTGGAACTTGGGCATTTGGTAAATGACTAAAATATCCTTATTGGAACTCTTGTGAATATTTTTTAAATCGGGTAAGGGTAAAATGACCCGAATACCCTCAGAAAGTCTTTTGGAATTGGGTATTGGTAAAATGACCTGAATACCCTTGGAAATGACTTTTGTGATCGAGTACGGGAAAAATGACCCGGTTACTCTTGGAAACACGTTTTGATGTGTGAATAGACCCCTTTATCGGGTTTCAACATGATTTTGGAAAATGTTGTTTTGCCCTAAAAATATTTTAATTTGGAAATTCTGTGGGAACAAATAACCCTCTGGCCTGATCAGTCAGACGGGGTAGTATTGTTGACGTTAAGTACTCAACAAGGATTCTAATCTTTGTACTAGCTCATGTTAAAGATAGATGACCCCAAGTAATCTGATTAGTTTTGGAGATTGTCTTACTCCAAACAGGGCGACGAGACATAGAGATGAGTCGTCCTGGCTAATCATTTTGAGCCTGGCAATTGCCTATTGATTATGATGGTGGATTGTTCACATGATATCGAGCGGGAACACTCGGTGTGTTTAATCCCTTACCACGGTGATTGACGTTAGGATTGGGACCCCTGGCTTATGGTGGCAAGTAAAAGATCCCTAAGTGCAAGGTGAGGTACATTTTTACGCTCACCGTTTCAGCATGACACGAGTGATGTGCTGTAAGGCGCAATCTCTGGCACAAGAAACCGTGTAGCCAAAGGCAAGGACTGCGTGACTTGTATACAGGCCGACCTTCTGTTGGAGATATGCCTGTGATTTTTCACCTAATTCTTTTTTTAATTCAATGTGAAATATATCATCTCAAAGATTCATTGCGTCACAACAAAAATAGGGATTTACCACGGAAAATGAATTATAATTTAATTTTTTTTATCGCTATTTTGCCTAACATATTTTTTGTATATTCTCAATAGTAGTATAGTTAATTACACTGATATTTCCAATGGCTTTGTTGTCAAAATATATAAAAAAAGTTATATCATATCTTTAAACCTTTTTATTTTAATACATACATATATTTTGACACACAAAAATATTACATTCTATTTTAAATGCGTATCAATTCATTTTCAAGATTAAATAAGTTAGAGAAAAATAAATCATAATGCTTATAAAACATTTGACCATGTTATTCAAAAGGCATGGAACAAAAATTAATAGAATAAAAAAGAAAAAAAATGAAATCCGTGGCAAATCCCTCGCAAGTTGCTAGGGATTCACCATGGAAAAACAAAACCCGTGGTAAATCCCTTGTAGTTTGCTAGGGATTTGCTACGAAAGTTATTTAATTTGATTAAAATGATATTCTGTGGCAAATCCATGACAGATTGCTAGGGATTTGCCACGGAAAATGTCTAAAAATTTAATATCTTTTTATCACTATTTTACTTAACATATTTTTTGAATGTTCTCAATGGTAGTATAGTTAATTACACTGATATTTCCAATTAGCTTTTGTTGTCAAAATAAAAAAAAAATTATATCATAGCTTTAAAAATTTTTATTTTAATACACACACACACACACATATATCGATACATAAAAATATTACATTCTATTTTAAATTCGTATCAATTCTTTTTCAAGACTAAATAAGTTAGAGGTAAACAAATCAAAATGTTTATAAAATATTTGACCATTTAATTAAAAATGTATGGAACACAAAATAAATATAATAAAAAATAAATTAGCGGCAAATCTCTCGTAATTTGCTAGGGATTTGCCACGAACGAACAACATCTATGGCAAATCCATGGCAACTTGCTAGGGATTTGCCATGGAAGATATTTAATTTAATTAAAATGGTATTCCATGGAAAATCTGTGGCAGATTGCTAGGGATTTGGCATCGAAAATGTTTAAAATTTTAATTTTTTTATCGCTATTTTGCCTAACATATTTTTTGTATGTTCTCAATGGTAGTATAGTTAATTACACTAATATTTCCAACGGCTTTTGTTGTAAAAAAAATTATATCATATCTTTAAAACTTTTTATTTTAATACACACACACACAAACACACACATCGATACACAAAAATATTACATTCTATTTTAAATTCGTATCAATTTCTTTTCAAGACTAAATATTAGAGGTAAACAAATCAAAATGTTTATAAAAAATTTGACCATTTAATTAAAAATGTATGGAACACAAAATAAATATAATAAAAAATAAATTAGCGGCAAATCTCTCATAATTTGCTAGGGATTTGCCACGAACGAACAACATCTATGGCAAATCCATGGCAACTTGCTAGGGATTTGCCATGGAAGATATTTAATTTAATTAAAATGGTATTCCATGGAAAATCTGTGGCAGATTGCTAGGGATTTGCCATCGAAAATGTTTAAAATTTTAATTTTTTTATCGCTATTTTGCCTAACATATTTTTTGTATGTTCTCAATGGTAGTATAGTTAATTACACTAATATTTCCAACGGCTTTTGTTGTAAAAAAAATTATATCATATCTTTAAAACTTTTTATTTTAATACACACACACACAAACACACACATCGATACACAAAAATATTACATTCTATTTTAAATTCGTATCAATTTCTTTTCAAGACTAAATATTAGAGGTAAACAAATCAAAATGTTTATAAAAAATTTGACCATTGAATTCAAAATGTATGGAATACAAAATAAATATAATAAAAATTAGAATAAAAAAATACATCCGTGGCAAATCCCTCACAATTTGTTAGGAAATTGGCATGAACGAACAACATTCATGGCAACTTGCAAGGGATTTACCATGAGATATTTAATTTAATTAAAATGGTATTCCGTTACAAATCTATGGCATATTGTTAGGGATTTGCCATGGAAAATGAATTAAAATTTAATTTCTTTTTATTGCTATTTTGCCTAATATATTTTTTGTATATTCTCAATGGTACTATAGTTAATTAAATTGATATTTCTAATGGCTTTTGTTCTCAAAATAAAAAATATATATATATATATCATATCTTTAAAACCTTTTTTTAATGCACACATATTTTTCGGTACACAAAAATTTTATATTCTATTTTAAATTTGTATCAATTCGTTTTCAAGACAAAAAAAGTTAGAGGTAAACAAATCAAAATGTTTATAAAGCATTCGACCATATAATTGAAAATGTATGGAATAAAAATTAATATAATAAAAATTAGAATAAAAAATAAATTTATGGCAAATCCCTTCCAATTTGCTAGGGGTTTGCCACGAATGAACAACATCCATGGCAAATCCGTGACAAATATGTGGCAACTTGATAGGGATTTGCCACGAAAGATATTTAATTTAATTAAAATAGTATTCCGTGGCAAATCCTTGGTAGATTGTTAGGGATTTGCCACGAAAAATGTCTAAAAATTTAATTTCTTTTTATCGCTATTTTGCCTAACAGATTTTTTTGTATATTCTCAATAGCAGTATAGTTAATTATACTGATATTTCCAATGGCTTTTGTTGTCAAATTAAAAAAAATTATATTATATCTTTAAAACTTTTTATTTTAATACACACATATTTTTTGATACATAAAAATATTACATTCTATTTTAAATTTGTATCAATTCCTTTTCAAGACTAAATAAGTAAGTGATAAACAAATCATAATGCTTATAAAACATTTGACCATGTTATTGGAAAGGTATGAACAAAAATGAATATAATAAAAAATAGAATAAAAAATAAAAAATTAGATCCATACCAAATCCCTCGCAGTTTGCCAGGGATTTTCCACGGAAGATAATTAATTTAATTAAAATGGTATTCCGTGGCAAATCCATGGAAGGTTGCTAGGGATGTGCCACGGAAAATGTCTACAAATTTAGTTTCTTTTTATCGCAATTTTGCCTAACATATTTTTTGTATATTCTCAATGGTAGTATAGTTAATTACATTGATATTTCTAATGGCTATTGTTGTCAATATATATATATATATATATATATATATATATCATAGCTTTAAAACTTTTTATTTTAATACACACAAATATTTTGATACACAAATATATTACATTTTATTTTAAATTCGTATCAATTCGTTTTCAAGACTAAATAAGTTAGAGATAAACAAATCATAATACTTACAAAACATTTGACCATGTTATTCAAAATGTATGGCACAAAAATTAATATAATAAAAAATAGAATAAAGAAGAAAAAAAATTAAATCCGGGTCAAATCCGTCGCAATTTGCTAGGGATTTGCCATGGAAGAATAAAAACTGTTGCAAATCCCTCGTAGTTTTCTAGGGATTTGCTACAGAAGATATTTAATTTAATTAGAATGGTATTTCGTAGCAAATCTGTGGTAGATTGTTAGGGATTTGCAACAGAAAATGTTTTAAATTTTAATTTTTTTAATCGCTATTTTTCCTAACATATTTTTTGTATATTCTCAATGGTGGTATAGTTAATTACATTGATATTTCCAATGGCTTTTGTTGTCAAGATAAAAAAAAATTATATCATATCTTTAAAACTTTTTATTTTAATACACACACACACACACACACACACACACACACACACATATATATATTTCGACACATAAAAATATTACATTCTATTTTAAATTCGTATAAATTCCTTTTCAAGATTAAATAAGTCAGAGATTAACAAATCATAATGCTTATAAAACAGTTGACCATGTTATTCAAAAGGTATGAAACAAAAATTAATATAATAAAAAAGTTAGAACAAAAATGAAAAAATAACTCCGTGGCAAATCCGTCACAATTTGCTAGGGATTTGCCACGAACAAAATAAATCCATGGCAAATCTCTCATACTTTGCTAGGGATTTGCTACAAATTTTCTTTAAATTTCATTTAAAAAAGTATTCCATGACAAATCCATGGCAATTTGCCATAGATTTTCCACAAAATATACCATGCATTTTGCTAGAGATCTGCGATGAAATTTTCAATATTTTTTTATTTTTCATTTATTAAAAAATATTATAAACTTTATTACAGACACTGTTCTGTCGCAAATCAGTGGCTAACTTTTTGTATATTTTTTTCTTCCTTTTTATTCTTTAGATTTGCGATGCAAAATCTCTTCACCGCTAGTTGCTACAGTTCTATCGCAATTCCATGGCAAATAGTGACGGATTTGCTATGGTTTTTCGTCCTTGGCAATTTGCTTCGGCTTGTGATTGTCCATGGCAAATCCATCTCAGATTGCCGCGAATGTTTTTCTGTGGCAAAATTCCATTGCAAATCCATAGTTTTCTTGTAGTGTTTTAACACTCTTTTTTTCAATCCCTTTTTAAATAAAACCCAGAGTGAAGAATAGTTCTGAAAATTAGTGAGCAAGAATCCATCATCATTCCCTATTTATACTTCAACACATAATCCACATTAATCCTCAAGAAACAAATGTCACAATATTTACTAATAGTAAACAAGATTAATTCATATTCTCAAGACTTAACCTATATTACACCAAATATATAAGTTTTCACAAAACCAAACTCAATCAAAGAAGTCTTAAACCAAATTCTAAGACGAAAAGAAAAACTAAAACAATACCACAATAGCCAAAAAATTGAAAAAATTAAACTTAAGTAAGAAAACACCATAAAAAATGACAAAAACTTGAAAAGAATAGTGCAAAACCTCTCCCTTACACTTATAATGGATATTGTCCTCAATGGCCAAAACATACATAAGAAAGCATAGCCAAAGGACTAAAATAACAAAAAGAAGAGAAGGTTATGCAATACTCCCTAAGGTATTGATGTACAAATCTTCATAAAATTGAGAAGAAAAGGAAGTTGAATCTAAGAAAATCTACAATCCAGGTTCGTGGCCATGTCCTTGGTTCGCTCCATGCTATCTACCAGGGCTGCCTCTAGAAATTTACTACCAGATAATACAAGGAAACCCTCATGTTCTTGCTACCTCCACTAGATATCCTCCAAGGTTTTCATGATGGTAGTCTATTGTATTCTCACTTGATCTATGCTTTTGCTTTACTTTTCATTCCATTGTGGTTGAGCTTCCATGAAATGCATTTGTTGCTCAAATGCTAGACTTGAGTCTTTCTAATCAAGAGTTGTTCCTCCCGTATTTGGTCATGAATAATTGTCAGATTTGCAAAGTTTATTCTAATCTCTGCTTGAAACTCCATTATAGAAGTAGGCCTTCCAATACTGGGTCTCTGTCTATGGGGCACCTTTACAGCAGGTAGGAAATGTTCACCAATTTTCTCTCTGACTTCCCTTGCTGTTATCCATCTCTCACCAGGTTCATCGTAACAATAGCCATAATTTATCGAAGTCTAATCAAATACGATGTCCCCGATGTAGATTGTGCAGGTATTTCCCCATTTGTGTTAACATGGAAATGCCTTAATACCTATTGAATTACCAAAGATAGAACAAAAGCTTTGGTGGAGTGGCTAGGAGCCATCATTTCATGCATAGAAGAAATCAAAATTGATGCCAACGGTAAAGATTGAGAGTGTATCATTTTGTGGACAACATAAATATCAATGACCCATGCCTCATTGATGGCACTAGCCCTAGGAGCAACATTAAAGCCCAAAAGATAAATGATTTAGTGCAATTGATGTGAGCACGAAATGGGGCTTAAAAACCTAACAACAAGCTAAAACAAGGCACCAAAATTAGTGATTTATGTGACTAAAATTTATAGAACAAAACACCCAATATTCAACAGCCTAAACTCTAGATTAATAAGAGCCTAGAACCCTAATATCTATGGTTTTGAATGTTCCAAATCAATCCCAAATATCCTTAAATCGTGATAGGAGCTAAGAACAAATAGAAGAGATGATTTAGGAACCCAACTTGGTTATTTGAAGAACATTAGAAGAGCACAAACTCTAAGACCCAACAAAGATAACTAGCTGAATTATCTAAAATAGATCAGAGACTAAATCCTTAGGATAGACTAACTCTTAAGAGAAGTCTTGATTGATTTGGAAAAAATCCAAGAGAAATCACCTCTCAAACTCTCTCAAGAAAGACTCTTGATTTCAAGATAAAAATGTCTAAATGTTAATGTTATCTTTACAAAAGTTATAATAGGGTATTTATAGACCCAATTTACTTTAGCTAATTATTAAGCAAAATTTAAAAATTAGGTGGCCTTAATACAAGTTTTCAGGCCTTGAAACTTTAGACAATTAATGGAATTAAAATTATATTACAAAAAATAAGACTTAAACTATTCAAAAGAAAGCTTGAAATGGTGGTCCGACATTTACCGGTTATGCCTGGGATGGAGAAGCTGGTGCCGACTTCTCCCGGGAATTCTAGCTGGTTCTCAACACCAACTAGTTGGTGCGGTTGGTGTGGGCTAGTTGACATTGGCCCTTCTCTGGATAGCTCTCTCGACGCTGCTTGATTTCTCTCTAATAGCTTTGTTTTCTTGTTATATCCTTGATGTTTTACAACTCAAATCTTGTTCTTAACCTAGATTGTTATCTTGGATGTCTTTTTGATCTTCCAAATGCATTTGAAGTTAAGTTTGTTTCCTCTTAAAGCTCCTTTGGATTGTATTCTTTTACTTGTTGCCCTTTAATCCTTGTTAAGTAATTGCTTAATCTTCCACAAGGATTAATATTCTTTTGATACTCCAATTGGCCTTTTTCTTATTATCCATTTCTTCAACTCTCATTTAGCACTTGATTTGTTAATTTTGTTGCCTTCAAAACCTCCTTAAAATCTTTTGAATATTGATTTTAATGAGTTAAAACTTAAGCTTCTTTTTCCCTTCTTTAAATGCTACCTTGTGCCTAAGGTGGTTCCCATTATTTCTCCTTTCTTTATCTTGATTCTTTCTCTAATTGACACCTACATAAAAATTCAAACAAAAATTTTTGTGTGAAAGTAAAATTTTAGATTTTTTGTCATTGACATGCTTTTTGTTTTCCCTCTTTACTACCCAAGCTTTGGCTCTCATTTTACCTCCACTGTTTTTATTCCTTTCAATGTTTTGTTTGTCACTCTGATGATTTTTCTTTAAGCTTAAGAAGGTTTCTCTCTTTTTATCTTTCTCATATTTTCTTTTCTCAATTTTACCTCCTTTATCCACATTTACCTTTCCTTCTCTCTCTTTTACCTCTTACTTTTGGTTTTGAGTCTTTTTTAGCTCCTTTTCTTTTCTCTTTTTCTTTTCTTTTTCTCTCAAAATATTTTGATCTCTCATAACGTCACTAAGGGAACAATAGAAGTAGAGTAAAACTCCTTCCCTCCTTGCTCATGGCATTGTGTATCACTTTTCTAATAAACACCCAAGGTCTTCCCAACAACAATTATCTAACATGCATGGGAATTACATCACAAATAACCTCATCTTTGTACTCTCCTACGTTAAATGCAACCTTAGCTTATTTGTTCACTTCACCTCACTACAATTATTTACCCATTGAAACTTGTAAGGTTCAAGATGCTTCATAGTTTCCATACCCAACTCTTCTACTAATGTAGTACTTATGCAATTAGTACAACTTCCCCCATCTATCATCGTACTATATGGCCTTTCATTGATAAGATATCTTGAGTAGAAAATATTGTCCCTTTGTGAATCATTCATACCCTCAACAATACTAACTCCGAAGACTCTACTAGCAACACTAATTAGAGAACTCGTTTGCCCAACCACTCTTCCTTATCCACTATCTACTTCTTCTTTAGGTTTTGTGGTTTCCTTGAATGGTTGTGCTCATGTTTCACTCTTCATAACCTTACCTTCTTCTTTGTTTTCTCCTGTTGCCTTTCTACTTCTTGTGTCAAGTGATTTACTTTATCCTGCTCATGCTCTTTTTTAACTCTTTAACTTAACAAATCTTGACCTTTAACTTCTTCTTCTAGCTTCTTATCTTTCTCAAATTTATGCAACTCATTTTGCTTATTCTTTTCAACTTTTTATTGTTGAGTTTTCCCTTGTTCTTCTTCTCCATTTTCTTCTTCTCTTTGCAAGTCATTTTCTAAAACTTAAGTGGTTAAATTTTCCTTGGTCTTTTCACTCAATGTAGTGGCTATTTCTTTATTGTTCCCAACTTTACCATCATTTTATTTGGCTTCAAATTCATCTTTTAGCTTCTCCTCATGTTTCTTCTCTTCACATTCAAGTGCTTTAATAATTTTGTTGCATGAAAATTTAAAGAAAATCAAAGGGCGATCAAGTGAGACGTGATGATGGCTACTACCATGCTCATAAGGAATCACAACACTTTTTTGCAAATTATTCCTTATTTCTTGATTATGAATTTAATATGTTATTTTTTTAATTTTCTAGGACTAATTATGTTGGAATGTATGCCTAAAACGTGCTATGTATCTCTGTATTTTGGATATTAATAAAATATTTCATTCATTAATAGTTGTTTATTTACATATATTTACACATTAAAGGTCTAAGTGTGTTAGTAAGTAATCTACGTGATTGAATCATACTTTCACAGTAAGGTGTAGATTATAGGTTGCTAGTACACCAGCGAAAATTGTTCTTGATCGATTGATGAAGCTTGACACTTTATCGAGGTTTAGATCATTACACTATAATTTTTAAATAAGGAATGGTTTACCTTTAATTAGTGAGTAGTCCTCTCATGCCAATACTATAAGCATATTTAGAATACATAGAATTTGACCACGTGATAATAATCTTTATAAAAGTACTACTATAATAAATAAACATTAGTTTATCGCTACTATTGTGTGGATGAGTACCTTAAGACTTAAGTATATGTTGGTGGTATGATGAAGATGGACTTGTACACTTTGATGTATGACAGGTAAGGTCATACCGCAATGACAATAACATTATACATTGTGTGTATGACTCTAGTTAATTAAGATGGACTTATATAATAAAGTTTCTATACTTCCCTTATTGAAGATATTACCCCCTTGTGATTGTCCAGAATAATCTAAATAAACTAGGGCCTTGGGAAATATGAGTATTTATATATGCTTTTGGGTAGCTCCTTGTGATAAGTGAGTACATATTAGAAGTCATAGATTATCGGATTAGATATCAAAGGATGGTAGATATAATTGAGAAATGTGTTAGTATATTTATTCTATCTTAATAATAGGTATTACGTGGAGAGGCATTTTTATCATTAAACTTGTAGGTCAAAAACACTGCACTTGCAATATTATTCTTAGGGTCATATTTCCATATGGTAATAAATAGAATATTTAAAATGATAAAAATACGGCTATTTGTTAGCAAAGGTATTTTAGTCATTTTAGTAGCTAAGAATAATACGTCTTTTGGTCCCCAAAATAGCTCAAGTAACCTTAAGTAAATTTATTTATTATATGGACTTATTGGGTGAAATTGCTATTAGAAGAATTATTCTAAGAGTTCAATTAATTATTTATTTGAGTTAGAATAATTTATTGGTCTAATTAAATTAAATTAGTTTATTAATTAATTATTTTGGATAATTTTATGTTGGGCCTAAGTGGATCAATTAATTAATAAGAGAGTTATCTAATCAATTCTGGGCTGATAAAGGAAAAACCCTGGCCCACGAAGGTTAAAGAGAGGCCGTTATTTGTTTTAGGAAACAAGGTAGCCACCATATGTGTATTTAAAAGGAAAAAGGAAGTGAAGATGTGTTGTTGTTTTATTTTAAAATTGTGCATGCTACTTTTAACTCCGGGTTTACGTAGGAAACAAAAAAATAGCCGTTGTTCTTTCTCATTCTTTCTTGGTTTTCTTTTTCCTTTAAACATTAGCTCTTCCTTATTCTTCCATTTTATTCATCTTAATTCTACTTTTATTGGTAGTAGTCTATAGAGGTTTGAAAATACTCTAGAAAGCCAAGACTTAGCAAACGTAGTACGTGTTAGATGCGAAAGAGCCGACAGTTAGCTAAAATTCTCGTGGAACAAGTAAACATTTCAATACAAGAAGCTCTGTTGAGCCCGAATCCAACACCGGTTATTCAATCTAAATGTCCCAAAAGTAAGTATTTCTAGACTTTGATTCGGGAAAAATTTTAAATTTGCAAATTTAAATGCGACCAAGCTATGGACAAGCATTGTCCAAGGAAAGACAAGTTTTGGAGCAAGAAAGGCCGGTTTGAGGCGGGCTAATTGGAATTGTAATTCAGGTTGAAATGTTGGACTGGATCACTATATGGAGCCACTTTTTTTTCCTTATTTCTTTGTAACTTATTTTTTCTTTTGGGTCTCATAACATACGAGGTTCTTTTTCTTATAATGGTTTATTTATGTTGATAAATAATTTTGCATGAAAATGGTTAGTAAAGGGAGAACCACATTAGGATTAAATAAAATTATTTTAATTTTATTATTATGATGTTCAATCCATTATTTGATTACATAAGAATTAAAGGATAGAAATAATATGTAAAAAATTATTTTTAGAGCATGGCTATTTTATTTAGTTTTGTGATTAAATGTACAAATTTTTGAGAAATTAATTTTTTATCTAGATAAAACAATTAGGAAAAACGGTTTAAAATGGAACTTAGAATTTACAATAAAATTCATGATTTTTTCTTCCTAAGGGTTTTATCCTTGACATGGAGAATATTTTGAATTTAATTATTTTAAATATAGTTCTTAGAAAATGGTTTTAACTTAAGAATTCATGGTTTATTCTCTTAAAGGATTTTATCCTTGAAAAAGAGAATAATGGTTGAATTTTTGGATTTTTACTAAAAATTTAATGAAAATAAAAATTATTTTTAAAGAATGTTTTTTCTCAAAAGCTTATTTTCTCAAAAGATCAAGTAGGAGAGGAGTTCCAACGGCCCTTCCAACTTCTATCATGGATTCCTATTATATATTGTGGTTATCCTCGTATCATTCTGAGCATGACCCTTTTTAGAATAGATTTTTACGAGAATCTAGAACAAACAAAGAAATTATAATTAAAGTCCAGAACATATGTTAGTATCGGCCAACCTATGTTAAAGGTATTAACATTAGATTACCCGTAGGTAATAAGAGTATTGGCCATCCTATCGATGGAACTATTTCTGGATCATTACCTATTAAGGAAGTTTAATTAGTGATATTTATACACTTAACTTAGAAAATTATTAACCTTCCTACGAAGCTCTGTTAATTTTTCTAAAAGCTAAAATTTTCATATTTTTTATAATAGTTTTAATAGGTTAACTATATCATGAATATAATATGATGTTTATGAGGGAGACGGAAACAGGGAAGCATGCACGGTTTAAAAAATGGAGAGAAAAATAAACCGCAAGCCTTAAAGGCCATACGGAAGCGTGAAGATCATACATTTGCGCACCTTAACCCTTCTAGGTTGAGTAGGAGTGGATTGAACGACTGGAATCGCCTCGCTTCGCCCACTTGAAGAAGCTTCTGGTGAACACCCGCTAGTCTCCTACTTCACCTTGTTTGCATCAACGCCAAGCTTTCCAACTCTTGGAATATTCCTCTGCCTATACTCTAGTCGGTGAACACTATGGTGAAGAGGAACAGTCTCAATTCCCCTTGGTTCACTTGCTATTAGTTAGCAAAGTCCAAGAAGAACAACAAGAAAAGGGAGACGTGAGAGAGAGAGCAGAGAGAGAGATGTGAATTCTCTGTAAGGTTAGGGAGATTAGGGTTTATTTTCTACCAGAGACTAGTTTATTAGTTAGCCAAAAATGGGTTTCTCATTATCTGATAAACATATCCCCGGGATTTCAAAACACCCGGATGTTATCCTGAGAATCAGTTTGGCCTAACCCTAAACTCCTCTTAACCGTATCTGAAAAAAACCCTAAGGTCCAAGCTATTGGGCCAAAATAATATTTATTATTTCTCTTGGACCCAAAAGGCCCAAAATAATAAACATTAATTACTTATTTCCTGGGCTTATATAAACAACCCAATAAATAATTAATGAGTCCAAATGAACCATAATAATTAATCTTTAATTATTTATTTCTTGGGCCTATTTAAATAACCTAATAAATAATTAAACATTAATTATTTCCCCTAGTTTAAGCCCAGGTTAATTTCTTAATTATTCATACTGGACCTAGGCCTTGAATAATTAATTAACCAATTAAACTAGATAATTAAATTTCTCTCAACTCATATTTTAATTTATTTATTTATTTTATTCCAGTTCAATAATAAATTAGACTTTCTGAATAAAATAAAATAAAATAAAATCGTCTTCAATTGAGACCAATTCCTCAACTCAAAATTAGTTAGGACTTACGGGCTATTCCGAGGACCAAAAAGACACATCGCCTTGGCTACTAAAATGACCAAAATACCCCTGCTATATAAATAGTTGTATTTTGCATTTTAAATATTTCCTAATATCACCATAAGGAAATATTGACCCCAAGGACAATGCAACATTAGCAAAGCCTCCGACCTATAGGTGAAATGATTAAAATACCCCTCTACACATCACCGTACATTTAGAGAGGAAGAAGTGTACTAACACCCCTCTAAATGACATCTACCATCCTTAGGCTTCTAGTCCAATGATCCACGACTTCTTGGAGTGTCTCTGCTTTGCAAGGGAGCTACCCTAAAGCAAACATCCAAGTCATGTTTCTCAGGGCCCTGGACATTTTAGACCATTCAGACAACCACAAGGGGCGATATAGTGCAGAACCTATCTTGTACAAGTCTGTCTTAACTAACTAGTCACACATACCCAACATGCAAGTATATTGGCCCTACGATAGAACCTCAACTATAGCAAATCAAAGTATATGCTTCCAGCTTCGCCAGACCACCAACTCATACTCAAGTCGTAAAGTACTAGTCCATGCTATAGTGGTAGTAGTCTAGGTTTCTATCATATAGTACTTTTAGAAACCACTGCTACAGGTCCTATCGTACGTATTCGAAATACGCTTATGTCATGAAGTGAGTGGACTACTCACTGGCTAAAGGTAAGCTATTCCCCATTCTCAGCTAACTGGACCTAGTACTCTTCAGTAGAATAGAGTAGCTGAGAGAAGAAATAGAACTTTGATGGAGATAGTCAGAAGCATGACGAGTCATGTAACTCTTTTTATTTTATTTTATTTTTGGGTATATGCTCTGGAAACAACAGTATATATTTTAAACCTGGTGCCTTCCAAGTTAATGCCTAGCACACCTTATCAAATGTGGACTGGACGCAAGCCCAGTATTAATCATTTTATAGTATGGGATTGTCTAACTTATGTACTAACTAAAGAAAATAAGTTATACCAAAGGTCAGAATTGTGCTATTTTGTAAGGTATCCAAAAGGAATAAGGGATGCATACTTTTATCATTTATAAGAGTAAAAAATACTTGTGAGTACTTATACTAGATACTTGAAGGATAAACAAAGTATGTCCATTAAGGTTTCGAGTAAGGTGGAATTGGAAGAGAAGTTGATTGACACTTTAACTTCTAGTATCATAATTAATGAACTAGAAAAGATATACTAGATATTCATATACAGATTGAGCTATGTCATAGTGGAAGGATATCTAGAGTTCTATAAAAATGGACTGGAGAGGCCCTTGAGGTAGTCTCCAACTATTAGGAACAAGATTTTTCTAGATATGATGAGGCCATTATTGATGTTGATACAGACAAATGGCAAATAGCAATGAATATCAAGATTGAGTTTATGTATCTCAATCACGTTTAAGATCTAGTCACTGCACTTGAAAGGATTAAACCCATAGAATGCAAGTAGGTATAGAAGAGAAAGAGAGGTGTAGATAGAAAGGTAGAAACTTATAAAGTAAGGCTAGTTGCAAAAGGTTATACTTAGAAAGAAAAGATCGATTATGAGGGGACTTTTTTTCCTGTTGCCATGCTTATGTTCATTCACATTCTCTTAGCCATAGCATGTCACTATTACTATAAAATATGATAAATAGATGTTAAGACAACTTTTCTAAATAGCTATCTTAGCAAAGATAGCTATATGACCCAACTTGAAGGTTTCATTGCGAAAGGCTAAGAACAAATGGTCTGCAAGCTTAAAAAGTCCATTTATGGACTTAAGCAACCATTGCGTGAATAGAACATACATTTTAATGAGGCTATAAAGTCTTATGGTTTCATATAAAACGTAGATGAACCATGTGTTTATAGGAAGTCAGATGGAAACAATGTGTTCTTTATAGTACTCTATGTAAATGACATTCTACTTATTAATAATGATGTAGGGATATTGTCATCTATAAAGGTTTGACTATCAAATCAATTTAGCATAACGGATATAAGAGAAGCTAGCTACATTTTTGGTATAAAGCTTCTTAGAGATAGGAAGCAAAGAATGTTAGACTTATCCCAATCTACTTATATCGATAAGATATTGGCCAAGTTTAGAAAGATCAATATAAAGGGGCAATCATACCCTTTAAGTATGGATTAACTTTATCTTCCAAGTAATATCCTAAGACACAGAAAGAAAAGAAAGGATGAGTAAAATTCCCTATGCTCCGGTAGTGGGAAGTCTCACGTATACCATTTTTTGTATAAGGCCAGATATATGCTTTATTGTAGGTATGGTTAGCAGATATCACTTAAACCCAGGGAAATAACATTGGCAAGCTATAAAAGCATATACTCAAGTACCTGAAGGAAACAAGGGATTATATGCTTGTCTATAAAGCTGATGAACTGATTCCTACTAGTTACACTAACTCAGACTTCCAGGTGGATAAAGATGAAAGAAAATCCACTAATGGATATGTTTTCAGTTTGTCTAGAGAGTCTATTTCATGGAAGAGTGTTAAGCATTCTTACATTACTAATTACACATGGAAGTCGAGTATGTGGCAGTTTCAGAAGTTTCAATAGAAGCAATTAGGCTCTAGAAGTTACTCACAGAATATGGAGTTATGCCATACATAGACAAGCCCTTACAATATATTGTGACACTTCTGGAGTTATGTCACAATGTAAAGAATCAAGGAAGAATAGGAAAGGCAAGCACATTGAGAGGAAGTATCACCTGATCCGGAAGTTCATCTAAAAATACAAAATAATGATTGATCAGATTTCCTCTACAAACAATCTGGCTTACATATTACCAAGCTTTTGACGGGAAATTGTTCTGAAGACATTTGAATGTCAAAAAGGTAGGCATCTATGGACTCTCATGGTCAATTGTGTGCAAGTAAGAGATTGTTGGAATGTATACCCAAAATATATTATGTATCTCTGTATTTTGAAAATTAATAAAATATTTTATTCATCAATAGTTATTTGTTTATATATATTTGAATATTAAAAGTCCAAATGTGTTAGTAAATAATCTAAGTGATTGGGTCGTACTTTCATAGTAAGGTGTAGATTCTTAGTTATTAACATACAAGTGAAAATTGTTTCTGATCGATTAATGAAATTGAGCATTTTATCAAGGTTTAGATAATTATGCTATGATTTCTAATTGGGGAACAGTTTACTTTTAACCAATGAGTAGTCCTCTCATACCAATAGTGTGAGCATTTTTAGAATACGTAGAATTAGACCATGTGATAATAATCTTTGTAAAAGTACTATAATAAATAAAGATTAATTTATCGCCGCTGCTGCATGAACGAATACCCTAAAACTTGAGTATACATTTGTAGTCTAATGAAGTGGGACTTGTGTGCTTTGATATATGAGAAGTAAGGTCTTCTCGCAAGGCCAATAACTTTATACGTTGGGTATATAACTCTAGTTAATTAAGATGGACTTATATAATAAAGTTTCTATACTTCACTTAGTGAACATATACTCCTTTGTGATTATTCGGGATAATCTAAATAAAGCAAGGCCCTAGGAAATGTGACTAAGTATTTATACTTCTGGATAGCTCTCAGTGATAAGTAAGTACGTACTGAAAGTTATGGATTATCGGATTAAATATCAAAGGATGATAGATGTCATTGAGAAATGTATTAGTACATTTATTCTATCTCAATAATGGGTGTTATGTAGAGGAGTATTTTCATTATTACACCTGTAGATCGAAGACACTGTATTTGCAATATTATTCTTGGGGTCATATTTCCATATGATGATAAATGAAATATTTGAAATGATAAAATACTACAATTTATTACCAATGGTATTTTGGTCATTTTGGTAACTAATAATAATATGTCTTTTGGTCCCCAGAATAACTCAAGTAACCTTAAGTAAATTTATTTATTATATGGGCTTATTGGTAAAATTAATTTTGGAAGAATTATTTTAATAGTCTAATTAATTATTTATTTAGGTTAATATAACTTATTAGGCCAATTTAATTAAATTGGTTTATTAATTAATTATTTGGGTAATTTTATATTAGGCCCAAGTGAATCAATTAATCAATAAAAGAGCTATCTAATCAATCTTGAGCTGATGAAGGTTTAACCTCAGCCTATCAGGGTTAAAAAGAGGTGGCTACTTGTTTTAGGAAATAAGGTAGCTGCCACATATGTATTTAAAAGGAAAAAGGAAAAAGGAAATGAAGGTGTGTTGTTGTTTTGTTTTAGAATTGTGCATGCTACTGTGAACTCTGGGTTTACGTAGGAAAAAAAACTTCGTTGTTCTTTCTCATTCTTCCTTGGTTTTCTTTTTTCCTTTAAACATTAGCTCTCCCTTACTCTTCCATTATATTCGTCCTCATTCTATTTTTACTGGTAGTAGTCCACAGAGGTTTGAAAATACTCTAGAAAGCCAAGACTTAGCAAATGTGGTACGTGTTAGATGTGAACGAGTCGACGATTAGCTAAAATTCTCATGGAACAAGTGAACATTTCAATACAAGAAGCTCTGTCGAACCCGAATTCGACACTAGTTATTCAATCTAAACGTTTCAAAAGTAAGTATTTCTAGACTTTGGCTCTGAAAAAAATTTAAATTTGCAAACTTTCACTGCATTTTTATTTTCCTGCAATTCTTTAAATTAAAGGTAGAATGGAAAATACTACCTAAGTCTGAGTAGATAAGATCTTTTAGCACTTGTTTGGTCCTAATTCAAATGGTTGTGTTAGGTGTAGGTGGAAAGGGCCAATACCAACATCAGTCAGTCAATCATCCAACTATTTTAGAGTGTTAAGAAAGTTATCAAGGTTGACAAGTTATGTATATCAAAGCTTGAAGCCACCATGGAAGCAATATCTCACAGATTTTATGGAAGTGCACTTGACACAACTCCTTTACCTCCATCTAGTGCATCTATGACATCTTCTGGTATTGGTTCTACATCTCGACCCTATGGACTATTTGATACTGAGGATGTTGCCAATCAGGATTGACATATTTCATTTAGCTGCTGTTGTATATGAATATTACTTGTGATCAATACATTCTATTTCTTACTTTTTTACTTTAGCTTGTTTATATTTCACTTCTTCTTGAGCAAATTATGGTTGATTTATGGTTTGATTATTCATGAATTTGTTGTTGCGGAGATTGTGTTTATGGTTTGATTAGTGTTGGCTTTGTTGAATATATTTAAATGGTTTGATCATGTTTCTGGTTTGATTGCATTTAAATTTTGGCTTGATTGGTTTTAAATTGCATGTGGATAGAGCTCAAATAGCTAAATTAGTGGGAAAAAAAAAAACAAATACGATGGTCAAAACCGTTATAATTGATGCTAAAAAATGATGGTTAATGTGACTGGACTTGGGTGTAACAATCATACAAAAACTAATCATATTCTCAATCAAGTTTAAATTAAAACGTTCAACCCAAATCACACATATGAGCAAGCGTACTAATCATTAACCGAGCATAGGGTTCAAACGAGTGTCGATCCTCTAGAAACAAGTAGACATTAATCACTTTTCTTTCATTGTTTAACCAACTCGATAAAGCAAAAAATAAATAAAAATAAAAATAAATATATATATATATATATGTGTGTGTGTGTGTGTGTGTGTGTGTGTGTGTGTGTGTGTGTCAAGGATGTAGAATTATGTAACTCAAGCTATTGTGTAGACAAACATGATCTTAAAGAACTCAACCATTATCATAACTAATTATTCCATTGGCATCATGAAGGATTAAGATAGATTCATTTCTTTTTCAATCCATGAATCCCTATCTACTAAGTAACTTAGTATCACATATTCTGTCTCAACCAATCTTACCCAAAAGATGTATTAAACATAATCCTTGATTAAATTTTCATATTCTAGCAAACTTAAAACATGAAATTAACCAATGAATCTATATTCTGATAGACATCAATTAACCTTTAATTACCAGTTCTTAGCAATTAACCCATTTTTCAAGTAAGTTAAAAGACAACAAATATGAAACTAATGAATTGAAACCACCATCAACCCCCTTTTCAAGCAAGTCAATAGAAAGTAACAATCAACCAATCTCGTAATGAGTACAAGTAATTAAATACTAAGAAGAACAATCAATTAATCAAAAGATCAAATAACTCTAAATATCATGAATATCTAAAATAATGTCAAATTACAATAAAACAATTAACATATCATTGTTCAAGACAAAGAAAACAACGTAAAAGAAAGCACTCATAGACAAGCCTCTTTCTTCTTCCCTTGAAGACCTTCTTGCACAACCCTCCTTGAATTAAAGAATTCCTCCTTTGATTGAGTAATTTTCTATGATGATCAATGAATTCTCTCTTTTTCCCTTGTGTTTTTCATCTATTTATAGGCTTAGGAAGTACCTAAACTCATAGGTACAGAGATCTTAGCCGAGTAAAAGCTAGAAAATACTAAAACTCCGTAGATTACCAAAAACCGCGTAGCAAAAATCAAGCACCACCTTATCTTCAGGGCACAGCCGGTGCCACCTTTGCTCTCGGAGCCGGCGTCGATTGTGTTCTACTTCTCTACTTATTTGTCGATTTTTTCTCGAATTTTGCAAAATGAAGACCAGAATGCAATTGGCACCGCCTTGACTCTTGGAGCCTACACCGGTTCCCCTTTGTTCCACTTTGTTTTGACAATTTTTCGTCGCTTTGAAGTTCGTGTAATCCAGTGCGTGGCTGCCGCCGGTTCTAGAGCCCTAGCCGGCACTGCCTCTCCTCTGTTCTACAACGTTTTTGTTTCGTTTTACCCTAAAATTTTGAAATAATGAACAAAACACCTTTCCAAGAGTAAAATTTCAAATATGAAGGAATATGACTAGTTATTGAACAAAATATATCACAAAAGATCTTTAAATAACAAGGAAAAACATGAATAATTTAGCCCCTATCATATTCCCCCACACTTAGCTCTTTGCTTGTCCTCAAGCAAAGTATCAAGAACAAGTAGGAAAACACAAAGTTAAATTAATCACTCAATCAATTTCCAAACCATATCTTCAATGCTTTCTTCATTCAAGAACATAAAATACATGATACTACATCTTTCACAACCAATGCAAGACTCGTGTAAGTGATAAATGACTCAGTAGAACTATCAAAATACTTCACAATATTCTCAAACCATTGGAAAGAATTTAGTTCAAAAAGAATATGCATTCCATAGGCTTACTCTTCATACACCCTCTTCACTAATCTGAGACATATCATGATTCTACTTAGATCAAGTAGGACTTTTAAACTTGTAATGTAAGGCAAACGACTTGTAATGTAGCTTATCAAACGAAGGATATAGGAGAATCAAAAGTCAAAGAAACTGAGAGTTCGCAAGAAAATGATAAACAAAATGAATAAATAATTTCCAACTCTTCTTGCTCTCCTATTCCAATAATCAATCAAACCACCAGAATGTAGCCGGCACCGGTTCCCCTCTGTTCCGTTCTATTTTGACAATTTTTCGTCGCTTCGAAGTTCGTGTTATCCAGTGCATGGCCGGCGCCGGTTCTAGAGCCCTAGCTGGGACCACCTCTCCTCTGTTCTGCGACGTTTTTGTTTCGTTTTACTTTTAAAATCTAAAATAATGAACAAAACACCTTTCCAAGGGTAAAATCTCAAATATGAAGGAATATGACTAGTTATTGAACAAAATATATTATAAAAGAACCTCAAATAACTAAGAAAAACATGACTAATTTATCCCCTACAATGGTTCCAAATGTCATACTAAAAACTACAAATATGATGGCTTCTAACATTCATATTTGTAATTGGCTCAGGCAATAGTAAAAAACTATAACAATTAGTTGGAACAACTAATATGACCGATTACGGAAAATAGTATTTGTTATTTGCTCAAGCAATAGAGAAAACCCACCGCAATTAATAAATCAACAATTATGACAGCTTGGACAGTCATATTTGTTATTAGCTCAAGCGACGGTCAAAAACTGTCACAATTATTAAGGACAAATAAGATGGTTCAAAACAATCATATTCTCTATAGACATATATGACGGTTAGGACCATTGTATTTGTGTTGCAAATGTGAAGATTTTTCTGTTAGATATGAAGATTTATTTCACTGTTATTTTCTAATATCCACAATAAACTTATATGACATTTTTGCATGGTCGTCATAATTGACCATCGTATGAAATAAATCCAACAGTTTGTTAGCCGCTATTTTGTAAAAATGATGGACTTTCTTACGTGGTGGGTTAACCATTGTTGAACCATCATATAAAGTAAATATGATTGTTTATACCTTAAATATAACAATTACTTGAACTTGATCGTCATATTTGGTCCTATTTCTAATAGTGCTCTTCCCATTTGATTTAGCACTCTATATTCATTCTCATAACCTTCCTCATCCAAATTATTCAAGCTCTCATAATTCTCCTCAAATCCCTACTTATTTTTAGCACTTCTTCTATATCTACTTCTTCTTAGATTGGACTGTGAAACCCTACCTAAAGCCTACCCTAGAGTAAGGGGGTTATGATGCATATCATGTCATCATGCATAAAATATACCTTTTGAATAATTTTGTGTACCTTAGAATTGTGGTTTATAGGTTAAATGATTTATTTGTGCTTGTTGGGTAGAAAGGGTAAACATATAATTTTGCTTGAGGTCAAAATAGGAAGATGACTTGAGGTTTAGATAAGAAGAATATTTGGTTGAGAAAATAAGAACAAGAATTAATGTGGTTAAGTGGTTAGAGCTTTGTGATTTAATCTCTAAGGTCTTGAGTTCAAATCCCATCACTTAAATTTTATTCATATTTATCTTAGCCATGTTCGAATTTTTGTTTTCCTTACATTCCTTAAAAGTAGGAGTGTTGTCTTAAGGAAGACATAATGGTAATGTTTTGACCATGTGGTCTTGTCTTAAAAAGAATTTTAGAAGAATTCTTGTCCCCTTTAATTTTGCTAGCTTTGTCCTAACATTTTTGAAATTTAAACTACTCTTAATTCTTTAATCCATTTTTAATTAAAAACAATTCTGAGATAATTCCCTAAGCTTAGAATTCGAAAATTCCAGCTCTTGTGGGATAGAGATGGCCGAAAGTAATGAGGGAAAATAGATAGAGGTTCTAAGAAAAAACACCATAGATATTCCTTCAAAACTCCATCTTAATCTTGTTCATGTTTTGGTAAAAAAAATCTAGAAAATTTTCCAGATTTCCTTCAAGGCTATTTTCAAAAATTTCTACAAGTTTTCCTACCTAATTTTTGCAAGAAAACCAATCATTTTATGTGAGGATGAAGGTTGGAAATTCTTTGAATTTTCAGAGCTGTACAAACAATCCCAAACCAGATTTTTTTTCAGCAAACTAGCAACATTGAATATGAACTTGAAGCCACTCATTAGAACATATGAACAGCTGGAAATTTCTCTATTTTTATTCAAGATAAAGTCTGGAAAACCACCATTAAAAGACCTTCAAACACCCTTAAAATCCGGCTGCAAAATCGTGCCAAAGAGGACCGAAAATTCTGCACCAAAACCATTCCAATTCCAAGTGTTCTTGAGCTTCAATTCCAGAAAATTTTCCAACTTTGTCTCTTCATGGCTATGGCCGAAATTCTTTAGCAAACCTTACTGAATTTCGAACCTTGTACAGACATGAACTGAATATCTTGGCTTCCCTATGAACCTTGAGTAATAAGACTCCATTATCATACCTCAAAAAGCTCCTATTATCACTCTATCCAAAACTTGTTCAAACTTCAAATTAAATTCCAGATTTTGTTCCATTAAAACACTCCTTAGCTAAGTGATAAAACCAAAAAATCATCTGCCATTTCATGATCATTTTTGGCCAGCCTTAAGTCTAAACAACTCTCCATCCTTTGGTTGAAACATAGCTAATTCAGCAATACACCATTGAAGAACAAGAAACTTTCAAAGAGCAAACACCATTAAACCAATCCTATACCTCGAACAACTCCACCTTTTTCTCCATTTGAATTTTAAAAATATATAAAACTCTCTCTCTCATTCTTGGATAGCTGAAAGCTCCTTCTATTCTAAGCCATTCAACCATCACAATCCCCAAAACCCTCGAAATTCATCTTCTCTCAAACTCTCTCAAAAGAATACCAAGAACACACACTTCACATCTTCAAGCCAAAACCACTCCTAAACACCTCCAATCACTCCCAAACTCTTTAGATTATCAAGATTCAACCTATATTCTTCATTTATGCACTTTATAACACCAAAACACACAAAGTTGAATTTCCAAATGGATCAAACCAACATTTTTTGTTGAAAATTCGAAGAACATCAAAAAGGTAAAATAAAAACAATCTCCTTGTTCTTCTTCTTTTATTCAACTTCTAATATGCTTTTCTATTCTCATTCATTCCTCTCTCACACTTTCTCTCTCTCTTGGCCGAAATGGTGATGATCAACCATGGGCTATTTTCAGACCACTAAAGGCCATCAAGCACTCGAGGATCTTCACTAACTAAGGAGAATCCTTCATCAAACGAACATCAATCAAGTATTTCTTAATCTCCCTTTTTAATTTTCGGAATCAAGACCCCTAGATGTTGATAGGTTGATTGAATCAAAGTAGGGGTTGAGAATATGTATGTGGATGAAGAGGATGGAGTTAAGACATGAGAATGGGAATGAATATTAAGCCTTGTGGATTTTACTTTAGAATCACTATATGTTCATCATGATTAATGAGATGTAGGGATGTTTTGATGCATGTAAGATATTATGACACCATTGTTGATTAGGCTTTCATGGTATTATTTTTTAATTAAGCCATAGATAATATTATGCCTAGTAGAAGATCATCCATGTTGTAGTATATGTTAATTCAAGTCTATGTTCATGGATAGATTAACATGTTATTTATTATGTGAGAAAATGTTCATGGATCCTCTTTAACAATAGGAAATCATTTGTAAGAACTATTTTTAATTAATTCTAAAATTATTTTTACTATTAATTTACTTAGTACTATTATTCAATTTAATCTACAAATCCGAAAAGCATCATGTACATTTGAAATAGAAGATTATTTTAAAATATTATTATTTTATTAGTTAAATAAATAAAATCCTTTTATTAAAAATAAATAATAAATTATTGAGATTAATTAATATCAAATGACTTTGTAGACCATAGTAATAATATTAGTTAGTCTTACTAAAACTCATAAATATTATTTATAATAAAATTTATTCATTATTTATTAATTTAAAATTAAGTGTAATTCATTTATTATTAATTTTATTGGTTGTTTATTATCTATTAAGTATCAATTAAAATTAGGTATAATTTATTATTTATAGTAACACCATTTAAATATTACTATTTATCAATGTTATTTAGGATTTATTATTATCCAATATTTAACACTAGTTTTATTTATTAGCAATATTACTCATTATTTATTATTTGAAACTATAACTTATTATTATTTATTTTATAACACCCATTTATTTTAACTTATCAAGCTAGTTTTATTTTATGAAATACTTTATCAACTAGTTTTAAAGATTAAGACATAGCAGTCATGGTTAGTTATTGATGTAGCTAGTTGAACTAGAAATTATCTATTTAAGGCAAATGTGGTGTGGATGTTGTCTTATACCCTATATTTACCTCATGCAAGAATAGGTTGCCTTGAACTTTCTTGGAAGGTTACTGTATCATGGAAAAGCAAGAGATCAAGTAAGTCCTTACATAAAAGATGTTTGTGAACAAATACTTTTCTACAAGTCAAATGCACTGATTGTCGTGGAAGATGTATATTGAGATGCAATTATGGACAATATATTCCTTCTGCTAAAGTAAAATAATTTTTGTCAAGCAAACAATTTTCCGAGCAAAACAATAAATTTTTCTTAAACAATATTTTTATCTAAAGTTGTTTGAAAACCATAATTGCTACTTCAAAGAAAGCTCTTCATTGATTTTACATTTTCCAAGTGGAATAAAAATAACGTTGAGTATTCAATAAGGGTAGACTACTAGGACTAGTCTTTGAAGGGTTGGATAAGTCTCTTAGTAGGAAGCCACCTTTGAGGGGTGAACCCTACTTAGACAAGATGACAGTTCTTGTTGGTCAGGCCGGTCCGAGCTAGCAGTACAGTTCAGGTGGACTGTTTATTTTCGGAGTGGACATCTGGTATGTTTAGGTGTAGAGATGGAGGAGTATCTCACCCGGTAGGCCGTACACCCACCTTGTATTAGCATGCACAAAGTGTGGCATCCTGATCATTCTCTCGTCATGGTGTACAAAGTGTGGCATCCTGACCGTTCTCTTAACGTGGTGCACAAAGTGTGGTGTCATGTCCATTCATGATGCATGACTTCATAGACAACTTTATTAGAGTGATTATTTCTTTTTAAAGTTGAGTATTTTTACTTTACAAATGCTAATAAAACACCACTCAGTATTCAAAGATAAATTTTTGGGCTTACAGACTTTTTATTATGACTTGTTCAAAACTTGCATACATGAACTGTTTTACTTGAAATACCATTAGCACACATAGGATTTACTGGAAAATATTTCTCACACCTTTTATATCATGTCTTCAGGTAGATCCTTCTTGGAATGTCGATTTACTTATGCTGCCGTGAGCTTAGAAGATTTATCCTGATGTATTTATTTATTAGAGATTTGGTTCCAATCTATTCATTTCAAGACTTGTAAAAGTATTGTTTTGGGATTGTAATAAGTCCATTATTAAGTTATTTCCTTGTATATTTTCTATTACCTAATTATAAAAACCCCTTGCCCTAAGGATGGGGTGACATCCCCGCCCCTTTTAGGTTACGTAGGTAGAGGGGTGTTGCATGGACAACTTATAATAATCATGCTTTCTATTTTGAATCTCTTTACAGAATTAAGTAGAATTAGTTTTTTTAGCTTTGATCGCCTTCCCATAACCCAAAAACTCATGTCTTTTCTTTGCTTTACTATAGTTTGTTGAAAGGATTCAAAGGCATTTTCCATGTCAAATGAACTTCCATAAGCTATAATGTGATCATTTTAAGCGAGAATAACTTGCAAAAATTGAATAGAAACACAAGGAATGGTCCTTACTATCTTTCATGTTTAGCACTCAATTTGATTGAAAAATCAACACTCGAGTATACTCTCTTTTAGCTTTGTTAACATTGAGCTCACACTCTTGCCTTTTTCCCAATCCTCAAATCTCTGTCTTTTTCCACAAAAATCTCCCCAAATACTTAGAAATTAGTCCAATTAGACAAGTTAACTTATCTTCTAAGGATAAATAATTGGTGGTTTTAGATATAAGTCAACAATAAATAGATTGGCAACAAAGGACAAGCATTCAATTAAGAGATCAATAAATTGAACAGTTCAACAATATCAATTCACAAGTAGATAGAGTGAATGAAGAAAATTAATCAAATTGGATAAAGAAAAGCACAGATCAAAGAAACATAATATTCTAAAGAAAGGAACATATTGATCATAAATTTCATTAAATAAGAACAACATGATTATCAACTAAAATGGATAAATGGATCATGTAATTTAACAATGAAACATGAATTCAAGATAGACATCAACAGTGGAACATGATCTCAAGAGTATTGTTCATTGCAAAAGCTACAAATTAACTCATATGATTTATCAAACAGACGAAGTACTAAAATACATAACCCAAATTTTCTTAAATTTTCAAGATTTTTGGGCCACAATTATGCACAATTCACAAAAGAATATCATCCTCTATGAAATATAATTGATGTGGGGTTTTTATGCTATTGGAAATAGTATAACAAAGGCCACAAATTATCAAGTTTTAAATTTAAAATGCCAATCACCAAAACCATACAATAGGGTAAGTATACCCATCACGAAGTATTGGGAATAGCAAGTATCGAATTCATAGAAACTTAGCAATTACCACTACTTTGCTCTAATCTTATTGTCGAGCCAAAATAAATATACAAAAAAACAAATAATTACACTACATTGAGAAACATACTTCTTTTCACTGAAAGAAGAGTCACAAGTTTGTCAAGAGATTTGAAAGAGCGAAAGAGCATGTAACTGTTGGGGATATGCCCTAGAGTCAATTTTTACTTATACAATTGTCATTATGTTTTATATAATAATATGAGGCTTTCCTTTCCATGACTAGTGAGTTTTGTTTTGTTGGTCATCAAGTACGTGACTTGATAGTAAAACCCTACAATGAATACAATGACTATTCTAAAACTATCCCTAATCGATTATTATTGTTGGAATAATAATAAATTAAGATCAGTATGTTTGTGACTTGATGGCTATGTTTTGCTGGCCATGGATATTTGTGATATCGAGTCAAGACATAAATAAATGTTAGAGAACATTGTATTGGACATGACCCACTGTGAGAGTACTTCATGGAATATGTCATAAGTACTTTCTAGTCATAATAATATTGAAAGTCCTTCGACCTAAATTCATCATAGTTTCCTACTTGATAAATTCTATATTTTGACATTGTCTAAAGTTGTCTTTAACCAGATAATAAATTAGACTACTGTTGGATATAGAATAAATCAAGAAGAGGAATATGATTGATTGTGAAGGAATTTGTCCCTCTCAGTTATGGGAGAGATATCCATGGGCCTCTTGATAAGTTAGACTGTTAAAAATGCATGGCTGTGCTCAAATATATCAATCTAAGATATTGATATCATTTGTTTGAACAGTCTACTATGAAATCAAGAAATAATTGATTAAGCTTAATAAGGATGACATGCTCCGTACCTTATGCTTAATCTGGATATCGTGTGACAAAAGGACTAAATATAAAAATTATGGTTTGGTTCAAAGAGATCACCGATCTTCATTCAACCTGGATAGTTATAATATTTTGCTAGAAACCGCTTATAACTTGTGGACCATTTAAATATGATTTAGGCACACTGCCAGTGTTAAATGAACCTATAGGGTCACACAATAAGCGAACTTGTTAGGTTATTTTTCTGGTGACCAGGTTCGATGAATCTGGATGATATCCAGATTATAAGAATCTGACTCGGTAAATTAATTAGTTAAATTACCGAGATAATGGCAGAATCTTATCATATCAGTTTTAATTTAATTTGAATTTAAATTAGAATATGGTAAGATATTATTAGGGTTAGACTCTAAGAGGTTCGAGGGTTTTTTAAGAAAACCCTAGCCGTCTTTTCAAGAGTCCAATTTTTCGGTTGAGAACATTTGTGCCATTCTCTACCAGAAAAGAGAAAAAAAAAAACCCTCTCAAACCCTAAGCGCTAGCACTCCCCGGGTATCGAATGAGTTCGCGGTGTGTATCCGATAGAGGACGTTCGCATACTGCAACGTCTGGTGATTGTTCGGGTTGAACGTACAACAGCGCAACCAGAATCAAAGGATTTCGATTACAGCAACCAGAGGTAATTCTTAAAGCTTAGATCTTCTTAATCGTTTACTTGGGTCCTCGGGAGGGATTCGTGGATGTTTTCCGCGTTTAGGAGTTCACGAATCCTAACAGTAACAACAAGAATTCTCCCATTAAACACCTCAAGGACAAGTACCCTTTAGATCCATAAATATCAACTCTATGCACCGGTGTGAATTACAATTCAATCTTACTCTCTCTCGAGTTATGAGATCCCTAATTTCTAAATTCGGTTAATTGGTATCTCTATCTATTTAACCAAATCCAGGAGGTATTAAACACCACTCACAATCTCAAACCATCCGGAAGCACAAAACCCCTATCTCTAGGCGATTTTATAAACCCATTGATTTTTAGCCCTAATCCACAACCTCCTTCTCGAGTTAATTAAATATGGCAAATATTAAATTAGTTAAGTGGGCGTTCAAACCTTAACCCCATCTCTCGAAATCATTAAGGAGGAACAACTAGTTGAAAGAAATAAATTAAAACCCACATAACCAAGATAACACAATAAATACAAATAACCAAAAGCCATAGAGATAAAATCATAGATCCAAGAAGAATACATCATCCCAAAGCATAAAAATAGGGTACAATCCTTTATTACATTTAAAAATTAAGTCTTAAAACAAAAATTATGAAGTAGATAGCAGAGAAAAGGGCTAGAAACACTCATAGACAAGCAATTTCTTCCTCCTCCTTGAGCGCTCCTTGCAATCCTCCCTTCCTCTTCCTTGAATCCTTTGCTCCTTCTCTTCATTTTTGAGAGAAAAATAGCTTTCTAGAGGATCTCTGCTAGACAGCCAAGAATGTGTTCTAGGGTTTATAATAGTGTATTTATAGTGTACAATGGAGACAGAAAGAGAAAAAATACAGAAAAATTAGAAAATACACGTTTCTATGCATGTGGACGACCCAGGGAAACTTCGCTGGGATGCCTGGTTTTTCTAGAACCAAGGCGGCCTAGCACTTTCCTAGGCCTCTTAGTACTGTTCACGTGTACAGTGTCGGAGAATAGTTGGCTACTATTTAATTTTTTTTTAGAAATTTCGATCCTAGGTAGCCTAGGGAAGTTCCAATTCCCTAGGCCGCCACTTCTTATATGGCTTCTTCATTTTTCTTCTATTTTTGCTCCGTTTTTCTTCCTCTCTCCACTTTCATCTTCAATTGGTCTTTTCTATATTTCCTACAAAAACAAGATGAGAATGGTGTGGTGAGTGGTGATTTCAATAAGGAATTACTATAATTAAAGCACAAAAATACTCAAAAATGTGTATGTGATGAGCCCTCATTATATACCCCCATACTTAAACATTTGCTTGTCTTCAAGAAAACCACACTTATTCATGAACAAAGAATTGAATAGTGTATAAATTAAACATCCTATATTTATTCACAAGTCAACTATTGTACAACTCAAGATAAATACATTATTTTATAAGGACCAAGAATAATTAATTTACAAATAAGATGCAAAGTATTCTACATAGCATTTTAGGTGAATAATCAAGACAACTTAGCACATATGTAATAGGGTCAAAATGGTAAAGAGATTATTTCATCCTCCACCTTAGAATTCATCTCAACATCAATCTATCTAAGTTAATCTCATCTATACCCTTATATTAGGCTAGACACAACCACGAACCTCAAAGTGAAGTTAAACAAGCTTATGACAATTAATTGTGATTCACTCAATATCTCTAGTCAAAAATTTCAAATAAAGTTATTTATATGAGATAGGATCCAACGACTCACTCAAGTATCGTGGCTTTCCCCAAGTACAAGTGTTTACATATGTTACATAACAATATAACAATACCTTACACTTTGGTACAACAATACAACAATACAATTCAAACTGAATTGGCAAAGTTGGATCCTCTCATTTTCATCATTTTTTTTTTCCTACAAGGGAATGTTTATATAATGATTTTAACTTAAATGCTATTTTTGCATCCCTTGTATTTTCTAATTTTTCCTTTTCTTTCTTTTTCTTATTCTTGGATTTTCTTTTCTTTTTCATCACATGTTTTTTGTCATAGGACATGCATTTTTGCATTCCTTGAGCCTTGTTCTTCTCACTTAGGTAGGTGCATTTAGCAACCTACCTCTTGCTCCTATTTTCCTTTTTATTGAAAAATACAAAAAAAAAATTATTGAAATTTTCTATAATATAACATACAACACTAATGAATAAATGGAATTAGCCACGAAACTAGAGATAAGCTTATGAACCACACTCCATATTTCATCACTGAGTTTTCATCCATTCTCAAAGAATTTAGCTTCACAAACATTTTCTTAGGAATAAACAAGAATAATTTACTTATCCAAACTTAGTCTATGTCATTTCCAATATCTAAGTGTACATAAAAATAACTTTCCTAGAAAAGTCTTAAGTAGAATCCCAAGCAAAAAGATGAATAATAACTTCACCAAACCAACACATATCAACACACTACCAACTAGCCTTGAAAACTAACCCTACCATGTGAAAAAATTCGAAAACATTTTAGCTAAAATGTAAAGATAAGAAATTTTACCCAAAAAATAAGAAAATTTCAAAATAAATAATACAAAATTATAAAGAAAATATTATTCAACCTCTCCCCCATACTTAAATCAGACAATGTTCTCATTGTCCAAAAATCAAACAATATACACAATTTTAATAGGACAAAAGATATAAAAGGGAGACGAAAGTAAAGCAATACTCCCTTAAGCATCATGAAACTCAATTATGTCATAGGGGGAAGGAAAGATGATGGTTGTCCAAAAGAAGAAAATCTTCATTCCTGCAAAAATAAAGAAAACTATAACAGTACACCGTGCATAAAGATATAGTAATAAAAAGAATACAAAAATAATAGATAAAGAAAATAATTCAAAAGAAAATATAATTAAAAAGAATACAAGGAGTTGCTATCCAAAATTCACTAGGATCAATACTAATAACAAATAAATGGTCATATAATAATAATAATAATAATAATAATAATAATAATAATAATAATAATAATAATAATAATAATAATAATAATAATAATAATAATAATAATAATAATAATAATAATAATAATAATAATAATAATAATAATAATAATAATAATAATAATATAAATATATATAATGTTGTTAACAAGTCATAAAATCAACTAATATAAATAAAACCAAAATAGACACTAATACCAAGAATTATACTACTAATACAACCAAGATACAAAACTAATGAATAACCTAATATTTTCACTAAAGATACACTAAATCAATAAATACATGTTAATATCTCTAAATCAATAACTATCCTATATATATATATATATATATATATATATATATATACACACAACAAAACACTAATATATCACACACTAGAATTAGTATATAACCCACATACTATAAATTTAATGAATTCCAAAGGAAAGTGAAAAACTCAAGGATTTAGTGATTTTATTCAAAAGGATCTAAAAAGATTTTCACAACTAAAACCACCAATTCATGAATACCACACATTCCAAAAACACTATAGCATCTCGCAATTATAACATCAACTATACAAATCAACCAACTCCTCAATTTATTTACCGTTAGTATAATCAAATTTTCAACCTCTACAATATATAGTACAACATCAACAAAAATACAAACTATACTTTCATCCTCAAATCAACAATGAAATCCTCAAAACTCCACCACCATTACAACAACAATAAACCAAATCCTATTATACAACAAAAAGTCACAATAACAACTATACAACAAGATCTCCTGAACAACAATAATAATAGCCAATTACAACAATATTTTCATCCTAAAAAAAAAATACTCACACAATAATAAAAAAAAAATCCCCCAAGAAAAACAATAATAGTATATAACAACAAAGCCATATACAAAAGCAAAAATTAAATCCTAAGAATCTACTATATATACAATTTCCAAGATAGTTATATACAACAACATAAAAAATAATACTAATAATAATACAAAAAATACAATGATACAACACATCAGAACCCAATACAACTTATTTATATCAAAGATAAAAAAATTTAAAAATAAAGAATTGAAAAAACAGACAAACAACATATAAAAAGGAAAAGAAGTCTATATATAAATAATGGTTAGTACTATATACAAATAGAAAAATAAATATTTACATCGTATTTATAAATATATACATAACTAAATCAACAAGACTCAAGGGTTTCATAATATTGCAAATCCTCGGCAACGACACCAAAAACTTGATGTGGGGTTTTTATGCAATTGGAAATAGTATAACAAAGGCCATAAATTATCAAGTTTTAAATTTAAAATGCCAATAACTAAAATTACACAATAGGGCAAGTATACCCATTGCGTAGTAGAGGGAATAGCATATATTGAATCCATGAGAACTTAGCAATTACCACTACTTTACTCTAATCTCATTGTCTAGCCAAAATGAATATGTGAAAAAAAAAATAAATAATTACACTATACTGGAAAACATATCATCTTTTCACTCAAAGAAGAGTCACAAGTTCATCAAGAGATTTGAAAAAGAGAAAGGCCATGTAACAATGAGAATTCCCCCATTACACACCTCAAAGACAAGTATCCCTTAGATCTATAAATGTCAACTCTATGCATTAGTGTGAGTCACAAATCAATCTCACTCTCTCTCAAGTTATGAAATCCCTAATCCCTAAATTTGACTAATCAGTATCTCTGTCTAATTAACCAAATCCAATGAGGCATTAAGCACCACTTACAATCCCAAACCATCTGAAAGCCACAAAACCCCTATCTCTAGGCAATTTCATAAACCCATTGATTATTAACCCTAATCCACAACCTCCCTCGCGGGTTAATTGAAGATGGCAAAACGTTAAATTATTTAAGTGGATGTTCAAACCTTAACCCCCTCTCTCAAAATCATTAAGGAAGAACAACTTATTGAAGGAAATCAATTAAAATCCACACAACCAAGATAACATAATGAATACAAATAACCAAATGCCATAGAGATAAAATCATAGATCCAAGAAGAATACATCATTCCAAAGCATAAAAATAGGGTACAACCCTTTATTACAATTAAAAATCAAATCTTGGAACAAAAATTACAAAGTAGATAACAAATAAAAGGGTTAGAAACACTCATAGACAAGCAATTTCTTCCTCTTCTTTGAGAGCTCTTTGCAATCCTCTTTATTTTTTGAGAGAGAAATAGCTTTCTAGAGGATCTCTTGGTTGCTAACCAACCAAGGATATGTTCTAGGATTTATAATAGTTTATTTATAGTGAATAATAGAGAAAGAAAGAGAAAAAATGCAGAAAAATTAAAAAATATGCATTTCTGAGCATGTGGGCGGCCTAGGGAAGTGGAGGCAACCTGGGTTTTTTAGAACCAAGGCGGCCACTTCCCAAGGCCGCTTGGTATTGTTCACACGAAGAGTATCAGGTACTGTTCACGTGAATAGTGCCGGGTACAATTTATTTATTTATTTTTTTAGAAATTCCAATCCTAGACAGCCTAGGGAAGTTCCAATTCCCTAGGCCACCACTTCTTGTGTGGCTTCTTCATTTTTCTTCTATTCTTGCTCTATTTTTTTTTCCTTTCTTCACTTTCATCTTCAATTAGTCTTTTCTATATTTCCTACAAAAATAAGATGAGAATGGTGTGGTGTGGTGAGTGGTGATTTCAACAAGGAATTACTATAATTAAAGCACAAAAATATTGAAAAATGTGTATGTGATGAGCCCTCATCAATAATCATAGTAGATCAATTCCCACATGTAATTTTCAAGAGATCTCAAAATTTTGTTAACCTTTTTGGGGTTTATTTCTCAGCTCTGAGATTGATCTATTTTTTCATTAATTTTGAATGGCTCTCCTTCACACAACAAGTGTTAACGAGAATGAAAACTCCTCCAAAGTCTTATATAAATCTTTGGGGTCTTTTCTAATTGAATTTCGTGGCTTAATTGTCAAGGAAATCAAGAATACAATTGTTTCACAGAAAATAGGGATCGGTTCATGAATCTAGTTAAACAAAAAACTACCCAACATAAAGTCTATAACTCTAGGACAACAAAGATGCCTAGATTACTAAACCTATTGGATTTAGTCTACTTATCAACACTCAAGAAACCCACCAATGCAGCAACGAACTAAGAACCAAGCAGCACCATTTGGGCTAAACTAAGAGGCACTACCTTCCCTTATCACACTAGGCTGCGCTGATTGCTTTATGCTAAGTAGCACTGCTTGATAAGTGCTTAAAATGTGCATATTTTATTTGTTATTGAAGTCATAATTGTGATGAAATCTTGTTTAGATAACCATTTATCCCTACATTTTCACTTTATTTTATTTAGATTTGATGATTGATCAAACAATAAAGAGATAAAGTAAAAAAGATTACAAAAATGAGCTAAACAGAGGCCAAGCGACACCACTCAAGTTGGCTTAGGTGGCACCACTCAAGCCATGCAAAAATCAGAGAGCAAAAGTACTGGGATTTGGCGACACCACTCAACTAGAAAATTTTAATGAGTTGGAAAGTAGAAGCTAGGTGGCAACACCTATCTATGCTGTGAAGAAAAAAATAGAGCGAGGTTGTGCCGCTTAAGAGACTTATGAGTATTCTTTACTTGACATATTTTTGGGGGAATTTTCTTTTTACATAGTTTTACTCTTTTCTTTATTCTTTGATGATCTTTGTAACTTATCTCTGTGTGGATTTGATGTATTCTCTATGGTAATAACTTATTGTAGTAGTTTTATTTACATTTTCTCTTTATTTAGGTAGCTAAACAATCAAACAAGAGTGAAAGTATGGGCACTAATGAACTTTCCCATATTCGATACTTGCTATTGATATTCTATATTATATGATACGTGTATTTACTAAACATGTGTGTGTGTGTGTGTGTGTGTGTGTGTGTGTGTGTCATTTTGGCATTTTATTTGTGTTGAGTGTTGTATTTTCTTATATCATACATATAACACATAATAGATTGGTGGCAATGTTGTCAGGGATTAATTGGTAATATCTTGAAAGCCTTAAGTCTTATTGATTTTGCTATATATATACATATATATGTATATATACATGTAGATATATACATATCTATGAATATATCTACATGTATATATACATATATATGTATATATATATATGTATATGTATATATACATATATATACATATACACAATTTCTGTAATGAATTCAGAAATATAATTTAAACAACCAAGAAACCTTTGGAGTTGAGTCCTGTCAAGAATTTGGTCAGGAAATTTATCAGCAAACTGGATTGATCTGGAAATAGGAGTAATGGTTCCCTATTGGATATTATGTCCGAGAAATCGAACATTAGTTTGAAAAATGATAAATTTTGTTTTTAAAAGTACTAAACCATTATGTCTAATGGTGAAAAGTAAAACATTAAGATGTTTGAAATGTTGTTCCAAACTATTTAAGAAGACTAAAACATCATCAATATAGACAATGATAAATTGAGAGTAAGGATTGAAAATCTCATTCATAATTCTTTGAAATTCAGAAGGAGTATTTTTCAATCCAAAAGGCATTACGTTCCATTTATATTGACCAAATGGAACTGTAAATGCAGTTTTGTATCGATCTCTAGGATCGATTTGAATTTGCCAATATCGGATTTCAAATCAAATTTTGAAAATATGATTACAGCATGCAACCTGTTGAGCAAATCTTTCTTGTTAGGGATAGGATACCTTATCCACCTTAGTGCTGTATTGAGGGTTTTGTAATTGATTACCACTCGTGGAGCACCTCTCTCAATCTTAGCATTTTTGTAGACATAAAATGCAGCACACCTCCACGGAGATGTACTAAGAGTGATGACTTCTTTTGCAGGAGATTTTGGATTTCTTTTCGACAGAGAGTAGTTAGTGTTAGGGATATACTCTAGAGTTAATTTGTACTTATACCATTGTCGTTATGTTTTATATAATAATATGAGGTTTTCCTTTCGATGAATAGTGCATTTTGTTTTGTGGTCATCAATTACATAACTTGATAGTAAAACCCAGCAATGAATACAATAACTATTCTAAAACAGTCCCTGATCAATTATTATTATTATTGGAACAATAATAAATTAAGATTAGTATATTTGTGACTTGATGACTATGTTTTACTGGTCATGGATATTTGTGATATCAAGTCAAAACATAAATAAATGTTAGAAAACATTATATTGGACATGATCCACTGTGAGAGTACTTCATGGAACATATCATAAGTACTTTCTAGCCATAATGATATTAAAAATCCTTCGACCTAAATTCATCATAGTTTCCTACATGATAAGTTCTATATTTTGACGTTATCTAAAGTTGTCTTTAATTAGATAATAAATTAGACTACTATTGGATATAGAATAAATCAAGGAGAGGAATATGATTGATAGTGAAGGAATTTGTCCCTCTCAATTATGGGAGAGATATCCATGAGCCCTTTAATGAGTTAGACTGTTAAAATGCATGGCCGTACTCAAATATATCAATCTAAGATATTGATATCATTTGTTTTGAATAGTCTACTATGAAATTAAGAAATAATTGATTAAGCTTAATAAGGATGACATGCTCCGTGCCTTATGCTTAATCTGGATATCGTGTGACAAAAGGACTAAATATAAAATTGTGGTTTGGTTCAAAAAGATCATTGATCTTCATTTAACTTGGATAGTTATAATGTTTTGCTAGAAACCGCTTATAACTTGTAGGCCATATAAATATGATTTGGGTACACTGCCAATGTTAAATGAACCTATAGGGTCACACAATAAGCAAACTTGTTAGGTTATTTTTCTGGTAACCAGATTCGATGAATCTGAAAATATGTCTAAGTTAATCGAATTTAAAAAATTTACCAGATACAATGAATTTAAAATATGTCTACATTCGATGTATCTGGATAATGTCCAGATTATAAGAATCTGGCTCGGTAAATTAATTAGTTAAATTACCGAGATAATTGCAGAATCTTATCATATTAGTTTTAATTTAATTTGAATTTAAATTAAAATATGATAAGATATTATCAGAATTGGAGTCTAAGAGGTTCGGGGATTTTTTAAGAAAACCCTAGCCGTCTTCTCAAGAGCCCTGTTCTATTGAAAATATTCATGCCTCATTTCATCGGAAAAAAAAAAAAAACCTCTCAAACCTTAGGAGCTAGCACTCTCGGGGTAACGAGTCAGTTCGCCGTGTGTATCCGATAGAGGACGTTCGCATACTGCAGCGTCTGGTGATTGTTCGGGTTGCACGTACAACAGCATAATCAAAATCGAATGAGCTCAATTACGCCAAACAAGAAGGTAATTCTGTAAACCTTAGATCTTCTTAATCGTTTACTTGGATCCTTGGAAGGGATTCGTGGATTTTTTTCGCATTTAGGAGTCCACGAATCTCAATAGTTAGCTCGTAATTCATCTGGATTCGTCTTGTCTTTGTGGAGATAGATTTTTTATCAAAGTCAGGCTCATAAGGAAGTCGGACTACATCTCTTTGTGGAGATATATGTATATATACATACAAATATATGTATATATATGTACATGTATAAATATGTACATATACATACACACACACACACACACACACACACAGACATATATATATATATATATATATATACATATACACATATATGTATATATACATATATATACACATATATATGTATACACATATACACATATACATATATATACACATATATATATTTGTATATATATATATATACATATGTATATATATATATATGTATACACACACATATATATATGTGTATATACATATATATATATCCTAACGAAGAACTAACTGGCATTCGTCTGATGCTATGTCATCTACTGAATTTGACATCTTACCCTCTGAATACGTCACTCGAAAGGAGATTTCTTCCCCTGCTTATGTTGCTCGTTTAGTCTCGTTTTTCTCCAAGACTGCTGCTGCAGCTCTCAGTCTAGCGACTTCCTCTCCTTTGAGTCGAGACTTCGTTCCTTGGGATGTCTTGCCCTGGGGAATACCCTTTTAAGTCAGATTGCCTCGCTACTTCATCTACTTCTCTTGAAGATCCTTTGCCAGGAACGAAGGATCTACGTAGATCTACGTCATCTACTTCTCTTGGGGAATACCCTTTTAGTCAGTAGCGAGGTAATCTTACTTAAAAGGGTATTCCCTAGGGCAAGACATCCCAAGGAACGAAGTCTCGACTAAAAGGAGAGGAAGTCGCTAGACTGAGAGCTGCAACAGCAGTCTCGGAGAAAAACGAGACTAAACGAGTGATATAAGCGGGGGAAGAAAGCTCCTTTTGAGTGATGTATTCAGAGGGTAAGATGTCAAATTCAGTAGATGACATAGCATCGGACGAATGCCAGTTAGTTCTTCGTTAGGATATATATATATATATATATATATATATACATATATATATATACACACACACACACATACACACATATATATACATGCATAAACATGTATACATATACATATGTATGTGTATATATACATATGTATATGTATACATGTATATGCATGTATATATATGTATGTGTATGTGTGTGTGTGTGTGTGTGTGTGTGTGTGTGTGTGTGTTTGTATTTAGCAACTTGGTGAGTACTCCTCCTATTTTTATAGTGAGTAATTGAATATTCTCTTTGATAAATTCTATTTTGTGAGTATATATACATGTTTGTATTTGTGTGGGATATATTTTTTATTTATCTTTTAGTTTTGTTTGGATTATTTTGATTTTGTTGTTTCATGTCATCTCTATATAGTTTATGAATCATAGAGTTCGAGACGAACTAGTGGATTTTGATCTAGAGATTGAATGAACTCTGTGTAGGCTTAGAAGAGAACAACAAGAGATGGCTGATAAACTTTCTCGAATTTGCTCACAAACAAGAAGGTTGAATATATTTATTGAAGATATGGAAGTGAATCAAGGTGGCAATGGACAAGGAAATAATGTTAATGTCAATGGAAAGCAAGACATGGCTAATTAGGTTTTCATTATCTAGCACAGAATCTAGTATAGCTAGACCAAGAGTTGAGGTAAACAACTTTGAAATCAAGTCCAACTTCATTCAAATGGTACAACAATTGGCATAATATGATGGATTATCAGATGAAAATCCAAATGCTCTTATAGTAAACTTTCTAGAGATATGTGATATGCTTAAGATGAATGGTGTTTCAGATAATGCAATCAAACTAAAGCTCTTTCCATTTTCATTGAGGGATAGAGATAAACTATTGTTGAAATCATTCCCTATAGGTTCCATCACTACTTGAGATTGACTTATTGAGAAATTCTTGGCTAAATATTTCCCTCTTGCTAGGACTGCAAGGTTGAGGAATGACATCTTCTCCTTTCAGCAATTAGAATCTGAAAGTTTGTACAATTATTAGAAAAGATAGAAGGAGATGCTCAGGAAGTGCCCTCTTCATAGCCTAGACTTTGGACAACAAATGTATACTTTTCATAATGACTTGAACTTTGCTACAATTAGTTGATTGGTATTTCATCTGGAGGCACCACATTAAGCAAAATCTCAGAGGAAGAGTATGAGTTAATTAAAAATATTGTCATAAATAATTACTATCAGGGAAATCCTAGACCACGAGCATATACTCAAGGCATTCACAATATAGATGTTGTGACATCTTTGGAGGCAAAGCTAAAGGGAGTTACAAGAAAGATTGAGAAGATAAGTGTGGCTATGAGAAATCAAAAAGATTCCATTCATAATCTTGATAATCAAATTGGATAATTGTTGAAGCTTATTTTAGATATATAGGTAAGGTTCACTTCCAGGGAACATAAAGAGCAACCTATGTGAAGAGTGTGGGAAGTGATAACCACCTTTCTTGCTTTGATTATGTAATTAGATAATTTTATCTTTGCTTTCATATTTGATTATTTTGAGCTTTATTATTTCGATTTGATTTTGGTATGGACAATTTATTTTATTTTTTGTTTGTTTGATTATTGTTTATTTGTTGAAAAAGATAAAAATTTTGTAGGTTCTAAGCTTAAACGGTGTCATTTGGATTATCCAAAATGGTGCCACTTAGGGAAGAAAAAAAGACAACTTCATTTTGAGCAACTTATCCAGTTCTATGCCACCTGGTTCACCTTAAGCAGTGCTGCCAATGCCACTGAACTAAAAATAAAATAGCTTATTAACAATTTTGTTTCCTCATTTTTTATATTCTTCTTAACCATTTCTCTTTTTTCTAATTCTCCCTTGAGCGCCACCTATCTCCCTCACTTACTCACCCATTATTTTCTGCAAACAACATGAAACTCCTACGAAATTTGAAGAGCCATCATTATTTTTCCTTTAGTTCTTCACTCACTACTTTTCCTATTCCCTTCTTATTTGAATTTCATCAAATTTTCTTCAGACTCACTTGATAAAGATTGAATCTTTAGCACCTATTTGAATCTTAGTGAGTTTTGAATGCAAGTTCAAGGTAAAAGGACGTTGCTTATTTGAAAATTATAGTTCACAGTTAAGAAAAATGAGTTCTTTGGCTCAACTACTCTTCCAATTTAGTGACTTTTTTCCTTGATTGTATTTTGAAGAATCAGTGTTAGGAGGTTGCATATTTTTCCTTGAATATTTTGTTTTATGTCGTCATTCTTATTTTTCATGATGTAGTATTTTGACTTATATTGATTTTTTGTGAGTTTTAGGGAAATATTAAATTGTGATTTTTGAATATTGCGGTGCTTTTATTGATATTAAGCTTGAATTTATAATTTTTCATGGAGTTTTGATTATATCTGGATATTTGCATTGTGGGGGTATTGAGGTGTTGGTTTGGTGATATTTTCCTTGCATTGTCATATCGTAGAAGAGAAATCTGATTTTATGCTTATTTAGGTTGTGGTGGTGCATGTTTGAATGGTTTGAGGGAATTGTTTCACTGTCAGAATTGCAAAAGAAATTGCTCTGTTTTTCTTCTTCTTAGAACCTGTGACCAAAAATAGTTAGAAAAAGCCATGTCTAGGAAACATGTAGAGACCAAGATCCCACCTAAGAGAGTAAAAGAAACCTTTTCTTCCCATGCTCTATAGCCACCTCTTGATGAACCAATAAATCCTAGATATTTTGTAGATGAGATTTGAGAAGAATGGTATAACAAGAGGGTCAACCATGAACTCCAGATTTCAACTATGTTTAGATAATTAGGATAGGGATCTATTTTGAATTTAAAGGGTACTTCCTATCCTACTTTAGTGAAGGAGTTTTTCGTTAATATTTCTAATAAAAAGTAGGAAACCTTTACGACTATTGATACCTTTGTTAAAAGCATCCCCATCTACCTCACTCAACTAGTTTTGGTTGACATTCCAAGAGTTCCTAATGAAGGACCTTGGGTAGAAATTGATTCCTATAGCAAAAAGGACACCTCTGAGCCTATCAGAATTTTGAAACAGTAATAAGAGAGTTAGATTTAGGTTACCAGTCGGCTGGTTCTTCTTTGGTCATTCATATTTGTGATCTACCCCCACCATTGCAGATAAAAATCGTCCTAGGCACTAAAGACCATCCAAAGAAAGGGGAAGGAAGACAAAGTCACATCGTTTGGCTTTTTAGGTGAGATCAATGTTTAAGAGGTTTTAGGGATATTTTCAAGGTAATAAAGTTAATAAACCAAGAGCCAATAGGGAAATGAAGAAATGGATGGTGAGAAAAAGACCAATTGGAGTACTAAGAGAACAACAATCCTTGTGGAAGATTAAATGATTAGTTAATTAAAGGGTGGCAAGTGAATGGATACGATCTAAGGTTCATGAGGAAACAAGCTTGACTTTAAATGCATTTGAAAGATCAAAGAAACATCCAAGATAGCAATAGAGGTCAAGAACAAGATTTAAGTTGCAAAACATTAAAGAAATAAAAAGAAACAATGCCACTTGAGAGAAACTAAGTAGTGTTGAGAGAGTTAGCCAGAGAAAGGCCCGTGCTGACTGGTCAACACAAGATAGTATTGGTTGGTTGATATTGAGAATTGGCTAGAATTCCAAGGAGAAGCTAGCACTAGCTTCCATACCAAATGGAGCCGACCAATTTGGACCATCATTTTAAGCTTTGTTTTGAATACTTTAAGTCTTGATTTTTAATGAAATTTTAATTCTACAAATGATCTTAAGTTTTAGGGCCTCAAAACTTGTATTAAGTCTACTTAATTTCTAGATTTTGCTTACTAATTAGCTAGGGTAAATTGGGGCTATAAATAGTCCATTATATTTCTTGTAAAGATAACTTTAACATTTAGACATTTTTATCTTAAAATTAAGAGTCTCTCTTAAGAGAATTTGAGAGGTGATTCTTCTCAGGTTTTTCCTGAATCAATCAAGACTTCTCTTAAGAATTAGTCCATCTTAAGATTTTAGTCTCTAATCTACTTTAGATAATTCAGCTAGTTATCTTTATTGGGTCTTAGAGTTTAAGTTCTAAGATTTTTAACTAACCAAGTTGGGTGCCTAAATCATCTCTTCAATTTGTTCTTAACTCATAGCTGGTTTTATAGGTGCTTTGGGGTTTATTTGGAACGTTTAAAACTATAATTCTTAGGGTTATAGGTTCTTATTAATCTAGAGCTCAAGTATTTGACTTGAGTGTGTTTGTTCTTCAAATTTTAGTCGCATAAATCATTAATTTTGGTGTCTTTTTTAGCTTGTTCTTGTTAGGTTTTTTAGCCCCATTTCGTCCTCACATCAAAATAGTATCAGAGTAAGGAGAGCTTTGATTACAAGAACAGTAGCTTTTCTAATCAAAGCTTGGTTACAAGAAAAGAAGTTTGAAAATTGCTACCAAAATCTGAAAATTTTTGCTACTCAAAAGAATCCTACAAAAAAGTCAAAATTTCTTTGATTTTTCTTGTGTTTTTCTTGAAAAACTTGTTCTTTGTTGGTATGATATTTGAGGAATTTTGTGGCATGAAAATTTATTAATTTTGAGTTAAAATGAGATGGAAATCTCCTTAAAAACTTGCTGCAATTTTTTTATTATTGTTGCTCATTTTTTTACTATATTTGAATGTCAAAAACTTCAAATTATGCCATAAATTTATTGGTAAATTGAACCTACATGTTGGGTTTGGGTAGTTATTTGTTGTATAGATTTAGAAGTTTGTTGGGTCAATTTGCTACATTTTTCTGATCATAAGAAAAATCTCATACCTTATGTTTATCCTATTTCTATGAGCTATATAATTCAAGTTATTACCATGTTCTTGCTATAAAAATTCTCCTTGATATTATGATTATCATTGAGAACAAAACTTTCTTGTGAATCTTAAGTATTTGGACTATTATAAGAGTGAAAATTTTGGATTATCTTAAGTTACGAGATTGCACACCAAGTGTTTGATATGTTATCTCATGGTTTAGGAATGCTCTTATATGATTATCAATGCTTCTATTATTGAATCCCTATAGTTTTCTTAATTATTAACTTGTATCTAGTGGGAGTTTTTCATCCGTATGTTACAAGAAAATCTTAGAAAGGTATTGGTGCATACTAAATTTATATAACTTTATTTCTTGAATTTTTAGTTCCTTATGTTATCATTGCCTTGGGTGAGTATGTTGAGAATCAAAATTGTTCCCATAAGGTTGTGGTAATAGCATATTACTTAAATTCCATCATTTGCACTAGTCGTCTACAAGTGTTTGATGAAACGCTTAAGTGCCTCTATAGTGACTTATATGAGTTATTAGCTTTCGTCCATCACTTCTTATAGACTTCATTGTTATATCACTCGATTTTGGTGCGTTAGATTTGTAAATTATAAAATCTTTGAGATACATAGGACTGGTTTGAATATTATCCATTTTTGAATCCTAATTCTTATTATCTTTGTCTACTTAATTTCTTGCAATGTTTTTCCTAGTAGGAACTATTAAACTTCCTTCTTAAAAATCTTGAGTTTGTGTGATAATTCCCTACTTGGAATTCTTGTTTGATTGTGTCTTATTCTAGTCAACTATCAAGTGTTCAATTGAAATTCCTTAATAACCCCTAGCTGATTATCTTAGAGAAGTAGATTGATTTGTCTAGGTAGACTTGTTCCAAAGCAATTAGAAGGGTTATTTTACAAAGAAATCATTAGGAATTGAGAGTTTAAAAAAGGCAAAACGGTAAGCTTATTTTAACAAAAAATAAAAATAGGGTATACTAAAGGAGAGTGATATTTAAAAGAGTGCTAACACATAAAGGAGTGAAGTGAGGGCTTTTCTTATACTTCCACTCAATTTTTGTATGTTAAACTCTTTGAAGCTCATATTATGGTTAGTTAGAAACAATGTCCTAAAACAGCGCAAGGTGAGAGGAATGGCTATGATGAATGGCTAAGCGCAAGTAGAAATGGGTATGGAAGATTAGATAAATATGAGAAAGGATATGGAGATGAATATGACAATTTTTATTCTAATAAGGTACGGGATAGAAAGAGTGATTATTTTGAAAAACCTAGTTCAAGAAGAAGTGATTATGGGAGATATAATCAACAAGATTAGGAACATGAAAAGAATGGTTACAGGAGTATAAATTAGAGGAATGAAGATGTTTATATTTGAGGACCACTAAGATATTCAAGGAGAGGAATACAAAAAGAAAAGGGGTATGAGTGCAATACATGTATAAGCCATGATCACTCTTCTTATGATTGTCTAAGAAGATCTAGGTAAAAAGAAGGGAGTGCATCGCAAACTTTTTCAAAAACATATGCTATAAAAGAGAAGCTCTTTATCTAGCAAAAATTTCCTCTTTAGCGAGGAAAACTTTCCTAGCTAAAGATGTGGTTTTGGCTAGGAAACTTTTGTCGCCAAAAAGCATATGACAACAAAGATGAGCTCTTTAGTTAGGAAAATTTTCTCTTTAGCAAGGAAAAATTTCCTAGCTAAAGATGTGGTTTTGACTAGGAAACTTTTGTTGCCAAAAAGCATATGGCAACAAAGAGGAGCTCTTTAGTGAGGAAAACTTTACTAGCTATTTTGGCGAGGAAAGTTTTGTAGCCAAAAAGCCTCATTGGTGATGAAAACTTTTCTCACTCAAGAGTTATAAAAAATTTTTAAAAAATAAAAAATTTTCAATTTTCTTGACCTCCTCTCGTACTCCTTATGCTTCTCGTACTCTTTCATATTGCTTGGTCCACGAACACCAAAAGCACCAGATTGCACTACTTAATTGCACCACTTCTCCAGCTAACTGAACGTAGAAGTAAGTTTCAATTGCAAGTTTCGATCCCCAGTCCTTGGTCCACAGGAAAGAGTGCAATGCGTGCACTCAATTGCTGCGCCAAACTTTATGTTTGGTCATATCTTTCTTTTTTCTTTTTTTTTAAAGTATTTGCAAAGTTCTATTTAAATTTTTTAAAACATTATTATTATAACAAAATACAATAATAATATTAAGTTTACCATGAAAATAAAAACAAATTATTCAATATAATAAGTTATTCTGTATAATTATACAATTTTAAAAGTCTAGTTACTATTAGTTATATCATGATTTTTATTAAATAATTTAAACATATAGATTGATTAGAAAAAAAATTTATACGTATACATTTTCAACACATACATAAATATACACAAATATATAAATATAAGACACACACACACACACACACACACACACATTTATATATATATATATATATATATATATATATATATATAACACATTAGTCTCTAAGTTTTTATATATTTGTAATATGACCCCAAAATTTCAAAATTAACTCCTAAATTTTTAAATATTTATAGTGTGACCCCTAAAAATTTATAAATTAGTCTCTAAATTTTTAAATATTAACAATATAACCCCTAAAAATTTTATAAATTGATCTCTAAATTTTTAAGTATTTACAATACGACCACAAAATTTTATCCTTAAACTTAAAAATATTTAAAATATGACCCAAAAAATTTGTAAATTAGTCCTACACCCACACAAATATATATGTGTGTGTGAGTGTGTGTGTGTGTGTGTGTGTGTGTGTGTGTTGTATACATATATATTGTGTACACATATATGTTGTGTTTGTATATAATTATATCAATATATATATACATACACACACACACACACACACACACACACATATATACATATATATTAATGCAAAAATTTATATACTTTTTAATATATTAATTAAATATATATACATATATATATATTCACAATTAATATAGTATTTTATTATATAGTATATATTTTTTAATATAGCATATATATATGAATATGTATAAATGTATATATGAAGATATGAATATATTAATATATGTATATATGTATGTATATGAATATGTATATATATATACATATTCATATACAAACATATATACAAATATATTCATATATACTTATATATACACAATCATATTCACATATATGTGTATTAATATATATATATATATATATATATATATGTATGTATGTATGTATGTATATATATATATATATATATGTATATATATATATATATATATATATGTATATATGTATATCAATATGAATATTCTATATATACATTTTTGGTATGTATTTGGTGTGTGTGTATATATTTATTAACATATGCTAACTTTTTATATTAATATATTTATATATTTTTTAAAAAGATATTAATTATTAATATATATATATATGTATGTATATATTTTTATTAGTATATAAAGTATATAATATACATATATATATGTATATATATATATATATATATATATTCTATTTTAATATGTATATGTGCATATATTATTTATACATACATACATACATACATACATACATACATACATACATACATACATACATACATACATACATACATACATACATACATACATACATACATACATACATACATACATACATACATACATACATACATACATACATACATACATACATAACATTACATAACATACCAAAATAGTGTATACATATTATAGATATAATAAAAGTATTATAACCAAATTTGAAGATAATATGATATACTTTCCGACATAATCTAGCATAATATCCATAAAAAATGTCCCAAACCTAAAGCATTTAAAAGGATAGGTGCATCTAATTAACGATCTAACCATTGAATTTGTTAAAATTTTGACAAAATGTTAATGTAATCGAATATATTTTATTACATAATGTAACACAATATTTATAAAAAAATGTCCAAAACCTAACACATTTACAAAGATAGATGCATTAAATTAATGATCCAACCATTAGATTTGTTAGAATTTTTAAGAAAAGTATTATGACCAAATTTGAAAGTAATTAGATATATTTTTCAATATAATCTAGCATAATATCTATACAAATACCCAAAGCAGCATTTACAAAGATAGGCATATTAAATTAATGATCCAATTATTAAATTTGATAAAATACTAAAAAAATATTATGACCAAATCTAAAGGTAATCAAATATATTTTACATCTTTATAAAAATGCTCGAAACCTAGCCTATTTACAAAGATAGGCATATCAAAATTAATGATTCAATCGTTAGATTTGATAAAGTCATTAAAAAACATTTTATGACCAAATTTTAAAGTAACCAAAATGTTTTGGAATAGAATCTAGTATAATCTCTAAAAAATATATAGAAAACCTAATACATTTACAAAGATAGGCATTTCAAATCAATGATTTAATCATTAGATTTGATAAAATCACTAAAAAAAGTATTAGGGCCAAATTTAAAAGTAATCGATAAGTTTTGCCACTTAATTTATCATAATCTTCATAAAAATACTCGAAATTTAACCCATCCACAAAGATAGGCATATCAAATTAACAATCGAACCGCTAGATTTGTTAAAATCACTAAAAAAAATTTATGACCAAAATTTAAGGTAATCAAATCTGTTTTGGCACATAATCTCTATAAAAATATAGAAAACCTAACATATTTAGAAAGATATGCATATCAAATTAATGATCTAACTATTAGATTTGATAAAATCACTAAAATAAGTATTTGGACCAATTTTAAAGGTAATTGGAAATGTTTTGACACTTAATCTAGCATAATTTCTATAAAAATGCTTGAAACCTTATCCATTTACAAAAGATAGGCACATCAAATTAATAATCCTACCGTCAGGTTTTATAAAATCACTAAAAAAAAATTTACGACTGAATTTTAAGGTAATCGAATATGTTTTGACACAAATCTAACATAATCTCTATAAAAAAAAAAAAATACAGAACACCTATCACATTTACAAAGATAGGTAAATTAAATTAACGATCCAACCGTTCGATTTGATAAAATCACTAAAAAAATTAGGACCAAATTTAAAGGTAATCAAATACGTTTTGCCACTTAATCTAGCATAATCTCTATAAAAATGCTCGAAATCTAATCCATTTACAAAAGATAGACATATCAAATTAACGATCCAACCATTAAATTTGTTAAAATTGCTAGAATAAATTTCATGACCAAATTTTAAGGTAATTGAATATGTTTTGGCATAGAATCTAGCATAATCTGTATAAAAATATAGAAAACCTAATACATTTACAAAGATAGACATATTATATTAACGATTTAACCATTAGATTTGATAAAATCATTAAAAAAAAAAGTATTAAGACCAAATTTAAAGATAATCGGATATGTTTTGCCACTTAATGTAGCATAATCTCTATAAAAATGCTCCAAACCTAACTCATTTACAAAGATAGGCATATCAAATTAATGATCCAACCATTTGATTTGTTAAAATTATTAAAAATATATATTATGACCAAATTTGAAGGTAATCGGATATATTTTATCACCTAATATTGCATAATCATTATAAAAATACCCAAAACCTAATGTATTTATAGGATAGACATATCAAATTAACTATCCAACCATTAGATTTATTGAGTTTGCTTTAAAAAAATGTATTATGACTAAATTTGAAGTTAATCGGACATGTTTTGCGACATAATCTTGTTTAATTTCTATAAATCAGCCCAAAATATAATATATTTTTAAATAGTTAAAAAATTTAGGGAATAATTTGTAAATTTTTGGGATCATATGTTAAATATTCTAAAATTTAATAACCAATTTATAAATTTTTGGTTATCATTTTATAATTTTACAAAATATAAGAAGAAATTTGTAAAATTTGATGTCATGTTCTATATATCTAAAAATTTAGGGAACAATTTATAAAATTTGTTAGGGTTATACTATAAATATTTTAAAATTTATGGATCAATTTTCAAAATTTTGAGGTCATTTTGTAATTATACAAAATTTAAAAACTAATTTACAAAATTTTTGGGGCTATGTTGTAAATATTTAAAAATTTAAAGACATGTATTAACTAGGAAATATGAATTTTATCGCTAAAAGTATAGTTAATAGTGATAAAAACTAATGTTTTAGTTAGGAAATGAATTTTTGTATCTGATGATGTATTATTAGAGAGAAAAATTTAGTTAGGAAATGAATTTTTGTCGCTGATGATGTATCATGAGTGAGAAAACTTAATTTTTCCTCGCTAATACACTTATGTCATAGCTAAAGCCATCACTTTTAGCTAGGAAATAAAAATTTTGTTGCCAAAGGTCTTAATCAGTAGCGACAAAAAGTTTTTGTCGTTGAAGAAAAATTTCCTCACTAAAGGGTACTTTTAGTGAAAAAACTTTAGATAATTCAAAAAATATTGTCGCCAATGTATCAATTTCTTATGGTGACAATATTTTAACAATTCAAAAAATATTGTCGCCAAGTTGCCACTTATGTTCTTCTTCCAATTAAATCCACTTCCTTCCTAGAAGTGCCATTCCCAACCCATACAACTTCTACTTCACGTGAAATAGGATGAGAATCTAGCTGCAGCGTTGAAAAGGTTTCTATTATCTCTTCTTATCGTTGGCATTACCATATGCCAGTCTCTTTCTCTGGGACAATAAAAATACCGAACTTGTTCTATTTGATTTGCCAATATGAATGGCTTATCTATCTCTCTTTTTTCTTAGTACAACAAACGGTTAAGATTCACCAAAGTAAACTTGAATTCGTCAACTTTAACACGCTAATGTACATCGACTCGATCACATTTGAATAATAGAAATTTTTGCTGGTTACTAAATCAGATCCTTATAATATTAGTAAGCACTCCATAGTAATTACCATTAGCCATAATAGGATTCGTATCTCTTAGGCTAGCATAGCTCGTAGTGTCAACTCTACTCATAACACCAAAATTTTGAGTAGACTTATTAGTCTCATAAGTTGTTGTACAAAACTAGAACCCATTCACGTTGTATACACTGTAATGCAATCCTTGGTTGAAAAGACCATTAGCAAGCTTTCTAACTTCAAAAGGAATATCACAACATTCTTCATTTTTATCAATCTATATAAAGCATCTAGGGAATAACACATATAAGTGTTACCTATTTTATATGTTCAAAAGAATTATTAGTGATCTTGTAGAAGCTTTACTTACACAATGATTAAGATAAGCGTGAAACGTTTAAGAATGAATGCATTGTTTGTCTTGTAACCAAGCTCTCGAATGCTATTCATTTATGACAACCATGTGAAGGTTGCATATAGATATATGTGGGAGTTTAGTAGCAATAATAAAGGAAGCATAATAAAGAAAATATAAGCATTGAAAAGAAAACTGATTCTCTATATAGTTTAAGGATGTCAGAGTGAGATAGAACCTATTGTTGTATGCTTGTATCATAGTAACATGATCTAATATTATATCAGTCCCATTTCTAATTAGTTTTCTCATCTCATTGTTATCATCAACGTATCTCGGGGATTTATTCTCTTTGCTTTCAACATCATCTAGATATCTTAATATAAATGCTATATGTTCTTCATATTTTATACCCACTGGCAATTGAACCTTCCGGCCAAGCATGATTGCGCACGTAACATTTGAGAGTTTTCAAGTATCTATCAGCCAGAAACATCCATTGACCGTGAATTGGGCCGACTAACAATGCCTCATTTGGCAAATATATCGGTAAATGTTCTATTACATAAAAAACACTTGAGATAAATATAAGAAGATATACTATAACCATAAATCAATCTTAACGATACTCAAAATATCTCTCCTTATTAATTTGGAGCACAACTATCTAAAACATGAAGTAATCTCAATCAATAGTTACACAACATTTTTGGGCAAAGTTGTGCGGGTAGCTAATATGATTAATTACTGGGGCAAGATGTGAGAGTCGTGGCTCTTCAAACCCCCCATAATATTTCTTCTCACGTTTATCCCTTAAGAAATATTAGAATAGTTGCCCTCAAGAACTCTCAATTCCTTGAAAATTGTTAAGAAAATTTGAACTTCTGACCTACTCATTGTATAAGGTGGTGGCAAATTATATCCAATTCTAGAGGGCTTTAAAATAGGATGTAAATACTTTCTAATTTTTATTACTAGCAAGTCTTGATGAGCTTTCAATTTATCTTTCAATGAACTACTATCACCCCACTATTATATACAACATATTGTCCACAAAACTTTTTCTCTATACGAATCAGATTAAGATGGTGCCTTATCAAATTGCTTTCCAATACGGCAACTCCGAAAAAATACTCTTCTTCTTCCAATTATAAGGATTTATGCCAAACTTCTATTCATAGTCAAGCTAGATTCTAATTTTCATATCATCTGTTTCATATTATGTTAAACAACCCTCAAGCTGTGTAAATATTTTAGTCCCCTTGCACCGTGTTAGTACTTGTCATGTTTCCATTCTGTTATAAAAAGAAACTTTGTCCCTACACAACTTATATGACGGCTCAAGAAATATAAAATGATATAAGAAGCAATATTATTGCCATTAGGAAAGTAGTAAGAAAAGCAGTTAACACTGCATATCAGACAAGCCCTCTCGTTGCGACACTAAAGCCAGAGAGAATACATAGCCTGAAAAATCACTTATTGTCCATATAATAGCTGCACGCAAATAAAATATCTCTTTTGCCCAAGCATCATATGTTATCACACCATCATGTCATGATTCTTTTAGTTTCTTAATCAATGGTTGCATAAAAATGTTAATTTTATTCTCTGGACTCTTAAGGCCATCAATAAGAGTTGATAATATGAAATAAGGTTACTTCATGTGTAGCTAGGGTGGTAAAATTGTACAGTATCAAGGTAATATGCTAAGTGCTATGTGGTATGTACATATTTGAAAATGGACTAAATCCATTAAAGGCCCATCTAAGTCTCACATTCTAGAAATCACTTGTAAATTCTAAATACATTTCATCAAACTTAATCCAAGCCTTAAAATCAGTTGGGTGTCTATAGACTCTATTTTTTGCATCACCTTCTTTGTGCCACCTCATAAGAGAAGCAGTTTTGCGAGACATGAATAAATACTTGAACCTTGGAGCCAATGAAAAATACTTAACATGCTTGCATGCAATGGTATAACCCTCTTTATTATACCTTGGAGCATAGCACACCTCATAATAAGTAATAGCCTTATTTTCTTTCCTATATATCATGTAATTGTTTGGGCAAGTATCTTATACTTTGCATTCCATTCCTAATATATTTATTATCTTATTATCCTTGTAGTAATTTTTGGTAATTTTCACATTCACTGAAAGCATTTGGTAGAAGCTCAAGTAGTATGTTAACGGACTTATTCAACCATCCATTAAGGACTTTTAAATATAATAATCTTATTATGAATAAAAGAGAAGAAAACTTAATACAACCCGGATACAACTCCACATTAGCTTCTTCTAACAATTTAAAGCATCTCCCCTAAATTTTCAAGCTTTTCACTTGCATTCTAGAAGTTATTAATGTCCATAACATCCTTAACCATCCCAACCATATCATCCCTTTGTATGTTGTTAGATAAAGGAATGCTGCTATTTATATCCTGAGAAGATATGCATGTTTCTCTATGAGTACTCTATTTTTTGTGCTAACGCATGAAACCCCACATTTGACAATATTGTTTGATATCTATTGAACTATAAAGATGCCCATTCTAGCACTTCATAGAAGGACAATAGATTTTAGCTCCATTGGGTTTATATGTTATGCAAATTCTATTAAGGTATCCAAACTCGATACAAATTCATAGAGAACCTCTTAAATATAAGAATAAAAATATAAGAATTAGTCACCCAATTCTCTACATTTTCCTACAAAAAAAGAACCTTAGAGATTGAACAACTAGGATCGAAATTCTAGTAGGGATTGGTCAACTCTTTTAATACCTAAACATCCTTAATCCTATAAAAGATTAAGTACAAGTGGATGGAGAAATGTAGGCACCCAAATAAAGAATCTTCAAAAAACACCAAGTAAGCTAAGCTACCCAATACTTATATTAGAAAAATAAGATGGATTAGTCCAAAGATTTAGAGACTCTAGACAAATGTGGATCTAATTTCTTTAATTGTTCTTGAAATGTAGGAAGAACTAGGAAGGAATATCTCTCCAAGAGTTCAAACACTCTCTTAAATCTTGATGAAATCTAAATTCTGTTACAAAAAGTGTTATAATGGGCTAGTTATAAGCCCCAACTTACCCTAGCTAATTAGTAAACAAAATATAGAAATTAGATGACCTTAATACAAGTTTTGACCAAAAAACATGATACAAATCGTGGAATTGAAATTACATTAAATATGACCAAAACTAAACAAAATAATAAAATAAAGGGAAGCTCAATATTGATTGGCGTTGGCTAGATTGGAATAGCCAGCACTGGTACTTTCTGCAACTGGTCGGCACCAACTAGGCTTGCTTATGGCCAGTTTTTAGGCAACTACTGGCGTTTGTTTAGAGCCGATTTCATGTTATTTATTTGATATTTTTGCAACCCAAATTTTATTCTTGACCTCCATTATTATCTTAGATGTTTCTTTGATCTCCCAAATGGATTTGATGTTAAGTTTGTTTCCTTTCAATGTGTCCTTAATTGCATTCCATCACTATCTCTCTTAATGTTCAATCCTTGGCCATGTGAGTGCTTGACATTCCATAAGGATTATTGTTTGTTTGTTGCACCTTTTGGTATTTTGATAGAAGCTGATTGGTATATATTTTCTAAGCCATAGATGCGATAGTTTTTCTGATTTTATTTTTAGATAACTATTCACTCCCATCTTTTTACCATCTTTTATGTAGTATTTGAGAAATGAAAAGGTACAAGAAAAGATGGTGAAAAGTACATAGAAGAAATGGAGAAAGAGTTAAAATAGAGAGGAGCCATTGCCTACTGGATCAGCCCGGCTGGTGCTGGCTATCTTTGGAAAACAAAGTGTGAAAAATGAGCAATTTTGGATGCAAAACAAAATGCAGTCGGCACTGGCTAGAGTGGGGTAGCCGATATTGGTTAGTCACCGGTAGAAGGCGACAACTGTTGTTAAATGGCACTAGCTTCTTTGGAGCAACCATTGGTTCATTTTGAGTTTCCTACGTAGAAAAGATCATTTTGAGAAAATTTAGAAGGAAAATCTCCTATATAAGTAAAGTAGTTTCAATCGTTTAGGGCTATACACATCTTATAAAACTCCTAGAGAGCTCAAGAAACACCAAGAAGAAGGTAGATCAAGGAGAATTTTCAGAGAAGAAAATAAGAGTTGTTTAAGAAGATCTTAAGGAGGAATAAGAAGGCTTGCTTGTCTGTGAGTGATTTTTTTTCTTTTCCTTGTGTTATAGATTGACAATTTAGATTCTTAATATTTTAATTGCAATTAAGGGATGAACCCCAATTTTATGTTCTTGTCATGAATTATTTTTAGATCTTTGGAGCTCCAAGTCTAATATTTGATGATCTGAGCTTTATTATATTGATTGATTGTTTTCTGTGCTTTCTTTTAATTAACTCGAGAGAGAAAATAGGGGATTGCATCTAAATTAATTGAATAATGGTAATCCTTTAATTAAATCGAGATAGAGGTTGGGGATTGAAAACTGATAAACATTGAGATTTTATTGTCATATAGAGATAGGGGCATTAGTTTCTTCTGAGAAATTGATAGGTTTGCTACATTAGCTGGAGATAGGGGTATTACTTCTTCTATATTTAAGTGGTTGGTCTTAATATTTCTTAGATTTAATTATTTAGGTAGAGATGCCCTTTTATTAGCTAAGAATATGAATTTATTAACTCGAGAAAGAGTGAAATTTACCTTTTAAATTCATATTGGTATTAGAATTGGTAATCAGTTAATTTAAGGGTATTTTATTTACTTGACAAGATTTGGGTAATTTTCTCTTTACATGTCTTTTCTCATTATTATCATTCCTTGATATTTCTTGTGACTTTTCTTTAGTATATTATGTTAATAGGTTATTTATTTTATCTCTTTTTTTTTTATTAGTTTGACAATAAAGATTAGAGTAAAGTAAGGGTAATTGCTCAGTTCTTGTAGATATGATACTTGCTTTTTCCTATACTACACGATGGGTATACTTACCCAAATGTGTAGTTTTACTATTTAACATTTTATTTAAAACTTGATTGATTATGGTCTTTATTGATAATATTTCCTACACCAAAACTTAAGTATCAAGTTTTTAGTGCCATTGTCAGGGATTGGCAATATTATGAAAAGTTCGAATCTTATTGATTTAGCCATTTTTATATTTGTAAATACCACTAACTTTTGTATTTAGGTAATTTGTGAATATATCTATATTGCTTGTGTTTTTGTTTTGTTTATATTTACTATTTATTAATTTTATTCTAGATTTGACTTTTATTATTATTATTATTATTATTATTATTATTATTATTATTATTATTATTATTATTATTATTATTATTTTGGATACGAGATTGCAACATCATCATGGACAATCATTCATGAAGATGTGTGTGACTATGAACACCAAGTTAAAGGGTCTATGATGATGATAGGATGGCAAGATTACTAGTTCAAGTTGATGCTTATAGGAGGTGTGATAATTGGAATGTAACTTTTCCAAATTATCAAGACATATGCTATAATTAGTATGGGGGAAATCATCTCAATCATGATACTCAATATATAAAAGCTACAAAATTGGAGTGGTGTGATTATATAAGGTTACATTAGATTAATCAAAAGCACATCTCATATAAACTACTGCCTTTAACTCTATGAGCTGAACCCTCACTTAACATTTTAGTGGCCAATTTTTTTTACTTCCACAAATGCAATCATTAGTCTCAAGAAAAATCCTCCCAATGAACGAGCCGCCAAAGAATACACTTAGCAAAGTTGGCTGAGAAAATTCAAGAGTTAATTTCATCGAGTAGCTTGTATGTTGCAGAAAAACTGCGGAAAGAGAATAGAGAGCAGGTGGCACTGCCTAAGAGGACTCAACCGGCGCCGCCTAATCTAACAAAAGCAAAAATAGAGCAACAACGAGATGAAGTGGAAAAAGGTTACTTGAAGATTAGTTATACCCCTTGAGTGATGAATCCACACTAGTCCATACAATTGAAGACAATAAGACTCTGCTACAAGAAGATAAGGAGAGTGAGCTTATTGAGAAATCCTATAAGAGTCTTCAAGAAAGAAATCCTTAAGAAGAAGTGAGAGAACATGAGGAGTAATAGACCAATGTGATGAGAGAAAGATTTTATTCCACTCTATGCTCTACTAATTCTAATTTCTATTTAAAACATAATTTTGTAGGTACCTCTCACTTCATGGTGCAAGAGACCATTGATGATGTGTGAAATTTAACATGCCTCAAGAAGTAACGATTTTCAAGAACGTATCATAAGATGCCCTTGGAGTGTGATTGCCAACTATGCCCTTCACCCTAATTTAAGGGAGATGACTTTGTATTTGTAGCCAATGCATTGTGATGTGTTGAATTTAGGTATATAAAAATCATGCAATTTTGTATCCAATCCCAATCAAGTTTAAATTAAAATATTAATCCCAAATTACAAATATGAGAAAGTGCACTCATTATTAATCATAGTATAGGGAATTAACGAGTATTGATCCTTAAGAAATAAGTACACACTAATTACTTTCCATTTAGTATTTAACCTATCAATTAGAGTGATAAAGAGTAAAAATAAAAATAAAATATAAAATATAAAATATATACACAACTCTTGGAGAGAAAAACATAAAATTAAATAATTACTTTTGAAAACATGACAATAAACCATTAGTAATTATTATAATTAATCACTTTTCTTGGCATCATGAATGAGTTTAATATAGAATTCACTCTCTCTCGAGTTATGGTTTCACTATATCTTAGTCAATTTTAATGGACATCTTTTTCTCACTAGAGCAACAAAAAAGATGCATACAACACAAGTTCTTAATTATTATTCCTATCTCTAGGTAACAATGGCATGAAATCATTAATTCCCCTATTTTTAGGTGAAATCAACAACTTTTGATTACTTCATCTCAACTTAACCTCTCTCTCTATCGAGTTAGTTAAAAAAATAAATCAAGAATTGAGCAATAAAGACTATCTCCTAACCTTTTTCTCAAGTTAATTAGAAAGATGGTCCAATCTCATTAATTCACCATTAACAACAAGTAATCAAATACCAAGAAGAATAACAAAATACTAAATTAATTTATCATTAAAAATCCACAAATAATATTTAATTACACTTAAAACATTAATCTCATCATTGTTCAAAGTAAAAGAAAACAAAGGTTTTAGAAAGAATTCATAAACAAATCCTTTTCTTCCTCCTTTGAGAACCTTCTTAAGACAATGCTTATTGAGTGATGAATTCTTCTTCAATGAGTGATTTTAGCTTTTGCCCATTGAATTCATACTATATTCCTCACTTATTCTTGGTTAAATAGGATTCTTAGTTGCTAAAATTCATCCTTCAAAAGCCCTGGATTGAGTACAAGTTGGAAGCAAGTTAACCTCTTTGGCAATTTTCAATTTGACTTGAAAAATGATTCTGAACTACCATAACAGAGCAGGGCCAGTGCCAGGTAACTTCATTTGGATCGGTGCTGATCCAGCTCTAGAAATCTCTTGGTTTGAGCTCTATTTTCTCTGTTTTTTTAGAACCGAGCCACGGTCGGTTCAACCACTTTGAGCAGGCACTAGGTCAAGTTTAGAAATATACAATTTCATTCTAAATCGTCCAATTCTTGTACAAATTCTCCAAGAACATTTTTCAATAGCAAAACATCAAATATGAAGAGAAATGACTAGTTATTAAACCAAAAATACCACAAAATATCCTCAAATAACTAGGAAAATATAGTCAGGCCCTCTCACATTGCACAGTAAAGATTTCTTTATCCCATCCTTAAGAGCTATAATATTAGGTTTGAAAGGGAGTTTTCATTATCATGATTCTTTGGAAGGGTTAATTAGTGGTTTAAATATTGATGTATTCTTTAGATGTAACTTACATTCATTGGTTGAAAAATTGACTTACGTGTCTAAATTGATGGTAGGGTATGAGGAAAATGCATTTACTTTTATTGAAACTACTTCCTTGCATGTACCATGCCCCTTCTAAAAACCTCCATTATTTCTAAGTGACTCATCATGCTTAGTTGCACATTGAATGTTGGTTTTTCTAATCTAAGGCTGATGAGAAAGTATGATGAACGAAAAGCGTGTTGTTGTTTTCTTTGTTTGCATTTTTTTAGTTTGTGTTTTAGCTGTTATATGTCTCTTTACTACTCAACAATAATCAGAATACTATCTAGTTTAAGTGTAGGGAAGTGAGTTATGACATTATTTACTTTCTTAGGATTTTTATTTATATTTTGCTTTGTTGTGTTTTCTTTATTTTTGGTGTGTTTTATTTTGTTCTTTGTACTTTTATTTGCGCTTTCATTTTCAAGTTTGTTAGAATTCTTCTTGAACAACCATGCTTCTCTCTTTAATATTTTATAAAGAATCACCTCTCGCGTGAATATTTTACTCAGAGTATATTACTTAACTTTCTCCCCCTTTTATTATTTTCTGGTCCCATTGAATATGCTTTATGGAGTTGATTTTTTGCTAACAAGGACATTGCCCAATTTAAGTGTGGAATAGTAATTTTGTAGTATTCTTTGTCCAAGTTTTATCAATTACCTTAGTGTTTTCTAATTGTGAAGCTATTTTCTAATTTTAAGGCTAAGTTTTTTTTTTTTTATTTTGGTGTTAGTTTTAGCTAGTATAGTATTATTAATGTTTTTCTTTTAGCATGAAAATTTGGTTTGAGACTTGTTTAATTAAGTTTGGTTTGGTGAAAACTTGTATATTAGGTGTGATATAGGATAAGTCTTATATAGAATTTGGGTCAACCCTATTTATGTTTTAGTAGATGTTGCGACACTTTGTTTCTTGAGGATTGGTGTTGATGTTGTGATTTAGTTAAGATAGTGAATTTTGATTGATTTTTGTTCTATGATTTCCTAAACTAGTCCTAATTATGAGTTTAAGTAAATAGGGTGAGAGGTGAGAAGAGTTAAAAAAAAATATGGGGAATGCAAATGTTCAATATTGGTTGCATTACCTTAAGTGAAAAAATTAACAAAGCAAAAGGGATGTAAGTACCTATTGTTTCAAAAGTGATGTGTGGAAAAAAACACAAGAAACATGGAAAAAGGAAAAAAAAAAAAAGAACGAATGAGAGAAAACAAGAGTGTGAGAGAAAACAAGAGCGTGAATGAAAAAAATAAGTAAAAAAAAAAAATGTTTGAAAGAAAAACTAAAGGGAGCTAAAACAGTAAATATAAAGTACACTCACTTGAGGCTATGGATTCCCAAGAGAGAAAAGTTGAGAATGTCCCCAGTTTACTACTCAGATTGTAGAAGTTTGGAAATTGTAGACTTTGAGTTGATTTATTATTCCTAACTTATATAAATCACATTATTTACATTATGAACTTGAGAAGTTAAGTGAAATGCATTGAATAAATATAAATTTGTTTAACTCAATTTTGATGGCTTTGATGATATCTTTTCTAATACATATGTTTACATGAATTAGCTTTGATTGAATAAATGTTGGGTTAAATTCTTAAATTGAAGGACAAATAATATCTTTACCATATTAGCTATGTTCACTAAGATCATTTTGATAGATAGCTATTTGCTTGTTAGATCTTGAGTGTTGATATCTTGTTTGCCCGAGGACAAGCAAAGTTTAAGGGTGAGGAGTTGATACTAGCTAATTTGGTCTATATTTTCTAAGTCATTGATGTTATATTTGTTATAGTTTTATATTTAGATAACTATTGATTCCTACATTTTTACATCTTTTGTATAGGATTTGTAGAATGAAAAGGTACAAGAAAAGATAGTGAAAAGTGCAAAAAATAAGTTGAGAAAGAGTCAAAATAAAGAGAAGCTGGCACTTGCTAGATTAACCTAGCGGTGCTAGCTATTCTCTAGAAAATAGAGCAATTTCGGATGCAACACAAAATGCAACTGATGCCAGCTGCAATGGGGTAGCCGACACTGACTGGTAATTGGTGGAAGGTAGCAAACTGTTGTTAAATGGCACAGGCTTTTTGGCAACAACCAGGGCTAATTGGTTTTAGGTTTTCTACACATAAAAGGTCTTTTGTGCGATTTTGGAAGGAAAAACTCCTATATAAGCAGGGAAAAAGATATCCTAAAGTAGTTTTTAGTTTTTTGGAGCTGTGCACACTCTAGAAAACTCCTAGAGAGCTTAAGAAACAGTGATGCATGCTAAGTTTGGGTATAAAAATCATTTATTCTTAAGTGCATTCCAAATCAAGTTTTAATTAAAACGTTAACCCCAAAATCACATATATGGAGTAAGTACATTTATCATAAAGTATAGTATAAGCAATTAACGAGTAGCATCCTCTTGGAGCAACTACCTTTAATTTCTCATCATCCATTATTTAACCTAATAAACTAAAGTGACCAAATAAATTCAAGTAAAATATTTACAAAGATAAGGATTGAAATATATGTATTTAGATAGAATTTCTTAAAGATACAACAATGATCCAGTTAGCAATTATCGAAGGAATTATAAAGTAGATTTCACTATTTCATGAGTTTTGGAATCACTATTTTCTAGTTAAATAAGTGGGTACTCTATTTCACCAAAACAACCGAAAAGATACATTAAAAGTAATTCCTCAACAAATATCCATATCTCTAGGTGATATTAAAACATGAAATCAATTAGCATCCCTATCTCTAGGTGATATTAACAAACCTTAATTCTTTAAGTTCTTTTTCTTAACCTCTCTCTCAAATTAATTAAAAGATAACAAATGTAGAATTAATACAATTAAAACCTCTTCTTACTTCTTACTCAAGTTAATTATAAGGAAAAAAATAATCAATCAATTCACTAAATAAATATCAAGTAATCAAATACTAGAAATCAGTAAAGTAATTGATCAAATAACTGAATTTAATACAAAGCCATAAACTTTAAAATATCTTCTAAATACAATTAAAACACTACACTTAACATTGTTCATGAAAAGAAAACAAAGAAAAAAGATAAGAACTCATAGATAAGTCATTCTTCCTCTTCAATAAAGACTTCTCCAAAGCAATGCACCTTTTTTATAAATTCCTCCTCTTTAATGATTCATCTCTAATTTGGTTCCTTGAATTCATAGTTTTATCTTATTTTCTCTATGTTTATATAGGCCTTTTGATTGCTAAACTTGGTTCAGAGAAGTCCTTTCCCATCTTTAAGTTAGTTTCCCAAAGATTTCTATAGGAATTGACAAATTTTGCTCTAAGAAGAATTTTTTGCCACCTCGACTATAGAGCAAAGCCGACGCTGGTTCATCTAGGGGAGCTGATGCTGGTTCAGCTCTATCTAGACTACTTTTGCCTATTTTGATTCCCTTGTTTTCTAGAATTGAACCCCAACTGATTCATCTTCTTAGGCCGACATTCATCTCTAGACTGGTCCAATTCCAACTTAGTTTTTACAATTTTCAATCAGAGTCCAAGAAAACCCTTTTTACAACAAAATATCATCAAAACATTATACAATAAAGGAATTGAATAGCCGTCCCTAATACATGTTTTGTGTGTATATTCTTATGCATAGGAAATATTCTTAATATTTTACACAAATTAATCAAGTTTAAATATAAGGTACTAAAATCACTCACACATAGCACAAATTTGGATAACTATACCCATCATATTGCATAGAGTTCTAATTGGCAAGTATTGTATGAAGGCACGGAAAGCGAAAAAACACAGGGCAAGCAGCGGAAGCAAACATAAAAAAAAAACTGAAAAAAACACAACAGGGGATTCTAGGACAGGGCCGGCGCCGGTTGCACCCTGTCCAAATCCTGAGGTTTAAAAATTTTTATCTCTCCTTCTAGTTCTCAAAGGTGGCTGGACCGAAACGTGCACAACCGGGATAGGTGTACTGGTAGAAGCCTCTGTTGCGATTCCTACAAGCCTCCTACTCCGCATTTGCATGTATGTGAACGTCGAACTCTTGATCTTCCAATATATGGCCAGCCTAACTACCGTTTGGTGAACAACTAACAGGTTAGGGAATTTTTCTGGAGAGAGAGAGAGAGACGCCTGGCCTTTTTCACAGAGAAGAAGCCGTCTCTTAGAGTGTGTGTTCTGTAACAACAACGTTATCTCCAATCCTCCTATTTAACTTAAATAAAACCCTATATTAAACTGGAATGGGCTATTGGACTCTTAGTTTAACCTTTTGGGCTAAATTAATTATTCTAATTAGAATCAACTTAATGACCCAATTAATAATTAATTTTTCAGCCCAAATAAACTAGTCCAATTAATAAGTCTATATTAGTTTAGTCCCAAGTTAATCTTTAATTATTCAAACTGGGCCAAAGCCCTGAATAATTAATTAACCCACTAAACTAATTTAATTAATTCTCTCTCTCTATGGACCTTTATTTTATCTAACCAAATAATTAAATCAGGCTACTTAAATAAAATAAATTCTATTTAATTTAAGATCAATTCCTTAGCCCGTATTTAATTAAGACTCACGGTCTATACTGGGGACCAAAAAACACACTGCCTTGGCTACTAAAATGACCAAAATACTATTGCCATATAAATAGCTGTATTTTACATTTTAAATATTTTCTGATATCACATAAGGAAATGTTGACTCCAAGGACAATGTTGCATTAGCAAAGTCTCCGACCTATAGGTGTAATGACTAAAATACCCCTTTATACATCGCCGTACATTCAGAGAGGAATAAGTGTACTAATACCTCTCTAAATTACATCTACCATCCTTAGGCCTCTAGTCCAATGATCCACGACTTCCTAAATTATTTCCGCTTTCCAAGGGAGTTACCCTAAAGCAAACATTCAAATAATGTTTCCTAGGGCCCTAGATATTTAGATTATTCAGACAACCACAAGGGGCGATATAGTATAAAAACTATCTTGTATAAGTTTGTCTTAATTAACTAGTCACACATACCCAACATGCAAGTATATTATCTCTACGATAGAACCTCAACTATAGCATATCAAAGCATATGCTTCTAGCTTCGTCAGACCACCAACTCATACTCAAGTCGTAGAGTACTAGTCCACGCTGTAACGGTAGTAATCTAGGTTTCTACCATTTAGTACTTTTAGAAACCACTACTACAGGTCCTATTCTATGTATTCGAAATACGCTTATGTCATGAAGTGAGTGGACTACTCACTGGCTAAAGGTAAGCCATTCCCCATTTAGAATTCACAACATAATAACCTAGACATGATGAGATTCACATTCTCATCAGTCGATTAAGAACAAAAGTTTATGTGTTAAGTAACCCGTAATTCATACCTTACTGTGAAAGACCTTCATTCACATGGACCACTTACTTAAACATAATGGGTCTTTTTCAAACGTAATTGTGCACAAATAAAATTGTAAATTCATAAACAATTTCTGAAAATAAATTCTTTTATTAAAACATTTGATTTTTTACATTAGAAACCTAGTCTAAAAGGGCATATATCCCAACATTGTATCCCTTAGGCAAGGTGGCAAATACTCTGACTATGTCATTGTTTCATTGTTTGGTAAATTATCCTTTTAGGATGGTGATAACTAAGAAAGGGAACCATCCTACCCAAAGACACTTGAGAATCGTCCTTGGATCACCAAGCATCCTTAAGGAAAGAAGGATAAGTTATGTAATTCAAAAAGCAATCCACATTATCAAGCTTTACCCTAATCAACTAAAATAGACATATTGAAACTCTATATATCTAAATCAAGGCCCACTCTCTCTCGAGTTATAAATATCCTTCCCTCAACCTTATTAGTGGGTATCTCTACCTCACTAACTTAGTTTAAGGGGCATTAAGATTAATTATCTATTCCTTATATAGAGGAAACAATGTCCCTATTTCTAGATAACCCTATAACCCTTCAATCACCTAGTTCTATATCCTCGATCTCTTTTTCGAGCTAATCAAAGGAAAACCCATACAGTAAATCAATTAATCGAGCCTCTTAACTTTAACCTCATCTCTTGAAATCATTAAAGTTAAGAAAAAACTCAAAAATTAACAATATAACACAAATCAAGTGATTGAGTACCAAAATAGAATTCAGTAAATCTTAATAGAAGTCAAGATCTAACAAATATAAAGCTTCAATCTTTTAATTACAAAATGAATCATGAATGCTCAACAAAAATAAGAAAAGAAACACCAGAGAGAGGAAAATATACTCTTAGACAAGTGGTGCTTTCTTCTTCTTGAATTTCCCTCTTAAAAATGCCTTCTCCTCTACAAAAATGGCTTGGATCCTTTTCTTGGATTCCTCCTTGGAGTTCTAGAGTTTGGAAACTACTCCGCTTTCTCTTGGTTCTTTTTTTTTTTTTTTTTTCTAACAAGATAGTAATAGGAGCTATTTATAGTCCCATTTGAAAACCCTGGAAATCTACTGTGTACTGACTTGTCCCAATATGAACTGGCACTTGTTATAACGGCAGACCGACATCAATTGTATACTTTTCCTTGAAGATCTTGAAATCCCACTCTAAACCGGGGCCTATCTCTCCATTAATCCAGCCCTAATTAGTCTTGTTGTTTCAACTCCTAAGCTCTCTAGAAATAACCATTGCCTTTTTAGTTGACAAACTGTTGCAACTAATTAATGTAACCAGTGCCTGTATATCTTTAAACTGGTGCCTATTATATCCAGAATGTTTTCCTTAACTCCCTGTTTTGAACCAAAGTCTGTTTGATCCTTCTTTGCTCTATTTTCACCTTGTTTCTTTGATTATCTTTTATTTATGCATTCTGTATAGAACAAGACAAAAACAAGGAAAATAAGTAGTCATCTGATCATAAATTTAGCATAACTCAATACAAATGACTAATAAATGCAGCTACAATGAGCACTCATCAATCACACTTAAAAACGACACAAATTTATCTCAAATGGTTAAGAAAATATTGGTAATTTTAAGCCCTATCAAACACAAGAAGAAGAATGATTAAGGAGAAATTCGGAGAAGAAAAGAAAAGTTGTTCAAGAAGATTTCAAGGAAGAAGAAGAATGTTCACTTGTCCATAAGTGATTTCTTTCTTTTTGTTTATGTTCTAGATTAACAATTTGGATTCTTAGTGTTTTAATTGTAATTAAGGGATGAACCCTAATTTTATGTTCTTATATTGAATTATTTCTAGATATTTTAAACTCTAAATCTAGTATTTGATTATCCAGAGCTTTGTTGTGTTGATTAATTGTTTTATGTGCTTTCTTCTAATTAATTCAAGAGAAAAGTTAGGTGGTTGCATCTAAATCAATTGATTTAATAATGACTATCCTTTAACTAACTTGAGAGAGAGGTTGGGGATTCAGAACTGATAAGCATTGAGATTTTAGTGTTACCTAAAGATAGAGGCATTGGTTTCTTCCGGATAATTGATGGGTTTGTGATATCACCTAGAGATAGAGGTATTATTTCTTCTATATTTAAGTAGGTTGATCTTAATACTTCTTAAATTTAATTAAAGAATGAGAGATACCATTTGATTGGCTAAGAACAGGAAGTTCATCACTCGAGAGAGAGTGAAATTTACCTTTTAAATTTATATCAATATTGAAATTGGGAATCAATTGATTTAAAGGTATTTTTTTTCTTAACATAAATTTCGGATGATTTCTTCTTTACATGATGTGTATACTTGTCCAAATTTATCGTTTTAGTGTTTAGCATTTTATATAAAACTTGATTGATTGTAGCCTTTGTTGATCATATTTCCTACCCTAAAACCTTTGTATCAGACTTCTTTCACCATCCACTTCTTCACAAACCTTTGCGCTTTAGCTTCTTGTATTTATTAGCTTGAAATCTTCTTTGAGGCCTCTTGACTCTCGATCTTATCCAAGGAGCCATGGGTTGTGTCTTGGTCTTTTTCCTATTTCTAGGAATGTCTCATATTACTTGGGCAGATTCCTATTATTTTCCCCTTTTTGTGGTGATTCGTCCTAAAATTAATGTGCCATGTTATTTGAGTGGATTTTCCTACATAAGAATTAAAACAAAAGTTTTTGTGTGAAAGTAAAAATTTTGCTTTTGTTCCTTAACAAACTTTTATTTTCTCTCTCTACAACCCAAGTAGGCTCTTTTATTTTATCTCCATACCCCCTCTTTAGTTCTCTCTTCTCTTTTGATTATGTTTACCTTTGGAGCTCTAATCTCGCTTCTTTCTCTTTTGCTCTCATCTCATTTTCTCTTCCCTTATGCTCTTTTTTATCCCTCTCTTGTGTTTCTCTCTCTTTTTATTCTTTTTTCTATCTATCTTTCTCCTTTAAGATATTTTGATCTTTTAAAATCTCACTAGGGGATGAAAGGTAAAGAGTAAATTTCTTCCTACCCTTATGTAAAGAATAAGTATTTTTCTTTCTATTGTGAACCACCTCTCAATCATATTGTCAAGGTCTTCTTAATAATAAGTGTTCAACATGCATTGGGAACATATCACATATCAGTTCATCTTTATACTCCCTTACGTTAAATTCTACCTTAACTTGTTAATTCACCTAAAGAAAAAAAAAAAGAAAAGAGGGCAGGGGGCTTATTCACATATATTTGATTGTATCGTTAATCTTCACTTTACCATAATTATTTAACTATTGAAACTTGTAAGGCTTTGGATGTTTCAAGGTTTTTATTCTCAATTCTTCCATCAATGTAGCACTAGTAGCATTTTTACAACTCTCTTTATTAATAATCTATTAGGGATATGCCCTAGAGTCAATTTGTATTTATACTATTGTCGTTATATTTTATATAATAATATGAGGTTTTCCTTTCCATGAATAGTGCATTTTGTTTTGTGGTCATTAAGTACGTGATTTGATAGTAAAACTCAATAATGAATACAATGACTATTCTAAAATTGTTCCTGATCGATTATTATTATTAGAACAATAATAAATTAAGATTAGTATGTTTGTGACTTGATAGCTATATTTTACTGGTCATGGATATTTGTGATATTGAGTCAAAATATAAATAAATGTTAGAGAATATTGTATTGGACATGACCCACTGTGAGAGTACTTCATGGAATATGTCATAAGTACTTTCTAGCTATAATAATATTAAAAGTCCTTCAATCTAAATTCATCATAGTTTTCTACTTGATAAATTCTATATTTTTACGTTGTCTAAAGTTGTCTTTAATCAGATAATAAATTAGACTACTGTTAGATATAGAATAAATCAATGAGAGGAATATGATTGATAGTGAAGGAATTTATCCCTCTCAATTATGGGAGAGATATCCATGGGCCCCTTAATAAGTTAGACTGTTAAAATGCATGATTGTGCTTAAATATATCAATCTAAGATATTGATATCATTTGTTTTGAACAGTCTACTATGAAATCAAGAAATAATTGATTAAGCTTAATAAGGATGACATGCTCCGTGCCTTATGCTTAATCTGGATATCGTGTGAAAAAATGACTAAATATAAAATCATGATTTGGTTCAAAGAGATCACCGATCTTCATTTAACTTGGATAGTTATAATATTTTGTTAGAAACTGTTTATAACTTGTGCGTCATTTAAATATGATTTGGGCACACTACCAGTGTTAAATGAACCTATAGGGTCACATAATAAGTGAACTTATTAGGTTATTTTTCTGGTAACCAGATTCGATGAATTTGGGAATATGTCTAAGTTAATCGAACTTAGAAAATTTACCAGATACAATGAATTTGAAAATATGTCTATATTCGATGTATCTGGATAATGTCCAGATTATAAGAATCTGACTCAATAAATTAATTAGTTAAATTACCGAGATAATGACAGAATCTTATCATATCAATTTTAATTTAATTTGAATTTAAATTAAAATACGATAAGATATTATTAAGGTTGAACTCTAAAGGTTCGGAGGGGTTTTTAAGAAAACCCTAGCCGTCTTCTCTAGTGAGCTATACTGTTAAGAATATTCGTGCCTTTATCCACCAGAAAAATAAGCCTCTCAAACCCTAGGCGCTAGCACTCCCCGGGTGACGAGTGAGTTCGCGGTGTGTATCCGATAGAGGACGTTCGCATATTGCAGCGTCTGGTGATCGTTCGGGTTGCACGTACAACAGCAAAATTGGAATCGAAGGATATCGATTACACCTAACAGAGGTAATTTTGCAAACATACAATCTTCTTAATTGTTTACTTGGATCCTCGGAAGGGATTCATGGATATTTTTCGCATTTAGGAATCCACGAGTCCTAACATAATCAAACTACATAGTCTTCATTTGATATAACACTTTGAATAGAAAATGTTTTCCCTTTATAGATCCCTTTCTTCTTCTTCAACCACATGAGCAGCCACAACCTTTCTATAATACTAGGTAATGATTATGGTTATCTAATCACAATACCATTTTTTCTATCCTCATTAACTTCTTCAATCTCATCCCCAAAACTCTTACCATAATCTTCTTCCCCAGATGAAAGTTCACCTTAGTTATTTGTGAACACCATTTTTTTTTTATTTGGACACTCATAGAAAGAATGCCTATGTCTTGGACATTTATACTATTTGATGTCCATATTTCTTCATGACCCTACCCAGGCTTGTCCCTTGTCTTTTGTCCTTCCTCCTATAAACCTAGTGGTTTCACTAGGTATTGGCTCATTCTTCTTCAACACTCTTAGTTGATGTGCATCGTCTTCTAGAAAATAGAGTATATTTGAGAACTCCTTAGTTGCTTCCTTTAATGAACTCAATTGGCCTACTTTAACCTCTCCATTATCACTATATATACTCTTTTTCATCCAATGCAAGTGCCTAATCCTCAACACCCACAATTTTTTCTTATGTCTCATTTGCTTTAAGTCCAACTCTTAGCTTCTCAACACATTGCTTTTTTTTTTTTTTCAAATTTAATTGCTGTAATAGATGTCTTGCATGCCAATTTAATGGAACATTGAAATCTAGTGTGTCCAAGATCATAGCAATTTTCACAATGAATCCTATTACTCTTTTGTAAATCATTTTTCCCCTTTTGTTAAATCAACTTAGGACAATTCTAAGAATAGTGGTAATATTCAAAACAATAAGAACATTCATAGCTTCATCTCTTTTACATCCTCTTTCCATCAAATTTCTACAATTCACTCTTTTATTTTTGCCTTATTTTTCTTACACATTCATGAGTAGCGTGTTGAAAGCTCTTATTTTAATTGCTAAACTTGAGCCCACCCTCTTACCTTTTTCAAATTATCAATTCTTAAATAATTTCTTTCCAAAATAACCTCCCAATGGCTTAGGAACTAGTCTAACTAGATAAGGCAATCTAACCCTCCTAGATAATCAACTATGGGTCTTAGAGGAATTAATCAAACACTTAATAGGCAAATAGGATGAAACACAATCGAACAAGAGTTTTCAAGTAAGGAAAACTCAAATTTTAAAGAAAGATGCGTAGTGATATCCATTAGGCAAGTGCAAGGATCCAAGTAAACAAAGATAATATGACTTGGGACTTAAAGATAAATAATGTTCAAATGAATCCTAGGTATCTGAAGGAGTTTAGAATCTAGATATTCATCCACCAATAATAAGAAATATAATAAGAAAGTCTAAAGGAAGTAATAGATGAAAGTTAAAAACTTATATATCGTATTGTAGTGATACTTAAGCATTTCATCAAACACTTAGTAGGCAACTAGTTCAATAAGGAAAATATAAATATTGGGATACTTTTAGAACCAATAGGAAACAATTTTGATGTTTAATATTTCACTCAAGGCAATTTATCACAAATAGTTCAAATATAAGAGATAAAGTAGTATGAATTCAAAGATGCATCAATTATTTTCAAGCAATAGGCAAATTCACAATGAATAAATTTCTGGTTGCAAATGGAAAGATATTTCTTACTAAATTCAAGTTAACAAGCAAGAAAACTATAGGGATTTAATAAAGGAAGCTCCGGTGGTCATATATGAATAATTACAAGTTACTAAGCCAACATATCAACTATTTTGTGTGCAGTCTCATAACTCAATATATACCAGAATTTTCACCTTTATAAAAGTCCAAATATTTAAGAATCACAAGAAAATTTAAGCCCCCCAAATGATTATATCAACATTAAGGAACAATTTCATAACAAGTGCATGGCTAAAAGTAGAGATATTTGATCACAAGAATTGCAACAAAAAGAGTTCGTAGATTTTGAATTTGTAAGCAATGTTCTTAAAGAAAATTGTAAGTTTTTGCCAAGGAAAGTTGATTTGATCAGAATAAAATCATACTTAACTCTGATACCACTTTCATATGAATTTGCAAAAAACCTCTTAAATTTAAGAACAAAAATATAAGAATTGGTCACTCAATTTTCTACCTCTTCCTACAAAAGAAGAACCCTAGAGGATTGAACAATCAGGACCTAAATTCTAGTGAGGATTGGCCAACTACTTTAATATCCAAACTCCCTTAATCCTACAAGGGATTAATAACAAGTAATATAGAGAAAACCCAAACAAAGAATCCTAACAATAATTAAATGATACGTAGAGCCTATGGTGTGCAGGTCTGACTGGTAGACCTACTTAATAGATTAAATGAGGGGGTCCCACATCCAATTCAGGTGTATATGAGAGGAGTTTTCACTCTCATTAGCAGCTATAGCTTTTGGTGCAAGTGATAGTGCCTTGCTTATATCATTTGGTATTAGAGCCAATATGCATGTTTGACTCCCAAGTTCTACATGCGATCATTCCTAAAGTTTGAAGTTAAACCTTTTCTTGAGAGAGAAGGAATGATACGCCGAGCCTGTGGTATGCAGGTCCGTTGGTGGACCCACCTAGTGGCTTAAATAAGGAGATTTCGCGTCTGAATCGTGTATATATATGAGAGAGGTATGCACCCTTACTGACAGCTATAGCTTTTGGTACAGGACTTTTGAATAAAGTATCCTATCCGCAATCAAAATTCTAGTACAATTATATCAATAAAATTTACACTTTGGTTCACATTCCCTAATCAAGTGTACTTAATTATAAATCAACATGGATCTCCCGATTAGGAGTCAAACAATACATAAGGATATCAACCAAATAAACTCATCAATTTATCCAATAAAATCATTTAAATGTTCAAATAAAAATTGAAGAAATTTCCTTCATGAAATCTCATACTCAAGTGTAGGTTGTTTTTATAAAATTTCTCGCAAATAAAGGTTTTGATTTTTTAAAAAAAACACCATCATACATACACTTTTCCAAATGATTCCAAATCTTTATAGAAGAAAGTCAAACATGTATACACTTGATTTCCATCAAAATTTTCAACAATTTATAGATCAAACAATGCCAGAAAAATTCTAATTTGCAATACTAAAAACGGTAGTAATTTGAGTAACCTTTTGTTCAAGAAAATAAATAGAACTTTTTCCCAAGTTTTCCGACATTTGAAAGAATAATATGTACTATAATGTCAATCTAAATTCCTCTAAAATTGTGGACAAAAACTAAACAAAAGATAGCTCCAAAATAGGGTATATCATCAACAAGAAATTGCCATCTCTAGCGTATTTGTTTTACAAAAATTACTACAACATAATCTTAGAGATTCGAGCATGATTCCTCATTTAAAAAGCTTCATATAACATTAAGAAATCAATTCCAATAATCTCAAAAAAAAATAATCAAAATAATACCATTTTAAGCTAAGAACATCACATAATTATGCATAGAACATTTTCAGCAAACAGAGGAAGTTTCATATAACAAAAAGATTGGTTCTTTTACATGATTTCTATGGATAAAAAACTACATAATACACATAAGACATAATAGAAACTTACCAAACCAAAACTTATCAAAATTCCTTCAAGATTTATACAAAATTCTATCCTAAGATCAATACAAAATTTTTTCAGAAAGTATGCTTTGTTTTGCAAGATAGAAAAGATGGTTTCTTCAACCTGAAATCTTCATGAAATCTATATATTAAAGTATAACATTAAATAAGAAACCTTTGTAGTTAAAATCCCTACAAAAACCTATTCAAATCACACCCAAAATATCAATCTTTTGGTGGTACAAATATTCCAGCAAAAGATATATGAATTGGAAGCCATGAAAGAAGGGAAAAAAATTAGACTTTTGGTGTACCTTGTTGAAAAGCTTATTAGGTAGCCTTGAAGAACAAAAGGAGCAGCTTTTTTGTTTTTACAAACAAGGCTAGGTTTCTTGGAAAAGTAGAGATAAAATTGTCAAAGTAAAGAGATGAGAGAAGGTGTCAACTAGGGCTTAGAGTGGAAAGCAAGAAATTGTTTGATGGTAGCATTTTCTTGGGAGGGAAGGGTGTGTGCCGGCTAGAGTAAGATTAGGATAGGGTTTAGGGCTTTCTTTGGAGACAAGTTATAAAGTTTGAGATATTAGGAGTGGCAACCAAGTAAAAGTATTTATGGAAATAATATGTTTATATAGTTAGTATAAAATACTGGATTAGGTTTATGGAAAGTTTTTATGACAAGTTGTATATTTACCAAGACTTCTAATTGATTAAGGGTTCAAATCCCATCATTTACAATTTTTTACCTAATTTTTCAAATTAGATTTTAAGTTTTGTAACTTTACCTATATTACACACTTTAGGCCAAGATTATATGGAAAATACTTATGAGTCCTTATATAAGTTTCACCCATAAAAAATATTGACTCCAAAAATAATTAAAATATTGATTCTTGATAATAATTCTTTACTCTACATCATAAAATTAATTACTACTCATATACACAAAATAATTAAATAACCATGCATAAATCATTCACAAAAATTTACAAGTATGCTCATTGATCATAAGACACAAATATGTTCCCAACATATATATTTCCACATAGAAATGCTCAATGAATGTGTGATCGATTCCTAATTTAAGTGTGAAAATGGTAGGGTATTACAAATTTAATGGCCAAGCCAAGACAATCAACAAAGTGTTGATTAATTTGATAAAGAAGAATCTGGACAATAGGCCTTGAAAATGGCATGAGACTATAAAAAAGGCTCTATAAGCCTACAGGAATTCAAGGATGGCTATAGGATTCACCCTATTTCGATTAACCTATGGACAAGATGCAGTTTTGCCTATGGAGATCTCAATTAGATCCACTAGAGTAGCCGTCTAGCATCATTTACTACCGACTAAATATAGACAGGCCATGTTTATGGAATTAGATGCGGTCTATCAATAACATTGGCTTGTTAAGGAGCACTTGAAACTACACAAGAAAAGGGTTACTTGTAGTTACAACCAAAAGGTCAAGAAGAAATAGTTTTATGAAGAGGATTTGGTCTGAAAACCATACCCCCTATCGGGCCAAAGGATCCCAGGTTTGGCAAGTAAACTACGAAAGCCCTTTTCAGGTCACTCAAGTAATTTCCAAAGGAGTATATCATTTGATAAAATTGAATGAGAAAGAGTTAGATAAGAGCATCGATGGGAAATGCTTAATTGTACTTCCCTTCTTTGTGGGAAGATAGACAATCAACATAAGCATTAAACAATTTGTACCATAGGTCAGCTACAAGCTAGTTGTTATCAACCATGTATGTCAAAAAGGATAAAAGTGTTCAGAGGAATGGCTACAGGTGTAATACCCCTCCTCAAGTAATTACTAAATATAAGAATTATTTGATGGAAAGCCATTATATATAGAAATATGAATGGTTGCTAAGATAATAGAAGAAAATCTATTAAGTGGGGCCTATTAAAAAAGAAAAAGAAAGAAGTTATAATATGGATGGCGCATAGGGACTAAGATATTAATTGTAGGTGGCCCACTATATTTAATGAAGTTTAGATATTTGTAGGAAAGTTATTTGACCATGCATGCTTAAGTGAAGCTTTCAACATTTTCCATTTACACTTTCCAGCTTCTTCTATTACTTTCTTCTAAGTTTTACAGCCTTCTAAAGATTGCTAAGTTATAAAGAAAACAAAATAAAAAGAAAGAAATGGGAAGAAAAGGGAAATTTGAGAGAAAAAAGAGAGGGAAACTGAGAGGAAGAAAGGAAAATAAGGAAAGAGGAAAGAAGAGAGAGAGGGAGAAAGAAAGAAAGAAAGAAAGGAAAATAAGGAAAGAGGAAGGAGAGAGAGAGATAGAGAGAGAGAGAGAAAGAGAGAAAGAAAGAGAGAAAGAAAGGGCAAAAGGAAGTTGTATCTTAGTTCAATCAAAGTACATAAGGTCTTTTCCTACTTGAAGAAAAGTTATTCTACATGTGGTAAGGATCATTTTGAAATAGCCTTTTATGTTTGAATCCATAAAAAACTTAAGAAGAAGTTGTGATCGGACTTATTGTTTAGGCAAAGATGGCCGGCTGTAAGAGGAGAAGTTGTTATTATATTTTATACTTCACTTGATGCATTTGAAGAGAGATAAATGTAGAAGGTTGGCTAAGGTGAGTAAGGAATAAGTAACGAAGTAAAGGAAACTCATAGTCATACTTTGTTAGAAAATGTAAACTAGAATAGTTTTTGTTTAGTAGTTATTGATAACTTTTGATTAGTGTGTTTTGGGTATGAAATTACCATGGCTGAATCCAAGAGTGTGATAAGATGTTTGAAGGAGTTTGGAGTAGATATTGTGGTGTTTTTAATTGCTAAGAATGTTATTGAGAAAATAAATGACATAATACCATTATAAAAAATTATTGTTGTTAAGAGTGCTGGCAGTTTTGTTAATAACAATACCAAACGATTAAGAATGTTGGGGTTTTGTGACCTTAAACTTCTAGATAAATGTCTTAAGAACATTTTAGGACAATTTTGACTTTATTTCAACGAGTGGATCAAAAGTTATGAGGTAGATTTGGATGGTTGCCATGTTGGAGGTTAAATTTCTATTTTTATTTCATGAAGAATACTAGTTGTTTTGACATGACTTAGATATGAAGATTAAATGACTTCATATGTTTGCAAACCTTAGAAGTAAACGCCATAATTATGAGGTTATATTATATTAAACAAGAGTAGGAATATTTTCTTGTTGAAGGTGAACCCACCTAAGAAAATCTTTAAACTAGCAAAAGTGAACAAGTGAAGGAAAGATAGTTGAGGTGAGTCGCTTAGTTTCCTAACTCCGTTTAGCTAAGTGCTCTTCCGTTATATTTAGACATAAACCTTATACCCCCATTAAAGTAAAGACTATTATATATTTTAGTGAATCCCTCTATTTCCTAAACTTTAGTTTAGTAATGTGATTTATTCTAAAGGGATATATACCCTATCATGTTTGAACGTAAGCATACTCAATTTTACATATGAATTTTTGGACAATGTGAATCATTTGAATTCTTTTCTTGTTAATGGCTTGAGTATGTTTCCACTACTAGTTGAGACCATATTTTATGATACTTTTTTTCTTGCATAGCACAACATGATAAAGTTACGAAAAAAAGGGATATTAAACCTTTTCTATTGTGAAACCTCAGTTGAAACCAACCTTAGAGTAAGGGGGTTGGGATGCATATCATATTTTATTTCATGGTTAAATATATTCTCGTATGAATTTTTATGTGTTCTGGATTCGAGTTTTATTTTCTTGAAGTCTTGTTGGTGAGTATTGTGTGAGAGGGCAAAATGGTAATTTTTGCCCAGGGTGAAAATAGGGAGATAGCCTGTGGATTGAATAGAAAATAATTTTTCTAGTAGAAATAGCAACAAGAGTTGTTGTGGTGTAGTGGTTAGAACTTTGGAATTAATTCTTGAGGTCTTGAGTTCAAAGTCCATCATAGAAGCTTTAGCTTGAGTAAATTTTATTTTGCTTGGGAAAGGATGGTTTCGGCCTTAAGGGCCTAGATTAATGTGGTGATGATGTTCTAGGAGAGACATGATGGAAGTAACCTCATTCCACTCCTTTTACTCTTCTCGAAATTCTTATAGGGAAAATCATTCTTCCTTGATCTTTAGTTTTCCTTAGTTTCAACTCATTGGTTTGATCAAGATGTTCTAGCCTTTTTCTTTCCAGAAAATTCAGTAAAGTACTGAGGTCTTTTAGGATCGAAATGTTTTGGTAAAAGACTCCTTATGGTCTGAAAAATATGGAAGAGTTGTGAGGAATTTCAAGAGGAAAATCCTTCTAGTGAGCTTGGTGAAATTTTACTTCAAATTAGTTCCCCTTCCTTCATGGCATGTGCAGAAAATTTTCCAACTTGTTGTACCTTCAAATGGTTGAAATTTTTAGCTAACATTCCCTCCCAAATGCTACCAGAAAAATGGTTTTTAGGATCAGTTTGAAACCTGAAAGTTTTTGCCCAATTTCGATTGCTCAAGATGGAGCAAAACAGGAAAAATTCCTGTACGAAAATCAACTTTGAGAGCTCCAAACCAAGTTGTTTTCTCCCAGATTTTGTGCAGCACCTTAGCCATGTTTTTCCTCCATAAATAAGGCTAGAAACCAGCCTTGAATACCCCTAAAACCCCCCTTCCAGCTCACTGCAAAATGGATGGAAGTGGCAGACGAAAATCTGCCAGAAAATTCACTGTGTAGCGAAAATTCTATGCAGATTTTCGTCCAGCTTGTTTCCTCTTTCTCTTCCAACCAAAACACCAACCTTAATCTGTCAAAACCTTCCTTAAACCTCCATCAACAGAGATCCATTGATCCCCTTGAAATTCTGCACGAAATTCCATTAATGGCTGTCCAAAAATCTCTCAAACAAATCCCTGCAATTTAGCTTGATTGGTTTCCAAAATTTCAGCCATCTTATTTAGCAACCTTCCATAATATTTTGCTCAATGGACCAGACTTCTTCTTCATCATTGTACACCCTACTTTCGGCCACCATAAGCCTCCATAAGCCAGCTTTAATCCCACCGAAATTCTGCTCAAACAGTCGACCATGGCAGATTTCCAAAAGCTGTCCAACAATCAAGATATTCTTAGAATATTTAGTTTCCAAATTCACTTCCTAAAAATATTCTTCAAAGATTGTAACAACTAACCTTTCCTTTTCCCTTCCAAATCAGAGAATCAACCTCCTAAACCCTACAGAAATTCGTCCACTCCTATCTCTCACAAAAATTCGGTAGCTGCACATTACCATCTCTCGATTTTCTTCAACATTCAAGAACACATAGTACACCAAGAACACCTACTCCTTCCTTTCACCTAATACCTCTCCAAATCACTTCAAACTACCTCTAAAAATTCCAGATTTCATCTATACATTGTTTGAGTCCATCCGTACCATTTTTAACATCAAACTCCTCAAATCATCTTGCTACTTCGGATCAAAACCAGAAATTTCTGTTAAGGTCAAGAACACCTTCAAGGTAAATTTATTCTAACAACTTCATCTTCTCCAATCTTGATCTCTAGTGAGAGTTTATGTGAATAAACATGCTAATGGTCTCTCTCTCTTTCTCTCTCTCTCTCTCTCTCTCTCTCTCTCTCTCTCTCCCTCTCTCTCATGGCCGAAAATTCCCCTCTCTTGGCCGGATGACTTTTTCTCCCATGAACATGCTTTCGCCATCTCCCATGGACAAAGTTAGACATCTAGGAGTTGAGATCTACTCTAAACTCCTTCAAGGCATTCATCAACCAAGTAAGTACCTTCAATCTTCCTTTTTAAACTCTAGATTCATGTCTCTAGGATGATGATGATGATGATAGTAAGTGGATGGCGATAGGATTTAATTATATATATATATATATATATATATATTATTGGGATTGAAGCATGAATATATGTATGATTGTGAAGGAGATGGGATTTATGCATGGAAGGATTATCTTGGATGATTATATGATGATTTGAGGTTGATACATGTCATAGGTAGTATTTGTGATGAAGTATGCTAGAGATTATGTCACCTTTGGTGAATAGGATTTATATTCATGTTGGATTATTGAAGCCATGATCATATTTATGCTAGTAGGGATTAGATCATATTTTGATAAATTGATATCTATGCTTGTATGCATGATTTGGATGATTTGATGAATTGAAGGGTTGTATATGTTCATGATTGTGGTTAGCTATAGGAATATGATCATGATCTAGTTGTCCCTAAGTTAAATTTTACTTCATTAATAAAATATTTAATAATATGATTTTTCTAGTAAAATTTTGAAAACCATGGGAAAATGTAGATTTGGTCTTTTATATAAAATAGTGATATTTTGTCAAATAAATAATAGTTTTTCTAGAATATATATATATATATATATATATAATTTAAAATAATAAAATCAATTAAAGCGTTTTATGGAAATAATTATAATTAATAAAATATTTATTACTAAAAATTTAATTATTATCTTTTAATCAAAACCCATTAAGGATTTGCTTATTATTTTTCAAGCAAGACTCATTAAAATTTATTTTCAACTAATTTTAACTATCAATTATTTTCTAGCAATTAATTATTAATAAATTATTATTTTACCTAGTACCACCTAGGACTTTTCATCAAATAAACTCTAAATTATTTTAGCAAGATTTAAACCTTCAACATATTGTACCTAATTTTCCAAACTCTAGTTATTTTAATATCAAACTAGATTTATTTTATAAACCCCTTTTATTTATTATCGAGCCTTAAAGCTTGGGACGCTAGGGACATGATTGTAGTAAGTTGATTTAGTTTTATTTGTGAAAGTGAATCTTGGTTTGAGTTTGATCGTGGTTTGTATTTACCCTATGTGGGGTTAGGTCAGCTATTGGAGACCTTTGTTGTGGACAAGGATCAGGTAAGCTCCTGCATAAAACCTGTTTGATGAAAAATGATTTTTTTTATGGCAAGCCAAATGTAGAGTGCATAGTCACTCATTTCTGTAAAGGCAATTGAGGATTATTTCCATTCTCATTTCAGACAAATAAATTATTTGCAAATCAAGGGGCGGTTTTACTCAAAACCTAAAACTCTTTCTAAAACCAGTTTTGCCCCAAACTTTGGAAAACCTTAATTGCCATTTTCAAGTGGAACTGTGTTTTGTTCATTTTCGCCCCAAGTGGGATATGTTACATTGAGTACTCAATGGGGGTAGACTGGTAATACTAGTTTTGAAGAACAAGAGTGAGTCTTCTGGCAAGAGGCCACCTCCAGAAGATAAGCTCAACTTAGAGAAACGTCAGTATTACTTAGTCAGACCGGTCCAAGCTAGCAGTTTGTTTTATTTCAGTCAAGTGACTGTGTTTTGCCAGAATGGACACCCGGTTGTTGTTTGCATATAGAGAATAAGGAGTATCTTACCCGGTAGGCCGATCACCTACCTTTTGTCAGTCTGCACAAAGTGTTAGGCATTCTGACAGGTTATAGGGCCCAACGTGTGGTAACCCATAATCATTTCTTTCGAGTGGTTGATCTTATAAATTATGTACGGCTAGATAAGCCAAAACGCCACTCTTATTTTTGAACATCATTCATTGTTTGCCAGTATTTCTTTTGTCAGTCTGCACAAAGTGTGGTATTCTAACCATTGTATAGTTGTGGGGCCCAACGTGTGGTAACCCATGACCACCTTTATGAGTGGTTGATTTTATTGTGCACTTGTATGGTTTCAAAAAGAGGAAAACACCACTCTTACTTTTGACTAATATTTATTGCTTGCCAATATTTCTCTTATAAAGATTTCACACTTTGCATCCACGAACAGTTTTCATTGAACACCCAAAGCACACACGGACTTACTGAGATTTCTGTCTCATCACCCTTTTTACCATGATTTCAGGCTGATCCTGCTGTAGGGATGAGTAGCTAGTGTTATCTGCCTTGGAAGAGAATATGTCTTTTGATTTTATGTATTGCTTTGGGGAGTCGAGAGTGGATAATTTTATATATGGATTTGTTTCCTTTTGGGAATTCATGGATTTATTCTTGGGTTGTAATAAATCTTAAGTTGAAGTATTATTTTTATTATTTTTATTCCGCTATTTTATTTGTGTGACCTCGTTATAAAGACCCCTTGTCCTTTGGACGGGGTGACATCCCCGGCCCTGGCGGGCTTAGGTAGCGGGGTGTTACATCCATCACTTGGACTAGAACATTCTATCATTGTAAACATTAAGTACTCAGCAAGGACTTTTCTCCTTGTACTAGCTTATATTAGAAATAGATGGTTGCAAGCAACTTGATTAGTTTTAAGATTCATCTTACTCCGAACAAGGCAACAAGATATTGGGATTAGCTAATCTTAGCTTAAACATTATTCCTGGCATAAGCATTATTCTTAGTGTAAGGACTAATTTCAAGTGTAAGCACTAACTCTTGGTCTAAGCACTAATTACTGACGTAAGTACTAACTCTTGGTGTAAGTACTAATCCTAGAGTAAGCCCTGATTACTTTCCTTGCATGTTGTTGAGTGGAATTCATCGAGTTCCTCTTATACAAACCATGAATTGCTGTATCTTACCTAATGAGTTTTTGAACATTTTAAAAAAATGGCACATGAGTTTTACTTTATACCTTTCCTTATAAGGTTAAATCCTTGTTACTTGATCATACCTCTTACAATGGGCTCAAGTACACTATCTTGCCTATATTTTAAATATTACTTTTTTATAAGATATTTTCTGTGAAAAACACTAGCACACATGGGATTCATTGAGTTTTATGTTCACATGTGTGTTATTTTATCTCTTAAAATTTTCTAGATCACAGCAGTGGATTCTCAGAGACTCATGCTACTCTTTTGTCATACATAAAGCCTTGGATAGAGTTTGTATATATGAAGTAGGCTTGCCTTCTTTTGGACATACGCATTAGAGGTTGGACCCTATGTATCTCTTGTGTTTTAATATAAGATCACATAGTTTTTATCAAGCTATAATCATTATAAAGACTTCTTGTCTAGAAAATCAGATGGGGTGACAACTCACAATATAAGGCCCACTATGCTTGAAAAATATGAGGTATTACAATTGATATTAGAGCTTAAGCTAATGATTTTAGGAAAAGCCTTAGATTAAGGATTCTATCTAGGAGATGTAGGGCTTGTAACTATCTTGTGATTGTAGATTGTAAGGCAAGAAAATTGTGAAGGAGGATCTATATGCATAAAAGTGTAAATACATGATGCTTATATATAGATCATATGAGGGCAATATTTGTGGAAGCATACAATAAGGATATGAAAGTATGTAAAACTACCAATGTATACATATCTATATATGTGTAATTAACTTGTCCTTCTATCTTACGTAATACCTATTTGACTAGATCTACTAGCGAGATGTGAGATTGGTTTTTAAGTATTTTTTCATTATTAATAGGATGTCGAGCTAATTGTTTGTTGGAATTGAAAATGAAATTGAAATGCCACCAAAACATATAATATGTGGCCGTGCAAGAGATCAAACTAGAGGAAGTTCAGCTAATACTACCGGAAATATTATGCCAAGAATGGGAACATAACCCTCAGAGAACGAAATGACATAGATATTACAAAAAGTTATAGCAGTACTTCAACATACTACCCAAAAAAAAAAAAAAAATGACTTTTGGCAACACTTTTATTTGCAATATAGCAAAATCGGCGGTAAAAATTTGGTTTTTACTATAATTTTAAATTTCGTAGCATATAAACTTTTTTTGTAATACTTTATTTTGTTACGACTATATTTCTGTGGGTAAAAGTTCTTTTTTACCACGGAATTAAACATTGTGTAGGTAAAAATAACTTTTTGCCACAGAGATTTAAAATTGTTAGTAGAAGAATTTAATTACTCACAATTTTATTAAACGGTGGAAAAAGAATTTTTTTCTTATTTTATCAAAAATTAAAAAATATCAATATAAAATAAAAGCTATCATTAGGTAGCATAGTTGAAGTAATCATTTATATTTAAGTAGTTGTGTGTTCAAATCTTTATATTTACTATTTTATTCATTTATGTGTAGCTTCTTGTACCAACTACCTTTGCATACTCTTTATCTTACATTATTTAGTTGGAACAAAATCTACTTTCTACAAGCAAACAAAAGAGAAATAAAAATAGAAAGTGGAAGTCATAAACTTTAGTAGACTCCATTTCATGATGATTGTCTAGTGACCATGGTATGGAGAGGGATATTTTTGTTACATTCTAAATTTGTCAAATAAGTTATGTATTTTTATTTTTATTTTTTTTGAGGGGCCGATGGGAGAAGGGGGCAGCAGTTTTAGATGTGTTAAAAATATTATTTTATATTTATAAAATTTGTATTTTTTTTTAAGAAATAATTTTACCTAGGGAGGAGGAATAAACATGATTTAATCTGGTATCAAACTTGAGACTTTTATCTCAAATAACAAATCTCTTACTACTATGACAAATTGTTTCAATTATAAAAGTAGTATTGTGTTTAAGCATATTTTGTATATTATGAGTTTAGATGTTCAAATTTTAATTTTTCTTAAATGAAATTGTTAATAATAATAATAATAATAATAATAATAATAATAATAATAATAATAATAATAATAATAATATAATTAATGTCTTTTTCCATTTTTTTAGAGTACATACCTAACATCTTTATTATTATTAATAAATAACTAAGAATCATTTCTTAATATATATATATATATATATATATATATATATATATATCTGTTTGGTTTAGTGGTTCAAATATCTTGATTTTTTATCTCAACATCATTGCCTAAGATCTTTTTCCTTTCTTATGGTACTTAATTCTTGTTATTTTATTTTTAAGAATAAATTTTCCTTCTTTTTACTATTTTGATTTTTTAACTGGATAATATTTTATCTTATTTAATATAAGAGTAGACACAAAAAAGAAATATAAAACCTTACGTTAAGGAGTGGAATAAATTTTTTTAATTACTATCACAATTGTAGACTAAATACCACGACAATTGTCAAGAGTATTACTTAAACTCATGACCTTACAATCAAAAGCAAGCTTTACCAATTAAACTACACTTGTTTACAGGGTGGAATAAAATTTACTTCCTAGAAACAATCAATGAGAAATAACATTAGAAAAAAGATGTAGGTAAATTTTTCTAGACTCCTTGTGATTTTTGTCTAGTGACTATGGTATAACGTCTTAAACTTTTCAAATTGTAATGCTTTGTTTGTTTGTTTGTTTTTTTTTTTTTTTTTTTTTGTTTACATGGATAAAATTGACATTCTTTTGTATTTTATTTTAGTCTCATGGATACTAACTAACAAATATTATTTCTGTAAAGCACAATTATTTTTTTATATTATGATTTTGGTTGTTCAAAGCTTAACAAAACTTAACTTTTCATATATAGAATTGATCAAAAAGTGTTTAGGAGATCTAACTAAACTTTTCAACTATTTGATTGAATACTTAGGAAAATGAAAATTAATTAGATATGTTAAGGTTGATAAATTTGATTTTATAATAAAAATAGAGTAATAAAAACACATTTCTAGAAAATTCTAAAATATTTTTAACTTTTCCTACACCTCTAAATTTCTAGCCACTATTGCCACCAATCTCAGTAGCATAAGGGCCCTAAACGCAATCATTTTCACCTTTTTGAGATTTTCGATTCCACCACCTTTTGTTTTTAAATTTCTTTTGATGTGTTGGTGGCTCAATTTTGAGCTATTCTACAGCTATGGTTGGAAACCTTTCTCTTTGCTTTCACAGATCAATTACCAAGAAAAAGCCCACAAAAAAACCCATACTTAATTCTCCAGAATTTCATAAACTTTCTAGTATTTCATTTGTTTTCAGCAATGCTTTCTTCTCCTAAATTCTTTGTTGCGCCCATCCTCCAACACCTGAAGATCAATGTTAGCTATAATTTGTTTCTTGATCGGCATTACAATCTTTTTGTTCAATTTTATCGCAATTTCAAAGGAGGTTTTTGGTTAAAGATGTAAGTAGAACAACCCACGTCTGTGGTGTGGGATAGAACAGGTAATGGTGGTGGTGGTGGTAGTAGTAATGGAGCTAATAGGAGTTCAAATGAAGGGATAAAAGGGCATAAAGTTATGGGTTTTGTTGGGATTCAAACTGGGTTCGGATCGATCGATGTCGTGCTTTGTGCCAGACTTGTTTTCCTTCTAATCATCAAGGACTTTAATGGTATGAAATTTTTGAATCTTTTGTTTTCTAAGGCTATAACATCAAAATCAGATCTTGTGTTTCAATAGGCTTCTATATCTTGTGTATATAGCATCCTTCAATGCTTTTTTGTTCATATATAGCTGAGAGAGAAAGACTTCTTTGAGGAGTTTGGAAATTTCATCTTGCTATTCAAAATATAATTATATAATTTAGGAAAAAGGTGGCATTTCGACATTGATGTGTGTAGTATCTTGAAAGTTATGAATTTTCATTTAGAAGGTTCATTGAAAGTTCTAGACTATTAGGTTTTCCTAGCATACTTTTGCAATGGAAAAAAGGGCATGGAGCTATTTTTACTGTGATAACGTGACATGAGTAGGAGTTTTCTTTCACGGATTACTAGATTCTTTTATTTGTTCTATTATGTGACTTAGATTTCCTTAGGATCCGTACTTGAAATACATATAGGTAAAACCAGAGGGCACTTAAGAGAAGATTTCTCAAGTGTCTTTATTGTTGAAATTATGTTCAGTTGGAAATTAGAGTTAAAAAAAATAAAAATATTTGATCATATATTAAGTCATGGAAAGAAAAGGCTAGTGCGATTCAAGATAGTTAAGCTGTTTGGAGTTTAGCTGGCTTTCTAATACTAAACATATCCGTACTTTTGTGAAAAACATGAATTGTGGTGTATTTGGAATATCATATCCATTTCACTTTAGTGTTGTTGCTGCTCTATGGAAGTATGAAAGACACCCACATATGGCATGATAGATGAATTGAAGTTTTATTTTCATAATTGATATGTGCTTAATTCCATATTGTTCTTATGTACATTTTGAAGGATTTATTCATTTTGTTTCTCATATTCTGGTCCTTCAGTTAAGAATGACCAAAAATATCTTGTACGATTGCCCATTCTCTTTTTATTTCTAGTAGAATGCTAAATCATTCGATTAAAATCCTATTACACATTGGAAGAAGCTACTGGCTTAGTTTTTAGGTCTGTGATATATAAAACTAATGATAGATAAAAAAAAAAAAAAAATGGAAGCTCTAAGGAACATAAGAAGAACAAGTGAATGTATTAGAGAAAACAATCAACAAGTTGAAGTATTCAGCCATCAAAAAGTTGAATTTTATGGTTGTTGAACTATTTTTTTATAAAAGAATCTTATTTGTGCTACTATTAGAATATGTTTTTTTTTTTCTCCCTATAATTTTTGGTTGTTTGTTATCTTTTCTGTACATTAAACAAGTTACTCATATGAATTCTAACTCACTCAAAATTGATTGAAGATTGATATTTTGAAAATAATTTTAACAAATTGAACTGCAACGCTATCGATTCTTTAGCAAAATTCTTTATCAATCTATTAAATGCATGCTGGTTATTATTTGTTTTTTGTTTGTAGAAGTTCCAATCAGATTCTAGGTCCCGTTTCTAGCTTGCTAGGACCTTTAGCTTTTTCATGATTTTCTTTTGCATCTTTGCTTTATGATGTTCTGTGCAGAACAAAAGGGCCATAATTTGACATTGGAGTAAAAAAGTCTTTCACGGGATATCATATTAAAAAAAAATCTCTCATAATCTTTTCCTAATAAAATTGGTAGAATGGGGGAATTTTGAGGCCTAAATAATATTCAGACCTCACATTTGCTTTGCTAAATTTTGTTTGGTTGTACTTCATTGAACTTGGTTAACATAAGAGTACTACTTTAGCAAGAACCCACAAATCAATTCTACTTTTTTTCTTTTGTCTAATTAATCTTTTAGTTTCAAATGATGAGTGGATTACTTATTATAGCTTATGTATGGTGTTGTTATAATGATGAAGAAATTGGGGCTTCATTTATTAGATGTGTATATTTGGGACATTGCCACCAGTTCCTTTATCATTATTTAGTTCTAGATGTTACAATCCTTTATATCATGTGTTATTGTACTTATATATGCCTATTTATCATCTTGGCCACCCTAATGTACACCTTACAGTGAGGCTACTTATTTCTCAGCTTATGTTTCTTGAAGATAAAAATTGCATCTTTTTCTCTTTGATAAACATTAGGACTAAACTACAATCAAGTTAACTTTTTTTTTGGGGGGGGGGGGGGGTGGCAAATAACCACTGTTGAAGAAGCTAAAAAATTCTACCCTCTGTTTGGACTTGAAGCCAATGTTGCCCTTGTTTTCACTATTTGAACAGTGAAGTACTTTCATAATTTGCGAAAGAATTTAGGTCTTGGAGTTGATGGTTGGATACTTCAACTAATGCTAAATCAATATTCTTACATTAACATGTGAATGTATATGCAAATTAGCTTTCTTCAAAGCTGCTTATATGCTTTATGATTACAAGTTTTTTGTTAAAATGGATGATAACATATATTTGAGACCAGATTAGTAGTGACTTTAGAAGTTTAGATATTTTGGCTATGTAAATGTTTTCTTTCTATTCATTCATGTTGCTTCTACTTTTTCATTAACTATGTGCATTGCCATGTTATTTTACAAATTGACTTTCTCTTCTTTTGGCAAATGAGCATTTGCAAACATACCTTGACTACATGAAGAAATGCCTAGTTTTTACTGATCCAAAGCTAAAATAGTTGGCATTAAAGAATTTACATATATTGATAAATGTGATTTTAACCTATCGAAAGAAGCTAATTTTTATATTAATGTGGATGACCTTTAGCATGTAATGGGATGTCAGGCTATAGAACAAGTTGGTTAAGAATAAAATAGATTGACAATTAAAGATGTACCTTATTTGTCACTTTATTAAACTTTAGTGCTAAACTGGAAAAATGGAAGAAGTTATTCTTGTTGCCAAACCTAAATATTGTGAGATACAAGCTTAGTTAAGTTATATATAGATGTCAGTTTAAAGGTTAGACCATAATGTCAAATGACCAACAAACTCAACAGAGATATATCATGTCCATCTATATTTTTCCACCACTCTTTTAATTTTGAAAAAATGCTCCAAATTTCTACAAAAATTTGGTTGTTACATTCTTCTTCCTACAAGTTTAGACACGTGGAGCAATTGCCTTTAAAAATGTACTTTGCCAACTTGAAGATGGAAGTGATAATAGGGCTCTTAATTTCTACAGATTAAACATGATAGATGAATTTGTTGAAATGGTTCCATAAATGATTAAAATTTAATCCAGTACCTTGAAGTTTTTGTGTTGTGACATTTTTTTAATCATGCAGGCATGAACCACTAGGGCATTTGCTTGGGAAGGAATATTTTCTTCATGCTTATGGTCTACTTTATGCTCTATCTATAGATGTGGTTGCAAGTTTGGTTGCTCTGAGGAACAACAAGAGAGCTTGCTTTATGTTCTTGTTGAGCTGAAGTATTCTCTTCAATGTGTGGATAATATTTTTTGTATTCTTTGAATGTTCTTCTTTTTTTTAATAATATGCCGATCAATATTAAAAGGCTTCAGTACCAAATTATTCCTAGCTTTGTTGTTCGCTTTGCCTGAATAAGTGGTCCACTTATTTTCAATGCTTTTCTTGTACTATTTCATAAGGCTTCCAATTATAAGGATGATGTGATACTCTTTAATAATTGAGTTCTACGAGTATGGGTTTTCCTTAGTAATTGATCTGCAAAACATCTCTCATTGTTTACTAAAAATGATTAATCATTTGTAATAAATTTTAAGTTTTTTTTTTTTGTTTGAATTTCAACTATCTAAATATCATTTAGTTAGTTCAAACTTTACTTATTATTTCTATGGTATTTTTTTTTTTCTTAATGATAGGAGGAATGAAGAACAAAATGGTTGAATGTTCATTTAACTATGTCATTAATTTTATCCTCAATGAATTTTTATGAACTTCTGGTGGATGTCATGGTTAGGATTGTGGTTTTGTTATATAGTATTTTGAATTAATATCAAGGGTTCGATTAATATTACTTATCAAACTCCATTTAGTTTTTAGGCATATGTTAAGTTATTATTACTGAAAGATGGCATTTTGATTGTTCAATCTATTGATGGTAGTTGATTATTAATATTGGAGCATTTTATGGTTTTATATGTGTAGTAGATGACGATATTATTAAAGTAAAGGGAAAAATTAATTTCATGTTTTTATTACAATTTTTCATTTATGATGGATAATTTCAAATACGATTATTAGGATAAATGCAATATTACTACGGATTTGCATTTGTGGTGAAAAATATTAATATATAACAATGTAAAAAATTTGTCATAAAATTATGACAAATGATTTTTCTAATGCTGAAAATTTTGCAGCAAAAAGCTTTAATTACAATAGTAAGAAAACCATAACAAATGGGCATTGCCTAAGGTTAAGTCAATTTGGAAAAGAACCGTGACAAAAAGTATTATTTCCAATGGAAACTAAATCGTAACAAATTATATTCGCCATAATTGTAAAAATGATGGAAAAATTGTAACAAAAAATTGAAATCTTTACCCACAGTTACTAACGGTTGGAAAAAATTGTGCCAAAAAGTTCAGGAACAAATACTATACTTTATTTACAATGGTTCTAAAACTGTGGTAAATCCGTGGCAAAAAGTAATCCCCATGGTTACACAGCTGTAGCTAACTTTTTGCCATGACCGCAATGCCCACGCCGTGAAAATTGTGGCGTTTCTATGGCAAAAACGTATTTGCCACAGTTTTAGCCCAATTTGTAACACTCTCTCTAGCATTGCCAAAAGCTATCTTTTTGTAGTACATTTAGTAGGGGACCAACACAAGAAGAACAACGCCTAAAGAAGAAATGGACCGAGCATTAAAACGATTCCTAAAATTTTATCCTTCTTGGTTTTATAGAAAAGCAGATCAACAATAGCAGGCTAAGTCATGGATGGAACAGATGGAAGACATATTCATAGTTTTAGATTATTCAGAGCAGAGAAAGATTCAATTTACTATATTTCGACTTCAGAGGCCCACTCGAGAGTGGTGGTTGTGAAAAAGAGAAGTTTGAGAACAAAAACAAAAGGACTGGACTAGGAAAGAATTTTTTAAAAGAATTTAAAAATAAATTCATACCTTGCCAAGTAGTTGTAGGAAATGAAAAAGAATTTCAAAATTACAAACAAGTAGAGAGGATTGTTGGAAAGTATGCTGCTGAGTTTACTCGGCTTTCAAAATATTGTCCTTTATTAGTGCAAACAGCATCAGATCAAACTCGGTGGTTCACAAAAAGATTATGGCCAAAGTTAAGCTGAACATTGATTGCCATGGCCACAACTAGATATAGTGTTGCTGTAGAAATAGCTTCTTGATTGGAAGGGGACGATTTAGAACAAGTTAGACAAGATTGCTAAAGGGGAGCAGAACCCAGTCAACAAACTATGGAAGAATTTCTAAGAAAAGAAGGATCAATTCTGGAAAAGATGGAATATAAGTAGTGTACTTATTGTTAAAAGGGTGGACATACTTATGAGAAATACAAACAAAAAAGGGGGCGGGGGGAGGGGAGGGCTTAGGGCATGTTATCATTATGGAAAAATGGGACACAATTTAGTTAATTATTCATATGTTAAAAGATAGAAAAGTATACCACCTGATCAAGAAAGATTCAAGTTAGGACAACTAAAAAAAAAGCAAAAGACCTATCAAAAATCCATAGCAGCCGTGAATAAGGAAGAATCAGATGCTATGAGGAAACTAGAAATAGATGTCTGACAAAAACTAAGGTAAGTGTAAATTTCGTAGATGAAATTTCTTAAAGGAGGTAAGATTGTAATACCCCTCCCTAAGTAATTATTGAATACACGAATTATTTGATGGGAAATAATTATATATAGAAATATGGATGGTTGCTAATACAACAAAAGAAAGGCCATTAAGTGGGCCCATTGAAAAAAGGAAGAGAAAGAAGTTATTATATAGATAGCTCATGGGGCCCAAGATATTAATTGGAGGTGGCACACTACATTTAATGAAGTTTAGATATTTATAGGAAAGCTATTTGACTTTAGAAAAAGTCATTTGACCATGCATGATAAAGTGAAGCTTCTTACATTTTCCATAAACTTCTTATACTTTCCAATTTCTTCTATTACCCTCTTCTAAGTTCTACACCTTTCTAAAGATTGCCAAGTTATAAAGGAAAGGTTCTTCACCCTTCTAAAGATTGCTAAGCCAAGAAGAGAAAAAAATAAAAAGAGAGAATGGAGAAGAAAAGGGAATATCAAGAGAAAAAGAAAGGGAAACCAAGAGGAAGAAAGGAAAAAGGAAAGAAAGAGAAAGAGACCGAAAGAAAGAAGAAGAGAAAAGGGAAGAAGAAAGTTGCATCTTAGTTCAATCAAAGAAGGTAAGGTCTTTTCTACTTGAAGTAAAGTTATTCTACACGTGATAAGGATCATTTTGATATAGTTTTTTATGTTTGAATCCATGAAAACTTGATTAGAAGTTGTGGTTGAACTTGTTGTTTATGCAAAAGTGACCGGCTACAAGAAGAGAAGTTATTGTTATATTTTATACTTCACTTGATGCATTTGAAGTAAGATAAATGTTGAAGATTGGCTAAGGTGAGTAATGAAGAAGTAATAAATTAAAGGAAAAATGTAGCCATACTTTGTTAGAAAATGAAAACCAGAATAGTTTTTGTTTAGTAGTTATTGATTACTTTTTATTAGTGTGTGTTGGGTATGAAATCACCATGGCTGAACCCCAGAGATTGCTAAGATGTTAGGAGGAGTTTGAAGTAGATATTATTGTGTTTTAATTGCTAAAAATGTTATTGAGCAAAAAAATAACATTCTACCATTAAAAGAAATAGTCATTGTTAAGAGTGCTAGCTGTTTTGTTAATAACAGTACCAAACGGCTAAGAATGTTGGGGTTTTGTGACTTTGAATTTCTAGATAAATGTCTTAACTTCATATTGGAACAATTTTGCTAGATCAAAATTTATGTGGAAAGCATGGGAGCTTGCCATGTTGGAGGTTAAATTTCTATTTTTGTTTCATGAAAAATGCTAGTTGCTTTGACATGATTTGGAAATGAAGATAAAATAACTTCATATGTTAACAAACCTTAGAAGTATACATCATACTTATGAGGTTCTGTATTATATTAAACAAGAATAAGAATATTTTCTTGTTGTAGGCAAATCCGACCCAAGGAAATCTCTAAACTAGCGAAGGTGAACAAGTGAATAAAAGATAGTCAAGATGAGTCCCTTGGTTTCCAAACTCCATTAAGCTAAGTTTTTTTCTATTATATTTAGACATGAATCCTTTACCTTATTGAAGTAAAGAATTATACATATTCTAGTGAATTTCTTTATTTCCTAAACTTTAGTTTAGCAATGTGTTTTATACTTAAGGGATGCCCTACCATGTTTATACCTAAGTATACCCCATTTTATATATCAATTTCTAGACAATATGAATTATTTGAATTCTTTTCTTGTTAATAGCTTGAATATGTTTCCACTACAAGTTGAGACCATATTTTATGACACTTCTCTTCTTGTATTGCACAACATGACAAAGTTAAGGAAAAGGGATATTAAACAGTTTCTATCACTTGGACAAGAACATGTCTATTAGTGTAAACATTGAGTACTCAGCGAGAGCTTTTTTCTTTTACTAGTTTACATTAGATATAGATGACTCCGAGTAATCTGATCAGTTTTGACATTCATCTTACTCTAAATAGGATGGCAATACATTGGGGTTAGCTAATCTTGGCATAAGCTTTATTCCTGGCATAAGCACTGATTCTTGGTGTAAGTACTAATCCTGGCATAACTCCTGATTGTTTTGCCTGCATGTTGGCTAGTTGAATTCATTGAGTTCAACTCATACAAATCATGAATTGATGTATCCTGACTCATGAGTTTTTGAACATTTTTCAAAAATGGCACACGGGTTTTACTCTATACATTTCCTTATAAGGTTGAATCATTGTTACTTGATCATACCTCTTACAATGTGTTCAAATACACTATTTTGCCTACATTTTTTAATATTACTTTATTTATAAGACATTTTTAGTGAAAAAATACTAGCGCATGCGAGACTCATTAAGTTTTATACTCATACATGTGTTATTTCATCTCTGAAAATTTTAGAGTCCAGATCGCAGTAGTGGATTTTCAAGGCTCAAGCTACTCTTTTAATGTACATAAAACCTTGGATAGAGTTTGTATATGTGTAGTAGACTTGGCTTCTTTTGGACATATGTATCAAAGAGGGAGGTGCACAGAAAATAAGAGAGGGTTTTGAAAAATGGAAGGTGCACAGAAAATAATAGTTGCAAGGAATGTACATGCATGGCCCCCCTTCCGTAATACTTTTTTAGACATATAAATCAAGTTTCCAACACAAAGATGTAAATTATGTCTAAAAAGTATGTAAAGATGATAATCACCACTTATCCCTTCAAAAGATTTGTCACAATTGAAATTTCTCTTTGAACCTAGTAATGTAGATCTTAAAGATGGAATTAAGAAATCCTTATTTTTAACACATCTATAAATACCAAGTTATCTCTCTAAAATTGGGGTGAAGGGTATGAGTAGTGAACATCCTCTAAGGGTTTTTAATGAGACATCATGAAAAAATTCAACCTCTTGAGGCATGTGAAATTCCACACATCATAAATGGACTCATTAGGCTCTGTGAGTTGAGAGGTACCTATAAATTCATGTGACAAAGACAAATTAGAAAATAAGAGCATAGAATAGAATTAAAAATTTTCCCCGTCACATTGTGCAATTGTTCCTTGTATCCTCTTTCCTTTCCTTATGAGTCTTTTTGTTCAAGTGTATGTGTCTTTATGGCATCTTCAATCAACTTGGCTAGTTGTGTTCTTTGATATCTCGTTCGTTGGAAAGATTCTTCATGCCACTTAACAGATAAATTTGTATTGGTGACAAAAGAATGCATTCATGCTTCAAGTGACGTCTCACAAAAAGCGTCAATCTAAGCCTGCAAATTTGCCAAATTCTCATTATTGTAGCTCCATTTATCTTATGTCCAAAAGTAATTGTCTATGATGATGTCAATCTCACATTTAAAGAAAAAAAAAATAGAAAAACAAAGAAAAGAAAAAAAACAAAAGCGAAAAACAAATAATAGAAAAATAAAGCAAAGGAAAACACACATTAGATATAATCCTAAACTGCCTAAACACAAAAGTTAGTGATATTTACAAGTACAATATGAGCTAAGCAAGTTAATCAAGTCACATAATGTTACAAACTATAAGATATAGCACCTATTTATACAAAGAACATATATGCATATTAACATATAGACATATAAATATATAAACTTGGTTAAATTAACAAAATTCAAACTTTCATGATATTGTTCCCTGACAACAGCGCCAAAAACTTGATACGCAAATTTTGAGTGTATAAAAATTATCAAATTTAAATCCATCCATTAGTCATGTTTTAATGAAAACATTAATCCCAAAATACACATACGAGTAAGTATACTCATCACAAGCATAGTATAAGAAATTAACAAGTATCGATATTCAAATGAATATGTACACACTAATTACTTTTCATTCATTATTTAACCAACCCAAATAAAGTGAAAAAATAAGAAAAAGAAAAAAATAAAGAAATATATACAACTCAATGATGTAGGAATATGCAATTTAGACAATTATCCTCGAAAACATGATAATAAATCAACTAGCAATTCCCTCAATTAAGTATCATTTTGGCATCATGAAGGATATAAAATAGAATTTAATCATTTCCCAAGTCATTAATCTACTTAGATAAATTCCACTTCTTTTTTCAATATATGGAATTACTATCTTTTTATTAATATTAACAGATTTGTCAATCAAGTTAACATATCCAAAATATACATTAAGCTCAATTCATTATAACATAAAATTAACTAATAACCCTTTGCTCGAGGTGAAATCAATTAATCTTTGATTACTTTAGTCCTATAATCCTAACTTCGTCGTTCAAGTCCATTAAGATTAGACAAATACGAAATCAATGCAATAAACTCCTAATATTGTTTTCCCAAGTCAATTAGAAAAACTCGCATCAATAACTAATGATAACAAGTAATCAAACATCAAAGATGAAAAATGATTAATCAAATAACTAAATTAACAAAAAACTATAAATCTAAAATAATGTTAAATTATAATAAAGACATTAACTACATCATTGTTAAAGAATAAGAAAACAAAGATAAAAGAAAGCACTCATAGACAAGCCTCTTTCTTCTCATTTGAAGACTCTCTTGAACAACTCTCCTTATTTTGGTGAATTTCTCCTTCAATGAGTGTTTGGAATTTTAGCTCTTGGATCCACCTATAATTCCTTGAGTTTTTCCTTACTTTTATAGGCCTCTTAAATGCAAAATTCGTAGTTTGGGAAGTCTTAACCGAGTAAGATTCGAAAAATACCAAAAATCAATGGAAAATTTTTAAATTTGGGTACAGAATTTTGGCTTTTCAGAACGGGCCTAGCACCGGGTCTAGTTGACCCACCTATGCTAGGTGCACTCTACTTCTCCTCTAAATTTTGCTCTGTTTTCTTCTAGCCGTCCAGAATGGACCTGGCGCCTGGTCTACTTGAAAGACCTGGCGCCAGGTGTGCTCTGGAAAATTTATTGTTTTGCTTGAAATCATCTTAAATCTGTATAAATTCGTCAAAAACACTTTCTGCAAGCAAAAATGTTAAATAGGAAGAAATAAACCTAGTTATTGCAACAAATGTAACTCAAAACAATCTCAAATAATTAGAAAAATAATAGTGATTTTAGCCTCTATCACGCACCCCCACACTTGAACTTTTGCTTGTCCTCAAGCATAACACTTTAACTAAGAAATCATTAAGAAAACACAACTTTTTACTTTTTCCAACAAAAACTTCTTTACCATAGCACAGATTATAACTTCCCTTCAAAATTTATTCATACCCTTTGAAAATAATTCAAACTTTGAAACATTTGACATGACATTACAAAACTCTTGAAGTCAAATTAATCAAGCATATACCTTAATTTAAGAAAATTATTTCACCCTTCAAGTCAAAATATAGATAACATGAATCACACAAATCAAGCCATCTACCAACGCAAGTATTATAAATCTAAAAATTATACAACTCAAGTCATGATGTAAGAAAAGCACTTGTATGTTCTTCTCTCTAATTTTTTTTCAATGACTTAGGGCATTGATAACCTCAAGTGTATGGATTTCTCTTCACACACTGTATTAGCCCCCTTATAGTCATCACTCATTATTTTTCAACAAATTTCCTCCCTTTTGCTTTAGGGAATTCATAGCCTTAAGAAAGTGAATTTCTCTTCACTATCCGTATTGGCCCCCATATCAAGCCAAAAAAAAAAAAAAAAAAATCATCTTCAAAAAGGAAGCAATCAACTCATTCTTTCAATTTTCAACTCACAAGAATTTTTCACAATTCTCCACAATCTTTCCTCTCAAAAATCCTTTATCAACTCACCTTCCTTATTATAACTCAAAGCTAAGCAAAGTTTAAACCCAAATACAAGGGTTAGTCAACAAACTTTCTCCATATTTATCATATCCTCCATATTCAAAATAGATGAGTCAAATAACATTCAAGTACCAATACATAAACAAGATTAACCAACATTTTCAAATCTTGACCATATCTTATCTTAATAAACCAATTTCATAAAGATCCACCAACTGAATGACAAAAAATTATATCCAAGTAAGAAAAAGAATTACAACCCTCTTTTAAACAATGAAAACCACTGAAATTTGTGAAAAAATTTATACAAAAATGATATGAAAAATATCTTCAATACCTAAACTCTCTCCCCACACTTAAACAGGACGTTGTTCTCAATAGCCAAAAATACAACAATCAAAGAAAAGCCAAGAAAACCAAAACAAATAAAGAGAAAAAATAGAAAAAAGAAAATACTTCCATAATCATGTTCCATAAGCTCAAGTTAGCTCCAAAATCTCCAAACTTTCAAATTTTCAAATCTTCAAAATTTTTAACAAAAAAATTAGTTTGATACCAAGAAAACATGAAGATAATTGATAAAACTTTGGACAAAGAATATCATCTAACAACCTCCCCCCCCCCCATACTTAAATTGGACAATGTCCTCATTGTCCAAAAATTAACACATGAAAGTATCTCCAAATGGACCAAAAATGATAAAGGAGGAGAGAGTGAAGCAATACTCCACAAGTGCAATAAGCTCCAATAGATATCACAGATGGAAATAGAGACAAATGGCTAGTCTATGAAGATATTATTCGTACCTACAAAAGAAAACAAAAATAAAAGCACAAAGAAAATAATAGCAAAATAAAAACATGCCTAAATAAAAGACAACAAACAAAATAAAAATATTAATAAAAATCCTAACGAAACAAATAAAGACACGACTCACTCCCCTACACTTAAGTTGAAAAATATTTTCCTTATTTGAGAGAGAAAAAACAAAACACTTAACAAAACCAAACACAAAACAAAAATACAAACTCTTTCCACTCATCATACTTCCTAATCAATCCTTTGTAACAGACATGAATGTGCATTGAAAAAGGTAGGCATGATGAATGTAGAAGTAAGAGAGGGTTTTGAAAAATGGAGAGTGCACGGAAAATAATAGTTACAAGGAATGTACATGCATGACCTCCCCTTCCGTAACACTTTTTTAGACATACAAATCAAGTTTGCAACACAAAGATGTAAATTATGTCTAAAAGTGTGTAAAGATGAGAATCACTACTTATCCCTTCAAAAGATTTGTCACAGTTGAAATTTCCCTTTGAACCTAGTAATGTAGATCTTAAAGATGGAATCAAGAAATTCTTACTTTTAAAACATCTACAAATACTGAGTTACCTCCATGAAATTGGGGAGAAAGGTATGAGTGGTGAATATCCTCCAACGGTTTCTTATGAGACATAATGAAAAAATTCAACTCCTTGAGGCATGTGAAGTTCCATGCATCATAAATGGAATCATTAGGCTCCGTGAGTTGAGAGATACCAATAAATTTATGTGACAAAGAAAAATTAGAAATATGAGAGTATAGAATAGAATAAAAAAAATTTCACATCACATTGTGTAATTGTTCATCATATCCTCTCTCCTCTCCTAGGGAGTCCTTTTGTTTAAGTATATGGGTCTTTATGGCATCTTCAATCAACTTGGCTAGTTGTATTCTTTGATGGCTCATTCGTTGGGAAGATTCTTTGTGCCACTTAACAGATAAATTGGTATTGGTGACAAAAGAATACATTGAGATTTCAAGTGATGTCTCACAAAAAAGGTCAATCTGAGCCTGCAAATTTGCCAAATTCTCATTATTGTAGCTCCTTGTATCTTATGCCCAAAAGTAATTGTCCATGATGATGTCAATCTCGCGCTCAAAGAAAAACAAAAATCAAACAAAAAACAAAAATAATAGAAAAACAAAGGGAAAAAGGAAAAATAAATAATAGAAAAATAAAGAAATGGAAAACGCACATATTAGATATAGTCATAAACTACCTAAACACAAAAGTTAGTAGTATTTACAAGTACAATATGAGCTAAGCTAGTCAATTAAGTCATATAATGTTACAAACAACAAGATATAGAACCTATTTATACAAAGAACATATATACATATTTACATATAGACATATAAATATATAAATATGGTTAAATCAATAAAATCCAAGTTTTCATGATATTGTTTCCAGGCAACGACGCCAAAAACCTTATGCGTAAATTTTGGATGTATAAAAATTATCAAATTTAAATCCAACCCTTAGTCAAGTTTTAATTAAAACATTAATCCCAAAATATACATACGGGCAAGTATACTTATCGCAAGCATAGTATTAGGAATTAACGAATATCGATCCTCAAATAAAAAAGTACACACTAATCACTTTTTATTCATTGTTTAACCAATGCAAATAAAGTGGGAAAATAAGAAAAAAAATAAAAATATGTATACAACTCAAGGATGTAGGAATATGCAATTTAAACAATTATCCTCGAAAACATGATAATGAACCAACTAATAATTCTCTCAATTAAGTATCATCTTGACATCATGAAGAAATATAAAGTAAAATTCAATCGTTTCTCAAGTCATGAATATACTTAGATAAATTCCACTTCTTTTTACAATCCATGAAATTACCATATTGTGATTAATATTAACAAATTTGCCAATTAAGCTAACATAATCAAAACAAGTATTAAGCTCAATTCCTTATAAACATGAAATTAGCTAATAATCCTTTGCTCAAGGTGAAACAACTAATCTTTGATTACTTTAGTCCTATAATTCTAACATCATCGCTCAAGTCCATTAAGATAAATACAAAATCAATGCAATAAACTCCTGATATCGTTTTCCCAAGTCAATTAGAAAAACTCGCATTAATAACCAATGATAACAAGTAATCAAACATCAAAGATAATAAAGAATTCATCAAATAACTAAATTAACACAAAACTATGAATCTAAAATAATGTTAAATTACAATAAAGACATTGACTACATCATTGTTAAAGAATAAGAAAAGAAAAAAAAGGTACAAGAAAGCACTCATAGACAAGCATTTTTTTCTCCTCATTTGAAGACTTTCTTGAACAACCTTCCTTGATTTAGTGAATTCCTCCTTCAATGAGTGTTTGAAATATCCATCTCTAATTTCTTGTGTTTTTCTTTGCTTTTATAGGCCTCTTAGATGCTAAATTTGTAGTTTGGGAAGTCTTGGCTGAGTAGGATTCCGAAAATACCAAAATCAATGAAAAATTCCTAAATTCGTGCACATTATTTTGACTTTCCAAAATGAGCTTGGCGTCGGGTCCAGTCGACCCACCTGGCGCCAGGTGCACTCTGTTTCTCCTTTGAATTTTGCTATGTTTTCTTCTGGCCGTCCAGAATGGACCTGGCACCTGATCTACTTGCCAGACCTAGTGCTAGGTGTGCTCTAAAAAATTTCCTTTTTTGCTTGAAATCAACTCAAATCTGCATAAATTCATTAAAAACACTTTACAAAAGCAAAATGTCAAATAGGAAGGACTATGCCTAGTTATTACAACAAATGTATCTCAAAACAGTCTCAAATTACTAGAAAAATAATAGTGATTTTAGCCCCCATCACTTCTCCAGCTAAGAAGTGGCTTGGTTTAGTTGTGTGTAGTAATAGGAATCATCAAAGGACAACCTTGCCCAACTAAGAGCCAAACTCTATCAGGGACATAGTCAAAGTAGCTGAAATCAAATTGGGGTCATTTGCCTTTGTCAAAAAATCTCTAGTGTTAATCAACTGGTTTTTAACATATTTATCTGTTGGGAAGGGTATAGTCAACTAATCAGTCGATAGCCCAAACACTCTTATAGATTCTACAAAATAGACTTCTTGGGAGGAGACATGAAAAAGGCCTCCAATTTTACTATTAAAGTAGCTAAAGGAGAAGTTTCTTTTAGGGTAAGAGTTTACTTAGTCTTAGGTATGACATTAGCCCTTATTCTTACATTCTTTTTCTTTATGTAGCATGTTTTGGTCTTTGGCCTACATAAAAAAAAAAAAAAAAGAAGAAGAAGAAGAAGTTAGCATGTATATGTACATATGTATATTTTAAACAAAAAAAAAAAAAAAAAGAGCCAAGACTTGTAAGAAAATAGGAGAGGCTTGAAAGGTGTAAGAAGATTAGTAAAGGGAAAGTGGAGTGGTAGGTAAATCATCTATGGTGATTAGGTCTTCAACAACACCAATAGAAAGCAGAACAAGATTAGTCCAGGCCAAGAAATAACTAGATAATTGAAAAAGATCAAGTATACTCAAGGTAGCCAATCAGTTCTACAAGAATTGTTTGGATGGTTGCTAAGAGGATGATTGACCCTCAGTTGACCCAATGGCTTCTTCTTCCACCTTGTCCACAAACTTAGATAGGAAATTTTCTAATCTCGTGGAAAAATGGCATTGGACAACACTTTGCCACCATGAAACATAGGCATCAGTCACAGAAGAGCAAGAATTGAAAGCCTGAAAGAAAGAAAATCTTTCTATTTTGTACTTCGAACAGGGTGTTGAGTTGGTCCTTAGTCCAAGGTTTGCATTCTATGAAACTTGTTGCATCAATAGGATGGGCTTAGATATCTTGAACTAAACTAAACTGTCAAGCAATGCAATGAGGGTTGTATAGCTCCAAGACAACTTTGCTATACTGAGTAGACAACCAAACCCCACTCAGCAACTTTTATGAAACTAGTAGTCATAAATATCCTGAAAGAAGGGTTAGTTAGTAAGAGTTGTCTGGGGCAAATCTCATGTTGTTCGACCCATAAGATCTGGAGCTATAGGAAGAAATGAGGATAACTGGTCTTTGCCTAGTCTAATAAAAGAACGAAGTAATTTCATAGGTATTGTAAAGCTTATCTTTCTTCCCTTTATTTGTAGGAACATTAGGCGGAATAAACCGATGAGTATAACCTATTGTCGCCTTTAAATGAAAATTATTTGATGAGATTTCTAGCTATTCGAGGTCGAATTTAGGTATATATTAGTAGAGCCACAATTTTAAAACCCAAAGAGGGACAAATAGAGGGAAGGATTATTCGCTAGAGGGGAGATAGGGGATCATAAAGCAAAAATAGTATCAACATCGCAAGGTCCCCAGTCTTGCCAGACAAGATCAAGAAAATATAATAGGAGTAGTCAAGGACTACACTAAAGGAAGAAGATCATACTATATACTTGCAAAGCTAGAAAAGAAGGAAGATAGCATGTTTATCATTAGAAACCTCACCGTTTACCCTTTCTAGAATAAAATGCTACCCTTTTTGAACAATGTTGAATCATCAAATTTTGTAGAATAATCGAAATAAATTTCTTCACTATCTATAGGCAACCCTAAAATAACATCTATGTACAAAAAAGTAGGGCTTGCCAAACCTACCGAAGCTCTAAGAAACAACTAAAGAAGGAGAACAGAGAACTAAAGGGGAATAGAGAACTAAGCCTTATTCCATGTCTTCTTGGGGAACCTCAAAATGCATTAAAGTTCAAGAAGGAGATTTCATGCCAACAATATCTATAAGCTGAGCATCAAGAAGTTTGCCAAGAGATGGATGTCAAAAGGAGGACCAAAAGATGCTAAATGCATCCAATAATTCATATGAAAGATCAAGAAGACTAAAGAGAAGGTATTTGAAGATCCTTAGACAACTATAGAAAGCTTTCAAGAGTATAATTTGATTATCATACAAGTGGAAAACCAAAGAAAAAATAAAAATCAAGTCAAAGGAGCAAATCTAAAAACAATGGAAGAAAACCTGAGATGAAGTGGTACTGCCTGAGATGAGAGAAGCAACACTACCTAGGTGCTAATAAAACCAACCGGCACTACTTGGTACTGTCTGATGACTCTAAATATTTAAGAGTAGGTAGTGCCTCTTGCTCCAGGGTAAGCAGTGGCGTTTGCCTTTGGCCAACAAGAGCAAGCTCTTTTATTTTATTTGTTTTGCTTAATTGTTTCCCTTTTTAATTTTTACGAATTTTCCTATATAATAAGCTACCAAAGGACATGTAATACTACATCTAAGTGTAAGAGACCACATCTCAATTAGTTAGGGTAAGTTGGTTATATGTAACTAACTTGGTTGATATTTTGACGAATCAAATATCTTTTTGTGAGGTTTTCTCTTTGAGGAGTTCTTATAAACATCAAGACCATCTTAAGGTTTTAGTCCTTACCTTAGATTAGGTATCTAAACCACCAAGAATAGAATCAATTAACTCTCTAATTAAAGTTTTGGAGTCTAGTTTCTCTAAGGTTACTTTTAAGAAACTTAATTAATTGCCTAGATCATCCTATCCAAATTACTCTTGACTCCTAGCTAGGTTGAGAGTGATTAGGTATTGATTTAGTAGATTTAATTAATTAAGTTTAGTTTTTAGGATCCTTGTTATCTTAATGTTTAAGTCATTGGATTGGGTTATGTTCATTCTTCAAGTATCAAATAACGAATCCTTGTTTTGGAACAATAATTGTATTCTTATCTTACACATCAATTGAGCCCAAAAATTAATTTGAAAACCTCCCAAGGATTCATATCAATATGGTATTAGAGTAGGAAAAATTTTTAATTCTTATCAAGGCTTGTTGTGCAAGAAAATTCCACACAAAAGTAACATAAAAATAGAACAATCTCGTAATTAATAATGTTTCCTATAAAAGGTCATCAAAACTTAAGTTCTCTTGAAATTTTCATATGGGATTGATTTTACTATGTTTATGTGACATTGGGGAAGCAAAGTCTTATCTGAATTAGCTGAATTTACTTGTAAAAATTAAGATATGCTGATTTTTGAAATTGAGCATGCTATGTATTTCATAGTTGGTATGAGTTGCGTTATGGCTTTAAATTGTAATAAAATCTCTTGTGAATACTTCCTATTATTGATTAAATCTTAAATTCAAGTATTATTCAGGAATTAAATGTCCAATTGAACCATCATAGTTATTGCTCTTCTTGTTCTTGTTCATTAAAATCTATGATCATTATATTCCTTGTTCTAGAGTGTTATGATCTTTAAATTCATACTTTCCTTAACTAATTCTTATTAGTTTCTTCTTATTTACTTGTTGAACTCTCTAGTTCATTAAATTATTCTTGATTAACTTATCTTTTGTTGCCTTTTTGCATGTTTGTTTAACTTCTAACGAAGACTCTTAATTGATTGTCTTTAGAGGGTTAAATTGACTTGTCTACATGGAATAGCTTTTAAGCAATTCAGGAGGTTTTATAGAAAGAACTTATTGAGAAATTGAGTATCTGAAAAAAAAAAATGCAAAATGGTGAGCTCAATATTCTAGCAAAAGCTAAAAAAAAAAAAGGATTAAATATAAGTGTTAAGTGAATATCTTTTAAGTCGATATATGGAAGGAAGTGAATTGTGAGGAATTTTCTTTTTCTCTAACCAAATTTTGTAGGTCAATCTCTTTTAAAAGAATACACTATAGCTTATAGAGATTCATATTATTATTGGAAGGAATCCCAAATGGAGGAATGAGATATATGGTATAATTGTGATGAGAAGCCTAAGTCAAAAAGTAGTGGATATGGAAGAAGTGTTGAGAATAAATGGAATTATAAGAAGTATGGGAGAATGAATGATAGAAATATATTGATGAATATGAGAACTTGTGTCCTAAAAAGGTTCAAAGTAGAGAGAATAGATATTATGAAAGGCCTAACTCTAGAAGGACTGAAAATAGGAAAATTGCTAAAAATGAAATGAGAAGTGAGGATGAATATAGGAGATTATTTAGTTGGGATGAGGAATTTTACAAGAGCAATTATATAGTGCTAAATTCAAGAGGAGGAAGTAAATTCCAAACTTACTCTAAGAGTGGATTGTTTAGTAGAAAAGAGGATGGATGCTATACTTATAAGAGCTATATTCACACTTCTTATAATTATCCAAGAAAATGTAGGCAAAAAGGAGAGAGTGAATTATAGAAATTTGATGAAAAGAGGATTCTAAGGACATAAAAATACGAATATTCTCATTGTTTTAGATATGATCATACTTCATATAATTGTCCTAAATTGTATAGATAAGAGAAAATGAGTAAAATGCAAAAAAATTTTAGAGAGAGACTTGAAAAATAGATAAGTTCAAAAATGTTCTCATTGTTTTGAGTATAACCATACTTCTTGGGATTGTCCTAAATTATCTCAACAAAAGGAGAATATGTAATAACCCTCACTTTTGTACTTTAATTGGCTACTACTATGTGTAGAATAAGAATTTGTATCAATGGTCAAAATAAAAGATGATTAGTATAATGAAGCGCATATTTTGGTATAATAATAATTTGTCGGGACCTGGATGGAATTATTGGATTTATTCTACTCGTACCCTAAATCTTTAGAAGACTACTACTGTTAGTAGAATAAGAATTAGGGGTACATGAGAAAGAAAATTGATCAGTACAATGAAATGCACGATTTGGTATAATTACGTTATTCAGGTAATCGGGTGCGTTTTCGTCATTTTGATCGCACGCGTAGCTTTGACTGCGAATTTGACCAAATTGAGAAAGAATTGAAAATTTTAGGTATTACCAATGGATTCAGTGAAATTGTGGAGTTGAATGGTGAAATAAAATATTTTTCTATTTCAGACCCGATTTTAGTCATTTCTAAGAAAATATTGAAAATGCGATCGAAAATTTGGACGTGTGGCATTTTGTGATTAGTAACTATGAACATGTGTCAACTTATGAGAGGTTGCATTAAGAATTCATGCAAGATACATGAAATTAAAGAATTATAAAATAAATAGAAGAATGATGTGTTTAATTATGATTGGAACACATCACTTGTAAAGCCCTTCAATTAATACCTTAAGCAATTTAATTGGCTAATATTTTGACATGGGGATGGAAGTGGAATGGCTGAAAATTGGGCAGAAATTTGATAGCCACAAGAGTGAATAGAAGAGAAAAACTAAAGAAGAAAAATCAGGGAAAATGGTGTGTTAAATTGTGATTGGAACACACCTATATGAATTCCACCATATACTTAATTGAATTAAAATTTTCTTAGCCAAAATCTGATGAAAAATGGCGGTGGGAAGGCTGTTATAAAGCCATAAAAATTCGACAGCCTTAAGGAGAGAGAAACAAAAGAAAATAAATCAAAAGAAAATAGCAAAAAGAAAGAAAAAGGTAGCTAGTGTGTGTTCTTGGTGTAATGTGTGAGTTATTGAGAGATTCTTGGAGTAAATCATACCAAAGAGCTCTAAATAGAAGGTAAAATATCACCCTACTAGAATTAAAGTTGTTGTTGGGTGAATGGTGATCATTTGGATGTTAATTTTAACATGAAAACATGATTTTCATGTCTTGATTTTGGATCAAAAGCTAGGGTTCATAAGTTTTGTTTGTGAACTTTTTGTGTGTCTATGTATGCCGGCTGCCTAGAAGATTTATGGATAATGTTTTGTGTGATGAAGGATTGAATATTCATGGTAGTTTGAAGGGTTGATCTTGGTTGATAAAATAAGGATCAAAATAGAATTAAAATGATTGTTACTTGGTTAGAATGATTAATTATATTAGTTCTTGATTGAAAGAAGTGAAGTTGTGTTGAATAAACATGACTTTAATGAGTTGTTAGAATCTTAAAATTGAAGGATCAAAGCTGATTTGAAGGGAAAATAGAATAAATTTGATGTTCTCAAGGTGTTAAAGGTTAAAGGATAGTAAAACATAACATGAATGGTTGAAGAAGGACAAACTATTGGGGCTATTTTTGCCTCTGTACTGTGTCACGAACACTTGAACTTAGGAAATGACTTATACATAAGAGTCTTACGGTCATTTTGATATACCATAGAGCCCAATCAGAGTTGTAGATTGAAAGTTATGTGCAAAACAAAATCGCGTGTCGAGCAGCAAATTTCCAAAAAATTAGTTGGAAAATGAATGAACTTAAGAATGATTAATTACGTGATTTTGGAATGAAAATAATCGAAGACATGAACATAATTCCTTGTTCATGAAGAGAGGAAGGATATGGAAAAATAAAAATGAAAGAATTGGACAAATGATGAAAAAACGATGCGATCGACCGTCATTCATTTTCATGAACGATGGCTGACCGTCGGCTGAACGTTGGCACGTGAGCCATTTTTTGACCAAACGCGATTAAACCTAGAAAAGATGTTTGATGTAGATTTGTCAGTAAACGGTCAACGAAACATTGCAAACGGTAGTCGAATGGCCCGTGAATGGAGAAAGTTTATTTAGGACACGATATGAGTCTCACTTCCTTTTAAATCCCATTTTAGCTAGTGTTTGTCAAAATATTTGAACGTGAACTAGCCTACTTGCTGTTTCCATTGACAAGGAAGATGGTGAGTCCCACTTCCTTTTAAATCCCATTTTTGCTAGTGTTTGTCAAAATATTTGAACGTGAACTAACCAACTTGCCGTTTCCATTGACAAGGAAGATCGTGAGTCCTACTGCTTTTTAAATCTTGTTTTAGCTAAGTGTTTTTCTGAAACAATCATGTGCTTTCCTGATACAATTAATGCTTTCCTAATATATTATGAGATGAATGTTATACTTGAGTTTGAAAGCATTATCAAGCACTCGATTTCTTGAATATCTTGAATATGAAATATCTCACGTGATCTTTTCAATTTCCAAATCCCAATTTTGGTATAGCATTTTCCTGATGTGCTCAAGTGTGAGCTTTTTATATAGATTTGGAAGCATGATGAACAATATGAATCTTGAATTTTTTATTTTCTAAACTTGTCAATCTTTCAATCCAATATATGACTAACTTGAATACTTAGCGTAAGCACTAACTTGAATTCTTGGCATAAACACTAACTTGAATACTTGGCATATGTATTGACTTGAATACTTGGCGTATGCACTAACTTGAATACTTGGCGTAAGCACTAACTTAAATACTTAGCGTATACACTAACTTAAATACTTGGAGAATGCACTAACTTGAATACTTGACGTAACTACTAACTATACTTGAATAGTTAAATACTTGAATACTTGAATCCAAATATCTTATACTAAAATTCTTGAATACTTGAATCAGCATATTTTCACTTGAAATCCTTGAATACTTATTTTGAAAATGTTTTCACATGAGAATTTTATGAACTATCTTATGTTGAGATTATTCTTCATGAGACCCTTTTAGTTGAAAACACTAGCACACAGGGACTCACTGAGCTTTACGCTCACACGTGTGTTATCTCTTTTGAAAATTTAGGATCAGAGGCGCAACAAAAGTACGATAGACTCCCAGGGGCTCATGCTACATCTTGGACCTGTTATACCAGTGAGTGTATGTATCAGAAGCTAAATTCTTGTACTTTTCTAGTTTGAAAAAATTTCCACTACCTATTGAGTGAATTTGTTATAAAGACCCCTTATCTGAGCAATCAGACAGAGCGACATCCTACAAAGTTATAGCCCACTACGTTATGAAAATATAGGGTGTTACAGAATAAGAAAGTACATAATTTTTTAGGAATAGCTTGAAAGGAAGATAAGACTATGATTGCTCTAATTGTGGAGGATATGGCCACTATTTTGATGATTGTCTTAGGTTGATACTACAAAGGGAAAGGAAAGATTTGCAAAAAAAGGTAGTACGATTTCTTGTGAGATTTGTTGTAGCTATAGACATACTAAAATTGATAGTCCTAATAAATTAGTATTCGAAAGATTTTATAGGGTACTTGATTATAAAAAGAAGAAACATGAGAAAAAACAAAAAGCTAAGTTTGAAACAAAAAATTTCAAAGAATGTGATATAGTGGTTAAGAATATTGAGAATCAAATACCTCCTTTGGGAGAAGAGTTGGAATCCCTTGAATACACAAGTACTAGAAGCTAAATTACAAATTCAAGAAGGAAAAGAAGATGAAGACTGGGGAAAAATTCAACAATTAGAGAAGAATGGTGAACAAAAAGACATCAAAGAGAAAGAAGTGAAAAGATTAAAAGAATTGACGTCAAAGTTATTATTGCTAACAAGAACTGGACACTGTCATTGAATGAAGAGGAGACACCCTTGAATATTTAAGCCTTAGAAGAAGGTTGCATCTATAAAATGTAAAAGAAGACATTAAGCACATGGAGTTGATAGCATTTAGCAAAGAGAGAGGGAGTAATGAGTTAGAAGAAGAACATCAGCAATAAAATGGTTAAAAGAATGAGCAAATGGTGTCATTAGAATTCAGGAAAGAGGAGAAGCTAGAAGAAAAAGACACAAGCTAATTTTTGATAATTCAAAAGAGTGGAAAAGAGTTTGAGAAAGGGTGGGAAAAATAAATAAAGATAGCCATTGTTGATGACTTAGAAAGCTAATGTGAAGATGCTGAAGAAAAATTGAAATTTATTGATGAACAAGTTGTTGTTGGTCATACTTGTTTAATCAATAAGGAAGTTAAGAAGTCTTTAGATGTTCATTTTTTGGAAGGAGATTCACATCTACTAGGAATGTTGGATAAGAGTTCGCAAGAAAAAGCTCTCAAAGAAGAGGAAAAGGTTGAAAATAAGAAAGACGAAGAGAACCTTGTTGGTGACATGTTTGTTGAGGAGCAATTAAGTGTAATTGATGTGTAGAATTTGGGTATATAAAAATCATGTAATTTTGTATCCATTCTCAATCAAGTTTAAATTAAAACATTAATCTCAAATCGCATATATGAGCGAGTGCACTCATCATTAAGCATAGTATAGGACATTCATGAGTATCAATTCTCAAGGAACAAGTATACACTAATTACTTCTCATTCATTGTTTAACCTATTAACTAAATTGATAAATAAATGAAAATAAAAACAAAAACAAAATATATACACAAATCTTGGAGAGAAAAATATATAATTAAATAGTTATTCTCAAAAACATAACATGAATCATTTAATACTTATCATAATTAATCATTGTCTTAGCATCATAAATGAATAAACATATAAACCACTTCTTTCTCAATCTATGAAATCACTATTTCTTGATTAAATTAGTAAATTTTCCAATCAAACCAACATAACCAAAGAAATACATTAAAATCCTTCTTCATGAATATCCCTATACTCTAGGTAATATAAACATGAAATTAGACAATAACCCTGTACTCAATGTGAAATTAACTAACCTTAGATTACCTCGGTTCAATTCTCAACTTTTTTTCCTAATCCAATTAAGATAATAAATACATAAAATTGATTAAATTGAACTTAATATAACTTCATTTTCCAAGTCCATTAGAAATAAATTCAACTCCATCAATCCATCAAATAAAATCAAGTAATCAAATACCAAGAATAATAATCAATTGATCAAAGATTAAATAAATTACAACATCATGAATCCTAAAATAATAGTCAATTACAATTAAAACATTAATGTCATCATTGTTCAAAGAAAAAGAAAACAAAGAAAAGAGATAGGTACTCATAGACAAGCCCTTCAACTTCCAATGAAAACACCTCTAAAATCAATACTTCTTGAGTGGTAAATTTCTCTAGAGAAAATATTACATGGTTGAATTCTAAATATTTGTCTAACTCTCCATGTGTGCACACCTTTTTCTAACATGAATAGACAATATTTATAGGCCTACATATTTCCTAAAAGCTTTACAATACACATGAAGTAATTTCCTAATAGGATTCTTGAAATTGTGTACAAATTCACTGAAGTTACCGACTTAGATCCACTGAGCCGCAATTTGGCAAAGCTGAATTGCTACCGAAGCCAATGAAACTGAGAAGCCATTGAAGACTTCAAGCCATTTCACTTTTTGCTTCAATCAAGCAGATCCTGAGCCCAAGCCAGCTTTACTTTTCCTTTATTTCACTATCGAGCCAAGTGAAGCCGAGTTTTCAAGCCACCGGCTTGTCTGAGCCATTCCTTTTCTTTGCCAAGCCACTAAGCTGATTTCTTCCTTGTTGAACCACTGAGCCACAGCCTTTTCTCCCTTTCTTCTTGAAACTGGCTCACCCGAGCCACTGCAAGCCAAGCATCCCGAGCTATCGAGCCGCCCTCTTCTTTCTTCATTTACCGAGCCACGTCTTCCTTGTTGAAGCTAGCCGCGGGACAGCCCATGGCTGCTTTCTCTTAGTTTTTTCTTTTGTTTGTTCAGTGACCATGAAGCTACTCGCTAGCCCCAGCTTCTCCTTTCTTTATCTTCTTCAGCAAGCTGCGACTCCCTTGTGTTCGAGTCGGCAGCGGGATAGGTGCATCCTTTCATGGCCTGCTTTGTTTCAATCCCCTATTTTCTTTGTTTTACGTTGTTTTTCCAAATGTGGGTTGGCGCTAGACCAGTCTTTTTGAGCTGGTGCCAGGTCACCACTGGAATTGCACAATTAAACTCCAAATTCACCTATTTTCGCATAAAATCACATAAAAAATTTTCATGAGTAAAATATCAAATAGGAAAGAATATGACTTGGTATTATATCAAAAGTATCAAAAAATATCTTCAAATAACTTGGAAAATATATATAAATTTAGGCCTTATCACATTCTCCTGTACTTGAATCTTTGCTTGTCCCCATGCAAAGTACTTAAGACAATGCACACAAAACAAATTAGCTTTTCTCTAATTCATCCACAACAAAGTCATTATTTCTTTTCCAACATTAGATATAAATTTATCATTCATTTAACCTTTTAAAAAACTTTGTAAACTCATGCATTAAATCAAACATATCAAGACCCACAAAATTAAGTTAAACACGTTTATACTTTAGTCTAAGAAAATTATTTCACCCTTCAAGCCAAGATATAGATAACACAAATCATATGATTCAAGTTTTTAATCAATTCAAAACTCATAGAATCAAATATGCACAATCTTAAGTAGCAAAATAAGGAGACACTCATTTTTATCAATATGATTTAGGGAATTAGCCTCAAGAAAATGGGTTTCTCTTTACTAATCGTATTGGGCCCCTTTTTCTTATCAACATTTTTTTCTCGTTGCTTTCTACCTTCAAGATAGCCTCAAGAGAATGCACTGAACAATACTTGCTACTTTTCTCAATATTGACCCCCTTTTCAGTAGGAACTTTTCTCTTTTTTTATTATATTTTTTTAACCAAGATAAGCATTTTTTTTTCAAATAAAACAAGCATTTTCTTTCAAAAAAATAAACAAATCTTTCCACTCATTTTTTTTCCAGCTCACCAAAAGAAAATTGCACTTATTTTCTCAATTCTCACCATCCTTATTCACAACTCCAAATTAAACAAATTTAAAAAATCATGAATCAAGAATTAATCAACAACTTTTTTCATATTTCATCACATCATCCATATCTAGACAAGAAGAGTAAAATAAAATTTAAATACTAAAATATAACCAAGATTAACTTAAATTACCAAGACTTAACATGTTCAACTTAATACACAATTTTACCCAAATAAAATCCATCTAATTTGAATGACAAATTCATATCCATTAAGAAAATCATAACCTTATTATAGGCAAAACAATTTCATGCTAATTTTTAAAAATTTTCCCAATCCTAAGAAGATCCATTGAATCTCAAAAAGATGCACTTAGGAAAAAATTAAATCCCTCTCCCACACTTAAATTAGATATTGTCCTCAATGGCCTAAAATAGCACAATAAAACATAACCAATGGACCAAAAATGTAAAGAGGAAAAAGAAAATAATACTCCCCAAGACAGATTAGCTCCAAGAGAAGAGAAGTTCTCTTTCAAAAAGTTGAAAGAAGTGATGGTATCAACGCGGGAGTTAAGAAACCTACAAAAAAGAAAAACAAACACACCAAGTAAACGCATAAAAAGGAATTGAAAGAAGACAAAATAAAAGCAAACTAAAAATCAAAGAAAAAGAAAAATAGAAAGTTAAAGCATTTAAGAACCCTCTGAAGTAGAGCCTCCAAACGGGTCTCCAAATTGTCCTCCAAATAGACTACCAAATGGGCCACCACGACCTCCAAATAGACCGTGAGGTCCTCCTTGTTTCTCCCAATAATGTCACTAATAATCCCCTTGAATATTTTAATTGAGCCTTAGACTGCACAAAATATTATCTTGGCATTACTGAGTATGCTCAATCTTATCAAACTTTTGATCATGGCTTACCCTTATATCAGCTATTTCGATCCTCATTCTAGCCATTTCATCCCTAAAATGCTCTAAAGATGTATGAATGTTACGTTGAATATTATCACTGACACTTGATGGTCTCCCAGAATACCCTGGTGGTTCGGAAGGATCCTCTTCTTGCTCAACTGGAAGATCAGGAATGCTATTTCGGGGAACCTCCCATGGTCGTGACCATGTAGATGTTTTATCATTAAACTTATAGCCACAATGAGTTAGTACTTGTCCCGTGACCACATTTCGTAAAGTAGTCGGTTCCACAAGTTCATTCTCTATAGACACATCAAAAGGATTCAAAACCTATGAAATCACCAAAGGAAGAACAAATGCTTTGGTAGCAAGACCATAAAATGCCACATCTCGCATAGAAGTTAGTAACAAAGGGCCAAGGGGAATGGGTTCTCCACAAAGCATCTTAGAGAGTATATAAACATCAATGATTCTAACTTCATTTAAACTACTCAATTGAGGGCAAACATTGAAACACAACAGATACAAAACAACCCTCCATTGACGAGCAAGACCATTACTAGGAAGAAAGAAAGAACCATGTGTAGATACTTTTGGTTCCAAACCCAACTGGCGATAAGCAACATTAAAATTCCAAGTTAGCTCAAAAGAAGCCGTTTTATTGTGGCAATCAATTTCTATCCAATGGCCACTATAATCAACTCTTAAAACGCCAGCTAATTAAGCCCTAGTCAAAATTATGGAGGTACCCTTTATAGATGTTTTAATTTGTTGTAAATGCTCATTCCTTTTATTTTTCATGTTTGCATAAAATTTTTTCACAAGGGCAAGACAAAAGTCACCTCTCAAGCCCAAAATTGGACCCCAACCAATCCTTCCAAAAATCTCAGTTATATGCAAAGACTTATCAAGGGAAGACTTGATTGTTTTTTCAACAATGATTCTATTCAAGGCCCTAGCATCATACCATTCCTCACATTTTTATCAGTGAAATTTTTAGGATAGAAAAAAAGTAGCTCTAATAAAGGGTCAAAAGATAAGGATGGTTTAGTGTGTTTGTGAGGTTTGAAAAAATGTTTTGTTTTAGGCATTTTGGCTCAAAACATTCACACTTTGCAAAAGGTTTTCTTTTCAGTTAAAAACTTTTTCCAATATTTTGATTTTCAAGAAAAATAATGCTCAAAATACCATTGACAATGTCCAACTCTAATAGCAAAAGCACATTGTCAAACTACAATTCCACCCACTTTAATCAACACAACAAAATATCACAAGTATGCTCACCAATTATCTAAAATTTCCATATTTTCAAAAATTGTAGAAAAATGCATAGATAACTTTAGAAGCAATCAAAAGACTAACAACCCATTCTATACATTTTTCTACCACTAAATAAACTCAACAAATATATTTTCGAGTTCAATAAATTTTTTCTCAAAAAATAAACATAAAAAATGCCAAGAAATTCAAGAGGATAAAATCTATCGTAATGTGAAGACAGTTTTGCACCATATGTTTCCCAACTTGTGAGCTTTAAAATTTTGAATTCTTAGGGGATAATTTGTAGAGGAATCAAAGCAATCACCAAAGAAGAAAGATGAAGAAAGGCAATGGTGAAGAACAGAGAAACGAAAGTAGTATTCTGGAGGAATAGGGAAAGGAAAATCAAAGAAGAAAATGAAATAGAAGAAAGAAGACAAAAGAAGAAAGAAATAAATAAAACAAAATATAAGGAGGGAGTTGGTGCCAGTGTGCTTTATGGGACAAACAAGAAAAGCAAAAGATAAAGAAAAAGGAATAAAAAGAACAAAGAAGAAAAGAACAAAAACAAAAATCTGAGCAAGATAAAGAAAAGGTGAAAAAGAAAAAAGGAGAAGAAAGGAAAAAGAAAAGAGAAAAAAAGAAAAGGAAAACAAAATAGGAGAAAAAAAAAAGAAAATGTACAAATGAAACAAAAATATTTTTTAATATAAAAACAAAATAAATACATAAATAAACACTAATCCTAAATTAATGCACGAACACAATACATGTAAAATAAGAATGCATAAATTATAAATTAAACTAAAATTATAAATTATAAAAAAAATGAAATAAAATAAATTCAGTTCATCTAAAATATCGTGTCAATCCATCGTAATATAAACGAAAGTCCAAATCTAAAAATAAAAAGAATTAGTATTGACTTAAAATTTATGACAAAAAAATCATCAAATAGTCGAATACAGTTAATACACTTATTTCACATTAATATTAAGTTAGTAAAATTAAATAGGACAATATACAATATATAGCACATACAATTGAGACAGGTTAGTAATTACTAATATGTATCTAGCTATTTACATATCTACATAGCTAAATCAATGAAATCCAAGCATTCATGATATTCTGTCCCGGCAACGGCACCAAAAAACTTAATGCATAGAATTTGGGTATGTAAAAATTATGTAATTTCGTATTCATTCCCAATCAAGTTTAAATTAAAATGCTAACCCCAAATCACACATATGAGCAAGTGACTCATTATTAAGCATAATGTAAGGCATTAACGAGTATCGATCCTCAAGAAACAAGTACACACTAATTACTACTCATTTATTGTTTAACCTATTAATTAAATTGATAAAGAAATAAAAACAAAAAATATATATATACACAACTCTTGGAGAGAAAAATATATTATTAAATAGTTATTCTAAAAAACGTAACATGAATCATTTAATACTTATCACAATCAATCATTGTCTTAGTATCATGAAGGAATAAAAATAGAAACCACTTCTTTCTCAATCCATGGAATCACTATTTTTTTATTAAATTAGTAGATTTCCTAATCAAACCAACATAACTAAAGAAATGCATTAAACTCCTTCCTCATGAATATTCCTATACTCTAGGCAATATAAACATGAAATTGGTCAATAACATTATACTCTAGGTGAAATTTACTAACCTTTGATTACTTCGGTTCAATTCTCAACCTTCTTTTCCAATTCAGTTAAGAAAACAACTACATAGAATTAATTAAATTGAACTTAATCTAACTTCATTTCCCAAGTCCATTAGACATAAATTCAACTCCATCAATCTATCAAATAAAATCAAGTAATCAAATACAAAAAAAAAAAAAATCAATTGATTAGAGATTAAATAAATTACAACATCATGAATCCTAAAATAATACTCAATTACAATTAAAACATTAATCTCATCATTGTTCAAAGAACAAGAAAACAAAGGAAAAAGATAGGTACTCATAGGCAAGCTCTTCAACTTCCAATGAAAACTCCTCTAAAATCAATGCTCCTTGAGTGGTATATTTTTCCAGAGAAAATATCACACGGTTGTACTGTAAATATTTGTCGAACTCTCCATGTGTGCACATCTTTTTCTAATGTGAATAGACAATATTTATAGGCCTACAGCTTCTTAAAAGCTTTACAATACACAAGAAGAAATTTCCTAATAGGATTCTTGAAATTCTATACAAATTCACTAAAGTCACCGAGTTAGATCTACTGAGCCACAATTTGTTGAAGTTGAATTGCTACCAAAGCCAATGAAACTGAGAAGCCACTGAAGACTTCAAGCCATTTCATTTCTTTCTTCAATCAAGCCGATCCTGAGCCCAAGCCAGCTTTACTTTTCCTTTATTTCACTGATCGAGCCAAGTGAAGCCAAGTCTTCAAGCCACCAGCTTGTCCGAGCCATTCCTTTTCTTTGCCAAGCCGCCGAGCTGATTTCTTCATTGCTGAGCTACTGAGCCATGGCTTTTTCTCCCTTTCTTCTTGAAACCAACTCACTCGAGCCGCTACAAGCCAAGCCTCCCGAGCTACCCTCTCTTTCTTTCTTTGTCGAGCCGCGACTTCCTTGTTGAAGCCGGCCGCGGGACAAGTGCATCCTCCCGTTGCTGTTTTCTATTTTTTTTTTTCCAATAACCATGAAGCCACATGCGAGGTGCAACTTCTCCTTTCTTTGTCTTCTTCAGCGAGCCACATCGTTCTTATGTTGGAGTCGACCTCGGGGTAGGTGCATCCTTCCATGGCTTATTTTGTTTCAATCCCCTATTTTTTCTATTTTTTGTGATTTTTCCAAATGTGGGTTGGTGCTGGATCAGTCTTTTTGAGCTGGTGCCAAGTATCCACCGGAATTGCCGCCCTCTTCTTTCTTCCTTTGCCGAGCCGCGACTTCCTTGTTGAAGCCGGCCGAGGACAGGTCCATCTTCCCACAGATGCTCTCTCTTTTTTTCTTTATTTTGTTTATTTGGTGACCATGAAGCCACCCTCAAGCCGCTGCTTCTCCTTTCTTTATCTTCTTCTGCGAGCTGCATCTCCCTTATGTTGGGGCCGGATGCGAGATAGGTGTATCCTCCCACGGCTTGCTTTTTTTCAATCCCCTGCTTTCTCTGTTTTTTGGTATTTTTCTAGATGTGGGCTGGCACTGGATCAGTTTTTTTGAGCTGGCGCTAGGTCTCCATTGGAATTTCATAATTAAACTCCAAATTCACCTATTTTCATATAAAATCACAGAAAAAATATTTTTATAAGTGAAATATCAAATAAGAAGGAATTTAACTAATTATTATATCAAAAGTATCACAAAATAGCCTCAAATAACTAGAAATATATATATAAATTTAGGCCCAATCAATAATGAATGAAGGGGCAAAGATTATCCTAAACAATTATGAATTTCAAAAAAGCTTATAACAACAAAGCTGGAGAAGAAGAGTTGACAAGAAGTAGTTCAAAAGGAAGAGGAAAAGGTCGAGATCAAAGAAAAATAAGTCATCATCTAAGGAAATTATTAAGTCTAAGGAATGATTGAGAAAGGATAAGGGAAAAGCCTTGGTAAGACCATGAAGGAGTAAAGACATCAAATGTTACAAATATCTAAGTTATAAGCATACCTTCTATTAGTGTCTATGCAAAAAGATGGTATTCATAATTGACCAAAGTGAAATATCTACTAGTGAGAAAGACTATGATGATAGTTTAGAGGATGTGTTTGAAGATGATAAATTGATTAGTAAACATGGGATTGTGATTGGACAAATATGCTCATTGATTAGTTTTGTGAGGAAGAAAATAGGGGCTTGTGTGATTGAAGCAAGAAGGGATCTACAAAGGAAAAACATTTTCTATTCAATGTGTCATATCAAATAAAGGTCATGTAGTGTAATTATTAATGGAGGGAGTTATAAAATTTTAATTAATACTATATTGGTGGAGGAATTAGGAATGAAAACCTTGAAACATCCAAAGTGTTCTTACAAACTTCAATGGTTAAACAATAGTGGAGAGGTGAAGATTAACAAACAAATGAAAGTTGAATTTGATATGAGGGAGTGCAAAGATAAAGTCATGTGTGATGTGTTTCCAATATATGTTAGACATTTGTTGTTGGAGAAACCTTAGCAATAATTAATATAGAGAGATTGTTTACAACAGAAGGAAGAATACTTACTCCTTGCACAAGGATAGAAGAAAATTTACTCTTTATCTATTATCCCCTAGTGAGATCTTACAAGATTAAAATTTTTTGAGGGAGGAATATAGAAAGAAAAGAGAGTAAAAAGAGAAAAAAAAAAAACAAGAGAGAGCAAAACAAGAATATAAGAGAAAAGAGAATGAAAGGAAAGGAAGAGAGGAAAATAAAGACTAGAGCTCAAAAGGCAAGTGAAATCAAAAGAGAAGAGAGTAAAAGAAAGAGAATAGAGATAAAATGAGAGTACTTACTTGAGTTATGAAAAGTGCATAAAATGAAAGTGAGAAAAAGAAGCAGAATAGAGATAAAAAAAATTGGCAACTTGGATTCTTAAAAGTGAACATAATGAAATTATCAAGACTTATATGCTTATGGTTTTTTGCTTACACAAAAACTCTTATTTGAATTTTTCTATAGGTAACGATACGAGGACGACTCTTTTCAAAGAAAGGAGAAATAAAAGGAATCTGCCCAAGCTCCAAGGCATACTTAAAGAAAAGGGATGGAGAACTAAGCCTCATTCCATACCTTCTTGGGAAACCTCAAAATAAAAATAGAGTTTAGGAGGAGTTCATGCCAACAATGTTTATAAGCCCTGCATCAATAAGTTTGTTAAGAGATAGATGCCAAAAGAATCAAAACGCATCGAACAATTCATATAGAAGATCAATGAGACTTAAGAGAAGGCATTAGAGGATTCTTGGACAACTATAGAAGTTGTTAAAGAGTATAATTTGATGATCATACAAGTGGAAAACCAAAAGAAAAACAAAATCAAGTCCAATGAGTAAAGCTGAAACAAGGGGGAAAAAAACCTAAGATGAAGCGGCGCTGCACAAGATAAAGGAAGTAGAACCACCTACCTGTTATTGAGACCAAGAAACACTGCCTAGTGCTACTAGAAGACTCCTCTGAACATTTGAGAGTAGGCAATGCCTTCAGTTACAAGGCAAGTAGTGTCGTCTGCCTTCGGACAACAAGAGCAAGTTCCCTTATTTTGTTTGTTTTGTTTAATGGTTTCCCTTTTTAATTTTGATGACTTTTCCTATGTAATAAGCTATCAAAGGACATGTAATATCCCTACAAGAAAATACAAGGTTTGCGACGGCTTAATCCGTCGCTAATCATAACTAGCGATAACATAGCGACGTGGTAAGCCGTAACTAAATACGTGGTCGCTAAATAAAATTTTAGCGATGGCAAACATTAGCCGTCTCTAATAGAAAGGGTTTAGCGAGAGCAAAAAATCTGGTCAACGAAATTGCAGTGGTCAAATTAGCAACGGTTTAGCGACGAAACAACAAGAGCTATTTTATTTCTTCATATAGAATTATAGAAAATTAATTCATGTCGTAGCTAAACCATAGCTAATTTAGTGACAAGTTAGAGACGATAGATTACCCTAGCAATTTCGGAGATGATTTAGCAACGGTGTGTCTAAATTTATTTTACGCATTTAATAAATTACCGTCACAAAGCCGTAGCTAATTCTGCGACGGATTAGCGACAGAAAATCTACTTTTGAGTTAAATTTATAGAAATAAATTCCATCGTCACAAATCCCTAGCTAAAATAGAAAGGGATTAGTGACGGCTACTAATTTTAAAATTTCCTACTGTCGCTAATTTGTAGCTAAATTAGAAAGGGATTAGCGACGGCCCGTAGCTAACCCATAGCTAATTTATTATTTTTTTAATGAAAAGACCTATTTTGAAATTATTTCAAACCACATGTACCGTATTACACATTGAAAGAATATATAACACACAAAACATGAATTCAGAAAAATACGTAAACCGATTTCATTAAATTGGAAAGGAAATTAATTAGCTCAATAATATGAAATAAATATACAGGATAACTATAATATGAATATAAAATAATGATATCAAATGGAATATCTTTTAACAATGTGATATAAATGATAAAATGTATAATAGAATCCCTAAAATACGGGAGCAGTGGCGCCAACTAAAGGAGGTGGGGGCGGAGATCGAGGACATGAATGGGTTGAAAGATGAGGATCTGGAGGCAGAATGAAGGAGCTGCCACCAGTGTCATCCTCCCCATTGGCTGCCCGTGTTGACGATATCGGTAGTATGGGAAGTCCGAACCTCTCCGACATTAGTGCCATCCAACTCTGAATATGATCAACTTTCTGATCAAAATCCCTTGTAAGCTCCTGTCTCACCACTTGAACCCTCTCATCTACCCTCCTATCGACTATCTGCTTAATGTCTATAGCTGTAGAGGTCTCCATGGACCGCAAAGAACTCCCTTGGAGCTGCTACATAGCTCAGGCTACCTCCGAGCCAAGTCCATAAACATGACCTCTATTGAACTCACCAACCACCTCAATAAATAGAGCTCGGTCATCTGGGATAGCAGAAGAGTTGACGCTCGCTGAGCCAGTGGAAAAAGCCTGAGTAAGGTGCTCCTTAGCAGCCATCACGACTCCCTAAAATTGAGAGAAGTCATTTCTTTTAAAGTGAAATGTAATTAAATGTAAAGTATTTTTTAATACACAATTTTTAACTCTTTACCAATGTCTTGCAAGAATGCTCACTGACGTACTGACCCTGTCTATCCCCACTCTAAAAAGTATGCAGCCTCTTATACCAGTTAATATGAGAAAAGTCATTAGCCATGTTGTGCCGCTGCAATTACAATGATAATTGATTAGAATATTGACTGAAAATAAATTAAACGAAGTAAAATTACAAAACATGTGAACACTTGAAGAAAATTACCATACAATCCTCGTGGACAGTGAACGAGATCGAGCCTCCAGTATAAGTCACAGTAGCACGACCCCTATTCCTCATAGCAGTGGAGAAGACCTATTGAAACTCCTGTGTGCTCCAGCACTGCCTCATCTACTCCCAAATCTGGTCGTTAATCCAGGAAGTGGACTGACCAACTGGGGTCGCCCTCCGAACCTTCGATAAGTTGTCTGACAGACGAGTCCTGCACTTGCGCTTCCAGTTGGCCCGGATCCAACCTCTGTGATCATCGGCCTAACGAAATAGCTTCTGCAAAAAATTACATTATATTTGAAGTTGTTAATATATAATAAATATAAAAAAACATATGTACGAAATATAAAATCCATAAATATTATGCATTTATATAATAAATAGGAATTTACTCCGAACTCTTCGAACAAAAAATTCTTCATGTGTATCGGGACATCCGCAAATGTAGTGTAGGGCTCGTTAAAATACCTCTAAAATATCGAGGTGATCTCATGTACACAATGATGGGAACCAGCAAATCTTGTTTGTAAAATTAATCATGGAGGTTAAAAATTAAAGTGAGTGAAATATACTTAACTAATTATAATCTACTTCTAAAATACAATATAATATACAGAATAATACCCGTTAGCTCGTGGTGAAATCAACGGTCATAGATCCTGGTCCTGAGATCCAAGCAAAAAAGATGTTGCAGATGATGGAACAACAGGCAACTCACTCCCTGCATAGGTAGTGTATCTCCAAGATGTTGACCAGGCGCTGGGATCCATGGAGTATACCTAGGTGATGGCATACGGTCTCGTGTATGAGTACGGTCTGCATCAGCTGAAGGCTACTGATCTCAAGTAGACATATCTAAGAAGGAAAAACATAATTAAAAAAAATGTAAGTTTAGGAAAAAAATGTCACATTTTCTCACTAGTATATATACATAAAAGTAAATTGTAACTCGTACTTCACGAATGTAGAGATCAAGATGGACCTACGAAGAACTAATCAACTAATTAAAATACACTATTTGCTCTTGAGTCTTCCTATGAAGTGTATTCCTCAGAATCAACTTCTGTCTGAGAATCTATTTCCCAGTCACCCGCATCATCAGATACATTGCAGTTCAAATCTTGGACGGGTTCTAATGTTTCCTCCTGAACATCCAATAACTCATTTATGCCTTCTTCATGTGTTAAGGGACCAAGATCAAGAACCAATGATATACTCATTGCATCATTATCATCTACTTCTTCTTGATAAGCCCTATCAATGATAGGTGCATCAACCACATGCCACGCTTTCATTTTGCATATTGCCATCCAATTAGATTTTGGTCTTTTAGTTCATGGATATGTTATAAAGCACACTTGATGTGCTTGTTGGGCTAACACAAAAGGATCATATTTAAGATAACCCCTCTTACTGTTGATGTCTACCAACTTATATTGAGGGTGTAGTCTAATACCCCAATTTAGAGTAAGGTCAAACCAATAACACTTAAAAATCACAACTATCTATATTAGATGACCAAGAAATTCAACCTCAATAACCTCCCTTAACACCCCGTAATAATCAACACTACCATGATCATTTTGGCCACCCTTAACACAAACTCAGTAATTAACACTTTTTCTACCTTCTGCATGCTCACTTGTGTGAAATCAATAATCATTAATTAAATACCCTTAAGATGATTTCACCTATCTTGACGGTCCTCAAAAGAGGTTTTGCAAACATTTGTTTGTATCCCCATTGAAAGGATCACGCGCCTACAAGAAATGAATTGTAAGATATACCTAAGTTTGTATTAAAGTTATTTAACATACTATTATTCAAATATTATACAGATAACTTACGTAATTTTCAAACCATCCTGCAAATTCACTCTCTATCTTTCTATCTACTTCCAACTCTATGATACATGGGTGTTGGGATCGTAAAGTAGCTAAGAAATACCTTATATAAGGTTGTACCTCTTCACAGTTTAGTAAGATGTAGTTTGTGGCAGTTTTAAATTCCTCAGATGTCAGGAATCTACTTTAGAACTTTCCCAGTATCCTCCCCCGAACTTTGCAAATAGATAGCAACGGGTCTTCCAGATTGTGCTCAATTGCAACCTCTGCATTACGAGGCATTTGTGTATGCCTTGTTTGAACATGTTCTTCAAAGTAGTAGGAAAAGAATGTCGAGGCTTCTTCAACTAAGTAAGCATTACAAATTGATCCTTAAACCCTTACCTTATTTTTACCTTAATTTTTAGGTGATGTAAGAATCTGCAATGTGTCATTACCATAATTAGAGCAATATTCGTCAGAACATTCCTGGGATTATCATGTAATCATATGCAAATCAAATTATTAACATGTTTTTACCTTTCAAATAGATACATCCACCTGTATTGAGCTGGACCACAAACACGAGATTCATATGGCAAGTGAACCACTAGGTGCTCCATTACATCGAAGAAACCTGGGGGTAAAATTTTCTCAAGCTTATATAAGAGCACAGGAATTTCGGACTCCAGTTTCCTTATGTGACTGACAGATAATTTTGGTGAGCACATGATAGGGCCTAAATTAGTCATATTTTTTCTATTTATTTAAGACTATTTTGTGATACATTTTATTCAATAACAAGTCATATTCATTCAGGTTTGAGATTTTACCCTTGAAAAGGTATTTTGTGCACTATTTCAGATTTTAAGGGTAAAATAAGACAAAAATATCACAAAACAGAATAGAGGACAAGGCAGAGGAACCGACGCCGGCCACGTACTACTGGCACACATTTCGAGATGATAAAAAAATCAATGAGACGAACTGGAACAAAATTGAATCGGCGACGGTTGGGAAAATGGAACCGGCGCCAGCTGCACTCTGGAAAACATTGCGAAGAAATCAAGAAAAAAATCGATGAACAATAGTTAACAATAGAACACAACCGGTGCCGGCTCTAGGCAGCCAAGGCGACGCTAGTTGTGCCCTAATGTTAAGGTGGTCCTTGATTTTCGCATGCATTTTTTGGCAATCTACAGAATTTTAGTATCTTCCTGCTTTTAATTGGCCAAAAACCCTACACCAATGAGTTTAGGCACTTCCTAAGCTTATAAATAGATGGAAAACACAAGAAAAAAGAAGGGAATTCATAGATCTAAACAGAAAATCACTCAAATCAAGGAGAAATTCTACCAAATCAAGGAGGATTGTGCAAGAAGGTCTTCAAAGGAATAAGAAGGAGGCTTGTTTATGAGTGCTTTTTTTTACTTTATTTTCTTTTTCTTGAACAATAATGTATTAATTGTTTTATTGTAATTTGACATTGTTTTAGGTATTCATGATTTTTAGAGTTATTTGATCTTTTGATTAATTGATTGTTATTCTTGGTATTTAATTACTTGTACTTATTACGAGATTAATTGATTGGTTCTTTCTATTAACTCGTTGAGACCAAAGGGGTTAATGGTGGTTTCAATTTATTGATTTCATATTTGTTGTCTATTAACTCATCGAGACCAAAGGGGTTAATTGATTAGGACTAGGAAATTAAATGTTAATTGATGTCTGTCGAGACCAAGGATTCATTGGTTAGCTTCATGTTTTAAGTTTGTCGAGACCAAAGAAATTTAATCAAGAATTATGTTCAATGTATCTTTTGGATGAATTAGTTGAGATGAGACCAAGTAATTCTAATTTATCTAGAAGATAGTGATTTCATGGATTGAAAAAGAAGTGAATCTATCTTAATCCTTCATAATACTAAGAGAATGATTAGTTATGATAATGGTTATGTACTTTAAAATCATGTTTGTCAAAATAATGGTTTGAGTTACATAATTCTCCATCCTTGACATGTATATATTCTTTTATTTTATTTTATTTTATTTTTATTTATTTTTCACTTTATTAAGTATGTTAAACAATGAAAGAAAAGTGATTAATGCATACTTGTTCCATGAGAATCGACACTCGTTTGAACCCTATGCTATGTTAATGATGAGTACGCTTGCTCATATGTGTAATTTGGGATTAAAGTTTTAATTTAAACTTGATTGGGAATGTGTTTATTTTTACATAATTTTTATACCCAAATAAATGCGCATCAAGTTTTTGGCGCCGTTGTCGGGGAACAATATCATAAAAGTTTAGATTTTGTTGATTTAACCATGTGAATATGTAAATATGCACATATGTACATATGTAAATTTGTACAATTGTTCTTTTTGCAAAAAGGTGCCATATTTTATTGTTTGTATAATTGTATTTTAATTTCACTATAGGTTGTAAATATGTAAATAGGTAGATACATGTTCATAATAACTAACTTGTCTTTGTATGTTTGTATATATTGTATATTTAGTTTTTAATTTTACTAACCTAATGTTAATGTAGAATATGTGTAATCTTTGTATTTTGAATTGGATGATTTTTACGTCTATAATTTGAGTCAATACTAACTCTTCTTCTTTTCAAGTTTGGACTTTTGCTAACACGATATTTTAGATGGACTGAAGTTATTTTATTTTATTATTTATTTCTTTATTTATAATTTTTAATCTTAGTTTAACACTTAATTTATGAATTCGTGGTCATGCATTCAATTAGGATTTTTAGAGAAAAAAAAAATTCATTCGTGTATTGATAGATTGATAAAATTCCAAGCTCACAGTGATGTTTTTAATGAGACGTCATTAGAAGCATTAGTGAAATCTTTTGTTGCCAATACACATTCATCTGTCCAGTGGCATAAAGAAGCTTCCCAACGATTGGGTGATCAAAGGAAACAATTAGTTAATATTTTTGAAGAGACTCATGAGTTCATGCTAGCCCATACAATTGACCATGGGAAAACAAAAAGGCTATGAGGGACAATTGCATGATGTGGCAAGAGAGGTATTTGATTCTACTCTATGTGCTCATAATTCTAATATTTCTTTATCACAGGATTTCTTAGGTTCCTCTCACTTCTTGGAGAACAATGGCCCCAATGATGATGTATGGAGTTTAACATGCCTCAAGAAGTTGGATTTATCATTCCTTCTAAGAAATCCTTTGAAGATGTTGACAAATTCTACCCAGCACCCCAATTTCAGGGAGGTGACTTGGTATTTGTAGAAGCATTGAAAGTAAGGATTTCCCAATCCTGTCTTTAAGAACTCAAACACTAAGATTAAAGGGAAATTTTAATTGTAAAAATTCTTTTGAAGGGTTAAAAGGTGATTTCAAAGTTAATGCATCCATTAGATACCATATGCATTCATATGTTGAAAAAGATATTTATGTGTCTAAAGGAATTTTAGAGCATGAGGTTTATGTGTTTTGGTTTAGTGAGAAAAATTATTTTCATAAACCTTCTATTTTTCAAAAACCTCCCTCCATTCTATATTTATCATGCCTATCTTCTATTTTGAACTTTAATTTCTTTTCAAAAAGTTTGATGAGAAAGCATGATGAGTGTAAAAAGTTTTTAATTTATATTTTTTATTTGAGTCTTTTTCTTTAGCTTGTTTTCTTTTATTTAGGTAGGTTTTTTTTTTATTATTATTTTTCTTGTGTTTTATTTTTGTTTTGTTTTAGATGAATAAAGTCCTCTTGGATAAGTCCTTCTCTTTACCTCAAGTTTGGATATTTATTGGAGCATTATTGCACTTGGGAAGTATTACTTAAACTTTCTAACCCCTTATTATTTTTAGTCCCTTTGGATATGCTTTTTTGTGTTTATTTTTTGCCAATGAGGACATTGTCCAATTTAAGTGTGGGTGAGTGGTTTGGTGATATACTTTGTCTAAGTTTTTATCAATTATCTTGGTGTTTTCTTAGTATTGAGCTACTTTGAAATATTTTGAAATTGAGAAATAATTTTATTTTGAGCACAAAGTATGGGAGTATTTTCTTTCTTCTTTTTTCCCTTTTTATTTTTGGTCCCGTAGCAATAGTTCCTTACTCTATTTGTTTGGACATTGAGGACAATGTCTAGTTTAAGTGTGGGAGAGTGGTGAGAATGAGAATTCTTCTATACTTTATTCTTCTTTGAACCTTTGAGCAACCTTTGAGCAAATTTTGAAAAAAAATTTCTCATTTTTGTTAAGCTTTCAAGATGTATTTTTAATGCATGTCTTTGTGATAGATCATAGAGCATATGTTCTATATCAATTGTGGCTTATGCATGACTTTTTGCACGTACTTGGACTAAGTAGTTCTTGATCATATGCTTTACATTGTTCTTAAACCTGTTTTTTCCACTAAAATTCATTGAGCATTCTAGAACTTATTTGAATACTTCTCGAGGCAAAATAAGAAAGACATTCATGATTTAACTTAGGGATGGTGGTAATAGGCATTCTTTAGATAGTTTGAGCTTTTTAAGCCTACATTTTTTATATTATCCCTAGTGCCTATTTTGAGCCTAAATTGTTAATTTCTTTCTTAAAACCCATTATCATACTTTGTCCATTACTTCGTCCTGAGAGTTTGAATAATTCTTTCAAACCTTTGATTGCTCTTCATGGATAAAAGTACATGTAGGAAAATATTGAGGAAGAATACTTGTGGAAAGATCATGACTTGTTACTTTCAATCATTCATCAATACTGGTGTTAAGTTGGGAAAGGAAAAAAGAAAGTGAAGAAAAAGAAAAGATAGATTGAGAAAACAAAAAGCTGCAAGAAAAGATGGAACGAGGAAAACTGAGAATCAAACAATAGCTACATTTGAAAAAAGAAGAGGAAAAAGAAAGAAAATTTGAAAGAGAAAGAAAAGAAAGATCACAAGAAGAATGGTGGTTGGTGGTTGAGCTGTAGGTATTTTTGAAAAACTTGAGTTCACATTAAGTTATTGGCACCATTGCTGAAAATTTGAATGATCTTGTGAAGAAATTATTGATGATTTGAGAATGATCAATGAAAATGCAAGATTTGCTTGAACTGAACTGTAATCGCTATACACGGTTATTGGTTTTTATTGATTTTAGGATAAGAGAGCAAGAGAAGTGTGGAATTTCTTGATACAATTTGTTTATCCTTTTCTTGCGAACTCTCGTCTTATTTGATATTTGATTTCCTATATCCTTCGTTTGACAAGCTACATTACAAGCCTTTAACCTTACATTACAAGCTTGAAAGTCCTACTTGACCTAAGTAGAATCGTTATATGTCTCAAATTAGTGGAGAGAGTGTATGAAAAGTAAGCTTATGGAATGCATATTTTTCATAAACTAAATTCTTTCTAATGGTTTGAGAATATTCTTAAGTATTGAGATGGTTCTACTAGTCACTATTCACTTACACAAGTCTTGCATTTGTTATGAAGGATGTAGTAGCATGTGTTTTATGGTCCTGAATGAAGAAAGCATTGAAATACCATTTTGAAATTGATTGAATGATTCTTTGAAAACTTGTGTTTTTCCTACTTGTCTTTGATACTTTGCTTGATGACAAGAAAAGAGCTAAGTGTGGGGGAGTATGATGGGGCCTAAATTAGTCATATTTTTTCTAGTTATTTGAGACTATTTTGTGATACATTTTGTTTAATAACTAGTCATATTCTTTCATATTTGAGATTTTACCCTTGGAAAGGTATTTTGTGTATTATTTCAGATTTTAGGGGTAAAATAAGACAAAAATAGCACAAAATAGAATAGAGGCGGCACCGAATAGAGCAGAGGAACCAACGTCGGCCACGTGCTGCTAGCACACACTTCAAGGCGATAAAAAAATCAATGAGACGAACCGAAACAGAACCGAACATGCGCCGGCTACGAAGCTGGAACCAGCGCCGGTTGCACTCTGTAAAACATACGAAGAAATCAAGAAAAAAAAGTCAGCGAACAACTGAGGAAATAGAACACAACCGGCGCCGGCTGTCCCCTGATGTTAAGGCGGTACCTCAATTTTTGCACGTGTTTTTTGGCAATCTACAGAATTTTAGTATCTTCCTACTTTTAATTGGCCAAAAACCCTACACCAATGAGTTTAGGCATTTCCTAAGCCTATAAATAGATGGAAAACACAAGAAAAAATAGGGGAATTCATAGATCTAAATAGAAAATCACTCAAATCAAGGAGAAATTCTACCAAATCAAGGAGGATTGTACAAGAATGTCGTCAAAGGACGAAAAAGGTGCTTGTCTATGAGTGCTTTCTTTTACTTTGTTTTCTTTTTCTTGAACAATAATGTATTAATTGTTTTATTGTAATTTGATATTATTTTAGGTATTCATGTTTTTTAGAGTTATTTGATCTTTTGATTAATTGATCACTATAGGAAAAATGCACTTTAGCGACAGAAATTAGCGACCGATTTTTTACCGTCGCTAATTTGCGACGGAATAGCGACGGCAAGCAAAAAATTTTAATTTTAATTTATTTTTTTAAAATTTGTCATAAGCCATAGCTAATCCCTCACTAATTAGCGAGTGATTAGCTACGGCTTATCGTCCCTCGCTAATTAGCAAGGGACGATAAGCCGTAGCTAGTGAGGGACGATAAGCCGTAGCTAATCCCTCACTAATTAGTGAGGGATTAGCTACGGCTTATCGTCCCTCGCTCATTAGCGAGGGATTAGCAAATGTCATAGCTAATCCCTCGCTAGCTACGACATACGTAATTAAAACTAACACTAAATTAATTGGTCAAATGCCGTAGCTATTCCCTCGCTAATTAGCGAGGGATTAGCTATGGTGCACGTAATTAACACTAATACTAATTAATTGTTCAAATGTCGTAGCTAATCCCTAGCTAATTAGCAAGGGATTAGCTACAGCTTCTGTCCCTCGCTAATTAGTAAGGGATTAGCTACGGAAACGTAATTAAAACTAACACTAAATTAATTACTAAAATGCCGTAGCTAATCCCTCGCTAACTTGCGAGGGATTAGCTACGACATTTATGATTATTCATTAATATTAAATAATTGTTAAAAATTCGTCGCTAATCTGTTGCTAATTAGCGACGGAAAATCGGGTCGTCGCTAATCCGTCACAAATCCCTTGCAAATCCATCGCTAAATTACAAAAAAAAAAAAAATACTATATAGTTAATATCAAGAACAAAAAATCATAAGAATATCAATAGCCTAGTGGTGGAGCACATGCTCCCCCACAACAAGGATGCGGGCTCGAACCCCGCGTCCGACATAATCTCAAAAAATTATCTAGCGGGTCGAGTCAGTGGTCGGGCTGAACCGGTTAGGCCGGGTCTTGACTAATTAATTTTTTTTAAAATAAAATTCGTTGGCCGTCGCCGAGACCAATGGGGTTAATTGATGTCTACCAAGACCAAATATTCATTAGTTAGCTTCATGTTTTAAGTTTGCCGAGACCAAGAAAATTTAATCAAGGAATGTGTTTAATGCATTTTTTAGATGAATTAGTTGAGATAAGACCAAGTAATTCTAAATATCATTACTTAATATCCGTCGCTAATCCGTTGCTGTTAGCGACGGATTTTTGTTCCGTCACTATTTGCGATGCCAGTTTTAGCTAGGGTCAAAATCCGTCGCTAAATTCAATTAGCGACGGATTTGACCGTCGCTAAATTGTTGTTTTCTTGTAGTGGATTGTTATTCTTGGTATTTAACTATTTGCACTTATTACGAGATTAATTGATTGATTTTTTCTATTAACTTGCTGAGACCAAAGAGGTTGATGGTGGTTTCAATTTATTGATTTCATATTTATTGTCTATTAACTCGTCGAGACCAATGGGGTTAATTGATGTCTACCGAGACCAAAGATTCATTAGTTAGCTTCATGTTTTAAGTTTGCCGAGACCAAGAAAATTTAATCAAGGAATGTGTTTAATGCATCTTTTAGATAAATTAGTTGAGATGAGACCAAGTAATTCTAATTTATCTAGAAGATAGTGATTTCATGGATTGAAAAATAAGTGAATCTATCTTAATCCTTCATTATGCCAAGAGAATGATTAGTTATGATAATGGTTATGTACTTTAAGATCATGTTTGTCAAAATAATGGTTTGAATTACTTAATTCTCCATCCTTGACATGTATATATTATTTTTATTTTATTTTTCTTTTTATTTCTTTTTCACTTTATTGAGTTGGTTAAACAATGAAAGAAAAATGATTAATGCATACTTGTTCCTTGAGGATCGACACTCGTTTGAACCCTATGTTATGTTAATGATGAGTACGCTTGTTCATATGTGTAATTTGGGATTAACATTTTAATTTAAACTTGATTGAGAATGTGCTTATTTTTACATAATTTTTATACCCAAATAAATATGCATTAGCACAAATCTCTATTAAAAATACTCAATGTTGTTAACACATTCCACGCGTTAAAAAGAAGAAATTCCCTTAGAACAATTGGAAGTAATCGTTCCATGAACACATGATAATCATAACTTCTCATGCCAGACATTTTCGACTCCTTGAGATCAACACATCGTGCTAAGTTGGAAGCATATCCATCCAGGAGTAGGGTTCCTTCACCCACTCAAGCATATCCATCCGATAATATTTTCTCAAGCTTACATAAGAGCACAGGAATTTTGGACTCCAATTTCCTCATGTGACTGACAAATAATTATGGTGAGCACAAATATCTATAAAAAAGACTCAATTCAGTCAACACGTTCTACACATTAAGTGGAAGAAATTCCCTTAGAGCAATTAGAAGTAATCGTTCCATGAACACATGACAATCATGACTTTTCATACCAGACATCTTCAACTCCTTGAGATCAACACAGCGTGCTAAGCTGGAAGCATATCCATTTGGGAGTTGGAGTTCCTTCTCCCACTCAAGTATCGCTTCCTTGCCCACACTAGTTAATGAATAGCATGCTTTAGGTATGATAAACTTTCTTTCCCCTGCTCTACTAACTTGTAATTCAGGTCTGTGACAATAAGTCTCGACATTAAGTCTCGCCTTTAGATTATCTTTTGTTTTTCCCTTCACATCTATAACAGTGTTAAAGACATTGTCAAATACATTCTTTTTATTATGGATGATGTCTATGTTATGTGGCACCAATAAAGTTCACCAATAAGGAAAGTCCCAAAAGATGCTCCTTTTAACCCAGTTGTGATTCACACCTCACCGTCGTTCTTCCCAAGTTCATGTCCTGAATCTGTAATTTTGAGAAAATGGCACACCCTAGCCCACATTTCAATTTCTATTAGACGGTCTATAGGTGATGAAGTTTCGTGTCCTCTATCCTTTCTAAATGAATGTGTGTCCCTCCTAAATGGATGACCAAGTGGCAAGAATTGACGATGACAATTGAACCAACATGTCTTTCCACTAAATTACAAATGGAAAGACTTTCTGTACTCTATGCAATATGGACAAGCAAATCTTCCTACAGTGCTCCACCCACTAAGCATTCCATAGGCTGGAAAGTCATTAATTATCCATAACAGCGCAGCTCGCAATTGAAAATTTTGTCTCTTTGATATGTCATATGTGTAGACACCATCAAACCACAATCCTTTCAGCTCATCAATCATTAGTTCTAAATACACATCAATCTTGTGTTTGGGATTCTTTGGCCCTGGAATAATGGCAATTAAAAACATTACTAGATCCTTCATGCACATCTACGGGGGGAGATTATAAGGAGTGGGGATGACTGGCCATCATGAATATTGTTTTCCAAACATCCCGAAAGGAGCAAAACCATCTGTGCACAATACAAGCCTTACATTCCTTAACTCCCTAGCAAACTCAAGATGACTCTTATTAAAATGTTGCCATCCCTCACCATCACAAGGATGACTCATATAGCCATCAACCGCTGAGCTCTCTGCATGCCATCTCATGTGTGCATCAGTAATTTCAGATGAATACAGTTGTTGCAGTCAAGGCGTTATTGGAAAATAGTATATCTTTTTAACAGGTGTCTCATTATGCCTCTTAGTCCCCCGACCCTTACTCAGCATGTACCGATAATGACTACAAAACTTGCAATTCCTACGTGTGATGTCATCTTTTCAAAAAAGCATGCATCCATTTGTGCAAACATTCATAGAAGTCATCTGGAATCTTATTCTCTCCTGGTACGACCTCCTTCATGAGTTTAACCATTTAGTTGAAACCTTTCTCGAACATGTTGTTTTTGGACATGATATTTACCAATCGAGATACAAGTGATAGTACGAATAGCTTGAACATCCTTCCCAAATCAATGTATCTGCAGCTCACAACATATCATAGAATCTCTGTGCATCAGTATTCGAAGGTTCCTCAGAATTTGCATGTATCCCATAACTATCAAACTCAGGCCTTGCAACATCTATAATTATATCTTGAAACGGGTTGCCTGAACAACTTCCACCGACTTCACCTCTTGATGTTGGCATTGGCTATCTCGATGCTTCGTGATATGGTTCACCGTGACAAGTCCACTTATGATAGTTACCCATAAATCCCTTTTGATATAAATAAATTTCGACACCGGGCAGGGACCAACACTTCTTGTTTTGATACTTTGAGCAAGGACATCTTATCTTCGACGATACTGAATTTGAAATAACGAATGAAATAAATTCTCTAACCCATTCAATAGTAATACCCTTGACACCAGAAACATGCCTCTTATACATCCAGCTTCGATCGTCCACCTAAAAGTGAATTTGATGGGAACTTATGAATGTTGTAGCGGAAAAGTGAATACAAATTGAGTTGAATACTCCTACATATGTTTTTGAGTGTTAGGTAAACTTTGAAATGGTATCTATATACGTTTGAAAGCTAAAAACTTCATAACATTAATACTTTACAAAGCTACTATTCTAAAAGATAGAAATGTAAGTTTTAGTCCCCTTAAATCAATGGCTATGTTTGGATGGATGGGAGATGCTGAATATATAACCGAGTTGAAACAATGATGTTGGGAGGATAGAAAGGAAGGGGGGATAGAAAGGAAGTAGGGTAGTCCTATTTGAAGACCTTCATCGCTAATAGAAGTAAGAATATACAAAGCTGCCTATGAAATTCTGTTTTGGCACTTTGAAATTAAAGCTATGATGAGATAAAAAGAGAAGTGTTGGGCTTGTAAGAATATACAAAACTTTATAACATTTAAGTCTTTAGCAAGTGATAAGGCAAGTGAAAATTTTGGCAGATTTTTCCCTATAAACTGAACGTTTTCTAGGCACTAAGCCACCACAAAATTAACCTACACTCACGGGAATATACAAACAAAATTAAATGCAACAACAATTATTCAATAAAACTAACATAAGGATAATCACCCATCATTCACGGGGATCCAATCATATAAGTTAAACATATTCAATTCCCAAATAATAAGCATATGTATAATTTACATAATAATAATACTTTGGATCCATTATGTATTGGATGTCGTGAATGTGGAGACTTACCTTAAGTCTTAGCAAGAATAAGCAAATCACAACTTAAGTCCTTGGATTAAGACCTTGATCACCCACCAAATCTTGCATATAAATAAATGTATATTAATTCATATCAATCAACTCAAGCTTAATATAATTAGAATGATAGTTATGAAATAGAGACTCATTTTCCAAGTTATGAGATTAGAATGGTAATCATATCATAAAGACTCATTTTCCCATTTAAAACATAGCGTGAAACAAGATTTATCTTTCAAGTGTAAATGATACAAAAATGAAAGTATCAATTTCCTTTCTCAAGATTATACATAAAGTTATACAAAGTCATTAGCATGATTAATAATGATGAACCTATTTTGAAAATGAAATACTTATATATATATCAAGAATGGACAAATAGGAATGCAAATGAATCAAGTTGATTATTCTGATATCTTGATTCTAGCATGGAACTTAAGTCATTAGCAATTGATAAGGCAAGTGAAAATTTTGGTAGAGTTTTCCCTATAAACTGGACGTTTTTTAGGTACTAAGCCACCATAAAATCAACTAACAATCAACAAAATACACAAATAAAATTAAATGCAACAGTAATTATTTAATAAAACTAACATAAGGGTAATCAGTCACAGGGAATGATCACCCATCACTCACGTAGAATGATCACCCAACATTCACGGGGATCTATTCATATAAGTTAAACATATTCAATTCCCAAATAATAATCATATGTATAATTCTAAAATAGAAAGAAACATATATATATATATATATATATATATATATATATATATCATTTAAAACATGAGTAAGACTTGAAAAAGATGCATGCATTTCTATCTATGTTTTGCCCCCATTTCCACAGTACCACGTGAATTAGAGGAACAACAATTCTTTCGATCTCACATTCATATAACAAATGCTTGTATTTGCAGCCAAACGGGAGATATAGGTAATTATATTTGTCAAATTCTACAATGGCCAAAGGTAAAATAGAAAATTTGGAAAACTCTATTCTAAAGAAATTAAGAGGCATTGCTAATCAAGGTTTTCAACTTAGAAAACTCTATTCTAAAGAAAATTTGATTCGAAAGACGTTGAGATCTTTACCATCAAAATTTCATGCAAAATTTGCTGCCATTGAATAATGTAGGATGTATTAAAGATGCGATTAGATGAACTAATGAGATATTGGCAAACATATAAGATGAGTCTTGAATCGCAATCAAAGCACAAATAGAAAGGAATGGCTTTGAAATTTAAAGCTGATTCTGATTACAACAAGAGTTTCGATGATGATATTAGTAATAATGTTTTTTTAGTAATGATGATACTAACAAATATACACAAATAGAATACATGGATTTCTTTCCATAATCAACAAGGATCCCAACCCAAATCTAGTACCACCACCCATTGCAGCGAACACAAGAATTCCTTGAAGCCTAGTGCATTGATTGCATATGATTCGAGGATTAGGTATATTATGGATCAATAGAATTAACTACTGAACAGATTATACAGAGAAAAAGCACACAATTGTGGATGGTTTTTGTTCTTTAAGAAGCAATATCTAGTGGTTTAACTTAGAAGTGCTCTTATTTTAAACCTTATTTTTAAGTTCGTAAGTTTATGCGACCATTACCTATCAATTAAGCAATTTAGGTATGTACTTTATGCATCTATTTTATTCTTGTTCATTTTCTATAAAATATATGCAATCTTTTTACAGTTATTTTCCAAAAACAAAAGAAAGTTTATTAGCATCCCCACCTCATAGTGTGGAATGGTATCCACAAAATTAAGTGGCTTCCAATCATATAACCAATAGATAGATGATGTGGAAGTATGTATTTGTATATGAATAGTAGATGCAACTTAAATGGTTAAGATTCTCTATCCTTCTAAAGAGATGTGTTGTTTTTGTGAGCCATATTAGTCTATTTTTCTATAATATGACTAGCATTATCTTTTAATTAGTAAATATTAATCAGCATTAAGATAAAAGCCATGCATAATTATGGCCCTAAAAGGAAAAATAAAAGATATTCGCTATTGCCTCCCACCACCAGATACCCTTGATCTCCCAAACAAAAAGCTACATGAAACAAAGGAAAACTACAAAAGAAATAGCAAACTATATCATGAAGTTTCCAAAAGAGTTGCTTCTCAATCTAAATTCTAGAAAATGCCTTGATGAAGTCTTCAACCAAAGCTCCAAACATAGAGATGTTTTTACCAAAGAAAAATATCCTTGAAGTAATCATGTGAACAGTTACTCACCAAAATCATAAGGATTATGTGAACAATATATCTTTAATAGGTAGGCTTTGTGTAATTCAAAGATGCTTATAAATGTGAAAAAATGCTAAAGCAATAGCTCCAATAATGCAGGGCAATACTACAATTATGTAATATATTAGCCCCATTGATAAAGCCTAAATTAGTCATATTTTTCCTAGTTGTTTGAGGTTATGTTGTGATACATTCTGTTTAATAACCAATTATATTCTTTCATATTTGAGATTTTACTCTGGAAAATGTGTTTTGTGCATTATTTCAGATTTTAGAGGTAAAACAGAGCAAAAACGTCACAAAAATAAAACAGAGGCGGCGGCCGGATAGGCCAGAGGAAGTGGTGATGGCCCCGTACTGTTGGCATAAACTTTGAAGTGACAAAAAAATCAATAAAATGCCTGAAACAAAACCAAATCGGCACTGGCTCTAGCAGCCAAGACGGCGCCAGCTGTACTCTAGAAAACGTTTAATGGAAATCAAGAAAAAATCGACGAACAATGGAAGAAACAGAACATAACCGGCGCCGGCTCCAGCAGCCAAGGCGGCACCGGCTGTACCCTGAGGTAAGGCGAAGCTTTGATTTTTGCATGCGATTTTTGGTAATCTGTAGAATTTTAGTATCTTCCTACTTCTACTCGGCCAAAAACCCTACACCAATGAATTTAGGTACTTCCTAAGCCTATAAATAAAGGAAAAACACAAGAGAAAATGGGGGAATTCGTGAATCATAATAGAAAATCACTCGAATTAAGGCGGAATTCCACCAAGTCAAGGAGAGTTGTGCAAGAAGGTCTTCAAAGAAAGAAGAAGGAGGCTTATCTATGAGTGCTTTCTTTTATTTTGTTTTCTTTTTCTTGAACAATGATGTATTAATTGTTTTATTATAATTTGACACTATTTTAGGTATTCATGATTTTTGGAGTTCTTTGATTTTTTGATTAATTGATTGTTCTTCTTGGTATTTAATTACTTGTGCTTATTACGAGATTAGTTGGTTGTTTCTCTCCATTAACTTACTGGACCAAATGGGTTAATTGCTAAGAACTGGTAATTAAAGGTTAATTGATGTCTATCGAGACCAAGGATTCATTGATTAATTTCATGTTTTATGTTTGCCGAGACCAAAGCAATTTAATTAAGGATTGTGTTTAATGCATCTTTTGGATGAATTAGTTGAGACAAAACCAAGTAATGCTAATTTATCTAAAAGATAGTGATTTCATAGATTTACCAAAGAAGTGAATCTACATTCATCCTTCATGATGCCAAAATAATAATTAGTTATGATAACGGTTAAGTACTTTAAGGTCATGTATGTCAAAATAATGGTTTGAATTACATACTTCTCCATCCTTGACATGTTTATATTCTTTTATTTTGTTTATTTTGTTTTGTTTTCCTTTTTTTAATTTCTTTTTCACTTTATTGAGTCGGTTAAACAATGAAAGAAAATTGATTAATGCATACTTGTTCCTGGAGGATCGACACTCGTTTGAACCCTATGTTATGTTAATGATAAGTACGCTTGCTCATATGTGTAATTTGGGGTTAACGTTTTAATCTAAACTTGATAGGGAATGTGCTTATTTTTATATAATTTTTATACCCAAATAAATATGTATCAAATTTTTGGCACCGTTGTCGGGAATTAGGATATTTTTCTGTTTCATCATGGAGGTATTTTTGAAAAACTTGATTTGACATCAAGTTTTTTGCGCCATTGCCGATGACCAATATTATGAAAGCTTGAATTTTGTTGATTTAACTATATAAATATGCAAATAGGTAAATATGTAAATATATAAATATGTATATATGTTCCTTGTATGAATAAGTGGCCTATTTTGTTGTTTGTATAATTGTATTTTAATTTCACTATATGTTGTAAATACGTAAATAGGTAGATGCATGTTAATAGTAACTAACTTATCTTTGTTTGTTTGTATATATTGTATATTTAATTTTAGTAATGTTAATGTGGAATATGTGTAATCTTTGTATTTTAATTTGATGATTTTTATGTCTACAATTTTAAGTTAATACTAACTCTTCTTATTTTTAGGTTTGGAGTTTTGCTAACACGATATTTTAGATAGACTATTTTATTTTATTATTTGTTTCTTTATTTACAATTTTTAATTTTAATATTTAATTCAGAAATTCTTGTTTTAAATGTGTTGTGGTCTTGCATTCAATTAGGAAAGTTTTAGTTGTCAAAAAAAAAAAAAAAAAGCATTAGTGTATTGGTAAAATTACAAGCTCATGGTGATGTTTTTAGTGGAACGTCATTAAAAGCATTAGTGAAATCTTTTGTTGCCAATACAAATTCATCTATTCAAGGGCATGAAGAAGCTTCCCAACGATTGTATGATCAAAGGAAATAATTAGTTAAGATTGTTGAGGAGACTCATGAGTTCATGTTAGCCCGTACAATTGACCATGAGAAAAAAAAAAAAAAAAAGAGAGGCTATGAGGGACAATTGCATGATGTGGCAAGAGAGGTGTTTGATTTTACTCTATGTGCTCATAATTCTAATATTTCTTTGTCACATGATTTCTTAAGTTCCTCTCACTTCTTAGAGAACAATGGTCCCAATAATGATGTATGGAGTTTAACATGCCTCAAGAAATTGGATTTATCATTCATTCTAAGAAACCTTTTGAGGATGTTGACGAATTCTACCCTTCACCCCAATTTCAGAGAGGTAACCTGGTATTTGTAGAAGCATTGAAAAGCAAGGATTTCCTAATCCCATCTTTAAGAACTCAAATACTAAGTTTAAAGGGAAATTTTACTTGTAGAAAACTTCTTTTGAAGGGTTAATTGGTAATTTCAAAGTTGATACATCCGTTAGATACCCTGTGCACTCATATGTTGAAAAAGATATTTATGTGTCTAAAAGAATGTTAGAAAATGAGGTTTATGTGTTTTGCTTTGTTGAGACAAATCGTTTTCATGAACCTTCCATTTTTCAAAATCCTCTATTCTTTCTACATTCATTATGCCTACTTGGAGCCTTAATCTCTTTTCTAAAAGGATTGATGAGGAAGCATGATGAGTGTCAAGAGTTTTGTTGTATTTCTATTTTTTTTTATTTTAGTCTTTTTCTTTAGTTTGTTTTCTTTTATTTAGGTATGCTTTTATTTTATTATTATTTGCCTTGTTCTTTTATTTGTGCATTGTTTTACAGGAATAAAGTCCTCTTGGACAAGCCCTTCTCTTTACCTCAAGTTTGGATACCTATTGGAGCATTATTGCAGTTGGGAAGTATTACTTAAACTTTCTAACTCATTATTATTTTTAGTCCATTTGGAGATGCAATCTTGTGTTTATTTTTTGCCAATGAGGACATTGTCCAATTTAAGTGTAGGGGAGTGATTTGGTGATATATTTTATCCAAGTTTTTATCAATTATCTTGGTGTTTTCTTAGTATTGAGCTACTTTGGAATATTTTGAAATTGAGAAAGAATTTGATTTTGAGCACAAAGTATGGAAGTATTTTCTTTCTCCCCTTTTCCCCGTTATTTTTGGTCCCGTGGCACTATTTCCTTACTCTATTTGTTTGGCCATTGAGGGTAATGTCTAGTTTAAGTGTGGGGGAGTGGTTCGATAGAGAATTCTTCTATGCTTCTAGGCTTCATTCTTCTTTTCATTCTTCTTTGAACCTTTTAAGAGCAAATTTTTTCGAATTTTTTCTGATTTTCTTTAATATTTCAAGATGTATTTTTAATGCATGTCTTTGTAATAGATCATAGAACATATGTTCCATATCATTTATGGCTTATGCATGACTTTTTGCACGCACTTGGACTAAGTAGTTCTTGATCATATGCTTTAAATTGTTCTTAAACCTGTTTTTCTACTAAAATTCATTGAGCATTCTAGAACTTACTTGAATACCTCTCGAGGCGAAATAAGAAAGACATTCATGATTTAACTTAGGAATAACGGTAATAGGTCTTCTTTGGATAGTTTGAACTTTTCAAGCCTACCTATTTTATATTATCCCTAGTGCCTATTTTGATCCTAAGTTGATAATTTCTTTCTTAAAACCCGTTATCATACTTTGTCCATTTCTTCTTTTTGAGAGTTTGAATAATTCTTCCAAATCTTTGATTGCTTTCGAGGGATGAAAGTACATGTAGGAGAAGGTTGAGGGAGAATACTTGTGAAAAGATCATGACTTGTTGCTTTCAATCATGCATCAAGAGTTGTGTTGAGCTGGAAAAAGAAAGAGAATAAAGAGAAGAAAAAGATTGAAAACAAGAAAAGAAAACAAAAAGCTACTAAGAAAATATGGAAAGTGAAAAATTATGAAACAAACAACAGCAGCATTTGAAAAAAAAAAAAAAAAAAGAAGAAGAGGAAAAGAAAAGAAAATTTGAAAGAGAAAGAGAAGAAAGATCACAAGAAGAATGGTGGTTGAGCTGTAAGTATTTCTGAAAAACTTGAGTTCACATCAAGTTCTTGGCACCAATGATGAAAATTTGAATGATCTTCTGAAAGAATGATTGATGAGTGAGAATGATTGATAAAAATGCAGGATTTGCTTGAACTGTACTGTAATTGCTACACAAGGTTATGGGTTTTGATTGATTTTGAAATAAGAGAGCAAGAAGAGTTTGGAATTTCTTGATATATTGTGTTTATTCTTTTTCTTGCGAACTCTTATCTTCTTGATATTTGATTCTCCTATATCCTTCGTTTGACAAGCCATATTACAAGCCTCTAACCTTACATTACAAGCCTAAAAGTCCTACTTGACCTAAGTAGAATCATGATTTGTCTCGAATTAGTGGAGAGAGTGTATGAAAAGTAAGCTTATGCAATGCATATTCTTTTTGAACTAAATTCTTTCTAATTGTTTGAGAATATTGTTAAGTATTGGGATGGTTCTACTAAATCACTATTCACTTACACAAGTCTTGCATTTGTTGTGAAAGATGTAGTAGCATGTGTTTTATGTTCTTGAATGAAGAAAGCATTAGAGATATCGTTTTGGAAATGATTTGAGTGATTCTTTGAAAACTTGTGTTTTTTCAACTTGTCTTTGATACTTTACTTGAGGACAAATAAAGAGCTAAGTGTGGGGGACTTGATATGGCCTAAATTAGTCATATTTTTCCTAGTTGTTTGAGGTTATGTTATGATATATTCTATTCAATAACTAGTCATATTCCTTCATATTTAAGATTTTACCCTTAAAAAGGTGTTTTGTGCATTATTTCAGATTTTATGGGTAAAACTAAGCAAAAACGTCGCAAAAATAAAACAGAGGCGATGCTGGACAGGCCAGAGGAAGTGGTGCTGGCCCCGTACTATTGGCACAAACTTCGAAGTGACAGAAAAATCAATAAAATGCCCGAAACAGAACCGAACTGGCACCGGCTCTAGCAGCCAAGGCGGTGCTGGCTGTACTTTGGAAAACGTTGCATGGAAATCAAGAAAAAATCGGCGAACAACGGAAGAAACAGAACACAACTAGCGCCGGCTCCAGCAGCCAAGGAGGCGCCGGCTGTGCCCTGAGGATAAGGCGAAGCTTTGATTTTTGCACACGATTTTTAGTAATCTGCAAAATTTTAGTATCTTCCTACTTCTACTCGGCCAAGAACCCCTACACCAACGAATTTAAGCAATTCCTAAGCCTATAAATAGAGAAAAAACACAAGAGAAAAGGGAGAAATTTGTAAATCATAACAGAAAATCACTCGAATCAAGGCGAAATTCCACCAAGTGAATGAGGGTTGTGCGAGAAGGTCTTCAAAGAAAGAAAAATGAGGCTTGTCTATGAATGCTTTCTTTTACTTTGTTTTCTTTTTCTTGAACAATGATGTGTTAATTGTTTTATTGTAATTTGACATTGTTTTGGATATTCATGATTTTTGGAGTTATTTGATCTTTTGATTAATTAATTGTTCTTCTTGGTATTTAATTACTTGTACTTATTACGAGATTAGTTGTTTTTTCTCTCCATTAACTTACTAGACCAAGGGGTTGATGGTAGTTTCAATTTATTAATTTCATATTCTGTTGGCCATTAACTTACTTGACCAAGGCGGTTGCTAAGAACTGATAATTAAAGGTTAATTGATGTCTGCTGAGACCAAGAATTCATTGATTAATTTCATATTTTAAATTTGTCAAGACCAAGGCAATTTAATTAAGGATTATGTTCAATGCATTTTTTGGATGAATTAGTTGAGACGAGATCAAGTAATGTTAATTTATCTAAAAGATAATGATTTCATGGATTTACTAAAGAAGTAAATCTACCTTAATCCTTCATAATGCCAAAAAAATAATTAGTTATGATAACGGTTAAGTACTTTAAGGTCATGTATCTCAAAATAATAGTTTGAGTTACATACTTCTCCATCCTTGACATGTATATATTCTTTTATTTTGTTTTATTTTATTTTATTTTATTTTTATTTTTTTTATTTCTTTTTCACTTTATTGAGTCGATTAAATAATAAAAGAAAAGTGATTAATGCATACTTGTTCCTGGAGGATCGACACTCGTTTGAACCCTATGCTATGTTAATGATGAGTACGCTTGCTCATATGTGTAATTTGGGGTTAACATTTTAATTTAAATTTGATTGGGAATGTGCTTATTTTTATATGATTTTTATACCCCAAATAAATACGCATCACCCATCTATTCTTTAAGCCAAGAATGACTCACCATAAGAATCTAACAAGCCAAAACATCCATCAAGGAAAAAAACATTATTACTAAAACAAGAAAAGAATGTGGTCGAATTAGTCATATTCAGGTTGATTGTAGCAATCTTAAGAATAATGGTTGTAGCTTTTAACAAACAAGTCCAACAAAAAAAAAAAGCTTAAAAGTAGTAATCTGAAGTTGGAAGATGATGAACAATCTATTAAGAGGTTGAATTCCAATGTTAAGAAATCAGCAACTGCCTCCCACATCTTCATCAAAATATTATCTTATCCAGGCCAAATAATCAAGATTCAAGAACTCAATTGATACCTAAAGCGGCTAAAAACATAATTGTAAATACTGCAAACTTTGTAGAACTAAAACAAGTTACACAAACCTACAACCATATTCAGATAAGACCAAAACTACAACTCATAATCTTTAGACAAACCAAGGACAACAAGATGGACAAACCAAGGACAGCAAGAAGGAATTGAAATTCAAGAAATCAATTAACAGCCTCCACTGTTACATGGATACTAAATAGATTCAGGTAACTAAACACAGTTCAAGAACTGAATAGCAATAAGGATGTTGAACACTATTTTTGGCCAACCGAGATATAATCTTCTACAGAAGTAATAATTACAAGTATGATTTTCTGTTTGAATGTCACAAACAAATGCACACAAAATTAGAAAGAAAATAAGAAGGATACAACTATTAACTCTTAATAGCTAAGCATAGCATTGGCAAGTTGAAATTGCTATACTATTCAGTGCAATTAGAAATAGCACAGTCTCAGCAACTGGCAATCAAACAACATTAAAAACTGGCTTACCAAATGGAGAAGGCAATGGTGGCCACTGCAGCGCGCTGTTCTCCACAGGAATATAGTCAAGGTGGATCACTAACTTTCGAGGAAACAGAGAAGAGGTGAGGCACCGGAGAAGGATATGGCCGACACTGCACCACTGTTTTGCGCCAAAAATAGAGCGAGTGAAGGAATTGAAGGGGAAAGAGAGGTCGGAGGAATTGAGGGGGAGAGAGAGGTCGGAGGATTGGGCCAAGAATAATCCAGATTTAATTTGCAATGAATTGAGGGGGAAAGGGTCTGCCATAAATCAGAAGGAAGAAGACAATGGACGTCGAAGATGAGGAAAAAATAGACTAAGTGTTAGACTTAGGCTTTAATTTTACTAGAGTACATTGCCGTGCTAATCTCTTGCCGTGTATAGCGATGGATTAGAGACGATAAAATTTCAAATTTTAAAATTTAAAACGCCGTATGATTTAGCTACGGCAATTTACCATAGCTAACCTGTTGCTAAATATTGAATTAAAAAAAATTAATGGCCATTGCTAAATCCTACCAATCAGAGAGGGATTAGCTGTGGCCTTTCCACATTATATCCTTATTTTGACAAAAAAAAATATAATACGCATAATATTAAAATAATATTTGCCACTTTTAAAACATTTTTTATACGTAAAAATTGTCCGAGTTGCCTACAATAATAAATAAATTATATATAATATTATAAATCTAATTATCTTGTGTTATAATTTAATTGTAATTTATTGTATATAATATATTATACATTATATAGTATAATTAGTACTCTATTATACACACACACACACACACATATTCACTTAATAATGTCTTTTCGCACACTTTCTACAACTCAATTAAATAAAGTAAAAAACTAATATATTATAAATATATATAAGTGTATGTTTTAATATATATATATATATTCAATATTATAATAATCACATATTCTACCTATATACATATAATATATTTAATACTGTAAATTTGTAGCATATATGACATAAAAATCACATACTCTAACTATAAGCATATCCACACATAAATGAAACTAAACTTTGGAATTTTTTGTTTCAATAGGTTAGCGACAGCGTTGCGAGGGCATAGGGTATTGTCTCTAATTAGCAACGGACTAACAACAGTTCAGCCATAGCTACGTCATTGCCATTTAGAGACCATACCCTAACTTATATAGCTACACTCTCTCTAATTAGTAAGGGATTAGCTACGGCTAAATGCCGATAAAGTTCCACACAAAATTTAAAACCATAGCTAACCCTCGCTAATTAGAGAGAGTTTAGCTACGACACAAATATATTCTAATCTTAAAAAAAAATTTGAATAAAATTTCGCTAATTCGTTAGTGACGGCACACCATACCGTCGCTAAACTGTCTCAAGTTAGCTACGGCTTATAATTGATTAGTTATAATTACAAAATGCCGTCACTAAACCGTCCGAAGTTAGATACGGCTTAGCGACAGCTAATTGAAAGTGTTAGATACGGCACACCATACCGTCGCAGTTCCGTTTTTAATTAGAGACAGTGTTTTTGCCGTCTCTAATTAGACACGGCATTGCAACGGATAGTCAACTGTTTGTCGCTATTTTGTCCCACGGCCTTGATCACGTGAATTTGTTTTAGTATTCCCTGGAACAAATCCCGTTTGATAGTCTCTAAGAAGCTTGGCCAACTGCCTAATTTGATTTTCAAGATTGTGCATTGACGCCTCCAAATTCCTTGTCATAGCATCCACTCCTTGGAACCTTGCCTCAGTTGAGCTCACCATCTTGTTAACCAAGTCCTCCAATGAGAGCTTTGATGGTGGTGCATTGTAGGGTGAGGAGGGTTAAGTCCTCTGATTGCCACCAAAATTAGAAGGCCTAAGTTGGTTTTGATTTGTCCACGAGAAATTTGGATGGTTCCTCCAACCCAGATTATATGTGGCACTATAGGGATTATTACTTTGTCACCCATCACCCAAAAACACAACTTGTTCTAAGAAATCTTGGGATGAACCCATGATTTGACACTCATAATTAGCATAACCTTCTTCGCAAAAATTACTATTAACATTTATTTTCTTGTAGTTTATTGCATCTAAGGCCAAAAGATTACGTTCAATTGGCTAGAATAAGATGCCTATAATTATAACATTATATCACTATGTAACTAACTTGGTTAGTATTTTGGTGAATCAAATGTCTCTTTGTGAGCTTTTGTTTTCTTCTCATAGAAATCAAGACCATCTTAAGGTTCTACTACTTAACTTATTAGGTCACTAAATCACAAAGGATAGATTAATTAACTATCTAATTGATGTCTTAGAGTCTAGTTCCTCTAAGGTTACTCTTAAGAGACCCAATTGATTACCTAGATCATCCTATCCAAATTGTTCTTGGCTTTTAGCTGGGTTGAGAGTGATTAGATATTGATTTAGTAGATTCAATTCATAGGTTTTAGGGTTCTAGGATCCTTGTTGTCCTAGTGTTTAAATCTTTGGATTAGGTAATGATTGTTCTTTAAGTATCCAATAATAAATCCCTATTTTAGAACAACAATTGTGTGCTTGTCTTACACATCAATTAAGTCACAAAAATCAACTGGAAAAAGAACCCAAGGATTCATATTGCCATGCCAAAAAGAAGCATGAATTCATTGATAGCCGAAGACTGGAAAGGAAAAGAAAGTCTCTCAAAAGAGCTCGGTCCGGCGATTATTGTGGGTGGAAATCTGGATGGCGTCATAGATCCCCGTTTCCTTCCATTTGGCTCCTAAGGCACTGCTGTCCTGCTCAAACAAAGAGCTGAAATGCTCCAATACAAATGACCAACTCAGGAATTTTGATGGCTAAAATGTCAGCGACTATTTGGGTTGTTGAAGGGCAGCTCAAAACTTAGTTGTTTAATAAAGTTAAAAGGCTGTAGTACTCTCAGAGTCGAAAGGGATGGACGACTCCAGTTTATCCAAGTTCTTAGCCTCGGAGAAACAAATTAGGGTTCTTTGATTTGATGTCCCAGCTTGTTCTCCCTCAGTTGTTTCAAAGTTCTAGATTGGGGTGGCGGAGCTAATACTATTTGACATTGTGAGGTAAGGGAATCGTGGATTGCTAGAAGGGAAAACTGGAAGTCAAGAAGAAAATATTTATATGCTTAAAAAATAATTATAATCGAATAGTATTTAGTAAATATTTGGACAGAATATTTACTAACACAAATCACATCTTTTTTAACTAATATTGATATCAAATAAAACCTGTTAGTTTGTATAGTTTGGGGGTTTTCACTCCATTTTCAAATTTCATATGAAAATAACAAATTATATAACAATTTTGAAAACCGAACCCAAGCCATATATAAAAGTTCAAACCAAATTATATATAAAATTTTTTACGAAAATCATGTTTATGTTAATCCAATCTTATCAAACTTATAAAATTTCAAAATCATATTAAGTTTTTCATATTTCAATTACAAATATTAAATTAGCTTAATTTAATTTAATAACATTGCAAATTTTAAAAAATTATTCAAAAAAAAAAAAACAATGATTCTCTCCTAATATTTCTCCTACTGTCATACCATCGAATTATATTGTCATTTTTCTTATTCGACATGGTTTCTCATTGATGGCATTCTTCTCATCTGACGTAGTATGATGGCTAATTTTGGCTAGAAGAATAACAATTTTAAAGTTCATATATGCACTTATTAATTATTTTGTAACAGCAAAAATAGTTTACTTAGATTTAAAAAGATGTCTAAAAAATTATTTTTAAAACATTATAAAATTTGCCAGGATAATATATCACTGTTTGTAAAGTTTTATTTGAAAGTGTATATTTTGATTATATATCAACAGCTATGTGCACACACAGACTTATTTCTAATCCGTAAAAACGTTAATTATGCTGTGCGCCAATATCGATTTCGGTTCTTATACCTTACGCCAGAGCCCAGTTAAGCTGAGGTTCTGAAGTATGACAAAATCTTATAAAAACCAACTCCAGTTGCCTGCTTGAAGGCCCAATCCTAAGTACCCACTTTTCCAAACGTCAGCCCTCAAAATTTTTTTCTTTTTTTCTAATCTAAGTTAAATTTGTATTATCTTATCATAATATATTGAGTCTTGGAGAAGAAATAATTTCTTAATCAAGAAGAAAAGTGATGCAAGTATAGTCTTGAAATGGGTTTGTGAAATTTTATACTATCAGATTCCTTAAGCGAAGCATCAAAGAATGAGAATGTAAATCAACTTTAAGATTTATTGTTTACTATGGATGCCATACACTAATTGAATTATCATCCTATTATGAGTGGAAATTATGTTCAGTTATAGTAAGGTTTTAAAAAAAAAAAATTGAGTAAAAATTTGGTTGTCAAAACATGTATAAAGGAAGCAAGAAGAGTAATTTTCGCTTCCATGCCACATAATGTACTAATAAGCTTGTCGGACTGGTTAATGAAATTTCTAAAATAGTGGGAAGGAATTTTTAGTTAGCATCAAAACCACAATAATCTTTTCACATCAACTTTTGCATTAAACTGTATAATTAGCAATATAGAAGGGTTACAGATCCAGGACTGCAGAATTTGGTGTGTAGAAATTATTCAGTTAATTATTACAATTGTCACAATTACATGAACATCACTCAAAATTAAATAAATATAGTCATGATTTATAAAAATAATAAAAAACAGTCGCGATTTAATGAATAAGTTTCTGACTGCAAAAATAACGTCTTTTCACTAAAAAACATTATCAACACATGGTCAATCTATCATCACCAGATTTTTAAATCTTTTAATCTCAATTGTCAATTTACTATACAATTTTTGTGCACCAATTATTCGGCCTCAAATCCAAAAGTTTCACTCTTAAAACTGTCATTTTTGTAGGGACTCTAAATAGGTTTTCAATATATTTAGAATGACGTGAGTCAAAGATTGAGCATAATTTTCTTTATTAGTAGAAATGAGATAACAGGATCTAGGGTTGTACATGGTTAAACTTGTATATATACAGTATCATGTTTAGTGGCATTACAAATTCACAACACTTACATGGCAGAAAGCATGTCATTTCCTTTTCTCCCATAAAAGAATTTGCACAATATAATCCCAACTACTGAAAAGCAAATCCACAGCCGCCATTACTCCTTTTTCTCCCCACGCTTAGCTGATGAAGACAAAATGGGATAATACCAGCAAGCAGGAGACAAGATCAGCTGAGAAGTGACAAGGTCTTTGATGATCGATTTTTTCCCACGCTTCAACTCTTTGCATACTTTTTTTTCACTATCAAAATAAAAAATGCATTTCACAGACAATGAAATATATGCAAGATCTTCATGCTTCCACACTTTCCTATCATAACGCAATATTTTAACACAGATACCTTTCCAAGAAAACATATGATTTAGTAGTAATTATATGTTATTGTGCACAATGGTCAATGCTGTACAAAGTCTTTTTGTTGTTGCTATTGTTACAGGAAAGAAAATCTGCGAGATTAGAGGAATAATATTTGTCATTATAGGAATGTATATATTAGTCAATGATTGTAATTGATTCTGTATAATTAATTTCCTAGAATAGCATAGTTAATACACTATATAATTTCATGTTTGCTCTTTGAAGTAAAGACACAGAAATTTTCCCAATATTTAGGTCTTGTTTCATGGTATTAGAGCACTATACCTGGTGACTCTGAAATCCTTCAAACGCTTCCGCAATTGTTGCAGTCATGGGAGACGAAGGCAATAATGAAAAAGAATCAACATCGTCTAAGGCTATCACAAAAGCCTCAGACCCCTACAATCTACACCACTTGGATCATTCGTGTATGGTACTTGTCTCTAAAGTACTCGAAGGAGACAACTATAGCACATGGAGTCGAGCTATGCGAATTAGCTTGAGCGTTAAAAACAAGATTGGGTTGGTCACAGGATTAATCAAGCCACCTTGTCCAACAGATGCTAGTTTTGATTCCTGGAAACGATGCAACGACATGGTTTTGTCTTGGATATTGAATTCCATTCACCCGGACATAGCCAGCAGTGTAATTTATTGGGAGACTGCAGCAGAGGTTTGGGCAGATCTACAAGAGCATTTCTCTCAAGGCAATGATTCGAGAATTTATCAGATCAAACAAAATATTGTGGAACACAGGCAGGGACAACAATCTATTTCAGTCTATTGCACAAAGCTTAAATCTTTGTAGGATGAACTCTCATCCTATCATGAGGCATTATCTTGCTCGTGTGGAGGATTGGAGAAACTTAACCAGAGAGATGAAAAGGAGAAGGTCATGTAATTTTTTATGGGATTAAATGACAGTTATGCAGCCATTCGTGGGCAAATTTTTTTGATGCAGCCTCTACCTGATACACGACGAGTTTATTTACTTGTTCTTCAACAAGAAAAACTAGTTGAAGTCTCTCTCAATCGTGGGAACATGAACCACGATGCCATGATTGTAGATCAAAATAGCAAGACAACTCAAGCACATCAAGTACAAAAACAAAAGGCACAGTTGCACTGCTCTTATTGTAACCGTGCTAATCACAACATTGAAAAGTGTTTCTACCTACATAGCTTTCCAGTTGGTCATAAGTTTCATGGCAAAAACGCGAAACCGTCTAATCAACGCCCTTCAAGTGCAAATAACTTGAAGGTGGAAATGAACAAAACACCAGAGACAACGACAAAGTTTGTTTCAACAGATGATGGTCTAAGGTTCACCACTGATGAATATAACCAATTGATAACTATGATCCGGAAAAACCAATGAGGGTAACACACAACATTTTGCAAACACTGCAGGTAACATCAAATCATTATCTAGAATTAATTTGGCTACTTCGGACTTGTGCTGGATTGTTGACAGTGGAGCCACGGATCATGTGGCTTCCTCAGTTGAATTATTAGAACCAAAAAGAATATCAGGGACAACCACTATTGGTTTGCCAAATGGTGGACAGGCACATATTGAATCAATTGGTTCATTACACATTTCACTCGATATAAAAATTGATGAAGTTCTCAGAGTTCCACAATTCAAAGTTAATTTACTATCAGTTAGTAAACTAACACGGGCATTGAAATGTATTGTAATTTTTTCTCCTGATTTTTGTGTTGAGCAGGACGCTACTACGAGGAAGACGATTGGCCTAGGCAAGCAACATAATGGCCTCTACTACCTAACACAAGATCAAAATCCAGCTCTACCCTACACTATTCGCAAATACTCCAACCTTTGGCACCAACGTCTTGGGCATCCATCATCTGGTCCTCTTCAAGTTCTTAGTAAATCTGTTCCTGCAATTTATTTTGATTCCAAGCATGTTTGTGAAGTTTGTCCTTTAGCTAAACAAACTAGTTTGTCTTTTCCATCTAGTTCAATTTCTTCTCAAACACATTTGATTTGATATAGTGTGATATTTGAGGACCTCATAAAATAAATTCTCATTGTGGGGCTCGCTATTTCTTAACAATTGTTGATGATTTTACTCGATACACTTGGATTCATCTTATGAGCTTTAAATCTGAAACATAAGGAATATTACAATCATTTATTTCTTGGGTAGAAACACAATTTAAATGTCGCATCAAAACCCTTAGAGCTGACAATGGTGCTGAATTTATCTCTATGAAACATTACTTGGATACAAAAGGAATCACTTTTCATCATTCATGTCCCTCAAGTCCCCAACAAAATGGGGTAGTTGAGAAGAAACATCGCCACCTTTTAAATGTAGGAAGGGCCCTTCATTTTAAAGCAAACTTACCATTAAAGTTTTGGGGAAAGAGCATTCAAACAGCTTGCTATTTGATCATTTGCTTACCTACTCCTCTTCTGTCTCATAAATCACCATGCCAACTCCTCCATAATAAGCCACCTGCATACACGCTTCTTCAAATCTTTGGGTGCCTATGCTATGCCACCAATCTTCTACCCACATCTAAATTTGATCAGAGAGCTCATCGTTGCATATTCATAGGCTATCCCTTGGGTCAAAAAGGTTGTCGAGTTTATTATCTTGCTACTCATAAAATATTTTCTTCTAAGGATGTTGTATTCCATGAGCATGTTTTTCCTTTTCATACTAATTCTCAAGAACAACACGATGATATGCCCGTCCTTCCTTTACCACATACCTTAGATGAACCAGCCCTCACACATACAACTGACCCAACAGATATTGACCAACCATCCTCTCCGCTAGCCTTATCTCCAAACTTTCCAAGTATTTTGAATGAACCTATACTGGATCATACTAGTATTCCACCACAAGCACCTGCTGCTACTCACCATTTAGATCGTATCAAACAACCCAATGTCACATTCTGAGACTTTCATCTCTATCACACGGCCAAAGTTGCTACCAACCAGTCTTCTTCCTCGTCAGGTACGCGTCATCCCTTATCTCAGTATATTTCTTATGCACAACTTTCACCAACATATCGCAATTTTATTTGTGCTATTACTCCTCTTGTGGAACCTGTGACTTATGAACAAGCAGTGTTGAACCCCAAATGGCAAGAAGCTATGGCTGCCGAATTAAGTGCTCTTGAACAAAATCATACTTGGACACTCACACCTCTTCCTTCGGGTCACCGTCCTATTGGATGTAAGTGGGTGTACATAATTAAATATAACTCTGATGGCACCGTGAAGCGATACAAAGCCCGTTTGGTGGCTAATGGTTTTAGTCAATGAGAGGGGATTGACTATAAGGAGACATTTGCTCCTGTGGTTAAATTAGCTACTGTCTGTTGTTTACTTGCTGTAGCTGTTATTTGAAATTGGCCCCTTCACCAACTGGATGTCCAAAATGCATTTCTTCATGGTGATTTACTCGAAGAAGTCTACATGCAATTGCCTCCTGGTATGCCTTTTCATCGACAGGGGGAGATACCTATGGTATGCCGACTCAATAAGTCATTATACGGGCTCAAACAGGCCTCTCGGAGTTGGTTTTAGAAATTTTCTATTGCTATTCAGCAAGATGGCTTTCACCAATCTAAAGCTCACTATTTACTTTTCACAAAGATCTCTAGCAATTCTTTTACAGTGATACTCATGTATGTGGATGACATGATCATAACAGGTAATGATGACAATACAATTACTGCACTTAAAGAGTCTTTTCGTACCAAATTTTGAATTAAAGACCTTGGCCAATTGCGGTACTTTCTTGGTGTTGAAGTCGCTCGTTCTGCCAGTGGTATTTCAATATCCCAACGAAAGTACACTCTTGAAATCTTAGATGAAACAGGCTTGCTTGGTGCCAAACCATTACCGACACCAATGGAAGAAAATATCAAACTTCTACCTACAGAGGGAGATTTGTTAAAAAATGCATCTACTTATAGAAAATTGGTGGGATGATTTATTTATCTTACTATCACAAGGCCAGAGATAAGTTACTCGGTTCACATTCTAAGTCAGTTTATGCAAGAACCAAGAAAACCACACTTAGATGATGTCCATCATCTTTTACGGTACCTTAAAGGTGCACCTGGGCAAGGACTACACTTTCCAGCAAAAGGAAACTTACTATTGAAGGGATTTTGTGATGCAAATTGGGCTCGATGTTCAATCACGAGACGATTTGTAACTGGTTATTGTATCTTTCTTGGAGGAGCTCTTATTTCATGGAAGACCAAGAAATAAGCAACAGTCTCAAGGTTCTCGGTAGAATCAAAATATCGTGCTATGGCTTCTATAACATGTGAGCTTACTTGGCTTAGGTACTTGTTAGATGATTTGCAGGTACAACATCCACAACCAGCAAAACTGTTCTACGATAGCAAGGCAGCACTACATATTGCGGCAAATCCAGTTTACCATGAACGAATGAAACATATAGAGATTGATTGTCATGTTGTTAGAGAACGCATTCAGTCAGGTGCCATAGAAACTGCTCATGTTTCATCAAGCTATCAACTTGCAGATATATTTACTAAACCTCTCAGTTCACCAGCTTTTCATTCTCTCCTTAACAAGTTTGGCGTTCTCAACATACACGGTCCAACTTGAGGGGGAGTGTTACGGGAAAGAAAATCTGCAAGATTAGAGGAATAATATTTGCCATTATAGGAATGTATATATTAGTCAATGATTGTAATTGATTCTGTATAATTAGTTTCCTAGAATAGCATAGCTAATGCACTGTGTAAATTCATGTTTGCTCTTTGAAGTAAAGTCACAGAAATTTTCCCAATATTTAGTTCTTATTTCAGCTATTTTACTGCCCACCACAATGCTGATGCTAATGAAGAGTGATATTTAGTCTCGTCACACACTATGGAGTTCTTTTTCTTTTTCTATTTTTACAAAACATCCTTTGGGCTTTCGGCCTTACGTCTTTAGCAAGAAATCATAATATCTTAAATCATTAGGGTTGATTTTGAAGGTTCCATGTCTTGTAATTTTATGAATTTTGAAGAATCGAAAAGCCTTTAGTGTGCTTGGATGGCCTTGCCTATTAAAGTTGACGCAAGTGTAACATTACCATGGACATGTTTACATAATTATATTTGAAAATGTGATATGAAATTATCAAACATTACCCAATTGCTCCATTGACTATTTTCACCTGATGTCTCTAACAAATCTTCTTCTTATACAATCTACATAAAACAAGGTGAAAATAGGGGGGATTGAGTAGCCATCTATTCAGTAATGCTAAACAATTATAATACAAATTACATGAAATTATATACATTTTAGGCACTCACATCATTCTCCCATACTTAAACTTTTGATTGTCCTCAACCAAATTACTAAAAACTATATAAGAACTACAAGAAAAAAAAAAACATCCTAGCGAGAAGTGAAATTTTAGCAACAATGACAATTATGATAAAGATATTAATTTTCTTTTGAGACGAAAATTCAATTCAAAATTATCAAACCAAGCCTACACATGTATTTGGCTAAATAAAACTATAGCCGTCAAAATTAAATTTAACAAGTTTTTATTCATTCAACATGCTTCACCTCATCCCTTAGATAAAAAAAATACAAACCAAGTGATTTATATAAGTTAAGAATAAGGAACCAACTTAAGTTCTATAACTTCCTAACTACTGCAATCATAAGTAGTAAATAGAGGATTGGTTCATATGCTCACTCTCGTAGAGTAATGTAATTGCCCAATAAAGATAGATAAATAATAATTTTCAACTTTTGCATTACCCTTTTTATTCTCTCTCTTCTTTTTGTTTTTTTTTTTTTTTGGGGGGGGGAGGGGGTAAGGTAATTTAAATGCCTAATAAAGATATATAAATAATATTTTTTAACTTTTGCATTACCTTACTCTCTCTCTCTCTCTCTCTCTCTCTCTCTCTCTCTCTCTCTCTCTCTCTCTCTTTAACCCTAATCCTCATTTACTTAAACCCAGAGTAAGGACTAACTTAAAGATCAGAGAATATAAATTAATCAAAATTCTCTACTTCATTACAAAGTTCTCATAAATTCCCAAGAAACAAAGTATTACAATATTTACTAACATATAAATCAGATTAATTTAAATTCTCAAGATTTGGTCTATATCACATCAAACACATAAGTTTACTTAAGGATATCTCAATCAGGATGAATCTCATACCACATTTTCATGCCAAAAGAAAAAAAAAAAAGCAATATCATAGGAGTCTAAATTGGCCAAAAATTTAAAAAAAAATAGCCTAAAATTTGATTTATCAAGAAATTGATAAAAACTTGGTCAAGAAATACCACAAAACCACACTTCCACATTTAAATGGAATAATGTCCTCAATGGCCACAAATAAGCATAAAGGAAAGCATATCCAATATGACCAAAGGTTGGAAAAGGGAGACAAGGTTAAACGACACTCCACAAGTGTTGTGAAGCTCAATTGAAGTAGAATTTATCGAAGAGGAGGAGGAATTCCAAAAGAGCTTTAAAAAATCCTACAAAATAAAAGATACAAATTAGGCTAAAAGAAAAAGATAAAGCAAAAACCTACTAATTGAAAGAAAATACTAAACTGCAAAGAAATGAAAGAAAGCAAATAGTCAGGTTGGGGAATTCTCCAAAGCATGAAGAATGTAATCAATTCTTTCCAATTTTTCAGGACTCTTTCTATAATGGAGTTTCAACGTGTTACCATTCACCGTAAAAGTCCTTTTTCCTCACTAATACAAAAAATTTCGTCACTAAAAAGGGTCAATGGCAACAAAAAAATTCCTCACCAAAATTATTTTAAAACAATTAAATTTTTGGGGACCACCAGAATTCTATGAACCTAACTGCAACTAATCGCAGCTCCTTTAAGGCTTGGTCCATGTGGCTATAATCAGTTCTTTCCAATTTTTCATGACTCTCTACAGTAGAATTTCAACATGTTACCATTCACCGTAAAAGTTCCTTTTTCCTTGCCAATGCAAAAAAATTCATCACTAAAAAGGGTTAATGGCAACAAAAAAATTCCTTGCCAAAACTATTTAAAACAATTAAATTTTTAATTGCCGAAACCAAGTTTCAAACATGCTACCTCGGGCAAGCATGCTTTGTGACTTAGCCACTGGGTCAAGACAACTTTTGGTCATATCTATTTTTTATTATTTATTTAAACTATACCTAATATTATTTTTGGATTTTGTTTAAACATTAATATTATAGCAAAATATAATAATTATATTAAATTGACAATAAAACAACATTATTCAATGTAATAAGTCATTTTCTATATTTATATAATTTTAAATGTTTGTATGTTGTTATATATATCATTGTATTTGTTAAATGATTCAATACACATAGTTTGATATATATTTTTTCAATACATATATACACACACACACCAAATACATACATACATACATACATACATATATACATACACACACACCCACATATGCAAATATATACTACATGTATACACATATATACAAATGTACATGGTATTTATATAAAAATGTACGTGGTATTTACACACACACACACACACACACACACACACACACACACACACACATATATATATATATATATATATATATATATATATATCACATGTATGCATAAATATACATACATATAAATATATTAATACAACATATTAAAATATATACACTATTTATTATATTAATATATATATAATATACATATGTATATTAATATAATTTTTAATATATTAATATATATTACATATATATACAATTAATATAATATATGTAATTATATAGCATATTCATATATATTAATATTATATATACACACGCACACACTATAGACATACAAAATACATTCCTAACGATTCCAATAAACAAGAGTATCGTGATAAATTTAAACAGACTCTTGACCAATCTTCAACTTCACCTTCCAATCCTTTCCAACATCATCCGCATATTGCTAATACGTACAATCTTACTGACGTTCTCAACAAGTTCCCTTCTCAACAGGTAATCATCACTTTTCAAGTTCCATAGGCTTTAATAGCTTATGATGAATGGAACATAGATGTCTAGTCGGAGTATAACATGATGTTTAAGCTCCAGCAAATGACTATGGTAGCCACTGCCTATAGAACTACCCATAATTGCTCTGACCAATTAGCTGTCCATATAAGTGTAGCCGGCTTTACAGGTCAACTCAAAGGATGGTGGGATGAACACCTTAAAGAAGATGAGGAGGAAGAAGAAGATCTGGAGAAAGGGTGGGGAAAAAAAGACATAATGAAGAATGTAGGCAAATTACTTAAAAGTAATCAAATAAACACAGTAGTTATAAATATAGGATTTATACTTCCCGTAACTTAGTAATCAACACCTTCAGGTTCCATAAGAAGAATACATTCAAGTTATTAATAGCTTATGATGTAAAACATGGAGATCTGTTTGTGATTTTTGTAGATATGAGTTTTAATCAGTTAAATAGAGAATATATCTACAAAGTCTATAGTAGATCTAAGTGGGATCAGGCCATTGAGAATAAATTTTTGTCTCTTACAACTACTGAGTTAACAAAGGCCATTACTCAACTCATCGGCCAACAACAACTCAGTTAGACCATCTGTAGAGTAGATTTGGAACCATATCTCTTTCCTTATCACCTCAGATATGATATAGAGCTTATAAATTTATTCAAAATATACTGAATAAGTCTCAGATCTATCAATATTAGAAATATTTATGCATCATACGTGAGCTTTTGATGGTAAGCAATTATCTTGAACACAGAGTTTTTTCACTCATTGTGAACTAAGACACTCAATATATTTAGCATCATCATATCTACATAGAGTTCATCACAAATTATTAATAACAGGAATCATCTACCTTACTTCCCCTTCTGGCTCTAATACCAAGGGGAGGGAACCTAGTCCCAGAAAAGGAAAGAAGATATGGGGAATTAACAAAGAGAGTAAGGTCGCATACGGAATGCAATAAAGTATAAAGCAGTAAATAAATGAGATAATAAAATGCGGCTCTCAACTGACTATAAACAGAAATGAACATGTATTAGAAACTAGAAATAAGAACAATATATGTATTACAAATTGAAACCGAAATGCATATAAATTGGGAGTTAGACAGGAATTCTAACCGGAGAGGAGTTGGGGGTTCAACTTTAGAGCTTGTGTAACTAAGCCTATCGTTGAATGGGAATGGGATGGCTATTTATAGGAAAAAAAAATAACCGTGTTGTTACAGTAGCCACTATAGTGTACAGTGCGAAACAGTAACACATGAAAAGCCGCTAAGTGTACAATTAAAAACAATAACACGTGAAAAGTGCTACAGTATATAGTACTGCTACAATGACCTGTGTACAGTAATTTTGCTGATATCATGGTTTATGTCAGATTTCTGCTAATGTCTTCCATGATGTCATGATCTGATTACTATTTAAAATAGTAATCATCTTCGTCTTTATCATTATCAGGTTCTTTTGGGGATATGTCTGAAGACTGTTTCTGGGTAGCAGGTGATTCTGCTTTCATTTGATGTAGTAATTTCTCCATTGCTGCAAGGAAGTCTTCTTTTGAAGTAGATGCTACGAAGGTTGCAGCAACTATGGATTTCTGCTATAAAAATCCTGTTTGTTGACTGGTAGAGGGAGACAGATATTTTGGATTAGTCTTAAACCATTTTATGATGGAGGAAATATATGTATTCTATGCATTCCAGTCCTTCCACCATTTGCAATGTCCTTGAAATGCAAGGTATGGGAGACCTTGTTGATCGGGATCTTTTGCATATGCAAACTTTTGGGAATGAATCCAGGCAAGCTTAAATATGCAGAAGAATTGGAGCAGTATAGGAATTGCTAGTTGTTGGTTACAAAACCTGCTTTTGAAATATTCAAATCCTTTTTTGATAGGGTCAGAAAGGATATTTTCAGTTGGGCCATAACAAGGCCACCACTGATTGACAAACCAATTAGGAAAGACTAATTGGGCCGGTTTCTTCTTGTTGAAATAGAGAAACTAAGAGTGGTTTTGAAATTGGTTTTGAAAGGTGAAGGCATTCAGCCAGGCATATTGGCAATCCCAATAATTATAAACTATTGGGTCAAATGGCTGGGAGAATTTTTTGAAAGTATTTGGCAGGGCTTTCCATACAGAATGAGTATGGACTGAGTATATTTGTACTGAGGTATTGGTGACGTATGTCTTAGTCTTTTTATCTTTGTGAGGGTGAAAAGATGCACTCTCTGTATCTACAAGTATGAACTCGTAGTATTTTTTAGGTGCATTTTGGAGATTTCTAGAGGAAATTGACATCCAAACCAAAGAATTATCGGACTGCCTTTTGTGAGTTTGGATCCCAAAATTCAAATTCCATTTAGAGTAATTTATATACTCCAGGAGTTTTGATATATATAGGTTCTTAGGTCGAAGAGATCCTGGAAGAAATTGCCTTAGGCTTGGAAGAAAGAGCCTGTTTGGATGCCGACTGCATCGTGCCAGTGTTTGTGTTTTTGGAACTTTAGGTTCCAGTGGTTGTGGGGTTAGTGACCACCACATTTTGAGAGGCAAAAGGAATTACCTGACTGGGAGAATATCCCATTTGTTTGCACCAATTTTCAAAATCGAATGAACTGAAAGATTAGGTTTGGGCATCCTATAGATCTTTTGATTCTACAATATCAGCCCAACTTTCTTGTGGCAATTTTGTTAGGGAGAGAGGCTCCTGTATTTTAGTATGTTAGGTTATAGCCGGTTGTGATATGCTCATGGCATAATCTTTTGATGAGGTAAATTTTGGTTTACCCGAAGAGGATGAGGATTCACTAAAATCCTTTTTTTGGGGTTTGTTGGGTAACAGGTGGTGTTGGTAAGGCTGGAAGCTCATTGAGCTTCGACTTTATTTTCTTGGGAGGCATGGCTATCTTCCTTGCTAAAATTTTCGAATTAAAAAATCAGGAATAGAGTTTGAAAATCCTTTGATATATTCTATATCAAATCAAAGATGAATAAAATAGCTTACCGCCTAGTAAATATCTGTTTAGAGGCAAGGTTTTTTACATCCTTTTGTAAAACATATTTTGCAGCTTTGCAATCAATTCGAAGTAAGAATTTCTTATTTAATAAATCAGCTTGAGATTTGAAAATGCATAAAACAATTGCCATTTTTTTTTAATAGTAGGATAGTTCTGCTGAGAACTATTCCAATATTTTGATGCAAAAGTCACAATATGCTCTTTGCCATTCTTGATTTGTTTGAGAATGCCACCACAACTAATGTCAGAGGCATCAGTCTTAACAATTTGTGGGGGCAGGCGTATCAAGAAGAGATAACACAAGGAAGTTGTTTAACTCTGGACTTGACTTGTCTTGTCTGACAATGGAAGTATGGACATCAATCCATGGGGGAGGAGGTTGTTTGAGTTTGTCATGCAAAGGTTTGATCAAGTTGCTTAATCCTGAAATAAACTCAGAAACATAATTTGAACAACCTAAAAATCTTTAAAACTGAGTCCTATCAAGAATTTGATTAGGAAATTGAATAGATCCTTTAATTGGAACTATTGGTCTTTGCTGAATATTATGTCTAAGAAATCAGACACTTGTTTGAGACAGACTAAATTTTGATTTTGAAAGTACTAAACCATTGTTCTTAGCAGTAAAGAAAAACGAATTTAAGTGTTTAAAATGTTATTCTAAATTTGAGAAAAGATTAGAACATCATCTATATAAACAATAATAAATTGAGAAAAATGATTAAAAATTTCATTCATAATTCTTTGAAATTCTGAAGGAGCATTTTTTAATCCAAATGACATAATATTCCATTTGTACTGGCCAAATGGAACTGTAAAATCCGTTTTGTATCGATCTCTCGGATCAATTTGAATTTGCCAAAATCATGATTTCAAATCAAATTTTGAAAGTAATAAAACAGAATGTAATCTGTTGAGCAAATCTTTTTTGTTAGGAATAGGATACCTAATCTATCGGAGAGTTGTATTGAGTGGTTTATAATTGAGGACAAGATGAGAAACACCACACTCAATTTCAGCATTTTTGTTGACATAAAATGCCGCACAACTCCAGGGTGAAGTACTTGGAAAGATGATCCTTTTTTTGTAAGAGATCATTGATCTCATTTTGGCAATAGGTTGTAAGCTCATGGCTCATTTGAATAGGACGAGCCTTAGTTGGAATGGATTTTTCATCTAAGTCAGGCTCATAAAGGAGTCGGATAATATGTTGTTTTCTATTCCAAAATGCTATAGGAAGGTCAGAACAGAGTCGGGTCTGGATATGAATGTCTAGGGATTTGATTCGGTCTTTGGTATGAGGCTTGGCTAGTTGGAGTTGAAGTCGTTGAAAAGCAACGTCTTCTTTAAGGAAATTGATTTGAGACTGCTTTGTCTTGATAAGATGAAGATCCTTTTCAAGAGGAGGTCTATCAAAAGGAATAAGAATTTTTTAGTTCAGATGTTCTACCTGAATACCTGTTTTGAGGACCATGAAGGGTATGATCTGTTGAATAAATGGAGTGCCTAGGATAATAAGATTAGTGATATCTTTGACAAGCAAGAATGAGGTAAAAATAGATAAAGAGGAATGTTTCACCTCAAAATCTAAAAGTTTGAAGCTAATTCCTAGCTTGGTGCTATTAGCTGAACGAAGGCTTTCTTTTGTTTTTTCAAAAAATTTTGTAGGAATAAGACCTTCTTGAATACAGTTGAGATCGGCTCCAATATCAAGTAGAGTGGGAACTTCAAGTATAAAAGAATTTTGAATGACAAGTGTAAGGTGCACATGCTATCTTTGAATTGAGACTTTTGAAATATAATTTAAAAATGTATCAGAGCTAACTTCTGATGGTTTTTGAGGTTCTTTTTAAGAACAAAGATTTTGAAGAACGAATCTATCTAGTTCTTGAGAGGCTCTGATTTCTCTGATTTCTACCTTAAGAAGAGAGATTTCAGATTGAAGATCTTAAATGGTGACAGTCTTTGAAGGTTTAGTAGAAAACTTGTTGAGAATGTCAGTAAGATTGTACGTATTAGAAATATGCGGATGATGTTAGAAAGGATTGGAAGATGAAGTTGGAGGTTAGTCAAGAGTCTATTTGAATTTATCAAGATACTCTTGTTTATTGGATTCGTTAGGAAGTTTTCCTATCAGTTCTAGGAGAAGATCCTATTCTTTTGTAAGAGTGTCGATTTGTGGTGCTTCTAGATCAGAGTGATTAGAAGAGGATGAAGAAGAGGAGATATCATCTTCCTGTATTTGATTAAACTGTTGTTCAAATTCATCATTTGTTTTATCAGAATCGGATTTAGAAAGAAGGAGATTTTGGATTTTGTCAAGAACATCATCATTCAAAGAGAGTTCATGAATCTTTTTAAAAAACTTGAAATATCTGGCAATATAACCAGGCTTGTTGCATTTGAAACAGACAACTATTTTAGATTTAGAAGGTTGAGACTTACCCTTAGCAGTTTTGGTTTTGGTTGGAGCTTGGAAGTGCAGGCCTTTTGGCATGTCTATGCTGCTTCCTATGGTAAGATGGTTTGGAAGACATATGGTGTTTAGTTTTATGTCGTCTATGGGGCTTGGCACTAGAGGAAAGTAGACCAAACTATTCACAGAAGGTGCTTAAGTCACGACTTCTCTGGACACGATCTTTGGCTAATTGTCTCAGCATCTTAGCTTGACGACAGATTTTAAGGGCAACTTGTTGGATTTGGCTAGTCAGTTGGTCAAAGGTAATTTGTTTATAAAGTACAACTCCATTGTACTGGATTTGAAGTTCTTCATGAACTAAGTCACAAAGGGATTTGGGAAGGCCATCTAGAAATTTTTCTTTCTAATATTAGCTATTTCCATCTGTTCTGGCATAGAACCTAGTAAGGAAAGTATCCTTATACAATCTAAGTCAGACAGGGTTTTGCACTTGAGATTGTTGAGGATTTCAGTAGATTTTTCTCTAAAAATTCCTGGATTTCCTATGAAGGTTTTTACTATAGTAAAAATATGGGTTAGGATAGCATCCGGAATAAGGTTTCCATCCTGAATAATTGGTTGACATTCAGGGTTTGTTTTGATAGTATGGAAGATGTTATGCCTATCCTCTTCTTTAAGGTGTTTGTCCCACCATCCTTTGAGTTGACCTGTAAAGCTGGCTACAATTATATGGGCAGCTAATTGATCAGAGCAATTGCGGGTAGTTCTATAGGCAGTGGCTACTATAGTCATTTGCTGGAGCTTAAACATCATGTTATACTCCAACTGGCCATCTATGTTCCATTCATGGATGTTATTGGCATTATAACTATTTTGTAAGATGTTTGGATTTTCTTCTAAAGCAACATCTGGATGAGGGGCTTTAGGATAATAGAGTTTTTGAGGATGCTTCCAATGAAAAAGTCTTCCTAATAGCAGAGGTAAAGCATCAAAAGAAGGAGGATTTATTTTTGGATTAAGCTCAGAGTAGCTTTCAGTATCTGAGTCATTTTGATTTAAAACAGAAATAGAATGTTGGATACCAACAGGCTGTTAAGGAGTGGAAGGAGAATCTGGGATAATAGATTTCTCTATTTCAACTATCCTTCTTTAAAGTTCAGTGAGAAGAGGTTTCTCTGAAGTCTTTTTACTGAGTTCTTTCCTAAACTGGAGAGGAATTTCATAAGGTTTGAAGAGTGGGGTAGAAGAAGTTGATGAACTTGAAGAAGTACTAGATACAAATTTTTCTTGTATGGAGGGAGTACTTGGTTTTGAAATCAAATATTTACCAATAGTTTGTAAATATTTATTTGTATAATTAGTTTGTTCATAAATATTTTGAATGACCTTTGGGAGAAGCATATCATCATTTTTCCTTTTAAAAGGAAAAGCATCAATTTGCTCAGTTCCATAAGGAATTTTAAACTTCTGACCAGGAGGGAATTCAGAAGAAATGTTTGTTCCCTGAGCAGTTTGCCAAAGTTTTGAAACATTTATAGCTGAAGCATAATCAATCCTATGAATATCTGCATAAGCTTCAAACCATAAAAAGAATTCAATTTTTTTTAATTGAATTTAAAAATTCATAATAAGAGTCTTAGATCTGTTGTCGTGCAGATCCTTGAAAATGTTCAGAGAACCAAATTCTTTTTGAAATATTTGAAGTAGAATAAAATTCTTCTCTACGTTTTGTTTTATCAATTACAAAATGATTTTTAAAATTAGCTTGTAAAGGATTGAGTTCTCTAGCCATAGCAGAATGGCTAGGGGATACAAATTCTTCTCTAAGTTTTGTTTTATCAATTACAAAATGATTTTCAAAATCATCTTGTAAAGTATTGAGTTCTCCAGCCATAGCAGAATGGCTAGGGGATATAGGACTTTCAAATTCAATATCATTTGAATCAAGTTGTACTGCATATTGAGCTTGAGGAATTTTTTGTTCTAGATTGATACCTTGTAGATGGTTAGCTACAGAAGATACCGAATGTCTAGGAGGTTGAACGCTTGATGAAGACGCAGGAGTTTGATATGAAAACCTTTGACTAAAAGATCTTTGGAAAGCTATTTCCACATATCCATAAGAAAATTGTTTGATATCTGATACAGTAGTATTTTTTTATTTTACAAAAGAGCTGCATTAGTTAATAACTAGTTAGATGGAAGACTAACTTGATTCCATGAGATAGGTTTTGGAATTAAAAGATGAGATTTTTGCAAATCTATTTGGAAGAGAACTGTTTCACCCTTGTGAGACATTCTTATTGCACCAGTATTGAAAGCAGAAGTCATAGCTTTATACTAAATGCGGTATATAATGGCTACAGAGAGAAAACCTGTTTTAATTTTGTAATTTGTAGTCTTGACATTAAGAGTCAGAGCATCAAGAAGATTTTGATCTTTGAGAGAGACTGCAAAATTTGGAAAACAGTTAAAATAAACCGGTCCACTGCAAAGGCTGGTTTCTACCATTCCTATGAGTGAATCATTGAAGTCTAAAAACCTAGTGTCTATTGATTGTATCCTTCTTATGGAACCTGAAGGTGATAATTACCAAGTTACGGGAAGTATAAAGCCTATATTTATAACTGATGTGTTTATTTGATTACTTATAAGTAATTTGCATACATTCTGCACTATGTCTTCTTTTCTCCGCCCTTTCTCCAGATCTTCTTCTTCCTCCTCATCTTCTTTAATGTCATATCCCTCATCCAAACATTCTTCAAAACTTAAGGCAGAGTTTAATTTTTTCGACCTCTAACAGTCTATTGACAATTAAAAAATTCCCAATACACACACACACACACACACCATATAGATCACTACAAGAAAATAGTAAATTAGCGACAACAAGAACTGTAGCTAAACCATCACTAAACATATTTAGCAATGGCGTGCCGACAGAAGAAGCGATAGCTTAAATCCTATTCGCTAAATAAGTTGTTTGTGACGGGAAATAGTAAGACGAGTGTTAGGTCAAAAGTTCATAATAGCGATGGGATAGAGACGGCTAGGAACACCTTCTGGAATAGCAGATAATTGGAAATTTAATTACACCATCTCTAATCCATAGCTATATTTGCAACGGTGTGCCGACGTTTAGGTCATGCCGTCGCAAACAATAGTTGCGAGGGTTTAGAGACGATTTTTGATCGAATTCTGAAAAGCAAAATACCATACTGTCGCTAAATGCTTGCAAGATTAGCTACGATGTTGCGACGGCTTGCGCTTAATCCAAACGACGGCATTTTCCAGCTAAAATAAGTTTTGTTGCCATAGCTAAATTGTCGGTAATTTTATCCTAACTAATTTGTAGTTAAACCATCACTAATTTGCTAGTGTTTAGCGTTACTAGCTAAGACAGGTTTGTTGTGGTAGCTAAACCATCGCTAATTTGTAGCCAAGCTAATCCGTAGCTAAACTGTCGCTAATTTGTTTCCCTATTACAAGACCTATTTTATTTTTATTTTGAACCCTTGAACCATATATAAAAAAATATATACCACAAAAATTTAAATTCACAATAAAATGTAATTTCGATTTCATTTAAATGCAACATAACAAATAATCTTCTTAATAATAGAAAATACACTTATTTAACATAAATTTATAAAAAGAAATAAATGTAATGTACAGATAACATCTATAATCACTAAAAAAAAAGTGACTTTCCTCACACCTTTTAATTATGCATTTTAAAAAGCGTCATAATAGAATACCTATAGTGACATAAGATTTGTTCGTGTCATTACAATAAAACAAAAATGATATATTTTTATTAAGTTGTTTAAATTAACACACTATTATGGCATGTTCTTGTGTCATATAGATGATATATCTTTTGTGACACTTTTATAGTATAAAGAAAGAAAAAAAAAACGCACGTCTGTAAAATTTTCCACTAAAAAGCAGCTGCGCGTTTGAGCTCTTTTTTTTTTTTTTTTTTTTTTTTTCCTAAGGGGCTAAGGAAACTAGACCAATGTCTCTCTTGTGCTTGGTCTGTGCTTTCTTCTTCTCCTCAAAGCCTTGTGTTTCTTCTTCACATACCGTCTGTGAGTTTGAGGGCAAAACCCTCATTTTTTGTTCTTTCCTTTGTTAATTCATCACTGCACTGTCGACTCTGCTGTTGTGTGAAGGGGTGTTCTTCATTATAGACATAACAATTAATTATACGGAAATAGTTCCTTTCAGCCTCCAACCTTATATATTTTTTCAAGCATTCCCATCTTTATCCTCCAGCCCACTCCCACCTATACCCCCTACCACCCAGTAGTATCTGACTTCTCTCTATATAGTCCCTACCGCTCTACATCCACCCTTCCATCTCATCACTCGCTCAATGCCATTAAAGCTCCTTCAATGACCATGAGTCATCGCACTAGAAGACAATCGCCGAGCAGCTAAACTTAGAGACTCCTAAATCAGCTTTAGAGCTCACCGAGTTGATGCCTAGCCGCCTCAGATCTCTTCCCCTGTTAATTCTTCACCCCCTGCTGCAACCTAATCCCAGATTGGGTGTTAGTTAACCAAGGTACCTACGAGCACAGACAGGCAACTCAACTGAATTGAACAAGCACCGCCTATACCCGACCAGGGCTCTAACAATTGCAATTATCAAATATCAACAATGCCGGCAAGGCCACATAGTCCAAACGTAATGTAACTAGACAGAATTCACACTTAATAAACAAATCAATAGTATACCTGATTGACTTGCTCGCGGTTCTACCAGAATGTACCTAGCACTTGCACTCCTCTGGACAAGTTGCGCCGCAACGTACTGCACTGCTGACCGAATCACCAGTCTAATACTGGTTTGCCTTCAAGAAGCTATTCGCCCCACTCCGGTGCGATGGGTACAGCGACTCTTCTTGCAGGATAAGACGGTCTCAGATCACTGTTGACGCACACCAACTGTGATCACCTCGAAAATCCCCTCAGTTCGCCGGTCCCGATAAGGCAAAAACTATGGATCGCAGAGAGAGAACCGAAGCGGCGAATTTTCTTGCAAGAAGCAAAAAAGCACGAAAAGGGGTTCACCCTAATGGCAGCTCTGTTCCCCCTTTTAATGTCGCCTTAAGAAAATTAAAACCCAATTCGGATTAGGAAGTCCTAATTCCTTTACCAGATTTTATGTTTCCTATTCCTTTTCAAGTTAGAGTTAATTAATTGGGCCAAATAAAAATAGAAGATCGTGAAAACATGGCCCAAGCCCAACTTTAACAATATTTAATTATGGATTCCCACCATGAAAATGGCTTCTACCAGAATCAAAACAATCTCTAACATGTCAAGAACAATTCCCATTAATTGTTTTAGGCTAACTAATCATGAGTTAAAAATTATTAACTCCCAAAGTTGCCATTTTCAACAATCCCCCACAAATCCATAGTTAAAGACTATTCAGGATTCACATAATTTGCTTTCGATAATGGTACCTTCCGGTTTGAACCACTACCTAAGTTATCCAACTTATGCCCCCACAGGAACAGATGGACTTAAGCCTTGAATCTGAACCTTGAATGTGACGGCGTCCATTGGTAACAACAGACTATCGGCTATGGAGATAATCTTTAGGGTTGACACGTCATGGCTATGTGTCCTGATCCTGTCTCATGAGTGTATTCAGAGAAAACCCAATTCCCTTTAGTTGCGGCCACACAACAACACTCACATAGTTGGCAATCTCCAAGGATGGACTACTAGCATCCTGTCTAAAAGACTTGATCCCATTCAGAGTCAAAACTCTTACTTATTGCAGTAAACGCACCACAGGCTTTCAGGGAAAGGACCTAGATACAAAAGTATCAGAATTGGAGCCAGATTCACTCAAACAGCTTATTTATACCACATTGAACTGCCTTGCGGGATCTCCACTTGGTCAGTTGGGTTGCCACTGTAGGTGAATCATTTCTGGGTTATCAGTCCCATTCCCAACCTAGATTTAAGGAACAATGATGTTTCAAGTCCCTTAGTTAGGGGGTCTACAATGTTATATTTGGATCCAACAAAGTCAACAGACACCACCTTTTCAGACACTAACTCCCTTATAGACTTAAGTCTAACTTGGATGTGTCTCTTAGTCTTTTGATTATACTTGGTACTCTTTATCTTTGCAATTGTGGTTTGATTGTCACAATGCACGAGATATAGCGATAACGGACTTGCTGATCATTGGCAAAGAGGACAATAGTCCATACGACCATTCGACTTAGTTCCGAGTAGTATCCAAGGCACATAACTCGGCCTCAAAAGTTGACCGAGTTATCATAGTCTGTTTACAAGACTTCCGGTGATTGCACCACCACCTAATGTAAACACATATCCAAGTGCATCCATTGTTACCAGAGTTCTTGGCTATCCAGCTTGCATCACTATACCCTTCAAGTACAGCAGGGAATTTCCCATAATGCAGCCCAAGGGACACTGTTCCCTTCAAGTACCTTAGTACTCTATCCAAGGCCTCCCAATGAGTCCGATTCGGACAACTTGTATATCTTGTCAGCTTAGATACAAAAAATGAAATATCTGGTCTTGAGCCATTCGCAAGATATTGCACGCTACCAATAATTTGAGAATATCTTAATTGAGACACAGGAACTCCACTTTCATTTTCGAACAAAGCTACAGAAGGGTCACTTGGAGTTTTAGCAATTCTACAATTTTGATACCCATATTTCTCAAGAACACTCTCAACATAGTGAGTTTGAGAAATGGTTATCCCCTCAGTTGAGCAAATCAACTGTAGGCCAAGAATCACATTTGCTACTCCCATATCCTTCATTTCAAACTTACTTTTCAAAAATGATTTAGTCTTATTAATTATCTCAATATTGGACCCAAATAAAAAAATGTCATCCACATACAGGCATAGAACAATATAAGTATTACCTTTAACCTTACAGTAAACACACTTGTCATTCTCATTTATATTGAAGCCAAATGATAAAATTGTTTTATCAAATTTTTCATGCCATTGTTTGGGTGCTTGTTTTAGACCATATAGGGATTTAATAAGTTTACAAACTTTTCGTTCATTTCCTTTGGCCACAAATCCCTCAGGTTGATCCATATATATCTCTTCTTCAAGATCACCATGAAGAAAAGCTGTCTTCACATCCATTTGGTGGATGGTGAGACAATATATGGAAGCCAATGCAATTAGCACTCGGATTGTAGTCAAACGAGCAACAAGAGAGTATGTATCAAAATAGTCTATTCCCTCTTTCTGTCTAAACCCTTTGGCAACTAATATGGCTTTATACTTATCTATGGTCCCATCTGGTTTAAGTTTCTTCTTAAATATCCATTTACATCCAATTGTACTGCACCCAGGAGGGAGATCTACCAATTCCCATGTCCCATTGGAGACAATGGAATCCATCTCACTCTTGACGACTCCTTTCCAATGCCACCGCTACGAGGAAGCCATAGGCTGCTTGAAAAGTCAAAGGTTCGTCCTCAACATTGTAAGTGACAAAGTCACTTCCAAAGTCCTTGACAGCCTTAGCTCTCTTACTCCTTCTAGGTTATTCCAATTCCTCAATTTGAGTATTGGGACTATTTGGACTTGCCCCCACATCTTTCATCATTTCCACATGATCAGGAATGGAATCAGACGTTAAGGCTGAATCTAAAGTAGAAACATCTTGAGGCAAACCAGTTTTCATGGGAAACACATTCTCAAAGAATGTAGCATCACGGTATTGAATGATAGTGTTACAATCTGTACCAGGTATTTCGGACATAATTACCAAAAACCTCATGGCATAGCTTGTTTCCACATAACCAATAAAGATGGAATCAACAGTCTCTGGTCCTAACTTCTTCCTTTTATGTTCAGGGATTAGAACTTTTGCAAGACAACCCCACACACGGAAGTATTTTAAGTTAGGTTTCCTACTTTTCCAGATTTCAAATGGAGTTACCTCTTTATGTTTATGAGGGACTCTGTTCAGAATATGGCAAGCCGTATTCAAAGCCTCACCCCACATATACTTAAGCAATCCAGAATTTAAAAGTAAACTGTTGATCATATCTTTAAACGTTCTATTTTTCCGTTCAGCAATTCCATTAGACTGGGGAGAATAAGGGGGTGTCTCCTCATGAATTATGCCATTGCTTTGGCAATATTCAACAAATGGATTAGACCCATACTCTCCACCTCTATCAGATCTTAACCTTTTAAGTTTCTTGCCAGTTTGAGTTTCAGCTTCATTTTTAAATATGAGAAACTTTTCAAGTGCTTCATCTTTATGTTTAAGTAAATAAACATAGCAATATTTACTGCAATCGTCAATAAAAGTAATGAAGTATTTCTTATGATCCCTAGTCAATAAGCCATTGAATTCACAAATGTTTGTGTGAACTAAATCAAGTATTTCTGAATCCCTTTCAATTGAATGATAGGGTTTCCTAGTTGTTTTAGCTTCCACACACACTTGACATTTATTTTTCTTATCAATTGAATGTTTAGGGATCAAGTCTAAATTCATCATTCTTTTAACAGAATCTAAATTTAAATGTCCAAGTTTACTATGCCAAACATCAGTGGATTCAATAATGTGCACCATAGGATAAACAGAATTCTCAATAGAAGAAGCTTTATTCAAATCAGAAGTAAAAGGTTCAACTCTTAATTTGAATAAACCATCTGACAAATAACCTTTGCCAACAAAAGAATTGTAGTGCATAATCACTACTTTATTACATTTGAAAGTAAGTTCATAACCCTCTCTAACTAAACATGAACCACTAAGAATATTCCTACGAACTGTTGGAACATGTTGCACCCTATGAAGAGAAAGAATATGCCCTGAAGGAAACTTCAAGTCCACGCGTCCAATCCCCAACACATTGGCTGCAGTTGAGTTCCCCATCTTCACAGTTTTTCCTTTAATAGGCTGGTAAGATACAAAAAGCAATTTATCAGCACAAACGTGCACATTTGCTCCGAGTATCAACCAGCCATTCAAGTGGCTCATAAATAGTAAAGACTTCAGGTTAACGAAACATACCTTTCGTCATCATTGGAAGTAGTGATGCCGGTCTCAGCCTCAATGGTACAAACCTCAGTAAGGTGAGTACTCAAATCAGCCTCCGCTTAACTAGTATCCTCTACCACCACATTGACTTGTGCTTCAGAATTTGATCCTTGTTTGACTTTGGGCTTTTTAGACGGACAGTCATTAACCCAATATCCAACCTGACCACAATTCCAGCAAGGTTTGTTTGCTTTCGGTTTCTTCTTGGCCTTGCCTTTTGTCTTGTTTATGTTTTTAGAGTTTGAGTTAACCCTCACATTCCTCTGATTATTGCTCTTCTTCCCAGTAGTCACAATATGGACATTAGACTCCATAGGTACAATATGACTCTTCTTTCTATGTTGCTCCTCAATGGATATTGAATTCATCAGATCGTTTAGAGAAATCTTCTCCGTCTTGTGTTTGAGGGACATACCAAAGTCCTCTATTACTGACATCACTTGAAACTTCTCAAGAAGTTCCATATCCGATTCATGAAGAGAATGAATAATCAATTGCAACTCTTGAGTCTGTTCAGTCACAGACTTACCCTCTACCATCTGAAACTTCAGGAATTTGGAGACATAATACCGTTCCAGACCTTGATCCTCGGTATTATATTTCCTATCCAGTTCATCCCATAGCATATTTGCTGTGTATGACTCAGAACAGTAGACATCAAAGAGAGCATTTGTCAATGCCGACGATGTGCTCCTCCGCCTACATTATTCCGTTCATCCCACGCAGCAATCTCGGCTACTCTAGAATGCCTTTCGGTTGGTATAGGCCTGTCTACCTGCACTGCTGATAATAAGCCCCTCATGGTCAACCAAATTTTCATGCGTTGTTGCCAACGCTTGAAATTCTGCCCTGGACCAAACTTGTCCGGCAAACCATTCAAGTTAACCAAAGGCTTATACGCAGCAGATGCAATACCTAACGAACTGGCCATTGCACACATACAGATAATTGCAGAATAGCTTCTTGAAGACTGTTAGTGAACTAGGGTACCTACGAGCACAGACAGGCAACTCAACTGAATTGAACAAGCACCGCCTATACCCGACCAGGGCTCTAACAATTGCAATTATCAAATATCAACAATGCCGGTAAGGCCACACAGTCCAAACGTAATGTAACTAGACAGAATTCACACTTAATAAACAAATCAATAGTATACCTGATTGACTTGCTCGCGGTTCTACCAGAATGTACCTAGCGCTGGCACTCCTCTAGACAAGTTGCGCCGCAACGTACTGTACTGCTGACCGAATCACCAGGCTAATACTGGTTTGCCTTCAAGAAGCTATTCGCCCCACTCCGGTGCGATGGGTACAGCGACTCTTCTTGCAGGATAAGACGGTCTCAGATCACTGTTGACGCACACCAACTGTGATCACCTCGAAAATCCCCCCAGTTCGCCGGTCCCGATAAGGCAAAAACTATGGATCGCGGAGAGAGAATCGAAGTGGCGAATTTTCTTGCAAGAAGCAAAAAAGCACGAAAAGGGGTTCACCCTAATGGCAGCTCTGTTCCCCCTTTTAATGTCGCCTTAGGAAAATTAAAACCCAATTCGGATTAGGAAGTCCTAATTCCTTTACCAGATTTTATGTTTCCTATTCCTTTTGAAGTTAGAGTTAATTAATTGGGCCAAATAAAAATAGAAGATCGTGAAAATATGGCCCAAGCCCAACTTTAACAATATTTAATTATGGATTCCCACCATGAAAATGGCTTCTACCACAATCAAAACAATCTCTAACATGTCAAGAACAATTCCCATTAATTGTTTTAGGCTAACTAATCATGAGTTAAAAATTATTAACTCCCAAAGTTGCCATTTTCAACAATGTAGACTATAATCATGGTGTTCCATTCATCAAGGATTTTATGAAAACTAAATAGGGATTTGCATCTTTGTTTATTTCTGCCAAGCATTTGATTCTTTATATCTAATATAATAATTTAGTACTTATTGGAGTTAACGAGCAATGTGTTTATCAAGGTCCTAAACATGTAGTTAATTTATGAGATTGTGGGTGCATTTTTTGTTTTCATGGAAGCTACTTGATTACCTGTTCAAATAATAGGGAATGCAGTATCTTTTGAATTTTAGAAACCACCATGTTTGCAATCATGCATGTGTAGGATCTGGCATTCTTTGACACTTTCCTGTCTGTAAGTCACATCCTCAGCTCTTGCTAGAAAGGTAGCTTGATTCCTGGTCTTTTCCTTAGGGTGATTAGTTTAGTAAATCATATTGTAAATTCATTTATCTTTGGGTGGCTACCAAAAAATGCCACATATTAGAAGATTATACCCAAAAAGACTCAGAGTTGATTTTAAAATTTGTCTTTGTACGCAAGCTTTAATGTGTATGTGCATCTTTGCGGTATGTATTTTTCAAGGGGTTTTGGCAAACATATATTCGTGTTTGTTCCTTAAGTTGCAGTCTAAAAAGGTGTTTCTCTAAGATTGCAATGTTTGCCAAAAAACGATTTTTAGTTTTTCTGATCTTGGCTATTGCACAAGAACACTTTTGAGTAGGGTTTATTAAGGATCCCACACTCAGAAAATGCAATTCAAGTAACTCAACATATAGCAAATTACTTTGTCAGGTAGGAATTGCTTCAATTTGATCCATGTAATTGGGTTTCGTATACTCATTGTGGGAAGGCAGGGTGAGTTGATTGGCATTAATACTTTTATAGAAACTTGTTTTTAATTATGTTAATATTATTAACCGAGTAAGCCTAACTTTCTTTGATTTTTCCCCCACTGCTTCCCATTGCAAGAAAGGATCTGATGAGGTTTACATTTTCACCTAGCATTGGGATTCTTTGACTGCTGAATTATTAGATGTTTTATTGGTTCCCAATACTTGCTTTTTTATTGATTGTCAATTTTGTTGGTACGCATTATTGCATGAAGTTTTAACTTTAGTTTAGAAATTACTAATCAATTTTTCTTCATATTCTTTTTAGCATGCATGTATCTTTGTTTAGTGTTTTTGTCTGACTTGACTTCACTAGTTCTTGCAGCTGTTGGGTCTGAAGCAATGTCATCGAAGTGATAAAGCTTGCCTAAAGAGGAGAATGGTTGTCAAAGCTCACTTGGACTACATCTACACGCATGACGCACCACCAAAAGCCCAAGCATCTACAAAGAAGAGCAGTTGTACTTACCAACTATAACATTCAGAATTTTGTATGGTCCTAATAAAATGATGTATTTAATACGTCTCATTTTTTAACTACTTTTGTTTGTTGACAATGAATCTTAAATTTGAATATTATAAAACTTATATTTGAATTGATTTTATCTTTAATGTGGTCTACTTTTTATTGTTTTGACCTTTATTAATGCATTTAGTAATTGTATTTTATTTGTAAATAAAATAACTATATATAATAATAAACCAATATTGTTGTGTTACATCATTTATTGTGATGCAATATGATATTTGTTCTGACGATTTTAAACATCACATAACATATTGTGACGCTATATAGTGTTATAACATAATACTTTTCTTGACGCTTTTTAGCATCACAGAACCTATTGTGACATTACAAGGTGTTATAAGATAACACTTTTCTTGACGCTTTAACTCGTTACAACACAGTACTTATTGTGGCGTTAGATAGTGTCATAATATAACACTTTGTTTGATGCTTTAAAACGTCACAACACATCGCCTATTCATAACATGACACTTTTACTGACACTTTTAAAGCGCCACAACACAATTCCTATTTTGATGTGATTTTGGAGAACATTGTTTCAAAGGGTCACGACGTCAAAAGCATCACTAAAACCCTACTGTCTTGATGCTTTTTCGTATCAGGAAAGTCCTTTTTCTGGTAGTGAAAAAAATCCAACACTATCGGAGTAGTAGCGCTAACTGAAGGAGGTGGGAGTGGAGAATGAGGACGAGAGTATCTCGAACGATGGGGATCTGGTGGCAGAATAAAGCTGCCCTCTGTCTCATTTGCCTCATCATCTTCCAGAATTGGCTAGAATAGCGAAAGCTCTATCCCAAGCTTCTCTGACATCATGGTCATAAATCCACTGATCTGATGCTGCATCTGATCTACCTTCTTGTCGAAATCCTTCTTCAACTCATCTCTCATTGCATGTACCCTCTCCTCAATCTTCCTCTCTATTATATCCTCTATCTTAGCGGGTGTAGGTGATGTGGATGGCAAGGAACCCTAGTCAAGCTACTGTCGGACACACAAAGCCTCGTAACCCAGTCCATACTCACGTCCTCAATTGTACCAGCCTGCCATTTTGAGAAACAGTGTCCTATCGTCTGGGATAACTGAAGACGTAATACTAGCAGATGAGGAGAAAGACGCCTGAGTAAGAAGCTCACTTTCAGCCGTCATATCTTCCTAAAATTAAATTCAAAGTCAGTTTGATTGTATGGAAAGTGTAAATAATTAATTAAAAAGTATTTTAAAGTATTGAATTTATAAAACATTTCCAGTATCTTACGAGAACACTCGCTGACATGTTGTCCCTGTCTCTCCATACCTAAAATGTGTTCAGCCTCTTGTACCACTCAATGTAGCTGAAGTCATTGCCTATCTTCTGTCATTGCAATTAAAAATTTAATTCATAAAAATAGTATCCCAAAAATTGAAAAAACACATTAGAAGTAAAAATTGTACAATATTTTAAGTAATTTACCATAGCTCCTCGTGGACTATAAATGAGACTAAGCCTCCAATATGAGTGGTGCTTCCATGACCCGGTTCCTCCGAACAGTGGAGGAGAGCTGCTGAAACTCCTGTGTGCTCCAACCCTACTGCATCGCCTCCCAATACCAAGAGTCGATCCAGAAGGGAGTTTAGCCAGTAGGGGTCATCCTCTATAGCCTCGATAGGGTGTTGGAAAAGTGGGTATGGTACTTATGCTCCTAGTTAGACCCGATCTTAGCACTATGTTCATCGACCCAATGAAATAGTTTCTACAAAAAAAAAAAAAAAGTTATATATCGAAGTTGTTATATTAAAACAATTCATTAAAAATATATATGAAGTAAAAAAAATAATTTAGAACAATATATACAATAGTTAGTAACTTACCCCAAACCCCTCAAACCCGACATTCTTACGCTCATTGGTACATTAGCATACGTCGTGTACGGCCCGTCAAAGTACCTTTGGAGTATGGATGTGATCTTCCGTACACATTTGTTGGAACCAGCAAATCTTTAGTTGTCAAACAAGTGAAACAACAATTGGAACATGTTATAAATGAAATATGAAAATGAAACGAATTAGTAGTAAAAGACTCATTTAATATGAAAAAGAACATAATGCAAAACAACATTAGTTCACATCAAAATTAAAAAATAGCGTCAAACATATAAATCAAATGCTATTAAATTGAAAAGCAAAGACTCATAAAGCAATAATATATGTGAATATTTCTTACAATTACGCAAGATATATTATAAATTAATTTAATACAAATCTTATAGACTTTGGACATACCAGTCCGCTTATGGTATAATCAATGGTTGGGGATCCTGTGCCTGTGATCCAGTATGATGCGATGTTGAAGATGATAGAACTGCAATGGAATTTCTGTCCTGCTCGACTAGTGGCATTCGAGGAGTAGGCGGGGGTGATGGCGTTTAGTCCCGTGACCGAGTACGCTGTGAGTCATCAATAGGCAGCTGCTCTCCATTAGACATATCTACGTAGAGAAAAACTATTTCGGTGTAAAGAATTTAACATATTCTTACACTTAAAAAGTTCAAAAAATTGTGATCTCGTTCTTTGTCAGTGTAATAAATAAATAAGATGACAAAAAACATGTTAAAAGAAAATAGATTGTTGGTAGGCTGTATTATTCACTTGTGTCATTTTCTGAAATGAACTCCTCCGAATCAACTTCTTTCTTAGAACCTATCTCCTAATTAACCTCATCATCATTCTCATCATGGTCTCGATCCCGATCTAATATCTCTTCCTGAACATCCAACATCCCATTTATGCCTTCCATGTGTATTAAGGGCCCAAGATCAACCACCAAAGCTATACTTGTTGCAACATTGTCATCAACTTCTTCTTGATAAGCTCTATCAACAATAGGCACATCGAACACATGTCGATCTTCTGTTTTGCAGACTGCCACCCATTCAGATTTTTGTCTTTTAGTTGAAGGATATGTAGCATAGTATACTTGATATGCTTGTTGGGCCAATACGAAAAGGTCATATTTAGGATATCGCCTCTTATACTCAATATCAACTAACCTCTATTAAGGGTGCACCCTCAATCCCCAATTTGGTGTAAGGTCAAACTAATCACACTTGAAAAGCACAACTTCCTAGATTGGATGACCAGGAAATTGAAGTTCGAGAACATCCTTTAAGATGCCATAATAATCAATACTGCTATGATCGTTCTCGGCATCTTTAACACAAACTCCGTAATTGACACTTTTTCTATGTTCTGCATGGTCACTTGTGTGAAATCGACGACCATTAATAACGTATCCTTGAAATGATTTCACCTCTCTCGATAGTCCCCACGAAAGGTTTTGCAAACATTTGTTTAGCACTCCATTAGTTGGGTCACACACCTACCAAAAAATTAGGATTTCGTTAGTTCGTGTCCAAGATATAGATGTAGAAGTCAATTATATAATCATACACTCAAATGACATTCAAAACTTGTAAGAACTTACATAATTTTAAAACCATCCAACAAACCCGTTCTCGATCCTTCTCTCCACTTCCAACTCTGTAACACCTATGTGATGGGATCGTAATAAAGTAGAAAAAAAAATCCTAATATATGGATGCACCTCATCATAGTTCAGGAAAATGTAATTTGTGGTAGTATGGAATTCCTTGAATGTCAAGAATCGAGTTTGTATCCTCCCCAAGGCCCTTCCTGTAACATTACAGATTGAAAGCAAATATTGTTCATACACGTGCATAGTTATTTCCTCTTTATTACGTGCCACTTGTGTATGTCTTATTTGAACATGTGGCTCAAAGTAGTAGCAAAGAATGTTGATGCTTCTTCAACTAGATATGCATTACAAATTGATCCTTCTACCCTATCCTTATTTTTCACTTTGACCTTTAAACGATGCAAGAACCTATTATTTGAAACAAGATAAATTTGATCACAATTTTGAAGACCATATTACTATCATATACTATAACATCAATAACTTGTTTGGTGAATGTCTACGTAGCTTTCAAAAGAATACATCCATCTATATTGAGTTGGACCACAAACTCTAGCTTCATAAGGCAAGTGAACCACTAGATGCTCCATCACATCAAAGAAACCAGGAGAAATATTTTTTCAAGTTTACATATGAGCATAGGAATTTCATTCTCTAATTTTTTTCAAATGTGGCAATTTAGGTGACCACAAATTCCTATAAAAAAGACTCAATTCTGTCAACACATTCTAAACATTGACTGAAAGAAATTCTCTTAAAGCAATTGGAAGTAACTGTTTTATAAACACATGGCAATCATAGTTTTTCATGCCGAACATCTTTAACTCTTTCAAATCAACACATTTTGATAAGTTTGATGCATATCCATCCAGAAGTTGCAAATCCTTCATCCATTCAAGTACTGCTTGCTTAGCCTCTGCAGCCAATGAATAATATGCTTTTGGCATGGACACCCTTCCTTCACTTGTGATAGAGGCTAAAGTCACCATTCTTTTTCTAGTTATTTGAGAGTGTTTTAAGATATGTTTGTTGTAATAAGTATGCATATTCCTTCCTATTTGACATTTTGCTTGTAAAAGATGTTTTCGGCAAATAGGTGCAGATTTAAGTTAAAATCGAGCAGAAAGTATACAGAACTAAAATGTATCAAGCACCAGGCCCAATAAGTGGAATAGGCGCCGGGTCCATTCTGTCTGCTACGGAGAAGCTGCCAAAAACAAAGCAAAAATAGGAGAAGATCAGAGTGCATATGGCGCCAGGTGGGTCGAAAGTACCCGGCGCCAGGTATGCTCTGGAGGTGAAAGTTCTGTACACAAAATTAGGACTTATCTAATTATTTTGGTATTCTCCTACTCCTACTCGGCCAAGACTTCCTCAGCTACGAAATTGGCATCAAAAGGCCCATAAAAGCACAAGAGAACACAACGGTTTGAGATATACAACATCGAAAGGTGAATTAAAGGGGAAGAAATTATTACTCTCATTGAAGGAGGAGTTCACCCATATTAAGGAGGATTGTTCAAGGGAGTTTTTAAAGAAGAAGAAAAAGAATTGTCTATGAGTGCTTTCTTTTCTTTTTGTCTTCTTTTCCTTTAGCAATGATGTATTCAATGCTTTTATTGTAATTTAACATTATTTTAGAATTCATGATTTTGCGTTAATTTAATTATTTGATCAATTGTTTGTCATCTTCGGTATTTGATTACTTGATTTCATTAGTTTTTTATGCGAGTTCTTCTAATTGACTTGGACATAACGATGTTAGGAGTTTTGTTGCATTGATTTCGTATTTATTAAATCTTGATGGATTTGAATGATGAAGTTAGGATTTTAGAACTAAGTGATCAAATGTTAAATTAATTTCACCTTGACATAGGTTTATTAGCTAATTTCATATTTTTAAGGAATTTAGATTCATGCATGCTTTGGTTAGGATAGCTTGATTGACAAATCTACTAATTGAATCAAGATATGAATGATGAGCTTAATGCATGTTTTGTTTATGTTAGCTTGATTGACAAATCTGTTAATATGAATCAAATATAGGATTCTATGGATTGACAAATGAAGTGGAATTTACCTAAGTAAATTCATGACTTGACAAACAATTGAATTTTTTTGTGTGTTCCTTTATGATGCTAGGATGATAATTAATTGAGAGAATTGCTAACTAGTTCATTGTCATGTTTTCTAAGATAATTGTTTGAATTGTATACACTTATATTCTTGAGTTGTATATATATTTTTATTTTTTTATTATTTTCTCACTTTATTTTGATCGGTTAAATAATAAATGAAAAGTGATTTGTGTATACTTGTTCATTTGATGTTTGATACTTGTTAATTTCCTATACTATGCTTGCGATGAGTATATATGCTCACATGTGTATTTTGGAATTAATGTTTTAATTAAAACTTGACTAATGGATGGATTTAAAATTGATGATTCTATCTACCTAAAAATTACGCATCAAGTTTTTGGCGCCGTTGTCGGGAAACAATATCATGAAAGTTTGGATTTTGTTGATTTAACTATGTTTATATGTTTATATGTCTATATGTAAATATGTTCTTTGTATAAATCGATGTTCTATCTTGTTGTTTGTAACATTGTGTGACTTAATTGATTAGCTTACTTCATATTGTACTGTAAATACCACTAGCTTTTGTATTTAGATAGTTTGTCAATGTGTGTGTTTTTCTTTTCTTTATTTTTCTATTATTTATTTTTTCCTTTTGCTTTATTCTTTTCTTTATTATTTTATTATTTTTGTTTGTTTTTATTTTCGATTTGATTTTTATTTTTCTTTGAGCACAAGATTGACATCATCATGAATAACTACTTTTGGACACAAGATCAAAGGAGTTATAATGACGAGAATTTGGAAAATTTGTAAGCTCAGATTGACGCTTTTTGTGAAACGTCACTTGAAGCCTCATTGTATTCTTTTGTCACCAAAACAAATTCCTCTATTAAGTGGCATGAAAAAGCATTCTAACGTATGAGCCATCAAAGAACACAACTAGCCAAGTTGGTTGAGGATGCCATAAAGGCCCATACGCTTGAACAAGAGAATCCCTAAGGAAAAGAGAAAGGATATGAGGAATAATTATCCAATGTGGAAAGGGAGGTATTCAAGTCTCTTCTATATACTAATAATTCTAATCTCTCTTTACCACATGATTTTTTAGATTCTTCTCAATTCTTGGAGAACAAGGGTCCAAATGATAATGTGTTGAATTTATCATACCTTAAGGAGTTGGATCTTTCAATGTTGCATCGTAAGAAGTCCTTGGAGGGTAGTAGTAATTTCTAACCTTCATCCCATTCAAAGGAAGGTAACTTAGTTTTTGTAGATGTGTCGAAAAGTACTAATTTCTTGATCCAATCTTTAAGAACTTAATTGTTAAGTTTTAAGGGGAATTTCAATTGTGACAAATCTTTTGAAGGGTTAAAAGGTGATTTCAAGTTTGATGCATTCTTTAGAAACCAAGTGCACTTATATGTTGACAAAAATATTTGTATGTCTAAAGAAATGTTAGAGAAAGAGGTTTATGTGTTTTCAAAAACCTTCTATTTTTCAAAAACCTCTCTTCTTTCTACATTCATCATGCCTATCTTCTATTTTGAGTTTTATTTTTTATTTTTTTTAAAGGTTTGATGAGGAAGCATGATAAGTAAAAAGAGTTTTTGTTTGGTTTTGTTTTTTGTTTTTTTTTTTTTTTTTTTGTTAAGTAGTTCGTTTTTCCTCTCCCAAATTAGAAAAATATTTTCCATCTTAAGTGTGGGGGGAGTGAGTAGTGTCTTTATTTGTTTTCTTAGGATTTTTTAAATCTTTTTCTTTAGTTTGTTTTCTTTTATTTAGGTATGTTTTTATTTTGTTATTATTTTTCTTGTGCTTTTATTTCTATTTTGTTTTATAGGAATAAAGTCTTCTTGGACAAGCCCTTCTCTCTATCTCAAGTTTGGATATATATTGGAGCATTATTGCACTTGAAAAGTATTGCTTAAACTTTCTACCCCACTATTATTTTTTGTCCCTTTGGAGATGCTATCTTGTGTTTATTTTTTACCGGTGAGGACATTGTCCAATTTAAGTGTGGGGGAGTAGTTTGGTGATATACTTTGTCCAAGTTTTTATCAATTATCTTGGGGTTTTCTTGGTATTGAGCTACTTTGAAAAAATTTGAAATTGAGAAACAATTTTGTTTTGAGCACAAAGTTTGGAAAATTGAAGCTACTCCGTCATGACAGTATCTTCTTTACTTTCTTCTCCTTCTTTATTCATTTTGGTCTTCTTGGTTGTACTTTTATTGTTCTATCCTTGGCCATTGAGGACAATGTCTAATTTAAGTATGAGGGGAGAATGAGGTTGAAGAAATATTTCCATATCATTTTTGTGAAAAATGTTTAAAAATTTTCAGTGGTTTCATTATTAAGCAAGGTTGTAATTCTTTTTCTTACTTAGATATGAGTTTTGTCATTCATGTGGTGGATTTTGATGAAATTGGTTTTATTGGATAAGATATTTGTCAAGACTTGAAGAATTTTGATTAATCTTATTTTATGCATTAGTGTTTAAATGTTATTTGACTTATCTAGTTAGAATATAGAAGAAATGATGAATATGGGAAGAGTTTATTTGCTAACTTTTGTATTATGAGTTTAAATTTTGCTAGCTTTGATTTATGATGAAAAAAAAGTGAGTTAAAAAAAGATCTTTGAGAGTTAAGATTGAAGAGAATGCTGAAAAATTTTGATTTGAGTTGAAAAAAATAATGAGTAGAAAAAACACTATAGTTGGTGTGAATTGAGACAAAATGCTCTTATTGATGATCATTGAAGACCTTTAGCTGAAAAGAGGGTCAATAAGGGGAGAAGTAGCAAGTGAATCCGGTGCACTCTCTTGAGGCTATCCCGAAGGCAAAAAGGTAAGAAAGAGCAAAAAGAAAGAAAGAAAGAATTGTTGAGAAAAAATGATGAGTGATGACTGTAAAAGGGGCCAATACGGTGTGTAAAGAGAAATCTATGCTCTTGAAGCTATAAATTCCCTAAAAAATTTTGAGAGAAAAAAAATTAGAGTGCTTTCCTCACATCATAACTTGAGTGTGCAATTTTGAGTTGGTATATGGTTTGACTTATGTGATTCATATTATCTATATTTTTACTTGAAGAGTGAAATAATTTTCTTAGACTAGGGTATGCACTTAATTAATTTGACTTCATGAGTTTTGTGATGTCTTGTCCAATGTTTCAAAGTTTGAAATTGTTTTAAAATGGTATGAATGAGAAGGGTTATATCTAAAGTTTGAAGGGAAGTCATGATCTTTGCTACGGTGAAGAAATTTTTGAATGAGAAAGAATTTGTGTTTTCTAAATAATTTTTCTTGGACTAAAGTGTTTTGCTTGAGGACAAGCGATTGTTCAAGCGTGGGGGTATGTGATAAGGGTTAAAATCTTCATTCTTTTTCTAATTATTTGAGAGTGTTTTAAGATACATTTGTTGTAATAACTAGGCATATTCCTTCCCATTTGATATTTTGCTTGTAAAAGGTGTTTTTGACAAATATGTGTAAATTTAAGTAAAAATCGAACAGAAAGTGCACAGAGTCAGAATGAACCTAGCGTCAGGCCCAACTAATGGACTAGGTGCCAAGTCTATTCTACTCCAGCAGCAGAAACTGAGCAAGCTTCAGGGGATTTCTAGAACAGACCTGGCGTCAGGTCTGGCAAGTGCACCTGATGCTGGGTCCATTCTATCTACCAAGGAGAAGCGGCAAAAAATAGAGCAAAAGCAGGGAAAGAATAGAGTGCACTTGGCACCAGGTAAGTCGAAGGTACCTGGCACCAGGTATGCTTTGGAGGCGAAAATTCTGTATGTGGAATTAAGACTTATCTAATAATTTTGGTATTTTCCTACTACTTGGTTAAGACTTCCTCAGTCACAAAATTGGCATCCAAGAGGCCTATAAAAGCACAAAAGAATACAAAGGTTTGAGATATACAACATAGAAAGGTGAATCAAAGGGGCAAAAATTTTAATTCTCTCATTGAAAGAGGAGTTCACCCACATCAAGGAGGATTGTTCAAGAGAGTCTTCAAGGAAGAAGAAAAAGGCTTGTCTATGAGTGCTTTCTTTTCTCTTTATCTTCTTTTTCTTTAATAATGATGTATTCAATACTTTTATTATAATTTAACATTATTTTGAGATTTACAATTTTGCATTAATTTAGTTATTTGATCAATTCTTTATCATCTTTGGTGTTTGATTACTTGATTTCATTGGTTATTGATACGAGTTCTTCTAATTGACTTCGACACAACGATGTTAGGAGTTTCGTTATATTAATTTCGTATTTGTTAAATTTTGGTGGATTTGAATGACGAAGTTAGGATTTCAGAACTAAGTGATCAAAATTTAAGTTAATGTCACCTTGACATAGGGTTATGAGCTAATTTCATATTTTTAAGAAATTGAGATTCATGCATGTTTTGGTTAGGATAGTTTAATTGACAAATTTGCTAATTGAATCAAGATATGAATAATGAGCTTAATACATGGTTTTATTATATTAGCTTGATTGACAAATCTGTTAATATGAATCAAAATATAGGATTCCATGGATTGACAAACGAAGTGAAATTTAACTAAGTAAATTCATTACTTGACAAATGATTAAATTTTACTGTGCATTCCTTCATGATGCCAAAATGATAATTAATTAAGAAAATTACTAATTGGTTCATTATCATGTTTTCTAGGATAATTGTCTAAATTGCATAAACTTACACCATTGAGTTGTATATATTTTTTTCTTTTTCTTTTTATTATTTTTTCACTTTATTTTGGTCGGTAAAACAATGAATGAAAAGTGATTAGTGTGTACTTGTTCATTTGAGGATTGATACTCGTTAATTCCCTATACGATGCTTGCGATAAGTACTTACTCACACGTGTATTTTAGAATTAATATTTTAATTAAAATTTGATTAAGGGATGTATTTAAAATTGATGATTTTATATATCAAAATTTACGCATCAGCCTACTCTACAAACTCTTAGTTTAGGCCTATGGAAATAAGTCTCAACATTATGTCGTGCCTTTAAATTATCTTTTATTTTTTCCTTCGTATTCATTATAGTATTAAAAACATTGTCGAGCACTTTTTTTTATTTTTTTTTATTATGTATGATGTCTATATTTTAGGGTACCAATACAGTGCACCAGTAAGGTAAGTCCAAGAAAATGCTCATTTTCACACAATTATGATTTACACCTCTACAGTCGCACCTCCCCAATTCACATTCTAAATCTATTGCTCTTGAAAAACGTCACACTCTTTCCCACACTTGGTCCCCTGTTAGACGGGCGACCAGTGGTGAGGTTTATTAGCCTCTGTCCTTTCGAAATGACAGTGTGTCCCTCCTAAATGAATGATCCAATGATAAGAAACGGCGATGACAATCGAATCAAGAAGTTTTACTTCTGAACTGCAGATGAAAAGACTTGGTACACTCCATGCAATATGGACATGCAAATCTATCTGCAGTGCTCCACCTGCTTAGCATTCCATAAACTGAAAGATCATTTATTGTTCACAGAAGCACAACCCGTAGCTGAAAATTTTATTTCTTGGATATATTATATGTTGGGATACCAACAAACCATAACTTACTCAATTCATCTATCAATAGTTGCAAATAAACATCAACTTTGCATTTAGGATTCTTTGGGCCCAGAATAATGACAATTAAGAACATCACTGGATCATTCATACACATCTACGGGAAAAGATTATATAGAGTAAGTATAATTGATGAACATGAATACAATTTTCCAGATATCCCGAATAGAGCAAACCCATCTGTGCACATTCCAAGCCTTACATTCCACACCTCCTTTGAAATTCAGAATAATACTCATCAAACTGTTTCCAAGCCTCGCCATCACGAGCATGACTCATGTACCCATCCTCTCCAATACTTTCCGCATGTCATCTCATGTGTGATGCAGTTGTTTTAGACACATACATCCGCTGCAATTGAGGTGCTATTGGAGAATAATACCTCTTCTTAACAGGTATCTCCTTCTACCTACTCGATGATGACTGCAAAACTTACAATCTCTACAGGAAATATCATCTTTCTAATAAAGCATACATCTATTCGTGCATACATCTATTTTTTAAATAGGTAAACCAAGACTAGATACTAATTTCTTAAACTCATAGAAATCATCAGAAATTTTATTGGAACTTGGTCCAACGTCCTTCATGAGCTGCACTATTTGGTTGAAATATGTCTCGGACATATTATTTTCAGACTTGATATTTAATAGCTGAGAGACAAGTGAAAGTTATGAGTGGCTCAAACACTCTTCAGATATTAGCATGTCAATAGCTTGCAACATGTTATAGAACTTCTGTGCTTCTGCATTTGGAGGTTCATCAACAAAATCTTTAGATGGCCAAATCTCCACAAACTCAGGCCCTGGGGCATCTAAAATCATTTCTCGAAACGGGTTGCTGGAACAAGTTTCACTACCAGCATTTATCGAAACCATAAAGGGCTCTCTCGATACTATATGATACGGTTCACCATGACAAGTCTATCATTAGTAGTTAACAATAAATCCATATTTGTATAAATGAATTTCGACTTCGTGTGGGGCCAAATACTTCTTGTTCATATACTTTGAGCATGGACATTTTATCTTGGACGAGATAGCATTCGAAGTTACAAATGTAAAAAATTCTTTAATCCTCCATTCAAATTCAATAGTAATACCCATAATGCTGGGAGCATGTCTTCTATACATCTAATTTTGATTGTCCATCTAAAATCAATACTAGAAATAACGCAAATCAATCATGTAAGTCTCAATTTCAAAAAAGAATAGAAGTAGTGAAGATAGATGTAAAAGACTTGGTTATAGGGCTCATTTTTAAAAGAGCTAACAAGAAATGGAGTAATATCCTTGAAATGGTGATCATTAAAAAAAAAAAATTAAATCATATAAAAAAGATATGCTTTTAGATCTTCAAAATCCTTCTTCATCTCTTTCATGTCCCATTCATATAAATCTATTATCCCTGTTATATAGTAATTAGACTACACTTATCTAGGCATTTATCATTAGGTGGGAACTACTTTTCGTCATTGATTTTAAATCTCAAAGATAACATGGACAATTGTCCTTTTTTTTCCCCAAACTTTTCCTACTAGTTTTGCAAAGAACTATTTCACTATAAATGATGAATGTCAGTTCATACTTCAAATCTCTAGAAAGACAAGAAAATTGCCAGCAATTATGCAACTTTCTAGCATAAGAACAGTTGTACCAATGACAAAGAGTCAGAATTGTAACTGGCTATTTTCTTGTTTGTTCAAAGACTCGAAGCATAAACTCACATTCTTCCTTTGTAGTGAGGCAATCATTGGCAAATCTAGTAGGAAAAATCGGGGAAAAAAAATAATTGTCCATTTTATCTTTGAGAGATCAATTCAATGATGAAAAGTAATTGCCACTGATGAAAACTGCCAAAACAAGTGGATAGTATAATTACCAGACGAAGAATGGTAGATACACATATAAAAGGTATATGAAAGAGACGAAGAAGGATTTTAAAGATCTAATAACTTTTGCTTTTTGATATAATTTGATTTTTTTTTTTTTAACAATCGCCATTCTGCTTTTAGAAATTAAACTTAAAATATTTTTAGTTGACGAGCAATTTTAAAGATAAACCGAAAGTCAGGAAATGACTAATGTTGTAATGTCAATGAGAATGCATATGAAGGAAGGATATAGAATGTTTGATGATCTCTCTAGTTAAAAGACCATTGAAGCAATGGAATCTGAGAGAAGAAAGGGGGAATTGGTTGAATTACAAGATATGTTCATGTTGTTTAGGTTTGTACATTGCTACTTACTTTACTTAAGTTTAAGGTTTAGTATTTATAATATTTTTTTACTTTAAACTACTATGTTGTCAACAACCATCTATTTTTGGGGATGAGTTTCTCGTAGTTTGTGGTAGACATTGTCGGTGAACTTCAATGGAAATCAACTTATCTGGTGAATCAAGATGACCAATGAAAATTTCAGTAGAGTTTCCTCTATAAACTGGACGTTTTCCAGGCATTAAAGCCACCACAAAATCAACCAACATTAAAAAAAAAAAAAAAACAATGTACTAACAATCAAAATTTATCACTTCCCATGTAGCTTACACCAAATGAACTCAGATTACCAAATAGAGCATTCTTAAGATAAACTAGCAATAGGCGCATCAAAATAAAGCATAATAATGGCATAAAATACAATATCACACCCAAAAATACTAATCAAAATTCATGCTATTTTCATCCTAATATCCATCACTTAAAGTACACTCAAATTATTGAGAGTCACAACGGATTCTTGGAACAAAAGAGGTTAAAACAATTTACATCTGCCACTTAAATAAACCAGAATTTTAGCAATGTTAGCTTTTAGTATTTCTCTCATAACTTTCTGCTCACAGCTCCAAACAATGTCAAATTGGTCCCAAAAAGTTTCTAGGACAATTAGCTACAGAGTTCAGTTCATGAAATTCCAGAATTCATGGTCACATTGTACAGCTTTACACACAAATAGACACCATTGTATCATGCCCATGGCAAAATACCCTTACTGTATTTACAATTTACACTAGCCATATTTTCCATTTCTTCTATATAACTCATACTATCTAAACCTTCCTAATCCTTATTTAGAAGATATATAAGTGTGATTCAATCATCCTTTCAATCCAGCTTTCAGAAAAATGCTAAAACCAGTAATAAAATGAAATATGGCAAAATAGCATTTTTTTTTTTTTCCCATGAATAGCTTTAGTTCCTTTCATTCTCAGGCATTCCTTTGCATTCAAGATGACCAATGAAAATTTCAGCAGAATTTTCCCTATAAACTGGACGTTTTTCAGGCACTAAAGCCACCACAAAATCAACTAATATTAAAAAAAACACAAAAAAAAAATCAATCAGATGTCGCACTAATTATTCAATAAATTTAACCTAACGTTAATCACCTATTATTCACGGAGAATGATCACACATCACTCACATGGAATGATCACCCATCACTTATAGGGATCCATTCATATAAGTTGAACATATAATATTTTTAGTTGAAACATATAAACTCACATAGCTTTTGATTTGACAAGCAAAGCTAATGAAAAAGCACGTCCGTAAAAAACAGATCTTGTAACATCGAGCACTACATTGTAAACAATAATAATGGTTACAACTTAATAATTCATGGCCATAGAGTATACAAATAAATCTCAAAATGTATATTGTGGAATTTTTAGAACAAATTTCATCAATTGAATAATTTATGGCTAAAGCAACAATATAAAGCAATTCAATCTAAAAGCATATAAAGAAATATACTTCTTTTCTACATTTCAATCTAACAATATAAAGCAATTCCTCTTGCTTTATCTCTTAATCTATCTTATCTTGAAAAAAAGAAAAAAGAAAAGCAGAGAGAGAGAGAGAGAGAGAGAGAGAGAGAGAGAGAAACCAACTATGAAGAAAGAGAGAGAAAAAGAAAAGGAATAAGTCAAAGAATTCGAAGACTAGGGTAGTTGTTGACTACACAACAGCAAGGTGGGTGAGCTAAAGCTAAGAGGAAAGGTAATAAAAATAATCTGGCATTAATCACCTAAAAAATAGAGCTAATCTCATTAATACTTTTAGTTTCTAATAAAATACTACCAAATATTGGCAGAGCAATTGGTAAAGAAAAAAAAAAGTCATTTTTTTTTGGATGTCCAATTTGCAAGATTAATGAACCTTTAATTTGTGTTATAGAACTAATCATCAATGATAAATTTCATTAAACTTCTCTCCTTATGTATCACATGATATGCTTATTAAAATATGCCTTCAAATCCAAGTTGGCAAAGAGAATTGCATATCCCTTGATGTGCTTGTGCCAATATTTATCTAAAATAAAGTTCAAGAAAGTAGTGTGACCAATGACCCACTCTAAGCATTCAATTGAATTACATTCAAAAGCCAAGTGAGAGTCTCTATACCACTCAAAATAAAATATAGTCAATTATGATATATGCTGAAAGTTAAAAGGTCCAAAATTTATCACTACCCATGTAGCTTACACCAAATGAACTCAATGTACCAAATAGAGCCTTCTTAAGATAAACTTGCAATAGGCGCATCAAAATAAAGCATAATAATGGCAAAAAATACAATATTACACAAAATACTAATCAAAATTCATGCTATTTTCAACCTAATATTCATGAACTCAAACTACACTCAGATTCTTAAAAGTCACAACTGATTCTTGGAACAAAATAGGTTAAAACAATTTACATCGTCCACTTAAGTAAACTAGAATTTCAGCAATGACAGTTTTTAGTACTTCTGTCATAACTTTATGCTCACAGCTCCAAACCATGTCGAATTTGTCCCAAAAAGTTTCTAGGACAATTAGCTACAGAGTTCAGTTCATGAAGTTTCAGAATTCATGGTCACATTGTACAGCTTTACACACAAATAGACACTATTGTATCATGCCCATAGTAGAATACCCTTACAATTTACACTAGCCATATTTTCCATTTCTTCTATATAACTCATACCATCTAAACCTTCCTAATCCTTTTTTAGGATTTATATAAGTGTGATTCAACCATCCTTTCAATCCAACTTTCAGAAAAATGCTAAAACAAGTGATAAAATGAAACATGGCAAAAAAACATTTTTTTTCATGAATAACTTTAGTTCCTTTCATTCTCATGCATTCCTTTGCATTCAAAATTCCAAAAAATCAACTCTTCTCTCTTCCTAAAATTTCAAGGTTCATTTAGGTTTAGTTACTTCAGAGCAGTACCCTGTAGACATACCAAATAAATAGCTGCAACCTACGAAACAAAATCTGCCCAGCATGCATTCATTAACATATAACCAGCTGCTTAAGTTCTCATTTTCACACCTCCTAATCACACACATGTTTCAGCCCTCTTTCCTGCATTTTCTTCACAGAAAGACACACCAAAAAAGAGCTAAAAACATCCAAAATAAACTCTGAACAATTAGTTCAAACAATAACAACAAACAGCCAGCAACCAGAAAATTTTCTCATGAATTTCAACTTTGTTTTTGCAAGTTTCTCCAACAATATTCATATCAAAAGAAAACTCTTGATGCTTTGAACTCTTTTTGTTCTAAGAGGAAAGTGTCTTACCTAATTAAAAGCACTCTCAGATGTAACTAGCTTGTTGAAATTGCTAATATATCTCTTGTCATCATAGACAATATAGAAAATTTAAGTGCATTATATTTCCAGAACTTTAAGACATCATATTCATTGTATGCAATGCAAGTGTATAAATTCTGCATTCACATTAAGTAGCTTGTATGACATATGCTGAAAGTTAAAAGGTCAAAAAATTATAACTACCCGTGTACTTTCCTCAAACCAGCGGTATATTTCCAAGGTATAACTTTGCCTTTCAATAATTATTATATCAGGGGCATAGAGTAGAGTAGTACCTCCCCTCAATCTCCAACACAAGCCCAAAAAACAACTGCAAAGGATATAAGCCAATTGTCCAATCAACAACAAAAGCCAATTCAATCTACCTTTCAACTATCTATAGCGTATTAAAGACAATAAAGGAATCAGAGGAATCACAAAAATGCTTCAAGCAATCACAACTCTAGCAAATCAAGCAAGCAACACAAGAGATAAATACAGTATCTAACAATATCATAATCTTAAGGACAAAAGAATAGTAGAAAATGATGCAACAGATAGTCGTATTAATACTTTAAGTAGAATTTCAACTAAAATTGGGTTTCCATAAACAACAAAAGAAAACACCGCAGATCGATCTAGCAATTAAAAAATGTCCCAATTTTAAATTTGCAAACAAAATGAAGAATGTCATAAAGATCTGATTCGGGTTCTGTCCATTGTCAGTGAGATATAATTCCAAATAAAGTAATTCAAGCAGATCAAATTCTACCCACTTGGTTCTCAAGCTTGATAAGAGAAATAAATCAGAAAACTCTTTTTTTGGAATTATAACACCACCTAACTGGAGAAATTAGAAAAATCAAACAATGGCAAGAAAGAAATTAGGAAATTTCAAGTCCCCGAGTTGCAGCCACCATCGATGGAGATTTAGGAATATCGAGGTGTAGTGCCGGAGAGGGGCAGTTGAATGATTTCTGGTGCGGTGCCAGAAAGGGGCTACACGGGGGGTCAAATTAAGTTGCGCATTACCGTTCGATTGCAGGGATTTTGCCACCGAGGGAGGGGGAAAAGAGAGAATGGAAGGAGAAAAGAGAAAACGAAGGGAAGAAGGAAGATGATGGATATTTTGGGCCGTCGAGGGATTTTGTAGTGGGGAGAGGGAAACCAGAAATTAGTGGTTGTGGGAAGAAGGAAGATGACTGAAGAATGACTAAGTGTGAAATTTAGTCTGTATTTTTGCTACGGCGGAGTGCCGTCCCTAATCTCTCGCTTATAGCGAGGGTTTAACAATGACAAAAAATTCAAAACGAAAAATTAAATACGTCGTAGCTAAACCCTTGCTGATTCAAATTTAGCTACGAAAGCTTTTTGTATCTAAACCGTCCCTAATAATCTCGTAGGGAATCCCTCGCCAATTGTATATGTTATAATTTACTAGGAAAATAATAAATCAACCTATTTTATTATAATTTAATTAATCAATTAAATAAAGTTAAAACTAATATAATATAAAACATATTTACACTATACGTATAACTACTTTGTATACATGTTATACACTAATATATATAAGTTTATATTACTGTGTATATAAATATGCACACATGATTCTTAGATATGTATTATGTACTAATATATATATGTATGTATATATATATTAGTTTATATTACGATATATTAAAATATATTCGGGTATAATAATATATATTAATATATATATATATATATATATATATATATATTTGTGTATATGAGTGCTAGTGTAAGGTGTTCGGTGGTTAAATATTTAGATTAGCGATGGCTTTGCGACAGATTAGGGTATAGTATCTAAATAACGAGGGCATAGAAATGGTTTTGTGACGGTCAAAGCTATCTAGCAACCAAACCCTAACATTTGTAGCTAGACCCTCACTAATTAGCAAGGGTTTTGCTATGGCAGTTTATCATTATATTTCAAAATATTTTTTTTAGAGAAAATTTAACGCCGTAGTTAAACCCTCGCTAATTAGCAAGGGCTTAGTTACACCCTTTTTATCTTAAAATTTCAATTATTTTTTTAGAAAAAAATTATACCTGTAACTAAACCTTGCTAATTACAGAGGGATTCTGGACCATCGCAAGACTGTCGCTATTTGCGAGGGTTCAGCTATAGTTACTCAACTCTTAGGTAAATTTCCCCCCTTCTTACTTACCCTCACAATACTCTCGCTATTTAGTGATGGCAGTTTAATCATTGCAAATTTCATGTTTTCTTGTAGTGGATATACATACCATATAAATACCAAATAAATAACACACACACACACACACATGCACACACAAAGATAAGCGATCTAACTATTATATTTGCTAAAACTATTAAAAAAAGTGTTATGACGAAAATTTGAAGTCAATCGAATATATTTTGCCACATAATCTAGTATAATCTTTTTAAATATGTCCAAAACCTAATACATTTATACAAATAGACATATCAAATTAATTATTCAACCATCAAATTTGTTTAAATTGTTGAGAAAAGTGTTATGGCCAAATTTAAAGTTGATCAGACATATTTTGGCACATAATCTAGCATAATATCTATTAAAAAAGCACCAAACATAATGTATTTATAAAGATATACATATCAAATTAATGATCCAACCATTAGATTTGTTAAAATTGTTAAAAAAGTGTTATGACAAAATTTAAAGATAATTAAATATATTTTACTATATAATCTAGTATAATCTATATAAAAATACATAAAACCTAACTCATTTACAAAGTTAGGCATATCAAATTAATAGTCCAACCATTAGATTTGTTTAAATTACTAAAAAAATATTATAACCAAATTTAATGGTAATTGGATATATTTTGACACATTGTCTAGTATGATCTCTATAAAACTGTCCAAAACCTAACACATTTATCAAGATAAAACATATCAAATTAACGATTCAACATTTAGATTTGTTTAAATTGCCAAAAACAAAGTGTTAAGACCAAATTTGAAGGTAATTTGATATATTTTAGCGTATAATCTTGCATAATCTCTATAAAAATGTCCAAAACCTAACGCATTTACAGAGATAGGAGTATCAAATTAATGATCCAACTATCATATTTGTAAAAATTGCCAAAAAAATGTGTTATGAAAAATTTCAAGGTAATTGGATATATTTTACCATATAATCTAGCATAATCTCTATCAAAATATCAAAAACATAGCTCATTTACAAAGATCAAAATATCAAATTAACGATCCAACCATTAGATTTGTTTAAATGAGTAATAAAAAGTGTTATAACCAAATTTGAAGATAATCGGTTATATTTTAGCACGTAATAGAGCATAATCTCTAAAAAAAAAAATGCTAAAAACCGAATGCATTTACAAAAATATGCATATCAAATTAATGATCCAATCATTAGATTTGTTTAAATTCTAAGACAAGTTTTATGACCTAATTTGAAGGTAATCAAATATATTTTGGAATATAATCTAGTACAATCTCTATAAAAATATCAAAAACCTAACGCAGTTACCAAGATAGGCGTATCAAATTTGTTAAACTCACTAAGAAAAGTGTTATGATAAAATTTGAATATAACTGGATATATTTTATCACAAAATCTAGCATAATTTATGTGAAAATACCCAAAACCTAACTTATTTACAAATATAGAAATATCAAATTAACGATCCACCTGTTACATTTGTTTAAGTTGCTAAGGAAAATGTTATGACCAAATTTGATGGTACTCAGATATATTTTGGCCACTCAGATATATTTTGACTCATAATCTAACGTAATATTTATATTGTGACAGAATTTGAAGGTAATTGGATATATTTTACTGTATAATCAAGCATAATCTCTGTAAAAATTGCCTAAAACCTAACTCGTTGACAAGATCAGAATATCAAATTAATGATCCAACTACTAGATTTGTTTAAATAGCTAAAAAAATGTGTTATGATCAAACTTGGAGGTAATCAGATATATTTTGGCGCATAATCTAACATAATCTCTGTAAAAATGCTCAAAAGCTAATGCATTTACAAAGATAGACATATCAAATTATCAATCCAATCGTTAGGGTTGTTTAAATTGCTAAGAAAAGTTTTATGACGAAATTTGAATGTAATTGGATATATTTTGATACACAATTTAGTATAATCTCTATAAAAATTCTCAAAACCTAATGCATTTACAAAGATAAGCGTATTAAATTAATGATCCAGCCGTTATATTTGTTAAAATTACTAAGAAAGTGTTACAAAAAAAATTTAAGATAACTGGATATATTTTAGCACATAATCTAGTATAATCTTTGTAAAAATATTCAAGACCTAACTCATTTACAAAGATAGGAATATCAAATTGACGATCAAATCGTTAGATTTGTTAAACTTGCTAAGATAATTGGTATGACCAAATTTGAATGTAATTGAATATATTTTGGCTACATAATTTAGTATAATCTTTGTAAAAATGACCAAAACCTAACGCATTTACAAAGATAAGCCTACAAAATTAATGATCTAACGATTAGATTTGTTTGAATTACTAAAAAAGGTGTTATGACCAAATTTGAAGGTAATCAAATATACTTTTAGCACATAATCTAGCATAATAAATATAAAAATGCCTAAAACCTAACGCATTTACAAATATAGACATGTCAAATTAGAGATCCAACAATTAGATTGATTTAAATTGCTAAGAAAAGTGTTATGACAAAATTTGAAGCTAACCGGATGTATTTTACCCCATAATCTAGCATAATATCTACAAAAATATATAAAACCTAACTTATTTACAAAGATAGGAATATGAAATTAATGATCTAATCATTACATTTGTTTAAATTGCTAAAAAAAATTATGACCAAATTTGAAGATAATCGGATATATTTTGGCACATAATCTGGCATAATCTCTGTAAAAATACCCAGAACCTAACACATTTACAAAGATAGACTTATCAAATTAATGATTCAACTGTTAGATTTGTTTAAATTGTTTAAAAAAAAATGTTATGAGCAAATTTAAAGGTAATCGATATATTTTGGCAGATAATCTAACATAATTTCTATAAAAATACACAAAACCTAACTCATTTACAAAGATAGGTGAATTAAATTAATGATCCAACTGTTAGATTTGTTAAAATTACTAAAAAAAAAAAATATTATGACAAAATTTAAATGAAATCGGATATATTTTGCAATATAATCTATCATAATCTGATATAGCATCATATTGTATATATTTATAAATTTAGGAACTAATTTATAAAATTTTTAGCATCATATTATAAATATTTTAAAATTTAAGAACCAATTTACAAATTTTTGAGGTCATTTTGTATTTATACAAAGTTTAAAAACTAATTTACAAAATTTTTGTGGTTATATTGTAAATATTTAAAAATTTAAGAATATGTATTAGCTAAGAAATACAAATTTTGTCGCTAAAAGTATAGTTAATAGTAATAAAAATTAATATTTTTAGTTAGAAAATGTATTTTCGTCATTAGTGATGCATCATTAGCTAGAAATATTTAGTTAGAAAATGAATTTTCATCCCTAATAATGAATCATTAGCGAGGAATTTGAAAGTTTCCTTGCTAATACACTTATTTCCTAACTAAAACTATCCTTTTTAGTTAGGAAATAAAAATTTTGTCGCCAAAGTTCTTAATCAATAGCGAAAAAAAATTTTATCACTAAAGAAAAATTTTCTTTGCTAAAGAGTACTTTTAGTGACAAAAAGTTTTTCCTAGATAAAGTTTTGTCGCCAATATATCCTTTTCTTGTAATGTATTATGCGCATCATCCCTCCATTCTTCAAGTTCATTCAACTGTATTAGTTTCTTAGTTCTTATAGTGTTAAAATCAAAATTGACAAGTTTAATTGCCCAAAAAGCTCTACGCCCAAGTTCGACAGACAATTGAAAAGACTTTCCATAAATCAATTTGTAAGGGATAGTACCAATAGGAGTCTTGTAGGCTGTCTTATATGCTTAAAGAATATCATCCAATTTTATATTCCAATCTTTCCTGTGTAATTCGCCATCTTTTCAAAATTTTTTTTAGCTTTCTATTAGTTATCTCCACCTGGCCAATAGTTTGGGGATGATATGGGGTAACAAACTTATATAAGATACCCAAACATTTGAGCACTTTCTCTAACTGACTATTACAAAAGTATGTTCCTATATCACTAATGAGAACTAGATCTAGGACTTCCAAAACAGGTAAATAACTTCTTGAGGAAATTTATCACAACCCTAGCATCATTTTTTGGTAAGCTTGTATCTCAAACCATTTGGACACATAATCCACTGTAGGCAAAATATATTTATTGCCAAAAGAATTAGAAAAGGGTCCCATAAAATCAATTCCAAAACAATAAAAAAAATCTCACAAGCTTAAAAAACTGTTAAATGTTAGCCCAAAGGGCTTTCTCTTGTGTTTTGATAAATGACAAACATTGATGTGGACTATCATGTGTGATTTGTATGTGATAGGTCTATTGACATATTTATCCACGGTTCTTCAAGTCTTACAAAAAGGATTGCTAAGCAACTTATAGATAATAAGGTACAAGAAGGATTGATCAAGTTAAGATCCTCGTGAAGAAGTTGCATACTGTGAAGAAGTTGTATACCATGAAGACTGTTGAAGAATTATAGACTAGGAAATTATGGTTAAGGTATCATTTGTATTTCTTATGTCTCTTTATCTTAAGTTCAATTGAATTCATATTGAAGCACTCAAAACTATTTCAAAAAGAGGGTATTCTTCTTATCCATGTTTTGTCCGTAAAACGAACTTTAGAAGAAAAGTTTTTTGGGACTTTGGTAAAGTCATTTTTGAACAAGACCTTTGAATCCAAAATGCCCTTCCAAAGTCTGTTTCCAAAGTGCCAAAACTTAAAGTTGTTCAAAATATACTTTGTGGCACAAAATGTTGTTTTGGATGCACGTTTCGGATGCACAATTTTTATTTTGTGAGTCTAAAATCTTGCAAAGGCTAACAGTAGAAACTAGCCATTGTGGCTTTGATTTCTACACATATAAAAACCATTTAAACACGATTTTCAGCACAGAATTTGCACTAACACTTTCAAACATATCCTAAGACACTCAAAAAAAAAAAAAATCCCTCATTTATATTGTGCTTCAAAGTGAGATTCATTATTCTAAAGGTAAAAAGATAAAGTTGCTCTATCTTGTGTTCATTCGCTCAATCTGTGAGATAATTTTGTATTCTCTCATAAATCTGAATCGTGTCAAGGTTAAGAAAATAAAACCCAATTGGAGTGAGCCCTTATTGTTGAGTATATAGAGGTTGGGAGCAAAATAAAGTGTGGTAACCCTCTATTGTAAGACTGGGATTACCTACCACCATTGATTTGGAAAACATGTTTTAGTGGCTGGGTTGAAATTCTTATGTGCGTGCATAAGGTAGTGGATGTATATTATTGAGGATCCAACCACTATAAATCTCTAGGTCCATTTTCTTGCATTTATTTCGCACTCTATGACTGAAATTTCACTATTTATCTGATTAGAAAACATAGCATTTTTATTTTCATTTACTAATTTGATTAAACATATTTATGTTGAAGATAGAATTGGTTGTTGATCCACTATCTGACCTCTTTGACATAGTCTATTTCATATCACTTGGTCGAACTTTGAAAAATCTTTGACTGTATTCAAATTTGGATAAAAAGGTTCTCTTTCAAAACTCACCCATTTTCGATCTTCCTGATGTGTTTGAATTTGGGTATAAAATCATATAAAAAATAAGCACATTCCTAATCAAGTTAAATTAAAACATTAACCCCAAATTATACATATGAGTAAGTGTACTTATCATTAAGCCTAACATAAGGTTTAAAACGGGTGTCGATCATCTAGGAACAAGTATGCATTAGTCACTTTTCTTTCATTGTTTAACCGATTTAATAAAGTGAAAAAGAATAAAAAGGAAAATAAAATAAAATAAAATAAAGTAAAAAAATATGTACATGTCAAGGATGGATACTTAATCATTATCACAACTAATCATTCTCTTAGCATCATGAATAATTAAGATAGATTCACTTCTTTTTCAATCCATGAAATCACTATCTTCTAGACAAATTAGCATCACATATTCTGTCTCAACTAATTCACCCAAAAGATGCATTAAACACAATCCTTGATTAAATTTCATATTCTGGCAAACTTAAAACATGAAATTAACCAATGAATCTATATTCTGGCAGACATCAATTAACCTTTAATTATCTAGATCTTAGCAATTAACTCCCTTTTCAAGCAAGTTAAGAGACAACACATATGAAATTAATGAATTGAAACCACCATCAACCCCTTTTTCAAACAAGTTAATGGAAAGAAACAACAAATTAATCTCGTAATTAGCATAAGTAATTAAGTACTAAGAATAACAATCAATTAATCGAAATATCAAAGTAACTCTAAAAACCATGAATACTGAAAATAATGTCACATTACAATAAAACAATTAATACATCATTGTTCAAGAAAAGAAAACAGAGTTAAAAGAAAGCACCCATAGACAAACCTCATTCTTCTTCCTTCGTAGACCCTCTTGCACAATTCTCCTTGATCTGATGAATTCCTCCTTGACTTTGAGTGATTTTCTATATTGATCCGTCAGTTCTCCTCTTTCCCTTGTGTTTTCCCTCTATTTATAGGCTTTAGAAGTGCCTAAATCCGTTCCTCTAGGGTTTCTGTCCGACAAGAAGTAGGAAAATACTAAAACTCTGCAAATTGTCAAAAAATATGCACAAAAATCGAGGCACCACCTCAGTGGTAGTGCACAGCCGACACCGCTTGTCCTGCCTAGGGCTGGCGTCGGTTGTGGTTTGTTTCTTTATTCGTTCGTCGATTTTTTTTTTCGTGCCACTTCTTCCAGATTGCAACTAGCGCCGCCTCTGAGCTCCCAACCGACACCGGTTGTATTCTGTTCAGCTTTGTTTTCACCAATTTTTTATTATCTCGAAATACGTGCCAATAGCATGTGGCCGGCGCTGGTTCCCTTGTCTTGGCCGACGTCGCCTATACTCTGTTTAACAACGATTTTGTCTTATTTTACTCCTAAAATCTGAAATAATGCATAAAATATTTTTCCAAGGGTAAAAATCTCAAATATGAAGGAATATGACCGGTTATTGAACAAAATATATTACAAAATAGCCTCAAATAACTAAGAAATATATAACTAATTTGGGCCCTATCACTTCCTATTTTTTATCTTATAATATCTTTGAAAATCTTTATTCGTTTGCCATAAACATTTTTCACCCTTCTCTAAGGTTTATCAATTGGTATTAGCACCCTGGTCTACTCTGTTTTTGGCCTAATAGCCTTGTAGGGAAGATCCAGATGGCAAACATTTCGTCCCTGGCATATATTAAAGGATCTTCAACAAACGGACCACCACTGTTCAATGGAAGCAACTATACTTTCTAGAAAAATAGAATGAAGATCTATGTATACTCAATCAACTTAGAGCTTTGGAATCTGATTGAAAATGGACCATTTGTTCCATTCAAAACTGTCGAAGTTAGAAGTGTGTCCAAACAGAGTGATGAAAATAACAGTGAAGATACTTTGAAAATGACCTTAAATTTTCAAGTAATGAATATATTGTGATGTGCTCTTGATGCAAATGAATATAAACGGGTTAGTAGTTGTGATTCCGCTTATAAAATATGAAAATTACTTGAAGTCACCCATGAAGGGACAAATCAAGTAAAGGAATTAATGTTAGGACTCTTGGTCCGCGGCTATGAGCTGTTTACCATGAAATCGAATGAGAATATAACCGATATGTTCATTAGATTCACAAACATTATGAATGGATTGAAGGCATGTGGAAAAATTTATTTCCTTGGAGAGAAAAATAGAAAAACACTCGATGCCTTGCCAAAAAGCTGGCAACCTAAGACCTTGGCTGTGAAAGAATCTAAAGATTTGAATAATCTACCAACTGAAGAATTGATTGGGTCTCTCTTAACTCATGAAATGAAACTTAAAATGTTTCAAGAACATAATGATGATGATAGATGCAAGAGAGGAACTGCCTTAAAGGGTGCTAATGATGAAGCTAACAATGAACAATCTGAAAGTGATTATGGCACTGATTTAGACACTGAAGAATTGGCCATTGTTGCTAGAAATTTTAGGAAAATGTTTAGAAAAATAAACTTCAAAAGAGGCAAGAAATTTGTCCAAAATAAGGGACAAATTTCATCCTTCAAACCTTAATGTTATGAATGTAAAAGTATGGAACATTTTATTGTTGATTGCCCAATAGCAAAAGAAAGGGAGGTCAAGCAGAATAAAAAGAAAAGAAAGGACATTGAGGCAAAAAAAGTAAAAGAGTCGGTCGGGATTTGGGATCAAGATGGATCCGGAACTGAAGAATATAGTGAATCTAAAGCCAAAGTATCTAACATATGTTTCATGGCCATGAGAGAAAATGTAACTCTTACTCCTTTTAATTTTGTATCTAAATTACATGATTCTACTTGTGAAAATTCTGATCATCTGAGTGAGCTTCTTAGTGACATGTTCCATGAAATCAAAAAACTGTATAGAAGAAACAAGGAAATGAAAATGAAGATTGGTTTGTTGTTAGATTACAATACTAAGCTATTGAGTGAGAATAAAACTCTATTGGATTCCATTAATTGTTCATACATTAAAGGATGTTATCACAAGGTCTTTGCATTGTATATCACTTGAGAACAAATGCTTATGTGATAAAATGATATCTCTTGAAATTATGCTAAGTGATTTTGATGATATGAAAAAAAGAGTTGATGATTTTTCTACTTGTATTAAGAAGTTCACAAATGGCAAAAACAATCTAGATAGATAGCTAGGAATGCAATGTGTAGTTGGGGATAGAATATAGGCATGTAAACTAAGTTGGAAATTACAAATCTTATTTTGTGAAAGTTAGCTTTTCATAAATAACTCATACTTGTTGCACATATTGTGGTAAAAGTGGACACATTGCATCTAAGTGTCATGGTAGGAAGAAAGTAGATTTCGGGGTGAAAATAGTGTGGAGAATTAAAGGAACCATTACTAACTCCTGTAGACGTAAAAAAGAATGGGTACCGAAAGTCACTCTTCCATCTTGTATATTGGTATATTTACTGCAAAAGATAAGCTCAACAAAATAGTTTTTGGATAGTGGATGCTCTAGACACATGACTGGAAATGCATCACTAAAGGAAGACATTCAAGCTACAAATGATGGATTTGTCACATTTGGAGACAAGAAAAAGGGAAAAATTCTCGGCATAGGTAATATTGATAAGAGATCCTCCACTATTATTAAGAAAGTATTATTGATTAATGGATTGAAATACAACTTGCTTAGTATTAGCTAATTATGTGACAATTGTTGTAAAATTAAATTTGAAAAAGACTCATGCACTATTATTGACAAATCTAGTGGTGAAATCATCTTCGTTGCAAATCTTATTGGTAATGTCTATATGTTATAGCTTGATCATCTTATTGCTCATGATATAAAATGCCTCTCCATGAATGATGATGATGGCTACATTTGGCATAGAAGGTTGGGCTATGTATTTATTGATTTGTTAAATAGATTGTCTTCAAAAGAGCTTGTTAGAGGACTGTCCAAAATGAAATTTAATAAAGACCGGTTGTGTGATACTTGCCAATTTGGAAAACAAACCAAAACACCTTTCAAACCTAAGAAAATGATTTCAACATCAAAACTTCTTGAACTTATTAATATGGATTTATTTGGACCTATGAGAATCACAAGCCTTGGTGGTAAGAGTTACGCTTATGTATTAGTAGATGATTTTTCGAGATTCACTTGGATCTTATTTCTTGCATAAAAGGATGAAGCATTCTTTGAATTTTCAAAACTGCTCAACTGTGTTTCAAAATTCTATGGGGGTCAAATTGATTTTGATTAGAAGTGACAATGGGAGAGAATTTTACAACTATGAGCTTACAAACTTTTGTGATGGGTGTCTCTCATAACTTTTCAACTACAGAAACTCTTCAACAAAATAGTGTGATTGAGAAGAAAATAGGACTTTGCAAGAAATGACAAGATCAATGCTTTGTGAAAATTCCCTTCTAAGATATTTCTCAGCAGAAGCTATAAATACAACAAGCTATATTGTAAATAGAGTTATGCTAAGACCTTTTCCTAGGAAAACACCATTTGCACTTACATTTGATAAAGTCCCATCCATTTCATATTTCAAAGTTTTTGGATGCAAATATTTTGTTCTCAATACTCATGACAATCTTGGCAAATTCGATAGAAAATCAGATGAGGCTATATTTCTTGGATACTCTTCAAACAAAAAGGCATATAGAGTATACAATAAAAGAATTCTATATGTGGAAGAATCTGTATATGTTGTATTTGATGAATTTAACATATATTCTTCTATAAAAGATGATGATGATGTAGGTACTTCGAAGAAAAATGTCATTGAACATCACAAGGCTCCATTACTTGACAACCATGCTAAAGAAGAAGAATTAGAAGAACAACAAGTTGAGGATAGTGAGTAAAGAGCTGAAGAACAAATTGATCAAAGCATACCAAAGGAAAAAAAAAATGCAAACTCAGACGTATAAAAGAATAAATTATCGGAGATCTGAGCTGTGGTGTCAAAACCAAATGGTACTTTATTGATAATCTCACTTTACTTTCAAGTATTAAACCTGATTGTATTGATGTGGCTTTGTGTGATGATTTTGGATTATGACTCTGCAAGAAGAATTAAATCAATTCGAGAGAAATTAAGTTCGGAAACTTGTTCCTAGACCACTTGACTATCCTGTGATTGGCACCAAATGGGTATTTAGAAATAAACTTGATGAGTATGGTGTTGTTATTAGAAACAAAGCTAGACTTGTTGCTCAAGAATTCAATCAAGAGGAAGGCATTGCTTATGATGAAATATTTGCACCCGTTGCTAGACTAGAATCTATTAGAATGTTCCTTATTTTTGCATCCTTGAAAGGTTTCATACTCTATTAAATGGATGATAAAAGTACATTTCTAAATGGTTTTATTGAAAAAGAAGTATACCTCCTAGTTTTATTTATGAATATTTTTCAAATCATGTCTTCAAATTTTCCAAAACTCCTTATGGTTTAAAGCAAGTTCCTCATACTTGGTATGAAAGACTTAGTGGCTTTCTCCTTTTAAAAGGTTTTTCAAGTGGTGTTATTGACACTATATTGTTCATCAAAGCTAAAAAATTTGGTGATCTCTTGATTGTTCAAATATATGTTAATGACATTGTTTTTGGAGCTACTAATGAATCTTTATGTAAGAAATTTGCTAAGACTATATAGCAAGAGTTTGAGATGAGCATGATGGGAGAACTTAACTTCTTTCTCGGGCTACAAATTAAGCAAACCAATAAGCCAAGTATGCTAAAGAATTGCTCAAAAGGTTTGGAATGAATCAAGCAAAGAAAATCAGTATATGTATGAGCACTTCACTAAAGCTTGACAAAGATGAAAAGGGTAAGAAGGTAGATGAATCAAAATATTGAGGTATGATTGGAATCCTTCTATATCTCACTGACAACTGTCCTAATATCATGTTCTCAGTTGCCTTTGTGCAAGATTCCAATCTTGTCCCAAAGAGTCACACTTATGTGCTGTAAAATGTATTTTTAGATACTTGATTGTGACACATGATTATGGATTACCGTATCCTCGAACTAACTCTTTAATCTTATAGGATACATGGATACAGATTATGTAGGATGTAAAGTTGAAAGAAAAAGTACAAGTGGACAATATTAATTTCTTAGACATTTATTAGTTTCTTGGTATAGCAAAAAGCAAGCTTGTGTGTCTCTTTCAACAATTAAAGCTGAATATATAGCTATAGGAAGTTGTTGTGGTCAAATCTTATAGATGAAACATACTTTACTCGATTTTGGCCTTGATTTTAAGTGTGTTCCTATTTTGTGTGACAATACTAGTGCTATAAATATAACTAAAAATACTATTCAGCACTCAAGAACTAAGCACATTGAGATTAAACATCATTTCACTTGAGATCATGTGCTTAAGGGTGATGTTTGTGTTGATGAGGATTTTGGTATTTTCTGAATTCTAATCGAACTAGACTTCTCAAGCAACAAATTTTAGTATCAAGAAGGCTTATGAATACAAGAAAAACACAAGAGAAAGTTGTGATTTGGAGGATCCAAGCTAGCTACTCAATCACCACTCAAAGGAGCATTGTTCAAAGAAGGTTTTCAAGAGAAGAAGAAGGGTTTGTCTATGAGTTTTATCTTTTATCATTTCTTTACTTTTCTAGAACAATGATGTACTTAATGTTTTGATTGTAATTGGATATTATTTTGGAGATTATGATTTTGAGCTAATTGGGATTTTTGATCAATCTATTATTATCTTTAGTGTTTGATTACTTAGTATCATTGGTCATTGATGCGAGTTCTTCTAATTAACTTGGGAAATGATGTTAGAAGTTTATTGCATTGATTTTGTATTTGTCAAATCGTAATGGACTTGGGAAACGAAGTTAAGATTAAAAGACTAAAATGATCAAAGATTAGTTGATTTCACTTCAAGCAAAGGGTCATTAGCTAATTTCATGTTTATAAGATATGAGTTTAATGCATTTTTTGGTTGCTTTGGTTTGATTGGAAAATCTGCTAAATTAATCAAAAGATAGTGATTCAATGAATTGGAAAAGAAGTGGAATTTACATAAATAAGTTCATGACTTGGGAAACGATTGAATTTTACTTAAGTTCCTTCATGTTGCCAAGACAACAATTGATTGTGATTAATGCTAATTGATTTAATCTTGTATTTTCAAGATAATTGTTTAGTTACCTGAAATTGCATCCTTGAGTTATATCTATTTTTATTTTTATTTTTAGTCTTTTCGTATTTTATTGGCTAAACAATAAAGATTTGGGTAAAGCAATGTGGGAGTCTAAGTGCTCGTAGATTTGATACTTGCTATTCCCTATACTATACGATGGGTATACTTGTCCATATGTGTAGTTTTAGTGGTTGACATTTTAATTAAAGCTTGATTAATTGTATTATTTGTTGGTAATACTTTCTACACTAAAAAACACGCATCATAAAGCCCAAAGGATTTCAAACCCACTTGAATTACTTTCTCTTTTTCAAAATCTAAAGTCGTCATCTCTCTCTATTTCCTCTGCACATCGTTCTCATGCCAAAACCAGAGAGACAAAACCCTTGAAATTTTATCTACCATGGCTAGAACTCTGAAAACAAGCAAAGCAACCCAACTAAGGGCAAATGAGACCAAAAAGGGCAAAGCAGTGGGAAAGAAATCATTCATCCCTACTCAAGCAGTTGGAAAGAAAAAGGACAAGAATGTGGCAGTCGATGAACCCACCTCTCATACTGTTTCATCGTATCATCTTCCTGAGGAAAAAAGCACTGACCCTCAAGTACCCTGATTTCTTGACTCAAAATGTGAAACTAATTATAATTATTGGGTATCTAGGAATAGAACAATCATTGTTAGTTGTCATGTTGATGCAGATGCCTTTTTAAATTTTGCAAATATGCTAGAATTATTTGAATCGATTGGCTGAGAAGTTCTGTTGTCAGTGAATGAAAAAATTTACACAACGTTAGTCTGGGAATTTTATTCAAATCTCAGAAGAGAAAGACTTAAAGAAATGGGGAATAGGTTTTTGGTGCAGTGGTATACCTCATAAGTTAGGGGTATAAATTTTGAATTCGACCACCGACTGCTAAACAAAATCTTTGGTGTCAGAGATGGAGGAGTATAGTTCTTTGAGATGAACAAACTGCCTGAGAATTTTGATTTGTTTGAGTTAAGGAGGTTTGAGAACAAGTTTACTGGCGAGAAGAGTTTTAAAAACTTAAGTGAACACAACACCAAGTGGTTGAACGGTATGGGCAGAATACTTCATCGCATGGTTTCAACTATGGTCATTCTAAGTTTTAGGCACAAAAGCTCAGTAAGCAATATGCAGATGGTGATGATGATGGCATTGTCAGAAGGCAGACATTTTGAATTTTTGCTGCAAGATTAATGATTCAATCCCGGAATACCACCAATAAAGCTTTGCCTTTTGAAAATCTCCTAATTAAGCTATTCAAACATTTCAATGTGGATCTAAGTGCGGTTGCCCCTGAGCATTCCAAGGCAAATGTCTACAGCAAGGACTTTTTTGAAAAAATGGGGTTTATCTAGATGGATAATTAGTGGATTCTGCTAAGGGATGCCACAGATAAGGAAAAAGAGAAACTACTTAAAGTTAAGACTGAAGGCAAGAAACCGGCCTTTGCTACCATGGCTGGAACAAAAAGGAAAGATAAAATTCAAGAGAAATCATCCAACAAGGCCAGGTAAAAGAATGAAGGAAGTGAGCTAACACAAAGTATTCTGGATGCTTTAAATCCCTTAGCTGACAAAGTGGATGGCCTGAGTGCAGAAGTGAAGACTGAACTGCAAACTCTGGCTAGTCGACTAAACAATGTGAAAAGAAAGTAGTCTGACACTATAGCTAAGCATGCCCCTAACCCAAAGCACAAACCAGACACAATCCTTCCTTCACTAGAAAAGTGTATTGATATTGATCCCATTGAAGAAACTTCAACTGCCAAAATAACTGGAACCATTGCTCCCCAAGTTGCTCCTGAGCAGGCCAAACAAGCTACCCCTGGTAGCTCCTCAGGCCGTCGATAGAAGCATATTGTGGTAAAAAAAAAAAAAAAATCCAGCAGACTTGCCAAACAACACAAAAAGGATAGAATTGATGATAAGCCTGAAACTATGGTCATTCAGGATGACATGGCAATCTCTACAAACAAGCATGGGGTGAAAACCATGAAAAAAATTGGCTGGCCAACTTTTACATTCTGTTGAACACTTTTTATATTCTGCTACACTTGTTTATTTTTTGCTACATTTGCTTCTCTCTGCTATATTATGCTACATTTTTTTTTATCTATCTCTCTCATCCATTTGCTGTTACTTCTCATTTTTTTCAGACTGATGTTAAAAGGGGGAGAAATATTTTAAATAGATTGTGATGATTGGATTGGGGATGGATGCGTACATTTTGGGTATATAAAATTATCTATTTTAAATTCATCCCTTAATCAAGTTTTAATTAAAATATTAATCCCAAAATATACATGTGAGCAAATATACTAATCGCAAGCATAGTACAAGGAATTAACGAGTATCGATCCTCAATGAAACAAGTACATACTAATCACTTTTCTTTCATTATTTAACCCACCCAAATGAAGTGAGAAAAGAATAAAAAGAAAAACTAAAGAAACATATACAACTCAAGGATGTAAGTTTATGCAATTTAGACAAGTATCCTAGAAAACATAACAATGAATCACTTAGCTAATATCACAATCAATTATCATCTTGATTTCATGAAGGATTTAATATAAACCCAATTCATTTGCAATCCATGGAATTACTATCTTCTAGTTAAATTAGTGAACACATTTTGTCTCGACTAACTTATCCAAAAGATGCATTAAAATCAATCTTCATATAAATCCTTATATTCTAGGTGATTTAAACTATGAAATTAGTCAATGAATCCGTATTCTAGAAATCATCAACTAACCTTTGATTACCAATGTTCTAGACCATTAACCCAATTTTCAAGCAAGTTAAGAGATAACAAATATGAAATTAATTAATTGAAGCAATTATCAACCTCTTTTTCAAGCAAGTTAATAACAACACCCAATCAACCAACTTCGTAAGGAAAACAAGTAATCAAATACCAAAAACAACAATCAATTGATCAAGTAGTTAAATTGATGCATAAATCATGAATCACAAAATATTGCTAAATTACAATGAAACATTTAATATATCATTGTTAAAGAAAAAGAAAACAAAGAGGAAAAAAATCATTCATAGACAAGCCTATTTTTTCTTCCTTGAAGACTCCCTTTGAACAATTCTCCTTGACTTGGGTGAATTCCCCCTTCAATGAGAAAATAAGAATTTGTGCTCTTTAATTCACCTTTCTTGGTTGTATATCTCCTAAACCCTTGTATTCCCTTATACTTTTATAGGCCTCTTGGATGCCTATTTCGTGGTTGAGGAAGTCCTGGTCGAGTAGGAATAGAAAAAATACCAAAATCCATGATAAGCCCTATTTTCGCGTACAGAAATTTCGCTTTTAGAACCTACTTGGTGCCGGGTACCTTCGACCTACCTGGCACAAGATACACTCTGTTCTTCCTCTGTTTTTCTCTGTTTTTGACCATCTTTTTCTTAGCAAGCAGAATGGACCCGGTGCTAGGTACATTTGCCAGACCTGGCGCTAGGTCTGTTCTGGAAAAATTTCTGAAGCTCGTTCAATCTCTTTTGCTGGACAGAATGGACTCGGCGCCTGGTCCACTAGCTGCGTTTGGCACTAGGTGCATTCTGGTTCTGTACATTTTCTACTCGATTTTCACTTAAATCGGCACATATTTTCCAAAAACACCTTTTACAAGCAAAATATCAAATAGGAAGGAATATGCCTAGTAATTACAACAAATGTATCTTAAAACAATCTCAAATAATTAGGAAAAGAATGGTGATTTTAATCCCTATCACATACCCCCACACTTGAACATTTACTTATCATTAAGCAAAACACTTTTATCCAAGAAAAATTATTAAGACAACACAAGGTTTCCTTCTAATTCCAAAAGTTTCTTCATTATAGCAAAGATCGTGTCTTCCTTTCAAACTTAAGATACAATCCTTGTCATTCATACCATTTGAAAATAATTTCAAACTTTGAAATATTGGCCAATACATCACAAAACTCTTGAAGTTAAATTAATCAAATGTATACCGTAGTCTAAGAAAGTTATTTTACTTTTCAAGTAAAAACATAAATAATATGAATCACATAGGTTAAGCCATCTACCAACTCAAACATTATGAATCTAAAAATTGCACACTTAAGTTATGATGTAAGGAAAGCATTGAAAAAAAATTTTCTCCCAAAGTTTTTCAATGACTTAGGGAATTGATAGCCTCAAATGTATGAATTTCTCTTCACACACCATATTGGCCATCTTTACAGCCATCACTTATCATTTTTTCAACAATTCCTTCCTTTTTTTTTTCTATGCCCTTGCTTCCTTTTTTACCTTCGCGATAGCCTCAAGAGAGTGCATCGAATACACTTGCTACTTCTCCCTATATTGACCCCCTTTTAAGCTAATGGTCTTCAAAGATCATCAATAAGAATCTTTTTTCTAATTCACACCAATAATGGTGTTGTTTTCACTCATTGTTTTTTTTCAACTCAAATCAATTTTTTTTCAGCATTCTCCTCAATCTTTCCTCTTAAAGATCTTTTTTCATCTCACATATTTTTTATTATAACTCAAAGCTAGCAAAATTTAAACTCATAATATAAGAGTTAACCAATAAACTCTTCTCATATTCATCATATCTTCTATATTTCAACTAGATAAGTGAAATAATATTCAAAGACCAATGTATAAACAAGATTTATCAAAATTTTCAAGTCTTGACAAATATCTTTTCTAATAAAATCAATTTCATCAAAATCCACCTAATGAATGACAAAACTCATATCCAAGTAAGAAAAAGAATTACAACCTTGCTTAACAATGAAACCACTAAAATTTTTGAAAATTTTTTGCAAAAGTGATATATGGAAAAAGTATTTCTTCAACCTCATTCTCCCCGCCCCCCGCCCCGACGCTTAAACTGGACATTATCCTCAATGGCAAAAAATATAACAATGAAAGCAAAGCTAAGAAGACCAAAATAAATAAAGAGGAATAGAGAAAAGAAAATACCTCCATTGTGCATTAGTTCAAAAAGTTCCAAACTTTTAAATCTTCAACTGTTCAAAACTTTCAAAGAACTTGCAACAAGGTTGTTTTTTAATCAAAATATTTTAAACTAAATTTTCCAAAGTAGCTCAATACCAAGAAAAAACTAAGATGATTGATAAAAACTTAGACAAAGAATATCACCAAACCACTCCCCCACACTTAAATTGGATAATGTCCTCATTGGCAAGAGATAAACACAAGAATACATCTCCAAAGGGACCAAAAATAATAAAGGGGTAGAAAGTTTAAGCAGTACTTCCTAAGTGCAATAAAATGCCAATAGATATTCAAACTAAAAATAGAGACAATGGCTTGTTCAAGAGGACTTTATTCCTTCCTATAAAACAAAACACAAATAAAAGTATAAAGAAAATAAATCAAAATAAAAACATACCTAAATAAAAAAACACAAACTAAAAAACTAAAAATCCTAACAAAACAAATAAAGACACGACTCACTCCCCCACACTTAAGATGGAAAATGTTTTCCTTATTTGGAGAGGGAAAACAAAACACTTAACAAAACCAACCACAAAATAAAGATACAAACTCTTTTCACTCATTGTGCTTCCTCATCAAACAATTTGAAAAGAACTTAAAGCTAAAAAATAGAAAATAGGCATGATGAATGTAAAAAGAAGAGACGTTTTTGAAAAATAAAAAGTTTATGAAAACAATTTTTCTCACTAAAGCAAGACACATAAACCTCTTTCTCTAATATTTTTTTAGACATATAAATATTTTTGTCAACATATAAGTACACATGATCTCTAAAAAATGCATTAAACTGGAAATCACCTTTTAACCTTTCAAAAGAATGTTCACAATTAAAACTCCCCTTTAAACATAGTATTTGAGTTCTCAAAGATGGGATCAAGAAATCCTTACTTTTCAACACATCTATAAAAACTAAGTTACCTCCCTTTGAACGGGGTGAAGAGTATAAATTACCACTATCCTCCAAGGACTTCTTATGATATAACGTTGAAAAATCCAACTCCTTGAGGCATGATAAATTCAACATATCATCATTTGGACCTTTGTTCTCCAAGAATTGAGAAGAACTAAAAGTGTCTATATGAGCTTGCTAATTTGCCAAATTCTCATCATTATAACTCCTTTGATCACGTGCCCAAAAGTAGTTGTCTATGATGATGTCAATCTCGTACTCAAAGAAAAAATAAAAATCGAATCAAAACTAAAAACAAAGAAAAATAAAAAAAAAATAAAGAAAAGAAAAAATAAAAGGGAAAAATAAATAATAAAAAAATAAAGAAAAAAAAACACACATTCACAAACTATCTAAATAAAATAAAAGTTAGTGGTATTTACAGTACAACATGAAGTAAGCTAGACAATTAAGTCATACAATGTTACAAACAATAATATAAAACATTGATTTACACAAAGAACATATATACATATGTATATATTCACATATAGACATATAAGCATATAGACATGGTTAAATTAATGAAATTCAAGCTTTTATGATATTGTTCCCCGACAGCGGCACCAAAAACTTGATGCGAAATCAAGTTTTTCAAAAACACCTCCATGATGAAACAAAAAAATATCCTAATCCTCGGCAACGGTGCTAAAAACTTGATGCGTAAATTTTAGGTATATAAAATTATCTATTTTAAATCCATCCCTTAATCAAGTTTTAATTAAAACATTAATTCTAAAATACACATGTGAGCAAGTATACTCATCGCAAGCATATAATAGGGAATTAACAAGTATCAATCCTCAACGGAACAAGTACACACTAATCACTTTTCTTTCATTGTTTAACCTACCCAAATGAAGTGAAAAAAGAATAAAAAGAAAAACTAAAGAAACATATACAACTCAAGGATGTAAATTTATGTAATTTAGACAAGTATCCTAGAAAACATAACAATGAATTACTTAGCCAATGCCACAATCAATTATCGTCTTGGTCTCGTGAAGGATTCAATATAGACCCACTTTGTTTGCAATCTATGGAATCACTATCTTCTGGTTAAATTAGTGAACATATTCTATCTTGACTAACTTATTCAAAAGACACATTAAAATCAATCCTCATCTAAACCTCTATATTCTAGGTGATTTAAAACACGAAATTAGTTAATGAATCCATATTCTAGCAATCATCAACTAACCTTTGATTACCAATGTTCTAGACAATTAACCCATTTTTCAAGCAAGTTAAGAAATAACAAATATGAAATTAATTAATTGAAGTAATTATCAACCTCTTTTTCAAGCAAGTTAATAACAACACCCAATCAACCAACTCCGTAAGGACAATAAGTAATCAAATACCAAGAACAACAATCAATTGATCAAGTAGTTAAATTGATACATAAATTATGAATCCCAAAATATTGCTAAATTATAATGAAACATTGAATACATCTATAACACCCCACTACCCAGACCCATTAGGGTCGGGGATGTTGCCCCGTCCACAAGACAAGGGATCTTTATAACTAGGTCACACAAAATAAAATAAAAGAAATACTACAAAATTCAACTTATTACAACCTAGCAATACATGAACAAATTCAAAAAAAAAAAAAATGTCTGCTACTGTCTCTAAAAAACAATACATAAGAAAAATAACAGAGGGTCTTCAAGACATAGGCAACATTCTAGCTAATGACTTTCACAATAGGATCGACCTGAAAACATGGTATAAAAGATGGTGAGATAAAAATCTCAGTAAGCTCGTGTGTGCTTTGTGTGTTTCAGGTAAAACAGTTCATGTATGCAAGTTGTAAAAGTTTCATAAAAGAAAGTGCTAGCAAGCATTAAATGAATGTCATAAATGAAAAGTGGTGTTTTGCTTTTCAAAACATACATATGCATAATAAATAAAAAACCACTTAGAAGAGGTAGCCATTGCACCACACTTTGTGCACCATGACAATATAACGATCAGCATGCCACATATTGAGCAAACTAACACAAGGTAGGTGTACGGCCTACCAGGTGAGATTGCTAGCTCAGACCGGTAGACCTACTGGATTGGCATCCTATCCGGGAAGGACTCACCTCTCAGAGATGGCCACCTACTGAGAGACTTACCTTAACTCTTAAAAGATTAGTCCTAGTAGTCTACCCTTATTGAGTACTCAACGTTATTGTTTCACTTGGGAGAAAAATGATCATGCAATGATTTACTTGAAAATAGCAATTAAGGTTTCTAAAATTCTTGCCAAAGTTGGGTTTTAGAAAGAGTTTAGCATTTTGTGTAAAATTACTTGTTTAATTTCAAATGGTTTGCTTGACTAAAATAAAAAGGAAAAATTGTCCTTAATTGCCTTTACAGAACAAATATTCATATACATTGAGTTTGGCTTGCCACATTAACTTTGGTCTTCAAATGACTCCCTGCAGGAGCTTACATGATCCTTTGCTCTTCTTGAACTCAAAAATCCTCCGAGGTCAACCTAACCCCGCCTGGGATAAACAAATTACACTTAATTTTTAATTATTAATTAATAGGTAAAAAATGACCAATAAAATTAATAATAAATAAATTATACTTAATTTTCAATTATTAAATAATAAATAATATTTATAGATAAAGGTAAAAGTTTTAGTGAGGCTAATTATGGTCTACAAGGTCATTAATTAATTCTAATATCTTATTATTTAATTATTATTATTTCCTTTTAATAAAACAATTTATTTATTTAACTAATAAAAATATTAATATTTCCATTAATATCTTATTTCCAAACCTTCCTAATGATTTCGGATCTTATAGAGTAAATATAACAATAATTCTAATTAAATTAATAAAATTTGTTAATAAAAATAATTTTAGAATTAACAAAGAAAATAGTCTTTTACCATGATTTCCTATTGAGAGAAAAGATTCATGAACACATTCCCTAACAGCAAATAATAAGCTAATCCATTCATGAACATACACTTGAACTAACACATACTAGCACATAGCCAATCTCCTACTTAGGCATAATCATCATTCATAGCTTTATTGAAAATTAAGAACATAAAGGCCTAATCACCATTGGTGCCATAACATCTAACATGCATAAAACATTCATAAATCTCATTAAACATGATGAACATATATTGATTCAAAAGAAAAATCCATAAGACCTAATTACACATTTCCACTCTCTTGTCTTAACTCCATCCCCTTCATCCATATACATGTACTCAACCCCTATTTATATTCAATCTCACTATCAACATCTAAGATACATGAATTTAAAAATTTAAAAGGATGATTCAAGAAGAAATACTTGATAGATGAACACTTGATGAAGATTTCTTGATTAATGAAGGTTCACGCATTTGAGAGCCTTTAGTGGTCCAAAAAAAATAGCCATGGTTGATCATCCCATTTCAGCACAGAGAGAGAGAGAGAGAGAGAGAGAGAGAGAGAGAGAGAGAGAGAGAGAGAGAGATGAAGGCATTAGAATAGAACGTTAAAAATTGAATAGTAGAGGAAGAACAAGAAGGTTGTTCTTGTTTTACCTTTTGATGTTCTTGGAACCTTCAATAAAAAAAATTGATTTTGATCCGTTCAAAAATTCTAATTTGTGTGATTTGTGTTATAAAGACCAGAAATGAAGGCTAGGGATTAAGTATGAGTGATTTGGAGTATTTGAGAGTGATTGGAGATGTTTAGGATAGGTTTAGGCTTGAAGAGGTTAAGTGTATGTTCTTAGTGTTCTTGAGAGAGTTTGAGAGAAAATGACTTGCGAATTTCTGGAGTTGTTGTTGGCCGAATGGTCTTGTGCAATTAGGAGTTTTGGTTTTAACAAGAAGGGGAGAGAGTGTGTTCAGTTTTTTTTTTTTTAAAAAATTCAAATGGAGGGAAATGAGGAGTTGTTTGAGGTAGAAGATTAGTTAATGGTGGTTGTTCATGGGAGGTCTCTTTGCTCTTCAATAGTGTAAGGCTGAACAAGCTAGTCTTGGTGCAACGAATGGAGATTGTTCAGGTTACTAAGCTAGCCAAAACTTAGTCTATAATGGCAGAGAAATTCTGGTTTGATTAGTTGCTACAAGAGTGTTTTAATGAAGCAAAAATTCTGGAATTAGTTTGAAGTTTAAATGAGTTTTGGATAGAGTAATCTTAGGAACTTTTTGAGGTATGATCATGGAGTCCAAGCACTCAAGGTTAGTATGGGGGTCAATGGTGTTCAGTCCATGGCTGAACAAGGTCTAATTTTCAGAGGTTTAGGTGGTGATTTTTGGCCTTGACCTTGAGAAACCAAGCTGAAAATTTTCTAGTTTTCAATGCTTCCAAAGTACCGAGAATGAAGATGGTTTTTGGTGCAGAATTTTCTGCTTTCTTTGGCCCAATTTGTAGCTGGTTTTTAAGGGTGTTTAAGGGTCTTTTAATGGTGATTTTCTAGACTTCTTTCTAAAGAAAAATAGAGGAAGTTCCAGCTGATTTGATGACCAAAATATGGCTTCAATTCCAGCTTCAAAGCAGCAAATTGCTGCAAGAAAATTTCTGGTTTGCAAAGGTTGTGCAGTCTGAAAATGCCCAGAATTTTCTGCCTTCAACCTCACATGAAATGACCATTTTTCTAACAGAAAATGGGGTAAGAATGTTGGCTAAAATTTTCGAAAACCATCCTGCAAAAATTTTAGAAAATTTCCAGATTTTCCTTTACTAAATTATGAACAAAATGAAGATAGGATTGAAGGTATAACTATGGTGATTTATTTTTCTTGGGAACCCTTCCTAACCCTTCTCCCTATTTTCGGCCATTCCCCATCCTCAAGAGCTGATTTTTGAATTCCAATTGCTAGGGATTTATCACAGAATTTTTGTAATTAAAAGATGAAATTAATGGATTATGGATAATTTAAATTGTAAAGATGTTAGGACAAGGCTAGAGAAATTAAAGGGGACAAGAATTCCTTTAAAATTCTTTTTAGGACATGATCACATGATCAAGACGTTCTCTTCATGTCTTTCTTAAGACAACATTCCTATTTTTAAGGAATTTAAGAAAATCAAAAATTCAAACATAGCTAAGATAATCATGAATAAAACTTAAGTGATGGGATTTGAACTCTTGACTTTATAGATTAATTCACAAAGCTCTAACCACTTAACCATACTAACTCTTGTTCTTATTCTCTCACCCAACTATCCTTCTTATCTAAACCTCAAGCCATCTTCCTATTTTGATCTCAAGCAAAATTACCCTTTTACCCTTCCTACCCAATAAGCATAAATAAGTCATTTAACTTATAAATCACAATTTTAAAGCACATAAAATTATTCAAAAAGTATATTTTCATGCAGAATAACATGATATGCATCCCAACCCCCTCACTTTAAGGTTGGCTTTAGGTGGGGTTTCCCAACATCATTGTTAAAGAAAAAGAAAATAAAGAGGAAAAAAAGCACTCATAGATAAACCTCTTTCTTCTTCTTTGAAGACTCCTTTTAAACAATCCTACTTAGCTTGGGTGAATTCCTACTTCAATAAGAAAATCAAAATTTCTGCTCTTTAATTTACCTCTCTTAGTTGTATATCTCTCAAACCATTGCGTTCCCTTATACTTTTATAGGCCTCTGGGATGCCTATTCCATAGCTAAGGAAGTCCTGGCCATGTAGGAATAGAAAAATATCAAAATCCTTAGATAAGTCCTATTTCCGCATACAGAAATTTTGCCTCAAGAACCTACCTAGCGCTAAGTATCTTCGACCTACCTAGCGCCAGGTACACTCTGTTCTTCCTCTGTTTTGCTCTATTTTTGGCTATCTTTTCCTTAGCAAGTAGAGTGGACCCGACGTTAGGTACACTTGCCAGACCTAGCACTAGGTATGTTCTGGAAAAATCTCTGAAACTCATTAAATCTCTGATGCTGAACAGAATGAACCCGGTGCCTGGTCCACTGGCTGGGCCTGGCACCAGGTACATTCTCGTTCTGTGCATTTTCTACTCGATTTTCACTTAAATCTGCACATATTTTTCAAAAACACCATTTACAAGTAAAATGTTAAATAGGAAGGAATATACCTAGTTATTACATCATATGTATCTAAAAACAACTTTATATAACTAGGAAAAGAATGGTGATTTTAACCCTTATCAGGGAAGTATGTGTCATGGATAATTTGAGATAAAATGTATGTGTTGGGATAAATTGAGAATTGGATTTTGATGTTGATGACTTTTGAGACCGGATTGTGTAGAATGTTATGTGATGTGATTGGATGTGTATGATTTGGATTGAAGTTGGGGTTAATCTATCTTATAAAATTCTTTTGGATTGTTTTGAAACTCTGTTCAAACTTGCACAGACACAGGGGGAGTAACCCTAAATCCAAATTCCCAGTCCGAAACATGTTTTTACAAAAGTTGTATTTCTCCTTTTTCGATGCACCTTTTGGAAGTCCAAAATCATAAAATCAATTTTATCTGCTAGTACATAATGTTATCTTTCTATCTACTAGTCATATGTATATAGAAAGGGGGAGCAATAATAACTATTGACTATCTTCTACATTTTCATGTGCATATATGTACATATCCTTATGTTGAATCTTTGTGCTAACATATTTATATCTAATGACCAACTCTCAGCTATTTTCTTATGAAATAGTCTTTTTAAATGGAAGGAAGGAGGATATGGAGGTTGGTTGGGTGATAGGCTCATTGAGCCCTATTTATGAGAATATGCTTAAACTTTCTAATATTATCTTATAATCACTCCTTGAGCTTTATAATTAAGAGGTCCCACATAAAATATAAATTCTTATATCTCTCGATTTCATATGATTCATACGATTGTTTATCACAATCCATCAAGTTTATTATCATTCAAAAAGGGAGAGATTGTTAGCCTAAAGGGCTTCCTCCTATGTTTTGATAAAAGACAAACAATGACGTAGACTAATATACGTGATTTGTATGTGATAGGCCTTTAGGATTATGACATGTTTAACCACGATTCTTTAAGTCTTACAAAAAGGATTGCTAATCAACTTATACATAATGAGGTACAAGAAGGTTTGATCAAGTCAAGATCCTCGTGAAGAAGTTGCATACAATGAAAACTTTTGAAGAATGATAGACTAGGAAATTATAGTTAAGGTATCATTTTTATTTCTTACATCTCTTTACCTTAAGTTTAATTTATTTCATATTGAAATACTCAAAACTATTTCAAAAAGAGAGTATTCTTTTTATCCATGTTTTGTCCGCAAAAAGAATTTTAGAAGAAAACTTTTGTGGGACTTTTGGTAAAATCATTTTTGAACAAGACCTTTGAATCCAAAATGCCCTTCTAAAGTCTGTTTCCAAAGTGCCAAAACTTAAAGCTGTTTAAAATATACTTCGTGGCACAAAATGTTGTTTTGGATGTACTTTTCGGACACAATTTTTATTATGTGAGTCCAAAATCCTACAAAAAGCTAACAATAGCAACTAGCCATTGTGGCTTTGATTTCTACCCTATAAAAGCTATTTAAACACGATTTTCTGCAAGAGATTTGCATTAACACTTTCAAAAACATCCTAAGACACTCAAAAAAAAAAAAAAAATCCCTCATCTACATTGTGCTTTAATGTGAGATTTATTTTTCTAAAGGGAAAAAGGTAAAATTGCTCTATCTTGTGCACACTCGCTCAATTTGTGAGCTAAATCTGTATTCTCTCATAAATTTGAATCATGTTAAGTTTAAGAAAGTAAAACTCAATTGGGGTAAGCCTTGATTGTTGAGTATATAGAGGTTGGGAGTAAAACCAAATGTGGTGACCTTCTATTGTAAAATTGGTGTTACCTACTACCATTAATTTAGAAAAAATATTTTAGTGGTTGAGTTGAAATTCTTAAGTGCGCGCTTAAAATAGTGGATGTAGATCATTTAGGGATTGAACCACTATAAATCTTTGGGTCCATTTTATTGCATTTATTTCAAACTTTATGATTGAAATTTCACTATTTATCTGATTAGAAAACATAGCATTTCTATTTCCATTTATTGATTTGGTTAAACATATTTATGTTGAAGAAAGAATTGGTTGTTGATATACTATTTGTCCTATTTGACATAGTCTATTTCACATCACTTGGTAGAACTTTGAAAGATCTTTGACTGCATTCAAATCTAGACAAAAAGGTTCTCTTTCAAAACTCACCCATTTTCGATCTTCCCATTTTCTGTCTTATAAAATATTTAAAAATCATTATTTGTTTGCCATAAACCTTATTCATCTTTCTCTAAGGTTTATCATTAAAGACATTTCATAAGCTTTGAAAATATTTTCGGGTCATTGACACCTATCACAATTTTTAACAAATCTATATGCATCCTTGAATATTGAAGGCCAATAGAATCCATATTCAAGAACCTTTTGAACAGTACAACTATCTTGATAGTGGCCTCCAACTAGTCCTTTATAACAGTGCCCCAAAACATCTTGAGCCTTAGGATAATCAACACATCTTGAAATAACTTAGTCAGCACACTTTCTAAAAAGACAAGGATCCTCCAAGAAATAATATTTGATATCAAATAAGAACTTTTTTCTTTACTAAAGAGTAAGATCTACCAGAAAACACCTTGTTGCCAAGAAGTTGGTAAAGTCAGCAAACCATATGATAAAGACATTTCTGCTTCCAATCCATAACAATTTCTTATCAAGAAATGTGTTATGAATTTCTTCTTCTTTCAAAGGTTCTAAATAAGTGTTCTCCAATCTTGATAGGTAATTTTCAACTAAATTATCAACTCCTTTCTTGTCCCAAATCTCTAAATCAAATTCTTGCAACATTAAAAACCCAACATATCAGTCTAGGTTTAGAATCATGATTAGCAAATAGGTATTTCAATGTAGAATGATTAGTATACACAATGACTTTAGACAAAACAAAATATGAAAAAAAATTATCAAAAGCAAAAACTATAGCAAGTAGCTCTTTTTCAGTAGTGGTGTAATTTTCTTATGCTGCTATAAGAGTCTTACTTGCATAGTAGATAGGTTAAAAATTCCTTCCTCATCTTTCTCCAAGCACTACTCCTACTGCAAAATTACTAGTATCACACATCAATTCAAATGAAAGTGACCAATCAAGTAATACCAAAAAATGAGAATCAATGAGTTTTTACTTCAGAATATTAAAAGCAGATAAACATTTGTTATCAAAATTGAAGGGCGCATCTTTCTCAAGTAGAGATGTAAGGGATAAGAGGTCTTTAAAAAATCTAGAATGGGCCACTTGTAGAAACCTGCATGACCCAAGAAACTTCAAATAGCTTTTACCAATGTAGATGGGAGGTGTTTCTCAATAGTATCAATTTTGCTCTATCCACCTCCAAACCTTTTTTTGAAATCTTATATCCCAAAATAATTCCCTCTTCAATCATGAAATGACATTTTTCCCAATTTAAAACAAGATTAGTTTCTTCACATCTGTTGAGTATCATTTGAAGATTTTCAAGCATAACTCAATTAAGTATCAAAAAATAGAAAAATCATCTATAAAAACTTCCATGATGTCACCTACCAATCCCTCAAATATTGCTATCATGTATCTCTAAAATGTGCCTAGTCTATTGTAAAGGCCTAATAGTATATGACGATAAGTAAAAGTACAAAATGGACAAATGAACGTGGTATTCCTTTGTGTTATGGGGCTATTCAAAATTTGGAATTTGAAAATAGCCAGAAAATTCGTCCAAAAAGCAATAGTACATATGACATGGTAGCCTTTTCAACATTTGATCTATGAATGGATGTGGGAAATGATCTTTGCTTGTTACTTTATTAAGCTTTTTGTAGCCAATACATATCCTCCATTCTGTGATTAATCACACAGCAATGACATCCTCCTTTCTTTGGTGCCACCTGTGTTAGACTTACCCATATGCTGTCTGAAATAGGATATGTAATTCCCAAATCTAGGAGTTTGATCATTTCACACTTCACTACATCTTTCATGTTAGGATTAAGCCTTTTTTGAGGATGCACTAACAGTTTAATACCCTATTCCAATAAGGTTTTGTGTATAACAAAAGTAGGACTTGTCCCCTTTATGTTAGTTATTCTCCATGCTATGGCTCTCTAGTGTTTATTCAAAACATGGACTAACTATGCTTTTTGTTCTGTTGTCAAGTCTTTTACAATGATCATTGGCAATTTATCTCTCTATCACTTAAAAAAGAATATTCCAAATGACTTGCTAACTCCCCTTCAATTCTAGTTCAGGTGGATCTTCCATAGATGACCTCATTTTCCCTAAACTTGCTTTCTCAAAGCTTTCAAAGTTTTCAGCACCTGGAACTTTTTCTCTCTTATTTAAACTGATGCGTATTTATTTGGGTATAAAAATCATATAAAAATAAGTATATTCCCAATCAAGTTTAAATTAAAATGTTAATCCCAAATTACACATATGAACAAGCGTACTCATTATTAACATAACATAGGGTTCAAACGAGTGTCAATCCTCAAGGAACAAGTATGCATTAATTACTTTTCTTTCATTGTTTAATCGAATCAATAAAGTGAAAAAGAAATAAAAAGGAAAAATAAAATAAAATAAAATAAAAGAATATATACATGTCAAGGATGGAGAATTATGTAACTTAAACCATTATTTTGACAAACATGATCTTAAAGTACCTAATCATTATTATAATTAACTATTCTCTTGGCATCATGAAGGATTAAGATAGATTCACTTCTTTTTCAATCCATGAAATCACTATCTTCTAGACAAATTAGCATAACATATTCTGTCTCAACTAATCCACCCAAAAGATGTATTAAACACAATCCTTGATTAAATTTTCATATTCTGGCAAACTTAAACCATGAAATTAACTAATGAATCCATATTCTAGCAGACATCAATTAACTTTTAATTACCTAGTTCTTAGCAATTAACCTCTTTTTCAAGCAAGTTAAGAGACAACAACTATGAAATCAATAAATTGAAATCACCATCAATCTCTTTTTCAAGCAAGTTAATGGAAGAAACAACCAACTAATCTCGTAATAAGCATAAGTAATTAAATACCAAGAATAATACTTAATTAATCAAGAGATCAAAGCAAGTCTAAAAATCATGAATATCTAAAACAATGTCAAATTACAATAAACAATTAATACATCATTGGTCAAGAAAAAGAAAACAAAGTAAAAGAAAGCACTCATAGACAAGCCTCCTTCTTCTTTCCTTGTAGACCTTCTTGCACAACCCTTCTTGATTTGATGAATTCCTCCTCGATTTGAGTGATTTTCTGTTATGATCTATGAATTCCTCCATTTTTCCTTGTGTTTTTCATCTATTTATAGGCTTAGGAAGTGCCTAAACTCATTGGTGTAGGGTTTTTGACCGATTAGAAGTAGGAAGATACTAAAATTCTGCAGATTACCAAAAATCACGTGCAAAATTCAAGGCACCACCTCAACATCAGGTCATAGCCGGTGCTACCTTGGCTGCCTAGAGCCGGTGCCGGTTGTGTTCTGTTTCTTCAGTTGTTCGCCGATTTTTTCTTGATTTCCTTGCAATATTTTTTAGAGTGCAGCCGGCACTGGTTCTAGCTTCCCAGTCGGCGCCGGTTCGGTTCTGTTCCGATTTGTCTCGTTGCTTTTTTTTGTCACCTCTAAATGTGTGCCAACAGCATGTGACCGGCGCCAGTTCCTCTATTTTGCGACGTTTTTGTCTTATTTTACCCTTAAAATCTAAAATAATACACAAGATACCTTTTTCAAGGATAAAATCTCAAATATGAAAGAATATGACCAGTTATTGAACACATGTATCACAAAATAACCTCAAATAACTAGAAAAAATATAACTAATTTAGGCCCTATCATAAACATGCCATAATGTTCTTCAAAGATTCATTTTACCATTTTCAAACAAACTGGCGCTCTAAAAATTTTCAATCAAATGCACCTATATGTAATTACAAATGCATTCATCAAGAATATCAATCATAAAACAATAGTCATCTTGCACGGATGCATGTTTAATCCCCTCAGTTATCCGAATAATGACCCCCCTCATCCTCCACTCTAAGTGTTAACCATCCTCTATGAACATCTATAATAGCTTTTGCAGTGACAAGAAAATGTCTACCCAAAATTAAAGAAATTTTGGAGTCTTTGTCCATATCAAGAATAACAAAGTTAACTGAGAAAAATGAATTTGTCAACCTTCACCAACACGTCCTCCACAATCCCTCTAGGATATTTAATAGATCTATCTACCAATTGAATACTCATCCTAGTGGACTTTGATTCACCAAGACCTAACTTTCTAAAAGTTGTATACAGTAAGAAGTTTATGCTAGCTCCTAAGTCAAACAATGCATTACCAAAAGTTACATTTCCAATCAAGTAAGGGATTGAAAATCTCCTTGAATCTTTTAACTTTTCTAGTAGATTCTCTTTCCTTAAAAGTATAGCTGAACAATCCTCATTTAAAATTATAGTGTATAGCTCTTCCAATCTTCTCTTCTTGGATAGCACATCCTTTAGAAATTTTGCATACTTTGGCATTTTGGTCAGTATTTCTATGAGTAGGATATTAATGTGCAATTGCTTGAATAATTCTAAAAATTTCCTAAATTGCTCATCATCCTTTCCTTTCTGCAAACGATTTGGATATAGAATTGTTGGCTTGAAGTCTTGTGCTCTTTCTATAAATGTTTTGCTTCTAGAAAGTTTGACCGGTGTCAATTTTGTCACCACAAATAGTGCCAGTTGATCACTGTAACGAGTCTCTACTTTTGTTCATCATGTTTCGCATCCCCTTCTTCTACAATTTTTTCTGAGTTATCCAGTTATCTTATACTCCTTAATATAATCACGATAACTTACCCTCATCATGTTCTTCCCCATTGCCTATGTAAAACCACGATCTAAACCCCGATTAGTTCATAGGAAAAGTCATGCATAGTATTGCATTTTATATTGTATTTGATAAACTTGAACTATTTTTATGAAGCATAAGTGATTTATGTGTTTGATATTCATGGAGTAATTTATTTGGATAGAGTTGTGCTATATAAGGTAGTAGAGCTTTTGTTCTTTTAGAGTAGAAATTAATGAAAAAAATAATAATGAAGTGAGTTGAATTGGATTTATGGAAATTTATTTAAAGAATATTTATGCAAGAATTATTGTAGAATAGTGGTTAGAGCTTGGTGTGTATTCTCTGGTGACTTGAGTTCAAATCTCAACTCTTGCAAACCTTTTCCTTTTTATTTCTAATTAAACTCTTTTTCCCCTATTTTTTCTCCTCTTGGCCGAATGCACTAGGGCTACCGCCACCTTAGAATCCCACCTCCTAAAATACAGGAATGTGATTATTTTGTGTTCTTGATAAAAAGAATTAAAGCCAATTAATTTTCTATTATTTTATAGTCAGTATTTTACCTTAATCTTTTAGGGATCTTAAATATTTCCAACTTTGAATTATTCAAAGCTATTAGATAAAAGATTCTTTAAGAAAATAAAATATAAAAGCATTTCTTTTGGAAGCTATATTTTAGCTATTATTTTAATAGAAGAAAAGCCTTTGCAAATTAATTTTCTTTAAAGAGGTTTAACTGGAAATAAAGAAATAATGTTACATTCTTAATTGAAATATATATTTCTTAGTATGAGGCTATTTTCAAAAATTAGGAATTAAGATGAAAGAAAAATTCAACTTTAGCACACAAAAACTAGATTTTATCTCAAAATATAATTATCCTTTAATTAATTATTTTTGCATAAAATAAATTAGGACATTAACTAAATTATTTCTTGAATTACTAAACTATTTTCATTACCTAAAATTTCTGAAAAAATAGATGCGCTAGCCGCCACCTTGATGGACATTTAGTTCCACTCAAACTCTCTAAAATATAGGAGAAATCTACCCTAAGCAATTTTAACCAATCAAAGTTCTTTTAGCTAATTAAACAAACAGATTTTCTATTATTTTTTTGCCCTAATTGCGGCCACCCTAATACACACACAATCACACGAAAATTCCTGCCTTATTGCTCTAAAATTCTCTCTTGTTTCAGCTAAAACAACAACACCAAAAGCCATCACTTTTCTTCTCTTCTTTTTGCCAATACAAGAACAGAAATTCAGCCACTTTTTTCCTCCTTTTCTCTCATTATTTTGGCCATAATAGAAACCAAAAATCAGCCGTAAAACCACTCCAAAAACTGCTCAATTTCGGCTACAACAAGAAAGACCAAAAGCTGTCATTTTTCCTTATTGTGATCTTGAGTCCAAAACAAGGTAAACTTCTCCTAAACACTAAAACACCCAAACCTAATCTATTTTCTCCATCAAACCAGCCCTCAATCAAACCTAAAACACCCTCTACTGCATGAAATTTCTAGCCACCAACCATCCCCAATATTTCGGCTATCACAACACCAATCTCCATCAAAACCGAAATCCAAAAATAAGGTAAGCAACTTTTCAACCTTCATCAACTCTCTTTCGATTCCACTCTTCTTTTCCTCCTAAATCTCGTCATCAAAGGGCTGATTCTTCTCTGCTATTGTTGGAGATTTTTGAACAAAAGGTCTAAGAGCCACTGATTACCTTTTCTTTCCAAAGTACACTAATCAAGCACCAAAGGCGCCACCTTTGCTCTTGTTGTGGCTTCAGAAAGGTATTTGAGGCTTAACTATTTTAATTTAAATTAGGGTAGAATATATAGTGGTATTATTATGCACGAAGTTAGCATGAAAAACATGATTAGATGAGATTGATAGGTTTGATGGTGCAATATTGTGAACTAGGTATATATGGAGTAAAACATGGTTAAATATTGCTATGATAACCTAGATTTAATGCATGTTGATTAAAGATAAGATCTTATGAAGCAAATATGGTCATTATATGAGAATAATAGTAGAAGAATATTGGAAGTCATTATATAGATGAGTTGATTTGATTATAAGCACGCATCATGATGACATGCATGACCATGGAAAGCTATAGAGGTGATTTAAGGAATTAATCCATCTAGACGCTATGGATGAATTAGATGATTCATATGCTCATAGGGATTCGTGATGCATGAATAGATAGTGGAGTAATATTTGGATTTTAATTATAGAATCATTGATTTTAGATAAGGAAGAAAGTGAAACAGAGGACAAGCATTGCATTGGTTGATTGCTGCAAATATTCAAGCAAGTCCACACATAACTATTTTTCTAAATAGTACATGTTTGCAAGTCTTTTGTACAATGATATTAAAATGGTGTCAATATGAGGATTGACATGTTGATTGAAACATGATGAAATGTTATGGTGATACTTTAATTCTTAGATTGAGAACGTGGATATTTTAATCTCTACATGATTTTGTCAATCTCAACTTTTAACTGAAAAATGGTTTCTTTTGCTTTATGATCAAAATGTTTTGATAAGCTTGATGTGAAAATCACGTTTTGCAAAGACAAGGTAATCAGTGATTGTGAAAAGAAGAGAAATGATTCTGCACTTAAATGGTGAGCGTTAAGTATTCAGCGGGGGTAAGCCAGTAGTACTTGTCTTGGAGTGTTAGAATGAGTCTTCTAGCAGGAGGCCACCTCTAGAAGAGGAACTCTGCTTAAAGAGATGACAATACCATTTAGTTAGGCCGATCCGAGCTAGCATATTAGTCCATGTGGACTTTATTTATTTTTGAAATTTGACAACCAGTGTGTTGGGTGTAGAGATGGAGTAGTATCTCACCCTAGTTGGCGAATCGCCCACTGCCTAGTGTTGAACGGTTACATTGGGACGCTATCATGATGGTAATTATTATATGGACTTGATATTATTATTGAATCATTACTAATCCATCCTCTATGAATCTATGGTATTGATGAATGAATGGCTATTGAGAATTGTCTTGAATGTGAAGTACTTTGTTTCACTTGATGGTTGTTTATTGACGAAAGTTGACTTGCAAACATATTTTGTGATTTTGATAAATCTGCATACATGAAATGTTTAATATGATATTCGCATACATAAGACTTACTAAGATGCTAATCTCACACTACTTTATATTATGACTTCAGAGGAGTGCTTCTATTTAGCAGGTTGGATGAATAAAAGCTGGAAGTTTATTTTGTTCTGTTTTAGCTTTGTATTTCTTTTGAGGAATGATTGTTAGGTTTTAATTTCAGACTTGTATAAGTTTTGATTTTAGATGTAATAAGATTATCACTTTATCTTATTTAGTTATTTTCTTTCTTTTTGTACCACGTTGTAAAGACCCCCGTTCTTTTGGATGGGGCGACATCCCTGCCCTTTTTGAGTATGTAGGTAGCGGGGTGTTACAAGTGGTATAAGAATTTAGGTTTAGGCAATTGACTTTATTGAATAGTACCGAAAACCTAAGAATTGAGATTTATTGAATAGTACTTGAACACTAGGTATTGAGATTTAGTTCTAACTTCTCTATGTTTTATTTTTAGGATGACTAGAAGATCCATAGCTGTAACTAGAGACTGACCTTTTATGTGCGGTCCTGTCCTATGAGTGATAGAGCATCTAGCCACATTCCTATACCAAATTCATCACCATCTGATTGAGAGACAGAACCCAAGGGTGGATGATTTTTGAGTGAAGATGAGGTAGACCATGAACTACCTATGATGGAAGACTTTAGAGTAGAGGAAGAACCCAAGGACCCGATACTTGAAATGCCTGAACTTGAGGAAGTAGAGGATATAGTTGAGTATGAGGGAGATGATGAGGGAAAGATTGGGGAGGTAGGAGAACTTGGTGATGAGAGTGAGAATGAACTAGAAGGATTTGGGATTGAGGGAGAGATAGGAGAGCTCGAGGGTGAGGGTGGAGAGGAAGTGATTGAGGATGGTGGTGAAGGGGAGGATAGGATTGATACACCTGCGACTCCATTTATAAAAGAAAGAATCCCGATGCTCTTGGGAAATGAGTCATATGAGTCAGAATCTAGAAGACCTAAGAGTGCATTGATGTTAGCTATGGAAAAATTTAGGAATGTGGAGTTGAGAACCAAATTGTGGGGTAGAGATACCGAGGTGTTCATGTTTGGCCAACATAGGAAGAAGCCCAAATCCTTTGGTTTCTCAAGCAGTTGCGTGATAGATCACCCTAACAGCAGTGTAGGATGGCTAGTGGAACCTTCTTCTGAGACTTCTGAGGATTCCAGTGACTCTAGTGATGCTTAGAATTTATTGGGCCTTTAATATTTATTCTTTTATTCTTTTGAAGAGATGTTTGCTTATTTATTTGATTTAGGAATGATTATATATTTTTGAATTTTAGGATAGTCAGAATAGAATGAGTACCTAGGAAGATACTCCCTTATTTTGTACCAAGTTGGATTTGGTTAATAAAAGCATGGTTTTATTGATTTCTCTATTTTATTTGGAGTATTATTTGCAAAATTTATTTTCCCTTGAATTGCAAACTATTTCAAATCTATAAGGTAATCAATTGCATGCCATGAACTTTTCCCTAGCAAACCTTATAATGGGTACGAGTAGATGGCACCAAGACGTCTGGCTGTAGTGTGAGAGAGGACCATTTGGGAGAGCGAGTCATTAACTCCCGAGTTTGAACAGACGCGACGGTCCACACCAGAAAGGGAGGAAGATTTTGAGCAAGAGCCAAAATTGACATCTTGGGGATCTAGAGAAGTGACCATAAGGCAAGCCTTTGACAAGATGGCTACCACTCTTCAGAATTGGACTGATAAGTTAGACAAAGTAGAGAAGAAGGCACCTAAAGGTGAGGATGAGGCACTAGAATAATTCTTGAAATTCCAGCCTCTAACGTTCCATGGATAGATGGAACAGGATAAAAAGGCAGAGAAGTGGATCAAGTAGATGGAGGCCATCTTTACGACTATGTAGTACACCGAGAAGATATGGGTGAAGTTTGTGTCATTCAGGTTGAGAGGACCGTTCCGGGCATGGTGGCAACGAGTCTAGGAGGATTGGGAGAGAGAATATTGTGATTGGACATGGGAGAACTTTTTCAAAGAATTTAGAGCAGAGTACATTACTCGATGGATAGCTAAGAAATGAGAGGATGAGTTTCAAACTCTCAAGCAATAAGGTATGACCGTGGCCCAGTATGTAAACCGATTTACTTGACAGCCCAAGTATTGCAAGTCCTTGGTAGGCATTGAACAAAAACAGACACGACAATTTGTGAAAGGTCTCAAGCAGGACCTAAGGAAAGCACTGGCTCCATCTCCACTAGCAACAAATATTGCCGCAGTGGATGCAGTGACTCGGATGGAAAACAAGGATAGGAACCAACCAATGCACTGACCCTTGTAACCAAATCATCTACCAAGGAGACCTCTAATCAACAAGCGACCCGCTGTTCCAATACAATGGGGAAACAAGGGAAAGCAGCCAAGACAATTCCACCGGGTCCTATACCGAGTGCTCTGATGTTTAGGAATTGTGGAAGGTGTGGCCATACGGAGAAGGACTGCTGGTCGAGGGGGTTAGCAAGAATGTGCTTTAACTGTGGTAACCCAACTCACCTGAGGAGCAACTACCCTAAACTACTAAGGATGGGGCCAAGCACTTCGACTCAACCAGTTGGAGTAAACAGAGATGCTGCTACAGGAACGACTAGAGAAGGAGGCCAAAAGCCTCAAGTGAAAGCTAAGGTCTTCACTTTGAACTGGGAAGAGGTTGGAGTTGATGCAGTGAGATGGTAGAATGTACGCTTTCTATACAAGGTCATACCATTATTTCTTTGATAGACCCTAGCTCAATTCATTTATATAAAAATGATAAGTGTGTATGTCATTTGGGTTGGGATAGGGTAGAATTGCCTTATATTGTATTAGTAAGTACTCTCTTAGGGAGGCAAAGAAATGCGAGTAGGGTAGTGTAAGGGTGTGGAATTATGATTGGGAAGGAGATTTTGAAGGCGAACCTAATAATCCTACCTATCGATGACTACGATCTAATTCTGGGTATGAATTGGTTAGCAAAGCATGGAGCAAGAGTGAATTGCAAGATCAAGATGTTACAGTTTGTTAGAACCAAATGTGATATATTGGAGGTTAATGGGAAAAAGGTGAAAGAATTAAAATTCTTGATAGCAGGAATGAATGCATGGAAGATGTTGTAGAGTAGGATATTTAGCTTACTTAATCAACAAGTCGAAGGATCAGTGCACCTTAGAGAGCACCGAAGTGGTAAAGGACTTTGCAGATGTATTCCCAGCTGAACTCATTTCTCTTCTACCTACGTAAGAAGTCGAGTTCACTATAGATTTAGTCCCTGGAGGTGAGTCGGTATCAAAGACTACCTATCAGATGGCAGTTGAGGAATTAAAAGAATTGAAGAAACAATTGGAGGAATTGGTTAATCAAGGATATGTAAAACCAAGCACTTTGCCTTAGGGAGCCCCGATGTTATTTGTTAAAAAGAAAAATGGGGCCCTGAGGTTATGTATAGACTATAGAGGGTTTAATAACCTCATGCTTAAGAACAAGCACCCTTTGCCTCTAATTGGTGAGTTGTTCGATCAGTTGCAAGGTTCTTGTTACTTTTCTAAGTTGGATCTCCGGCAAGATTATTATTAAGTGCGGATCAAGGAGGAGGATATTCCCAAAATAGCTTTTAACAATAGGTATGGACACTACGAATTCGTAGTGATGTCGTTTGGAGTAACTAATGCACCTGCAGTTTTTATGGATCTTGTGCACAAAGTTTTCCAATTGCACTTGGATAAGTTCGTAGTGGTGTTTATAGACGATATTTTGATCTACTCTAAAAGTCCCGAGGAGCATGCTGAGCATTTGAAATTGGTAGTGGAGAAGTTGAGAGAGTATAAGCTTTATGCTAAGTTTAGGAAATGTGAGTTTTGGTTAGATTCAGTGATATTTCTTGGTCATGTGATATCTAAAGATGGAATCAAGATGGATCCAGCAAAATTCGAAGTTGTATCTAATTGGAAACAATCGGAGAGTGTAATTGAGATTCGGAGTTTTCTTGGATTAGCTGGATACTACCGTCGGTTTATCAAGAACCTTTCTACCTTAGCCACACTGATGACCTGATTGTTAAGAAATAATGTGCCATACGTCTGGAGTGATACGTGCGAAAAGAGTTTCCAAGAGCTTAAGAGGAGATTGATGACCGCACCGGTATTGAGTTTACCTGAGGAAGGAAAACCCCATTCCTCGTACATGGATGCCTCTAAGGAAGGATTATGGGCAGTGTTAATGCAATATAGGAAAGTTATCGCCTATGTCTCGAGGAAGCTGAAGCCGCACGTGGTTAACTATCTAACACATGATTTGGAGTTGGCTGCGACAATGTTTTACTTGAAGAAGACATTATTTATATGGAGCAGAGTATAAAATCTTTATAGATCATAAGAGCCTGAAGTATATCTTCGTGCAAAAGGATTTGAATTTAAGACAGCAAAGATGGATGGAGTTTTTGGAAAAACATAAATGTCCAATTAACTACTATTTGGGGAAAGCTAATGTGGTAGCTAACGCACTGAGTCGAACGGTGAGGACGGCTAGTATGAGGGTGCAAGAAGTTCAAATAGTACAAGAACTCTGGGATCAAGAGGCAAAAGTAGGAGAAGAAAAAATCAACTTGTGCCACTTAAGGTTAGAACCTAAGCTGAGGCAAGAGATTGGTAATATGTAGCAGAGCATCCAAGAATTTCAGACTTTTAAAGCAAAGGAAATCAAAAAAGGAAATAAGGGTTTTTAGGCTAATGAAGTTGGAGTGTTATACTTCCCGGGATGGATATGTGTACCTGATGATCAAGTATTGAAGAGAAAGATAATGGATGAAGCTCATTGGAGTAAGTATGCTATTCATCTTGGAGAAGTGAAAATATACTAGGACTTGAAGAAGGCCTACTGGTGGCTGGAGATGAAGAGGGATGTGGCACAGTACGTCTCTACTTGTATGACGTATCAGAAAGTAAAGGCAGAGCATAAGAAGGTAACTGGATTACTGTAACCGTTACCTATTCCCGAGTGAAAGTGGCAGGAGGTGACGATGGATTTTCTTACTGGGTTACCTATGTTAAAGACTTTGAAGGATGCCGTTTGGGTTTTGGTTGATAGATTGACCAAGACTGCTCATTTCCTTCCAGTAGACGTTAAGGATTTCATGAAGAAATTAGTTAAGACTTATATTTAGAAAGTGGTTAGATTGTATGGTGTACCATCAAGTATCGTATCTGACTGGGATCCTAGATTTACTTCAAGGTTTTGGACTAAGTTTCAAGAGTCAATGGGAACGACTCTGAAACTTAGTACTTCTGCTCATCCGTAAACTGATGGACAATCTGAAAAAGTTATCCAGATATTAGAGAATATGCTAAAGTCTTGCGTATTGGACTTTGGAGACAAGTGATTAGATTGTATACCTTACGCTGAGTTGGCATACAACAATAATTATTAGGCATCGATTGGAATGGCACCTTACGAAGCGTTATATAGATAGAAATGTCAAGTACTGTTGTACTAGGGTTGGATTGAAGGTGGTCAAATTAGCAAGATTGGGGAGGTGAATATTGAAAAGATGGCAGATAAAGTAAAGATGATAAGAGAAAGACTAAAAGCACTGCAAAGCCGACAGAAGAGTTATGTAGACAATAGAAGAAGAGAATTGGAGTTTCAAGTGGGAGATTAGAATTTTCTGAAGATAATGCCTAGCAGAGGGATTCTGAAGCATCCTAAAGGTGGGAAATTGAGTCCTAGACACTTAGGACCATTTTCGGTGATCGAAAAGATTTGCCCCGTAGCATATCGATTGGAGTTATTAGAAAGGTTGACGGGAATCCACGATGTTTTCCATATGTCCCAGTTGAAGAAATACAGCGCTGATCTGGAGATGTATTGAACGAAGAGCCTTTAATTCTATAGCCTGATTTAAGCTACGTTGAGAAACCAATTAAGGTTTTGGATCGAAGTATTAAGATGTTAAGGAATAAATAGATACCTATGGTGAAGATTTTGTGGGATTATCACGGTACTTAGGATGCCACGTGAGAAACCGAAGATTGGGTGAAGACTAAATATCCAAATTTGGCCTAAAGGTGTAATGCCTTGAATTTCAGGACGAAATTCTCTTAAGGGGGAGAGGATGTAATACCCTGATCCAAACCCCCATTGGTTTATGGGAAAAGTCATGCATAGCATAGTATTTTATATTGTATTTGATAAATTTGAACTATTTTAGGAAGCATTTGTGATTTATGTGTTTGATATTGATGGAGTAATTTATTTGGATAGAATTGTGTTATATAAAGTGGTAAAGCTTTTGTTCTTATGGAGTAGAAATTAATGAAAAATAATAATGATGTGAGTTGAATTGGATTTATGTGAATTTATTTGAAGAATATTTACATAAGAATTATTGTGGAATAGTGGTTAGAGTTTGGTGTGTATTCTTTAGTGACTTGAGTTCAAATCTCAACTATTGCAAACCTTTTCCTTCTTATTTCTAATTGAACTCTTTTTCCCCTATTTTTTCACCTCTTCGCCGAATGCACTCGGGCTTCCGCCACCTTAGATTCCCACCTCCTAAAATATAGGAATGTGATTATTTTGAATATTTGATAAAAAGATTTAAAGCTATTTAAATTTCTATTATTTTCTAGTTAGTATTTTTACCTTAATCTTTTAGAGATCTTAAATATTTCTGACTTGGAATAATTCAAAGCTATTAGATAAAGGACTTATTAAGAAAATAAAATATAGAAGCATTTTTTTTTTGGAAGCTATATTTTAGCTATTATTTTAATAGAAGAAAAGCCTTTCCAAATTAATTTTCTTTAAAGAGTTTTAATTGGAAATAAAGAAATAATTCTAATTCTTAATTGAAATAGATATTTCTTAGTGTTAGGCTATTTTTGAAAATTAGGAATTAAGATGAAAGAAAAATTCAGCTTTATCACATAAAAACTAGATTTTATCTCAAAATATGATTATCCTTTAATTAATTATTTTTGCATAAAATAAATTAGGACATTAACTAAATTATTTATTGAATTAATAACCTATTCTATTTACTTAAAATTTTCTGGAAAAATAGAAACCCTAGCCACCACCGTGATGGACATTTAGTTCCACTCAAACTCTCTAAAATATAGGAGAAATCTACCCTAAGTAATTTTAACCAATCAAAGTTCTTTTGGCAAATTAAACAACCAGATTTTCTCCTCTTCTTTCACCCTAATTTTGGCCACCCTAATACACACACACAATCACACAAATCACACAAAAATTCCAACCTTATTGCTCTCAAATTATTTCTTGTTTTAGCTAAAACAACAACACCAAAAGTCCTCACTTTTCTTCTCTTCTTTTAACCAATACAAGAGCCAAAATTTAGCCTCTATTTTCCTCCTTTTCTCTCATTATTTCAGCCATAAAAGTAACCAGATCAGCCATAAAACCCTTCCAAAAACAGCTCAAATTTGGCTACAAAAAGAAAGACCAAAAGCTGTCATTTTTCCTTTTTGTGTTCAAGAATCCAAAACAAGGTAGACTTCTCCTAAACACAAAAACACCCAAACCTAATCTATTTTCTCCATCAAACCTGCCCTCAATCAAACCCTAAACACCTTATACTGCACAAAATTTCCAGCCGCCAACCCTCTCCAATATTTCGGCCATCACAATACTAATCTCCACTAAAATCGAAATCCAAGAACAAGGTAAGCAATTCTTCAACTTTCATCAACTCTCCTTTGATTCTACTCTTCTTTTCCTCCTAAATCTTGGTCATCAAGGGGCTAAATCTTCTCCTCAATTGTTGGAGATTTTTGAACAAAAGATGCAAGAGCCCTTCTTTCCAAAATAAACTTAATCAAGCACCAAAGGCGCCACCTTTACTCTTATTGTACCATCAAAAGGAATTTGGGGCTTAACTCTTCTAATTTAAACTAGAGTTGAATATATGGTGGTATTAATATGCATGAAGTTAGCATGAAAAGCATGATTACATGAGATTGATAGGTTTGATGGTGTAATATTGTGAATTAGGTGTATATGGAGTAAAACATGGTTAAATATTGCTATGATGACCTATATTTAATGCATGTTGATTAAAGATGAGATCTTTTGAAGCAAATATGGTCATTACATGAGATTAATAGTAGACGAATATTGGAGTCACTTTATAGATGAGTTGATTTGATTATAAGCATGCATAATGATGGGATGCAAGGCTATGGAAAGCTATAGAGGTGATTTAGTGAATTAATCCATCTAGATGCTATGGATGAATTAGATGATTAATATGATCATAGGGATTCATGATGCATAAAAAGATTCTAGAATAATATTTGGATTCTAATTATAAAATCATTGATTCTCGATAAGGAAGAAAGTGAAAGAGAGGACAATCATTACTTTGGTTGATTATTGAGAATATTCAAGTAAGTCCCTGCATAACTATATTTCTAAATAGTATATGTTTGCAAGTCTTTTGTACAATGATATTGAAATGGTGTCAATATGATGATTGACATGTTGATTGAAATATGATGAAATGTTATGGTGATACTTTGATACTTGGATTGAGAACGTGGATATTTTAATCTCTTAATGATTTTTTCAATCTCAACTTTTAACTAAAAAATGGTTTCCTTTCCTTTATGATCAAAATATTTTGATAAACTTGATTTGAAAATCACGTTTTGGAAATACAAGGTAATCAGTGATTGTAAAAACAAAGGAAATGATTTTGCACCTAAATGGCGAGCATTGAATATTCAGCAGTAGGCTAGTGGTACTAGTCTTGGAGAGTTAAAGTGAGTCTTCTGGCAGGAAGCTACCTCCAGAAGAGGAACTATTCTTAACGAGATTATAGTACTACTTAGTTAGGCCGGTCTGAGCTATCATGTTGGCCTATGTGGACTTTATTTATTTTTCGAATTGGACAACTGGTGTGTTGAGTGTAGAGATGGAGGAGTATCTCACCCTATTGGGCGGATCACCCACTGTCCAGTGTTGAATGGTTATATTGGGATGCTATCACGATGGTAATCGTGATATGGGCTTGATATTATTATTGAATCATTAATAATCCTTACTTTATGAATCTATGGAATTGACGAGTGAATGGCTATTGAGAATTGTTTTGAATATGAAGTACAATATTTCACTTAATGACTGTTTGTTAATGAAAGTTGACTTGCTAACATATTTTGTGGTTTTCATAAACCTACATACACGAAATATTTAATGTAACATTCATACATACGGGACTTACTGAGATACAAATCTCACACTGTTTTATATCATGATTTCAGGGGAGTGCTTTTATTGAGCAGGTTGGATGAATAAGAGCTGGAAGTTTATTTTATTATGTTTTAGCTTTGTATTTCTTCGAGAGACGATTGTTAGTTTTGAATTTCAGACTTGTATAAGTTTTGATTTTAGATGTAATAAGATTATCGCTTTATCTTATTTAGCTATTTTCTTTTCTTTTGTATTTGTTATAAAGACCCCTGGTCCTTTGGACGAGGTGACATCCCTGCCCTTTTTGGGTATGTAGGTAGCAGGGTGTTACAACCTATTTCCAATTAAAGTTCCCAATGATCCAATTTAATTTATTAAATTATTGAGTAGTAGTTCTTTATCGGACATCAATGCCTATATTATTTGGAAATGTCAATCAATTGTAGGTACAAATTCTACTTAGAGATCCTACCAAGGCATCCATGCTATTCATTGAAGACTCCTAATTCAACAAAAAATGAATAGAACTTTTCACAAAGTGTTTAAAGGCCAAGATGCAAAATAAGTAGTAAAGTAAGAGCACCTAAATCAACCCTTTACATAAGTCACTAGTATGCATAATATATAAATCAATGCATGAGGTATCAAAGAACCAAAATATATAAAAAAATTATTAAAGCTACAAAATAAAAAAATTCACACAAAAATCAAAGAAAATTTACAAGTATAAAAACTGGCTAAATCAACCATATTCACAATAATATATATATAACTATCTACATATAAGTTGGTGATGTGTACAAGTATATACATATATAAAAGGTCAAATTAATAAAACACGAACATTTCAAAATATTATCATTCTTTTTCGACAACAGTGCTAAAAACTTAATGTATTCTTTGTGTGCATATGTGTTTCTTATGATGCATTATCTCAAAATCACACAAGCAGTCAAGTTTTAAATTAAAATACCAAAATTACTCACACAACACACATTTAGGCAAGTATACCTATTGTTAGAATGTATGTCCAAAATAGCCTATGTATTTTTATATTTTAGAAATTAATAAAAGTTTCATTCATTAATGATTGTTTGTTTACATATATTATACATTAAGGGCTTAATGTATTAGTAAGTAATCTACGTGATTGGGTCGTACTTTTATAGTAAGGCAAATATTATAGGCTACTAACATATAAGTGAAATATTATTCTTGATAGATTGATGGAGCTAGGCACATCATCAAAATTTAGATCATTACACTAGTTTTTGAATGGGAAATAGTTTACTTTTAACCAGTGAGTAGTCCACTCACACCAATAATGTAAGCATATTTGGAATATGTAAAATTGGACCACATGATAATAATCTTTGTAAAAGCACTAAAATAAACAAAGATTGGTTTATCAAAGTTACTACGTAGACGAGTACTCTAAGACTTGAGTATAAGTTAGTGGTCTGGTGAAGTTAGACTTATGCACTTTGATGTATGTTAAGTGAGGTCTTATTGCAAGGCTAATAACCTAGTACATTGGATGTATGACTCTAGTTAGTTAAGATAGACTTATACAATAGATTTTTTTTTTTTGCTTAATTACGTGAAGAAATCACCCCCTTGTGATTGTCCGAGATAATCTAACTAATCTAGGACCCTGGGAATCGTGACTAAGTATGTACAATTATGGATAGCTCCTTGTGATAAGTGGATATATACTTGAAGTCATGGACTATTAGGCTAGCTTCAAATGATGGTAGATGTCATTAAGAAATGTGTTACGTAAATGGGTATTTTCCTCCTTACACCTATAGGTCGAAGACATTACTGCACTTGCAATATTATTCTTAGGGTCAATATTTCTATATGATGATAAATGAAATATTTAAAATGATAAAATACAACTATTTGTTAGCAAGGCGTTTTGTTCATTTTAGTAGTTAAGAATAATATGTCTTTTGGTCTCCAAAGTAGCTCAAATAATCTTAGTAAATGTTTTTACTATATGGGCTTATTGGGTGAATTTATTATTGAAAGAATTACTCTAGGACTCTAATTAATTATTTATTTGAGTTAGAATAATTAATTGGGCCAATATAATTATTTGATTTATTAATTAATCATCTTGGGTAATTTTATATTGGGCCCAAGTAGATTAATTAATTAATAAACGAGCTAATTTAATTAAATGGTTTATTAATTATCTTGGGTAATTTTATATTGGTCTCAAGTAAATTAATTAATTAATAAAAGAGCTATTTAATTAGTCATTTGACTAATTAATATTAGCATGGCCCATTAAGGTTTGATGATAGCCGCCGTGTGATAAAAAGGAAAAAAAGAAATAGGAAAACTGGTGATTGGTTTAGAGAAGGAAAAGGAAAGCTAAGGCTATAAAAGTGTGTTTTGTTTTTCGTACTATAGATTGACCGAATCACACGTACAATTTTCGGTTTTCATTAGGAACGAAACCAAGGCCACAATTTTCTTGTCATTTTTCCTTTGTTTTTTCTTTAATGTTTTAGCTCTTCCGTTTTTCTTTCAATCTTCTTCACTATAGTTCTACTTTCATCGGTAGAGGTCTATAGTGATTCAAGAATAGTCTAGAAGGTCAAGAGCTAGTAAATGTAGTAAGTGTTTGACGCAAAAGAGCTGATGGTTAGCTAGTATACTCGCAGAACAATTAGACGTTCCAGTTCAAGAAGCACCGTCAAACCCGAATCCAACTCTGGTTATTCAAGTAAAACATCATAGAAGTAAGCATTCCTAGATTTTGACTTGGCAAAAGTTTTAATTTGCAATTTCTGCTACGTATTTATTTTTCCGCGGTCTTTCAGGTGGTATCAGAACCATCATTTTAATCTAGGAGCATGTTGATTGTTAATAACTGGAAAAGGTGGTTCTTCTACTAATAAAATACTCCCTCCATCCTACTAAAATTGATAATGGTTGACTTGACACGATATTTTATGCAAAAGTAAAAGTTAGAATATAATAATAATAATAATATAACATAGTATAATAAAAATAAGAAATATGTGGGTCTCACAATACTTTATGTCAAATCTAAATATATAAAAATAATATATGTGAGGTATATTGATTATTTTATAATAAATTATATAATAAAAACTTTCCTTTTGAGGAAAGTATTAAATTTTTTGGGACAATCCAAAATAGTAAGTAGATCAATTTTGTTGAGACGGAGGTAGTATGATCTTAGTGATTGTATGGATCCCTCGTGGTCTTTGACATGGGTAGATTTGTGCACGCCTAGCGTGTGGAGGCATAGGTACCTATAATTTATTGATAATCGCTTTCTATAAAATTCACATATGCCTTATTTTGAAAGACATAGGCATTTGATATTATATTTCGATTTTATTGTACGAATTCTTGTACAAAAATTGGTGCCTAGATCAACACACAAAAACCCTAAAGAAAACTTGAAGGAAAAATTGTAGAAAATAGAAGAAAATAGAGGTCAGACGGAGGCCCCTGGAAAAGGACTAGCTATGGCCGGCATATGAGTTTGAACACTCACAAGCCACAACCAAAATAGGAAGAGCTGCAGCTGGTCTAGTTGGTTCTTGGAGTCTGAAGCCACAACTGGCTTCTCTCATGCCACAGCTGATTATGCCAGTTTGAGGTCTCCAAACCGTGTCCAGTTCTCTCTTGATGTAAGATGAAGCCGCAACCGGCTTGACGCACTGGTGGACCAATTTTGATAGCTTGACGGTTCAGTTGTGGTTTAGGCTTCTGGTTCGAGTCTTTTGAGAGTTTTCCTATTTTATTTTCCTTATAATTTCTTTTTCTTGGGGCACATATCACACAATGTTATTTTCTTGCAATGGTTTATTTATGGTGTTAAATAATTTTTCAGGAAAGTGGTTAGTAAAGAAGGAACTACCTTAGGATTAAACAAGATCATTTTAATTTTAATATTATTATAATAGTTAATCTATTATTTGGTCACACAAGAATTAAAGGATAGAAACAACATGTAAAAAAATTTATTTTTAGAGCATGTTTGTTTTATTTAATTTTGTGATTAAATGTACAAAGGTTTTTGAGAAATTAATTTTTTCCTAGATAAAACAATGAAGGAAAATATTTTGAAATGGAACTAAGTAATTTAAAAATAAATTCATGATTTATTCTTCCAAAGGATTTTATCCTTGACATTGAGAATAGTTTTGAATTTAAGCATTTTAAATTTATTTCCAAGAAATAGTTCTAACTTAAGTAGTGAAATAAAAAATTTTCAAAGTTTATTCTCTTAAAGGGTTTTATCCTTAACATAAAGAATAATGGTTGAATTTTTGGATTTTCGCTAAAGTTAACAAAAACCAATTAATTTTAAAGAAACATTTTTTTTTCCAAAAACCTAATTTTCTCAAAAGATTAAGGAAGAAAGGGTTCTAATGGCCCCACGACTTCCATCATGAATTCCTGTTAGAGATTGTTAATTTCCACGCGTCATTTTGAGCATGACCCCCTATAGGATAGATTTTTACGAGAATCTAAAACTAACAAAAGAATTATAATTAAAGCCTAAGATATGTGTTAGTATCGGTCAACTTATCGTTAGAGGCATTAATGCTGGATTGTCCGTTAATAGTGAGAGTGGTGACCATCTTATCGATGGAACTATTTCTAGATCATTACATATTAAGGAAGTTTAAGTTATGATGGTTATACACTTAACTTAGAAAATTATTAACCTTCCTACGAAGCTCTGTCAATTTTTCTAAGAGCTAATTTTTTTTCCATATTTTTTATAATGGTTTTAATAGGTTACCATATCATGGAAATAGTATGATATTTTAAATGCGCATTTTTATATGTTTTTCCAAAACAAATATTTTTCTAAATGAAGTTTTTTTTTTTTTCTAATCAATAGAAATGTCCGGTTTCAGTCCATTATCCATTATTCTCAAGGAGAATAAGTTAATTGGACCTAACGACGTGGATTGGAAAATTAAACATAGTACTCTCTGTGGAGGAGTGCAAGTATATTTTGATTGACCTCTGTCCTGAAATTGAGGAAGATTCTATAGACCAGGATCGTGAGGCTGAAAGGGAATGGAAGAAAGTCAAAAAGATGGCATATACTATAGGTTGGCTTCCATATCCAATGTTCTCCAATCTAAGCACAAAAACATGTCTAGTGTTCACGACATCAGTGTATCATTGTGCAATATGTATGCTAACAAGAGCCGGTCTGCAAGGCAGGAACCTCTTAGAACAATTATGAACACTAGAATGGCTGATGGGCATCGGTTCACCACTATATGCTCAAGATTATTGTTCATTTCGAGGAGGTTGAGGCCTAAAGTGCAACAATCGATTCTAAGAGCCAAATTGACATGGTTCTTGAGACTTTGCCAAATTTGTACTCTCAGTTTAAGCTAAATTATAACATGAACAAGTTAAGTATGCATTTGACTGAGTTAATAAAAAAACTCCAGGCTACTGAGAAAATTATGAACCCTGTGTCAAAGATTTGGATTACTCGTTCTGGTTCATCTTCTAGAACTGGGCCCCAGCCCAAGAAGTTTAAGAAGAAGAATGCCCAGAAGAATGTAGGAGCCCAACCTATGGGATCCAAACCCAGTCTGTCCAAACCCAACGCCAAGCCCAAGTGCAAGTGTTTCAAGTGTGGCATGAAGGGTACTTCAAAAAGGATTGTCCACTAACCATATCTGTAACTTCTTACAGAGGTTCAACAAGATAAGGTGACTCAATAGAGAATAGCATAGAGTTAGAGTGGGCAATGGAGCACAAATGTGGACCAAAATAATGGGAAATTTAGAGCTTTTATTTGGTTGTAATAGGATTTTTGTTTTAAAAGATTTTTTTATATGTTTCTAGTTTTAAACAGAATTTATTTTCAATTTCAAGATTGATTAATCAAGAATATTCCATTTCTTTCCATTCTGGTATTTCAATCAGTAGAAATATAAATATTATTTGTTCTAAAAACATGTATGAGAATCTTTTTTATATTAATCATATTAATTGTCAAATAAATAATACTTAGACGAAACCTAAAAATAGGAAGAGAAATGCCACATTAAATAACTCTTATTTATGGCACTTGAGATTAGGACATATAAATCCTAATCGGATTCAGAGGTTAATCCAAAATGGGTCTTTCGACTCATTGATATTAGAATAATGATCTCAGTGTGAATCTTATTTCATGGGCAAAATGGCCAAAAGGCTCTTTACTCAAGAGGCAGAAAGGTCCAAAAAAATATTAGAGTCAATTCATACTGATGTTTGTGGTCCAATGTCTTCACTTGCTATATGAGGTTATGAATACTTTATCACGTTCACAGATGATCAAATGTGTTTTGGTTATATTTACTTGATAAGACGCAAGTCTGATTCATTTAATAAATTCAAGGAGTTTAAGGTTGAGGTAGAGCGTCAAACAGATAACTAATTAAAAAACTAAGATCGGATCATGGTAGAGAGCATCCCCTTAGTGAATTCAAGGACAACTTGGTATATCAGAGTATAGTATCTCAACTAACTACATTTATGACTCCTCAGCAAAATGAAGTAGCCTAGAGAAAAAATAGAACGTTGATGAAAATAGTCAGAAGCATGATGAGTCATACAACTCTTCCTATTTCTTTTGGGATATGATTTGGAAATAATAGTATATATTCTGAACTTGGTGCCTTCCAAATCAATACCCAAGACACTCTATGAGATGTGGACTGGACGAAAGCCCAATATGAATCATCTTAAGATATGAGGTTGTCTAACTTATATACTGACTAAAAGAAGTAAACTAGACCCTAGATCAGAATTGCGCTACTTCATAAGGTATCCAAAAGAAACAATGGGTGGATATTTTTATTATTCCCAAGAGTAAAATGTACTTATTAGTACTTATGCTAGATAATTGGAGGATGAACAAAGTGCGTCCACTAAGGTTTTGAGTAAGGTGGAATTAGAAGAAAAGTTAAATGACACTTCAACTTTTAATACCCTAATTGAGAAACCTAAAAAGGCACAATCAGATGTTCCTATACAAAATGAATCGCGTCGTAGTAGGAGGATATCTAAGGTTCTAAAAAGATGGATTACAGAGCCCTTTAGGGTAGTCTCTAACTGTCAAGAATAAGATCCCACTAGATATGATAAGGCCATTACTGATGTTGATGTAGACAACTGACAAGTAGCAATGGATACCAAGATTGAGTTTATGTATCTCAATCAGGTCTGGGATCTTGTCACTGCATTTGAAGAGATTAAACTTATAGGGTGCAAGTAGCTATACAAGAGAAAGAGAAGTGTAGATGGAAATGTGGAAACCTTTAAAGCAAGATTAGTAGCAAAGGTAATACTCAAAAAGAAGGGATCGATTATGAGGATACATTTTCACTTGTTACCATGCTTAAGTCTGTACGCATTCTTTTGGCCATGCATATCATCATGACTATGAGATACGGTAAATGGATGTCAAGATAGTCTTTCTTAATAGCTACCTTAGCGAAAATATCTATATTTCCTAGCTTGAAGGCCTTGTTGTGAAAGGCCGAGATCATACGGTATGTAAGCTCAAGAAGTCTATTTATAGTCTTAAGCTAACATCACGAGTATGGAACATATGTTTTGATAAGACTGTAAAGTCTTTTGGTTTCATACAAAACGTGGATGAACCATGCATGTATAAGAAGACAGATGACAATAACGTATTTTTAATAATACTTTATGAGGACGACATTCCACTCATTGGAAATGATATAGAGACATTGTCATCCATAAAGGTTTGGTTATCAAGTCAGTTTAGCATAAAAAGATATGGGAGAAATTAGCTATATTCTTGGAATAAAGCTTCTTAGAGATAGGAAGCAAAGAATGTCAAGCTTATCCCAATCTGCTTATATTAACAAGATATTGGCTAATTTTAGCATGTATCAGTGTAAAGGGGCAATCATACCCTTTAGGCATGGATTGACCTTATCTTCCAAGCAGTGTTATAAGACGTAGGAAGAAAAGGAAAGGATGAGTAGAATTCTATATACCTCAACAATAGGAAGTCTCATGTATGCCATGCTCTGTACAAGACCGGATATCTACTTTGTAGTAGGCATAATTAGCAGGTATCAGTCAAATCTAAGGGAAGAACATTGCTAAGTTGTAAAGTATATTCTCAAGTACTTGAAGGGAACAAGGGATTATAAACTTGTTTACAGGACCGATGACTTAGTTTGTAACACCCCGATTCAAACCACCGTTAGTTCATGGGAAAAGTCATGCATAATATAGCATTTTATATTGTATTTGATAAGCTTGAACTATTTTTATGAAGTATATGTGATTTATGTGTTTGATATTCATAGGGTAATTTATTTGGATAGAGTTGTGCTATATAAGGTGGTAGAGCTTTTGTTCTTATGGAGAAGAAATTAATGAAAAAAAAATAATGAAGTGAGTTGAATTGGATTTATGAAATTTATTTGAAGAATATTTACACAAGAATTATTGTGGAATAGTGGTTAGAGCTTGGTGTGTATTCTTTGATAACTTGAATTCAAATCTCAACTCTTGCAAACATTTTCCTTCTTATTTCTAATTAAACTCTTTTCCCCCTATTTTTTCTCCTCTTGGCCGAATGCACTAAGGCTACTGCCACCTTAGATTCCCACCTCCTAAAATATAGGAATACGATTATTTTGAGTTTTTAATAAAAAGAATTAAAGCTAATTAAATTTCTATTATTTTCTAGTTAGTATTTTTACCTTAATGTTTTAGGGATCTTAAATATTTTTGACTTTGAATTATTCAAAGCTATTAGATAAAGGATTTATTAAGAAAATAAAATATAGAAGCATTTTTTTTTAAAGCTATATTTTAGCTATTATTTTAATAGAAGAAAGCCTTTCCAAATGAATTTTCTTTAAAGAGTTTTAACTGGAAATAAAGAAATAATTCTAAATTCTTAATTGAAATAGATATTTCATAGTATTAGGCTATTTTCGAAAATCAAGAATTAAGATGAAAGAAAAATTCAGCTTTATCATATAAAAACTAGATTTTATCTCAAAATATGATTATCCTTTACTAAATTATTTTTGCCTAAAATAAATTAGGACATTAACTAAATTGTTTCTTTAATTAATAACCTATTTTCTTTACTTAAAATTTCTGAAAAAATAGAAGCCTTATCCGCCACCTTGATGGACGTTTAGTTTCACTTAAACTCTGTAAAATATAGGAGAAATCTACACTAAGTAATTTTAACCAATCAAAGTTCTTTTAGCTAAATAAACAACCAGATTTTCTCCTCTTCTTTCACCCTAATTTTGGCCACCCTAATACACACACAATCACATGAAAATTCCAGCCTTATTGCTTTCAAATTCTCTCTTGTTTTAGCTAAAACAGCAACACCAAAGGCCCTCACTTTTCTTCTCTTCTTTTTGCCAATACAAGAACAGAAATTCAGCCACTTTTTTCCTCCTTTTGTCTCATTATTTCGGCCATAATAGCAACCAGAAATCAGCCATAAAACCCTTCTAAAAATGGCTCAAATTTGGCTACAACAAGAAAGATCAAAAGCTGTCATTTTTCCTTATTTAGATCAAGAGTCCAAAATACGGTAAACTTCTTCTAACCACTAAAACACCCAAACCTAATCTATTTTCTCCATCAAAGCAACCCTCAATAAAACCCTAAACACCCTCAACTGCACAAAATTTCCAGCTGCCAACCCTCTGCAATATTTTGGTCATCACAACACTAATTTCCACCAAAATCGAAATCCAAGGACAAGGTAAGCAACTCTTCAACTTCATCAACTCTCCTTCAATTCTAGTCTTATTTTCCTCCTAAATATCGGTCATCAAGTGGCTAATTCTTTTCCTCTATTGTTGGTGATTTTCGAACAAAAGGTCCAAGAGCTACTTGTCAACTTTTTTTCCAAAGTAAACTTAATCAAACACCAAAAATGCCACCTTTGCTTTTGTTGTGCCGTTAAAAAGGTATTTGAGGCTTAACTCTTCTAATTTATATTAGGGTTGAATATATGGTGGTATTATTATACTTGAAGTTGGCATAAAACGCATGATTAGATGAGATTGATAGGTTTGATGGTGCAATATTGTGAACTAGGTGTATATGGAGTAAAGCATGGTTAAATATTGCTATGATGACCTAAGTTTAATGCATGTTGATTGAAGATGAAATCTTTTGAAGCAAATATGGTCATTATATGAGATTAATAGTAGACGAATATTGGAAGCCATTATATAGATGAGTTGATTTGATTATAAGCATGCATAATGATGATATGCATGACCTTGGAAAGGTATAGAGGTGATTTAATAAATTAATCTATCTGGATGCTATGGATAAATTAGGTGATTAATATGATCATAAGGATTAATGATGTATAAAAAGATAGTTGAGTAACATTTAGGTTCTAATTATAGAATCATTGATTCTAGATAAGGAAGAAAGTGAAAAGAGGATAAGCATTGCTTTGGTTGATTGCTGAGAATATTTAAGTAAGACCTTGCATAACTATTTTTCTAAAAAGTAGATCTTTGCAATTCTTTTGTACAATGATATTGAAATTATGTCAATGTGATGATTGATATGTTGATTCAATTATTTATTGAAACATGATTGAATGTTATAGTGATATTTTGATACTTGTATTGAGAACGTGGATATTTTAATCTCTAAATAATTTTGTCAATCTCAACTTTTAACTGAAAATTGGTTTCCTTTCCTTTATGATCAAAATGTTTTGAAAATCTTGATGTGAAAACCATGTTTTACGAAGACAAGGTAATCAGTGATTGTGAAAACAAAGGAAATGATTCTTCACCTAAATAGTGAGCGTTAAGTACTTAGCGGTAGTAGCTTAGTGGTACTAGCCTTGGAGAGGTAGAGTGAGTCTTCTGAAAAGAAGCCATTTCCAGAAGAGGAACTCTGCTTAAAAGGATGACAGTACTACTTAGTCAGGCCGATCCAAGCTAGCATGTTTGTTCATGTGGATTTTATTTATTTTTCAGATTGGACAACTAGTGTGTTGGGTATAGAGATAGATGAGTATCTCACCCTAGTAGGTGGATCACCCACTGCCTAGTGTTGAATGGTTACATTAGGATACTATCATGATGTAATCATGATATGGACTTGATATTATTATTGAATCATTCTAATCACTACTTTTTGATTCTATGGTATTGACGAATGAATGGCTATTGATAATTGGTTTGAATATGAAATACATTATTTCACTCGATAACTATTTATTGACGAAAGTTGACTTGCAAATATATTTTGTGATTTTGATAAACCTGCATACACGAAATATTTAATGTGACATTCACACACATGGGACTTACTGAGATGCTAATCTCACACTGTTTTATGTCATGAATTCAAGAGAGTGCTTTTATTGAGTAGGATGGATAAATAAGAGCTGAAAGTTGTTAGGATGTATGCCCTTTTAGACTAGGCTTCTGATGTAAAAAATCGAATGTTTTAATAAAAGAATTTATTTTAAAAAACTATTTGTGAATTTACAATTTTATTTGTGCACAATTACGTTTGAAAAAGACCCATTGTGCTTAGGTAAGTGGTCCATGTGAATAGAGGTCTTTCACAGCAAGGTATGGATCACGGGTTACTTAACATATAAAATTTTGTTCTTAACCGATTTATGAGAATGAGAATCTCATCATGTCTAGGTTATTATGTTGTGAATTCTAAATGGAGAATGACTTACCTTTAGCCAGTAAGTAGTTCACTCACTTCATAACATAAGCGTATTTCGAATACATAGAACAGGACCTGATTAGTGGTTTCTAAAAGTACTATATGGTAGAAACTTAGACTATTACCGCTACAGTGTGGACTAGTACTCTACGACTTGTGTATGAGTTAGTGGTCTGACGAAGCTGGAAGCATATGCTCTGATATGCTATAGTTGAGGTTCTATCGTAGGGCCAATATATTTATATGTTGGGTATGCGTGACTAGTTAGTTAAAAAAACTTGTACAAGATAATTTCTATACTATATCGCCCCTAGAGGTTGTCTGAATGATCTATATATCCAGGATTCTGAGAAACATGACTTGGATGTTTGCTTTAGGGTAACTCCCTTGGAAAGCGGAAACAATCCAAGAAGTCGTGGATCGTTGGACTAGAGGCCTAAGGATGGTAGATGTCATTTAGAGAGGTGTTAGTACACTTCTTCCTCTTTGAATGTACGATGATGTATAGAGGGGTATTTTAGTCATTACACCTGTAGGTCGGAGACTTTGCTAACGCAGCATTGTCCTTAGGGTAAATATTTTCTTATGGTTATATTAGGAAATATTTAAAATGCAAAATACAGCTATTTATATGGCAAGAGTATTTTGGTCATTCTAGTAGCCAATGCAGTGTGTCTTTTGGTCCCCAATATAGACCATGAGTCCTAATTAAATATGGACTAAGGAATTGATCTTAAATTAAATAGAATTTATTTTATTTAAATAGCCCGATTTAATTATTGGGTTAGAATAAAATAAAAGTCCATGGAGAGAGAATGAATTAAATTAGTTTGGTGGGTTAATTAATTATTCAGGGCTTTGGCCCAGTTTGAATAATTAGGGATTAACCTGGGACTAAACTGATTTAGGCTTATTTAATTGGACTGGTTTATTTGAGCTGAAAAATTAATTATTTGTTGGGCCATTGAGTTGGTTCTAACTAGAATAATTAATTAAGCCCAATAGATTAAATTAAGAGTCCAATGGCCCAGTCCAGTTTAACCTATGATTTTATTTAGGTTAAACAGGAGGATTGGAGACAATGTCGTGGTTATAGAACACACACTCTAAGAGACGGCTTCTTCTCTGTGTAAGGCCATGCGTCTTTCTCTCTCTCTAGAAAAATTTCCTAGCCTGTTAGTTGTTCACCAAATGGTAATTAGGTAGGTCATATACTGGAAGACCGAGAGTTTAGCATTCACATACATGAAAAGGAGGAGTAAGAAGCTTGCAGGAATCGCACCAGAGGTTTCCACTAGCACACCTACCTTAGTTGCGCACGTTCCAGTCCAGCCACCTTTGAGAACCAAAAGGAGAGGTAAAATTTTTAAAACCTCGGGATTGGGACATGGCACAACCGGCGCCGGCTAGGATTGCCAGAGTGGGCGCCAGCCCTGTCCTAGAATCCCCTGTTCTTGTTTTTCCAATTTTTTTATGTTCACTTCCGCTGCGTGCTCCGTGTTTTCCCGCTTTTCACGCCTTCAAAAGTTTATTTTATTCTGTTTTAGCTTTGTATTTCTTTTTAGAGACGATTGTTAGTTTTGAATTTCAGACTTGTATAAGTTTTGATTTTGGATGTTATACGATTATCGCTTTATCTTATTTCGCTATTTTCTTTCCTTTTATACCTCATTATAAAGTCCCCTAATTTTTTGGACGGGGCGACATCCTACCCTTTTTGGGTACGTAGGTAGCGAGGTGTTACAAGTGCTATCAGAGATTAGGTTTAGGCAATTGACTTTATTGAATCGTACCTAAAACCTAGGATTTGAGATTTATTAAATAGTACTTGAACACTAGGGATTGAGATTTAGTTCTAACTTTTCTATGTTTTATTTATAGGATGCCTACAAGATCCGCAACTATGACTAGAGACTGGCCTTTTGTGTGTGGTCCTGCGAGTGGTAGAGCATCTAGTCTTATTCGTATACCAGATTCATCACCATCTAATTCAGAGACAGAATCCGAGGGTAGATGGTTTTTGAGTGAAGATGAGGTAGACCATAAGCCACTTATGATGGAAGACTTTGGAGTAGAGAAAGAACCCGAGGACCTGATACTTGAAATGCCTAAATGTAAGGAAGAAAAAGATATGGTTGAATATGAGGGAGATTCTGAGGGAGAGATAGGGGATGTAGGAGAACTTAGTAATGAGAATGAGAATGAACTTGAAGGACCTGGGATTAAAAGGGAGATAGGAGAGCTTGAGAATGAGGGTCAAGAAGAAGTAATTAAGGATGGTGGTGAGGAGGAGGATAGGGTTAATACACATGCGACCCTATCTATAAAGGAAGGAATCCCAGCGCTTCTGGAAAGTGAGTCATATGAGTCAGAATCTAGGAGACCTAATAGTACATTGATGGTAGCTAAGGAAAAACTTAAGGATGCAAAGTTGAGAGCCAAATTGAAGGGCAAAGATACCGAGGTGTTCACGTTGGGCCAGCCTAGGAAGAAGCCCAGATCCTTTGGGTTCTCAAGAGATTGCGTGTTAGATGACCCCAAGAGCAGTGTAGGATGGCAAGTGGAATCTCTTTTTGTGATTTCTGAGAATTCCAGCGACTCTAGTAATGCTTAGAGTTTATAGGGCCTTTAGTATTTATTCTTTTATTATTTTGAAGAGATGTTTGCTTATTTATTTGATTTAGGAATGATTATTTGTTTCTGAATTTTAGGATAGTTAGAATAGATGGAGTACCTAAGAGGATACTCTCTTATTTTGTACCAAGTTGGATTTGGGTAATAAAAACATGGTTTTATTGATTTCTCTAATCTACTTAGAGTATTATTTGCAAAATTTATTTTTCCTTGAATTTCAAACTATTTCAAATCTATAAGTTAATCAATTGCATGTCATGAACTTTTCCCTAAGAAACCTTGTAATGGGTAAGAGTAGATGGCACTAAGACGTAGGGCTGTAGTACGAGAAAGGACCATTCGGGAAAGTGAGTTATCAACTCCCGAGTTTGAATAGATACGACAGTCCACACCAGAAGTGGAGGAGGATTTCGAGAAATAATGAGAATTGACATCTTAGGGATTTAGAGAAGTGACCATGGGACAAGCATTTGACAAGATGGCTGCCATTCTTTAGAATTCGACTGACATGGTAGATAAAGTGGAGAAAAGGCACCTAAAGATGAGGATGAGGCAGCAGAACGATTCATGAAGTTCCAGCCTCCAATGTTCTAGGGATAGGTGGAACAGGATGAAAAGGCAGAGCAGTGGATTGAGCAGATGAAGGACATCTTTGCGACTCTGCAGTACACCGAGAAGAAGAGGGTCAAATTTGCTACATTTAGGTTGAGAAGACTATCCTGGGCATGATGGCCATGGCTCTAGGAGGACTGGGAGAAGAGGATTGTGACTGGACATGGAAGAACTTTGTTGAGGCTTTTAGAGTAGAGTACATTCCCCAATGGATAGCTGAGAAGAGGGAGGATGAGTTCTAAACCCTCAAGCAAGAAGGTATGACCGTGGCCTAGTATGCAACCCAGTTTACTCAACTATCCAAGTATTGCAAGTGTTTGACGGACATTGAATAGAAACGGACACGACAATTTGAGAAAGGTCTCGGGCAGGACCTAAGCAAAGTACTGACTCTATCTTCACTAGCGACATATGTGCTGTAGTGGATGCAGCGACTCAGACAGAAAAACGAAAATAGGAACCGATCGATGCACTGACCCTTCCAACCAAATCGTCCACCAATGGGACCTCCGATTAACAAGCAACCCACTGGTCTAATGTAGTAGGGAAACAAGGGAAAGCAATCAAGGATAATTCCACTGGGTCCTATGCTGAGTGCTTTGATATGTCAGAATTGTAGAAGGAGTGGCCATTAGAGAAGGACTGTTGGTCGAGAGGATCAGCAGAAATGTGCTTTAACTATAGTAACCCAACTCACCTGAGGAACAACTGCCCTAAACCACTAAGGATGGGGCTAAGTGCTTCAACTCAACCAGTTGGAGCTAACAAAGGTGCTGTTACGAGAACGACTGGTGGAGGAGGACAAAAACCTCAAGTGATAGCTAAGGTCTTCATTTTGAACCAAGAAGAGGTTGGAACTAATGTAGTGATGGTAGAAGGTATGCTTTTTGTACAAAGTCATACTATTACTACTTTAATAGACCCTGGCTTGACCCATTCATATATGAGCAATAAGTGTGCATGTCATTTCGGTTGGGACGGGATAGAATTGCCTTATATAATGTTAGTAAGTACTCCCTTAGGGTGGAAAAGAGATGCAAGTAGGGTATTGCAAATGTGTGAAATTATGGTCGGAAAGGAGATTTTGAAGGCGTGCCTAATAATCCTACCTATCGATGACTATGATCTAATTCTATGTATGGATTGGTTAGCAAAGCATTGAGCAAGAGTGGATTGCAAGATCAAGACAATGCAGTTTGTTAGACCCAGATGTGATGTATTAGGGTTTAATAGGAAAAAAGTGAAAGAATTAAAATTCCTGAGAGCAAGAACGAAGGCACAAAAGATACTGAAAAAGGGTTGTGTAGGATATTTGGCATACTTAATCAATAAGCCGAATGATCAGTGCACCTTGGAGAGTACCAAAGTGGCGAAGGACTTTGCGAATGTATTCCTAGCTAAACTCATTTCTCTTCCACCTACACGAGAAGTCGAGTTCACTATAGATTTAGTCCTTGGAGTTGAGCCGGTATCAAAGACTCCCGATCAAATGGCGCTCGCAAAATTAAAGGAATTGAAGAAATAATTTGAGGAATTGGTTAAGAAATGATATATAAGGCCAAATACTTCACCTTGGGGAGCCCCGGTGTTATTTGTAAAAAAGAAGGATGGGATGCTGAGGTTGTGTATAGACTATAAATGGTTGAATAACTTCACGATTAAGAACAAATACCCTTTGCCTCTAATTGATGAGTTGTTCAACCAGTTGCAAGGTTCTTGTTACATTTCTAAGTTAGATCTCCGGTAAGGTTATTATCAAGTGCGGATTAAGGAGGAGAATATTCCCAAAACAGACTTTAACACTAGGTTTGGACACTACGAATTTGTAGTGATGCCATTTGGTGTAACCAATGCACATGCTGTTTATGGATCTTATGCACAAAGTTTTCCAGTCGTACTTGGATAAGTTCATAGTGGTATTTGTAGATGATATTTTAATCTACTCTAAAAGTTCCAAGGAGCATGCTAAGTATTTGAAGTTGGTACTAAAGAAGTTGAGAGAGCATAAGCTTTATGCTAAGTTTAGCAAATGTGAATTTTGGTTAGATTTAGTGGCATTTTTTGGTCATGTGATATCTAAAGATAGAATCAAGGTGGATCCAGCAAAAGTTGAAGCTGTATCTAATTGGAAACAATCGGAGAGTGTAACTGAGATTTGGAGTTTTCTTGGATTGGCTTGATACTATCGTCGATTTATCAAGAAATTTTTTACCTTAGCCACAGCAATGACTCGATTGTTAAGGAAAGATGTGCCATACGTCTGGAGTGATAAGTGTGAAAAGAGTTTTCAAGAGTTTAAGAGGAGATTGATGACCATTCTAGTATTGAGTTTACCTGAGAAAGGTAAACCATATTCCTTGTACACGACACCTTGAAGAAAGGATTAGGGGCAGTGTTAATGCAAGATAGGAAAGCTATCACCTATGCCTCGAGGAAGCTAAAGCCACATGAGGTTAACTAACCAACATATGACTTGGAGTTAGGTGCGATAGTGTTTTCCGTGAAAAAGTGGTGACATTATTTATATGGAGTAGAGTATGAAGTCTTTACGGATCATAAGAGGTTGAAGTATATCTTCACGCAAGATGATTTGAATTTAAGACAACGAAGATGGATGGAGTTTTTGAAAGAATATAAATGTCTAATTAACTACCATTCGGGGAAAGTTAATGTGGTAGCTGACGCGCTGAGCCGAAAGGTGAGGATGGCTAGTATGAAGGTGCAAGAAGTCCAAATAGTACAAGAACTCTGGGAGTGAGAAGCAGAAGTAGGAGAAGGAAATATCAGCTTGTGCAACTTCAGGTTGGAACCTGAGGCGAGGCAAGAGATTGGTGATGTGCAGCGGAGCTACCAAAAATTTCAGACTTTTAAGGCGAAGGAAATCAAAAGAGGAAATAAGGAGTTTCAAGCTGATGAAGCTAGAGTGTTATACTTCTAGGAACGGATATATGTACCGAATGATCAAGTATTGAAGAGGAAGATAATGGATGAAACTCACATGAGCAAGTATACTATTCATCCTAGAGAAGTGAAAATGTACCAGGACTTGAAGAAGGCCTACTGGTGGCCGAGGATGAAGAGAGATGTGGCGCAATACGTCTTTACTTGTCTAACTTGTTAGAAAGTAAAGACGGAACATAAGAAGGTAGCTGGATTACTGTAATTGTTACCTATTCCTGAGTGGAAGTGGCAAGAGATGACGATGGATTTTGTTACTAGGCTACCAAAGTCGAAGACCTTGAAGGATGCCATTTGGGTTGTGGTTGATAGATTGACCAAGACTGCTCATTTCATATCGGTAAACGCTAAGGATTCCATAGAGAAATTGGCTAAGACTTATATTCGAGAAGTGGTTAGATTGCATAGTGTACCATCGAGTATCATATTCGATAGGGATCATAGATTTACTTCAAGGTTTAGGACCAAGTTTCAAGAGTCAATGGGAATGACTCTGAAGCTTAGTACTTCTGCTCACCAGCAAATTGATGGATAGTCCAAAAGAGTAATCCATATATTAGAGAATATGCTTAGGGCTTGCATATTGGACTTTGGAGTAAGTGGTTAGATTGTATACCCTATGTTGAGTTAGCATACAACAACAGTCATCAGGCGTCGATTGGAATGGCACCTTACGAAGCGTTATATGGACGGAAATGTCAAGTACCGTTGTATTGGGGTTGGACTGAAGGTGGGCAAATTAGCAAGACTAGGGAGGTGATTATTGAAGAGATGGCAGATAAAGTAAAAATGATAAGAGATAGACTGAAAGTAGCGCAAAGCCGACAGAAGAGGCATGCGGACAATAAAAGAAGAGAATTGGAGTTTCAAGTAGAAGATCAGACTTTTCTAAAGATAACGCCTAGCATTGGGATTTTGAAGCATCCTAAAGGCGGGAAATTGAGTCCTAGATACTTCGGACCATTTCGGGTGATCGAAAAGATTGGACATGTAGCATATCAATTGGAGTAATCGGAATGGTTGATAGGAATCCATGATGTTTTTCATGTGTCACAGTTGAAGAAATACAACCCTGATCCGGAGCATGTATTGAACGAAGACACATTAATTCTACAGCTTGATTTAAGCTGTGTTCAGAAACCAATTAAGGTTTTGGATTGAAATGTTAAGATTTTAAAGAATAAACAGATACCTATGGTGAAGATTTTGTGGGATCATCACGGTACTAAGGATGCCACGTGAGAAGCTGAATATTAGGTGAAGAGAAAATATCCAAATTTGCTCTAAAAATGTAATGCCCAGAATTTCAGGACGAAATTCTCTTAAGGGGGAGAGGATGTAATACTGCAACCCAAACCACCATTAATTCATGGGGAAAGTCATGCATAGGATAGCATTTTATATTGTATTTGATAAACTTGAACTATTTTTATGAAGCATATGTGATTTATGTGTTTGATATTCATGGAGTAATTTATTTAGATAGAGTTGTGCTATATAAGGTGGTAGAGCTTTTGTTCTTATGGAGAAGAAATTAATGAAAAAAAATAATGAAGTGAGTTGAATTGGATTCGTAGATTTTATTTGAAGAATATTTACACAAGAATTATTGTGGAATAGTGGTTAGAGCTTGGTATTATTCTTTGGTGACTTGAGTTCAAATCTCAACTCTTGCAAACATTTTCTTTCTTATTTCTAATTAAACTCTTTTTTCCCTATTTTTTCTCTTCTTGGCCGAATGCACTAGGGCTACTGTGAAACCCCAGTCAAAACCAACCTTAGAGTAAGGGGGTTGGGATGCATATCATATTTTATTACATGATTAAATATATTTTTATATGATTTTTATGTGCTTTGGATTTGAATTTTATTGTCTTGAAGTCTTGTTGATGAGTATTGTGTGAGAGGGGCAAAATGGTAATTTTTGCCCGAGGTGAAAATAGGGATATAGCTTGTGGATTGAATAAAAAATAATTTTTCTAGTGAAAATATCAACAAGAGTTTATGTAATTTAGTGGTTAGAGCCTTAGAATTAATTATGGAAGTCTAGGGTTCAAATTCCATCATGGAAGCTTTAGCTTGATTAAATTTTATTTTTGCTTGGGAATAAATAGTTTCGGCCTTATGAGCTTAGGGTAAGGTAGGGATGATGTCCTAAGAGAGAGACATGTTAGGTGTAACCTCATTCCACTCCCTTGCTCTACTCAAATTTCTTAAAGGGAATTCATTTTCCCTTGATATTTGGGTTTTCCATAATTCTCAACTCCTTAGTTTAATCAAGATGTTCTAGCCATCTTCTTTTCAGAAATTTCAGTAAAGTGCTGAGGTCTTGTAGGATCAAAATGTCTTAGTAAAAGACTTCTTATGATCTGAAAAATGTGGAAGAGTTGTGGGAAGTTCCAAGTGGAAAAATCCCTCTAGTGAGTTTGCTGAAAATTCTCTCTAGCTAGTTCATATTCTTTATTGGAATGAGCTGAAAATTTTCCAGCTTGTTGTGCTTTCAAAATGTCGAGTTTCATAGCTAGCATTCCCTCTCAAATGCTGCCAGAAAAATGGTCTTAGGATCAGTTTGTAATCTGAAATTCTTAGCCACTTTTGGACTGCTTAAAGCTGGAGCAAAAGCAGGAAAATTCCTGTACAAATCACAGCTTTGAGAGTCCAAAACCAAGCTGTTTTCTTCCAGATTTTGTTTAGTACCTTAGCCATATTTTTCTTCTATGAAGAAGGCTGGAAACCAGCCTTGAAAACCCCTGAAGTCCCCCTTCAAACCCTCTACAAATCGGCTGGAAATGGCAGAAAAAAATCCGCCCAGCGAAAATTCTGGGCAGTCCAAGTTCCAGCTTTGTTTTCTATTTTTCTCCCAGCCGAAGCACCAACCTTATTCTGCAAAAACCTTCCTTAAACCTCCAGTAACAGAGCTCAATTGTTCCCCTTAAGCTTCTGCACGAAATCCAGCAATGGCTACCCGAAAATCCCTCCACCAAATCCCTACAATTTTACTTGATTGGCTTCCAAAATTCCAGCCATTTTTGTTTAGAAACCTTCCATAATATATCACTCCATTGACCAGACTTCTTCATCATCATTGTGCACCTTCATTTCAGCCACCCTAAGCTACCTTGAACCAGCTTTAATTCCCCAGAAAAACTGCTCAACCAGTCGGCCATAGGAGACCTTCAAAGCACTTCAATTATCAAGATATTCTAGAAATATTTAGTTTCCAAATTCATTACCTAAAAATATTCTTCAAGGATTGTAACAACTAACCTTTCCTTTTCCCTTCCAAATCAGAGAAACAACTCCCTAAACCCCACAGAAATTCGGCCAGCCTAATTCCCTCAGAATTTTCGACAGCTACACTACAACCTCTCAATTCCCTTCAATCTCCAAGAACACACACACTACACCAAGAACACCTACTACTTTCTTTCACCTAATACCCCTCCAAATCACTTCAAACCTTCACTAAAATCTCCAGATTTGACCTACTTACTGCTGTGAGTCTATCAACACCCTTCTTAACATTAAACTCCTCAAATCATCTTGCTACTTCGGATCAAAACCAGAAAATTTCTGTGAAGGACAAGAACATCTTCAAGGTAAATTTACTCTATCAACTTCATCTTCTCCAAACTTGATCTCTAGTGAAAATCAATGTGAATAAACATACTAATGATCTCTTCTTCTCTCTATCTCTCTCTCATGGCCGAAATCCCTCTCCCTTGGCTGGATGACTTCTTCTTCCATAAACATGCTCTTGCCATCTCCCTTGGACAAAGTTCGACATCTAGGAGTTGAGATCTACTTTAAACTCCTTCAAGGCATTCATCAATCAAGTAAGTACCCTCAATCTTCCTTTTTAAACTCTAGAATCATGTCTCTAGGATGATGTTGTTAGAAGGTAGAGGGCGATGGGATTTGAGTATGTGTTGTTGTGGTTGAAGCATGAGCATATGTATGATTGTGAAGGAGATGAGATTTATGCATGGAATGATTATATTGGTTGGTTGTATGTTGAATTGAGGTTTGATTCATGTCATAGGTAGTATTTGTGTCAAAGCATGCTAGAGATTATGTCACCATTGGTGAATAGGATTTTTATTCATGATGGATTGTTAAAGCCATGATCATATTTATGCTAGTAGAGGTTAGATCATGTCTCGATAAATTTAGATCTATTCTTATATGAAAGATTTGGTTGATTTGATGAATTGAAGGATTGTGCATGTTCTTGATTGTGGTTAGCCATAGGAATTTGAATCATGATCTAGTTGTCCCTAAACTAATTTTACTTCTTGAATAAAATATTCAATAAAATAATTTTTTTTGTATTTTCGAAAAACCCTAGGAAAGGTAGATTTGGACTATTATAAACAATAAGGATATTTTAGTCAAATAAATAATAGATTTGCTAGAAAAATAATATGTATATATATATATATATATAAGTATATATAGATATTATTTAAAATAATGAAAACAATTAAAGCCTTTTATGGAAATAATTATGATTAGTGAAATATTTATTACTACAAATTTAATTATTATCTTTTAAGCAAAACCCATTAAGAATTTATTTATTATTTCTCAAGCAAGATTCATTAAATTCATTTCCAACTAATTTTAGCTATCAATTATTTTCTAACAACTAAATTATTAATAAATCATTATTTTACCTAAAACTACTTAGGACTCTTGATCAAATAAACTATAAATTTTCCTTAACAAGATTTAAGCTTTCAACTTATTAAAATTTATTTCCCAAACCATTAATTATTTTAAATATCACGCTAGGATCAACTCTTAAACCTATTTACTTGTTGTTTAACCTTAAAGTTTGGGACACCAGGATCATGGTAGTAGTAAGTTGTGTTGACTTAAAATTGAGGAAGTGGTTTGTGGCTTGAAATTGATTGCGATTTGTATTTGTCCGTGGGGTTAGGTCAGCTGTTGGAGACCTTTTATTTGTGAGCAAGAATCAAGTAAGCTCTTGCATAAAACCTGACTTATGTGAAACGTTTTCTTTATGGCAAGCCAAATGTAGAGTGTATGTACGCTCTTGTATATAAAGGCAATTGAGGGTGGGATTCTTCCTTATTCCAAACAATTGAATTATTGAGCAGATTTACTCAAACTCAAAATACTTTCTAAAACTGATTTTGATAACGACTTTGGAGATCCCTAAATTGCCAGTTTCATGTAGAATCATGTTTTGTTCATTTTATCCCAAGAGGGAAACGTCGTTGAGCACTCAATACGGATGGGCTACTAGGACTAGTCTTGGAAGGGTTAGAGTAAGTCCCTCAGTAGGAGGCCATCTCTGAGGGGTGAGTCCTTCCCAGATAAGATGTCAGTCCAGTGAGTCGTACCGGTCCGAGCTAGCAGTTTATTTTCAGTCAAGTGACTGTATTGTGCTGGAATGGACACCCGGTTGTTGTTTGGGGTCTAGAGAAGGAGGAGTATCTTGCTCAGTAGGCCGATCACCTACTTTTGTCAATCTGCACAAAGTGTGGCATTCTGGTCGGTAGTATGCACAAAGTGTGGTATGCTGACCAATCGGTTGTGGGGCTCAATGTGTGGTAACCCATGACCATTTCATTGAGTGGTTGATCTTATTGATTATTTAAGGTTGGAAAAGCCAAAACACCACTCTTGCTTTTGACTAATGTTTATTGCTTGCCAGTGATCTTTTATAAAGAATTTTTGTACTCTGCATTCACGAACTGTTTTCACCTGACACATAAGCACACACGGACTTACTGAGATTTCTGTCTCACCACATTTTTACCATGTTTTCTGGTCGGTCCTGCTGTGGGGACGAGTAGCTAGATTATGCCCGCTTGGGAAGATTTATGATGATTTATGTTTGTGTAAAATTATGGAAAGATGAGAGCGGATGAATTTTTATTATAGATTTGCTGTTGGAATTCTTAGATTTATTTTGGATAGATCTTTATTTTGGGATGTAATAAATATTTAAGTTCAAGTGTCATTTATTCTCGCTATTTTATTTGTTTGACTTAGTTATAAAGACCCCTTGTCCTTTGGACGAGGCGACATCCCCGGCCCTGGCGGGCCTAGGTAGCGGGGTGTTACAGCTACTGCCACCTTAGATTCCCACCTTCTAAAATATAGGAATGTGATTATTTTGAGTTTTTGATAAAAAAGAATTCAAGCTAATTATTTCTATTATTTTCTAGTTAGTATTTTTACCTTAATCTTTTAAGGATCTTAAATATTTCTGACTTTGAATTATTCAAATCTATTAGATAAAGGATTTATTAAGAAAATAAAATATACAAGCATTACTTTTGGAAGCTATATTTTAGCTATTGTTTTAATAGAAGAAAAGCCTTTCCAAATTAATTTTCTTTAAAGAGTTTTAATTGGAAATAAAGAAATAATGCTAAATTATTAATTGAAATAGATATTTCTTAGTATTAGGCTATTTTTGAAAATCAGGAATTATGATAAAACAAAATTTCAGCTTTATCACATAAAAACTAAAATTTATCTCAAAATATGATTATCCTTTAATTAATTATTTTTGCCTAAAATAAATTAGGACATTAACTAAATTATATCTTAAATTAATAACCTATTTTCTTTACTTAAAATTTCTAGAAAAATAGAAGCCCTAGTCGCCACCTTGATGGAAATTTAGTTCCACTCAAACTCTCTAAAATATAGGAGCAATCTACCCTAAGTAATTTTAACCAATCAAAGTTATTTGAGCTAAATAAACAACCAGATTTTCTCCTCTTCTTTCACCCTAGTTTTGGCCACCATAATACACACACAATCATATGAAAATTGCAGCCTTATTGCTTTCAAATTCTCTCTTGTTTTAGCTAAAACAACAACACCAAAAGCCCTCACTTTTCTTCTCTTCTTTTAGCCAATACAAGAGCCGAAATTCAGCCTCTCTTTTCCTCATTTTCTCTAATTATTTTGGCCATAATAGCGACTAGAAATCAGCCATCAAAACCTTCCGAAAACTGCTCAACTTCGGCTACAACAAGAAAGACAAAAAGCTGTCATTTTTCCTTGTTGTGATCAAGAGTGCAAAACAAGGTAAACTTCTTCTAAACACTAAAACACCCAAACCTAATCTATTTTCTCCATCAAATTAGCCCTCAATCAAACCCTAAACACCCTCTACTACATGAAATTTCCAGCTGCCAACCCTCTCCAATATTTCAGCCATCACAACACCAATCTCCACCAAAACCGAAATCCAAGAACAAGGTTAGCAACTCTTCAACCTTCATCAACTCTCCTTCGATTCTACTCTTCTTTTCCTCCTAAACCTCGGTCATCAAGGGGCTAATTCTTCACCCCTTTTGTAGGATTTTTTCGAACAAAAGGTCCAAGAGCCACCAATCAACTCTTCTTTCCAAAGTAAACTCAATCAAGCATCAAATGCGCCAACTTTACTCTTGTTGTGCTGTCAAAAAGGTATTTGAGACTTAACTCTTTTAATTTAAAATTGGGTTAAACATATGGTGGTATTGTTATGCATGAAGTTAGTATGAAAGCATGATTAGATGAGATTGATAGGTTTAATGGTGCAATATTGTGAACTAGGCGTATATGGAGTAAAACATGGTTAAATATTGCTATGATGACCTATATTTAATGCATGCTAATTAAAGATGAGATCTTTTGAAGTAAATATGGTTATTATATGAGATTAATACTAGATGAATATTGGAAGTCGTCATATAGATGAGTTGATTTCATTATGAGCATACATAATGATGAGATGCATAACTATGGAAAGCTATAGAGGTGATTTAATGAATTAATCCTTCTAGATATAATGGATGAATTAGATGATTAATATAATCATAGGAATTCATGATACATGAAAAAGATAGAGGAGTAATATTTGGATTCTAATTATAGAATCATTGTTTCTAAATAAGGAAGAAAGTGAAAGAGAGGAGAAGCATTGCTTTGGTTGATTACTGAGAATATTCAAGTAATTCCCTGCATAACTATTTTTCTAAATAGTACTTGTTTGCAAGTCTTTTGTACTATAATATTGAAATAGTGTCAATATGATGATTGACATGTTAATTGAAAGGTTGATTGAAACATAATGAAATGTTATGGTGATACTTTGATACTTAGATTGAGAATGTGAATATTTTAATCTCTAAATGATTTTGTCAATCTCAACTTTTAATTTAAAAATGGTTTTCTTTCCTTTAAGATCAAAATGTTTTGATAAGTTTGATGTGAAAATCACATTTTGCAAAGACAAGGTAATCAGTGATTGTGAAAATCAGAAAAATGATTTTGCACCTAAATGGTGAGCGTTGAATACTCAGTGGGGGTAGGCTAGTGGTACTAATCTTGGAGAGTTAGAGTGAGTCTTCTGACAGGAGGCTGCCTCCAGAAGAGGAACTCTACTTAAAGAAATGACAATATTACTTAGTCAGGCCTGTCCAAGCTAGTATGTTGGTTCATGTGGACTATATTTATTTTTCAGATTGGACAACCAGTGCATTGGGTGTAGAGATAGAGAAGTATCTCACCCTAGTGGGTGGATCACCCACTGCCCCGTGTTAAATGGTTATATTGGGATGCTATCATAATGGTAATCATGATATGGACTTGATATTATTATTGAATCATTACTAATTCCTACTTTATGAATCTATGCTATTGATGAGTAAATGGCTATTGAGAATTGTTTTGAATATAAAGTACATTGTTTCACTTGATGACTATTTATTGATGAAAGTTAACTTGTAAACTTATTTTGTGTTTTTGATAAACTTACATATACGAAATGTTTAATGTGACATTCGCACACACTGGACTTACTGATATCCCAATCTCACACTGTTTTATATCATGATTTCAGGAGAGTGCTTTTATTGAGCAGGTTTGATGAATAAGAGTTGGAAGTTTATTTTATTCTGTTTTATCTTTATATTTATTTTGAGAGACGATTGTTAGTTTTGAATTTCAAACTTATGTAAGTTTTGATTTTAGATATAATAAGATTATCTCTTTATCTTTTGAGCTATTTTCTTTCCTTTTGTACTTCATTATAAAGACTTCTGATCCTTTGGACGCGGCGACATTCCTGCCCTTTTTAAGTATGTAGGTAGAGGGGTGTTACATTGTTCCTACTGGTTACACGGACTCAGACTTTCAGACAGATAAAGATGAAAGAAAATTCACTAGTGGATATGTTTTTACTTTGTCTAGAGGGGCTATTTCATAGAAGAGTGTTAAATAATCATGCATTACTGATTCTACCATGGAAGCTGAGTATGTGGTAGTTTTAGAAGCTTTTAAAGAAGCAGTTTGGCTCCGAAAGTTTCTCACAGAACTCGGAGTTATGCCATAAATGTATAGGCCCATTACTATATATTATGACAATTTTGGAGCTGTGTCACAATGTAAAGAGCTACGAAACCACAGGAAGGGCAAACACATTTATAAGAAGTATCACTTGATATGGGAGTTCATCCAGAAACGAGAAATAGTGGTTGACCAGATTTGCTCTACAAATAATCTGGTGGACCTATTTACCAAGCCTTTGATAGAGAAGGTATTTTGAAGACACTTAGATGTCATAGAGGTAGGCATATATGGACTATCATAGTCCATTTAGTGCAAGTGGGAGATTGTTAAAATGTATGCCTAAAATGGCTTATGTATTTCTGTATTCTGAAAATTAATAAAAGCTTCATTCATTAATAGTTGTTTGTTTACATATATTGCATATTAAGGTCTAAATTTGTTAGTAAGTAGCATACATGATTAGGACATGCTTTTACAGTAAGGAATAGATTATGGACTACTAACACATAAGCGAAAAATTATTCTTGATCAATTGATGGAGTTAAGTACTTCATCAAGGTTTAGATTATTACATTATAATTTCTAAATGAGGAATGATTTACCTTTAACCAGTGAGTAGTCTACTCACACCAATAATGTATAAAAGTATTAAAATAAATAAAGATTGATTTATCATAGCTACTGCATAGACGAGTACCCTAAGACTTAAGTATAAGTTGGTTGTCTGGTGAAGCTGGACTTGTACATTTTGATATATGTTGGGTAAGGTCTTATCACAAGGCTAATAATCTTGTACATTGGGTGTATAACTCTAGTTAATGAAGACGGATTTATACAATAGAAATTTTATACTTTATTATGTGAAGAAATCACCTATCGTGATTGTCCGGGATAATCTAACTAATCCAGAGCCTTGGGAAATGTGACTAAGTATGTACATTTTTGGGTAGTTCCCTGTGATAAGTGAATACATATTGAAAGTAATGGATTATCGGACTAGCTATCAACTGATGGTAGATGTCATTGTGAAAGGTGTAAATACATTTTTCTTATATTGATGATGGGTGTTACGTAGAGAGATATTTTTGTCATTACACCTCTAGGTCGAAAACATTGCATTTGCAATATTATTCTTGGGGTTAATTTTTTTCATATGGTAATAAATGGAATATTTAAAATTATAAAGTACAACTATTTGTTAGCAGAGGTATTTTGGTCATTTTTGTAGCCAAGAATAATATGTCTTTTGGTCCCCAGAGTAGCTCAAATAACCTTAGTAAATTTATTTGTTATATGGACTTTTTGGTGAATTTATTATTAGAAGAATTATTTTAGGAGTTTAATTAATTATTTAGTTAGACTAGAATAATTAATTGGGCCAATTTAATTAATTAGTTTATTAATTAATCATCTTGAGTTATTTTATATTAGGCCCAAGTAGATTAATTTCTTAAAAAGAGCTAATTTAATTAATTAGTTTATTAATTAATTATCTTGGATAATTTTATATTAGGCCTAAGTGAATTAATTAATTAATAAAAGAGCTATTTAATTAGTCATTGGACTAATTAAGATTAGCATGGCCTATCAAGGTTTGATAGCAGTTGCTGTGTGATAAAAAGGAAAAAGGAAATAAAATAAGGAAAAGAAGAAATAGGAAAACCGGTGATTGGTTTAGAGAAGGAAAAGGAAAGCTAAGGTTAAAAAAGTGTGTTTTGTTTTTCGTACTATAGGTTGACCGAATCACATGTACAGCTTTCAGTTTTCCTTAGGAACGAAACCAATGCCACCGTTTTCTTGTCGTTTTTCCTTTATTTTCCCTTTAATATTTTTGCTCTTTCGTTTTTCTTCCAATCCTCTTCACCCTAGTTCTACTTTCACCAGTAGAGGTCTATAGAGATTCAAGAATACTCTGAAATGTCAACAAATACCAAACGTGGTAAGTATCTGATGCGAAGGAGCCGATGTTTAATTGGAATACTCACAGAACAATTAGACGTTCCAACTCAGGAAGCGTTGTCAAACCCGAATCCAACTCCAGTTATTCAAGTAAAATGCCCTAGAAGTAAGTATTCCTAGACTTAGGCTAGTGAAAATTTTTAATTTGTAATTTTCGCTTTGTATTTATTTTCCCGCTATCCTTTATCTATCATATAGCATAGAGTTATAATAGTAAGTATTGTATCCCTCGGGAAAGGTGGCAAATACTTTTACTAAACTTTCCTTTCATTATTTGGCTAATCAAGTTAGATTTTGAAAATAACTAGAGAGTACACCAACCCAAATGCACAATATGTCACCCAAAAGAATAAGAAAATGAGATAAAACATGTAATTAAGTGGAATTTTCCAAAATCAAGCCGAACATCAAATATTCAATTTAACTAATTAAAAATCCAAATCTAGCACCATTTGGATGACCTCATACAAGACCCACACTCTCTCGAGTTATAAGCCTCCTACCATTAGTCTAACTAATGAATATCTCTATCTCACTAATCAAATCCAAAAGATATTAAAATCAACTACCCAACTTAATTTAGGGGAAGTTAGTCCCTATCTCTAGGCAACTTTAATAAACCATCAATTACTAAGTTCCCTTCCTTTAATCTCTCTCTCGAGTTAATCAATGGAAAACCCATTAAATGAATCAATTAATCAAGTTTCCAAATTCTAACCTCATCTAGAATAGGGAAAATCCAATCAACCCATCCATACAAATCAAAGTGAGAGATTAAATACTAGAAATAGATTTCAAAAAAATTAAAAATGAATTTAATATCCAACACAATAAAGGTCCATCCCTTTAGCTACAATATCAATTCCTAAGGTCTAACATAATCAAAATAAAATTACAAGAGAAGAGAAGAAAAAATTCTTATACAAGTGAAGGCCTTTCTTCCTTGCAATTCTACTTGAAAAATGCTCGTTTCCCCCTTCTATGGAAGCCTTGATCTTTCTTTGGAGGCTCTTGTTACTTCTTTGGGTTTTTAGAGGCTTTTTCCTCTGCAGAATCATACCCTAAAGATTTCTCAATAGGGGTTTTCTACAAAGTGAACTGGTGCCTGTTAAGATGTGTATTGACCGGTGCCAATTACTCTTTTTTTTAAAAGATCCAGTGGTTAAATTGTGCCTGTTAACTCACCATGTCCGATACTAGTTACTCCCTGTAGTTTGGTCTTTGATTTCTGATATGTAATCGGAGACTATTAAGCCAAAATAAATAGCGCTGGTTATATCATTTGAAGCTCCTTTGACTACTTTTCACCTTATTTCTCCTTAAAATCTTCTTCTAATATAATCTACATAAAAAAAGGTGAAAATAAGAGGAGTAAGCAGTCGTTTATTCATAAATTCTAAGCAATTCTAACACAAATTATATGAAATTATGTATATCTTAGGCACTCATCAATTATCATCATCCATTTTCATCACCTTGAGGTGCTTCCAATGGAAAGAAATGAAATGAACCTGCACCAAAAAGAGAGGACATAGGAGTAGATAAGATTCATAAGTTGAATGTAAATGCTCAAATTGGACTCAATCCACTATGAAGATCAACATTGTTAGATCATCTCCCTGTGTAATCTAACCTTTGGGGAGGAGAAGCAAAACCTTGTTCCATACTCATATACATTCCATTTGTTATTACCATCGTCTTATCAATAGAAACTTTTGAGGATGATAGTAGAACAACATGTGTTGGTACATGCTCTTCATGAACATCTCCAGAAGCCTCTCCTTTCTCTTCAACCCCAGCTCCCTCTAAAATATAGTGATTTGGCCAAACTCTCCGAATCATGTGCATTTCAAGAAAGGATTTAAAATTTAAAGATATTATATTTGTACTAACCTGATTCGGAGAACGCAGCTCAACTGAAGTCCAAGAAAGAAACAAGAAAGATTATCCAACTGTGCCAAACAAGAACGCAGGTGCGATCCAGATTATCCAACACAAATCACTGCAGCTCAACTGAAGTCCAAGAAAGAACTCCCTCTAATGATAATCCACACAAGGTTGAATGCTCACAATCTCATAATTCTATGCTAGTAGAATTCGGGAGGCTAGGGTTTTGATCAAGAAGAGAGACGGCTAGGGTTTGATCAAGAGAGAGGCAAAGAAACGGTTTCTCTGTTATTGCGTGAATAGTCTGTCTCTAACTCTAAGGAAACCGTTTCCTTATATTTATAGATTTATAATTACCATAAATTGCAACTTAGTCCTTCAACGTCCAATTGTCAACAAATTGGTCCTTGAAGTTTACTCAATTACAATTAGGTCCCATGAATTATAACAAACTTATAATTCACCTATAAATATATTCCCTTCTCTTAATTAACCCCACAATATTATCAAATAATATATTTGAGCCTTCAAACCTTTATTGTGTGTGACCCATTAGATTTCCTGGTCTTATTGGTAGCATAATATGAATTAATTCTAACAATATTAGAATTAATAATCCTTAATAAAATAAAAGATTAAATTTATTAATTCTCTAATTAATAAATTCATATTTAGCATATCAAGAGCGACATCTAGCAATGACTCTTGACCACCCAAAAGTCCAGAAAGTCAAGTGGCTTGACATAAACCTTTCAATAGCAAATTATCAGTGCAATAAACTCCTTTCAACATACAATATCTCATTCGGTCTAGAGCATGGAATTAGTGCCAACTCCCTCCAGAATATTATTAATTCTGGCCCGAATATTTTAGTACTTGTTCAAGAAATCCATTACTCGATATGTGTATCAATTGGAACCATTTCCATCACATAGTCGCCTTGGCCAAGGACTTCATGAGTAATGATTTCTACAAGTAGCCTTGAGATATACTCTCCTACTATTAGGAGTAGTGAATCCTTTATTGACCCTCTCAACTATTTTCGTTTACTTTACGTTGTACCTAATATCCATCTCATAGGCGGTCCTAGATAAGACTCCAAAGATTAGAATCAAAGTACAACGCTCAATAAACAAAGTACCTTGGAGATCTCAAGTCTAAGGATACTTGCACACTTGCTATAATGAGATTCTATCACTGGCACTAAATAGTTATCCAGGTGATTATTTCGTAGCTAGGTCATCCAATGAACTTGTTTCAAAACAAGCATCCACACGTTAGTCCTGAGTATCCCAATACCCATGGATATGAGAACCACCGCTTGATCCAATCAAGAGATATAACATGTGCCAGTCTTGGCGTATTAATAATGTCCCATCTTATTAATACTATGACTGGGGATTATTTAAGTACAAACACTGCATAGTGTAGTAGGAATCTCACATCATGATCTCTATCATGATTTCCTTAACACTGTGTTGTACTAGGGACTTTATCTAACGGTTTGTACACATATTTAGATATAACAATCAAGCTAAAAGATAAAGAATGCCTCTTATTAATTTAATATGCAATATACATGGTACAAGTGATTGCCTCTAGGGCACAACACTAACATAAACTAATAGTATAATTATTATCAAAACCTTTACATTCTCACCTAGAGATGAAATTACTTAAGAATTGAAGAGAAAGGTTCCAATAATCAAGTTCAATGGTAGAAAAGAAACACTCCCAACTTGAGTCATGAATTAAGCTAATAACCTCCTCATCAATTCTAATGTGTAAGAATATCATTATCAATGTACTTATTAGGCCAGAAAGGTCTAGCACTCAATCTTTGAAATCTCTCAATATGAAGTTGGTCAATGAAAGTGACGTTAATAGGATTATTCTCTCCAACTTGCTTAGCTGGCCTAGAATGTGAGCCACTATCCTTCTATTAGCCCAAAGAGCTTTCTCATATGTTTCGATTAATGAAAAACATTAATGTGGACTAACATGTATAATTTGTGTGTGATAGGATTTTTAGAAATAACATGTTTGACCACAATTCTTCAAAGTCTTACAAATAGGATTACAAAGTAACTATAGATGATGAAGTCTAAAAAGGATTGATCAAGTCAAGATCCTACTTAATGGAGTTGCATACCATGAAGACTTCTGAAGAATTATAAAATAGGAAATTATGGTTAATGTATTACTTATATTTTATATGTCTCTTTACTTTAAGTTCAATCTATTTCATATTGAAGTACTCAAAGTCATTTCAAATAGAGGGGTTTTTTTTTTAATTCAGGTTTTGACCATGGTTCTTTAAAGTCTTACAAATAAGATTGCAAAGCAACTCATAGATGATGAAGTCTAAGAAGGATTGATCAAGACAAGATCCTACTGAAAGGACTTGCATACTATGAAGACTCTTAAAGAATTATAGACTAGGAAATTATGGTTAAGGCATTACTTGTATTTCATATGTCTCTTTGCTTTAAGTTCAATCTATTTGATATTGAATCACTCAAAGTCATTTCAAAAAGATGGTATTTTTTTTAGTCCAAGTTTTGATCATAAAATGAATTTTAGAAGAAAAGCTTTTTATTTTATAAAAACTTGGTGAAATGGTTTTGGACGAACCTCTGAATCCAAAACGTCCATCTAAATTTTGCTTCTAAAGTGCCTAAATCTAAAGTTGTTCTAAATATACTTCTTCGTATAAAGTGTTGTTTTGGACGCAGATTTCAGGTGCACAACTTTCTACCTTGCAAGACCAAAGTCTATAGAATTTCAAAATGGGTATTTCAGTATAAAGTAAACTTTTGGATACACCTTTTGGGCGCATAATTTTTCACCTTGTAAGTCCATGATATTTAAATTTTAGGTGTATAAAAATTATTAATTTTAAATCTATCCCTAGTTAAGTTTTAATTAAAACATTAATATCAAATTATACATATGAGCAAGTATACTCATCACAAGTATAGTATAGGGAATTAACGAGTATTGATCCTCAAAGGAATAAGTACACACTAATTACTTTTTATTTATTATTTAATCGACCTAATTGTTGGAATATATGCCCTCTAGACCAATTTTATCTGATATAATTATCAAATTTATTAATAAAAGAATTTATTCTCAAAATTTATTTGTGAATTTACTTTTTTTTTTGTGCACGATTTTCGTTTGGAAAGGACCCATTGTGTTTAAGTAAGTGATCCATGTGAATGGTTGTCTTTCATAGTAAGGTATAGATCATGAGTTACTTAACACATAAATATTTGTTCTTAACCGATTGATGAGAATGAAAATCTCATCATGTATAGGTTATTGTGTTATGAATTCCAAATGAGGAATAGTTTACCTTTAGCCAGTGAGTAGCCCACTCACTTCATAGCATGAGACTATTTCAAATACGTAGAATAGGACCTACAATAGTGATTTCTAAAAGTACTACTTAGAAGAAACCCAGACTATTACTGCTACAACGTGGACTAATACTCTACCGCTTGAGTATGAGTTGGTAGTCTAGCGAAGCTAGAAGCATATACTTTGATATACTATTATTGAGGTTCTTTCGTAAAGCCGATATACTTATATGTTGGGTATATGTGACTAGTTAGTTCAGATAGACTTGTACAAGATAGTTTATGCGCTATATCGCCCCTTGTGACTGTTCAAATGATCTAATTATCTAAGGCCCTGGGAAACATAACTTGGATGTTTACTTTAAGGTAGCTCCTTTGAAAAATGAAAATATTCCAGGAGTCGTAGATCATTGGACTAGAGGTCTAAGGATGGTAAACGTTTATTAGAGAGGTGTTAGTACACTCATCTTCTCTAAATGTACGGTGATACGTAGAAGTGTATTTTAGTCATTACACCTATAGGTCGAAGACTTTGGTAACGCAGCATTATCCTTGTGGTCAATATTTCTTTATGGTGATATTAGAAAATATTTAAAATGCAAAATATAGCTATTTATATAGTAGGGGTATTTTGGTCATTTTAGTAGCCAAGGCGATGTGTCTTTTGGTCCCCGAAATATCCCTTAAGCCCTAAAAGATTTGAGTTAAGGAATTAGTCTTGATAATAATGGGTTTTATTTTATTTTATTTAAATAGTCTAATATATTATTGAATTAAAATAAAATAAATGGCCCAAAAGAAAGTATATATATTTTATCTAATTTAATTGATTAATTAATTATTCATGGCCTAAGGCCCAAACTTAATAATTAAAAATTAATCTAGATATAAAACTAGATAAAAGGCCTAATATTTTATATTGGTTTATTTAAGCTTGTTAATTATTTATTGAGCTGTTTAATGAAACCTAAAAAATAAATAATTGAGTCTTATTATTTATGGGTGTTTAAGCCCAAGAGTAAATAATTTTATCTGGTCCATTGAATAAGACCGAGGGTAAAATAAAATTAAAAAATAATTAATTAATTAAATAAAAAAATAACACGGGATGGATCCCGTGTTGTTTTACGTGAAGAATAACAGAAAGTATGGGCTTTCTATTTTCATGCTGTTGGTCCCTCTCTCTCGGGGAATTGATGAAAATGATGGAAATTAAGGGAAGTTCTTGGTTGTTCATCTTTCACGGAAAACCCATTCACTCACAGAAGCCTTCAAAGGCTAAGCAAAACTCAAATATTTAAGCTTTCACCGGCAGTGGAAATGGCAATATTTCGGAAGCTCAAAAGCTTCGCGTGAATGAGGCAAAGTAGATGTTTACAAAGACGTGATCCAATAGCTTCAAGCATCCTTGTACAAACATCTTCTACAGTGCCGAAAAGGTCATTCAAATACAATGGTAAATTTTTCGTTTTGTAAGCATGCTTTCGGTTTGATGATTTTTGCCATTTTCGACTTCACTAATAAAGTGATAAGATGATAAAAAGAAAAATATATACAACTCAAGGATGTAAAATTTTTCAATTTAGATAAATACTTTTGAAAACATGACAATGAATTACTTAGCATATATTACAATTAATTATCATCTTGATCTTATGAAGGATTTAAAATAGATCCACTTCGTTTATAATCCATGGAATCACTACCCGCTAGCCAAATTAGTAAATATATTCTATCTCAACCTATTTACTCGAAAGATGTATTAAAATCAATCCTCATATAAACCATTATATTCTAGGTGATTTAAAACATAAAATTAGTCAATGAAATTATATTCTAGCAATTATCAACTAATAGTTGATTACCCAAATTCTTGACAGTTAACTCATTTTTCAAGTAAGTTAAGAGATAAGAAATATGAAATTAATTTGTTGAAGTCATTATCAACCCCTTTTTCAAACAATTTAACAACAAAAATCAATTAACCATTTCCGTAATAAAAACAAGTAATCAAATTCCAAAACAAATAATTAATTGATCAAAAGTCTAAATTAATTTAAGAAATCATGAATCCCAAAAATAATGTCAAATTACAATGAAAACATTAATTATATCAATATTCTAGAAAATGAAAACAAAGGTAAAAGAAAGAATTTCATAGACAAACATTTCTTCTTCTCCTTGAAAACCTTTTTAAATAATGCCCCTTGATTGATGAATCTCCTCTTCTTGTGAGTGATTGGCAATTTTGATCCTTGAATTCACACATTTCTCTGGTATTTTTCTTGTATTTATAAACTTCATTGATACCAAAATTCATGGGTTGAGAAGTCTAGTATGAGTAGAATTCAAAAAATACCAAAATTCTTTGGGAGATACAAAATTCGTGCGAAAACATAGTTACATCGACTCTAGAGAGACTAGACCGGGCACCAGATCACTTTGACCAGCTTGGCACCAAGCTACTTCTAGTTTTCTCTCAAATTCTGCTCTATTTTTCTCTGCTTTTCCAGAGCAGACCTGGCGTCGGGTTAGGTGGCTTGACCTGGCGCCAGATTGCTATTGGAATTGCACACTTTTTGCTCAAAATCTTCTAATTCCAACACAAATTCACTAAGAACGCTTTCCACAAGTAAAATATCAAATAAGAAGGAATATGCCTAGTTATTACATTAAAAGTATCACGCATTAGCCTCAAATAATTAGAAAATTAGTGATGAATTTAGCCCTTATCAGTCCAAAATCCCTACAAAACCTGATAGCAACAACTAGTCGTTGCAGCGTTGATTTTTGTACCTATAAAAGATATTTTAACATGATTTTCAGAAAGAATTCAAGCTAATACTTTCAGAAACATCCTAAAACTTTTGGAAAACAAAAATCCCTCATCTACATTGTGCTTGAAAGTGAGATCTATTCTTCTAAAGGTAAAGGCATTCTAGTTGGTTTATATCTACTCAATCTGTGAGCTATTTTTGCATTTTCTCTTCAATCTGAATTATATAAAGGTTTGGGAAGTAGATCCTAGTTGCAATAAGCCTTGATTGTTGAGTGTATAGAAGTTCGAAGTAAAACCAAGTGTGGTAACCCTCTATTGTAATATTGGTATTACCTACCACCATTAATTTGTGAAAAGTGTTTTAGCGGTTGTGTAGAAATCTTTAAGTGTGTGCTTAATGTAGTGGATGTAGATCATTTGAGGATCAAACTAATATAAATCATTGCGTCTATTCTCTTGCATTCATTCTAAAATTTATGACTTCGATTTTTTACTGTTCATATGGTTTGAAAACATTACAATCTTCCTTGCATTCACTGATTTGATTAAAGACATTTATATAGTAGAGTAAAATGGTTGTTGATGCTTTATCTTCCCATCTTTAATGTAGTCTCTCTTCTCATTATTTAGTGGAGTTTTGAAAGATCTTTGGTTGCACATTTAAAGCTACACAGAAAATCTTTTTTTTTTTTTTGGCACACACACATTTTTAGTTCTTTTTACAAGTTTTCAAAAGACTTTGAAGATTTGCATTTTATTTTCCATAAACCTTATTCATCCCTCCCCCCCCCCACCCAAGGTTTATCACCTTCTTAGATGGATTTTTTCTTTTAGCGGCCATTTGGAAAGGTTTTTACAAGTTAAGAAAGATGATTAAAATAGGATACCAAAGAATTTTCAAACTCAAACACAAAGGCTTAGGTTAGAATGATTTATAGGAAATTGAACAATGTAAGAACAAGAAACACTACAAATAAACCTTTTATATACGATACTAATATTTACGACAGTTTAGGATCTGTCGCAAATGGTGGTTATGTACGACGGTAAAAATAAAGACAGTTTCTCGTGCTGTCGTATATATAATCCAATATTTGCTGCAGATAGTTATTTATATTACAATAAATACAATGGTCTATTGTAAACGATTAATATATAAGATAGTTTTGAGGCCATCGTAAATGTATGGTTATATACAACAGCTTTGCATTTATTTATGACGACTTTATGGCTGTCTAAAAAAATAAAGTATTTACAATGATTTTTTTTTTGTGACAATTTTTCAACTGCCTATCATAAAAGGTTAATATATACAACGGTTTGAGGACCATCGTAAATGTAAGCCTATATATAACGGTCTTGCTGTTATTTACGATAATTTTTTGGCCATCCTAAAAAATACATTATCTATGAGAGTTCTTTTATAATGGCTTTTATATGCGTAATAAATAACATTAATATTTATGATAGTGTTTTGCTATTTACGACAGAATCTTTACCATCATAAATGTTTTATTATTTACAACACCTTTCCAAAGTATTTACAATAGTTGTTGGTGTGTCAGAAATAAACTAATATTTTTCGAAACACCTTAATCAATGCATTAACGTTGTTTGATTTCCTCTAAATTGTGTTTCCATACTTCTTTCCAAGTAGCTTAACAAATTATGTTGGAACTTCAATTTGTTTACCAATGTTTGAAATATTCATTGGGATAAATGAAGTTTAAGGATATAAAGCATGAAGTTTAACAATGATTTTTTGTGCATTGTAAATAATTCGATCTTCTTTAAAACTTTTTGTTCGGAGAACTAATTTTGTTTTATTTTCTCAAAAAATTTTCATGTTTTTTAATTGATTTATCAAATCTAACAGTTGAATTATTAATTTGTGATTTAAAATATATATTTTGCATATAACGGATATGTATACACCTACACATCTGCTCTCTCTCTCTCTCTCTCTCTCTCTCTACACACACACACACACATATAAACACATTTCAACTCTACTAGTATATCTATAATATGAGGATCAATATTTACAATATACTTAATACATATATATTACATGCATATATTTGAAAATTTTCAGTCTAAGGTGTATATATTTAAATGTAATTTACACTATATAGGGTAAGAAAATTAAATCTATTAACAAAATACAAATTAGTATTCAATTAAATTACCTAATAAATTTAATTTGTTACCGAATTAATTTACCTTTTTGAAAAATAATTTGTCTATTGAAGAATAAAAAAATCAAATGTAATAATAAGTAAGGACAAAATTACATCGATTTATTTTATTTACTATCACTAAAAATTAATTTAATTATGAAATTATGTACTTTGTAAGATTTATTCGACATTATGTGTGGTCTCATGGCAAAATATTTGGTTTGAAAAATAAAACAAAAATCAACAATTCATTCTCTATTTTAAAACAAAATTTCCCTCCAAATAATTAATTTCCAAAGCAGACCTGGCACAGGGTTGGGTAGCTTGACCTGGCGCCAGGTTGCCACTGGAATTGCATACTTTTTGCTCGAATCTTCTAATTCCTGCACAAATTCATCAAGAATGCTTTCTACAAGTAAAATATCAAATAAGAAGGAACATGCCGAGTTATTACATCAAAAGTATCTCGAATTAACCTCAAATAACTAGGAAATTACTGATGAAGTTTGCCCTTATTAGTCCAAAATCCCTGGAAAACCTGACAACAACAACTAGTCATTGCAACCTTGATTTTTGTCCCTATAAAAGATATTTTAACATGATTTTTAGTAAGAATTCGAGCTAACACTTTCAAAAACATCCTAAAACTTTTGAAAAACAAAAATCCCTCATCCACATTGTGCTTCAAAGTGAGATTTATTGTTCTAAAGGTAAAAGGTAAAGGTACTCTAATTGGTTTATATCTACTCAATATGTGAGCTATTTCTGCATTTTCTCTTCAATCTGAATTATATCAAGGTTTGTGAAGTAAATCCTAGTTGGGGTAAGCCTTGATTGTTGAGTGTATAGAAGTTGGGAGTAAAACTAAATGCGGTGACCCTCTATTGTAATATTGGCATTGCCTACTACCATTAATTTGGGAAAAAAAGTTTTAGTGGTTGAGTAGAAACCTTTAAGTATGTGCTTAAGGTAGTGGATGTAGATCATTTGAGGATTGAACTACTATAAATCATTGAGTCTATTCTCTTGCATTCATTCTAAAATTTATGACTACAATTTTACCGCTCATATGGTTTGAAAACATTGCATTCTTCCTTGCATTCACTGATTTGATTAAAAACATTTATGTAGTAAAGTAAAATGGTTGTTGATGCTTTATCTTCCTATCCTAATATAGTCTGTCTTCTTATCATTTAGTGGAGTTTCGAAAAATCATTGGCTGCACATAAAATCTATTTTTTTTTTCACACACACATTTTCCATTCTTTTTATAGGTTTTCAAAAGACTTTTAAGATTTTTATTTATTTACCATAAACCTTAATCATCTCTCCTCCCCCCCCCCCCCAAGGTTTATCAGCTTCTTAGGTGGATTTTTTCTTTTGGCAGCCATTTGGAAAGGTTTTTACAAGTTAAGAAGGATGATTAAAGAAGGATACCAAAGAATTTTCAAACTCAAACACAAAAACTTAGGTTAGAATGCTTTATAGGAAATTTAACAATGTAGGAACAAGAAACACTACTGATAGGGGCCAAAATCACCATTTTCCCCCTAATTATTTGATGTTGTTTTGAAATACTTTTGTTGCAATAATTAGGCACATTCATTCCTATTTGAAAATTTTCTTGTCGAAAGTATTTTTGACAAATTTATGCAGATTTGAGTTAATTTCAAGCAAAATAAAGAATTTTCTAGAGCACACCTAGCACCAGGTCTAGCAAGTGGACCAGACGCCAGGTCCATTCTAGACTATTAGAGGAAAATAGAACAAAATTTAGATGAGGAGTAGAGTGCACCTGTCACCAGGTAGGTTGATTGGACCCAACACCAGGCCCGTTCTGGAACGCCAAAATTCTGTGTACGAATTTAGGAATTTTTCAATGATTTTGGTATTTTTCGAATCTTACTTGGTCAAGATTTCCCAAACTATGAATTTAGTATCTAAGAGGCCTATAAAAGCAAGAGAAATCACAAGGAATTAAGTGTGGATTCAAGACAAAAAAATTCAAACACACATTGAAGGAAGAATTTACCAATTTAAGGAGGGTTGTTCAAAAGAGTCTTCAAGGAAGAAGAAAGAGACTTGTCTATGAGTGCTTTCTTTTATCTTTATTTTCTTTTCCTTAAACAATTATGTATTTAATTTTTCCATTGTAATTTGACATTGTTTTATGGGATTCATGATTTCTTGAGTAATTCAGTCTTTTGATCAATTGATCATTTTTCTTAGGATTTGATTACTTGTTTTTCTTGTGGAATTGGTTGATTGATTTTAGTTATTGATTTGCTTGAAAAAAGGGGGTTGATAATTATTTCAATTAATTGATTTCATATTTTTTATCTTTTAACTTACTTGAAAAATGAGCTAATTGTCTAGAACATTGGTAATCAAAGGTTAGTTGCTAATTGCTAGAATATGGATTTATTGACTAATTTTATATTTTAAATCACCTAGAATACAGGGGTTAATATGATGATTGATTCTAATGCATCTTTTGGATAAGTTAGTCGAGACATAATATGTTCACTAATTTAACTAGAAGATAGTAATTCTATGAATTGTAAACGAAGTGGGTCTATATTAAATCATTCGTGAAACCAAGATAATAATTGATTGTGATATTGGCTAAGTAATTCATTGTCATGTTTTCAAGAGCTTTTGTCTAAATTGCATATTTTCACATACTTGAGTTTTATATATTTCTTTATTTTTCTTTTTATTGTTTTCTTACTTTATTTGGGTCGGTTAAACAATGAATGAAAAGTGATTAGTGTGTACTTATTCCTTTGAGGATCGATACTCGTTAATTCCCTATGCTATGCTTGCAATGAGTATACTTGCTCGTATGTGTATTTTGATATTAATGTTTTAATTAAAACTTGACTAAAGGATGGATTTAAATTTGATAATTTTTATATACCTAAAATTTACGCATCAACTACAAATGAACCTTTTATATACGATACTAATATTTATGGCAGTTTAGGATTTGTCGCAAATGGTGGTTATGAATGGCGGTAAAAATAAAGACAGTTTCTCGTGCTGTGTATATGATCTAATATTTGCGGCAGACAGTCATGTATATTACAATAAATGCAATGGTTTGTTGTAAAAGATTAATATATAAGATAGTTTTGAGGCCTTCGTAAATGTATGGTTATATACGACGGTTTTGCATTTCTTTACAACAATTTTGTGGCTATTTGAAAAAATAAAGTATTTACAACGGTTTTTTTGCCACAATTTTACGAGTGCCTATTGTAAAAGGTTAATATTTACAACGGTCTGAAGACCATCGTAAATGTAAGACTATATATAACAATCTTACTGTTATGTACGATAATTTTTTGACCATCCTAAAAAATACATTATCTATGATAGTTCTTTTACAATGGCTTTTATATGCCTAATAAATAACATCAATATTTACTATAGTTTTTTGCTATTTATGATGGAATCTTTACCATCATAAATGTTTTATTATTTACAACTCCCTTTCAAAGTATTTACAATAGTTGTTGGTGTGTCATAAATAAATTAATATTTTTCGAAGCACCTTAATCAATGCATTAACACTGTTTGATTTCCTCTAAACTTTGAGTAGCTTAACAAATCATGTTGGAACTTCAATTTGTTTACCAATGTTTGAAATATTCATTGGGATAAATGAACTTTAAGGATATAAAGCATGAAGTTTAACAATGATTTTTTGTGCATCGTAAACAATTCAATCTTCTTTAAAACTTTTTGTTTGGAGAGCTAATTTTGTTGGAATTTTTCAAAAAATTTTCATGTTTTTTAATTGATTTAACAAATCTAATGGTTGAATTATTAATTTGTGATTTAAAATATATATTTTGCATATAACGGATATGTATACACCTACACATCTTTCTCTCTCTCTCTACACACACACATATATATAAACACATTTCAACTCTAGTAGAATATCTATATTATGAGGATCAATATTTACAATATACTTAACAGATATATATTACATGCATATATTTGAAAATTTTCAGTCTAAGGTGTATATATTTAAATATAATTTACACTATATAGGGTAAGAAAATTAAATTTATTAACAAAATACAAATTAGTATTCAATTAAATTACCTAATAAATTTAATTTGTTCCTGAATTGATTTGTCTTTTTTAAAAATAATTTATCTATTGAAGAATAAAAAATCAAATGCAATAATAAGTAAGGACAAATTACATCGATTTATTTTATTTACTATGACAAAAATTAATTTAATCATGAAATTATGTACTTTGTAATATATATTCGACATTGTGTGTGGTCTCATGGCAAAATATTTGGTTTGAAAAAAAAAAATTCAACAATTCATTCTCTATGTTAAAAAAAAAATTCCCTCCAAATCATTAATTTAATTCAAATTCCTTCCACATTCTATGAATAGGTCCCACGAGATATATTTATATATATATATATATATATATATATATATATATATACATACTTTTATATACTTAAAACATTAATTATTAATATTTTATTATACTCAAGATACTCCCTCAAATTAACATCAAATCAAATATTTAAATATAAAACTTTAAAATCCAAGCTAAATACATTCGGATATTTTTCTCAAAACTAAAATAGAATTTCACTGATAAATCCAATTCAAATACAAGCTAACTTGACCTAAAATTGTAAAAATGATTGAGGTGTATGCCCGACGAAACTATGGAAAAAATAATTTTTATAGCTAGTACATTTATGGAAATTACTAGAAGAAATAAAGATTAATGATTGCTCACTACAACAAAATATGGATTTCCTAACATATCTTTTGACATTTTTATGCAAATGTTAGAAAATATACTCTCTTGTCCCTTTTATCCGTCTCATTTAACCAAATGCATGAGTATTAAGAAAAGTGGTTTCTTTAGCTAATTAGTCCAGTTTTTCAAATTTATGCTTGAAAATCCAATTTATTTTTTCTATCTTTCTGCTAAGTATAAAGTTCTTTATTCCTTAATGGTAACTAATATGTATTCTCTCTCATATTTGGTTAGTTGTTTATTTTTCTCTGATCAATGGGTTAATGTTGTTTGATTTCCTCTTACCTTTGTTTTCATACTCCTTCCCAAGTAATTAACAAATGTTATGTTTGGATTTTTAATATATTAACCAATATTTTAAATCTGCATTAGGCTATGTTAAGTTCAAGGGTATAAGTAAAATTTATTACATAAATGATTAGATAACTAGCTAATTTATGTTCAATTTCTTCTAAATTTGGTTTGTGCAACTTATTTGATAATTCTAATGATTGGATTGTTTATTCGTAAACCAGAATTCTATAAATGTTATAAGGTATTGGCTTTTACATTGATTGAAGTATGCAAGAATTGTTAAAACTCTTTGATAAAGTATTTAATTATCTTCGATTATTTTTAAATTTGGTTTTCTTGCAGTTTTAGACAATTTCAATATGTTTAATGATTAGATCATTAATTTAATATGTAGAATACATAGTTTGTGTATGACATATATATAGATGATTAGCTATAATGCATCTCTATTAATATATTAATATTAATTAATTTAGTACATCTATTTACATAAAATATGAAGATCCACATATACAACACGCGCACGCACATATATATAACTGTATATATTTTTGAAAATTTTTAATGTAATGTATATATGTATGTATATAATTATAATTATATTATGTAATGTATGAAAATTAAATTTATTTAAAAATACGAATTAATGATTCAATTAAACCACCAAATAAACTTAATTTATTTGCAAAACAAGTTAAATAAATTTATTTATTTAAAAAATTATTATTTAAAATCAAAATTTAAACAAAGAAGAACAATTATTTGATAAATCAAAATAAATAAATAAATAAATGTTTGAACTTTTGGAAAAAATCTTACTACCTACACTTTCAGACAAAAAGTTTTCTAACACTTAATTAATAAAAATTTCTCCTTTTTCCCTTTTTCTCCCCTTGTCAATTCAAGGGCCGAAGACTTTCCTCCCTTTTCCCTGGCTAAAATTGAGACCCCACGTCAAACTATACTTGGATAATATTTTCCACTCTTCCCCTTTTCTTGTTATTGTCCAGCCAAGGGTAAACCATGCTATGTTCTCCAGCAAGAAAAGGCGGGACATGGCCTTCAGGTCTATATCTTTACATTCATTGTCAGATTTAATATTTGGTTCGTTTTTGTTTTGAGATTGACAAATCTATTACTACATTTTGATATATGATTTTTTTTTTCTTTAGACAGAATTTAATCTGATTCGAAAAGTTGATGGGCAAACGCCGAGTTACCATACCGTCACAGGTGGAGAGCTGGAAAAAAACATCTTGTTGTGCGGTGTTTGTGGATCTGGAACCAACTATCATTGACAACGTGAGAATTGGAACCGACTATCAACTCCTCCACCATGAGCAACCCATTAGCAGCAAAGAAGATGATGCGAAAAATTTCGCTCGTGGCCGCTACACAAGTAATTAATTTATGCTTTTGACCATAAAAATGAATTGCCTCTTATTTTGTGATTTTTTTAGTTAATAATATATTTTTATTTGGTTAGATTTAGACTTGGATCTGTATTTAATTATATTTTTGCAGTTTTAATATACCAACATTATGAATTGGTCATATTGAAATTTAAATCTATATTAAAAATATGTTACAGTTGGCGAGAAAATTGTGAATTTGTGTTTGGAAAAGGATTAGAAACCAATTTGTGCTTGATTAGAAGCCAATATGTTACAGGAGGGTGGGACGTTGTGCTAATTTTTGTTGAGTTTTTCTCAATTCCCATGGAATAATTTTTAAAAAAAATGAGGATTTGTAATTTTGTCCGTCAAAAAATTATATAGTGGAGTGTTCCCTTAAGGGTCGTGGATATAGGTCTAATTGAGATATCGAACCACGTTAAATTTTTGTATTCTGTTTTATTTATTTATTTTTCTTTCTTCTCTCTATATATTTGTATGTTGCTTCCATTGCCTATCCCAATAAGTGGTATCAGAGACAGGTTCTAGCTTGGGAGAAGAGTAAGGTTTGGGCCTAGGGAGGAGAGAAAAGGCGCCGAAGGTGCTTCATCAGCTGTTATGAGAGAGGTAATTTGTTGTGTCACGTGGAGGTAAGGTATTTTATTATAGATTCTTTAAATATCACATATATGAAGAATGGAATTTTACCTCTACTGTTTGATGGAAAAATTGACTTTCACTCTGTGGCAATGCACAACTCAAGACTACTTAATGCAGCATGGTCTTGATTTTGCATTAGAAGAAGAGAAGCCAGAAGGGATGAAGGATTTAGATTGGAGTACTATTCAGAAAAGGGCGGTGAGTACTATTCGATCAACATTAACTCCGCATATTAAAGTTATAGTGTTGGAAGAGACAAGGCCTAAGAAGATGTGGGAGATTTTAGATAAAAATTATACATCGAAGATATTGACTAACCGCTTAATGATGAAGATGGATATATATTCGCTTAAGATGGAAGAATGAGGTAACATTATTGACTATATAAATAAATTTAATAAGTTAGTATCTCGATTTGAAAATTCAAGAGAAAAGATTGAAGATGAGGAACAAGCATTGCTCTTGTTGGCTTCTCTACCCAAAACTTACACACCATTGGTGCAGTCACTGCTAGTAGGAAAAAGTACACTGCAACTAAATAAGGTGTCGAAGTCTTTAAAAGAAAATCACCAAATGATAAAATAAAATCAATTTGAAGATAGTCGAGTACTAGTTACAGAGAATTGGAGAAGAGGGAGGAGTCAAAGCAAAAGAAGAGGTAATCAAGGAAGAGGAAAATCCCACCAAAGTGATAATAGCGACCTTGAGTGCTATTACTGTTGGGAGATTGGTCACATCCAAAGCTATTGTCCAAAAATGAAAGAGGATTTAAAAACTCTAAGAGAACAAATGAGGGACAAGACTAAAGTAAGCGATTCCTTTAAAAATATGGTCATGTGCAATGATTTATTATTGATGAGATGTTCTGATGATACTATTGATGAAAAACATTCAAATTGGATGATGGATTCTGCATTAGACTTGCATATTTGCAAGGACCAAGACATGTTCGATGATTTGTAATTGGGGAATTTTGGCCACATCAACGTGGGAAACAACTCTAAGATGAAGGTTGAAGGTGCCAGACAAGTCCGCCTTAAGCTCCACAATGATGAAGTTAAAATACGTCATAATGTAAAATATGTTCCTGATTCTAGTGTCAATATTATTTCATTAGGTGTGATGGCATCAAAAGAATACAAGTATGTTGGAGTTGAGAAGTCTTGCAAAATATATAAAGGAAACTATCTGGAAGAAAGAAGAGCAAAAACATTTACTATTTTGATGGTCATTTTTTGAAGAAGCGACTTGAAAAAAGTAAAACGGAAGAAGCAACAGAGAAGAAGACTGTAAGGACTAGGAATAGAGTTAGGTTTTCAAATTTTGTTGCAATTTGAAAAATTAAAAAAATGGAGGATTTATTGAGTTTTTCTTAATCCCACGTGAGATAATTTAAAAAAAAAAAAAATTTGAGAGTTTGTAATTTTGTCCGTCCAAAAATTATATAGTGAAGTGTTCCATTCGGAATCGTGGATGTAGGTCTAATTGAAAGACCAAATCACGTTAAATTTTTGTATTCTATCTTATTTATTTATTTTTCTTTTCTCTATCTATATATTTGTATATTGTTTCCATTACCCATCCCAACAATTTTGTATTTAGTCATCATAAGTAATTATTTTGAAGATCTTTAAATTATTTTAAGTTGAAACCAATTCTTAAAGGAATCATGGACTAATAGTAGTAGTTCATGTATATTCTTGTAATTTCACTTTCCTTATTTGTTAATTCCTCTACTTGCTTAATTTTGTTTGTACTCTTCTTGAATTTATTATTTCACGGTAGCTTCTTAATTGTTTTTGACTGATTAGGAAAATTCCAAGAATTTGATTCACAAGAAGCGGACAATTACGAAAAAAAAAATTCTCTCATTTAAAACTTTTGTCTTGCAATGGAGATGGTCTTAGACAATCATCCTTGTTTAATAGTAGTCTTCCCTCTTTTTCATTTAATATTTTTCCTATCGATTTGATTAATGTGAGATTAATTTGGCAAATATGTAGATATTGCAGGTGCTTGGATTTTCTTATTTCGCGATTTATAGGAATGGGTATTGATGCTTACTACAATTTAGGACCCTTGTATAATGACTAAAGAAAGTAAAAGAAAGTCACCTGATGGATGTAAGGCCTTGACATTCCTTTTTTTCTTTTTTTTTCCCCCCACTTTTGTGAACCTTTTGTTGAGGTAATGCTTGAATGATTTATTTTACTCTTGTTATGCTCCACTAATTGAGTGTTGTAGTTGATGAATCTGGATAAAGTCATCAATGAATTCTAATAATTGATGGGGAGTTTCTTGTACACCACAAGAAAGTATGCTTTACAAGTTTGTTTCGTCATATTTTAGACTTAATATAATTATTCAGTTTTATTTTCTCAAGTACAAAAACTATGACACATTTTATTTGCCATATGTAGTCTCAATACACTATTTAGTTTATAGGAAAGGACAAATTACAATGAACTTGATGCCATTAGACTTGGATATTGCAATTATCTTTATTTTCTTTTTGAATAAATAATACAAGACTTTATTCTAACATTTAGTGTATCTTGATAGAAATAATAATACAAGATTTTGTTGTAATATTTTTTATTTGAAATTCCATTTAAGATTTCCTCGGGTGAAGAAGGGAACCTATTATTTCAGTTTTAACCTCCCTGTATGATTTTATGGGCTATAAAAGTCTAAAAACAGTGTTGCTTAGATGAAGATTTTCATAGCCATTGGTGCTTGTATAGTTGATCTCTTCCTAGTTTCTTATTTTTCCATAATATTGATGTAAAATGGTGCAAGAGAAAAATCCGTGTATGTTATGAATATATTAGTGGAAGCTTCACTAATTATGAATTTATATGAACTATTAGGGAATTAGTGGAAGCTCCACTAATTATAAATTTTTATAGATGTCCACCATTTAGTGGAGACACTACTAATTAAGATTAGTGGAAGATGATATATTCCACTAATTAAGAGCTCTATAAATAGAGTTATTCTCTAAGCTTGAAATGCACCATCATTTTGTAAAAAGAATTGTGAGAGAAAAGAAAGAGAGAAGTTTGAAGAAATTCTTGTGTAAAGAATAGTTAGAGTTTTCTTAGTGTGTAGTGTGTAAATTTTATTCTAACACTACCTTTTTAGTGTGTAGTGTGTAGATTTTATTCTAATACTACCCAAATTTTATAACACGTTATCAACACGAGTCTTTGCCGTTACAAAAGCTAGAAGACTAAAGCACGAGTCTCTACCATTACACAAGCCAGAAAACAGGTACACATTTATTGATCCCTATGGCTAGCCTTGCTAAACTCGAATTTGTTACCCTTGATATTTTTGAAAAATTATATGTCATCGGTTCTCGATACAGAAATGCATCTAAATACTAAAAAGAAAGATTTGACCATCTGAAGATAGTCGTACTACTAACTGCACGGTATGAATGACTGCACCTGAAGTTGTAAGATTTTAAAATCGTGAACTCCGCAATGTATAAAATTACATATCAGTTAAAATTATGCGGAGAAAAAGTTACTGATGAAGATCTATTGGAGAAGACATTTTTCACTTTTCATGCCTCGAATATTGTCCTGCAGCAACAATATCGAGAAAAAGGGTATCCAAAATGTACAGATTTAACATGAGTTATTATTGAGAAATTATGAAGCCAGACGAACTGGCTCAACAGCACTCCTAGAAGTGAATACTGTTGGCTCCAGCAAAAGCCATCGTTATAGTCGTAGTTGTGGCAGTGGCCGTGGTTATGGTCATGGATACACTCGATATTTCCCTTAGCACAGAGAAATACTAGCCACCTGAAGTGAAACAGAAAAGATAATAAGGGAAAATAATATTTCTATTGATAATAAGCATCACATCTTTGAGATATTACATTCAGATGTCAATATAACATATTATACTACATTACTACTAACAGTTCAGAAAAAAATCATAAGTCTGGTGTTCACTTGTATTTCCTTCATTCATCTCACTGGTGTTTATGTGAACTTGAGGATGCATACTTGTAGTTGCTCTTTTTCAATAGAGCTGACAAATTTAGGATGAATGTTTGTAGTTGTTCTTTTTCCATGTTTGCATTAGAGGAAGATAAACAGGTAGCAATTATGGACTTCAGATCCTTTTCTTTGGCATCCTCCTCCTCTTCCTTCTCCCTTTGGCCAGCATCTAGATTAGCAACAGAATTAGCCGTGAAGTTACTGCACAATGAGTCTTGAGATTTTCTCATCCCCTTAAGTTTCTTATTATATTTGGCCTTGAAGCATGCTTGTCTCAATTTTTGTGTTTGGTCCTCCAACTGCGTATCAAGACTTTCTTCTACCACCTTTTTCTCACCTTCTAGTATCTCATTGGTGTCTCTTAACTTCTTCTCAGCCATATGTCCTCCTTCGTCTTTATTTCGCATCTCCTGTAAATTGAAGTGATATCATCGGTGGAGATACATTCATTTCGGTCATTATTTACTTATAAATCTAGCTTCATACTTGCAAATTACAAGTGTGTGAGAGAGAACCTGAACATTCTTGATTAGGGTCTCCAAGCTCATCAACTTCCTATGAGGCTATCGACGAATTCCCAACTCCCTACATCTATTCTTGAGACAGGTTAAGCCAATATTCAGTTCTTTGGCCGCGCTCTTGATTGGCAGGTAAAAGTACTACGAAATGGTTTCTCTTGATAGTGTCTTGGAGTTATTGCCCTTCTCCTCTCTTTGCCTCCTAATCCTCTTCTTCTCTATAGGAATTTCATCTGCAATAATATCTTGAACTTCGATATTATGTATTTCATAGGTCCTCACTCCGAATTCGTTGCCAAGACCACTCATTATTTCTCCTAGAAAAGGAAAAACAATATCAGTAAAGGTAATACCATTCAAAATCCATATTTAAATATATGATAATCTTGAACCATATTCTGGCTTTGTTTAAAATCTATTAGGGAGTAGAAAGGATCATGCACAAGCATATCCTCATTTAAAAGAATAGCATCAAAAGCAGTCTCTTGAATTGATAGATCAAATTGAAAATCCAAAGCAGCATGTCCAGAACTTCCACTGATTTACATCACATCAAACCAAAAGAGAGTTTAATTTCATTATCAAGTACACTAAAAAAAAAGGGAAGCCCTCAAAGGTATCTCACGTATCTTACTTGAAATTAGGCAGAAGCGGTTGGCTTGAAAAGGAAAACACATCAAAATCTTCTGCGTTAGACCTGAAATTAGGCAGAAGCGGTTGGCTTAGAAAAGAAAACATATCAAAATCTTCTGCGTTGAAATCAAGTCAAAATTTGACTATGTCTCAAATGAATGACGAGTTCCCATATCTGCTTTGTGGTTTTTATTTTTGAAGTTTACTAATGACTGATGACTGAAATATATATCGATATACATATATATATATATATATATATATATATATATTTGTACGAGGAAGAAGAAGAGGTAAATGATAGGTGGAGGGATTGAGGAGAAGAAAAGACAAGGAGGAAGAGGAAAAGATGGTATCGGGAAGAGTGAGAAAATAATAATATAGAGATTTTTTTTGTTTTAATATATTTCTTGGCATTTCCTACTTGTTATGTATGTAGTATTACTCATAATGTTCTTACATTTCCATTATTCTCTTGTGAAATCATTATTCCCTAAATTAGGGGGAGAACAGAAACAGTATAAGAAAGATCTTGCTTGGACAACATCATTAAATTATCTTGATCCACGCACTAGCGCATGTGAACTTGAAGTTCAAAAGATAATTCATTTGCAAAGTATTACAAATCAAATGTAGACACTTTTGTTGACTCCAGAAGAGTAACAAAATCACATATTCCAGCTATAAATGCTCCTATTCGAATTGAAGTTCCAACAGAACAAAAGATTATACCTATAGTTGCTGAGCCAAAAGCATGCCAGAAGCATGGCCGACCTCTTGGTTCTAAAGATAAAAATCCTCGAAAGAAAAGAGGAGTAAATGATCCAGATGATCATATTGAAGAAAGGAATGATAAAGACCAAGAGAAAACTGATAACAAAGAATCAGAAGTTGATGAAAGTAACACTGAAATTTCTATCAATTATACCACTTCCAGTAGAAGTTGGAATCGGATAGAAACAATTATTGATACTATGTTTGTATATAATATATCTCTTAATGTTATACAGGATAATGGTGATCCTGAACCAATATCAGTTGATGAATGTCGGCATAGAAAAGATTGGCTACAATGGAAAGATGCGATTCAATCGGATTTAAATGCATCGACACAACGTGAAGTCTTCGGACCTACAGTCTGAACACCAACAGGTGTAAAACTTGTTGGCTACAAATGGATATTTGTGAGAAAGCGCAATGAAAATAATGAAATCATACGATATAAAGCACAATTAGTCGCCCAAGGTTTTTCACAAAGACCAGGTATTGATTATGATGAAACTTATTCTCCTGTTGTTGATGTTATTACACTCCGATATCTTATTAGTTTGGCAGTACATGAAAAGATAGATATGCACCTATTAGATATTGTCACTGCTTACTTGTATGGAAATTTAGAAAATGATGTTTACATGGAAATCCCTGAAGGATTTCACATGCCCGAAGCATATAAACATTATCCTCGTGAAAATTTCTCCATCAAGTTGCAGAAATCATTATATGGCCTGAAGCAATCTGGGCACATGTGGTTCAATCGTCTTAGTGAATATTTATTGAAAGAGGGATTTAAAAATGACCAGGTATGTCTATGTGTTTTTATTAAGAAATCTAATTCTAAATTTGTGATATTAGTTATATATGTTGATGATATTAATCTTATTGGAACTCCTGAAGAGCTCCAAGAAATAATTAATTATTTAAAAAGAGAATTCGAAATCAAGGATTTTGGTAAAACCAAATTTGGCCTTGGTTTACAAATTGAACATCTAGAAAGTGGAATATTTATTCATCGATCAACATATATAGCAAAAGTTCTAAAAAGATTTTACACGCACAAAGCACATCCATTGAATATTCTAATGATCGTTCGGTCATTAGATGTGAATAAAGATTCTTTCCGACCTCAAGAAGATGATAAAGAACTTCTTGGTCCTAAAGTACCATATCTCAGTGCAATTGGTGTATTGATGTATCTTGCTAACAATACACGACCTGATATTGCCTTTGCTGTCAATTTATTTGCAAGATTTAGTTCTTCACCAACACGATGACATTGGAATGGAATTAAACAAGTTCTTCGATATCTCCAAGCATCTACTTCTTCAAATCATACTGAAATTATAGCCATTCATGAAGTAAGTAGAGAATGATTCATTATATCCGAGAACGTTGTGGATTATCATCTATCAGAGATATTCCAACTCCTCTTTATAAGATAATGCAGCTTGCATAGCTCAATTATGAGGAAAATATATTAAAGGAAATCGGACAAAACATATTTCACCAAAATTCTTCTTTACTCATGAACTCCAGAAGAAAGATGAAATTGATGTGCTACAAATTCGGTAATGTGACAACCTCGCAAATATTTTCATGAAGACTTTATAGACTGCAACATTTGAGAAGTTGAGATATAAAATTGGTATGTGTCGGTTCAAAGACTTAAAGGAATCATCTCATCAAGGGGAGTAATAAACGGTATATAGAATAGTGTACTCTTTTTCCTTCACTAGATTTTTTTTCCACTGGGTTTTTATCTAGTAAGGTTTTAACGAGGCATATTCTTTATGTAATGTATGGACATCCAAGGGGGAGTGTTATGAATATATTAGTGGAAGCTCTACTAATTATGGATTTTTATGGATATCCACCATTTAGTGAAGACACCACTAATTAAGATTAGTGGAAGATGATGTATTCCACTAATTAAGAGCTCTATAAATAGAGCTATTCTCTAAGCTTGAAATACACCATCATTTTGTAAAAAGAAAGAGAGAAGTTTGAAGAAATTCTTGTGTAAAGAATAGTTAGAGTTTTCTTAGTGTGTAGTGTGTAAATTTTATTTTAACACTACCTTCTTAGTGTGTAGTATGTAGATTTTATTCTAACACTACCCAAATTTTATAATAGTGTATTACTTCTTTCGGTGACTGGACTTATGTATTTGAATTGAAGTATGAACCTTTTTTGTTAGTTCTAAAATATTTTTGCTTTTACCTCTTTGCTTGAAAGTGGATATGTGTTATTGAAAGTTGGTAATAATTGTAATGTTTTGTTCTATTAGGTTAGGTATTTACCTATAATCAATGGTTGTAGACCGTTTTTGTTGTGGTGTTGGTTGACTTCTTTTTTATTTTTGTATAGGTGTAAAAGCTACTTGCCTATTTGGATTTGCATGTATATTTCTATCAACTTTTATCCTTTTTTTAAGGCCAAACTTTTTTTGTTGAAGGCTTGAATTAAGTTTTATTTACAATATATGATGGACCAATGTTGGTAACTTAATTCTCATTATTTTATTTTTTAAAATTCATAATGTTGCAATTCAACTACGTAAGGGAGGATTGTATCTTGCTGTACCATTAATGATATATTTTGGATAAATAGTTTTAATTTTGATTATTGATTTATTCAATTGATTATATACTTTTAAATTATAATGGAGCAATAAATAAAAAAAAGTCACATTGTCGATATTTGCACCAGTTTAAATACGACGGTCACTCAACCCTAATTAAAAAAATTAAATATGACAGTTATATAACCCTCACAAAGGTAACTTAAAATAAAATACGACAAGTAAAATATTAACATTTCACAATGGTTCAAAAGCATCTTATATAGTTATATTAGATAAGACAATCTGAAGGTCGTCTTATGTATTTGCACTATTTATGAATGTTAAGAAATTGTCATATATAGTTATTTACGTCGACCCTCAAACTATTGTATAAAATTATATACGCTTGACCAAAATTGCCATTTAAAATTAATTATAAATGGCGGTCCTTGGACCATTGTATAAGGCATATTATATAAATCGTCATATACAACGTCTTATATATATTATACCTTTTAAGGTTTTTAAACGACGATACTAGTAAACCACCGTTTAAACCGTCGTAAGTAGTATAAATGACAAGTTCCTTCACTACCGCTTAATATAAATGACTCTGATATTTGAAACAGTTCTAAAACCATTGTAGAACTATTGTATATACTTTTGATGATAGATCTAGAACTATTTGCGGTAGTCTTAGGGCCATCATACATACCTAATTTTTTTTGTAGTGAAAATTAGGCACAATATGGATGATAAAAATGCAACAATATATCAGTGATTTATCTTAATTTTTTTCCAGCATAATGTACCCAACAAAATGCTCAAACAACAAGCTGAACTAATCAATAAGTTCTCAACACAATACATGTTGGAATGTATGCAAAAAATGGCCTATATATTTCTCTATTTTGGAAATTAATAAAGTTTCATTCATTAATGGTTATTTGTTTACATATATTGCACATTAAGATCTGAATGTGTTAGTAAGTAATCTACGCGATTGAGTCATACTTTTATAATAAGGTGTAGATTATGAGTTACTAACATATAAGCGAAAAATTGTTCTTCATCGATTGATAGAGTTAGGAACTTTATCAAGGTTTAGATCATTACACTATGTGTTAGCCCAAAGGGCTTTCTCCTGTGTTTTGATAAATGACAAACATTGATGCGGACTAACATGTGTGATTTATATGTGATAGGCTTTTTGGAATATGACATATTTGACCATAGTTCTTCAAGTCTTACAAAAAGGACTGCTAAGCAACTTATAGACAATGAAGTTCAAGAAGGAATGATCAAGTCAAGATTCTACCTATGGAAGTTGCATTCCATGAAAACTTTTGAAGAATTATAAACTAGAAAATTATGATTAAGGTATTATTTGTATTTCCTATATCTTTTTACCTTAAATTCAATTTATTTCATGTTGAAGCACTCAAAACTATTTCAAAAAGAGGATATTTTTCTTATCCATGTTTGCCTGTAAAAAGAATTTATAGAAGAAAAGTTTTAGGGACTTTGGTAGAGTTGTTTTTTAATAGACCTCTGAATCCAAAACGCCCCTCCAAAGCCTATTTCTAAAGTATCAAAATTTAAAATTGTTCAAAATATGCTTCATAGCACAAAATGCTGTTTCGGATGCCCTTTTCAGACGCACAATTTTTTATTCTGTGAGTCCAAAATCCTGCAAAAGCTGACAGTAGGAACTAGCCATTACTATCGTCGTGACTTTGATTTTTATTCCTATAAAAGCTATTTGAACACGATTTTCACAGAGGGATTTGCACTAACACCTTCATAAACATCTAAAGACACTTGAAAAATAAGAATTCCTCATCTACATTGTGCTTCAAAGTGAGATCCATTGTTCTAAAAGGTAAAAAGGTAAAGTTGCTTTATTTTGTGTAAATTTGCTCAATCTATGAGCTAAATCTATATTCTCTCATAAATTTGAATTGTGTCAAAGTTAAGAAAGTAAAACTCAGTTGGGGTGAGCCTTGATTGTTGAGTATATAGAGGTTGAAAGTAAAACCAAGTGTGGTGACCCTCTATTGAAAGATTGGTGTTATATACTACCATTGATTTGGGAAAAAAGTTTTTAGTGGCTGAGTTAAAATCTTTAAGTACGTGCTTAAGGTAGTAGATGTAGATCATTTGTAGATTGGACCACTATAAATCTTCGAGTCTATTCTTTTTCATTTATTTTGAACTCTATGACTGAAATTTCACTGTTTATCATATTAGAAAACACAGCACCTTTATTTGCATTTACTAATTGGGTTTAACATATTTATTTTGAAGTGAGAATTGGTAGCTAATCCACTATTTGTCTATTTGGACATAATTTATTTTTCATCATTTGGTAGAACTTTGAAAGATCTCTGACTATATTCAAATCTGGATAGAAAAGTTTCTCTTTTGAAACTTACCCACTTTCGGTTTCTTTCTAGATTTTAGAAAATCTTTGAAAATCTATTTTTGTCTACCACAAATTTGATTCATCCCATCTAAGGTTTATCAATTGGTATCAGAGCACTGGTCTACATTATTTTCTGCCTAACAACCTTATAGGAAAGATCCAGATGGCAAACACTTTGTCTCTACCATATATTGAAGGGTCTTCAACAAATAGACCACTATTGTTCAATGGAAGCAACTACATATTCTGAAAAAATAGAATGAAGATCTATGTATGCTCAATTAATTTTGAGCAAATCTTATTAAAAAGGAACCATTTGTTCTATTCAAAATTGTCGAAGACAGAAAAGTGTCTAAACAGAGTAATGAATATGACAGTAAGGATACTTAAAAAATGACCCTGAATTTTTAGGCAATGAACATATTGTGTTGTGCCTTTGATGCAAATGAATACAACTGGATTAGTGGTTGTGATTCAGCTTATGAAATGTGAAAGTTACTTGAAGTCACCTATAAGAGGACAAATCAAGTAAAGGAATCAAAGTTAAGACTCTCGGTCCGTGACTGTGAGCTGTTTACTATGAAGCCAAATAAGAACATAATGGATATGTTCACTAGATTCACAAATATTATTAATGGATTGAAGGTTTATGGGAAAATCTATTCCCTTGGAAAGCAAAATAGAAAAATACTCGATCCTTGCCAAAAAGCTGGCAACTTAAGACCTTGGCTGTGGAAGAATCTAAAGACTTGAATAATCTACCAACTAAAGAACTAATTGGGTCAATTTTGACTCATGAAATGAAACTTAAATGGGACTGATTTAGACACTGAAGAATTGTCCATAGTTGCTATAAAGTTCAGGAAGATGTTTAGAAAAAGCAACTTCAAAATGGGCAAGAAATTTCTCAAAAAGAAATGACAAACTTCACCCTTCAAACCTCAATGTTATGAATGTAAAAGTACTGAACGTTTTGTTTCTGACTGTCCAATAGTGAAAGAAAGAGAGGTCAAGTAGAATAAAAAGAAAAGAAAGGACATTAAAGCAAAGAAAAGAAAATGTCTAGTCGGGACTTGGGATCAAGATGGATCTGGAACTAAAGAACATAGTGAATCTGAAGTTGAAACAGGCAACATATGCTTTATGGCTATGGGAGAAAAGGTAACTCTCACCCCTTCTAATTCTGTATCAATATTACACAATTCTGCTTGTGAAAATTCAGATGATCCGAGTGAGCTTCTTGTTGAAATGTTCCATGAACTCAAAAAGCTATCTAGAAGAAACAAGGAAATAAAAATGAAGATTGATTCCTTGTTAGATGACAATGTTAAACTGTTGAGTGAGAACAAAGCTCTACTTAATTCCATTAATTGTTCATATATTAAAAATGATGCTATCTCTACTTCTTTGCATTACATGTCACTTGAAAACAAATGCTTGTGTGACAAAGCAATATCTCTTGAAATTATACTTAGTGATTTTGATGACATGAAAAGAGAGTTGATGATCTCTCTACATGCATTGAGAAATTCACAAATGGCAAAAACAATCTAGATAAATTACTTGGAATGCAACGTGTAGTTGGAGATAGAAATGGTCTCGGATATAGGCATATGAACAAAGTTAAAAATTACAAATCTCATTTTTTTAAAGCTATCTCTTCATATATAACTCAAACTTGTTGCATATATTATGGTAAAGGTGGACACAACGTATCTAAGTGTCATGTTAAGAAGAAAAAAGAATCTGGGGTGAAAAAAATATGTAGAATTAAAAGAACCATTACTAACCTTTATGGACCCATGAAAGAATTTGTACCAAAAGTTACTCTTCCATCTTATATATAGGTACATTTACCGCAAAGGATGAGCTCTACAAAGTAGTTTTTGGATAGTGGATGTTCCAGATACATGACTGGAAATAAAGCACTAATGGAGGATATTCAAGCTACAAATGATGGATTTGTCACCTTTGGAGACAATAAAAGGGGAAAAATTCTCAGCATAAATAATGTCGGTAAGGGATCCTCAACTATAGTTAAGCAAGGGTTGTTGATTGATGGATTGAAGTACAATTTGCTTAGTATTAGCCAATTATGTGACAATGGTTGTAAAGTTAAATTTGAAAAAGATTCTTGCACTATCATTAACAATTCCAGTAATGAAATCATCTTCATTGCAAATCGCATTGGAAATGTCTATGTATTCTATCTTGATAATCTTATTGCTCATGATATAAATTGTCTTTCCATGAATGATAATGATAGCTACTTTTGCAATAAAAAGGTTAGGCCATGTATCTATTGATTTACTAAATAGATTGTCTTCAAAAGAGCTTATTAAGAGGATTGTCCAAAATAAAATTTGATAAACATCGATCGCATGATGATTGCCAATTTGGAAAACAAACTAAAACATCCTTTAAACTCAAGAAAATGATTTCAACATCAAAACCTCTTGAACTTATTCATATGGATTTTTTTGGACATATGAGGACCACTAGCCTTTGTGGTAAGAGGTACGCTTATGTACTAATAGATGATTTTTTGAGATTCACTTGGAATTTGTTTCTTGCACAAAGGGTGAAGCATTCTTTGAATTTTCAAAACTGCTCAACTGTGTTCAAAATTCCCTTAGAAGTAAATTGATTTCAATTAGAAGTGACAATTGGAGAAAATTTTGCAACTACGAGTTTACAAAATTTTGTGATGAGAATGGTATCTCTTATAACTTTTTAGTTGCAAAAACTCCTTAACAAAATAGTGTGATTGAGAGGAAAAATAGGACTTTGCAAGAAATGGCAAGATCAATGCTTTGCGAAAATTCTCTTCTAAAATATTTCTGGGCAAAATTTTTAAATATAGCATGCTATATTGTAAATAGAGTTATGCTAAGACCTTTTCTTAGGAAAACACCATTTGAGCTTATATTTGACAAAGTCTCATCCATTTCATATTTCAACGTTTTTGGATACAAATGTTTTGTTCTCAATACCCGAGACAATCTTGGCAAATTCGATAGCAAATTGGATAAGGCTATATTTCTTGGACACTACTCAAACAAAAAGGCATATAGAGTATACAATAAAAGAACTCTATGTGTAAAAGAATCTGTACATATTGTATTTGATAAATCTAACATATATTCCTATAGAAAAGATGATGATGATGATGATGTAGGTACTTCAAAGGAAAATGTCATTAAACATCACAAGGTTCCATCACTTGACAACCATGCTAAAGAAGAACAATTGGAAGAATAGCAAGTTGAGGATAGTGAGCAAAGAGCTGAAGAAAAAATTGATCAAAGTCTACTAAAGGAATGGAAATAGAAACTCGGACATCCAAAAGAACAAATTATTGGAGATCCGAGCTGTGGTGTTAAAACCAGAAGATCCTTATTGATAATCTTGCCTTACTTTCAAGTATTGAACCTAATTGTATTAATGTGCCTTTGTGTGATGAATTTTGGATTATGGCCATGCAAGAAGAATTAAATCAATTCGAGAGAAATCAAGTTTGAAAACTTGTTCCTTGACTACTTGATCATCCTGTGATTGGCACCAAGTAGGTATTTAGAAATAAACTTGATGAGCATAATGTTGTTATTAGAAACAAAATTAGACTTGTTGCTTAAAGATTCAATCAAGAGGAGGGCATTGATTATGATGAAACATTTGCACCCATTACTAAACTAGAATCTATTATAATGTTGCTTATTTTTGCATCCTTCAAAGGTTTCATGCTTTATGAAATGGATGTTAAAATCACCTTTCTAAATTGTTTTATTGAAGAAGAAGTATATGTGGGGCAAGCTTCTGGTTTTATTTATAAACATTTTCCAAATCATATCTTCAAACTGTCCAAAGCTCTTTATGGTTTAAAACAAGCTCATCGTGCTTGGCATAAAAGACTTAGTTCTTCTTCTTTCAAAAGGTTTTTCAAGAGGTGTTATTGATACTACATTGTTCATCAAAGCTAAAAAATATGATGATCTCTTGATTATTCAAATATATGTTGATGACATTATTTTTGGAGTTACTAATGAATCTTTATGTAAGAAATTTGATAAGACTATACAACAAGAGTTTGAAATGAGCATGATGGGAGAACTTTACTTCTTTCTCAAGTTACAAATTAAGTAAACCAAGGATGGGATATTTCTAAATCAAGCCATGTATGCTAAAGAATTACTCAAAAGGTTCGGAATGAATTAAATAAAAGAAATCAGTACACCTATGAACACTTCACTAAAGCTTGACAAAGATGAAGAAGGTAAGAAGGTAAATGAATCAAAATATCGAGGTATGATTGGAAGCCTTTTATATCTCACTGCTAGCCGTCCTGATATCATGTTCCCAGTTTGCCTTTGTGCAAGATTCCAATCTTGTCCTAAAGAGTCACACTTATGCACTGTAAATCGTATTTTTAGATACTTGATTGGGACATATGATTATGAATTATGGTATCTTCGAACTAACTCTTTTGATCTTATAAGATACACGGATGTAGATTATGTAGGATATAAAATTGAAAAAAAAAAGTACCAGTGGGCATTGTCAATTTCTTGAACATTCATTAGTTTCTTGGTATAGCAAGAAGCAAGCTTATGTGTTTTTTCAACAACCGAGGCTGTAAATATAGCTACAGGAGGTTGTTGTTCTCAAATCTTATGGATGAAACATACTTTACCCGATTTTGGTCTTAATTTGAAGTGTGTTTCCATTCTAAGTGACAACACTAGTGCTTTATATATAACTTAAAATCCTATTCAGTACTCAAGAACAAAACACATTGAGATTAAACATCATTTCATTCGAGATTATGTACTTAAGGGTGATGTTTGTATTGAATATATTTCTACAATGATCAATTTGCAGATATATTGAACAAACCATTGGTTGAAAATAGATTCAATCATCTGAGGAGAGGCTTGAAAATTACTCGATTATGAAATTAACATTTTTTTTAGAGTTAACTGTTTGTTCTTGCAGGATACTAATGAAGTCTGATTTTGGATAGAGATGTTGGATATTGAAATTGGAAGATGGGAATCCAAAATAAACCTCACTAGAACCATCTCTCAAATCAAAATACTCAATGACAAAATCAGATAGACATTTTGGACTAAGTTTCAAGTTAAAAGTTTGTAGTATCTTATTGCCAAGTGTAATCCACGTTTGGATAGATAAATTGGATGAACAATTTCTGTGCCCAATCCTTTCAAAATTTTCAAACTCTAAATATCCATGCTTTTTTCTCTTTCAGCCGCAAATACTCTCTCTCTCTCTCTCCATCAAAATATCTTTTCAAATCTAAAAAAAATCACATTTTTCAATGTACTTGATTGTACTTATCTACTCAATACCTCGTAAAGCCCAACGGATTTCAAACCCACTTGAATTACTTTCTCTTTTTCAAAATCTAAAGTCATCATCTCTTTCTATTTCCTCTGTACATTGTTCTCACGCTAAAGCCAGAGAGACAAAACCCTTGAAATTTCATCTGCCATGGCTAAAACTTCGAAAACCACCAAAAGCGACCGAACAAAGGGCTAAAGAGACCAAGAAGGGCAAAGTAGCGGGAAAGAAATCAGTCGTCTGTACTCAAGTAGTTGGAAAGAAAAAGGATAAGAAAGTGGTAGTCGATGAACCCACCTCTCGTACTATTTCATCGGAACATCTACCTGAGGAAGAAAATGCTGACACTCAGGTAAACTGATTTCTTAACTTGAAATGTGAAACTAATTATAATGATTGGGTATCTAGGAATAGAACAATCATTGTTTTTTATCAGGTTGACGCAGACACCTTTTTAAATTTCAGAAATGTTCTAAAATTGTTTGAATGGATTAGCTGTGGAGCTCTGTTATCTGTGAATGAAAAATTGTACACAATGTTAGTCTGAGAATTTTATTCAAATCTAAGAAGAGGAAGACTTGAGGAAACAGATGATGGGTTTTTGGTGTAGTGGTATACTTCATGGGTTGGGGGTGTAAATTTTGAATTCGACTACCAACTATTGAATAGAATCTTTGATGTCAGAGATGGAGAAGTACAGTTCTTTGAAATGAACAAACTACCTGAGAGTTCTGCTTTGTTTGAGTAAAGGAGGTTTGAGGGCAAGTTCACTAATGGGAAGAGTTTTAAAAACTCAAGTGAATGCAATACCAAGTGGCTAAACGGTATGGACAGACTACTTCATCACATGGTTTCAACTATGGTCATTCTAAGTTTTGGGCTCAAAACCTCAATAAGCAATATGCAGATGGTGGTGATGATGGCGATGTTAGGAGGCAGGCCTGTTAACTTTGGATTTTTGGCTACAAGATTAATGGCTCAATCCTGGAATACCACCAATAAAGCTTTATCCTTTAGAAATCTTCTAACTAAGCTATTTAGACATCTCAATGTGGATATAAGTATGGTTGCCCTGAGTGCTCCAAGATAAATGTCTACAACAAGGACTCATTTGAAAAGATGGGGTTTATCCAGATGGATAATCAGTGGATTTTGCTGAGGGATGCTATAGATGAGGAAAAAGAGAAACTACTCAAGGTTAAGGCTGAAGGCAAGAAACCTGCCTCTACTACCATAGCTGGAACAAAAAGTAAAGATAAAAGTTAAGAGGAATCATCCAACAAGGTCAGGCAAAAGATTGAAGGAAGTGAGCTAACACAAAATATTTTGGATGCTCTAAATCTTTTAGCTGCCAAAATGGATAGCCTCAGTGCAGAGTGAAGAATGAACTGCAAACTCTAGGCAGTCAACTGACCAATGTGGAAAGAAAGCAGTCTGACACTACAGCTAAGCAAGCCCCTCACTCAGAGGATAAGCCGAACATAGTCCATTCTTCACCAGAAAAGGATATTGATGTTGATCCCACTGAAGAACCTCCAGCTTCCAAAACCACTGAAACCACTGCTCCCCAAGTTGCTCCTGAGTAGGCCAAACCACCAAGCTCCTCAGGCTATCGATAGAAGCATATTGTGGTTAAAATAAAATCCAGCAGACTTGCCGAATAGCACAAGAAGGGTGGCACTAATGATAAGCCTGAAACTATGGTCATTCTAGGTGACATGGCAATCTTTACAAACAAGCATGGTGTGAAAACCATGAAGAAAATTGGCTGACCAACTTTTATATTCTGCTGAACAATTTTTATATTTTGCTACACTTGTTTATTTATTTATTTTTAGATTTTCTTCTCTTGGCTATATTATGCTACTTTTGTTTATCTATCTCTCTCGTCCATATGCTCTTGCTTTTCATTCTTTTCATTTAATGCCAAACGGGGGAGGAATAGATTAGATAGATTGTGATGACTGGATTAGGGATGTATGTGTCATGGATAATTTGAGATTGTGATGATTGTGATAATTATGGATAATAGATTAGATACATTGTGATGACTAGATTGGGGATGTATGTGTCCTGGATAATTTAAGACGAATTGTGTGTGCTGGGATAAATTGAGAACTAGATTTTTATGTTGATGAATTTTGACCAGATTGTGTAGAATGTTATGTGATGTGATTAGATGTGTATGATTTGGATTGCAGTTGGGATTAATCTGTGATACAAAATTCTTTTGGATTGTTTTAGCACTCTTTCGTACTTTGCATAGATGCAGGGGGAGTAATCCTAAATCCAAAATCCCAGTTCAAAACATGTTCTTACAAAGGTTGTATTTCTCCTTTTTGGATGCACCTTTTGAAAGTCCAAAATAACAAAATCAATCTTATTTGCTAATAAACAATATTATCTTTCTATCTACTAGTCATATGCATATAGAAAGGGGGAGCAATAATGACTATTGACAATCTTCTAGATTTCCATGTGCACATATGTACATAACTTTGTGTTAAATCTTTGTGCTAATATATTTATATCTAATGACCAATTCTCATCTATTTCCTTGTGAAATAGTCTTTTTTAAAAGGAAGGAAGGAGGATACGGAGATTGGTTGGGTCACAGGCTCATTATGCCTGGCATATGAGAATATGCTTAAGTGTTTTTAAAATATTATTTCATAACCACTCCTTGAGCTTTATGATTAAGAGATTGTACATCAAGGAAAATAAATTTCCATATCTCTCAGATTAACAAGTTCATACAAGATTACATTTTTTTTTTCACAATCCATCAAGTTTGTCATTATTCAAAAAGGGAGAGATTGTTAGCCTAAAGGGCTTTCTCTTGTGTTTTGATAAATGACAAATAATGATGTAGACTAACATGTGTGATTTATATGTTATAGACTTTTTAGAATATGACATGTTTGACCAAGGTTCTTCAAGTCTTACAAAAAGAACTACTAACCAACTTATAGACAATGAAGTTCAAGAATAATTAATCAAGCCAAGATCCTACCCAAGGAAGTTGCATTCCATGAAGACTTTTGAAGAATTATAGACTAGGAAATTATGGTTAAGGTATTATTTTTATTTCTTATATCTCTTTACTTTAAGTTCAATGTATTTCTTATTAAAGCACTCAAAACTATTTCAAAAAGAGGGTATTCTTCTTATCCATGTTTGCCCATAAAAAGAATTTTTAGAAGAAAAGTTCTTGGGACTTTAGTAGAGTTGTTTTTAAACAAACCTCTGAATCCAAAATGCCCATCCAAAGCCTGTTTCCAAAATATCAAAATTTAAAGTTGTTCAAAATATACTTCGTAGCACAGAATGCTGTTTTGGATTCACTTTTCGAATGCACAATTTTTTATTCCGTGAGTTTAAAATTCTGCAAAAGCCAACAATAGCAACTAGCCATTACTAGCCATTGTGACTTTGATTTTACCTTGATAAAAGTCATTTAAACACGATTTTTACAAAGGGATTTGCACTAACACCTTCATAAACATCCAAAGACACTTGAAAACCAAGAATCCCTCATCTACATTGTGCTTCAAAGTGAGATCCATTGTTCTAAAAAGTAAAAAGGTAAAACTGCTTTATTTGGTGTACATTCGCTCAATCTATGAGCTAAATTTGTATTCTCTCACAAATTTGAATTGTGTTAAGGTTCAAGAAGAAAAACGCAGTTGGGGTGAGTTTTAATTGTTGAGTATATAGAGGTAAGGAGTAAAATCAGGTGTGGTGACCCTCTATTGTAAGATTGGTATTTTCTACCAGCATTAATTTGGAAAAAAGATTTTTAGTAGCTGAGTAAAAATCCTTAAGTGTGTGCTTAAAGTAGTAGATGTAGATCATTTATAGGTCGAACTTCTATAAATTTTTAGGCCCATTCTCTTGCCTTTATTTTAAACTCTATGACTGAATTTCGCTATTCATCTGAATGGAAAACATAACATCTCCATCTGCATTTACTGATTAGGTTTAACATATTTATGTTGAAGTGAGAATCGGTAGCTAATCTACTATTTGTCTCCTTGGACATAGTTTATTTTTCATCATTTGGTAGAACTTTGAAAAATCCCTGACTGCATTTAAATCTGGACAGAAAAGCTTCTCTTTTGAAACACACCCACTTTCGATTTCTTTCTAGATTTTAGAAAATCTTTGAAAATCTATATTTGTTTGTCATAAACCTTATTTACCCCCTCTAAGGTTCATCACAACGGTTTCTAACTGGGGAATGGTTTTAACTAATGAGTAGTCCAATCACACCAATAGTGTAAGTGTATTTAAAATACATAGAACTAGGCCACACGATAATAATCTTTATAATAGTACTAAAATAAGTAAAAATTGGTTTATCGCAACTACTGCGTGGACGAGTACCATAAGACTTGAGTATAAATTGGTGGTCTGGTGAAGCTGGACTTGTACACTTTGATGTATGTTAGGTGAGGTCTTTTCGCAAAGCCAATAACCTTGTGCATTGGATGTATGACTCTAGTTAATTAAGACAAACTTATACAATAGTGTTTCTATACTTCATTAGGTAAAGAAATTACCCTCTTGTGATTGTTTAGGAAACTTGACTAAGTATAGAAACTCACAATGACTAAGTAGATTCGTACTGGAAGTCATGGGTTATCGAACTAGCTATCAAAGGATGGTAGATGTCATTGAGAATGGTGTTAATGCATTTTTTCTATCTCAATGACGAGTCTTACGTAGAGGAGTATTTTCATCATTACACCTGTATGTCGAAGACATGCACTTGTAATATTATTCTCGAGGTCAATAATTCTATATAGTGATAAATAAAATATTTAAAATGCTACGATATAGCTCTTTTTTAGCAAAGGTATTTTGGTCATTTTAGTAGCCAAGAATAATATGTCTTTGGTCCCCAGAGTAACTCAAATAATCTTAATAAATTTATTTACTATATGGGCTTGTTGGGTGAATTTATTATTGGAAAAATTATTTTAAGAGTCCAATTAATTATTTATTTGGGCTAAAATAATTAATTGAGCCAATTTAATTAATTGATTTATTAATTAATTATCTTGGATAAATTTATATTGGGCATAAGTTGATTAATTAATTAATAAAAGAGCTAATTTAATTAAGTAATTTATTAATTAATTATCCTAGGTAATTTTATATTGTGCCCAAATGGATTAATTAATTAATAAGAGAGTTATTTAATTAGTCTTGGACTAATTAAAAAAAGCACTATCCCACCAAGGTTTGTGTAACACCCCACTACCTAGGCCCGACAGGGTTGGGGATGTCGCCCCATCCAAAGGATAAGGGGTCTTTATAACTAGGTCACACAACCAAAATAATAGAATAAAACAATACTTAAAACTTAAAACTTATTATAATCCAAGAATTCAAAACAAATCCATAATAAAAATTATTCACTCTCAACTTCCCCAAAGCATTACATAAAAACAGATAACAAAATCTCTTCCAAGGCAGACAACACTAGCTACTCATCCCCACAGCAGGATCGACCTGAAATCATGGTAAAAAGGTTGATGAGATAAAATTTTAATAAGTCCGTGTATGCTTTGAATGTCCAGTGAAAACAGTTCGTGAATGCAAAGTGTAAAATTTTCATAAGAAAAATGCTGGTAAGCAATAAATAATAGTCAAAATCAAGAGTAGTGTTTTGGCTTTTCCAACCATACATGTTCAACAAAATCAACCACTCAAAAGGTGGTTATGGGTTACCACACGTTGGGCCCCGCAACCATACAACGGTCAGAATGCCACACTTTGTGCAGACTGACAAAAGGTAGGTGATCGGCCTACCGGGTAAGATTCTCCTCCTTCTCTACACCCAAACAAAACCGGTTGTCCACTCCGGCAACACACAGTTCACATGAATAAAAACTGCTAGCTTGGACCAGCATGACTAAGTAGTACTGACGTTTCTCTAAGTTGAGTTCATCTTCTGGAGGTGGCCTCCTGCCAGAAGACTCCCTCTTGCTCTTCAAAACTAGTACTACTAGCCTATCCTTATTAAGTACTCAACGTAATATATATATCCCACTTGAGAAAATAAACAAAACATAGTACCACTTGTAAATGGCAATTAAGGATTTCCAAAGACTTTGTCAAAAACAGTTTAGTGTTTGAATAAAATTACTTGCTGATTTTCAAATAATTGGTTTGGCAAAAACAAGAAAAGAAACAGTCCCTAATTGCCTTTACCAAACCAGTGTTCACAAACTTCGAGTTTAACTTGCCATAATAACTTTTTGCAATAACAAGTTTTATGCAGGAGCTTATTTGATCCTTAGCTCGATATAAAACAAAGGTCTCCAACAGTTGACCTAACCCCGTCTGGGGTAAATATAAGCCATAATTAAACTCAAGCTGAAATTCACTTTCACAAATAAACCTAGCTCAACTTAGTACAACCATGACCCTAGTGTCCCAAGCTTTAAGGCTAGATAAATAAATAAAAAGGTTTATAAAATAAATCTAGCTTGATATTAAAATAACTAGAGTTTGGGAAAATAGGTACAATAAGTGGGAAGTTTAAATTTTGCTAAAAATAAATTAGGGTTTATTTGATTAAGGGTCCTAGGTCCTAGATGGTATTATGTAAAATAATAATCTAGTAATAATTAATGGTTAGAAAGTAATTGGTAGCTAGAATTAGTTGTAAGTAAATTTTAATAGGTTTTTATTAAAAGCTAATAAATAAATTTTAATAGTATTTATGAATATATAAGGCTTACCAAATTAATATTTTACCTATTATGATTATTTATAAAAAGGCTTTATTTGATATTCTTATTTTACATAATGTCTATAGATTTTATTTCTTTAATAAAAGTTATCATTTATTTGACTAAAATATCATTATTTTATATAAGGATCCAAATCCACCCTTTTCCTAGGGTTTTCGACATTCACTAGAAGAAGATATAGCACTAATCATTTTATTGATGAAATAAAATTAGCTTAGGGACAACAAGGTAATAATCATATTTCTATTGCTAATCATAATCTTGAACATACACTCCACACCAATTCATCAAATCATCCAAATCATGAATAAATGCATGGATCTAAATTCTACTAACATAATCATATTCATAGCTTTAACAAAAATACATGAACATAACCCTATTCACCAAAGGTGACATAATCTCTAACATGCTTGATCACTTAAACCACTCACGACATGAAGAGCATGCAACAAAACCCTAAAATACCATACAATCGTCCAAGACAATCAACTCATGCATCAATTCCCATCTCCATCATATACACACATTTATTCATGCTTCAATCTCAACTCAACACAACAACACATGCTCAAACCCTAATCATAATCCATCTCCTTCCAATATCATCCTAGAGACATGAATCTAGAATTTAAAGAGGAGTTTAAAGATGCTTACTTGATTGATGACTACCTTGGAGTAGTTTTGAAGGGATCCTAACTCTTAGAAGACTTAATCCACCTAAGAGAGATGAAGAAAACATGGCCATGGTTGAAGTATCCATTCGGCCAAGAGAGAGAGAGAGAGAGAGAGAGAGAGAGAGAGAGAGAGAGGCTCATTAGTATGATTATATATACATATATTCATTAGAAGTTGAAGATGAGTGAAGATGGAAGCGATTGATCATGCTTACCTTGAAGGTGTTCTTGGCCTTCTCGAAAATACTGGTTTTTTTTTATCCAAATGAGAGGGTTTGATTTTCGAGTTTGATGTTAAAAGTGGTAGGAATGGATTCACAAAAGTGAGTAGGTACAATTTGGAATTTTTTTTGAAGAAGATTGAAGTGGTTTTGGTGGCCTTAGACGAGAGAAGGTTAGTAGGTGTTCTTGAAGGTTGAAGAGAATGAAGAGGATTGAGAGAGAGCCGGCCGAAATTCTGTGGGAGAGAGTGGCCGAATTGCTTGAGGGGTTTTGGCAACTGAATTTTCTGGTTTGAAAGGAAAATGAAAGCTGGTTGTTTGAAATTCAAAAAGAATATTTTAGGGAATCAATTTTGGAAACAAAATATGGTAAGAAGATCTTGGTCAATGGAGAGCTTTTGGAAGCTCCAATGGCCGGTTGGTTGTCTGTGATTTTTGCTGGAATGAAAGTTGTTTGAAGGAGCTTAATGGTGGCCGAAAATATGGAGTACAAAGGTGAAGGGATTTTTGGATGGTTGAAGGATGATTTATGGTAGTTTACTAAATATGTTTGCTAGAATTTTGGTCTTCAATCAAGGGCTTGATTGGAGTAATTGATAGAGATATTTTAGGAGCAGTCATGGACTGGTTTTTGAGCAGAATGCTGGGGAAGATGATGAAGCTTAGTTTATGACTGTTTAAGGGGGGGTTTGTACAGAAAAATGGTGGAGGTTTCGGACATGGCTGAAGGAGGAACAAAGCTGGAAAATTCTGCTCAGCTTTTCGCAAGTTACTGGAATTTTTCTGGGCAAATTTTTCTGCCATTTTCCAGTTGGTTTGCAGCAGATTTGAATGGGTATTCAGAGGTCTTTCAAGGCTGGTTTCCAGCCTTCTTTATGGAGGAAAAATGTGGCTAAGATGCTGAGTGGAAAACTGGAAAAATCAGCTTGGTTTAGGATCACCAAAGCTGCGAAAGTTGTCCAGAAAATGTTCTAGTTTGCACAATATTTGTGCAGTCCGGTTTTGGCCTTATAATTTCAGATTTCAAGCTGGTCAAGAGGGCTATTTTTCTGGCAGCATTTGGGAGGGAATGATGGCTAAAAGTTTCGACACTTGGACTGAACAAGAAGCTGGAAAAAAAATTCTAGATTACTACATGAACAAGATGAATATACTTAGGTTAGAGTTTGAAGGTTCAACCATGGAGATTAATTCTCTTGGGAACCTTCCCCTACTCCTTCCCATTTTCGGCCAACAAGATGACTTATTCACAGCCATTTTCGAAACCTAAATCCCACAGATCTTTGCTGGAATTTTTTGAAATGAAATTGGCTTGAACAAATTAATCAACCTAATTGATTAAAAATTAAGGAAAGCTAAGGAATCAAGGAGGGTATGAAACCCTTAGAATTTTTTTTGTAGGGCACAAGAGTAGGATTAGAACATTTCTATCTTGTCTCCCCTAGGACAACACTCCTACTCTTCACTAAATCATGCAAAGGCCGAAACCTAACCTTCCCAAACAAAAATAAAATTTAATCATGCTAAAATTCCAATGATGGAATTTGAACTCAAGACCTCAAGAATTAATTCCAATGCTCTAACCAGTAAACCACAACAACTCTTGCTCTTATTTTCTCTCCCAAATATTTCTCCTATTTAATCCTCAAGCTATCTTCCTATTTTCACCTCAAGCAAAAATTATCATTTTTCCCTTCTTACTCAAAAAACTCATTTAAGCCTTCTAGACTATAAATCACATATCTAAAGCACATAAAATCATATAAAAATTATATTTATGCATGCAATAAAATATGATATGCATCCCAACCCCCTTACTCTAAGATTGGTTCCAACTGGGGTTTCACAATTTGTGTATAGCAGCTAATAGGTTTTGAAAACCTAGGTTAGCCGCCACTACACAAGAAAAAGAAAAAGAAAAAGGAAATTAGGAAATAAAAGAAAAAGGAAAAGGTCGACTGCTTGGTTTTGTAAAAGAAAAGGAAAACTAGTTTTTCTTTTTAAAAGGAATCACGTTTGCCTATATGATGGTTAACCGAAATTGCATGTAGAAAAAAAAATAGCTTTCGGTTTTCCTAAGGAACAAAGCAAAGGCCACCATTTCGTTTCTTTTTCCCTTCATTTTCTTTTAGCGTTTAGCTCCTTCGTTTTTTCTTCCAATCTTCTTCATCCTAATTCTACTTTCACTAGTAGAAGTTTATAGGAGGTCCGAGAATACTCTGGGAAGTCAAGAGTTAGCAAACATGGTAAGTGTTTGATGCGAATAAGTTGACGGTTAGCTGGTATACCAGCGGAACAAGTAGACGTTCTAGTTGAGAAAGCACCGTCAAACTCGAATCCAACTCCATTTGTTTGATCTAAATGCCTTGGAAGTAAATATTTCTAGGCTTTAGCTCGGGGAAAAAATTTTAATTTGCCGTCTTTCGCTACATATTTATTTTTCCCGCCGTCCTTCAAGTGGTATCAGAGCCATGGTTTAACCTAGGAGCATGTTTAGGGTTAATAATCAGAAAAAGATAATTCCTTTACTAATAAAAATATAATATTTGTGATTTTATGGATCCCTCTTAGTTTTTAATATGGGTAGATTCTGTGTATGCCTGGCGCATTGAGGCATAGGTACATGTAATTTTTTTTAATCGTTTTCCGTGGAATTCTTGTATGTCTCATTTTAAAAGGCATAGGCGTTTGAAATTGTATTTAAATTTATTTTATGAATTCTTGTACAAAAAAGAAATGGTGCCTGGATCAATGTCAAAAAACCCAGAAGAAAACCTGAAGGAAAATTGCAGAAAATAGAAAAATGGAGATGGGAATGCAGTGGCCAGTTGTTGGCCAAGCTATCGTCGGATAGGAGAAGAAATTCTCTCACAAGCCACGATTGCCTAACGTGAAGCCATGACCAGCTTTAGGGAGAATTTCTCCCTAGATCACTAGGATGGTTTCCCAAGAGCTATGGCTGGCTTCCGGGATTTCTTTTCCTTGAAGCCGCGGCTTGTTGAGAAGGAGCTAGGACCAGCTCATGCATTGCTGGACTGGTTAGGGTCACAGTTTGCACTGAGTTTGATTAACGGTTCGGCTCTCTGTTTGGATCCTCTAGAAGTCTTCTTTATTTTTTTTCCTTGTAATTTTTCTTTTCTTTTGGGGCCCATATCACACGAGGTTATTTTCTTGCAATGATTTATTTATGAATTTAAATAATTTTGCATGTAAAATAGTTAGTAAAGGCAGAACCACCTTAGGATTAAACAAGATCATCTTAATTTTATTATTATGATGATGTTTAATCCATAATTTGGCCATAAAAGAATTAAATGTTAGAAATAGTATGAAAAAGTTTAGTTTTGGAGCATGTCTATTTTATTTAATTTTGTGATCAAATGCACAAAGATTTTTGAGAAATTAATTTTTCTCTAGGTAAAACAATTATGGAAAACATTTTAAAATTGGAACTAAGTAATTTAAAATTAAATTCATAGTTTATTCTTCCAAAGGGTTTTATCCTTGACATGGAAAATATTTTTGAATTTAAGCATTTTAAATTTAGTTTCTAGAAAATGGTTTTAACTGAAGTAGTGAAATAAAAATTCATAGTTTACTCTCTTAAAGGGTTTTATCCTTGACATAGAGAATAATGGTTGAATTTTTGGATTTCACTAAAATTAATAAAAAAAAAAATCAATTTTAAAGAAACGTTTTCCTTAAAAATCTATTTTGCTCAAAAGATTAAGCGGGAGAGGGGTTCTAATGGCCTCACGGCTTCCATCACGGATTCCTGTTAAAGATTGTGGATTTTCTCGCGTCAATCTGAGCATGACCCCCTATATGATGGATTTTTACGAAAATCTAGAACTAATTGTGGGATTATAATTAAAGCCTAGGATAAATGTTAGTGTCAGCCAGCCTATTGTTGGAGACAATAATAGTGGATTATCTGTAGGCATTAATGCTAGATTATCCTATCGATGGCACTATTTTTGGATCATTACCTATTAAGGAAGTTTAATTTATGATGGTTATATACTTAACTTAGAAAGTTGTTAATCTTCTTACGAAGCTCAGTCAATTTTTCTATGAGCCAAAATTTTTATATTTTGTTATAATGGATTTAATAGGTTAACCATATCATGGATAATATGATGTTTTAAATGTGCATTTTTTATATTTTTTTTCTAAAACAAACATTTTTTTGAATGAAGTTTTTTTTCCAATCAACTAAAATGTTTGGTTTCGGTCCTTTGTCTATTATTCTCAAGGAAAAGAAGTTAACTGGACCTAACTATGTGGATTGGAAAAGGAATTTGAACACAGTACTCACTACGAAAGAATATAAGTATGTTCTGACCGACCACTGTCCTAAAATTGGGGAAGATTCCACGGACTAGGATCGGCGAAGAAGACATAAAGGAAAGCTGATGAAATGGCTCAGTGCTATATGTTGGCTTCCATGTTCAATATTCTCTAGTCTAAGTACAAAAATATGCCTACTACATACGATATCGATGTATTGTTGTGCACCATGTGTTGCTGACAATAGCCAGTCCGCAAGACAAGAAGCTCTTCGAGTAATCATAAACACTAGGATGGCTGAAGGGGCATCAATTCGCGAGCATGTGCTCAAAATGATTGCTCACGTCGAGAAGGCCGAGGTCCTAAGGGTAATAATCAATGCTAAGAGCTAAATTGACATGATTTTTGAGACTTTACCAAATTCATATTCTCAATTCAATTTGAATTATAACATGAATAAGTTAAATATGTTTTTGACAGAGTTAATGAAAGAACTCCAAGCTACTAAGAAAATAATGAAGCCTGAGTCAAAGATTTTAGTTACTATTCTAGTTCATGTTCTAGAACTGGGCCTAGGCCCAATAAGTTGAAGAAGAAGAAGGCCCAGAACAATATCAGGGCCCAGCCTAAGGGATCCAAGACCAGTCTATTCAAGCCAAACACCAAGTCCAAGGGCAAGTGTTCAAGTATGGCAAGAATGGGCATTTCAAAAAGGATTGTTCGGACTTCTTGGCCAAGTTCTCTTCAGGTATTGCTCTATACTTAGAGTTTATATTGAAAGTTGGGTCATCATCTACTTAGATTGATTATTCTGAAGCCACTAACCATATTTGTAACTCCTTACAGGGGTTCAACAAGATAAGACGACTCAGTAGAAGAGAGCATCAACTCAGAGTGGGAAACAGAGCACAAGTGTGGGCCGAAGCAGTGGGAGACTTGGAGTTACTATTTGATTGTAATAAAATTTTAGTTTTGAAAGATATTTTATATATTTCTAGTTTTAAATAGAATTTGATTTCAGTTTTGAGATTGATTAATCAAGGATATTTTATTTCTTTCTATTTTGGTATTTCAATCAATAGAAATGGAAATATTATTTATTCTGGAAACATGTATAGGATCTTTTCTATATTAATCTTATTAATTATCAAATAAATAATACTCAGATGAAACCTAATAATAAGAAGAGAAATGTCAAATCAAATAACTCTTATTTATGGCATTTGAGATTAGGACATATAAATCCTAATCGAATTCAGAAGTTAATCTAAAATGGGTCTTTAGACTTATTGAAATTAGAGGAATAACTTCAGTGTGAATCATGTCTTATGGTTAAAATGACCAAAAAGTCTTTTACTCAAAAGGCGAAAAGGGCCAAGGAAATATTGGAGTTAGTTCATACTGATGTTTGTGGACCTATGTCTTCACCTGCCAGAGGAAGTTATAAATAATTCATCACATTCACAGATGATTACACATGTCTTGGTTATATTTACTTGATGAGATGCAAGTCTGACTCTTTTAATAAATTCAAGGAGTTTAAGGCTAATGTGGAGCTCCAAACAGGTAAACTAATCAAAAAACTAAGATCGGATCGTGGTGGAGAGTATCTCCTTGGTGAATTCAAGAACTACTTAACATATTTGTTGGATTGTATGCCCTCTTAGACTAGGTTTCTAATGTAAAATCGAATTATTTAATAAAAGAATTTGTTTTTGGAAATTGTTTGTGAATTTACTTTTTGTTTGTGCACGATTTTCATTTGGAACAGACCCATTGTGTTTAAATAAGTGATCCATGTGAATGGTGGTCTTTCACAGTAAGGTATGGATCACGGGTTATTTAACACATAAACATTTGTTCTTAACCTATTGATGAGACTGGGAACCTCATCATGTTTAGGTTATTATGTTATGAATTCCAAATGGGGAATGGCTTACCTTTAGCCAGTGGGTAGTCCACTCACTTCATGACATAAGCGTATTTCGAATACGTAGAACAGGACCTGTAGTAGTGGTTTCTCAAAGTACTATATGGTAAAAACCTAGACTACTACCGCTACAGAGTGGACCAGTACTCTACGACTTGAGTATGAGTTGGTGGTCTAGCGAAGCTGGAAGCATATACTTTGATTTACTGTAGTTGAGGTTCTATTATAGGGCCAATATACTTGCATGTTGGGTATGTGTGACTAGTTAGTTAAGACAGACTTATACAAGATAGTTTCGCACTATATCGCCCCTTGTGGTTGTCAGAATGGTCTAAATTAGCCAGGGCCCTGGGAAACATGACTTGGATGTTTGCTTTAGGGTAGCTCCCTTGGAAAGCGGAAACACTCCAGGAAGTCGTGGATCATTGGACTAGAAGCCTAAGGATGGTAGATGTCATTTAGAGGGGTGTTAGTACACTTCTTCCTCTCTAAATGTACGGCGATGTGTGGAGGGGTATTTTAGTCATTTCACCTGTAGGTCGAAGACTTTGCGAATGCAGCATTGTCCTTGGGGTCAATATTTCCTTATGGTGATATTAAGAAATATTTAAAATGCAAAATACAGCTATTTATATAGCAGGGGTATTTTGGTCATTTTAGCAGCCAAGACGATGTGTCTTTTTGGTCCTCGGGATAGCCCGTAAGTCCTAACTATTTTTGGGTTGAGGATTTGGTCTCAGTTGAAGAGGATTTTATTTTATTTTGTTTTATTTTATTTTATTCAGGAAGTCTAATTTATTATTGGACTGGAATAAAATAAATAAATAAATAAATAAAATAGGAGTTGAGAGAAATTAATTATCTAGTTTATTTGGTTAATTAATTATTCAGGGCCTAGGTCCAGTATGAATAATTAAGAAATTAACCTGAGCTTAAACTAGGGGAAATAATTAATGTTTAATTATTTATTGGGTTATTTATGTAGGCCCAAGAAATAAATAATTAGAGATTAATTATTATGGTTCATTTGGGCTCATTAATTATTTATTGTTTTACTTATATAATCCTAGAAATAAATAATTAATATTTATTATTTTGGGCCTTTTGGGTCCAAGAAAAATAATAAATATTTATCTGGCCCAATAGCTTGGACCTTAGGGTTTTTTCCAGATACGGTTAAGAGGAGTTTAAGGTTAGGCCAAACTGTTTCTCAGGATAACATCCGGATATTTTGAAATCCCGGGGATATGTTTATCAAGAGATTGAGAGACCTAATTTTGGCTAAATATAAACAACTCTTTGAAAGAAAAAAAACTCTAATTTTTCCCTTCTCAAGAAGAGACTCTCACGTGAGTCTCTCTCTCTCTCTCACAAAAGCTCTCTTCTTCTTCTTCTTCTTCTTCTTCTTCTTCTTCTTCTTCTTCTTCTTCTTCTTCTCTTGTTCTTTGCTAATCAATAGCGAACGAACCAAGGAGAATTGAGACCCTTCCTCTTCACCATAGTGTTCACCGACTAGAGGTTAGGCTGAGGAATATCCCGAGAGCTGGAAAGCTAAGCGTTAATGCAAACAAGACGAAGTCGAAGGCTAGCGGGTGTTCAACCGGAAGCTCCTTCAACTGTGCAAAGCGAGGCGATTCCAGCCGTTCAATCTGTTCCTACGCAACCTAGGAGGGTTAAGGAACGCAAATGTATGATCTTCACGCTTTCGCATGGCCTTTATGGCCCGCGTTTAATTTTTTTTGGGTCTCTGTTTTTTATCGTCCATGGCTCCCTGTTTTACTGCATTCACCATCAAAGTGGTATCAGAGACATTGGTTTTGATTTGAGCCGGTGAAATTGCAGAATTGAAATTCAATTCCGCGCGCGGGTCAGAAAGCCGGATCGGGCGTGCCATTCAGATAAAGGCGCGGATCCTTCGCGGGTCGGAAGGAGAGTGCAACTGGTTGCGGGTCGCGGGCGCGGATCAGCTCCGTGGGTCGCGCGGCGTGCGATCTGGTGCGGCGCGGTGCATTTCGGCTGCGGTCCACCGCAGGCCATTCTGGCGCGGATCCTGTGCGGCCGGTGCAGTGGACCTCCAGCTATTTTTTGGCAATTTTTTTTCTTTTTCGTTTTGGGGTCCCATACCAGGCGAAGTTAATATTTTTGCAATATTTATATTCTTGGAATATATTTGCATGAAAAATATTAGTAAGAGATTTTAGGATTAAACAAGATCATTAATTAATTAATTAATATGTTTAATTCTATTATTTGGGCACTTATGTTTAAAAAATAGAAAAGCATGAAAACGTTTATTGTTTTCTAGCATGCTATTTTTTTATGTACCTATGTGTGCTTTTCCTCAAAGACCAAAGTCTTTGGGAACCTTTTGTTTTGGCAAGAAAAAATATTTTTCTTTAAAAACTAAATGGTTATTTTAATTGGTACAAAAATTAATCCTTAAATATTTTCTCAAAGGATTTAATCCTTGACATAGAAAATATATTGGATTTAGATATTTTTGTAAATTAAAATGGAGAGCCATTTTGTTTTGTTTTGGACTAGAAAAATGATTTTGTCAAATAAACTTGAGACCAAAGTCTCTAGAAAGTTTTAATTAGAAATTTTTGAAATCATTAAGTTTTAACTTATATAAAATTAGTCCATGGAGGAAATCTCTCAAAGGATATAAGCCTTGACATAGAGATTTTATTGGACTTAGATATTTTTGAGTTAAGAAAAACTTAATGGAAATTTCAAAAGGATATTTTCCAGAAAACCTTTATTTTAAAAGACTAAGTGGGAGAGGGGTTCCAACGGCCCCACGGCTTCCATCACGGTCCTCATTAGAGATCGTGGATCCCCTCGCGTCACCCTGGGAGTGAACCCATATAGGATGGGGATACCACAAGGATCTAGATCTAATGGAAGGATGTAATTAATAACCCGGGGCACGTACTATGATCGGCCAGCCCACGTTGGAGGTTATAGTGCGAGGTATGTTCATAGGAAATGAGAGGAAACGGCCATCCCACGATGGAGTTATTCTCTAGACCATTACCTAGAAGGGAAATTAATTTGTGGTGGTTAATACACTTAGCTTAGGAAACTGTTAATCTTCCCAAGAAGCTATGTCAGTTTTCCTAAGAGCCAAATTATTTTCAGTGCACAAATTTCATTTTGTTTTCACAAACTAATTTCTTTCTTTTATTTTCGATTTTCAAAAATGGTGGGAGGTTCTTTTAGTCCATTGGCCGTTATTCTCAGGGAGAATAAGTTAACGGGTCCAAACTATGTGGACTGGAAAAGGAACCTGGACATAATACTCACAGCCGAGGAGTATAAGTATGTCCTTTACGAAACCTGCCCTGTTATCGGGGAAGGTTCCACCGTCGAAGAGCGAGAGGTCGAAAAGGCATGGAAGAAAGGCGACGAAATGGCACGTTGCTATATGTTAGCTTCCATGTCTAATGTGCTCCGATCAAAACACGAGCACATGACTTCGCATATGACATTAGTCAATCGTTGGCAACTATGTTCGCGGACAAGAGCCGGCCCGCAAGGCGGGAGGCTCTTCGAACAATTGTAAACACTAAGATGGCCGAGGGAGCATCGATCCGAGAGCATATGCTCAAGATGATTGCTGCTTTCGAGGAGGCAGAAATCTTAGGGGCTGTCATTGACCACGATAGCCAAGTGGACATGGTTCTCGAATCTCTACCGGGCTCTTTCACTCAGTTCAAGTTAAACTATAACATGAACAAGTTGAACATGAGTTTGACTGAACTGATGAAGGAGCTCCAGATGGCGGAGAAGGTCATGAAGCCGCAGTCTAAGGCCATGATTGCTAAGGCCTCTTCTTCAAGAACTGGGCCTAAGCCCAGAAAGTTCAAGAGGAAGAAGGGGAATGCAGCAGCCTCGACCTAAGAACCAGCCCAAGGACAAACCAAAGGGCAAGTGCTTCAAGTGTGGAAAGAAGGGACACCTGGAAAAGGAGTGTCCGGATCTTCGAGCCAAGAAAAACCCCACAGGTAATGTTTACTATCTAGAGTCCATATTAATGGTAGGATCAACTTCCACTTGGATTGTTGATTTAGGAGCCACTGATCATATCTGTAACTCCTTGCAGGGGTTTAGGAAGATAAGAAGACTCAAGAAGGGCGAACATGGGCTTCGAGTGGGTAATGGAGCATAAGTCCGGGCCCTTGCGGTGGGAGAGCTGGATCTTATTTTTGATTGTAATAAGATAGTGGTTTTAAAAGACATTTTATATGTACCTGGTTTTCGTCGAATTTGATTTCGATTGCAAAACTTATTAATCAAGGATATTCCGTATCTTTCCATTCCGGTATTTCTATCGGTAGAGATGGAGAAATTTTATGTACTTGGGCACATGTATGGAAATTTGTTCTTTTTAAACCCTATTAATAACCAATCAAATAACGCTCTGTCCGAACCTTTAACTAAGAAGAGAAAGACCAATATCAATGATTCATACCTTTGGCATCCGAGGTTGGGTCATATTAACTCAACCGAGATTCGGAGGCTAATCCATGATGGGCCTTTGGGCTCATTGAGATTGGAAAGTTGGCCTCGGTGTGAATCTTGCTCGATGGGAAAAATGACCAAAAGGTCTTTTACACCAAAGGCGGATAGAGCCAAGGAGGTGTTGAGTCTTGTTCACACTGATGTGTGCGGTCCATTGTCTACACCAGCCAGGGGAGGTTTTGAGTACTTCATCACGTTCACGGATGATTGTACGAGGTATGGTTACATTTACCTGATGAGACGCAAGTCTGACTCTTTTGACAAGTTCAAAGAGTTTAAGGCTGAAGTGGAGCGTCGGACAGGTAAATTAATCAAAACCTTACGATCGGATCGTGGTTGAGAGTACCTCCTAGGTGAATTCAAGGACTACATGGTACATCATGGGATAGTATCCCAGCTCTCTGCGCTGGGAACCCCCCCAGCAGAACGGAGTAGCTAAGAGAAGGAACAGGACGTTGATGGAAATGGTCCGAAGTATGATGTCTCATGCTACTCTTCCAGTGTCCTTTTGGGGATATACCCTAGAAACAACGGCATATATTCTAAACTTGGTGCCTTCTAAGTCAGTACCTAGGACTCCCTATGAGATGTGGACTGGGCGTAAGCCAAGTCTGAATCATCTCAGGATTTGGGGGTGTCCAGCTTATGTACTGATCAAGGGAGACAAGTTGGAACCAAGATCAGAATTATGCTATTTTGTTGGGTATCCAAAAGGGACAAAAGGAGGCTACTTTAATAATCCTAAGGAGCAGAAGGTACTAGTCAGTACCAATGCTAGATACTTGGAAGATGATCAAAGTACTTCCACTAAAGGTTCAACGAGGTTGGAACTGCAGGAGAAGTTATCTATGGAATCAACTTCTACTGACCCGATTTTGGAACAAGAAGAGGCACAGCCTCAAGAACCTGTACAAATGGAGCCTCGTCGTAGTGGGAGAGTGTCTAGGGTTCCAGATAGATGGACTGGAGAAGCCTTTGAGTTGGTTTTCGACCATCAGGAACAAGACCCCGCTAGATACGAGGAGGCTATTGCTGATGCCGATGCAAATCTGTGGCATGAAGCAATGAAAGCCGAGATTAAGTCTATGTACCTCAATCAGGTTTGGGATCTTGTAGCTTCACCTGAAGGGATAAAACCCATTGGGTGCAAGTGGGTATACAAGAGGAAGAGAGGAACGGATGGGAAGGTGGAAACCTTCAAAGCTAGGCTTGTGGCGAAAGGGTATACTCAGAAAGAGGGTATCGACTATGAGGAGACCTTTTCCCCGGTAGCCATGCTTAAATCCATTCGCATCCTCCTTGCCATCGCCTGTCACTATGACTACGAGATATGGCAAATGGATGTCAAGACGGCATTCTTAAATGGCCATCTTAGCGAAGACATCTATATGTCCCAACCGGAAGGCTTCATTGTCGAAGGCCAGGAACACATGGTTTGCAAGCTTAAGAAGTCCATTTATGGACTTAAGCAGGTATCAAGAGCATGGAACATTCGTTTTGATGAGACTGTAAAGTCTTATGGTTTTATTCAAAACGAAGATGAACCATGCGTGTATAGGAAACTTGAAGGCATCAATGTGGTTTTTCTTGTCCTGTATGTGGATGACATTCTACTTATTGGAAATGATGTAGGGACATTGTCATCTACAAAGGTTTGGCTGTCTAGTCATTTCAGTATGAAGGACTTGGGAGAAGCCAGCTACATTCTCGGGATTAGGCTTCTTAGAAATAGGAAGCAGAGAATGTTAGGATTATCCCAAGCGACATACATTGACAAGATGCTGGCCAAGTACAGCATGGACTCATGCAAGGGAGCTCTAATCCCTTGCAGACATAGGTTGTCATTTTCTTTGAAGGACTGTCCTAAGTCTCAAGAAGAAAAGGACAGAATGAGTAGGATTCCCTACGCTTCGGCGGTGGAAAGTCTCATGTACGCCATGCTGTGTACTAGGCCAGATATCTGCTTTGCCGTGGGCTTAGTTAGCAGATATCAGTCAAACCCAGGGGAGGTTCATTGGCAAGCTGTAAAGCATATTCTCAAGTACCTCAAGGGAACGAGAGATTATATGCTGGTTTACAGGGTTGATGATTTGGTTCCTGCAGGATACACAGACTCAGACTTCCAGGCGGATAAGGATGAGAGAAAATCCACTAGTGGATATGTCTTCACTTTGTCTGGATGAGCAATTTCATGGAGGAGTATCAAGCAATCTTGTATTGCTGACTCAACCATGGAAGTTGAGTATGTGGCTGTTTCGGAAGCGTCCAAGGAAGCAGTCTGGCTCCGGAAGTTTCTTTCAGAACTTGGAGTCGTACCACATATGGATAGGCCGGTTGTGTTGTATTGCGACAACACTGGAGCAGTGTCGCAATCTAAGGAGCCTCGGAACCACAAGAAGGGAAAACACATCGAGAGGAAGTACCACCTGATCCGGGATTTCATCCAGAGACGGGAAGTCGTGGTGGAGCATATTACCTCAGAAAACAATCTAGCAGACCCATTCACCAAGCCTTTGGCTGAGAGAGTCTTCAAGAGACACTTAGATGCCATAGGGGTGGGCACCTATGGACTTACCTAGTCTTAGAGTGCAAGTGGGAGATTGTTGGATTGTATGCCCTCTTAGACTAGGTTTCTGATGTAAAATCGAATTATTTAATAAAAGAATTTGTTTTCGGAAATTGTTTGTGAATTTACTTTTTGTTTGTGCACGATTTTCGTTTGGAACAGACCCATTGTGTTTAAATAAGTGATCCATGTGAATGGTGGTCTTTCACAGTAAGGTATGGATCACGGGTTATTTAACACATAAACATTTGTTCTTAACCTATTGATGAGACTGGGAACCTCATCATGTTTAGGTTATTATGTTATGAATTCCAAATGGGGAATGGCTTACCTTTAGCCAGTGGGTAGTCCACTCACTTCATGACATAAGCGTATTTCGAATACGTAGAACAGGACCTGTAGTAGTGGTTTCTCAAAGTACTATATGGTAAAAATCTAGACTACTACCGCTACAGCGTGGACCAGTACTCTACGACTTGAGTATGAGTTGGTGGTCTAGCGAAGCTGGAAGCATATACTTTGATTTGCTGTAGTTGAGGTTCTATCATAGGGTCAATATACTTGCATGTTGGGTATGTGTGACTAGTTAGTTAAGACAGACTTATACAAGATAGTTTCTTGCACTATATCGCCCCTTGTGGTTGTCCGAATGGTCTAAATTAGCCAGGGCCCTGGGAAACATGACTTGGATGTTTGCTTTAGGGTAGCTCCCTAGGAAAGCGGAAACACTCCAGGAAGTCGTGGATCATTGGAATAGAAGCCTAAGGATGGTAGATGTCATTTAGAAGGGTGTTAGTACACTTCTTCCTCTCTAAATGTACGGCGATGTGTGGAGGGGTATTTTAGTCATTTCACCTGTAGGTCGGAGACTTTGCGAATGCAGCATTGTCCTTGGGGTCAATATTTCCTTATGGTGATATTAAGAAATATTTAAAATGCAAAATACAGCTATTTATATAGCAGGGGTATTTTGGTCATTTTAGCAGCCAAGGCGATGTGTCTTTTTGGTCCTCGGGATAGCCCGTAAGTCCTAACTATTTTTGGGTTGAGGATTTGGTCTCAGTTGAAGAGGATTTTATTTTATTTTGTTTTATTTTATTTTATTCGAGAAGTCTAATTTATTATTGGACTCGGAATAAAATAAATAAATAAATAAATAAAATAGGAGTTGAGAGAAATTAATTATCTAGTTTATTTGGTTAATTAATTATTCAGGGCCTAGGTCCAGTATGAATAATTAAGAAATTAACCTGAGCTTAAACTAGGGGAAATAATTAATGTTTAATTATTTATTGGGTTATTTATGTAGGCCCAAGAAATAAATAATTAGAGATTAATTATTATGGTTCATTTGGGCTCATTAATTATTTATTGGGTTACTTATATAAGCCTAGAAATAAATAATTAATATTTATTATTTTGGGCCTTTTGGGTCCAAGAAAAATAATAAATATTTATCTGGCCCAATAGCTTGGACCTTAGGGTTTTTTCCAGATACGGTTAAGAGGAGTTTAAGGTTAGGCCAAACTGTTTCTCAGGATAACATCCGGATATTTTGAAATCCCGGGGATATGTTTATCAGAGATTGAGAGACCTAATTTTGGCTAAATATAAACAACTCTTTGAAAGAAAAAAAACTCTAATTTTTCCCTTCTCAAGAAGAGACTCTCACGTGAGTCTCTCTCTCTCTCTCACAAAAGCTCTCTTTTTCTTCTTCTTGTTTTTCTCTTGTTCTTTGCTAATGAATAGCGAACGAACCAAGGAGAATTGAGACCATTCCTCTTCACCATAGTGTTCACCGACTAGAGGTTAGGCTAAGGAATATCCCGAGAGCTGGAAAGCTAAGCGTTAATGCAAACAAGACGAAGTCGAAGGCTAGCGGGTGTTCAACCGGAAGCTCCTTCAACTGTGCAAAGCGAGGCGATTTCAGCTGTTCAATCTGTTCCTACGCAACCTAGGAGGGTTAAGGAATGCAAATGTATGATCTTCACGCTTCCGCATGGCCTTTATGGCCCGCGTTTAATTCTTTTTAGGTGTCTGTTTTTTATCGTCCATGGCTCCCTGTTTTACTGCATTCACCATCAATATTAGGGTATAGTATCTTAGCAAGCTGCACCTGGGACTCCCCAACAGAATGGAATAGCTAAGAGAAGAAATAAACTTTGATAAAATGGTCAGAAGCATGATGAGTTATATAACTCTTCTAATTTTTTTTTTTTTTTGGATATGCATTAGAAATAGCCACATATATTCTGAACTTGGTGCCTTCTAAGTCAATTCCTAAGACACCATATGAGATGTGGACTGGATGAAAGCCTAGCATAAATCATCTTAAAGGATAGGGTTAACCAGTATATGTACTAAAAGTAAGTTAGACCCAAAATCAGAATTATACTATATCGTAGGGTATCTAAAAGGAACAAGGGGTGTATACCTTTATCATTTCCAAGAGCAAAAGGTACTTATTAGTACTCATGCTAGATACTTGGAGGATGAATAAAGTATATCAACTAAGGTTTTGAGTAAGATGGAATTGGAAGAGAAGTTGAATGACATTTCAACTTCTAGTACCCCAATTGAGAAACCTAAAGAGGCATAGCCATATGTTCCTATACAAAATGAACTACGTCGTGTAGGAGGATATCTAGGTTTTCAAAAAGATGGACTGAAGAAGCATTTGAGGTAGTCTCCGACCAGTTGGAATAAGATCCCACTAGATATGATGAGGCCATTGATGATGTTGATGTAGACAAATGGTAAGTAGCAATAGATGCTAAGATTGAATCTATGTATCAAAATCAAATTTGGGACCTTGTCACTGCATCTAAAGAGAATAAACTCATAAGGTGCAAGTGAGTATACAAGAGAAAGAGAGGTCCAGATAGAAAAGTGGAAAACATTAATATAAGGTAGGTTGCAAAAGGTTATACTTAGGAAGAATTGATCGATTATGAGGATACCTTTTTACCTTTTGTTTTGCTTAAGTCTATATGTATTCTTTTGGCCATCGCATGTCATTATGACTACGAGATATGGCAAATAGATATCAAGACAGCATTTCTTAATAGCTATCTTAACGAAGACATCTATATATCCCAGCCTGAAGGCTTTATTGCAAAATGCCAAAAGCAATAGTCTATAAGTTTAAAATGTCCATTTATAGACTTAAGCAAGTAATATGAGCATGGAACATACATTTTGATGAGACTATAAAGTCATATGGTTTCACACAAAACATGGATGAACCGTGCGTGTATAGAAAATCAACGAGTATTTTATGGTACTTTATGTGGATTGCATTCTACTCATTGGAGATAATATAGGGACATTGTTATCTATAAAGGTTTATCTATTAAGTCAATTTAGTATAAAAGATATGAGAGAAGTAAGTTACATTTTTTGAATTAAAAGCTTCTTAGAGATAGGAAGCAAAGAATGTCAGGCTTATCCCAATCTACTTATGTTGACAAGATATTGGCTAACTTTAGCATGGATCAGTGTAAAAGGGCAATTATACCCTTTAGGTATTGATTGATCTTATCTTTCAAATAGTGTCCTAAGATATAGGAAGAAAATAAAATGATGAGTAGGATTCTTTATGCCTTGGCAATAGGAAGTCTCATGTATATTATGCTTTGTACAAGGCCAGATATCGACTTTTCAGTAGGCATGGTTCACAGGTATTAGTCAAACCCAGGGGAAGAATATTGATAAGTTGTATAGCATATTCTCAAGTACCTAAAGGGAATGAGGGATTATGTGCTTGTTTACAGGGCTGATGACTTAGTTTCTACCGATTACACAGAATCAGACTTCCAGGCAGATAAAGATGAAAGAAAATTCACTAGTGGATGAGTTTTCATTTTGTCTGGAAGGGCTATTTCACAGATGAGTTTCAAACAATCTTATATTGCTAATTCTACCACGGAAGCTGAGTATGTGCTAGCTTCAGAAGCTTCTAAAAAAGCGGTTTAGCTCCGGAAGTTTCACACAGAACTTAAAGTTGTGCCACAGATGAACATGCCCAAAATAATATATTGTGACAATTCTAGAACTGTGTCACAATGTAAAGAGCCAGGAAACCACAGGAAAGACAAGCATATAGAGAGAAAGTATCACTTGATCCCGGAGTTCATTCAGAAATGGGAGATAGTCGTTGACTAGATTTCCTCTACAAATAATCTGGCAGACCTATTTACTAAGTCTTTGATAGAGAATATGTTTCAAAGACACTTAGATGCCATAGGGGTAGGCACACATGGACTATCATAGTCTATTTAGTACAAGTGGGAGATTATTGAAATATATTCCCAAAATAGTTTATGTATTTCTGTATTTTAGAAAATAACAATAGTTTCATTCATTAATGGTTTTTTATTTACATATATTACACATCAAGGTCCAAATGTGTTGGCAAATAATCTACATGATTGGGTCGTGCTTTCATAGTAAGGTGTAGATTATAGGCTACTAACACATAAGTGAAAAATTGTTCTTGATTGATTGATGGAGTTGGGCACTTAATCAAAGTTTAGATCATTATACTATGGTTTCTAAATGAGGAATGATTTATCTTTAACCAATGAATAGTCCAGTCACACTAATAGTGTAAGTATATTTAGAATACGTAGAATTGGACCACACGATAATAATCTTTATAAAAGTATTAAAATAAATAAATATTGGTTTATCGCAACTACTGCGTGGATGAGTACCCTAAGATTTGAGTATAAGTTGGTGGTCTGGTGAAGTTGGACTTATACACTTTGATGTATGTTGGGTGAGGTCTTATCGCAAAGCCAATAACCTTGTAGTTTAGGTGTATAACTCTAGTTAATGAAGACGGACTTATACAATAGAGTTTCTACGCTTCATTACGTGATGAAATCACTCCATTGCAATTGTCCGGGATAATCTAATAATCTAATGCCCTAGAAAACGTGACTAAGTATGTATACTTTTGGGTAGCTCCTAGTGATAAGTGGATATATAATGAAAATCATATATTATCGGATTAGCTATCAAAGGATAGTAGATGTATTTGAGAAAGATATTAGTCATATATTAATGACAGGTGTTACGTAGAGAGGTATTTTTGTCGTTACACTTGTAGGTCGAAGATACTGCACTCATAATATTATTCTCGGGTCAATATTTCTATATGGTGATAAATAAAATATTTAAAATTATAAAATACAGTTGTTTGTTAGTAAGGATATTTTGATCATTTTAATAGCCAAGAATAATATATCTTTTGCTCTCTAGAGTAGCTCAGATAACCTTAGTAAATTTATTTAGTATATGAGCTTGTTAGATGAATTTATTAGTGGAAGAATTATTTTAGGAGTCTAATTAGTTATTTATTTGAGCTAGAATAATTAATTAGGTTAATTTAATTAGTTAGTTTATTAATTAATTATCTTGAGTAAATTTATATCGGGCCCAAATTGATTAATTAATTAATAAAAGAGCTAATTTAATTAATTATCTTGAGTAATTTTATTTTGAGCCCAGTAGATTTATTAATTAATAAGAGAGCTATTTAATTAGTCTTGGACTAATTAAGAGAAGCCCTAACCCAAATGGGTTTGTGTGTAGCAACTAATAGGTTTTGGAAACCTAGGTTAGCCACCACTACACAAGAAAAAGAAATTAGGAAATAAAAGAAAAAGGAAAAGGTTGATTGTTTAGTTTTGTAAAGGAAAAGGAAAGCTGGTTTTATTTTTAAAAGGCATCACGTGTGCCTATGTGAAATTGACCGCAATTACATAGTAGGAAGAAAATAGCTTTTGGTTTTCCTAAGGAACAAAGCAAAAGGCCACTGTTTCGTTTCTTTTTCCCTTCATTTTCCTTTAACGTTTACCTCTTCCATTTCATCTTCCAATCTTCTTTATCCTAATTCTACTTCCACTGGTAAAAGTCCATAGGAGGTCTGAGAATACTTTTGAAAGTTAAAAACTAGCAAACGTGGTAAGTATTTGATACGAAGGAGCCAACGGTTAGTTGGTATACCCACAGAACAAGTAGACGTTCCAGTTGAGGAAGTGCCGTCAAACTCAATTCCAACTTCGGTTGTTCGATCTAAACACCATAGAAGTAAGTATTCCTAGACTTTAGCTCGGAGCAAAAATTTTAATTCGTTGTCTTCTGCTACGTATTTATTTTTCCCATGATCCTTCAATGGTAACACCATTCATACCACAAAAATTGTCCAAAACTCCAACACAACCCAATGTAAGTAGAAAATTCATAACAAAAACACATCCCACAAAATCAGCCAACAATCTTCCTAATCCTCTAACAAATCATTCAAAACAACTTGAACATCAATATTAGCATCATAAGCAATAAATCAATCAAAATATGCCCAGAAATATTCAGCACTATAGCACAAATTCACTACAAATAAACTTTCAAAAAACGTGTAATAAAATTTCCAAACTCAAGTTTCAACTATAGGGATCTTAGCAATCTATAAAGAGAATAACCACTATAATTTTTAGAGAAATTCACCCCTTAAAAGCCTTCCAAAATTTTGAATGTGTTGTTTAAATTTGAATGCAAGAGAAAATGTGATGAATGAAACTTGGAGTTTATGATGATTTTGTTGTGAAATCTTTGTAGAAATTATTTGGGCTTCTTCAATTGATGAAAATCATAGGTTAGGAATGTTAGAAGAAAATTATAGGAAGTTGAGTAAAACACTAAAAAGAACCTATGAGGTCTATTTTTAAAAGAAGAAGCCGGTACTGGCATGGGATATGGCACAAGCATATTGCATCTTGTGCATATTACAATGAGATTGTGTTAGCTAAGCACAGCTTGTGGCATGGGCATTCCACAAGCCGTACACAAAGTTTGAGAGTGCACAAATCTGATTTGTAAAGGCATGACTTAGTTGCATTGCTATGCAAGATTGCACGATTTGATGCATGGCCGTGCCATAAGTCATGTAGCTTACCTAGAAGTTTTTCAAAAATTTTGATGCATAATTTGTGTATTTTTATCCCTTTTCCAATCCTAATGGTTTATGGCTTATGAAAAATCTTTCCCTTGGAAAACAAGCACAAAAAATAAATTAAACACAACATAAAAACTTGACAAGATCGCTTAAAGAAAATCAAATAAAATGAAATGAAAGAAAAACTCTAGGGTTGTCTTCCAAGAATCACTATTTTGTAACATCGTTGGCTCAACGTGGTTGCCCCTTCTTGTTGATAGCTAGCAGTTCAAAAGAAGAAAACATGACATAGAATTTGGTGACAACCATCACAGCATCATGAATAGTCACATGAAAATTTAGTAAAATACGTTATCTATGTACTATGATGAACCCACTCCTCCTTACGACTTATTTTACAAAATTACCTTCTGCTCTTACCCTACTAAAAAATAGGTATTGTTATGCTCCCTAAGGTTAAAAGGCTACGATGGGAATTTCTTGGAAAATTAAGCATTGATTTGACTAACATCTGTAATTAGTTGCCCTACTTGATTTTTCAAATTTTGGATACTAGATCGAGTCTTTTTCTAAAAAGTCATGAACTAGATGTGAGAGACTTGACCATGTCTTCTAAAAATATTTTTGAGATTGGTCTTAAGGTTGTGGTGCATTAGCAAACTACTCCATTGGTTTCCCTACCTAAAGTTTGGATGATCACGCAATCCCTAATTATAGGTGTGAGAGTAATAATTATATCTTCTCTAGAGCTGCTTAGGAAACCTTATAGCGTTGGCTTGTAAAATTAGGACTCAAATAGCTAGAATGATCAAAAGAATTATACACATTACATGACCTAATTTATGAGTTGTTTCCTAAGATCTTTCCTACTAAGACTTTTAAATTATCTACCTTTTCCTTTAAATAAGTGATGCCTACCTTCCCTACCTTTATAATGGAGTTATTCCTAGTGTCAAAAGATTACGTGTTTGCTGTCATATTAGAAATTAAAGCTCTAGTAGTTTGTAGAGTTTTATCCACAAGGGTACCTTCATTAGTTGCATCTATCATTGAGCTATCATAAGGAAGAAGACCTTTACAAAAATACTAAACAAGAAATTGGTCATTGATTTGGTGACGAGAATATCTACAACAAATTCTTTTGAACTTTTCTCAATAGTCATACAAAGACTCCCCATTTAATTACCTTTTTCCACATATCTCCTTTCTAATGGATGCAGCCCTTTATGTAAGAGAGTAATTTTTTAGAAAAAAATCTTTACATTATTAACCAATTATTGATGGAACTAGTATGCAAGTTATATAACTAATCTTTAGCTACCCAATGTAAATTAAAAGGGAATGCACGCAATTTAATGACTTCGTCCTGAATACACTCCAATTTCGTGTTAGAGAATACTACATGGAATTTCTTGAGATGTCTATGTGGAACTGCCTTTGTAACTTATTAAAAATACATAATAAATGTATAAACTCTGAATATAGTTTGAATGCAATAGTTATTTTAGGAAAAACAATGCATAGAAGTTGATCATTAATAGTAGAAATAGCAAGTTCTTTTTTTTTTTAAAAAAAGATTAGATTCCATTGTAAGATCAAGAGTAGGAAAAAAAAAAATACCAATTTGCTCTTCTTTTTGTTCAGCAGTTGCACAAAAATTTGATTTTGGTGAAGAATTGCTCTCCAATAGAGCTACTTCTTCACAAATCCTTATCTTTTTTGGGATTCGATTTGGGTGCCTTATTTCTATCTCCTTGAACTACTTTCTTTCCACTTTTTAGATTCATATACAAGATGGAACAATCGTCAAAACAACAGAAACAAAAGTTAAAAAATAAAAAGAAAATTTTGCACTAAAAGAACTCACCAAACTTAACTATCACAAGAATTATTCAAAGATAAAGAAATGATGAGAATTGAGTTCCCCTGCAATGACACCAAAATTTATTTATAGATTTATTAGAATATATATATATATATATATATATATATATATATATATATATATATGTAAGGGTATACAAACACAGTTGTCATGCACCAACAAATTTAATCCTACCTCCTTAATATGTAACACAGGGCAGTAGGTGTGGAATCCACAGCGAATTTAAAGAAATATACTTTATAATATTCTCATTTTCTCTCAATCTTATGAATAAATTCTAGCAATGTATTAAATAGAAAACAAAGGGGGAACAATAGAAAGCTAACTAATCTAAACATAAACTAAATAGGAAACTACTAAAAAAATAATGAGAAACAAAAATACAAATTCAAGCCCATTAGGAAACTAACTAGTCTTTAGGCACATGTCTTGAGATCAAATTAAAAAACTTATTATAGATGTGATTATCTTGAGAAATTAGTTTTAGGATTTTGCTCAGCACTGCAAATCCATATCCTTACCAAATTAGATTAATTCCGATTAGTGTCGCAAATTAATCTCTAACCCAGTTCTTAATCTAATCGATCTTGTTTAACTAACAACTCAACATATAATTAAATTAGACGTGTCTTAGCTAAAAAACTAAATTAATAAGCATCTTAATGCGTCATTAATGTCAAATTATATATAACAATCAACTTCAATTACATGCATCTTGAATAATACAATTCCCTATCAACTTAATTAATGTTGGAATATATACCCAAAATGACATGTGTACTTCTATATTTTGGAAATTAATAAAAGTATTTCATTCATGATTGTTTGTTTAAATATATTTGCACATTAAAAGGTCTAAGGGTGTTAGTAAGTAATCTACGTGATTGGGTCATGCTTTCACAGTATGGTGTAGATTATGGGCTACTAACATACAAACAAAAAATTATTCTTGATTAATTGATGAAGTAAGATGCTTTATCGATGTTTATATCATTACACTATGGATTCCAAATAGGGAATGGTTTAACAAATGAGTAGTCCACTCATGTCAATAGTGTAAGCATATTTTTGGAATACATAAAACTGGAGTATGCGATAATAATCTTTATCAGAGTACTAAAGTAAATAAAAATTGGTTTATCACAACTACTGCGTGGATGAGCATATTAGGACTTAAGTGTAAGTTAATAGCTTGGTGAAACTGGAATTGTACACATTTTTTGTTGGGTGAGGTCTTATTGTAAGGCCAATTACCTAATACATTGGGTGTATAACTCTAGTTAACTAAGACAAACTTATACAACAAAATTTTAATGCTTCATTACGTGAAGAAATCACCCCCTTATGATTTTCTAGGATAATCTAATAATCCAGGGCTCCGAAAAACGTGACTATGTATAAATGCTTTGTGGGTAGCTCCCTGAAATAAGTTGGTACATACTAGAAGTTATAGATTATCGGACTATGATAAGACTCCGCTTCATCACAAAGGTCAAGATAAAGAAAGGGGAGGTGTGATCATGCAAGGACAAGGGCCGGTGACAAAGATGGACGAAACTCAACCAAAGAGAAGGCCACCAGAGGATGACCGGTGCCGGCTCCAATCTGCCCCAACAGCCACTTCAAATCACAACAAGATCGGCCCGAAGACAAAACACAGTCGGCGTTGGCTGTGATGTCCAAATCGGCGCCGGTTCCATCCTGGACAACCGACTACTGCTCTGCATTTTTAATGTTTTCTCCAATTTTCTTCAATGCTTGTAAAGATTATTATGACCCTAAATTGTAATTAAACCTCAGGGATTACTTAGCTAGGGTTAGGATAGTATAAGTAGTACCTTTAGTGATTTGAGAACATAATATACTTCACTTTAATTCAAATTTGAGAAGAGAATCTTAAGAGGGCCTAGCCTCTTTGTTCATCTTATTCAAGACCAAGCTAAAGGGTTAGTCCTCATTTTATAAGAGTCTATAAATCTTTTGGATAATCTAATGTTGTTTCTTTAAATAGGTCTTAGTTGCTTTGCTCTTCTAAGGTTTGTTTGAAATCTAATATTTGGGTGCCTATTTTCTTATTCTATTTGTTCTTATTTGCCTTTGTTGCTTCAAGGATATTAGGGTGAGATTATAGTAGAACTTTCTACTCATCTTGAGGGTCTTTAAGGCTTTGCATTTCAAGGGTTTGAAAGAGTGTAAGTTGTTAGGTTACTTTCTCCTTTTGTTACAAGAAAAATCACTGGTTTTGGTCGCATTGTTTGAACTGAACAGTTAGCCAACTAAAACACCCATAACACCAAGAAAAGCCACCAAGAATTTATATCAAAGAGATTGGTATTAGAGCAAGGAAAAGCTTAATTCCCATTAAAGCTTGAAAGCAAAAAAAGGAGCCCTACAAAGTGAAGAAAAAGAAAATAGAGAAAAATCCCGTCACTTAAAAAATTACTCTAAAAGGTCTTGAAATTTTTGTTCTATCGTATTTTTTTTTAGTTGGAAAATTGCTCCTTAATATTATTATAATCCTTATGAACAAATTTATCTTATGATTTTGTTGAAAATTGGCTTGAATATAGGTGAAAATTCTGGTTGTTCTTAAGTGATGAGATTGCGGCCAAGGTGTTTGATAAATGTTCTATAAAAGTGTTTTTTGCTACAATTGGGAACTTTGATTCTTGATTTTCATTCCTTGGGTTTTTTTGACTTAGTATATCACTCTAATGTTTAATTCCATGATCATTGAACTCAATTTCTCTATTGCACACTTGTGACCATCTTGTTATTCATCATCCTAGTTTTAGTCGTACTTGTTTCTTTGTTCCTAACAATTCTTGATTGTTTCTTGCTTAGAAGTGTTTCTTGTGCATTTAGTATTTGTTCTTGTGTTAATTGAATCCACTTTTCTTGAAATTCTTGATTGAAAACTTGTTTGCTTAAGGTGCCCAACAAGTGTTTGTTGAAATTTCCCTAAAACCCCCTAATTGGAAAATTATTTTGATTTGTGTGATTTAATAAGTTAGACTAAAACTTTAGCCATTGGGGAGAATTGAGATTGAACAAGAAGGCTTGAGTGTTGAGAAAAAGGTAAGAGGGTGAGCTTATTATTAAAAGAGCCTAAGAAAGTAAACATGAGCGTGGAATGATCAACCTTGAGAGCCAACACACAAGGAAGTGCAGTAAGGATCCATTTCTCTTTCTAATCTCTTTGTGTTGCAGGTATAAGTAAGTAAATATTCCATCACCATGGCCCATAATCAAGAAATCTCTAGGCCTAATCCAAGTGGACCTAGTAGACCTCAAGAAGAACAAATTGATGCTAGGGGCTTGTGTAAGGACTTGCAAGCTATGATGAGGACTATGCAAAGTGAACTTCAAAACATGACAAGGGAGTTGATAAATCATATTGGACAATCTTCTACCGTTGCACAAAGAAGAGGCCAAGAGTGATTTGAAGTGCCTAGTCCAAGGATGAGAGATGGTGATGCCCATACTCCTCCGTTACATGCCCAACAAGGGGAAGATTGGGATGAGCATTCAATTAGGAGATTCCAACAAACTCCTATAAGAGGGGGAGTACATAGAATGAGAGGAGGACGAGGTAGATGACAAAAAAGGAATAGAGGGAACAATCTAAGGGGGTTAGAACGAGAATTTGAAGAAGTTGATGAGTGGTTTGAGGGGAAACAAGTTGAGGCCTTTGGGGAACATCATAGAGGATGGGGGAATAGAGAGAAATGAGAGAAGGAAATGATGTGGAGAGGGAGTTGAGCCATATTTAATTGAAAGTGTCCACATTCTATGGTAAGAGTGACCCCGAAGCATATTTTGAGTGGGAGAGAAAAATGGAGATATTCTTTGAAAGCCATACCTATAATAAGAGGTCCAAAGTGAGGTTGGCTATCTTGAGATTTTCAGAGTATGCTTTGGTATGGTGGGAGCAAGTTAGTGCTCAAAGGAGAAAAATGGGAGTGGAACCTGTAGCTAGTTGGAATTTGTTGAAAGATATGATTAGGTTAAAGTTTATACCACACCATTACTACAATGATTTCTACCAACGGCTCCAATCACTCAAGTAAGGGAACAAGAGTGTGGAAGATTGCCATAAGGAGATGGAAGTAATGTTGATGAGAACTCAAATCAATGAAGATCCTAGAGCAACAAGAGCAAGGTTCTTGGGAGGATTAAATAGAGAAATTGCCAATTTGGTAGAATTACATTCCTATGATCGATTGGAAGACATTTTACATGCCGCTATGAAAATTGAGAGGCAATTAAAAAGGATGGCATTTACTAGACCACCACTTCCAAACCCCAACTCTACTAGCAAAGTGCCAATTAAGAAGGATGAAGCCCCTAAACCATTCCAAAGAGATTTCAACAAACCTAGGGAAGGTTGGAAACCTAGAGAGGATTGGAGGCCTAGGGAGGATTGGAAACCTAGAGAAGGATGGAACAAGGACAAGGGAAAAGCCATGGAGAGGCTTAAAAGGAATAGGGATATCAAGTGTTTTAAGTGCTTCGGATATGAACATACTTCCCATGAGTGTCCAAGCAAGAGAACGATTGTTAGTGTTGTGCCCTAGAGACAATCACTTGTACCATGTATATTGCATATTAAATTAATAAGAGGTATTCTTTATCTTTCAGTTTGATTGTTATATCTAAATATGTGTACAAACCGTTAGATAAAGTCCCTAGTACAATAGAGTGTTAAGGAAATCATGATGGAGATCATGATGTGAGATTCCTACTTCACTATGCAGTGTTTGTACTTAAATAATCCCCAGTCATAGTATTAATAAGATGGAACATTATTAATACGCCAAGACTGGCACATGTTATATCTCGTGATTGGATTAAGCGGCGGTTCTCATATCCGTGGGTATTGGGATACTCAGGATTAACGTGTGGATGCTTGTTTTGAAACAAGTTCATTAGATGACCTAGCTACGAGATAATCACTTGGATAACTATTTAGTGCCAGTGATAGAATCTCATTATAGCAAGTGTGCAAGTATCCTTAGACTTGAGATCTCCAAGGTACTTTGTTTATCGAGCGTTATACTTTGATTCTAATCTTTGGAGTCTTATCTAGGACCGCCTATGGGATGGATATTGGGTACAACGTAAAGTAAACGAAAGTAGTTGAGAGGGTCAATAAAGGATTCACCACTCCTAATAGTAGGAGAGTAAATCTCAAGGCCACTTGTAGAAATCATTACTCATGAAGTCCTTGGCCAAAGCGACTATGTGATGAAAATAGTTCCAATTGATACACATATCGAGTAATGGATTTCTTGAACAAGTAATAAAATATTCGGGCCAGAATTAATAATATTCTGGAGGGAGTTGGCACTAATTCCATGCTCTAGACCGAATGAGATATTGTATGTTGAAAGGAGTTTATTGCACTGATAATTTGCTATTGAAAGGTTCATATCAAGCCACTTGACTTTCTGGACTTTTGGGTGATCAAGAGTCATTGCTAGATGTCACTCTTGATATGCTAAATATGAATTTATTAATTAGAGAATTAATAAATTTAATTCTTTATTTTATTAAGGATTATTAATTCTAATATTGTTAGAAATAATTCATATTATGCTACCAATAAGACCAGAAAACCTAATGGGTCATACACAATAAAGGTTTGAATGCTCAAATATATTATTTGATAATATTGTGGGGTTAATTAAGAAAAGGGAATATATTTATAGGTGAATTATAAGTTTGTTATAATTCATGGGACCTAATTGTAATTAATTAAACTTCAAGGACCAATTTGTTGACAATTGGACGTTGAAGGACTAAGTTGCAATTTATGGTAATTATAAATCTATAAATATAAGGAAATGGTTTCCTTAGGGTGAGAGACAGACTATTCATGCAATAACAGAGAAACCGTTTCTCTGCCTCTCTCTTGATCAAACCCTAGCCGTCTCTCTTCTTGATCAAAACCCTAGCCTCCCGAATTCTACTAGCATAGAATTGTGAGATTGTGAGCATTCAACTTTGTGTGGATTATCATTAGAGGGAGTTCTTTCTTGGACTTCAGTTGAGCTGCAGTGAACGGTTTTGGATAATCTGGATCGCTCCTGCGTTCTTGTTTCTGAAATTTTTTGAATTCCGGCTTCACGAGGTAATAAACGCAATCTTCTCCTTTTTCCCGTTTCTATTGCAAACCCGTGATCCATGGCTTGGATTTCTTGTTGTTTTCCGCTGCGCTTAATCTGATTATGCATGATAGAAATCCTACAACGATGTATACCAATCCCTATGGTGAGGTTTCTACCAACGAAGAAGAAGATGAAGAAAAGTACCAAGGAAACTAAGAGGGAAATGGAGATGAGAAAAGTGATGAAGGGAAAGTTATTGGTCAAGAATACTCATTGGTGGGAGTCACAAGAAGGTCATTGAATTCACAAGCCATTGAGGATCAAGATTACTAACAAAGAGAGAATATTTTCTACACTAGGTGTCTAATCAATAAGACCCCTTGTAGTGTTATTGTGGATAGTGGGAGTTGTACTAACGTGATTAATGCAAACATGGTTGAAGAATTGGATATGAGTTGGATTAAACACTCCAAGCCCTACAAATTATAATAGTTGAATGATAGTGAGGAAATAAGAGTAAACAGGCAAGTGTTGGTGTCTTTTGAAATGGGGAAGTACAAGGATGATGTGCTATGTGATGTGGTACCTATGCAAGTGGGTTACTTACTACTAGAGAGGCCTTGGCAATATGCTAGGTATGTAAAATATGATGGGAGGAAAAACACTTATTCCCTACTCAAGGAAGGAACTAAGTTTACCCTCACCCCCATGACCCCTAGTGAGGTGAACAAAGATCAAAGAATCATGAAGGAGCAAGAAAAGAAGAAGGGAGCGCAGGATGTTAAGCCAAAACAAGAAATTGAAAGGAGAGAAAAAGAGAGGCAAGAAAAAGAGTTTGGTATGAGTGAGCAAGAACAAGAGATGGGAGGTAAAAGAAGAGTGAATTTCCTTGCAAAAGAAAGTGAGGTCATGTAGGCTATAAAAGTTAAGGAACTGGTTATTCCTCTTTTATGCAAAGGTTCTTATGTTTTTACTGATGATTACTTGTGTATGGTTTTAATCCCCTAACTCTTTTCGAATTGATTCCCTTTCCTATAGGTGAAAGAATGAACCTTGATGGAGCTAAGAAGGTGGCAATAGTGAAAGCATTCCATGTAGATGATGGCAATGATTCGGAGACAAATCCTTTTCAAGAAGAGGGAGATGATGAGACTCCGCTTCATCATGGAGGTCAAGATAAAGGAGGGAGAGGTGTAGCCATGCAAGGATAAGGGCCGGCGACAAAGATGGATGAAACTCGACCAAAGAGAAGGCTACCAGAGGACGGCCAGCGCCGGCTCCAAGCAGCCAAACCGGTGCCAGCTCCAATTTGCCCCAGCAGCCGCTTCAAATCACAACAAGACCGGCCCAAAGACAAAACACAGCCAGCGCCGGCTGTGATGACCAAACCGGCGCCGGTTCCACCCTGGACAGTCGACGACTGCTTCGCGTTTTTAATATTTTCTCCGATTTTCATCAATTTTAATTGCTTGTAAAGACTTATTATGACCCTAAACTGTAATTAAACCTCAGGGATTACTTAGCTAGGGTTAAGATAGTATAAGTAGCACCTTTAGTAATTTGAGAATATAATACACTTCATTTTAATTCAAATTTGAAAAGAGAATCTTTAGAAGCCCTAGCCTCCTTGTTCATCTTATTCAAGACCAAGCTAAAGGGTTAGTCCTCCTTTTGTAAGAGTCTATAAATCTTTTGGATAATCCAATATTATTTTTTTTGAATAGGTCTTAGTTGCTTTGTTCTTCTAAGATTTGTTTGAAATCCAATATTTGGGTGCCTATTTTCTCTATTCTATTTATTATTGTTTGCCTTTGTTGCTTCAAGGATATTGGTGTGAGATTATAGTAGAACTTTCTACTCATCTTGAGGGTCTTTGAGGCTCTGCTCTTTAAGAGTTTGAAAGAGTGTAGATTGTTAGGTTACTTTCTCCTTTTGTCATAAGAAAAATCACTGTTTTAGGTCCCATTATTTGAACTGAACAGTTAGCCAACTAAAACACCCATAACACCAAGAAAAGCCACTAAGAATTTGTATCAGACTAACTATCAAATGATGGTAGACGTCATTGAGAAAGGTGTTAGTAGTATTTTCCTATGTCAATGATGTATGTTACATAGAAGCGTATTTTTGTCATTTCACCTGTAGGTCGGAAACACTACACTTGCAATATTATTCTCGTGGTTAATATTTCTATATGGTGATAAATAAAATATTTAAAATGATTAAAATACAGCTATTTGTTAGTAGGGGTATTTTGGTAATTTTAGTAACCACGAATAATATATCTTTTTGTCCCCAAAGTAGCTCAAATAACCTTAGTAAATTTATTTACTATATGGGCATATTGGATAAATTTATTATTGGAAGAATTATTCTAGGAGTCCAATTAATTATTTATTTGGATTACAATAATTAATTGGCCAATTTAATTTATTTATTAATTAATTATATCTTGGGTAATTTTATATTGGGCCTAAGTAGCTTAATTAATTAATAAAAGAGCTAATTTAATTAATTAATTATCTTGAGTAATTTTATATTGGGCTCAAGTAGATTAATTAATTATTAATAGAGTATTTAATTAGTCTTCGACAAATTAGGAACAGCCCTGGCCCACTAGGGTTCTTAGTTGCAGCTTAGGGAATTAATAAATCCCTGGGAGCTACAACATGCCTAAAAGAAAAAAGGGGAAACAAAAAAATGGAAAGAAAAAAAGGAAATGCGACTGTTGTTAAAAGGAAAGCTAATTTTATTTAATAGGTTTTACGTGTGCTTATTGGGAATTGACTAAAAAATTGAAAAAAAATTAGCAGCTTTCGTTTTTTTCCTGCAAAACAATAGCCATCATTTGTTTTTCTTTGTGGTTTTCCTTTATTTTCTTTTAACATTTAGCTTTACGATTTTTCTTCCAATCTTCTTCACCCTAAGTCTACTTTTACCGGTAGAAGTCCATGGTTAGAGAATACTCTAAAGGCCAAGAGCTAGCAAACATGGTAAGTGTTTGATACGAAGGAGCCGACTGTTAGCTTAGTGTTTCAGCGAAACAAGTAGACGTTCTTGTTCAACAAGTGCCACCGAACTCAAATCCAACTTCGATTATTCAAAAAAAATGCCCTAAAAGTAAGTACTCCTAAACTTTGGCTCGAGAAAATTTTTAATTTGCTATCTCCCGCTACATATTTAATTTTCCCACATTCTTTCAGGTGGTATCAGAGCCTGGTTAAATTTTGGAGCATGCTTAGGGTTGATAACTGGAAAAGGTGGTTCCTTTACTAATAAAAATTATGATCTTTGTAATTGTATGAATCCCTTATGGTTTTTTATATGGGTAGATTTTGTGTACGCCTCACATATGGAGGCGTAGTCACATGTAATTTAATTTTAATCACTTTTATAGAATTCGTGTATGCCTTGTTTTGAAAGGCATAGGCATTTGAAATTGTATTTCAATTTATTCATGTATTTTGTAATTAAATGGTGCCTGGAAAAATGCCGCAAAATCCCAGAAGAGAAAAAAAAAACGGAGATCAGACAATAGAGCCCAGCTGCAGCATGGTGCATATGAGATGCGCACGGCTTAGGAGTTTTTCCTCCCAAGCTATGGGAGGGTGACCACTAGCTGCAAGAGAATCAAGGCAAAATTGCCTCGATCCATAGGAGGCTCAAGCATAGCCTCTAGTAGCTGGTTCTACATGTTGTGTACGATTTGTGCAATTTTTGTGCTGGTTCGGTTCGCTCTTCGACGACTCGGTTGGGTTTTCTCATGAAGCTATTTTTTAAAATTTTTTTGTAATTTCTTTTTCTCTTTAGCCGATATCACACGCAGTTATTTTTCTTGCAATGGTTTATTTATTGTGATAAATAATTTTGCATGAAAATGGTTAGTAAAGGAGAACCACCTTAGGATTAAATAAGATCATTTTAATTTTAATTTTATTATTATTATTATTATTATTATTATGTTTAATCCATTATTTGGTCACATAAGAATTAAAGGATAGAAAATAGCATGTAAAAGGTTTACTTTTTGAAGCATGTCTATTTATTTAATTTTGTGATAAAATGCACAAAAGTTTTTGAGAAATTAATTTTTCTCTAGAAAAAACAATTAAGGAAAATATTTTTAATTGAAACTAAGTAATTTAAAAATAAATTCATGGTTTATTCTTCCAAAGATTTTTTATCCTTGACATGGAGAATAATTTTAAATTTAAGTATTTTAAATTTAGTTCCTATAAATAGTTTTAACTTAAATAGTGAAATAAAAATTATTAGTTTATTCTCTTAAAGGCTTTTATCCTTTTACTAAATTAATGAAACCAAACTATTTTTTTAATGAACGTTTTGTCTAAAACCTATTTTTCTCAAAAGATTAAGCAAGAGAGGGGTTCCAACGGTCCCACGGCTTCTATCACGGATTCCTGTTAGAGATTGTGGTTATTCTTGCTTCATTCTGAGCATGACCCCTATAGGATGGATTTTCACGAGAATCTAGAACTAACGGAGGAATTATAATTAAAGCCTAGGATAAGTCTTAGTGTCAACCAACCTATCGTTAGAAGCATTAATACTAGATTATCTATAAGTGGTGAGAGTAGTGACCATCCTATCGATGGAAATATTTATGGATCATTAGCTATTAAGGAAGTCTAATTTGTGATGGATATACACTTAAATTAGAAAATTGTTAACCTTCCTACGAAGCTCTATCAATTATTCTAACAGCAAAAATTTTCAAATTTTTTATAATGGTTTTAATAGGTTAACCATATCATGGAAATAATATGATGTTTTAAATGTGCATTTTATATGTGTTTTTCAAAACAAACATTTTTCAGAATGAAATTTTTTTTCCAATCAACAGAAATGTCTGATTTCAATCATTTATCCATTATTTTCAAAGAGAATAAGTTAACTGGACCAAATTAGATGGTCTGGAAAAGAAATCTGAGCATAATACTCACTATGGAACAGTACAAGTATGTTCTGACCGATCCTTGTCCCGAAATTGAGAAAGATTTCACAGACCAGGATCGTGAGGCGGAGAAAGCATGGAGGAAAGCTGATAAAATAGTTCAATGCTATATGTTAGCTTCCATGTCCAATGTTCTTTAGTCTAAGCACGAAAACATGCCAACTGTATACGACATTGATTTATCATTGCGAACCATGTTTGCTGATGAGAGTCAGCCCACAAAGTAGGAAGCTCTTAGAGTAATCATGAATACTAGGATGGTTGAGGGGGCATCTGTTCACGAGCATATACTCAAGATGATTGCTCATTTCGAGGAAGCCGAGGTCCTGGGAGCAACAATTGATACTGAGAGCCAAATTGACATAGTTCTTAAGACTTTTCTGGATTCGTATTCTAAGTTCAAGCTAAATTATAGCATTAATAAGTTGAATATGTCTTTGACTGAGTTGATGAAAGAACTCCAGGCTCCTGAAAAAATTATAAAGATTGTGTCAAAAGTTTTGGTTACTACTCTGGACCATCTTCTACAACTAGGGTCCAGCCTAAAAAGTTCAAGAAAAAGAAAGCCTAGAACAATGTAGAGGCCCAGCATAAGGCATCTAAGCCCGATCCATCCAAGCTCAACGCCATACCCAAGGGCAAGTGTTTCAAGTGTGGTAAGAAGAGGCACTTTAAAAAAGATTGTTTAGATTTCTTGGCCAAGTCCTCCTCAGGTAATACTCTTTATTTAGAGTCTATTTTGATGGTTAGATCATGATCCACTTGGATTGTTGATTCTGAAGCTACTGACCATATCTATAACTCCTTGCCAAGGTTCAGCAAGATCAGACGACTCAGTAGAGGAGAAAATGGACTTAGAGTGGGCAATAGAGCACAAGTGTGGGCCGAAGCAGTGAGAGACTTGGAGCTTTTATTTGATTGTAATAGGATTTTAATTTTAAAGGATATTTTATATGTTTTTAGTTTTAAACAGAATTTGATTTCAGTTTCAAGATTGATTAATCAAGGTTATTCTGTTTCTTTCCATTCTGGTATTTCAAACAGTAAAAATGGAAAAATTATTTGCACTGGAAACATGTATGGAAATCTTTTTACATTAATCCTATAACTCATCAAATAAATAATACTCAAACAGAACCTAATAATAATAAGAAGAATGCCACATCAAATAACTCATATTTATGGCACTTAAGATTAGGACATATAAATCCTAATCAGATTCAGAGGTTAATCCAAAATGGGTCTTTGAACTCATTGGAATTGGAGGAATGGCCTCAGTGTGAATTTTGTCTTAAAGGTAAAATGACCAAAAAGCCCTTTACTCAAAAGGCGGAAAGGGCCAAGGAAATATTAGAGTTAGTTTATATTGATATTTGTGGTTCTATCTCTTCACCAGCTAGAGGAGGTTATAATTACTTTATCACATTCACAGATCATCACTCACGTTTTGGTTATGTTTACTTAATAAGGCATAAGTCTAATTCCTTTGATATATTCAAAGAGTTTAAGGCTTAGGTAGAGCATTAAACATGTAAACTAATAAAAAAGCTAAGAGCGGATCATGGTGTAGAGTATCTCCTTGGTGAATTCGATGACTACTTGGCACATCAAAGTATAGTATCTCAGCTAACTACACCTGGGACTCCCCAGCAGAATGAAGTAGCTGAGAGAAGAAATAGAATGTTGATGTATATGGTCAAAAGCATGATGAGTTATGCAACTCTTCCTATTTTATTTTTGGGATATACTCTAAAAACAACAACATATATTCTGAACTTGGTGCCTTCCAAGTCAATGTCTAGGACATCCTATGAGATGTGGACTGGATGAAAGCCCAGTATAAATCATCTCAAATTATGGGGGTTGTCCAACTTATTTACTAACTAAAGAAAGTAAGCTAGACCCAAGATTAGAATTGTGGTACCTTGTAGGGTATCCAAAAGGAACAAGAAGTAGATACTTTTATCATCTTCAAGAGTAAAAAGTACTTATTAGTATTCATGCTTGGTACTTAAAAGATAAAAAAAGTGTATCTACTAAGGTTTCGAGAAATGTAGAATTGGAAGAGAAGTTGATTAACACTTCAACTTCAAGTGCCCCAATTGAGGAACCAAAAGAGACATAACCAAATGTTCTCATACAGAGTAAGCCGTATCGTAGTGGGCGGATATTTAGGGTTCCTAAGAGATGGACTGGATAGGCTTTTGTGGTTGTCTCCGACCATCAAGAATAAGATTCTACTAGATACGATGAGGCTACTGCTGATGTTGATGTAGACAAATTGCAAACTGCAATAGATGCAAAGATTAAGCCTATGTACCTCAATCAAGTCTAGGATTTTATTGCTGCACCCAAAAAGATTAAACCCACAGGGTGCGAGTGGGTATACAAGAGAAAGAGAGGTACAGATGGAAAGGTGAAAACCTTTAAAGTAAGGTTGGTTGCAAAAGGTTATACTCTGAAATAAGGGATTGATTATGAGAATATCTTTTCACTTGTTGCCATGCTTAAGTCCATATGCATTCTCTTGGCCATGCATGTCATTATGACTACGAGATTTGACAAATAGATGTCAAGACAACATTTCTTAATGGCTATCTTAGTGAAGATATCTATATGACCTAACCTGAAGGCTTTATTGCGACGGGCCAAGAACATATGGTCTACAAACTTAAGAAGTCCAATTATAGACTTAAGCAAGTATCACGAGCATGGAACATGCGTTTTGATGAGACTGTAAAGTCTTATGGTTTCATACAAAATATGTATATAGAAAGTCGATAGGAACAATGTGTCATTTAAAGTACTTTATGTAGATGACATTCTACTCATTAGAAATTATGTAGGATATTGTCATCTATAAAAGTTTGGCTATCAAGTCAATTCAGCATGAAGGATATGGGATAAGCTAGCTAAAATTTTGGTATTAAGCTTCTTAGAGATATGAAGTAAAGAATATTAGACTTATCCCAATCTGCTTATATTGACAAGATATTGATTAGGTTTAGTATGGATTAGTACCAAGGGGCAATCATACCTTTTAGGCATGGATTTGCTGTGTCTTTCAAGCAGTGTCCTAAGGCACAGTAAAAAAATAAGAGGATGAGTAGGATTCCCTATGTCTCGACAGTGGAAAGTCTTATATATGACAGGCTTTATACTAGGTCGAATATCTACTTTGCAGTAGGCATGGTTAGCAGGTATCAGTCAAACCCTGGGAAAGAACATTAGCAAGCTATAAAGTATATACTCAAGTACCTAAAGGGAACAAGGGATTATATACTAGTTTATAGAGCCGATAACTTAGTTCCTACCAATTACACAAATTTTGACTTGCACGGAGATAACGATGAAAGAAAATTCACTAGTGGATATATCTTCACTCTGTCTGGAGGGGCTATTTCATGGAGGAATATCAAACAATCTTGTATTGCTAATTCTACCATAGAAGCTGAGTATGTGGCAAGGTCAGAAGCTTCTAAAGAATCAGTTTTGCTCCGGAAGTTCCTCACAGAACTTGGAGTTGTGCCACATATGGACAAACCCATAACAATAAATTGTGACAATTCTGGAGTTGTGTTACAATATAAAGAACTAAGAAACTATAGGAATGGCAAGTTCATTGAAAGGAAGTATCACTTGATCCGGGAGTTCATCCAAAAATAGAAGATAGTGGTTGATAAAATTTCCTCATAAAATAATCTGGCGGATCTATTTACCAAGCCTGTGATGGAGAAGTTTTTCAAATGATACTTGGACGTCAAAGGGGTAGGTGCATATGGACTATCATAGTCCATTTAGTATAAGTGGAAGATTGTTGAAATATATGCCAAAATGGCCTATGTACTTCTGTATTTTGAAAAATTAATAAAAGTATTTCAATCATGATTGTTTATTCATATATATTGGCACATTAAAAGGTTTAAGTGTATTAGTAAATAATCTACATGATTGGGTCGTACTTTCGCAGTAAGATGTAGATTATAGGCTATTAACACATAACTGAAAAATTATTTTTGATTGATTGATGAAGTTGAGCGCTTTATCAACGTTTAGATCATTACACTATTGATTCTAAATGAGAAATGATTTACCTTTAACCATTAGGTAGTCCATTGATGCCAATAGTATAAGTATATTTTTTGAATACGTAGAATTGGCCCATACGATAATAATATTTATCAAAGTACTAAAGTAAATAAAGATTAGTTTATCACAGCTACTGCGTGGACGAGTACCCTAAGACTTGAGTATAACTTGGTAGTCTGGTGAAACTAGACTTGTACACTTTGATGTATGTTTGGTGAGGTCTTATCTCAAGGCCAATAACCCTGTACATTAGGTGTATGACTCTAGTTAATTAAGACAGACTTATACAATAGAGTTTCAATGCTTCATTACGTGAAGAAATCACCCCCTTGAGATTGTTCGGGATAATCTAATAATCTAGGGCCTTGGAAAACATGACTAAGTATGTATGCTTTATGGATAGCTCCCTGAAATAAGTTGGTACACAGTAGAAGTTATGGATTATTGGACTAGCTATCAAAGATGATAGACGTCATTGAGAAAGGTGTTGGTACTATTTTCCTATCTTAATGACGGGTGTTACGTAGAAAGGTATTTTCGCCATTTGACCTGTAGGTTGGAGACACTGTACTTGCAATATTATTCTCGAGGTTAATATTTTCATATGGTGATAAACGGAATATTTAAAATGATTAAAATACAACTATTTGTTAATAGATGTATTTTGGTCATTTTAGTAGCCAAGAATAATATCTTTTTTGGTCTCCAAGATAACTCAAATAACCTTAGTAAATTTATTTATTATTTGGGCTTATTAGGTGAATTTATTATTGAAAAAATTATTCTAGGAGTTTAATTAATTATTTATTTGGTTTAGAATAATTAATTGGGTCAATTTAATTAATTAATTAATTAATTAATTAATTAATTATCTTGAATAATTTTATATTAAGTCCAAGTAGTTTAATTAATTAATAAAAAAGTTAATTTAATTAATTGGTTTATTAATTAATTTTTCAAGTGGATTAATTAATTAATAAGAGAGCTATTTAATTAGTCTTGGACTAATTAGGAGTAACACTGCCCACTAGGGTTTTTAGTTGTAGCTTAGGGAATTAATAAATCTCTAGGAGCCGCATCATGCCTAAAAGAAAAAAAAAGGAAATGGAAAAAAGGAAAGAAAAAAATAGAAATGAAAAAAAAAGAAAAAAAAAGGAAACTCGGTTGTTGTTTTTGAAAAGGAAAAGGAAAGCTAATTTTATTTAATAGGCATTACGTGTGCTTATTGGGAGTAGACTGAAAAATTGAAAAACAATTAGCAACTTTCTTTTTTTTAATGGAAACAAAACAACAGCTACCATTTGTTTTTCTTTGTGGTTTTCCTTCATTTTCCTTTAACGTTTAGTTCTGCCGTTTTTCTTCTAATCTTCTTCACCCTAATTCTACTTTCTTTGATAAAGGTTCATAATGGTTAGAGAATACTCTAGAAGGTCAGGAGCTAGCAAACGTGATAGGTGTTTGATGCGAAGGAGCCGACGGTTAGTTAGTGTTCCAACAGAACAAGTAGACATTCCTGTTCAACAAGTACTATTGAACCCGAATCTAACTTTGGTTATTCAAATAAAACGCCCTAAAAGTAAGTACTCCAAGACTTTAGCTTGGGAAAATTTTTAATTTGCTATTTTTCGCTGCGTATTTAATTTTCCCACACCCTTCATTTAAGTCATCAGCTATAACTTAATTAAATCACTAGACGCTACTTAAAGAAAATCAAGCAAAACTTGATAATCTTAGCTATTCAACCATGTGAACCAAATACATTGGTCAAATACAAAAGAAAACAACATGACTGGTAACGAAGAAATATGGAATTATAAAAATACTCAAAAGATAATCTTAATAAGATCGAAGATAGAATCTTTAATTTAATAATCTCAAAATTCCAAATCAATACTCAAAATATAACTTAAAAATAGTAAAAATCTAATTGTTTGAACATGAAAGAAAACAAAGGAAAGTAAAACATTTGGATAGAAGAGACAAATAAGAGATAGTTTGAATAATAAAACATAGTACGTTCATAATCTTGAGTAAAAACTTACCCCCAGACCTCAAACTCACCTTGGATCCTTTTTTAGTGCTCCTGCTTCACAAGGATGAAAGAAATATGTAAGGTTCTCTGTTCTTCTGAGAAAAGTTTCTTGAAATTACACAGTGGACATAAAATGGTTTTGGTGTCCATTGTGCAACAGAAACTAGGGCGTCGCAACGTTTGGTATCGCAAATAGTTTGCGTCTATATTTGTCAGTGGAAAATTCTATTAGCCACGAGATTAAACGTTTTTGCATCATTATTTTCCTGGCGCAAAAAATAATATAGATGACCAAGTTTTTCAAAAATTTTGTTTAACGACACAGTTAATGATGCAACAAATCTTGTGCATCTAAGCGTTTGGTCACAAACATGATTCATCAGTGGCAAATATGATTTGCAATGCGATTAATTGTTTTTGCATTGTTAATTTTTTGATGAGAACGACCAAGTATTATGACACCTTTGTTTAATGACGCAAGTACGGATGCAATAAATCTTTTGCATCTATTAATGTTGTCGCGAACATGAATCTTTGGTGGCAAATAATATTTGCAATGCAATTAAATGCTTTTGCAGCATTATTTTCTGAGGCGAACGACCAACTAGTACAACACCTTTATTTAACCATGCAATTAGGGATGTTTTTGTATCTAATAATTTTTGTCGTAAGTAATAATTATCAATCACAAATATTAAAGAGATAATTTGTTTGCGTCTATGATTCTCGTCGACAATTAATTTTCTGCCAAAAAAAATTAATTAATAATTAAAGTTGTCAAACTTTCCCGATTTTTGTAAATAAAATATTTTTGACACAAACAAAGTATGAATTTTTTATTTTTTTCCCTTTTGAGTTGTTTTTATTTTGTCGAAAATAATAAAATACCGACAGAATAATTAATTTATAAATTAATTTTGAGTTCTTTGCCATTCGTTACTATCGCAAAAAGTAAAATTAAACAATATAGAAAAATAAAAATAGCCAAACTAAAATATTAAAAACGTCAAGTATTTTTATAGCCATGCAAAAAAAAAAAAATGAAATAGCCAAACATATAATTAAAAGTCTTAAGATGAAGCATTTCAAGTATTTTTATAGCCATGCTATGATAAAAAAAACTCTAAAATACAAAAAATTATAATATGTATAAAAAATAAATATTCTTTTTAGTAACTAAACTACAACTCATAACTAGGGGATTGTAATTGTTCGTCTGTTGGTGAGAATTGTGCATGATGGGAAATAGATGTCTCATGAATCTGTATCAAATATGTAACAAAAAAAATTGTTATTCAAATGAAGATGAGCAAAGTACGAATTAAAAAAAAAAAAAAACTTATATAAAGGTTAGCTGATGCGTATGGATTTGGGTATAAAAATCATATAAAAACTAAGCACATTCCCAATCAAGTTTACATTAAAATGTTAAACCTAAATTACACATATGAACAAACGTACTCATCATTAACATAGCATAGGGTTCAAACGAGTGCCGATCCTCAAGGAACAAGTATGCATTAATCCCTTTTCTTTCATTGTTTAACCGACTCAACAAAGTGAAAAAAGAAATCAACTAAAACAAAAGAAAATAAAAATAAAAATATATACATGTCAATGATGGAGAGGTATGTAACTTAAACTATTATTTAGACAAACATGATCATAAAGCATCTAACCATTATCACAACTAATTATTCTCTTGGCATCATCAATGATTAAAGTAGATTCACTTCGATGGTCAATCCATGAAATCACTATCCTCTAGATAAATTAGCATCACTTGGTCTGCCTCAACTAATTCATCTAAAAGACGCATTAAACACAATCCTTGATTAAATTTCCTTGGTCTGGCAAATTTAAAACATGAAATTAATCAATGAATCATTGGTCTAGCAAACATCAATTAACCTTTAATTACTTAATCCTCAGCAATTAACCTCTTTGATCTAGCAACTTAACAGCCAATAAATATGAAATTAATCAATTGAAACCATCATCAACCTCTTTGGTCTAGCAATTTAATGAAAGAAACAACCAATTAATCTCGTAATATGCCCAAGTAATTAAGTACCAAGAAAAATAATTAATTAATCAAAAGATCAAATAACTCTAAAAATCATGAATATCTAAAACAATGTCTAACTACAATAAAACTATTAATACACCATTATTCAAGAAAAAGAAAACAAAGTAAAAGAAAGCACTCATAGACAAGTCTCCTTCTTCTTCTTTTGAAGACCTTCTTGCACAACCCTCCTTGAATTGAAGAATTCCTCCTTTGATTGAGTGATTTTCTGTGATGATTAATGAATTTGCTCATTTTCCCTTGTGTTTTTTATCTATTTATAGGCTTGGAATGTGCCTAAACTTGTTGGTGCAATATTCTTGGCTGAGTAAAAGTTGGAAGATACTAAAACTCTACAGATTACCAAAAATTGCGTAGAAAAATCATAATCCCGCCTTTTTCTCAGAGCACAGCTGGCACTGCCTTGGCTCTCGGAGCCAGTGCCGATTGTGTTCTGGTTCTCCACTTGTTCGTCGATTTTTTTTTCGAATTCCGCATAATGTAGTCAAGTATGCAGCCAGCGCCGGTTCCACTCTATTCTACTCCGTTTTGACATTTTTTCATCGCTTCAAAGTTCGTGTCAACAGTGCATGGCCGGCGCCGGTTCTAGTGCCCTAGCCGATGCCACCTCTCTTCTGTTTTGCGACATTTTTGCTTCGTTTTACTCTAAAAATCTGTAATAATGAACAAAATATCTTTTTAAGGGTAAAATCTCAAATATAAAGGAATATGACTAGTTATTGAACAAAACGTATCATAAAAGAGTCTTAAATAACTAGAAAAAAATATGACTAATTTAGCCCCTATCATATTCCCCACACTTAGCTCTTTGCTTGTCCTCAAGCAAAGTATCAAAGACAAGTAGGAAAACACAAGGTTTAATCAACCACTAAAATCAATTTCAAAACAATATCTTTAACGCTTTCTTCGTTCAAAAACATAAAACACATGCTACTACATCTTTCACAACAAATGCAAGACTTGTGTAGTGAATAATGACTTAGTTGAACTATCTCAATTGGAAAGAATATTCTCAAACTATTGGAAAGAATTTAGTTCAAAAAGAATATGCATTCCACAGGCTTACCTTTCATACACTCTCTCCACTAATCCGAGACATATAATAATTCTACTTAGGTCAAGTAGGACTTTAAAGCTTGTAATGTAAGGCTAAAAGCTTGTAATATAGCTTAGCAAATGAAGGATATAGGAAAATCAAATAGCAAAGAAGTTGAGAGTTCACAAAATAAGGATAAACAAATGAATCAATAATTTCCAACTCTTCTTGCTCTCCTATTCCAAAATCAATCAAACCATAACCTTATTTAGAACTTATAGCTCAACTCAAGTAAATCATGCATTTTGTCTCTTCTTTTTTTTCTTGTCTCATCTTTCCACTTCCTTCATCAATTCTTCTTTATTTTTTACAAGATCACTCATATTTTCAGCAATAGTTTCCATGATTTGCTATAAACTCAACTTTTACAACTCAATCACCATTCCTCTTGTGACCTTTATTTTCTCTTTTTCTTTCACTCCTCTTTTCTTTTCACTGCTGCTGTTCTTTTCTTTCTTACTTTTTTTCTTTCCATTCTTTCTATCAGCTTTTGGTCTTCTTTTCTTGTTTTCAATTCCTCTTTTCCCTTTCTTTTCTTTTTCTTGCTCAACACAACTATTGATACATGACTGAAAGTAACGAGTCATGATCTTTATCCAAGTATTCTCCCTCAACATTCTCCTACATATACTTTTATCCATCAAGAGAGCATAAGAATTTGAAAAAAATTATTCAAACTCTCAGAAACAAGCAATGGACAAAGTATGATAACAGGTTTTAAAGAAAGAAATCAACAATTTAGGTTCAAAATAAGCACTAGGGATAATATAACAATAGGTAGGCTTGAAAATCTCAAACTATCCAAAAAAGGCTTATTACCATCATCCCTAAGTTAAATCATGTCTGTCTTTCTTATTTTGCCTCGAGAGATATTCAAGTAAGTTCTAGAATGCTTTATGAATTTTAGTAGAAAAACAGGTTTAAGAACAATGCAAAGCATTTGATCAAGAACTACTTCGTCCAAGTGTGTGCAAAAAGTCATGCATAAGCCATAAATGATCTAGAACATATGCTCTATAATCCATCATAAAGACATGCATTAAAAATACAGCTTGAAATCTCAAAGAAAATCAGAATTTTTTTTTATTTTTTCGCTCCCAAGAAGGCTAAAGTATATGCAAAGAAGAAGTCTTAATCAAATCACTCCCCCACACTTAAAGTGGATACTATCCTCAATGGCCAAAGAAATATAACAAGGAATAAACCATACCATAGGACCAAAAATATAAAGGAGAAGAGATAAGAAAGACAATACTTCAATTTATTGTGCATTGTGATGTACAAGAGCTGAATGCGTGAAGAACGAGGCATTGGCAAACTACCTAAAAAGAAAAATACAAAAGAGCACACCAAAGCATAAAAACTAGAAAAGAAAATAAATCAAAAACAAAAAAAGAGAAAATCTTACATACGAACAACCGCCTCACGATAAACCAAAAGTTTCTACGTGGCAGTGTCGAAGAGCATCTCCACCTGCTCGGGGTTGGGAAGACCCTCACCCACATAGCGTTTGACGCGATTTCCATTGACTTTGAAGGTGCCCCTAGTGGGGTGAGTGATTTCAAGGGTGCCAAAGGGGAATATCTTACTTAGCCTGTAGGGTCCCCACCACTTTGATTTCAATTTCCCTGGAAAAAGACTTAACCGAGAATTGAAAAGTAACACTTGATCGCCTTTCTTAAATTCATGTCGTTGAGTGATATGCTTATCATGCTATCTTTTGACCTACTCCTTATATCGCATTGAACTATCATAAGCCTCTACTCGCAATTCTTCCAAGGCGGTTAGCTGAAGCGCCTTGAACTTACCAGCTGACTCAAGATCAAGGTTAATAAGTTTAATAGCCCAATAAGCTTTATGCTCAATTTCAACAGGTAAGTGACAAGCTTTGCTATAAATTAACCGAAACGGAGTTGTGCGAATTGGTGTCTTAAAGGCTGTCCTATATGCCCAAAGAGTGTCGTCTAATTTTAGGCTCCAATCCTTCCGAGTGTGGTTAACAGTTGTTTCCAAGATTCGTTTAAGTTCTCTATTAACCACTTCGACCTGTCCACTTGTTTGGGCGTGATAGGGGGTGGCCAACCTATGGTTCACACCTAGGTGTTTGAGAACTTTTTCCATTTGTGCATTACAAAAATGAGTCCCCCTATCACTAATGAGTACCTTAAGCACACCAAAACGGGAGAAGAGCTTTTTCAAAAATTTTACCAGAACCCTTGCATTATTAGTGGGTAAAGCTTGGGCTTCTACCCATTTAGAAATATAATCCACTGCCACCAGAATATATGTATTCCCTAAAGAATTAGGAAAAGGTCCCATAAAGTCTATCCCCCAACAGTCAAATACGTCACAAGCTTGAAAATTTGTAATGGCATCTCATTAGATTTAGAGATGTTACCTGTACGTTGACACATATCACAACTTTGGACAAACCTGTGGGCATCTTTGAATAATGTGGGCCAATAGAATCTAGTGTCAAGCGCTTTTCGTGCGGTGTTGTTGGTTTGGTAGTGGTTTCCAGCAAGTCCTTCATGGCAATGTCTAAGAATATCGTCGCCTTCCTTAGAGTCCACGCATCTACAAATGATTTGGTCCGCACAACATTTAAACAAATATGAGTCTTCCCAAAAGTAATGCCTTACTTCAGAGAGGAATTTCTTTTTTGGCTACATCGTGAGATCTTTTGGAATAATTCTTGCAACTAAGTAGTTAGCAAAGTCGAGGAACCATGGGGTGTTTGGAATCTCACCTTCGATGAGCAAGAGTTGCTCATCCAGAAAAGCGTCATCGATATCCTCTTCTATCAAGGATTCCAAATTTGGATTGTCCAATCTTAACAAGTGATCGCAGCCAAGTTTTCTGCACCCTTTTTGTCCCTAATCTCCAAATCAAATTCCTGCAACAATAGAACCCGTTTTATCAACCTTGGTTTGGAATCATGTTTGGTTAGTAGGTACTTCAGGGCTGAATGGTCCGTATAAACAATGACTTTGGACAGAATAAGATAATAACGGAATTTATCAAAAGCAAACACTATAGCAAACAATTCTTTCTCTGTTGTTGTGTAGTTTTTCTGTGCATCTGTTAAAGTCTTACTTGCATAGTATATAGGTTCGAAGTGCTTATTCCATCTTTGTCCCAATACTGCACCAACTGCAAAATCACTTGCATCACACATTAGTTCAAAGGGAAGAGACCAATCAGGTTCAATTAGAATTGGTGAATTAATCAACTTTTCTTTAAGTAAGGTGAATGCCCTGAGACATTTTTCGTCAAAATTAAACACAGCATCCTTTTCAAGTAGAGAAGTAAGAGGTTTGGAAATTTTTGAGAAATCAAAGATAAACCTCCTATAAAAACTTGCATGACCAAGGAAGCTTCTTAGTGCTTTCATAGAAGTAGGAGGGGATAGCTTCTCAATTGCTTCAATTTTCGCTCTATCAACCTCTATACCCTTCCTTGAAATTTTTTGTCCCAACATAATACTTTCTTGCACCATAAAGTGGCATTTTTCCCAATTAAGTATGAGATTAGTCTCTTCACACCGTACTAATACCTTTTCAAGGTTAGATAAACACAAATCAAACGAATCACCAAAAACTAAAAAATCATCCATAAATACCTCCATGATATCCCTCATGAGTCCTTCAAATATAGCTGTCATGCACCTTTAGAATGTTCTGGAACCATTGCAAAGACCAAATAGCATCCGGTAATATGCAAAAGTACTATATAGACATGTGAAAGTGGTTTTTTCTTGGTCCTCCGGAGCTATACGAATTTGTAGGTAGCCAGAAAATCCATTCAAGAAATAATAATACTCATGTCCGGCTAACCTCTCCAACATTTGGTCAATAAAAGGAAGAGTGAAGTGATCTTTTCTAGTGGTTTTGTTTAGGATCTTATAATCAATGCAAAACCTCCAACCCATGACTAATCTAATAGGGACTAGCTCATTTTTTTCGTTGGGACTCACCGCCATTCCTCCCTTCTTTGGTACCACTTAAGTAGAACTCACCCAAACACTATCAGAAATAGGGTAAATGATGTCGGAATCTAAGAGCTTAACCACCTTACCTTTTACCACTTCACTCATATGTGGGTTTAAGCTACGTTGGGGTTGCACTACGAGTTTTACACCTTCTTCCATTAAAATCTTACGAGTGCAAAAAGATGGACTAATTCCCTTTATATGAGTAATTTTCCAAGCTATAACTCCCTTATATTTCCCCAACATACTTACCAATTTGGTCTTTTATTCAATATTGAGATCTTTGGTAATGATCACAGGCAATTTACGTTCTCTAGACAGGAACACATATTCCAAATTCTCAGGCAGGTCTTTTAGATCTAATTCGGGAGGATCTTCTATGGATGATTTCATTCTTCCTAAACTACTTTTCTTAATTTCCAACTTATTCATCCCATCCGCATTGTGAACTTCCTCTGGATATGCCATTGATGTTTCCATCAACTCCTCCTTAATGGATTTCTGCATCAACTTAAAAATAGGTTTGTCAAAAATATTAACTCTTAAACAAGAACATCAGAAGTCAACGGGTGTTGCATGTTCTTGTGGATTTGAATTACTACTTCTTCACCCCCAACCCTAAGTGTCAACCTCCCCCCATGAACATCAATTAATGCTTTTGTTGTAGCTAGGAAGGGCCTACCTAGGATTAAAAGGACTTTAGAATCTTCATCCATGTCAAGAATAACAAAATCCACTGGAAATATGAATTTATCAACTTTTACCAACACATCTCTAATATGCCCCTAGGATATTTGATAGATCTATCGGCTAGTTGAATACTCATCCTAGTGGGTTATGGTTTTTCTAGGCCTAGCCTTTTAAATGATTTATATGGCAATAAATTAATACTAGCACCTAGGTCAGCTAATGCATTACAGACATAAATAGTGCCAATTAAACATGGGAAAGAGAAACTCCCTGGATCTTTTTACTTTATGTGGTAAATTCAGATTGTCCTACAGCATGGCTAAGCATTCTTTATTGAGGACCACTGTGGACAACACTTCCAATCGCTTTTTGTTGACGTGCATGCTTTTGAGGAATTTGGCGTATTTGGGCATGTGAATTAAAGTTTCACTGAGGGAGATATTTATGTGCAGTTGTTTAAATACCTCAAAGAATTTGTCGAATTGAGCATCTTTTCGAGCTTTGTGTAGATGGGTAGGATACGGTATGTTAGGCTAAAAAGTAGGCTTTTCGGGAGATAGACAGGGGATAGTCGGCGCCGCTTCTAGTGCTTTAGCCGATGCCGGTTCAATTCTGTGTCGCTCGATCTTGGGTTTACCGGATAACCGGCATCAGTTCTCTTCTTCCAATCGGCGCCGGTTGTCATCTGAAATGTTTGGCAATTCTTTTCCACTTCACAATGTGACAGCAGCTGTTTCCTCACTGGTTATTGGGGTTAGTTTGTGAGATTTTATCACCATGTCCGTCAAAAATCAAATTTGTCGTTCCATGTTGCGGATCATTGCTTCGAATTTCTCACATGTGGAATCGATTTCTTGGAAACGCCTCGTGACATGAACAGCAAATTTCCCAAATACGGTTTCGAGTTCTACTGATTCTGGTGTTGTGAGTGTCATCTTAGGAGGGCAATTGAGGTATTGGCTATAACACCCCGCTACCTAGGCCCGCCAGGGCCGGGGATGTCGCCCCATCCAAAGGACAAGTGGTCTTTATAACTAGGTCACACAATTAAAATAGCGAAATGAAAATAATAATTTAACTTAAAATTTATTACAACCCAAGAATAAATCCACGAATAAAATCATGAATTCCCAAAAGAAATACAAATCCATAAAAAAAAAAAAAATCATCCACTCTCAACTCCCCAAAGCAATACATAAAAATAAAAGACAACATTCTCTTCCAAGGCAGATAACACAAGCTACTCATCCCCACAGCAGGATCGGCCTGAAATCATGGTGAAAAGGTGATGAGACAGAAATCTCAATAAGTCCGTGTGTGCTTTGGGTGTTCAGTAGAAATAGTTCGTGGATGCAGAGTATAAAAACTTTATAAGAGAAATATTGGCAAGCAATAAACATTAGTCAAAAGTAAGAGTGGCATTTTGAATTTTCCAGTCATACATAATTTATAAGATCAACCACTCGAAAGAAAGGATTATGGGTTACCACACGTTGGGCCCCATAACCGGATGGTCGAATGCCGACACTTTGTGCAGACCGACTACAAGGTAGGTGATCGGCCTACCGGGCAAGATACTCCTCATTCTCTATACCCAAACAACAACCGGGTGTCCATTCCGGCAAAACACAGTCACTTGACTGAAATAAAAATTGTTAGCTCGGACCAGCATGACTAAGTAATACTGACGTTTCTCTAAGTTGAGTTCATCTTCTGGAGGAGACCTCCTGCCAGAAGACTCACTCTTGCTCTTCAAAACTAGCACTACCAGTCTACCCCCATTGAGTACTCAACATAACGTATCCCACTTGGGAAAAATGAATAAAACATAGTTCCACTTGAAAATGGCAATTAAGGTTTTCCAAAGTTTGGGGCAAAACTGGTTTTAGAAAGAGTTTTAGGTTTTGAGTAAAACTGCCCCTTGATTTACAAATAATTTATTCGTCTGAAATGAGAATGGAAATAATCCTTAATTGCCTTTACAGAAATGAGTGACCATGCACTCTATATTTGGCTTGCCATAAAAAGAATCATTTTTCATCAAACAGGTTTTATGCAGGAGCTTACCTAATTCTTGCCCACAACAAAGGTCTCCAACAGCTGACCTAACCCCGCATAGGGTAAATACAAACCACAATCAAACTCAAGCCAAGATTCACTTTCACAAATAAAACTAACTCAACTTACTACAATCATGTCCCTAGTGTCCCAAGCTTTAAGGCTCGATAATAAATAAAATGGGTTTATAAAATAAATCTAGTTTGATATTAAAATAACTAGAGTTTGGAAAATTAGGTACAATATGTTGAAGGGTTAAATCTTGCTAAAATAATTTAGAGTTTATTTGATGAAAAGTCTTAGGTGGTGCTAGGTAAAATAATAATTTATTAATAATTAATTGCTAGAAAATAATTGATAGTTAAAATTAGTTGAAAATAAAATTTAATGAGTCTTGCTTGGAAAATAATAAATAAATTTTAATAGGTTTGATTAAAAGATAATAATTAAATTTTAATAATAAATATTTTACCTATTATGATTATTTTCACAAAAGGCTTTATTTGATATTATAATATCTATATATTTTATTTTTCTAGCAAAAACTATTATTTATTTAACTAAAATATCACTATTTTATATAAAAGACCAAATCCACATTTTCCCATGGTTTTCAAAATTTTACTAGAAAAATCATATTATTAAATATTTTATTAATGAAATAAAATTTGGCTTAGGGACGACTAGATCATGATCATATTCCCATAGCTAACCACAATCATGAACATATACAACCCTTCAATTCATCAAATCATCCAAATCATGCATACAAACATAGATCTCAATTTATCAAAACATGATCTAACCCCTACTAGCATAAATATGATCATGGCTTCAATAATCCAATATGAATATAAATCCTATTCACCAAAGGTGACGTAATCTCTAGCATACTTCATCACAAATACTACCTATGACATGCATCAACCTCAAATCATCATATAATCATCCAAGATAATCCTTCCATGCATAAATCCCATCTCCTTCACAATCATACATATATTCATGCTTCAATCTCAACAATATATATATACTTAAATCCTATCGCCATCCACCTACTATCATCATCATCCTAGAGACATGAATCTAGAGTTTAAAAAGGAAGATTGAAGGTACTTACTTGGTTGATGAATGCTTTGAAGGAGTTTAGAGTAGATCTCAACTCCTAGATGTCTAACTTTATCCATGGGAGATGGCGAAAGCATGTTCATGGGAGAAAAAGTCATCCGGCCAAGAGAGGGGAATTTTCGGCCATGTGAGAGAGAGAGAGAGAGAGAGAGAGAGAGAGAGAGAGAGAGAGACCATTAGCATGTTTATTCACATAGGCTCTCACTAGAGATCAAGATTGGGGAAGATGAAGTTGTTAGAATAAATTTACCTTGAAGGTGTTCTTGACCTTAACAGAAATTTCTGGTTTTTGATCCAAAAGTGCAAGTTGGATTTTGGAGTTTGATGTTAAAAATGGTACGGATGGACTCACAGTAATGAATAGATGAAATCTGGAATTTTTAGAGGTAGTTTGAAGTGATTTGGAGAGGTATTAGGTGAAAGGAAGGAGTAGGTGTTCTTGGTGTACTATGTGTTCTTGAAGGTTGAAGAGAATAGAGAGTTCTGGGATGGAGGCTGCCGAAATTCTGAAGAGATTAGGGCTGCCAAACTGTTTGTAGGGTTTAGGAAGATGGTTTTTATGGTTTGGAAGGAAAAAGGAAAGGCTAGTTGTTAAAATCCTTGAAGAATATTTTTGGGAAGCAAAATTGGAAACTAGATATCACAAGAATATCTTTAATTATTGGAAAGCTTTTGGAGATCTGCCATGGGCAAATTTCTGGGCAGTGTATTGGTTGAATGAAAGCTGGTTGAAGGAGGCTTAGGGTGGCCGAAATTATGGAGTATAATGGTGGAGAGAAGGTCTGGTTGTTTGAGGTATATTTTATAGAAAGTTGTTAAATCATGATAGCTGAAATTTTGGTATCCAAATCAAGGAATGATTGCAGAATTTTTTTGGAAATCTTTTAGGCATCCATGGCTGGATTTTCGTGCAGAACTTTGGGAGGACAATGGAGTTCTGTTAATGGAGGTTTAAGGTGGTTTTTGCAGAAAAAGGTTGGTGTTTCGGCTGGAAGGGAAATAGAAAACAAAGCTGGAAAATTTTCCTGCACAGTTTTTCGCTGAACAGCAATTTTCTGGGCAGATTTTCGACTGCCATTTCCAGCCAACTTGCAGAGAGTTTGAAGGGGAATTTCTGGGGTATTCAAGGTTGGTTTCCAGCCTACTTCATGGAGGAAAAACATGGCTAGGGTGCTGTACAAAAACTGGAAGAAAACAGCTTGGTTTTGGACCTCCAAAGCTGCGACTTGTACAGGATTTTTTCTGGTTTTGCACCATCTTTGTGCAGTCCGAAAATTGCCATAAAAATCTAGATTCTAAGCTGATCAAAAGGGCCATTTTCTGGGAGCATTTGGGAGGGAATAATGGTCAAGAATTTCGACACCTTGAAGGCACACATAGCTGGAAAAATTTCAGTTCTATGTGCAAAGGGAAATGAACCTAGCTAGAGTGAATTTTTAGAAAGTTCACTAAGGAATTTAATTCACTTGAAATCTTTCCCCCTCATCCATTGTTTCGGTCCATATGATGTCTTTTACTAAGACATTTTGAACCTTCAAAGCCACAATACATTGCTGGAATTTTTCTAGAATAAAATTAGCTTGAACACAATGAACAAACTAATGAATTGAGAATTAGGAAAAACTAAGGATCAAGAGGAAATGAATTCCCCTTAGAAATTTTGTGTAGAGAAAAAGAGTAGGATTTGAAGACTCCTATCATGTCTCTCATATTACAACATCTCTACCCTACTCCAAACACTACTAAGGCCGACAATGATACTTCCCAAGCAAAAATAAAATTTAATCATGCTATAGCTCTAATAATGGAATTTGAACCCAAGACCTCAAGAATCAATTCTAAGGCTCTAACCACTACACCACAACAACTCTTATTCTTATTTCCTCTCTAAAAATATTTTCCTATTCAATCCTCAAGCTATCTCCCTTTTTCCACCTTAGGCAAAAATTACCATTTTGTCCTTCTTACTCAATAATCATAATCAAGCCCTCTAGACTATAAAACATAAACTCGAAGCATATAAAATCATACAAAAATATATTTAAACATGCAAATAAATATGCTATGCATCTCAACCCCCTTATTCTAAGGTTGGTTTTGACTGGGGTTTCACACTAGCCCTCATTAGACTTCCTCAAATTCCAATTCGCCATTTCTCCTGAATATAGAAGTGAGTTAGATACGGAATTCATGATTACAACAAAAGGAAAAGCTTACAAAGTTAGTCAAGAGGACATAGTCAAAGTTAGTAAGTTAGGTTATAAGGGTATACACACACACACAAGATACAAAAGATAGCACATTTTTGTGGAAAGAACAATTACACATATTTACATGGTTAAATCAACAAAATCTAAACTTTCATGATATTGCTCCCCGGCAATGGTGTAAAAAACATTATGCATATGGATTTGGATATAAAAATCATATAAAAACTAAACACATTCTCAATCAAGTTTACATTAAAATGTTAAACCTAAATTACACATATGAGCAAGTACTCATCATTAACATAGCATAGGATTCAAACAAGTGTCAATCCTCAAAGCACAAGTATGCATTAATCCCTTTTCTTTCATTGTTTAACCAACTTAACAAAGTGAAAAAAAATCAACTAAAACAAAAGAAAATAAAAATAAAAATATATACATTTCAAGTATGGGGAAGTATGTAACTCAAACTATTGTTTAGACAAACATGATCATAAAGTATCTAACCATTATCACAACTAATTATTCTCTTGGCATCATGAAAGATTAAAGTAGATTCACTTCGATGGTCAATCTATGAAATCACTAGCCTCTAGATAAATTAGCATCACTTGATCTGTCTCAACTAATTCACCCAAAAGACGCATTAAACACAATCATTGATTAAATTTTCTTGGTCTGGCAAATTTAAAACATGAAATTAATCAATGAATCCTTAGTCTAGTAAACATCAATTAACCTTTAATTATTTAATCCTCAGCAATTAACCTCTTTGATCTAGCAAGTTAACAACCAATAAATATGAAATTAATCAATTGAAACCACCATCAACCTCTTTAGTCTAGCAAGTTAATGAAAGAAACAACCAATTAATCTCGTAATATGCCCAAGTAATTAAATATCAAGAAGAATAATTAATTAATCAAAAGATCAAATAACTCTAAAAATCATGAATATTTAAAATAATGTCGAACTATAATAAAACAATTAATACACCATTGTTTAAGAAAAAGAAAACAAATTAAAAGAAAGAACTCATAGATAAGCCTCCTTCTTCTTCCTTTGAAAACCTTCTTGTACAACCCTCCTTGAATTAAAGAATTTCTCCTTTGATTGAGTGATTTTCTATGATAATCAATGAATTCTCTCATTTTTCCTTGTGTTTTTCATCTATTTATAGGCTTGGAAAATGCCTAAACTTGTTGGTGCAATGTTCTTGGCCGAGTAGAAGTTGGAAGATACTAAATTCCACAGATTATCAAAAATTGTGTAGAAAAATCACAATCCCGCCTTTTCCTCAGAGCACAGCAGGCGCCGCCTTGGCTCTCGGAGCCGGCGTTGGTTGTGTTCTGATTCTTAACTCGTTTGATGATTTTTTTTTCGAATTCTGCACAATGCAGTCTAGCATACAGCCGACGCCAGTTCCACTCTATTCCGCTCTATTTTGACATTTTTTTTTGTTGCTTCAAAGTTCGTGTCAACAGTGCATGGCGGGCACCGGTTCCAATGCCCTAGCCAACGTTGCCTCTCTTCTGTTTTGCAACATTTTTGCTTCGTTTTTACTCCAAAAATCTGTAATAATGAACAAAATATCTTTCCAAAGGTAAAATCTTAAATATGAAGGAATATGACTAGTTATTGAACACCTCAGATAACTAGAAAAAATATGACTAATTTAGCCCCTATCATTAGCAGAAAAAATAGACGCAATATGATAAAGGTTAGATGAGATGAGATCAGTAGACGTATTCATGATTAAAAAATTCAATCATGCCATTTCATGATTACAATCAATATTTGCCATAAAAAAATGCTCATATGGATGGATTCACTAATGTGCATCACAATTCAAAGAATTTACAATAAAATCTACAAGACTAACTTAGGCTATTATTTTTGTTGCATATTGCCTTTCCGAGGATGAATGGAACGAACCATTACACTTGAAGTAATCTTGTTCTTTTTTAACTGCCAATTAGTTCCAGATATAACTACTTGTTATCAAACTTAACTAGCCAGCATTCTCAAAGTAGCCAACTACTCATTATGTTCACCAAAAAATAGTATGTCTAAGAAACAAAAGAAGCCAAAACTTAAATAGATTTAATGCCATCAAACTCTAAACCAGTAGCATAGATAAAGAGCAACATTATTTCAACAACCTTAAAACATTCTGTGGAACCCAAGTTATAGATCCTTATCAAAAATGATACACAGGAACAACAGAAAAAATTTCATCAGAATATAATCAAATTATTAAAATCCATCCTCAACTCGATGCCAAATTATAACAAAACTTCAATTTAGTATACGTATGCTTATGCTCTCTGCATGTGTATGCTTTTCTCTTGTTTCCTCTATACCCCTCATCCTACAATTTGAAACCGATTCTTACACTTGACATCTATCTTATGGCTAACAAATTTCAATAGCATAAGTTATGCTAAAAAGAAAGATCTTTTCACTGCCCTTCATAGATAATTAAAAAGACAAAAGAAGGAATATGAATATTTCAAGCAAGCAACTGAATAAGAAAGAGCTTGACAATTGTTCAGCATATCGTGCCTAAATTAAGTTTTCTATCCAAGAAGTTCTGTAAAATAGACCATACACACAGAATCAACTTGAAAAGAAAAACAAATGGAAAATTTAGTTCATTATTATTTTAGTACATGGCCTAGTAAGGGGACAAAGTAGGATAACAAGGCTTCATGGTGCTAATTTTATTCTTTACCTTTTCAAGTTCAAAAGCATCTCTATTAGTCTCACATATAGTAGGCACATGGAATCCAAAAATGCAGCTAGTTCACATTTCACATAAATAAATTATTATCTTAGTAAAATTGGCCAACTTCTTGGTCTATACTCATACTGAAAACAAAAAAAAGATATACCTACATTTGGGAGAACAAAAGAAAGGAAATTCATTATATTCATGCTCATGAAACTTAATTTGGATTTTATTCCCTTTTACAATGAGTACCTGTTTGTGTTCTATTCAAAAAAAAAAAAAAAATTAGAATCACAACAAAGCTGCAACATCTAGAGTTTATGTATTCCTTCCTTTTCTGGTTTTCCTTCCATCTAACATAAAGCTTCATAGATAGGGATATGCATAAGGCAAACATATCATATTTGTTTTAATTGTTGAGAAGCAGCAACTGTACCACTCTCAACAAGCTCTAAATATTCAATAGGTAGTAGGCCCATTTTGCTCAAATTATCAAAAGTTCCCAAGTATTCTAAACAGCATGTTTTAGTAAACAAATGGCCTAGTAAGGTGACAAAGTACGATAACAAGGCTTCATGGTGCTGATTTTGTTTTTTACACTTTCAAGTTCAAAATCATCTCTGCTATGTTTTGCAGTAATAGATTCTACTTATTTTTCTTCACAGCTTAACAAAATTCATACTAAAAACTTTAACCTTAACACAGTCCATAATGCAAAGTTCAATTCTTCTAAAGACGAAGTAGTTCAAAAGCCAATTAGTGCCATCCTTTTAACAACCTTAAAATATTATATGGAACCTAAGTTATAAATCCTGATCAGAAATGATGCATAGGAACATCAGAAGGCTTTAATTGTTTCACGATCAAGTTAACAAAAAATTATGCATATGAACACGAGTTGACCCCTAATAATATGTGGCATTCTGTACTTGACCTATATGACATTTGGTGTACCTTATTAGGTTCAGAAGCTATCTAACATTAACCAGGAAAAAAAAGGCTAGCTAAAGGAACAAGAATATGAACGTTGTACTTATTTTAGTCTCACATATAGGAAGGCATATGGAATTCGGAAATGTAGCTAATTCACGTTTCACAGAAATGAATTATTATCTTAGTAAAATTGGCCAACTCCCTGGTCTATACTCATGCTGAAAACAAAAAATGATGTACCTATATTTGGGAGAACAAAATAAAGGAAATTCATTATGTTCATGCTCATGAAAGTTAATATGGGTTTCATTCTCTTTTACAATGAGTACTGTTTTGTGTGCTATTCCCAAAAAAAAAAAATTAGAATTACAACAAAGCTACAACATTTAGAGTTTATATATTCCTTCCTTTTCTGGTTTTCCTTCCATCTTACATAAAGCTTCATAGATAGGGATATGCATAAGGTAGACATATCATGTTTATTTTAATTGTTGAGAAGCGGCAATTGTACCACTCTCAACAAGCTCTAAATATTCAATAGGTGGTAGCCCATATTGCTCAAGTTATCAAAAATGCCAAAGAAATCTAAACAGCATGTTTTGGGGAAAGGGAAAAAGGTTAGCAAAAAAACAAGTTAAGCAGTATTTTTCTATTAAAGTTAATGCATTTGAAGTTTTAGATGTGTTCAACCAATTACTCTTTCCATATATTAGCTCCCTTTGTAAAGCTAAACTCACTGCAGTATCATTTCAGAAAAGAAATTACATCTTCACTACTGAAATGTCACTTACTTTCAATGAAGGAAACTATATGCAATGACAACTCATAGTAGAGAAACCAGATTCAAAATGGAAACTAAAAGCACATTGAAATTCGATCAATAAGGATAGCACATTGCAAAGCATATATTAACCTAACAAGATTACGAGAAGGAAATTTTAAATAAGTTCTTAAATGACTAGGAGCAAAAGTTTGGAATTTTACATGTAAAATAAACTAAAGAATATGTAAAAATCCTCATCAAACATCAAACATCACCTGAAAATGACTAATCAAACATAAGCAAATTCTAGTAAAAGATTCCCCTCTTTGAAGTCACAAAGAAACCATAGTTGTCTTGACCTAGTCATGTACAATATGCAATCTTCTCATGTGGCTTATAGTAACGCACATATGTTAAATACTTACATTCATATTAGTATTTGGTGTTTCTCGTGAAGATTGATCCTCCTAGCCTCCGCCATTACCATTTAAGAAACTATTCATTGCTACAGTAACCTCAGCTCATGCCTTTGCACTTGCCTCAGCTCAAATTTGTTCTTTTAACCTTTCAACAAGTTTGTCAAGAACATCTTGTGGAATTTTTTCTAAATCAAAAGATGATATGGTAGAGGCTGGTTGGTTTTGAGGTTTGCTTCTTTTAACAGCACAATGTACATGACCATTAGAATTAATTCCCATAATTCTTTCAAAAAACTTTTCTTTGAATTCCTATATGCGTTCAGTCTCAAGCAATTGAGATAATCATGCTTCAAAAAGTTCCTAAAAGATGTTAAAATGTTCAAGTCAGCCTCCAGTAGAAGTAAAACTATTAAAAATTAAATGTTATACAATTAATACTTACAATCAGAGTTCTTGTGTCATCATCAAGTGCAATGCCATTTCTTGGAATACGGGTCCTAAGGAATAGATCTAGTCTAGATGGTTCATTTCTAGTAGAATTCATCTATACAAAAGTTACACACACACACACACACACACACACACACACACACACACACACACACACATTAGGAGAGTATTTAAATTTTGAAGTTGCTAAGTTACCTCCTCAATGATTTTACCAAATTCAGTCCTACCAGTTCTTTGTGGAAACTTCTAATTTGCTTTGTTTCTCTTGTTTCACTGTGCTATTTCCTTCTTTATATGACAATGACTTTGTAAATATAAAATATTACCTCACATGAAACAAGGATAATAGAAATTAGTTGAATAAACAAATGTGTACAATTTGAAAGAAAAAGAATAAAGCTGATGGCATAAAACAATAGAATTCAATTATAACCTCCACTTTTGGATCCTTCCAATAAGCAACAAGTGTTTTCCATTGTTCAGGATCGACACGTTCATCTGGGCAGTGTAAAAGAATCTCTTCATTATCTTTATGTAGCTGATGATGGTTGGCCTTCAATTTACTCCTAAAGTCTTTCCACACTTTACCCATCTTTTTCAGGACAATTTGTTTCACTCCCTCTTCAAGTGTGGTATTATCCTAGACAATGAAGATGGAACAATCAAAATATGTTATTGTATTAGTCCTTATGAATTTCACTTATTCATTGCATATTTGATCAAACAAACAACTTAGATAAAACAACAGCAACACATTCCCAATAGTATATACAAAAGCACTATTGCTTACCCTTTTGCAACTGTACAAAAAAAACTTGTTTATCAGCCCCACAAGGAATTTATCAGTTGCACATTCAATACTCTATGCACCTAGATGGGAACAAGGAAAAAAAAGGCAACCTATCTGCACATTTTTTATCCTTCCTAATGTTTTGTATATCTAACATTGATTTCCAGCTTACATACGTCATTTTACCACACAATCAAAATATACATCTCATTATTCATTATTTTCCTTGAGATATAGAAAAGTAATACATCCACATGTTCACAACTATTAGAAGCTACTTACCTTCACTTCCTCCCAAAGCTCATTTCTTACGTGTTCAGGAACGTGTTTGAAACTAGGGTACATCAAAAGGACTCTATACCCGTTTTTCACTAGAATTCCAAATGCCATAATTGCCTTATTCTTATCTGTACTGATAATTGCACCAAATGCATTCATATGGATACGCGGCTTCACTCCAGTACCCCATTCACTAGGTAAACAAGGGTGTTCTCGACTACTTTTTCCATCATTTATATTTGTTGAATTCATGATTTGACCTAAATAAGAGAAATTTATTAGTAAAGGATAACTAAAGGAAAAAGAGTTTATTTGTATAAAAGTTTGAGATTTAAATATTATAAATATTTCCAATCCTGCATTCAAGTTTGGTTGACCACCACAAGAGTTCAATTGTTGCTGTTGAGTAGCCTGTGTAGCATTAGGAAATACTGCACCATGGGAGGTCAATTGTTGCTATTGAGTAGCCTGTGTAGCATTAGGAATTACTATACCAAGGGAGTTCAATTGTTGCCATTCAGTAGCCTATGTACCATTAGGAAATACTGCACTAGGGGAGTTCAAGTGTTGGTGTTCAATAGCCTGTGTATATTAGGAAATGCTGCACTAGGGGAGTTCAAATATAAAGAAAACAAAGAACTTGTAAATCCTTCCAGACAATCTAATCTCTAACTGAAAGAAAAGTGATTTTAAGGAATTAAATGCGTCTAAAACAATTTGTACACCTGTATTAGAGCTGTGTCGGCCACCCCTGAAATTTGAATGTGAATCTTGATTAGACTAGAAAGCATTAGAATTTCCATCATCTTTTGGCTGGGTGGGTTGTTGAAGTGTTGAAGTTGGTTAAGTGAATTAGGCATCAGCTGGGGTTGATTGTGGTTCATAGCTCAAGTCTATGATCTAGTTCATGTTTGCAATGGTATAGGAGCCGTGTTGATGGATAATTATTTAACAAAATGGGTGGCTCTGGTACATTGATGATTCCAGATGTAGCACTACCTCTATTTAGATAGTCAACCATGGTGATTCCTCTTGACTTTCTCTTACTAGCCATGTTGGTATATGCAAAAGAGGCAAACCTGGAGATTACCTAATGCTTGAGTGCACATAAGATGATCCAAATATAATTGAAGGTATGAATTCCAATATTTGAGAAAAATTTACCTTTACAACAATTTCAAACCAACTCTGCTCTAGAATCCCTTCAGTGAAGCATGAAACATAAACTTACCACCAAATTAGAAACCCTAGTTAAAGCTAAAGCGAAAATATACTCAGAGGTGTGAGGAGAATATAGAGGAGGAATTGTGGGAGTGAGGGAGTTGTGAAGCAACAGGAAACCAAAAAAATTTGTTTCCCGGGAAGCTATTCATGCTCAATGGATAGCAGGAAGGAATCAGTTTTGTTTAATTTTCAACAAATCTAATATTAATTATTTAAAAAAAACCATTCAATATTAGAAAATTATGTAATTTCCCACTCCACTTATGTTTTTCCTCCCTTTTCCGGAAAACTAAACTTATATTAGTAAAAAAATATTTCACTTAAAGCAAACAATTTTACTAATTGAAACTAAGTGTAAAAAAAATAAAACTTTAGTCAAAGTTAAAAACACCTATATACACATATATAATATATGATCATTACTTACAATATAAATTGAATGTAAATAGTTTCATCTTATGATGTCTGATATTAAATTTCAACATTTTTTGAAGTTCCACTAACAACCTTCTTAATTTAAAAAGATTTACATTCTATTAACTTATAAACCTATCGGCTACCACTAATTAAGCACAATTATAATAGAAAAAGCGTTAATTTTTTTTTTTAGTCAACGCCTTGATTTTGGATTAAGTTAAAAGTGCATATTTAATTTCAGACGGAAGGAATAGTATATAAGGCAATTCTAAAAACATTATTACATAATTTTTAACTCCCAAATATGATTTTAATAATCATTTTTTACTATATATATATATATATATATATATATATATACACACTCAATTTAAAATTTCAAAACTAAGAATTGAAGAGAAAAATTATTCGAATTTTACAAATATGAATTGAAATTTTTTTAGAGAGTGACTGAATCCACACTTCTAGAACTGAACATAACACCTCTAAACTATAATTGTCTTGTGTAGTCATTACTATCCATGACTATTCTAACTTCAAACCATTAATTCTTTTAAATTCCTAATTATCCACACTCTTCTTAGCTAAAACCACACCCCAATCTATTAATATCTATCAAGTAGACAAAAGTATCATTCCCCTCTTTTAATTGTTAATTTTAAAATCTTTTTTATTTTTTTTCAACTTAAAATAGTAACTATTGTTTTTAATATTTGAAAGTTCTCTGGTTTATCAATATTTTAATGTCTTAATAAAAAATGTAGTTCCAAAAATAAATAAATCATTGGATTTTTAATCAAATGAAACCATACATTATGCTTAATATATGTTGTCACAAGTTTAATAAGGTATGAAAGACAATAGAAGGAAAATAAAACTTTAATATTTAATAAAAGATTAAAATAATACTTTTGTCTAATTAATAGATATTAATCGATAGAAGTATGGATTTAAGAAGAGTGTGGATAATTAGGAATTTAATAAGGTATTTTTATTATTTCACAAGACAATTATAGTTTAGAGATGTACTACACATGACAAATTGCAATTTGTTCAAAAAATGTTGACATTTAATTTCAGACATCGTAAGATAAAAATATTTACCTTCAATTTATATTGTAAGTAATGATGATGTATTATATATGTGTATATAGATGTTTTTAACTTTAACTAAAGTTTTTTTTTTTTTAATTTTTACACTTAGTTTCAATTAGTAAAATTGCTTGCTTTAAGTGAAATATTTTTTTACTAATATAAGTGGAGTTTTATGGAAAGGGAGGAGGGGGGGGAATAAGTAGAGTTGGGAAATTACATAATTTTCTAATATTGAATGGCTTTTTTTATTAATTATTATTGGATGAGTTGAAAATAAAACTGATTTCTTCCTGTTGTCCGTTGAGCTTGAATCGTCCTGGATTGCCAATTGAAGGACTACCCAGTTGTAGGGATTTTGGATGTAAATTGTCACATGACCATTCCACTTGAATTCTTTTGTATCAGTTAGTCTGTATTCTTGCAACTAAATTTGGCATTAATTTATTAAAGATTCTTGTATGAAACATGCTTTCATGTTCTTCTCCTAGCAAAATTGTAATGAATGACATTCTATATTTCTTGTTGGTTGCCGTCAATTTTTTTGCCTTTATTTGTCCATGTCCTCTGCAAATGAAATGGTAGAGTCTTTAAGATTCTATTTATTCAGGAATTATTGAAACGTGTACTCTCTGCTGTGATCTCCAAAATCTGGAAATAAAAAATGAAGAAAAAAGTGCACATCCCACCAGAAAGTTGAAAATTGAATAACTACACATTCTATCGTAGCAAACTGTTGATTTTGTAGTCAACTATGAGTTAGAACCATAGGCCAACCAACCAATGTATGACTGATGACCTTTTACATTTTATGGTTTACATCAAGCTTCCTTCACTCGGGGTAAACATGGCCAGGACAAACAAAAATTATTTGGCCAGGAAGCTATAAGATCAGCAGATGAACACGACACAAGAATCACAGGAAGCCCCTGAGAATAAGTATTTAAAACACACCAGAAAATGAGAAAAAAAGAGACCAAATCTTATTGCAAAACAATGATACAAGAATTAATTTTACATCCCAACTTCTAAAAATGGTAGAATATACTATTTGTGAGAGGAAAATGAAGATCCAAAAATAGCATCAAGAGAGAGAAGTAACAAAGGAAAAAGAAAATTAGAACCCTCTACAATACAGAAACACAAAACAACATATGTACCTACATCTCCAATCGGCTCACAAACTTTAAAATCTCTAGAGACGTGCCAAATCACTTGAGTATCATCCCATGCTTGGAAAGACACCAGAAAAGTTGGGAATCTTATCCACATGCTTCAAGGCACACTCAGTGTTGAAAATGGAAAATGGCAACTTTGGGAGTTAATATTTTTTTAACTCATGATTAGTTAGCCTAAAACAATTAATGAGAATTGTTCTTGACATATTAGATATTCTTTTCATTGTGGTAGAAGCCATTTTCATTGTGAGAATCCATAATTAAATGTTGTTAAAGTTGGGTGTTTAACCATTTCGAAACTCATGTTAGACATGAGTCCCACATGGGAAAAATAGAGGAGTGTGGAAGCCTTTATATACTAAAAGGCTTTTCTATAGACTTAATAGTATAGAAAAGCCCAAGGTATGGAGGATGCCACACGCGCGCGCCGCCCACCCGGCCCGGCTCGGGCTTGGCCCCTGTTTTCACGATCCTCTATTTTTATTTGGCCTAGTTAACTCTAACTTGAAAAAGAATAGGAAACATAAAATCTGATAAGGAATTAGGGTTTTCCTAATCCGAATTGGGTTTTAATTTTTTCTAAGGGAAATTAAAAGAGGGAATAGAGCTGCCATTAGGGTGAATCCTTTTTCGTGCTTTTTGCTTCCTACAAGAAAATTCGCCTCTTCGATTCTCTCCACGATCTATAATTTTTTGCTTATCGGAACTGGTGAACTGAGGGGATTTTCGAGGTGATCACAGTTGGTGTGCGTCAACAGTGATCTGAGACTGTCTTATCCTGCAAGAAGAGTCGCTGTACCCATTACGCCAGAGTGGGGCGAATAACTTCTTGAAGGCAAATCAGTATTGGATTGGTGATTCGGTCAGTAGTACAGTACGTTGCAGCGCAGCTTGTCCAGAGAAGTGCTGGCGCCTGGTACGTTCTAGTAGAACCGCGAGCAAGTCTCTCAGGTATATTACTGACTTATTTATTAAGTTTGAATTCTGTCTAGTTACATTACGTTTGGACTGTGTGGCCTTGTCGGCATTGTTGATATTTGATAATTGCAATTGTTAGAGCCCTGGTCGGGTATAGGCGGTACTTGTTCAATTCAGTTGAATTGCCTGTCTGTGCTCGTAGGTACCCTGTTTTCTAACAGTCTTCAAGAAGTTATTTTGCAATTATCTGTGTGTGTGCAATGGCCAGTTCATCAGGTACTGCATCTGCTGCGTATAAGCCTTTGGTTTACTTGAATGGTCTGCCGAACAAGTTTGGTCCAGGGCAGAATTTCAAGTGTTGGCAACAACGCATGAAAATTTGGTTGACCATGAGGGGCTTATTATCAGCAGTGCAGGTAGACAGGCCTATACCAACTAAAAGGCATTCTAGAGTAGCTAAGATTGCTGCGTGGGATGAACAGAACAATGTAGGTAGAGGGGCAATACTGTCAGCATTGATAAATGCTCTCTTTGATGTCTACTGTTCTGAGTCATACACAGCAAAGATGCTATGGGATGAACTGGATAGGAAATATAATACCGAGGATCAAGGTCTGGAAAGGTATTATGTCTCCAAATTCCTGAAGTTTCAGATGGTTGAGGGTAAGTCTGTGACTGAATAGACTCAAGAGTTGCAATTGATTATTCATTCTCTTCATGAATCGGATATGGAACTTCCTGAGAAGTTTCAAGTGATGTCAGTGATAGAGAAATTTCCTAAGTCTTGGGAGGACTTTGGTATGTCCCTCAAACACAAGACGGAGAAGATTTCTCTAAACGATCTGATGAAATCAATATCCATTGAGGAGCAACATAGAAAGAATAGTCATATTGTACCTGTGGAGTCTAATGTCCATGTGGTGACTACTGGGAAGAAGAGCAATAATCAGAGGAATATGGGGGTTAATTCAAACTCTAAAAACATAAACAAGACAAAAGGCAAGGCCAAGAAGAAATCGAAAGCAAACAAACCTTGTTGGAATTGTGGTCAGGTTGGACATTGGGCTAAAGACTGTCCGTCTAAAAAACCCAAAGTCAAACAAGGATCAAATTCTGAAGCACAAGTCAATGTGGTGGTAGAGGATACTAGTCAAGCGGAAGCTGATTTGAGTACTCACCTTGCTGAGGTTTGTACCATTAAGGCTGGGACTGGCATCACTACTTTCAATGATGATGAAATGTATGTTTCTGTTAACCCAGAAGTCTTTTCTATTTATGAGCCACTTGAATGGCTGGTTGATACTGGAGCAAATGTACACGTTTGTGTTGATAAATTACTTTTTTGTGTCTTACCAGCCTATTAAAGGAAAAACTGTGAAGATGGGGAACTCAACTGCAACCAATGTGTTGGGAATTGGACGCGTGGACTTGAAGTTTCCTTCAGGGCGTCTTCTTTCTCTTCATAGGTTGCAACATATTCCAACAGTTTGTAGGAATATTCTTAGTGGTCCATATTTAGTTAGAGAGGGTTATGAATTGACTTTCAAATATAATAAAGTAGTGATTATGTACTACAATTCTTTTGTTGGCAAAGGTTACTTGTCAGATGGTTTATTTAAATTAAGAGTTGAACCGTGTACTTCTGATTTGAATAAAGCTTCTTCTGTTGAGAATTCTGTTTATCCCATGGTGCACATGATTGAATCCACTAATATTTGGCATAGTAGACTCGGACATTTAAATTTAGATTTGTTAAAAGAATGATGAATTTAGACTTGATCCCTAAACATTCAATTGATAAGAAGAATAAATGTCAAGTGTGTGTGGAAGCTAAAACAACCAGGAAACCCTATCATTCAATTGAAAGAGATTCAGAAATACTTGATTTAGTTCACACAGACATTTGTGAATTTAATGGCTTATTGACTAGAGATCATAAGAAATACTTTATTACTTTTATTGACGATTGCAGTAAATATTGCTATGTTTATTTACTTAAACATAAAGATGAAGCATTTGAAAAGTTTCTCATATTTAAAAATGAAGCTGAAACTCAAACTGGCAAGAAACTTAAAAGGTTAAGATCTGATAGAGGAGGAGAGTATGGGTCTAATCCATTTGTTGAATATTGCCAAAGCAATGGCATAATTCATGAGGAGACACCCCCTTATTCTCCCCAGTCTAATGGGATTGTTGAACGGAAAAATAGAACGTTTAAAGATATGATCAACAGTTTACTTTTGAATTCTGGATTGCCTAAGTATATGTGGGGTGAGGCTTTGAATACGGCTTGCCATATTCTGAATAGAGTCCCTCATAAATATAAAGAGGTAACTCCATTTGAAATCTGGAAAGGTAAGAAACCTAACTTAAAATACTTCTGTGTGTGGGGTTGTCTTGCAAAAGTTCTAATCCCTGAACATAAAAGGAAGAAGTTAGGACCAAAGACTGTTAATGCCATCTTTATCAGTTATGTGGAAACAAGCTATGCCATGAGGTTTTTGGTAATTAAGTCCGAAATAAATAGTATAGATTGTAACACTATAATTTAATACCGTAATGCTACATTCTTTGAGGATGTGTTTCCCATGAGAACTGGGTTGCCTCAAGATGTTTCTACTTTAGATTCAGCCTTAACATCTGATTCCATTCCTGATCATGTGGAAAGGATGAAAGATGTGGGGGCAGGTCCAAATAGTTCCAATACTTAAACTGAGGAATTAGAAGAACCTAGAAGGAGTAAGAGATCTAAAGTAGTCAAGGACTTTGGAAGTGATTTTGTCACTTACAATGTTGAGGACGAACTTTTAACTTTTCAAGCAGCTATGGCTTCCTCAGAAGCAGGGCATTGGAAAGGAGCTGTCAAAAGTGAGATGGATTCTATTGTCTCCAATAGAACTGGGAATTGGTAGATCTCCCTCCTGGGTGCAGCACAATTGGATGTAAATGGATATTTAAGAAGAAACTTAAACCAGATGGGACCATAGATAAGTATAAAGCCAGATTAGTTGCCAAAGGGTTTAGACAGAAAGAGGGAATAAACTATTTTGATACATACTCTCCTGTTGCTCATTTGATTACAATCCGAGTGCTAGTTGCATTGGTTTCTATATATAGTCTCACCATCCACCAAATGGATATGAAGACAACTTTTCTTCATGGTGATCTTGAAGAAGAGATATATATGGATCAGCCTGAGGGATTTGTAGCCAAAGGAAATGAACGAAAAGTTTGTAAACTTGTTAAATCTCTATATGGTCTAAAACAAGCACCCAAACAATGGCATGAAAATTTTGATAAAACGATTTTATCATTTGGCTTCAACATAAATGAGAATGACAAGTGTGTTTACTGTAAGGTTAGAGGTAATGCTTGTATTGTTCTATGCCTGTATGTGGATGACATTTTGCTATTTGGGTCCAATATTGAGATAATTAATGAGACTAAATCATTTTTGAAAAAATAAGTTTGAAATGAAGGACATGGGAGTAGCAAATGTGATTCTTGGCCTAAAGTTGATTCGCTCAATTGAGGGGATAACCATTTCTCAAACTCACTATGTTGAGAGTGCTCTTGGGAAATATGGGTATCCAAATTGTAGAATTGCTAAAACTCCAAATGACCCTTCTGTAGCTTTGTTCAAGAATGAAAGTGGAGTTCCTGTGTCTCAATTTAGATATTCTCAAATTATTGGTAGCTTGCAATATCTTGCAAATGGCTCAAGACCAAATATTTCATTTTCTGTATCTAAGCTGGCAAGATATACAAGTTGTCCAAATCGGACTCATTGGGAGGCCTTGGATAGAGTACTACGGTACTTGAAGGGAACAGTTTCCCTTGGGCTGCGTTATGGGAAATTCCCTGCTGTACTTAAAGGGTATAGTGATGCAAGCTAGACAACCAAGAACTCTGGTAGCAATAGTTGCACTGGATATGTGTTTACATTAGGTGGTGGAGCAGTCGCCTGGAAGTCTTGTAAACAAACTTTGATAACTCGGTCAACTTTTGAGGCTAAGTTATGTGCCTTGGATACTACTGGAACAGAAGTTGAATGGCTGTATGGACTATTGTCTTCTTTGCCAATGATCAGCAAGTCCGTTACTGCTATATCTGTGCATTGTGACAGTCAAATCACAATTGCAAAGATAAAGAGTACCAAGTATAATCAAAAGACTAAGAGACACATCCAAGTTAGACTTAACTCTATAAGGGAGTTAGTGTCTGAAAGGGTAGTGTCTGTTGACTTTGTTGGATCCAAAGATAACGTTGTAGACCCCCTAACTAAAGGACTAGAAACATCCTTGTTCCTTAAATCCAGGTTGGGCATGTGACTGATAACCCAGTAATGATTCACCTACGTGGCAACCCAACTGACCAAGTGGAGATCCCATAAGGAAGTTCAATGTGGTATAAACAAGCTGTTTGAGTGAATCTGGCACCAATTCTGATACATTTACATCTAGGTCCTTTCCCTGAAAGCTTGTGGTGCGTTTACTGCAATGAGTAAGAATTTTGACTCTGAATGGGATCAAGTCTTCTAGATAGGATGCTAGCAGTACATCCTTGGAGATCGCCAACTATGTGAGTGTTGTTGTGTGGCGGCAACTAAAGGGAATTGGGTTTTCTCTGAATACACTCATGAGACAAGATCAGGACACATGGCCATAACGTGTTAACCCTAAAGATTATCTTCATAGCCGATAGTCTATTGTTACCAATGGACGCCGTCACATTCAAGGTTCAGATTCAAGGCTTAAGTCCATCTGTTCTTGTGGGGGCATAAGTTGGATAACTTAGGTAGTGGTTCAAACCGGAAGGTACCATTATCGAAAGCAGATTATGTAAATCCTGAATAGTCTTTAACTATGGATTTGTGGGGGATTGTTGAAAATGGTAACTTTGGGAGTTAATATTTTTTTAACTCATGATTAGTTAGCCTAAAACAATTAATGGGAATTGTTCTTGACATATTAGAGACTGTTTTAATTGTGATAGAAGCCATTTTCATGGTGGGAATCCATAATTAAATGTTGTTAAAGTTTGGTGTTTAACCATTTGGGAACTCATGTTAGACATGAGTCCCACATGGGAAAAATAGAGGAGTGTGGAAGCATTTATATACTAAAAGGCTTTTCTATAGACTTAATAGAAAAGCCCAAGGTATGGAGGATACCACACGAACGCGCCGCCCCCCGAATTGGGTTTTAATTTTTCCTAAGGCGAAATTAAAAGAAGGAACAGAGCCACCATTAGGGTTAATCCTTTTTCGTGCTTTTTGCTTCCTGCAAGAAAATTCGCCTCTTCGATTCTCTCCACGATCCATAATTTTTGGCTTATCGGGACCGGTGAACTGAGGGGATTTTCGAGATGATCACAGTTGGTGTGCGTCAACAGTGATCTGAGACCGTCTTATCCTGCAAGAAGGGTCGCTGTACCCATTGCATCAGAGTGGGGTGAATAACTTCTTGAAGGCAAACCAGTATTGGACTGGTGATTCAGTCAGTAGTACAGTACGTTGCGGCGCAGCTTGTCCAAAGGAGTGCCAGTGCCTGGTACGTTCTGGTAGAACCGCGAGCAAGTCTCTCAGATATACTACTGACTTATTTATTAAGTTTGAATTCTGTCTAGTTACATTACATTTGGACTGTGTGGCCTTGCCGGCATTGTTGATATTTGATAATTGCAATTGTTAGAGCCCTAGTTGGGTATAGGCGGTGCTTATTCAATTCAGTTGAGTTGCCTGTCTGTGCTCGTAGGTACCCTGTTTTCTAACACTCAGCAATTTGCTGAGTTTGATAATCACCATGTTGAAAAGCATCTACCACTGCAGTAATCACATTAGGATCCCCAAACACTTCATAAGCTATATCATCAGAACGTAAAATTCTCTCAACTGCCCAAACACCCCTCATTCTCAGGTTCTCCGTGCATTTCTCCAGCAACACATCAAGTATAGGCTTATTCCCTTCTGCCTTACACAATATCTGAACCCCTTGGTCAATGTCCACCTCATCATCCAACAAAGTACACAATGCTGCAAATGATGCCTTAACCACTTTCTCGTTAGGGTGGTCTAGAAGAGCAACTAACTATTCCACAGCTTGTCCTTCCAAGATACAAAATGTTTCTGAACAGGTGCCACGATGGATCCTACAGATGTTAGTTACAATCCTTCAGAAAAATATCACCAGCACATATAAAAAAAATACATAAGATCAATCAGTACCATATTGTCATCCAAGCCACAATACAAGTGAAATATCTGATAAAAAGAATACTCACATAAGTCTTTCCACTCAAAGGATTCAAATGATGTAGCAGTTCAATTAGCAAAAGAAAATTTGATGCCTAACCGAAATGAATGCAAAGAAGTACAGATTTCTCTACAGAACAATACTAATTTTCTTAGCAGAACAATATCACTGGTCCTCCTAGCTTCATCTATAGGCAAGTTCTACTTCTTGTTTTGCAGGATCAACTGGTCCTCCTCTCATAGCTTTATGTTCTGTAAAAGGGTCTTCTACTTTCCAATCTAATATCTCTTCTTCTCCATCTCACTTCTTTCTTGATTGGTGATAGGGGCAAAATTCATTAATATTTTCCTAGTTTTGAGGATGTTTTGTGATACATTTGGTGCAATAATTAGACATATTCCTTCATATTTGATATTTTACCATTGAAAAGGTGTTTTGACTTTTTATTATAGAAAACGATGAAAAAATAAAAAACCTCGTCGTAGTCAGAGTACAGCCAACACCGGTCGTGTCCGATGGAGCCGGCACCGGCCTCATTTTGGAGAAACAGGGAAAACTTTATTTAAAAAAAAATAGAGCATGGTTGATTCTATGGGGAGCCGATGCCGGCCTTGGACTGTCTAACGTCAGTGGATTTTTACTTTCAAGCGCGGATTTGATAATTTCCCAAGAGTTTTGGTATTTTTCAATCTCTACTCGGCCCAAAACTCTTAGGAAATGAATTTTGGCCTCTTGGAAGCCTATTTAAAAAATAAAAACACAAGACAAATGTGTGAAGTCAAGAATCCAAGCTAGCTACTTATTGTTCAAAGACAAATTCACCACTCAAATGAGCATTGTTCAAAGGAGGTTTTTAAGAGAAGAATAGGGGTTTGTCTATGAGTTCTATCTTTTATTCTTTGTTTACTTTTCAGAAAGATGATGTATTTAATGTTTTGATTGTAATTAGATATTATTTTAGAGATTATGATTTTTAGTTAATTGAGATTTTGATCAATCTATTGTTATCCTTGATATTTGATTACCTGTTATCATTGATTTATTGATGTATTTTCTTCTAATTGATTTGGAAAATGATGTTAGAAGTTCATTGCATTGATTTCATATTTGTTAGATCTTAATGGACTTGGGAAATGAAGTTAAGATTAAAGAACTAAAGTGATCAAAGATTGGTTGATTTCACCTAAAGTATAAAGTTATTAACTAATTTCATGTTTATTATCACATGGAGTATATGGGTAATTATTGAAGGAAGACTTTAATGCATCTTTTGTCTATTTTAGTGCGATTGAGAAATCTACTAAATTAATCAAACAATAGTGGTTTCATGGATTAGGAAAGAAGTGGAGTCTACAAAAGTGCATTCATGACTTGGGAAACGGTTGGATTTTACTTAAGTTCATTCATGATGCCAAGATGACAATTAATTTTGATGAATGCTAAGTGATTTAATATTATATTTTCAAGATAATTGTCTAGTTATATGAAATTGCATCCTTGAGTTCTATATGTATATTTTGCTTATTTTTCCTTATTATTGTATCACTTTATTGGGTCGGTTAAACATTAAATGAAAAGTTATTAGTGTATACTTGTTTCCTTGAGAATCGATACTCGTTAATTCTCTATACTATGCTTGCAATGAGTATACTTGCTCGTATGTGTAATTTGGGATTAATGTTTTAATAAATTCCTTTGTTGCCAATACAAACACATCCATTAGGGGGTACGAACAGTCATCTCAATGATTGCGCTCTAAACAAATACATCTACCAAAGTTGGTTGAGGAGACTCCAAACAAGGCACTAAAAATCACAGAAAAACAGGGGATACATTCCATTATCTCTTAATCCATGAAGCATAAGGATGCCAATAATGAACAAACCTCAAGGAGTTAGATTTTTCAAAGCTACATCCTAAGAAGTCCTTGGAGGACGATGGTAGTTTCTACCTTTCACCCCATTTAAAGGAAGGTAACTTAGTTATTGTAGATCATGCCTTGGAAATTAAGGATTTCTTGTTCCTATCTTTAAGATCTACACTACTAGGTTCAAAGGGGAGTTTTCGTTGTGACAAATCTTTTGAAAGGATAAGTGGTGATTATAATGTGTCACACTATTTAGACATAATTTATATCTTTGTATTGGAAACTAGATTTGTATGTCTAAAAAAGTGTTACGAATGGGAGGTCATGCATGTACATTCATTGCAACCACTAGTTTCCATAAACCTTCTATTTTTCAAAACCCCCTTGTATTTCTACATTCATCAAGCCTATCTTTTTCAATGCGCATATATGTCTTTTCCAAAGGTTTGATGAGGAAGCATGATGGGTAGAAAGAGTTTGTATCTTTGTTTTGTATTTAGAGTTGTTAGGTGTTATTTTCCCACATAAAAAAAAATATTTTCTATCTTAAGTATGAGGGAGTAAGTCGTGTCTTTACTTGCTTTGTTAGCATTTTTATTTTTCTTTAGTTGGTTTTCTTTTATTTAGGTGCATCTTTATTTTGTTATTATTTTCTTTGTGCCTTTATTTGTATTTTCTTTTGTAGGTAGGAATAAAGTCTTCTTAGACTAGCCCCTTTCTCTATTTCTAGCTTTAATATCTATTGGAGCTTATTGCACTTGGGGAGTATTGCTTCAACCTCTCCTCCTTTATCATTTTTTATCTCCTTTGCTTTGCTTTCATTATTATATTTTTTGCCATTAAGGATAATGTCCAATTTAAATGTGGGGGGAGAGTTTAGCATTGAAGGTATTTTTCATTTATACACATTTTGGATCAATTTTTTTGTTTTTCTAAAATTTTTCAAAATTTTTGTGATTTTCATTGCTTTAGCAAGGTTGTAGTTATCTTTCTTACTTGGATATGAGTTTTGTCATTCATGTGATGAATTTTTTATTAATAAAATGGTTTATTGGATAGGATATATTAAGACTTAAAATTTTGGGTTAATCTTGTTTATACATTAGTATTTGAGTATTATTTGACTCTTCTAGTTTGAATGTGGATAATGTGATGAATGTGGAGAAATTTGTTGGCTAATTCTTGTATTATGAGTTTGAACTTTGCTTGACTTTGAGTTATGATAAGGAATGTGAAAAAAAATATATATATATCTTTGAGTGGAAAGATTGTGAAAAAACATTGATTGTGAGTTGAAAAATAAGAAAAATGAGTTGATTGTTGTTTCATCTTTAAGGGTGACAAATCACTTTTTGCTTGATTATGGGGGCCAATATGGATAGTGAAGAGAAATCTACTTTCTTGAGGCTATTAATTCCTGAAAGCAAAGAAAAGAGAGAAAGATTGTTGAAAAAATGAAAAGTGATGACTATAAGGGAGCCAATACGATGCGTTAAGAGAAATCCAATCACTTGAGGCTATCAATTCCCTAAGTCATTGAAAAAATTGAGAGAAAAATTGGAGTGTTTTCCTTGAATCATGATTTGAATTGTGTAATTTTTGGATTTATGATGCTTGAGTTAGTAAATAGCTTAACTTGTATGATTTATGTTATCTATGTTTTTGCTTAAATGGTGAAATAATGTTCTTAGACTTGAGTATAAATTTGTTTAATTTGACTTCGAGAGCCTTGATATGTTTTATTTTACTTTCAGAATGCTTACAGAGGATTGAAAGAATGGTAAGGACGTATCTAAAGTTTGAAAGGCAATTGTGGCTTTGTTCTAAGTGAACTTTTTGAAAGATTGTCTTGTTTTTCTTTATTTTAAAGGGCTTTGCTTGAGGACAAGTAAAAGGTTCAAGTGTGGGGAAATATGATAGGGGCAAAATTCATCAATATTTTTTCTAGTTATTTAAGGATGTTTTGTGATATATTTGGTGCAATAACTAAGTATATTGATTCATATTTGATATTTTACCCGTGGTAAGTTTTTTTGGCTTTTTATTGCAAAAAATGACAAAAAATAAAAAATCCTATCGCCGTCAGAGCACGATCGGCGCTAGCTATATCCCACGGAACTGACGCCAGCCCCATTCTGGAGAAACATGGGAAAATTCATCAAAAAATTGAGCACGACCGGCTGACCAGAGCACGGCCAGTGCCGGCTGTGCCAAGAGGAGCCGAGTTGGCCCTGGACTATCAATATCGGCAGACTTTTCCTTCTAAGCACGAATTTGGTAATTTCTCAAAAGTTTTGGTATTTTCCAATCTTTACTCGGCCTAGAACTCTTAGGAAATAAATTTTGGCCTTTTGGAAACCTATTTAAACAAGAAAAAACAAGACAAATGAGTGAAGTCAAGGATCCAAGCTATCTACTTATTGTTCAAAGATAAATTCACCACTCAAAAGAGCATTGTTCAAATGAGATTTTCAAGAGAAGAGAAAGGGCGTGTTTATGAATTTTATCTTTTATCCTTTGTTTACTTTTCTAGAATAAATATGTGTTTAATGTTTTGATTGTAATTAGATACTATTTTAGAGATTATGATTTTGAGTTAATTGAGATTTTGATCAATCTATTGTTATCCTTGGTATTTGATTACCTGTGATAATTGATTTATTGATGTGTTTTCTTCTAATTGATTTGGAAAACGATGTTAGAAGTTCATTGCATTGATTTCATATTTGTTAGATCTTGGTAGATTTGGGAAACGAAGTTAAGATTAAAGAACTAAAATTATCAAAGATTTGTTGAGTTCACCTAGAGCATAGGGTTATTAACTAATTTCATGTTTATTATCACATATAATATATTTGTAATTATTGAAGGAAGACTTTAATGCATCTTTTGGCTACTTTTGTGCAATTGGAAAATCTGCTAAATTAATCAAGAGATAGTGGTTCCATGGATTGTAAAAGAAGTGAAGTCTACATAAGTGCATTCATGATTTGGGAAATAATTAGATTTTATTTAAATTCCTTTATGATGCCAAGTTGACAATTGATTGTGATGAATGCTAAGTGATTTAATATTATATTTTCAAGATAATTGTCTAGTTACATGAAATTGCATCCTTGAGTTCTATATGTATATTTTTCTTATTTTTCCTTTTCATTATTTTATCACTTTATTAGGTCGGTTAAATATTGAATGAAAAGTGATTAGTGTGTACTTATTCCCTTGAGGATCGATACTCGTTAATTCTCTTTACTATGCTTGCGATGAGTATACGTGCTCGTATGTATAATTTGGGATTAATGTTTTAATTAAAACTTGGCTCGTGATAGATTTAAATATAATGATTTATATACACTCAAAGTTTACGCATCAATTGACTGATAAATTCATCTCCACCACCTTGCTAATCTGGAAAAAGGAAATATCAAGAACACAAGTGCTAAAACATTATTTCCAACTGCAATACTTTCTCCAAAAGTGCTATTTAGATCAAGTTTTAGTTAGTACCTTCTTGTCTGGAAAAAGTATCCTCAGCTCCACATTTGTCACGACAGATAAGAAAATATCCTCTACAGTCTTGCAGGTGTCAAATACCCAGACAAGAAAATGTTTACTCAATTCTGTTGGAACGTATACACTCTAGACTAGGTTTCTGATACAATTATCAATTTTATTAATAAGAGAATTTGTTTTCAAAATTTATTTGTGCACGATTTACGTTTGGAAAAGACCCATTGTATTTAAGTAAGTGATCTATGTGTATGGTGTTCTTTCACAATAAGGTATGGATCAGGGTTACTTAACCCATAAACGTTTGTTCTTAACCGATAGATGAGAATAAGAATCTCATCATGTTTAGATTATTGTGTTATGAATTTCAAATGAGAAATGGCTTATCTTTAGCCAGTGAGTAGACCACTCACTTCATAGCATGAGTGTATTTCGAATACGTAGAATATGATCTATAATAGTGATTTCTAAAAGTACTATTTAGAAGAAACCTAGACTATTACTACTACAGCATGGACTAATACTCTACTACTTGAGTATGAGTTGGTGGTCTAACGAAGTTGGAAGCATGTACTTTAATATGCTATAGTTGAGGATCTATCGTAGAGTCGATATACTTATATGTTGGGTATATGTGACTAGTTAGTTAAGACAGACTTGTATAAGATAGCTTTTGCGCTATATCGCCCTTTGTGACTGTTCGAATGATCTAAATATCTAGGGCCCTATGGAACATGACTTGATTGTTTGTTTTAGAGTAACTCCCTTGGAAAGTGGAAACATTCTAGGAGTCATAGATCATTGGACTAGAGGTCTAAAGATGGTAGATATCTTTTAGCGAGGTGTTAGTACACCCTTTCTCTCTAAATGTACGGTGATGCGTAGAGGGGTATTTTGGTCATTGCACCTATAGGTCGGAGACTTTGCTAACGTAACATTATCCTTGGAGTCAATATTTCCTTATGGTGATATTAGAAAATATTTAAAATGTAAAATACATTTATTTCTATAGTAGGGGTATTTTGGTCATTTTAGTAGCAAATGCGATATGTCTTTTGGTCCTCGGAATAGCCTATAAGTCCTGATGGTTTTGGGTTGAGGGATTGGTCTTTTATTAAATGAATTTTATTTTATTCGAGTAACCTGATTTATTTATTGGGTTAGAATAAAATAAAAGATCCAAAAAGAAAGAATTATATATTGGTCCATTTGGATTATTTAATAAATTTAATTATTAGACTTGTATTAGTCTATAAATAATTAAATCGAATTAAAGGCTAAACCCAATGAACTGGGCCAAAGCTTGAGGTTTATATTGGTCTATTGGATTTAATTAATTTAATTATTGAGCTTGTATTAGTTCAAGAATAATTAAATTGAATTAAAGGCTTGACCCAATGAATTGGGCTATAGGTCCATAAGCCTATTTAATGACTTAACATGACATGGGCCTTAGGGCTTCTTTGATTCTATCGCCTCTGTTTGATTTTTGAATATCCGGATAATAGCCTATTATGAAGGCAGTTAGGATTCAATAAAACTAAGGAATCTTTTCACAGAACGTAGTTTTTCCTCAAGCCTTTCTTCTTCTTTCTCGTGAGTCTATGTTCTCTTGCTATTCAATAGCAAGAACAGAGGCACAATTTTTTCCTGATTAATGCTTAATAGCATTTAGTCAGAAAAAGGAAGATCATTCTCTTCATCCGTAGCCTTTACCAGGGTTTTAGGCGCGGTTATATTCCAAAAGACAAGAGGAGTTGCGTTGATGCCCAGAAGAAGCTGATGCTTGCAGGACAATAGCCTGAAGAATTGATCTCAGAACTAGAAGTGGATCAGACCGAGGTGTCGGCACCCCCTAGACCAGTGAAAAATGCAAAGGTAAATAGCTTTTCTACACTGCTCTGTTTTTTATTTTTGTTCTGTAACATGCATCGGCATTTTTGTTTTTGCCATATTTACGTTCAAATTCATATGACTAATAAATGTTGACACAAAGTACTAAATATGAGCAGTTAAACTAAAACAAAAGGACCAAAAAGACCAGTAGGAAATACCATGCAAAATGGTTCTAAGTAAAGGAAACTAAAACAACAATCTATGTAAATACTAACCAAAAATGAACAAGAAAGTGAAATAGAGATGTTATTCGCACATAATAATGATTATAATTGTAAAGGAAACTAAAACTAGGGGGAAAAAAAGAAAGAAAAAGGAAATAAAAAATGGGCAAGACTATGTTTGTCATTTATCTTCATTTTCATCCACTTGAACATCATCTGGAGAAACAACAGCCGAGATATCAACTGAAATGGGTTTTACTCCTTGCCTCACCCAACTCGCATATTCATCTCGAGCAACTGGACGATTATCTAATTGTTGGGGTGAATAAGAATCAGCATCATACAACCTTGAATACACGTCATAGTTATCTTTGCTTGATATTCTCACTACTATTTTCCAATCCAAGTTAAAAGGATCATCAACAACCAAACATGTTTAGCTTGAGTTGATAAAATGAATGGCTCATCAGCAATATTATTCTGCTTGTACATCAAGTGATTAAAGTTTACCAATGTAAAATCAAATTCATCCTGCATCCTTCCCTTTTCATTTTCAATTCAATCACACCTAAAAAGAATGTATTGTACTGCATTTGGGTACCTGACTTTTAGAATGTCTCTTAATACTCCATAATATGTAACATTTCCTATATGAGAATTCTTATCTTTTGAATTCCCATCAGTAATATCTCGTTGTCATTTAGTGACGGCAAAATTCAAAACTACCGTGCTAAATTCCCTCATTGATTTCGCGGACTTAGCTAGGGTACATATCCATAGCGAAACCATCGCTAATATATTAAATTTTTAAAAAATTAATGGCTGCAGCTATACCCTAGCAATTACAAAAGGATTAGCTACAGATTTTTTCATTATATTCCCATTTTCACAAAAATATAATACACATAATATTAAAAATAATTTTTATCGCTTTTAAAAAATATTTTATGGATATCTAAACATATTATGTACAAATATATATATATATATATATATATATATATATATATATAAGGCTATTAGTATGTATTAGTGTATATGTGTGTGTATATGTATTATATATGTTAGTGTATATATATATATAATATTGTAATATTAGTATTATTAATTTATATATATATATATATATATATTACTAACATATGCTAATATAAATATATATATATATATTAGTATATATTAGTGTATATGAGTGTTAGTTTTAATATAATAATAATAATAATAATAATAATAATAATAATAATAATAATAATAATAATAATAATTTCATATATACATATAATATATTTAAATGTGTAAATTTGCAACTTATATGATATAAAAATCACATACTTTAACTATACACATATAAATGAAATTAACTTTGAAGTTTTTGAGTAAATAGTTTAGCAACGACATTGAGAGGGAATAGCGTATAGTCGCTAATCAGAGACGGTGTAGAGACAGTTCAGCAACGCTTAAGGGTATCATAGCTATACCGTCACTAATTAGTGACCTTACCCTAATAGCCCTTGCTAATGAATGAGGGTTTTGCTACGACCATTTACCCTATTATACCAAACTATTCTCTGAGCAACCATTTACCTCCGTAGCTATACCGTCACTATTCTGCGACGGTTTAGCACAATGGTTTAGCGACTACGATATACCTTAAAATTTCTAAATTGAGAAAAAAAAATTAAAGTCATAGATAAACCGTCACTAATTAGTGATTGCTTAGCTATGGCTTCTATATCCTATAAATTAAAATTATTTTTTGAAAAAAAAATTCTACCGTAGCTAAACCCTCGCTCATCAATGAGAGCATTGCTACAGTTGTTTATATTAAAATTCTAATAAATTCTTTTTAAGAAAAATTAATGTCATTGTTAAGCACTCACTAATTAGAGAGAGTTTAGCAAAGGCTACAATATCGTAATATTACAAAATATTTTTCTTGTAGAAATATTTAGTGCCATAGCTAAACCCTCGCTATTTAGCGAGAGTTTAGCATCGGTAGTATTATCCTAAAATTTCTACAAAATTTTGTCAGCAATAAATTTGTCTCCGTAACTAAACCCTCGCTAATTAGAGAGGGCTTAGTAAACCGTCGCTATTTGCGTGAGGTTTGCTACGTCAAGTCAACCCCTCAATAAACTATTCCTCTCCTTGCTTGTCCTTAGAAAACACTCGCTAAATAACGACGGTATTTTAGCTATTGCAAAAGTCTGTGGCTAATACCGTATTTTCTTGTAGTGATTTGGGCCAGTTGCCCTTTAAATATTGAATTATGATTGGTCTAAAACTCTAACAGTTTACCATTAGTTACCAATGTGACAAACCCTTTTGAACTTCCTTATCCAAATAGACTAGACTGATTATAGCTTCACTTTAGAAATAGTAATAAAGAAAATTAAACGACACACTAATCATCATGATCTGATGCTTTCTGCGTAAGGATAAAATTGCTTCCCTTTATTTATTTGTATATTTATTTAAAGAAGCAGCATCAGAATCAACTATGTACATAAGAAAGTCATAAGTATATAATAAGTTATTTACTTTGAAATCACATTTTCATTATACTTCTCACACAATAGCCAAAAGTCAAAAAATATAACAGAAAGAACAACTATTAAAAATATTTCCTGTAACATATACATAACGCTTCTTTCAAATAAAATTGTAATATTTAAAACATACTCACACTACAACAAAAGTCTCTCATAACTATACTTTTTTAATATCATTAATTAAAAGTGTCCCTATAATAATGAATTCCCGACGTTTAGAATCAAATGTCGACAAATAAAAAACTATAGCGTCATTTTTAATTAAAGTGTCGGTATTTTATTTATTTTTTCGACATTAATGAAAATGTGTCGTAATATTTTAAAAAAATATATTCTAAATACATTTTTTTACGTCATTAATTAAAAGTGTCCTAATAATAATGATATTTTCGACGTTTAGAATAAAATGTCGAAAAATAAAAAATATTGCGTCATTTTTTAATTAATGTGTCGGCATTTTATATGTTTTCCCGACATTAATCGAAATGTGTCGTAATATTTGGGAAAAAAATATATTCTAGGTACACTTTTTTTTGTCATTAATTAAAAGTATCCCTTTAGTAATTTTATTCTTGACGTCTAGAAAAAATGTCGACAAATAAAAACTATAGCGTGATTTTTTAATTAAACTGTCGGAATTTTATATATTTTTCTTGACGTTAATGAAAACGTGTTGTAATATAAAAAAAAAAATCTATTCTAACTACACTTTTTTTTATGTCATTAATTAAAAGTGTGCATATAATAATGATATTCCCATTGTTTAGAATAAAATGCCAACAAATAAAAAATATAGCCGACATTAAAATTAAAATTAAATTAAAATATAGCCAACATTAAAATTAATTGTCCTTATTTAAAAGGGATTTGTTGGCCAACATTAATTAAAAACATCAGTATAAGATAAATATTCTCGACATTTAATATAAATTATTGATAATTAAAAATGTTGCGACATACAATAAAAGTGTTGACATATTCTATATATACCCGACATTTGGAAAAAAAGTGTTGAAATATAAAATTATTATCTATATTTTTTTTTTGAAAGAGTAATAACATGCTTACTAATTAAATTTAAAATTTTAACAACATTTTTAATATAATTATCATAATTTTTTTAAAATCTACAATAACCACAAGTGTCTCCAAATCTCTCTCTCTCTCTCTCTCTCTCTCTCTCTCTCTCTATATATATATATATATATATATATATATATAGTAGTTGCGAAATGCTCTCATTTTGACAAGTGGCAACGTTCATCTGTGACATGTGGCGCGTTGCATTTAAATGAATTTTTTTTAAGGAAATGTCAAGAGTTTTTTTTTATTTTAAATATCAATATTATCTATATTTTTATTTTAAGTATCAAGATTCTCTAAATTCAATTAATTCAGATAGATCTTATCTGAATATAAACTATTTTTTTAAAAAAATATAAAAATTACCTGAATTAATTGGACTCATAAATATAAAAATTATCTTCATTTACTGAATTTACATAAATCAAATGAATGTATTTTTTGTTTTTCAAGAAAATATTAAGAGTATTTGAATTCATTGAATCCTAACCTTTATCTGAATAATTAATTCATATTATTTTTTTAAAAAAATAATATAAAAGTTATCTTAACTCACAGAAATCAAATGAATTCAATGAATTCAAATAATCAATGAATCCAAAATACTCTTTACATTTTCTTTAAAAAAAAATACATTCAAATATCTTATTTAAATATCTTATTCCACTATAAAGATAAAATATCATTGTCTTTCTCCTTCTCCTTCGTTCTTTCTCTAGAACTCCGACTCTCAATGGCATGTGAACGGGTTCCTTTCCTGTCAAATTCCTCCTTCCCACACACCCAAAACGAAGTCTTTTCCCTTTTTGGGTTCCTTTTGTTTCTCTGGAGATTATGAATTTTGAGGGTTGAGGTTTGGTTATCATATCTATTATATTGGATTTCTGGAAATTAATGGTTTTCAGTATTCCTTCGTTCAACTCAAAATTTTCATTTTGTATTTTTGGTTCAATTAATTGGAAAATTACGAGCAACGGAACTAGTTTGTGGGTTGATCTTGGGATTCAGTGAGAAGCTCTCTTCCAATTTGCTGTGGAAGTTTTGATTTTTGGGCTAATTTCGAGTTATAGTTGGATCATGTTTTGTTCGTGGTCTAGGGTTCGCTGATTGAGCATCCTTTTCCAGCTTTTCTTTGTGATTTTTCCTTATATTTGTGCTTTTCCCTTTTGTTATTCTTTCAATTTCTTGACAATTTGGTTTATGCGCTTAGTTTTTGCTTGATGCTGGGCTATATAAGAGTGTAGAGTAGGCTGTTAAGAGAGAGGAGGTCCTTTGCCGGCTAAAGCAGGTATGTTATTAACACTGAATTAAAGGAAATACACCGAGCAATGGATGTCTAAGATGATGTGTGTTTTTGGTATTTATCATAATGCTTTTGGTGGCCATCATTTTAACATCTCTACCCTGCAATTGATTTTGTATTTTTGCGGCATATTTGCCTAGTTCTTTGTAAAAAGAAAGAGGGATAATATCCAGGGAGAAAAAGGGGCAGTCTTGGTGAGTTGGTCAAACTGTTTATTTAAGTGGTTTTGCAAACTGAGAAATAAAATTTAAAGTTATTTCTACTTTAGCTTAATTAGTGCAATAAACTGGAATTCTTATTTGCCCTCTGCAATTTTTTTTTCGTAATGGGTTGAATCGATCTTCATTATCGCTCGGAATTATTTATTTTCAGTGATTTGTGTTTTATTTGAACATATTTAAATTTTGTGGTCTGATGAATTTATTAAATTCTGATTTTTTATAATTTCTTTTTCCTGATGGCTTTTTTTATTTTTTGTGCTGCCATTGGTGATACAAGGATTTTGGCTGACATTGTATTAGATTTCAGTAGATAGCACGGATGTGCTTGATTACTCCTCTTATTGTTGATTTTGTTTGGGGTTTTTGTGCTAAGTTTATGGGCATAATGATGGACATGCAGCCTTCACCTATTTTGCGTCCACTTGGACGAGAAAACTTGGTGCTCTACATATGTTGAATTTTGATGTCAACTGATTGAGCATTTCAGACTATACACTGACTGGTGGACATTGTTCTTCAGCATGTGGAATACACTAGTCACTATTACACTGAAGACAACAAGAACGCTGGGTTACTTGGCAGGAAGGAGTTGCTATTTATGGGATATTTTTGTCAGTTTCAAACACTTCCGAGCAACTGAGGTTGCTGAAAAGTTGCCAACTATTATCAAAGAGGCTACAATCTTGAGGTCGCTGAAAGGTTGATCACTGGTTCCTGATGTCTTTTTAAGTATTCTTATTGGAGCAGGTTGGCTATACACCTGATTATTTGTTCCTTCTACAAACAATTCTACATTCAGATCCTCAGGTATGCATGAAACTTTGGTCAAATTAATTTTTTTCCAATTACCATTCTGATTCTATTTACTGAAGAGACTAGTGTAAAGATGATATGATCTTATCTATATTATTATTATTATTATTATTTGGCAAAATTTGTGTTTCCATTATATATAACTAATTCCCTCCTAAATGATCTTCTCTAAAGATATGAAAATATCTTTTCAAAATTTTTAGCTCTTAAAAGATAAAATTAAAAAAATTTTCCTACTAAAACTAAGAGTTTCCCGCTACACATCCCACTGACTCTAGTATTCATCTCTCTCCCTCCCTTCTCCTGCAGAAAACCTTGTATAACCCCCTGCATATTTACCAACATCACCTTATCGTTAGAGGCTAAAAAAAGGTACAATTTTCTGGAATAAAATACATCAGTGTTTGAGGAAAGTTTTACCTTTTTCTGAAATAAAATACATTATTGTTCTTTAATGGATCTGTTGAAGAAAGAATCTTGTCTATAATGGTTGTTCTTATGTTCTGTTTAAAATTTGCACTACTGTTTTGATTTTGAGAAAGATCGTGCAGCTTCTATGTACAATTAACGCAAATACTTTTCATAGTTGAAAACGAAAAAAGAAAAAGATATTGTATTTGTTCGTGAAGCGATGTTGTCTGTATAGTAAAGCTATAACTTAGTGTTCAATGGCAGAGACATGGTTGGTTCCTATCTCTATGTACATGTGCATGTGTGAGTGTTGTGTATGTTCCTCTATGTCCTATGGCTGTACATAAACTGAATTAAGGGGAAAGCACTTAGTAGATAGATATGTTGTTCCACTCTCTGTGGTAGGTAATGGTACTCAAATGAAAAAATAATCATCTGTACAGATCAAGGAAACAATGAAGTTATTTGATGTTTCTTCCTTTTCATCTTATTTGGAAATATCAATTGAGTTGACATGATTTTGTTGGAATATGTACTATTTATGTCTTAACAACAGAAAGACACTTTCTTGGAGTGTCTATCCATAGTAGTTTTAATTTGAAATAGTAGAGAGTGATTGTTGAATGCTTGTGAACAATAATCAACAAATGAGGATTTAACCTTTTTGTCTAACCAAAGCACTATGGAGATTGTAGTGCAGAAAATAAGTGGGAGGGTAGTGCAGAGAGGTTGAGAGCACATCATTTTGGGTCTAGAGAGTCATTTGGAACTGGAATTGCCCTCATGTCTTATCTTGTCCAGTGCAGTGAGCTTAGCACCGAAGGCTTTAATTTACTATCAAAGAGCTTCCCAGAGAACAGATTGTAAGGAGATGAAGTAATTGGATGTTTTTATTGGCCCAATTTATTTTCTCAGGTGAACAATCATTCTGTTGATGTTTAGTAAATCTAAGGATATGCAATTGGTGACATTTGAACTTTTGTGTGTTATCACCTAAGTAACATATCTTTATTTTTTTAGGCTGCTCATAACTTTAGTGAATCTGCCAGACTCTAGAGTGACTCATATTTTTAATTCTCTTCAAGTAAGTGAGATATCTTCTTAAATTATTTCAATTAGTTTGTAACTAACTGTATTAGGAATTTGATTTAAATTTATTAAACGTTCACCATTTTTTTTCCCTTTATTTGATGTGTAGGGCTATTGGACTTTCCATCAATTCACAGCAATATGAAGACCTTTTCTTTTTTTTTTTTTTTAAAATAGTTTTCCAATAAAATTTAATATTTATATTGTAGTTAGACATTTGCTAAAATGCTTATTAGTATGACTATTTAAATTTTGTTCCAATTTATACGATTTATTTAAATAAATATTATTCATTTTGTTCTAAATTTTCATTGTTTTACATATTTCTATTGTACAATGTAAAAAGAAACATTTGTTATGGGATTTTAAATTGAAAAAATTATCAAATAATAAAATATAATAATTATCGACTTTTTAAAAAAAAGTGAAGTCAAAATTAAGACACTAGTTATATAGTGTGACAAAAAGAGGGACGCATTAATAAATAAGCATGGTTATTTTAGGGACGCTTAAAAAATATGGTCATTAAATTTTGGGACACTATGATTGATTGTGTCAAAAAAAAGGGGGACGGAATTGTATTTATATGTTGCTATTCGGGGACATTTATATAATAAAGTATCGGCAATTCCGAGACGCTATAGATATGAAATGTAGCAAAGAAACAGACAGAATTAAGAATTTGTGTCGTCAATTGTGGGACACTTTAATATAATGTCCCAATGTTAATGACATTAGGCAATTTAAGCGTAGTCAATTTAGAGACGTTTTTAAAAAAAGTGTTGGAAAAATTAGAGACGTTTTTTAAAAAGCGTTGGTAAGTTTGGAGACGTTTATATAAAAAACGTCGGTACATTTAGAGACATTTATATAAAAAGCATCGGTAACTTAATTTACCGACGCAACGTTTTGCATCGTAAAATTTTTTGACGACACCACTTCTAGCAACGCATGTGGGGACACTTATAAAAGTGTCGGTAAATAATTTTACGATACAAATTAACGTCTCAAAGTAAATTTATTAGCGTCCCTAAATGCTTAGTTTGTTGTAGTGTCGCAATGTAGGTTATACTAATATAAAATATTTAGAATCATATAGTCAAACGATTTCAATTATGTACTTAATAATATAGTTTAAAGATGTCTTTGCTATCACATGTGAAAATTCATGTATACAATAGTGAAAACAAAATACGAAGAACTTACCTTGAGTTATGGTGATTAAATGATTGATGAAACAGTTCAACTTCTCTTGTGGCTCCTGTGCACATAATCGTATATATTTTTATTTTGGTCTTCTAACCTAAGCATATCAGAATAATACATAACTCTTGAAGTTTACAAGGTGCATGTTTTATATATATATATATATATATATATATATATATATATATATATATATAAACATATCTAATCAATTTAAGTTAATAATATGACGTTACATTAAAAATAAAAAACGCAAAATGGTTGATCAGTACTCGCAGTATTGGTTTTCTATACATATAATGGACCCATCAAAATCAATATATGATCAAACTTTTTGCAACGTGTAGATTCTTTGAAATGAAAAATCAACCATTCAATAGATAAATAAATAAATAGTTAAATAAAAAAAAAACCATCTCATCAAGAAAAGAAAGAGTAATAATACAAACATTCGATCATGCACCTAATGCATTAAAATCAAATCTTTCATACAAAACAACAAGAAGGGAAGAAAAATTGGTCATCGAATACAAGAGAAAAATTAGTCACCTAATCACATCCTAACTGGATGATTTAACTATTAGTCGATTTGGTGGGATGATTTGGACACTTAATTTTAGAAGAGAGAACAAAGTACTAAAATTAGATGCAAAGCCTATGCAGGTTTCAACACACCTGTCGAAATATTTTCAAGTTGTTTTCTTATTTTCGTCAATACAACTCACCCATGTTTTGGACAAGACAATGAGGGCCACGGATAGCCTTGCTAAGTTTGCTACCTTGCAAAATGTAAACATGATTTTTGTGCTTTTTTATCTCTTCCTCAATGTACTAGAGTCACTTGTATTTTAAATAAATAGAGAGTTCCGACTCTTAGATTTGTACCAATTACTTGAGGTAAGGTATTAAGCTCCCCCTCCTTGTATTCATTTTTATTATCAATAAACAGAGAGGATCTTACCAAACCTCCATCCATACACAGATGGCTTTTTGAAAAAAAAAAAAAAAAGTGTTAAAGTTAGAGTGAAAAAATAAAACATTTTGAAATCGGTAATTTATAAGGAAAGAAAACATATGAGCTGTTGCTAATGCACGCACATAGGAGAGGAGAGACAAACAAAGACGATGAAGGCTATCTATTTCACCAATCAACAAATCATTATCAGCCCAAAACATATCTTCCACCACAATATCCAAACTACGAGCAAACTTCTTAGAGATTTCCTTGAAGCTGTGGCAAAAACAATGGTTAAAAATAAAAAACAAACAGTTCAAATTCTAATAATCATTATAGCTAAACTCTTCTCTTTCTTTTTTAAAATAGCTTTTACAGAATGTCAAAAAGAAATCTTTTCGTTCTAATTACACAATCTAAAGATATTAATTTCATGTCTCTATGACTTTCAGTTCAAGCTTGATTTTCTCTTTATGTATAGTAGTTTGGTGCCACTTTTCGAATGATAAATTTATCTTTAATTGGATAAAAGATAGGGGAAAAAAAGTGATGAATTTGCTTAATTTCTCTTTAGGTATAGTAGTTTTGATGCCACTCCTCTAATAATAAATTTATTTCTAATTGGATAAAAATAGAGTAGAAAAGCATGAATTCGGTTAGAGGTAGGAGAAAACGAGATTTAGAGCTTATTTGATAAAATTAAAATTTAAATATTTAAGTATAGAATTTTGAAAATTGAAATATGAAGATTAAATTTTAAAATTTTAAAATTTGAATTGACTATTCATTTTTACTCTTTATTTTATTATAATTTAAATTTTATATAAAAGAATATTAATAATTAGATAGGTATTTAATATATCCAAACTTCTATACTTACATCTTAATATTGTCAACTAATCCATTTGCTGACTAAAATGAACATGATATAAAGAAGAATTAAAATAACATATCTAATAAAATCAACTTTCATTATGTTAATTAATTCAAAGGATGAGTATACATAAATAAACAAAAGTCTAAAAAATATCTCTTTTCACAAATAGGCTAATTTGACAATTAATCAAGATACAATAATAAAATCCAATATATAAGCCCAATAAACAAACTTGATATATAAGCATAGCATTAGAATAGACCAATAGCAATTATAGACTTCATGAATGAAGATAGTTATCCGTTGAATTGGCCAAAATAATTAGTATTAGAATTTTTATACCAGCGTTCTGGGTTCAAAACTTTCATGGGACATAAGCTCTGCGTGCACCATCTGATAGTAGCTATGGGTCTTTATTAATAAAAAATTTTTTAAAAAAAAACTTAGAAGACAGATAAAATAACTTAAAATTGGGTTACATAACCCAAATAATAGATCTAACAATACAATAAATTTTCAGTTATGATTTAATTATTAAATTATATTTACCTTTAGTTACCAATGTGACAAACCTTTTTGAACTTCTTTATCCAAACAAACTAGTCTGATTATTAGCCTTACTTTAGAAGTAGTAATAAAGACAATTAAACACACACTAATCATCATGATATGATGCTTTCTGCATAAGTGATAAAATCACCTTCCTTTTATTTATTTATATATTTATTTAAAGAAGCAGCAACTACTTACATAAGACAGTGAATTTTATTTGCTTTGAAATCACATTTTCATTGTACTTCTCACACGATAGCCAAAAGCCAAAAAAATATAAGAGAAAGAACAAATATTAAAGATCTTGCCTATAACGTACAGATTATGCTTCTTTCAAATAAAATTGTAATCTTTGAAACATACTTGCAACATAGGTTATACTCTATAAAATGTTAAAAATTATGTAGTCAAACGAGATCAAATTTCAATTATATACTTAATACTAGCTTAAAGGTGTCTCTAATAACATATGTGAAAAATTATATATACAATAGTGAAAACAATATACTATGAACTTACCTTCAATTATAGTGATCAAATGATTGATAAAAGAGTTCGACTTCTCTTGTGACTCCTGTGCACATAATCGTATCATATAATGGACCCATCAAAATCAATATATGACAAAACTTGTGGCAACGCGTAGATTCTTTAAAATGAAAAATCAACCATTCAATAAATAAATAAATAGATCATTAAAGGGAAAAAAAAAAAACACCTGTCTCATCAAGCACAGAAAGAATAATAATACAAACATCCGGTCATGCACGTACTGCATTAAAATCAAATCTTTCATACAAAACAACAAGAAGGGAAGAAAAATTAGTCCCCAAATATAAGAGATCACTCTAATCACGTCCTAAATGGATGATTTAACTATTATTCGATTTGGTGGATGATTTGGACACTTAATATTAAAAGACAGAACAAAATATTAAAATTAGAGTGAAAATATGAAACATATTGAAATCAGTAATTCGTCAGGAAAGAAAACATAGCAACCCAAATCATTGTCAACCCAGAACATATCTTCCACTACAATATCCAAACTACGCGCAAAAACTTATCACATCGGATAACACCTTGTTTTTCAATCTTTTAACCACATTTATATCCTCATTCCACTCCTTATATCATTTATTAGCATTGTCTTACCAATGGTAGCACTCCCCATACATACATACATACATAGTATGGAAAGTATATGTAATGATTGAATTAAAGAGCAAGGAATTAATTTAAGTTTGGATTTGTTTTTATTGAACATTTGTGTAGCTCAACGAATTTTCAATTTTGCAAATGAAGACAAGAAAAATATGGAGATATACAAAATATTTAGTGAATATGAAAAAGTGATTACAAATCTTTGAAAAAATCCTAAATCGATTCTGAAACTTAAATTTGTTGAAGCTTGAGCTTTTGTTAAAGCTTGAACTTTGAATTTATTGAAGTTTAGACGTTGAAACTTGAGAATATCTCTTATTTGTTGAAGATCTAGGGTGCCTTGAATATTTGAAGGAATGCTTTATTTATAGGCTAAAAATTCCTTAATTTTAGTATAAACAATCTATGTAGGATTTTTTTTTTTTTTTTTTAAGAAACTTCATAACAAATCCTAATAGATTTGGACTTAAGATGACTTTGGCTTATTTTATTTTTAGTCCAATTTTATTTAGTCAATATCATATTTGGATTAGGAGATTCTTAAAAATCCAACTTTAAAGGCGTGACCAAATTTCATTTAATCCATAATATATTAGATTTAATGAAATTTTAATAATGGCCCAATTTTATTAATCCAATAAGAATTATATTTATTTATGGATGTATTTTAATTAATCAAGATTAAAATATTTAATTTTTTTTAATTTTGATAAAATAAAATAAAATATATTTTTCCTTTCTAAATTTCCTTGTCTACAAATGTCCCCACTTCAAGGCTTGAAAAGAATGATTTGTCAAAAGAATTTAAAACAAGACTTGAAGTATAAAAATAATATTCATTTTTTAATTAATTAAAAATTAATATAAGAGCCTTTTCTAATTTCTTGATAAAATAGATTTTTTTTTTCTACTTTTATAAGGAATTAGTAAAAGACTTTTAGCCCAAACTTGAGAAGGAATATTATAAATCCAAATTCAAGTCCAAATCAAGATCTTCTGTCAATTAGAATTCTTATAGGATTTGGTATAAGCATCTCAGAGTACCTATAAAAAGGTATGTATCTTGACCAATTTTTCCATGCAAATTCGAGGCTTCACACGGTGGGTTAACAATTTCACTTAGGCGGCTTTTGGTGTTGATCGAACGGTTGGTGAGATATATATTTTTTTTCACTTAATTTTTTTCATCTTCAAAATTTGGATTGTCGGAGCATGAAATTAGTGCCTTCCTCTTCGGTTCTTGTTCTACCCACGTGAACACATTAGATGTACTTTATTATTATTATTATTATTATTATTATTATTATTATTATTATTATTATTATTATTATTATTATTATTATTATTATTATTATTATTATTATTATTATTATTATTATTATTATTATTATTATTATTATTATTATTATTATTATTATTATTATTATTATTATTATTATTATTATTATTATTATTATTATTATTAGCAAGATGTCTATGTGTTGCACCAAATATCGATCCTTTATATCATATACTTTTTTTTATATATTAATGAACAAAAAGAGAAAAAGAAGTTTTTTTTTTTTTTTTTTCATATGCCAAAAACAAAGAAATGAACTTTGAAGAAGATAAAATTACATATGTCTAAAAAACTATATGAATTTTAGGAAATGAATACAAATCATATCAATTCAATAAGGGATTAATAAATGTGGTTCAACATTCTAAGTGAATTACATACCGGAAGATAACCAATTCTTTAGTTGATTATGATATTGATCTTGTTACAGCAGTAATAGATCGTTAGAATGTGAAATTATGTACTTGATTATCATATGCTATATAATCGATTATGAATGTAAAACAATTTTAAAAAACTTTGAAAACCAATTATACATTTGTTACAGTAATATTAGATAGTTAAAATGTGAAATTACATGTTCAATTATGGTATTTTTTATAATCGATTATGAATATAAAAATAACTTTAAAAACTGATTATGCACTTGATATTATCAAATTTAGAAACCCATACCTAAGACAAACAACTAAGCAAATGGGACAAACTTAAATATCAATTCAAGAATAAAGTCACATTTATAAAATGAACTTAAAAACAAAAGGCAAAAATTCCTTGACTTTTGATAAAATAAAAAAGAAATCAAAATTGAGGTAAGAGCCTTCTTGATTTTGTTCCAACTGCTCTCTTGAATCTTTTGCTATGATTTTTTCCCCTGATTTTTTGTGGCTATTTGGTCAAAGCCTAAACAAAAGCGAGATAGAAGCAGTATGGCACCTATGATAGAGCTTGTCTTTTGGAATATGAAGTTTAATGGCAAGAGGAGGTATTATATAGAGGACAAAATTGAAGAGTCAATGGGTGGATTCTAGACTTTGCGTTCTGAGATAAATACTTGAGGGAATTTTGAGGGAAATTTTGAAGGGTTTCAAATGAAATTTATAAAGTTGCTTGACGATATACATGAATACTTATCCAAATTCATATGAATTAAATTAATTAATATATTCCTAATGATATAATCAGCAATGATTTGTATATAATGTAAAAGTTAAAATAAATGATCAATCAGAAAATACATAACCGATTATGAAATAAAACTTCATTGATTATTATCTCAAAGAGTTACCTCATGACCAATACCATCCCTGCAAAGGGCATTAATGCCCTCAACATTACCATCATTCACTTGTGGAGTAAATCCACTTGAAAAGCATGCCAAACACAAGACTAAGAAAATCCAAATCACTAGCTTCCAATCCCCTAAGCCCATTATCAAAGAAAGCACAAAACTTCAAGAAAATCATGAAGAAATCTTTAAGTTTTTGAAAAAAATCTACCTGAAAATTTTCACAAAACTTAACATAAATATCATGATCCTCATTAAAGAAATTCAATCCGATTAAGCAAATCAGATAGCATATATTCTTAATCAAGTGAAAACAAAATATCAAATTAAAAGAAATATAAAGCATAATTACAGCAGTCCCAATCCACAAATCCATAAACAACACATATAGTGCATGTGTAGACAAATCTAAAACATACAACAATTAATAGATGAATGATGAATATAGCTTCTAGGGTTTGGGAAGTACCAGAATTTGAGAAATGTTAGAGTTATGCCATAGAACTAATCCATTTGTACCATGCATTTTTCACATTTATTTAATAAAGGTACTTTTTATCTTTCAATTTCCTTATTTCAAAAGTGTATGCACATAAAACTAATACATAAAGTCCCTAGTACAATGTATAGTATTAAGGAAATGATGTTAAAAGTCATAATGTGAGATTCCTACTACAGTCTATAGTACTTTTGCTTAAACTATCCCTAGTTATAGTATTAATAAGATATGACATAATTAATGTGCAAAGACAGCACGTGTTACACTTTTTGATTAAATCAAGCAGTGGTTCTCGTATCCGTGAGTATTGTAATACTCAAAATTAACATGTAGATGCTTGTTATATGAACAAGTACATTAGATGATCTAACTATGAGATAATCACATAGATAACTATTTAGTGCCAGTAATAGAATCTCATTATATCAAATATGCAAATATTCTTAAACTTGAGATCACCAATGTACTTTGTTTGTTAAGCATAGTACACTAATTCTAATCTTTGGAATCTTATCAAGGACCGCTTATAGGAAAGATATTAGATACAATGTAAAGTAAATGAAATTAGTTAAAATGGTCAATAAAGGATTCAACACTCATAATAATAGGAATGTATATCTCATGACCATTTGTAGGGAATCATTATTTAATAAGTCCTTAGCCAAGGTAACTATGTGATGAAATCTGTTTTGAAATGATACACGTGTTGAGTAATGAATTCTAGAATAAGTATTAATAAATTCGAATTCGAATTAATTATATTCTATAAAAAGTTGACACAAATTCTATACTCCAAATCGAATGAGATATAGTATAATGAAAGGAGTTTATTACACTAATATTTTCCTATTGAGAGGTCTATGTCAAGCCACTTGACTTTCTAGACTTTGGATAGTCATAATGCATTGTTAGATGCCACTTATAATCTGCTAAATATGATGATAATTAGAATTAATAATTATTAAAGACTATTAATTTTATAGTGATTAGAATTAATTCATATTTTGCTACCAATAGACTGAAAAATCTAATAGGTCATACACAACAGAGAAATTGATACTCAAGGTATTATATGATAATATTTTAGATTTAATTTGTGAAAAGAAATAATTATATGGGCGAATTATAAAGTGTTGTAATTGTTGGTGCCAAATTGCAATTTATAAGTACTTGTGGGCATAATTACAATTTTGGAAATCCAACGCAAATCTTAATTTCTAAAAGGTTTTAGGTTTCACAAGCGGTGGGCTTCTCTAATATGTATATACTTATGTATGTGAAATAGCCGCCGAATTGTATGTGTTTGTGAAAAACTCGTAGCCTTTTTCTTTCTTGCTCTCGGAAATTGTTTTGAGATTTCTTTCTTCTCCTCTTTAAATTAATCCCTGAAACCACTGTATATTACCTACTAGCATAAGTTTTTGGTGCATAACTCGAGTATAATTCCTTGTGTAGATTACTCTTAGAGAATTCCTATTCTTAGAATTTGGTGGCTCAATTTGATCAACTTTCGAAGTGGATTTGCATAAAGAAAATTTTAAAAGCTACTTGACTAAGGTAATCAAAATTTCTTCACTCCCTTGGCCCATTTAATGTTATATGAGTGATCATTTGTGTGGATTTCGTTTTATTTTTCGTTACGCGTATATTTGATATAGTATGATCAAAATCTAACAGTGACATTAGAGTTATCTTGTATGTCATTTTATAGGTTTTTGTCTGTGCAGTTTTGAAATTGTTTCAAAACCGGTTCTATTCTATGAAAATTGTTTCAAGATTACTGCGACATATTAGATCTCTGAAAAAGTGTTTTCACGACTATTTTGCTTTTAGGAAGAATTTGTTTTTCAGTAGGTTAGGTTTTTCAAGCATGCAAGTTAGTGGAATTGTTTCAATAAAGATTTATGAAATCTTGTGTGCATAATTGAAATTGTTTCATTTATGTTCTGTATTCTAAAACAGTGTTCCAGCGCTTGTGTTTTGTATACTTAAATTACTGATTTAATAGATATGTGCACTATGTTGTTTGTGTTTGGGTTATTGTTGTGATGTTGATCATAACGGCTTGCTATTAGAGATTAACATTTTTTTTTCATAGCCAAATCGAACAAGGAAAAATTTATTTTTGATAGTTGGATTGACACTGAAGAAAGATGAAATTTTGCAAGTTTTCAGAAACCATCTACTGGGTTTTGAATTATTGAAGCTGGCGGAGGCTTTGGCATAGCTGCGAGTGGCTTGAGCAAAATTGCTCTAGCAGCGGCTGGCTATTGCTTTAGCCTCATCTGGCTTGAGCAATTATGCTCAAGTCGAGGTCAGCTGTAGCAAAGCTGCGGCTGGCTTTGAGCAATTTTTGCTCAAGCCTCGCCCAGCTGCTCACAAGCCATTGCCGGCTTCGTATTTAATAAAAATATATTTTTTTTATTGCCCACAAAATATTTTTATTTTCCAGAAATTGACTTAAAATTTTTCAAAATTAGATTTTGGACCCACTATTTTTTAATGTTTTTCAAAAATAATAATTTGGAAGGCAGAATCTCATTTAATGAGAAAATGAAAAAAAATCAATTTTCTTTCCGAGGGTGCTGCCCCCTGAGTTCTCTACCCATTGACCTGCCAACAGGGTCGTCTAATGTCTAATGTCTCCAACTAATAATGCTCCTACTAAGAGTATAAAGTCCACAAGAAGTACTAAGAGGACAGTGACACGACATCTTATATCATGCTGGTATTAATGACCACTAAGCTTCAAAAATAGCTTGAGCATATGGATACTCATACTATTATTTTCCATCTAAGAGGGCTTTTTGATAAGTAAGCTAAGACGGAGAGATATGAAATCTCTAAGTAGTTATTCTGTTATAAGATGGTAGAAGGCACTTCTGTGGCTACTCATGGACTAAAAATGCTGGGATTAATTGAAAAGTTTGGATCACTTGGGTTTACAATGGATCATGAATTAAGTATAGATTTATTTTTTCAATCTTTGCCGACTATTTTTTCACAATTTGTGATGAACTATCAGATGAATAAGATTAAGACCACTATACCTGAATTGATCAATCTTCTCAAGACTGTAGAGTTTTCTATGAAGGAAGAAAACAATGCAGTCTTGTTGGTTAATTCTTCTTCCAAGAAGAAAAATGTTTATAAGAAGAATCTAACCAAACCTAAAGTTGGTGTGGAATAGAAGGAGACAGCTACCAAAGGCCCATGTTACCATTGTGAAAAATTGCGCCATTAGAAGTGCAACTGCAAAAGCTACCTAAACACCGTAAAGGAAAAAAAATGAGAAAGAGAAGCTTGCAAGCACTTCTACTTATGCTCCTGGTATATTTATAATTGAGATTAATATTGCTTTTAATAATGAGATATGGGTATTGAATATCGGATGTAAATCTCATTTGTGTAATAATTTGCAACGACTAAAGAGCAGTAAGAAGTTAGAGAAAAGTGATGTGGACCTTCGTACTGTAAATGAAGTAAAGATTGCTGCACTTATTGTAGGAACATATCATTTACACTTTCAAATTAATTCTAGGACTAGAAAATTGCTATTTTGTACCAATTTTACTTTAAAATATTATCTCAATTACTTGTTTAGATTTATGTGGATTTCATTTGATTTTTAAAAAATAAAAGTTATTCTTTTTCATTAAATGATATCCATTATAGTACAACTTTGATAAATGGTTTGTATGGTCTAGACATGAAAAATCAAAATTTCAACATAAATAACAAGAAACCAATAAAAGATAACATGAACACATCTTACTTATTTGGCCATGCAAACGAGAATTGAATCTCTAAGTTATACAAGCTTGGTGATTTAGGGTAATTTGATTATGAATTATATGATATATGTGAATTATGTTTACTTAGTAAAATAACTAAGACCTCTTTTTCTAAGAAAAACAAAAGGGAAAAGTAATTATTAGAACTAATACATATGACCAATGATATTTCAAATAAGAAGGGGTTATCAATACTTCATAGCTTTCATCGATGATTATTCTCGATATAGGTATTTGTATTTAATAAAATACAAATTTAAAGCCTTTATCAAGTTCAAAGAATTCAGAAATGAAGTAGAGAAACATCTTGGTAAAATTATTAAAACTCTAAGATCCAATCGATGAAGGAATACTTAAGCCAAGAGTTTCAAAGTTATCTTAAATATCATATGATATTATCTCAATGGACTCTATCACATACACCTCAATATAACGGTGTATTTGAATTATAGATTCGAACTTTATTAGATATGATTCGAACTATGATAATTTTGGCAAGAACTACCAAAATTGTTTTGGAGATATACACTAGAAATTGCTAATTATATTTTAAATAGAGTTTTATAAACAACGGTTGATACCACCATATGTCAGTTTTTTTTTTTGTTTTTTGTTTTTTTGTAAGAGACTAAAATTAGCTCACTTGAGAATTTGAGAATGCCCTTCTTATGTGAAGAGGACAAAATTAGAAAAACTTGAAGATAAATCTGATTAGTGTTTATTTGTTATATATCTAAAAGAATCTCATAGATATTACTTCTTTCTTCTTTCTGAGAACAAGATGTTTGTTTCTAAATATGCTATTTTTTTAGAAAATGAATTCATGTTTAGGGGAGATAGTGAGAGTAAAATTGAAGTTAGTGAATTTCAAAAAGTATAAACAAACAATAATCAACTGGTTGATCCCGAATTTATTGACAAAATATATGAACCTTCTAATACACAAGAACTTCATAGGTTAAGTAGGATTCGTGTGGCATCTGAGAGATATGAATTTCTCATTAGTGACTACAATAACGTATTGCTCATAAAAGAAGATAAACCTACCACTTATAAGGAAGTTCTAAAAAGTTCAAAATTTAACAAATAGCTTGAAGTCATGAAATCAAAAATGGATTCTATGTATGACTACCAAGATTGAACTTTGGTTGACCCACCCTAAGGGATAAAACCTATAGGGTGTAAGTGGATTTTCAAGAAGAAAACCGATATGGATGGTAAAGTAATTATCTATAAAGGATGACTGGTTGTAAAATGATATCGTTAACAACAAAGTTTTGACTATAACGAAACATTTTCACTAGTAGCAATGCTAAAATCTATTAGAATACTCATAGCACTTACCACTCATTATGACTATAAGATTTAGCAAATGGATGTGAAAATAACTTTCCTTAATGAAAACCTAACTAAGGAAGTGTACATAATACAACTTGAGGGTTTCACATATGGAGATCACACTAAGGTGTGTAAGCTGCAAAAGTCTAACTTAAACAAGTTTCTAGGAGTTGGAACATCTTTTTTTTGATAAAACAATTAAAAATTTTGGATTTATACAAAACATGGATGAACTTTGTGTATTCAAGAAGGTTAGTGGGAGTGCAATTATTTTCCTATTGCTATATGTAGATGACATGCTACTAATAAAAATGATGTCTCTACTTAAAATAAGTAAGAGATAATACTGATTCTAGTTTCCAATTTGATAAGAATGACCATAAGTGATAATCAAGTTACGTGTTTATTTTTTGTTGTAGGGCAGTTAGTTGAAAAGGTTACAAGCTAGATACAACTACCAATTTAACCATTTAGACTGTAGTGGCTTCTGAAGTAGCTAAAGAGGTTATTTGGATCAAGAAGTTCATAAGTGAACTAGGAGTGGTACCTATCGTTGTCGATCTAATACCCTTATATTATGATAATAATGGAGCAATTGCACAACCAAAGGAACAATGGTCTCATCAACAATCTAAATACGTACTTAGGTACTATCACTTTATTAGAGAAATAATTGATAGGAAATATATAAAGATAGAGAGAGCTCCCACTGATCAGAATATAGCAGATCTACTTACAAAGGCATTATCCCAAAAGAAACATGATAGTCATATTAAGCTATTTTGTATTCAATACATGAATGATTGGATCTAGCATAAGTGAGAGATTGTTAGAGTTATGTCCAAGAACTAGTCTATTTGTACAATGTATTTTGCATATTTATCTAATAAAAGTATTCTTTATCTTTCAATTTCTTTAGTTCAAATGTTTATGCGCATAGAACTGATAGATAAAGTCTTTAGTACAATGTACAATATTAAGAAAATCAGGATAGAGATTATGATATGAGATTCCTACTATACTATATAGTACTTGTGATTAAACTATCCCTAGTCATAGTATTAATGAGATAGGACATCATAATGCACAAAGACTAGCACATATTATACTTCTTGATTAGATCAAGTGGTAGTTCTCACATTCGTGAGTATTGTGATGCTCAAAGTTAACCTTTTAAATGCTTTTTACATGAACAAGTATATTGGATGACTAAACTATAAGATAATCACATGGATAACTATTTAATGCCAGTGATAGAATCTCATTATAACAAATGTGCAAGTATCCTTAGACTTAATATCATTAAGGTACTTTGTTTGCTGAACGTTATACTTTGATTCTAATTTTTGGAGTCTTATTAAGGGCCACCAATAGGAAAAATATTATGTATAATGTAAAGTAAATGAAAGTAATTAAAATGGTCAATAAAGGATTCATCACTCCTAATAGTAGGAACGTATATTTCACGGCCACTAATAAGGAATCATTACTCAAGAAATCCTTGGCCAAAGTAGCTATAGGTTGGAATCTGTTCCAAAATGATACACATATTGAGTAATGGATTCTAAAATAAGTACAAAAAATTTGGGTTAAAGATCGTGATGTGACTTGAGATCACTAAGATACTTTGTTTGTTGAGCATTTTACTTTGATTTTAATCTTTAGAATCCTATCAAGGACCGCCTATAGGAATGATATTGGGTACAATATAAAGTAAATAAAAGTAGTTAAGAGGGTTAATAAAATATTCACCACTCCTAAAAGTAGAGGCTATATCTCACGGCCACTTGTAGAGAATCATTACTCAAGAAGTTCTTGGTCAAGGCAGCTATGTGTTGGAATCTATTCCACAATGATACATATGTTGAGTAATAGACTCTAGAATAACTACTAAAAATTCGGGCTAGAATTGATTATATTCTATAGGGATTTGGCACTAATTTCATATTCCAAATCGAATGAGATATAGTATGGCGAAAAGAGTTTATTGCATTGATATTTTGCTATTGAAAGGTTCATGTCAAGCCACTTAACTTTCTAAACTTTTGAGTGATCATGATACATTGCTAAATGTCACTCATAATCTGCCAAATATAAATTTATCAATTAAAGAATTAAAGAATTAATCTTTATTAGAATTAATAATTATTAAGAATTATTAATTATATAAAGATAAGAATTAATTCATATGTTGCTGCTAGCAATGGCCAGTGGGCCAGTTCGGCTCGCCGGCCTGAAGGCCGAATCGGCCACTGTGCACTAGGCCAGGCCTAGGTCCCGGTCCGGTCCAGGCCGACCCGCTTGAGAGAGCCATTACCCAACAGCTCTCTCAACTTTGATTTATTACATTTTAGCCCCAAAAATGGCTGATTTTTTTTTTTATATTTTGATCTCTAACGGTTGTATTCTCTATTCTAACCCCCCAAAACTCTATAAATACCCCTCAATTCAACCCAAAACTCATCAAACACTCTCCAATTCTCTCAAACTCTCTCTAATTCTCCATTTTCTCTACAAAAAGTATTAGAATAGCATTTATTTTTGTGTTATACTTTTTCAATTCTTTAAGAAAGTCTTCATATTTTGGAAAATTGTTGAGTAGCAGAATAGTGGATACACGAAGTAAAAAGCTCCACAAAGTATTGTTATTCTTGAATTTTAGTCATCAACGAGTTAGTATTTCTTAATATTACATTCTTATATTTTGGCTTTATTAATTCTTTATTTGTTTAATTTTTAAGTTAATTTATTTTTTATATATTTCAATTCTCTTATTTCATTATTTGTTAATACTTTATTTTTTAAAACTTTTATTTGAATTTTGATTGCCTATTTTTTTTTTTAAAGAAATAATGGATCCAAATCAATATCATCATTTTTCTTCATTCCAATCATCTACACATTTTGATTTTAATATAGAACCAACCTTGAATTTAATAAATAATGAAATAGGTAATGAAGATGAATGTCCTAGTAGGCCTAGTGTTAGTGTTTCACAATCACAATCAACTCCAACAATTAATCCTAACGAATCTAATATAGGTGAGGATGATGTTGAAACAACGAATGTTATAACTAAAGCAAAAACATCTATGATTTGGAATCTTTTTGAAAAAAATAATGATAATAATAGGGCAACATATAAAATTTGTAGGGTGGTATATGCACATAAGAATGGAGGAGAGAAGGAAATATTAGTAAGACATATGAAAAGGTCACATAATGATTTGTTAGAAAATCTACTTAAACAACAACAAATACATACTACAGGAGGTCAAATTGTTGGTAATTTTCAATATAATCATAGAAAAAATAGAAGTGGATTTGCTAAAATGATTGTTCAAACTAAATTACCTTTTAATTTTGTAGAAAATCCACATTATAAACAATATATGCAAAATAATTGTTAATCAGCTTGGAAAAGAATTCCTAGAACAACATTAAAAAATGATATAATAAAGATATATAAAGAAATGAAAGAGTATCTAATTGCTATGTTTGATTCTTGTAACTGAAAATTTACTCTTACTTGTGATGGTTGGATTGCAGTTACTAATGAATCTTATTTGTGCATTACATGTTATTAGATAGATCGTAATTGGTTAGTACAAAAAAGAACTATTTATTTTAAATTATTTGAATATCCTCATGTAGGTAGTAGTATAGCTAGAATGATTACTCAAACATATCGTGAATATAGGATTTTAAATAAAATTATTTCTATTTCTTTAGATAATGCTTCAAATAATGATTCCGTCATAACAATTTTAAAAAATACTATGAATCTTATGTTAGATGGTATTTTATTTCATACTAGGATGTGCTTGTCTTATACTTAATTTGTGTGTTAAATAAGGATATAAATATATTGATGATGTTATTACTATAATTAGAAATGTTGTTTTATTTATTAAGACCTCCCCAACTAGGCAACAAAATTTTAAGGTAATATACCGAGAACAATGTGTATATTTTAAAAATTTTAGATTAGATTGTAAAATTAGATGAAACTCAACTTTAGATATGTTTGAAAGTGTTATACCTTTTCAAAACCAACTTATTGAATTTTGTAATAATAATAATTTTCAACCTCCACTAACTGAAACTCATTTTGAAAATTGTATTGCACTTTCAATATTTTTATTTACTTTCAAAGAAGCTACTAAACTGTTATCAGGATTTTATTATCCCACTACTTATCATATTCTTCCAACACTTGCTAAGGTAGCACATATTTTTGGTGAGTATATTGATCATCCTCAATATGGTTATTTTATGAGAAGTATGTTTAAAAAATATAAAAAATATTATGAAGATATTCCTATTTTATATTTTATGGCATTGTATATGGATCCTAGAGTAAAGACGACTAGTTTTCATAGTATTATTGAATATTTATATGAAACATTAGATTTTGATGAATCATAAACACTTAAACAATGTATGATAAAAGAAATAAAAGATAAAACAGCTAAAGCTTTATCTAACATGTATAATTTGTATGAATTTGAGTCTTCTTGCTCTAGTTCTCCTAATTTAAGTAGGCAGGCTTTATCATCTAGTAGTCACTTTTAACCTCTACGAAAATCTACCTTTTCAATTTCATCAATATTTAATCCATGGGGTATTATAAAACGTAAAAGAAGATCGACTACCACCTACAGCGAGATGGCAATTTATGAGATGTAGCCCTTGATAGAAAATGAAGATCAACATTTTGATTTTTGTGATTGGTGGAAGGCTCATGTAAGTCAATACTCCCATTTTATCTAAAATAGCACGTGATCTTTTGACACCACCAGTCTCTACAATGCCATCAGAAAGCGTCTTCAGTGAGAGCGCTCGAATAATCGATGAAAGAAGATCTCGATTGGCTCCTCAAATTTTGGAGATGTTAATGTGTTGTAGTAGTTGGTTTGAAGCTGAAGATAGGACGTCTAATTCGTGGATTATTGATGATAACTCAGATGATGAATGGGATGAACCAAGTAGTTAATTTAGTATTATTGTAATTAAGAATTTAGGATAAGTAATATTATGTATTTAATTTTATTTTTAGGATATTTATTATATTTTTAAATTTTAATCATTGTAATATTTTTAAGAGGTTTAGGCATCAAGTTCCCTTTTTATGTAATTTTTATTTTATTAATTAACAAAACAGGTAGGGGTCTAAGCCAAACCCCCCACTACTTCAAGGTGGCTTTTTTATAATTTTAAAAAAATGTGTTAAGTAGGAGAAAAAAAAAGAATAAGCACACGGGTTAGTCTGCCCTGGTCCACGGGCCTCACAGGCTAAGGTCCTTGGCCGTGCCGGTCCAGGGACCGGCCCGCCCCCCTTTGGGATCGGCCTGCACACCACGAGGGGCCGGTCCTCAGGCCCGGCCTGAAATCGTGCGGGCCAGCTCAGTAGCTATTGCTACTTGCTACCAATAGATTAAAAAATCTAATAGGTCACACACAACAGAGGAATTGGCACTCAAGATATTATATGATAATATTTTGATGTTAATTTATGAGAATAAATAATTATATGGGCGAATTATAAAGTGTTATAATTGCTAGGGCCAAATTACAATTAATAAGTGATGTGGGCCTAATTAAAATTTGAAAAATCTAAAGCCAATCTTAATTTCTAAAATGTTTTAGGTTTCACATGCGGTGGGCTTCTCTAATATGTATATACTTCTTTATGTGAAATAACTGTTGAATTGTATGTGTGTGAAAAAACCCATAGCCTTTTTCCTTCTTGCTCTCAAAAATTGTTCTGAGATTTCTTTTCGTCTTCTCCGTAAATTAATCCCCGAAGCCATTGTATATTACCTACTAGCATAGGTTTTTAGTGCCTAACTCAAGTACAATTCCTTGTATAAATTACTGCTAGAGAATTCCTATTCTTAGAATTTGGTGACTTGATTTGATCAACTTTCAAAAGAGATTCACGCGTAGAAAATTTTAAAAGCTACTTGATTAAGGTAATCTATTAGCTCTAAGGGCATTCTCCTATGTTTTGACTTATAACAAACATTGATGAGGACTAACTTGTGTGATTTACATGTGTTAGGACATGTTTAACCTCAGTTCTTTCAAGGCATGCAAATAAGATTGCTAAGTAACTCTTGGATAATGGAATCCAAGAATGGGTGATCAAGAGGAAAATAAGCTTAAGAGATTGCATACCAAGAAGTCTTTGTGGAAGAACCTTAAACTAGGAATCGTTGTTAAGGTATTGTCCAGTGTAAATTCCTATGTCTTCTTTGCCTTGAGATTGAATTTATTTCTACCTTGAAGCACACAAATAAAAAGATTTCAAAGTCTTAAGTCCTCAAAATTTTGAATTGAATAGTTTGGATGGTTCTGCATCCAAAAGCTTCGTCCAAAACTTAGTGAAAAATATCAAATTAATTCTACCTAAAAAAAAAGTGCTATTTTGGACTCACCTTTTAAACGCACCCTCGTCTGATTCTTAAGTCCAAAACTCTGGCAAATCTGATAACGTGAAACTAGCCGTTTCTAGCCGTTGAAGCTTTACTTTTTGCTTCTATAAAAGCCATTTAAACACGATTTTCTGTAAGATTTTTGTGCCATCTTTCTCAAAAATATCCTTACACTTTAGAATATTAAAATCTTCCTTTTCATTTGTACTTCAAAGGTGAAATTGTATTATTCGAAAAGTAAAAAGGTGTTGGTGCTCATCTTTTCATATATGCTAAAACTTGTGAGCTATTTCTATAAGTTTTCCTTTCATTCTATCTTGTATCAAATTTGAGAAGGTAAAACCCATTTAGAGTGAGCCTTGATTTATTGTGTATCACTTTTGAGATGTAAAACCCATCGAGGTGAGCTTTGTTTGGTTAATGTATCAAGGTTGTAGTGTAAAACCCATTGGGGTGAGCCTTGTTTTGTGAATATATCAAGGTTATGGTATAAAATCCAGTTGGAGTAAGCTTTGATTGTGTGTTTGCAATGGTTGGGTGTAAAACCAAGTATGGTGATTCTCTTATGTAAGATTAGTGTAGCCTACCACCATTGATTTGGAAAAAAGGTTTTAGTGATTGTGTTGAAATCCTTAAGTGTGTGCTTAAGGTAGTGGATGTAGATCATTTAAGGATCGAACCACTATACATCATTGAGTCTTTTCTTCTACATTTTATTTGTTCTTTATACCTGTGTTTTCACTGTTTATCCGACTTGAGAGCTTTACACTCTTTCTTGCATTTATTGATTTGATCAATGACTTTAATGTAGTTAGGTAAAATTGTTATTGTTACTTCATCTACCCTTCTTAACTATAAATCTTCATTCCATCATTTAGAAGAATTTTAAAAGTTCTTCAGCAGCACACAAGTTTGTATTTTTGAACTCTCACCTTGTTCAGCCTTTATAAAAAAGACATCAAAAAATTATTTTTAAATTGTATTTGTTTGCCATAAACCTTATTCACTCATCTTCTAAAGTTTATCAATTGATATCAGAATATTGTCTGTACTATTATCGGTTTAACAACCTTGCAGGAAATGATCCAAATGGCAAACACCTCGTCCTTACCATACATTGAAGGATCCTAAAAAAAATGGACCACCTTTGTTTAGTGGAAGTAATTATACATTCAGGAAAAATAGAATAAAGATTTATGTATGCTCAATAAATTTTGTAGTATGGAAGTTGATTGAAAGAGGACCATATGTTCTATCAAAAATTGTTAAAGGTAGAACTGTGCCTAAACAAAGCAATGTGTATGATGATAATGATGACAATACCAAAATGACACTGAATTTTCAAGTTATGAACATTCTATATTGTGCTCTTGATACTACTGAATATGACAAAGTGAGTGACTGTGATTCAACTCACAAAATGTAAAGACTACTTAAGGTCACCTATGAGGGGACCAATTAAGTAAAAGAATCGAAGTTAGGACTCTTTGTCTGAGATTATGAATTGTTCTTCATGAAGTCTTGTAAGAACATAACAGATATATTTACTCGGTTCACAAACATTATGAATAGTTAAAAAACGTATGGAAAAACTTATTCCCTTGAAGAACAAAACAGAAAACTGCTTGATGCTTTGCCAAAGAGTTGGCAGCCAAAAACCTTGGCTATAGAGGAATTAAAAAAATCTGAATAGCTTACCCATTGAAGAGTTAATTGGCTCCCTATTAACTTATAAAATAAAACTAAAAAAGTTTCAAGAGTGTGATAAAGATGATGGAGGCAAAAGAAGAACCACCTTGAAAGTAGTTAATGAAGAGCCTAATAGTGATCAAACTGATTATGATGGTGGTACTGATCCGGACAATGAAGAAATGGCCATGGTTACTAGAAAATTCGAAAAGATATTCAGAACGGACAACTTCAGCAAAGGCAAAAAAATTATCAAAAATTAAGGACAAATTTCATCCTTCAAATCTCAATGCTATGAATGTAAGAGTACAAAGCAATTTATTTCTGATTCCCCAATAGCAAAAGAAAGAAAAGTGAAGCACAACAAGAAGAAAAGAAAACGGTTGACTGGAGCTCGAGATCAAGCTGAATTCGAGATAGAAGAAAGCTGTGGTTCTGAAAATGAAAAAGTAAACATTTGCTTCATGGCTATGGAAAATAAGGTAAATCCTACTTCTTCTAATTCCATATCTGAATTACATGATTCTAATTTGAAAAGCTTGATGATCCTAATGAGCTACTTTTTAACATGTTTCATGAACTCAAAAAGCTATCTAGAAGAAACAAGGGAATGAAAATGAAAATTGATTCCTTATTAGATGACAATGCTAAGATGTTGAATAAGAACAAAGCCTTACTTGATTCCATTATATGCTTAAATGTTGAAAAGGATATTATCCCAACTTCTTTGCATTGTATGAAACTTTAGAACAAATGCTTATATGACAAAATTCATTCTTTTAAAATTATGGTCAGCAATTTTGATAACATAAAAAATAGAATTGATGATCTCATTACATGTATTGAAAAGTTTACAAATAGCAAAAACAATTTGGAAAAATTGCTTGGTGCACAACACATGGCTGGAAACCGAAATGGCCTAGGCTATAGGCATGAGATTAAACTTGAAAATTATAAATCTTACTTTGTAAAAGTTGCTTCATCATATATTCATTTATAACGCATATTTTTTGTACATATTGTGAAAAATGTGGACACAAAGCATTTAAGTATCATATTAAGAAGAAAGTAAAATCCGGTGCAAAAACAGTTTGGAAAATTAGAGGAACTATTATTAACCCCCGTAGACCCAAGAAAATGTAGGTACCAAAAGGCATTGCACCATCTCATGAATAGGTACATCAATTGCAAAAAATTGAGCTCACAAAATGATTCTTGGATAGTGGGTGCTCAAGACACATGATGGGAAATACTTTACTAATGGATGACCTTCTAGTTGCAAATGATAGTTTTATCATATTTGGAGATAAGAAAAAGGGAAATACTTGGTAAAGGTAAACTTGGTAAGAGATTCTCCATCATTATTAAGCAAGTATCATTGATTGATGAATTGAAGAATCATTTATGTGACAATGGCTGCAAAGTTATTTTTAAAAAATATTCATGCACTATCATTGATAATCCTTGTGATGGAGTCATTTTTGTTGCCAACAACATTGGTAATGTCTATATGTTATATATCTTGATGATCTTATTATTTATGATAAATGATGATGATGGCTACATTTGGCATGGCATAAAAGGTTAAGTCATATTTCTATTGATTCCACTAAATAAATTGTCCTCAAGAGAATTTGTAAGAGATCTACCCAAAATGATGCTTGACAAAAATTAATTGTGTAATACTTGCCAATTTAGAAATCAAATCAAAACATTTTTTTTTTTAAACCCAAGAAAATAATTTCGACCTCAAAACCTTTTGAGCTAATACATATGGATTTGTTTGAACCAATAAGGACCACTAGCCTAAATGGTAAGAGATATGCTCATGTTTTAGTAGATGATTTTTTGAAGATATACTTAGACCTTATCTATTCTGTCAAAAAGGGATATAGAGTGTTCTATAAAAGAACTCTATGTGCCGAAGAATCCATGCATGTAAATTTTGATGTATCTAACATATATTCCTGTAGAAAGGATGATGATGGTGTAGGTAGTTCAAAGAAAAATGGCATTGAACATCATGAAGCTTTATCACCTGACAATCATGCCAAAGAAGAAGAACTAGAAGAACGACAAGTTGAACAAAGTGAGCAAGGAAGTGTCAAGCACACTGATCTGAAATAGCCAAAAGATTGGAAGTCCAAAAATGTCCATCCAAAAGAATATATCATTGGTGATCCTAGCTGTGAAGTTAAAATCAGACGGTATTATGTTGATAATTTTGTTTTATTCTCTAGCACTGAGCCTAATTAAATTGATGCAGCCTTACATGATGAATTTTTTTATTATGGCCATGCAAGAAAAGCCAAACCAATTTATAAAGAATCAAGTTTGGAAGCTTGTCCCTAGACTACTTGACCATCTCGTAATTGATAGCAAGTGGGTTTTCAAAAACAAACTTGATGAGTATGTTATTGTTATTAGAAGTAAAGCCAGATTAGTTGTTCAAGGATTCAATCAAGAAGAGGGCATTGATTATGATAAAACTGTTACTCCATTACTCGATTAGAATCCATTAGAATGTTGCTTGCTTTTGTATCATTCAAAGGTTTTATACTTTACCAAATAGATGTCAATAGTTTCTTCTTAAAAGGTTTTATTGAAGAAGAAATTTATGTTGAGCAACCTCTTAGTTTTATTCATGAACGTTTTCCAAACCATGTATTTAAACTCCTCAAAGCCCTTTATGGTTTAAAACAAGCTCCAAGAATATGGTATGAAAAGCTTAGTATTTTTTTTTCTTTCAAAAGGTTTTTCAAGAGATATCACTTTATTTATAAAATTTGAAAATTCTGATGATTTCCTAATTGTGCAAACATATGTTGATGATATTGCTTTTTTTTTTTTTTTGTGCTACTAATTATTCCTTATGCAAGAAACTTGCCAAGACAATGCAACATGAGTTTGAGATAAGCATGATGGGAGAACTTAATGTTTTTTATCTACAAATCAAGCAAATCATAGATGATATCTTCCTAAATCAAGCTAAGTATGCCAAGGAACTGCTCAAAATGTTTGAAATGAACGAAGCAAAAGAAATTGATATATTCACAAACCATTGGCTGAAGAACGATTCGATCATTTGTGGAGAGAGGTTTGGAAATTACCGGATTATGTAACTAACGATTTTGTAAAAGATTGGTTGTTTATTCTTACAGAATTTCTAAAGATCTTCTGATTTTGGATGGAGATATTAGATGCAGTACTTGAAATGTATTTTGGACAGGGAAATCAGATGGACAATCTGTGTCCAAATATTTAAATCTTTTAAATTCTAAATGTTCTTGTCTTTTTTTCCTAGCCGCAACACTTTTTCTCTTCTTATCAGAATATCATTACTTATTTTAAAAAATCACTTTTCTCAAATGTATTAAATTTTACTTATACTCTTCAACGCCTCATAAACTCCAAAAAGAATTCAAATCTATTTGAATCTTCTTCTCCCTTAAAAAAAAAAAAAAAAGAGCTGTCATTTTTTCTTAGCAGTTTTGTTTTTCCTCCGGTCTTCGTTCTCTCTCCAGAAACTAAAAAAATCAAACCTTTTAATCCGATTCGCCATGGGTAAAACTCCAAAACCTACAAAGAGAATGAGCCAATAATGAAGGAGATCAAGAAATGAAAGACAATGAAAAAGAAATCAGTCACTACTAGACTGATATCTGCGAAGAAGAAGGAAAAATAAGTTGCTATTGATGAACTAACTTCTCAAAGTGCATTATCAAAACAACCTCTAGAAGAAGAAAGCATAGACACTCAGGTACCTCAATTTCTCAACTCAAAATAGGTAAATTTGAGTACAATAATTAGGTGTTTAAGAATAGAACTATTATTGCGAGCTATCGAGTTGATTCTAAGGTCTTTCATTGCTGAAGTGTTTCTGAACTTTTCTATCATTTTGAATATATTGAGAATCTTGGATAATGGGCTTTGTTGTCAAATTAATAAGAATCTGTACACCTCATCGGTTTGAGAATTCTATGCAAATTTGAGAAATGGATGACATGAGAAAATAATAAACGGGTTTATTATGTAGTGGTATATGTCTAGAATTGGAAAAGTGAACCTCGAGTTTGACCATCGCATGTTAAACAGGTTTTTTTTTATATAGCAGAGACAATGGAGTACAATTTTTCGAAATGAATTGCCTAAAAATTTCTGAAATTTTGTTTGAACTAAGTTGATTTGAAATCAAATTTACTGATGCCAAGAGCTTTAGAAATTCAAGTGATCGAAATGCCAAATGGTTAAATGGAATTGGGAGATTACTACATTTCAACCATGGTAATACCGAGTCTTGGCCACAAGACATCTGTATGTTTTCTGCAAATAGTGTTGATGGCGGCTCTGTCAGAAGGAAAATAAATTAGCTTTGGATTTCTGATTGTGAAATTGCTCACTCAATCTCGGAACACATCAAACAAAGCATTATTCTTTGGAAACCTTCTCACCAAGCTATTCAAGCACTTCAATGTTGATTTGAGTACGGTTACCCCTGAGCACTGCAAAGTAATCATCTACAGTAAAATTTTATTTGAGAAAATGGAAGTTATTCGAGCAGATAATCAATGGATATTATTTAGAGAGGCTATTGAAGAAGAGATATAAAAATCGGTGAAGGCTAAAGAAAATCCGCTACGTCAGGACGAACAAAAAGAAAAGTTGACTGAAATTCAAGGGAAAACATCAAGTAAAAAAGGAAGCAGAATACTCAAGAAAGTGAAAAATTCAGAGTATTTTAGATGCTCTAAATCTACTATCTACTAAGATAAAACAGTCTAAGTGCAGAAGCCAAAAATGAACTAAAAATTTTGGGAAATAAACTGCAAATATGGAAGGAAAGATATATAAAACTGAAGGTCATTCGACTAAATAAGTTCCTCCATCCGTGCTTGAGCTTGAACAAGGGAAGAAACTGATCGAGAAGAAGACTGAGAAACTGATGTTCAGCTAGAGAAGGAGACTGAGAATGAGAATGAGAAAAAGACTGATATTACTAATGTCCCATATTTGTACACCAAGGAACCCACAACTACTTCATTCACTGTTGACAAGGAAGTTCTCAAGTAAGACAAACCAGCTGCATTTGGCAACCTATCTGGTCAAAAGTTGAAGCACGTCGTGGTAAAACAAAAGTCCAGCAGAATTGTTGGACAACACTCAAAGAAGTGTGTCAATGCTAAGCCTATGACTAGACTTATTTAATGAGATATGGTACATAACAATCGCTAAATGATGACCTCTTCTGCTAATCTTTATTCTTGACGATACAATTTTATTCTTGTAAAATTTCCTGCTTTCTGCACTATATTTTTTATGAACTCTTTTATCTTAGTCTTGGACCGATATTACTACCAATTTACTACTTCTTATTGACTGATATTGCTTACTGCTTATTGCTACCTTTGTTTTGGGCATTCTCCGGATATTACTGCTTATTATTATTATTTTTTTATTGATGACAAGGGGGGAGAAAATATATTATTGGATCATTGTGAATTTGATAATTTGATGCAATTATGGAGACTGTGCCATAGACTAAGAGGAGATTGTGATGTGGAAATTGAAAATTTCTTTAGAAGCTTGTGATTCTGTGAAATACATTTTTGGGATTTGAGTTGATCAAATATTATGATGTGCATTTTTTATTTTTGCTTTCATGACATCACTTTCACTGGTTTTTGCTCTTATAAATATGGATTGTGAATTGTAAATATCTTGTAGTTGTATGCTGGTTTATGAGGGTTATAATTTGAAATTTATGGATTATGATTGTGACTACTTATGAGAATTATAAATTCATATGGCTTAAGATAAATTATGACTGTTTATGGTTATGGTTTGAAAATGCAGACTGTGAAGAGTTGGATGATTTGATGGAGATTATGTTGAGTTGTTGTTGTTGTTGTTGTTATGGACTAAGGAGATTGAAGTATGTGTATGAGTTTATTGTGCATTCTAACTAATTGAGATATGGTTGAATGATTTGTTTTGAATATGGTTGTGATGTGCATTTTGCAAAATGTTTGTTTGAATAATGAGGTTATTCAAGTGAATACTTATGAAATTTATCTTAACTCTTTTTAGTTGCTATGTAAAATTTTTATGCTGAATTTTCTTGAGAAAAATGAGTTCAAACAATTCCAAAAAAAATATCGATCTATACTCTTGGGAATTTTTCTTACTCTACACATACACAGGGAGAATTTTGGACTCACATTTCTTCAATCTAAAAGACCAGTCTAAAAATGATTTTTTAAAAAATTAGCTTCTATCTCATTTTATCCCATTTTGGAAGTCCAAAATCTTGAAATCCAATCTGATTCTCAAACGCACTTCATGGCTCTATATCTTGTGATTCATATATACACATACTAAGAGAAAGCATTATATCTTATGATTTATCTTCTATACCTCCTTGTGTACATATATATTCATTTTTTTTTTTTTGTGACTGCTATTTGCAGCTATTCTTTTGTGGAATACTCCTTTGATGGAAGGAAGGAGGATATGGAGGTTGGTTGGGCCAAAGGCTCATTGAGCTATATTTATGAGTACATACTTTAAGTTACTATCTTAATCTCATAAGTACTCTTTGAGTCCTATGATATGAGATTGCATTTAAATGAAAAAAAAAATCTTATTTCTTTCAATCTAATATGTCCATACTGTATATATCATTATTTCTATATTACAATCCCATCAAGTTTGTTATTATTCAAAAATGGGGAGATTGTTAGCCCTAAGGGCATTCTTCTATATTTTAACTTATGACAAATATTAATGAGGACTAACTTATATGATTTATATGTATTAGGTCACGTTGATCTCAGTTCTTTCAAGGTATGCAAATAAGATTGCTAAACAACTCTTGAGTAATAGAATCCAAGAATGAGTGATCAAGAAGAAGATAAGCTTAAGAGATTGCATACTAAGAAGTTCTTATGGGAGAACTTTAGACTAGGAATCGTTGTTAAGGTATTGTCCTGTATAAATTCCTATGTCTTCTTTGCCTTGAGATTCAATTTATTTCTACCTTGAAGGACACAAACAAAAAGATTTCAAAGTCTTAAGTCCTTAGGATTTTGAATTGAATAGTTTGGATAGTTCTACACCAAAAAGCTTCATCCAAAACTCAGTGAACAATGTCAAATCGATTCTGCCTAAAAAAGTGCCATTTTGGACTCATATTTTGGACGCACCCTCGTCCGATAATTAACTCCAAAACTCTAGCAAATCTGAAAACGTGAAACTGCCTGTTTCTAGCCATTAAAGCTCTATTTTTTACTTCTATAAAAGCTATTTAAATACGATTTTCTACAAGATTTTTGTGCCATTTTTCTTAGAAACATCCTTTCACTTTAGAATACAAAAATCTTCCTTTTCATTTATGCTTCAAAGGTGAAATTGAATTGTTCAACAGGTAAAAAGGTGTTGGTGCTCATCTATTCATATCTGTTCAAACTTGTGAGCTATTTCTGTAAGTTTTCCTTTCATTCTATCTTGTATGAAGGCTGAGAAGGTAAAACCCAATTAGGGTGAGCCTTGATTTATTGTGTATCAAGGTTGTGGTGTAAAATCCGTTGGGGTGAGCCTTGATTGTGTGTTTACAGAGGTTGGGTGTAAAATCAAGTGTAGTAATGATTTTGTGTAAAATTGGTGTAGCCTACCATGATTGATTTGGGGAAAAAAATTTAGTGGTTGTGTTGCAATCTTTAAGTGTGTGCTTAAAGAAGCAGATGTAGATCATTTAAGGATTGAACCACTATACATCATTGAGTTTTTTCTTCTGCATTTTATTTGGTCTTTATACCTACATTTTCACTATTCTTCCGACTTGAGAGCTTTACACTCTTCCTTGCATTTATTAATTTGATTAAAGACTTTTATGTAGTTGGGTAAAATTGTTATTGTTGCGTCATCTACCCATCTTAACTATAAATCTTCTTTCCATCGTTTAGAAGAGTTTTGAAAATTCTTTAGCAGCACACAATTTTGCATTTTTGAACTCTCACCTTATTTGGACCTTTATCCAAAGATATCAAAGAATTATTTTTAAATTGCATTTCTTTGCCATAAACCTTATTTACCCCCTATAAGGTTTGTCATAATCAAATTTTCTTCACTCCCTTGGCCTATTTAATGTCATACGAGTGATCCTTTACGTGGATTTTATTTTATTTTCTGCTGCATGTATATTTGATATAGCATGATCGAAATCCAACAAGAAGCTCCGATGCTAAAGATGAGACAAAGAGTCATAGAAAGTGGGAGAGGACTAAGCTACTGTTGAAGGCCTTCAATTTTCTTCCTCTGCAGATTGTTGAGAGAATCTAATTTTCTTTAAAGATACCTATAACACTCCAACAGCAAGTTAAAGCTTTCATGTCAAGTACCCTTGCGGATTCAAGTGGAAAAAAAAATACCATGCTAGGCCATTTTTCCACTTGAGAGCTACTCCCGATACAGATAAAATGATACAATTCTTTATGCTTGATGGATATAAATATATATTTATATATTCACATATCTATATCTATAAATGCTAGAGGAGATTTAAAGGGGAACTTTGAAGGGTTTTAGATGTAATTTATAAAGTTTCTTTAAGATATACATGAATCCTTATTCGACTTCATCTAAATTTAATTAATATATTCAATTAATTAATAATTCAGAAAACATTCAGATTTTTATTTTAAAATACTTTTCATTTAAATTTAATGCTGTCAAGTTTCAATTTATACACACAGCTAGAGCAATGGACTCTTTTGCCTAAATTCAATGTAAGAAACTTCTTTGTCTGCTAAAAGTATTAATTATGGAATTGTAGAAAGCTAGAGTTTTTAACATTATAATAGGAATTGAACAAATCTAGAGTTTTGGACTTTATAATTGAATTGCACAATACTATAGTTATGTACTCTATTAAGGAATTGTTTATTTAGTTGTGCCAATCATAGACTTCCACATAATCAATTATGGAATGCAATGAATAGGTGTCAATACCAGAAGTTTCAACAGCTATATATATATATACATACATACACACACATATACATACACGCAAACTTTCCTTTGTAATGAATGTAATTTGGTGACACTGTCATGGGTCGTTTTTCTCACAACCGACTAACCGTGATATCTATAATTTGGCTAGGTCCAAGCCAACGTCACACAGGCCTTTTCCAAATGACACTTATAAGTGAGCTTAAGTGATTTCACAGTAGATCACAATGAAATCAATTGAAAACAACAATGAACGATATGAAAACGGTAGAAATTGTTACTGAAACAAAAGTTAACCGGTACCTAATTGTGTGAAAGTAGTCATGTCATTAAATTGAAAATGAGTATAAAGTATTTACAATAAGTATTGGTGAGGGAGAATACCAAAATTTACAACTGACTTTGTTTGCTTCTACCTGATCTCGTTTTTCTTCTCCCCCTATAATAGATGTGGTAAACTTTTTCCAAGTTCCAGTAGTAGACATCATTTTTTTGAGGAGGTGGGAAAAGTTTACGATTTTCTATAGACCTAACTACAAAGAATCTATTTATGAAACGTTACATGCATGGCCTTCAAGGCCTTAGAAAATTTACAAAAATGTAACAAAAGTATATCTACATATTTACATAAGAAAACGGAGGACCGAAGGTTCTGGTCGCCGGTTGGCCGTCGGCTCAACACCGGTTAGTTATTGGGCATGACACAGGCTAGTCGCTGGGCGCACGATGCCGGGCCCGCATGCTAGATTGGCGCACAGTTTTGGCACTTTCAGTTGGTCTCGGGCACCTCGCTGGGCGTTGGACGCTAGCATCAAGCACGACGAGCTAGCTCGATCATGGGTCGTTTCGTGTCGTCTTTCACCTTCCTTATCGGGCCTTCAGCTAGTGAAGCTTGAGTATCCTTGAACATGTTTAGAATATCATTGGTAAGGTCTTGAACGTTCCTAGGCATACTCAACTTAACCGTAGCAGGTGGCCAAGTACACTTAGAAATGTTCGGTCCCTTTAGTTTTCTAAATACGTCCGAAGACACACGAGTGTTCTGTTGATACTTCGGGCATTTGGATTGGGAGTGGACAAGGTTTTGCCCACGCGAGCGAACCATCACAGATTGGCCTGTGACATCCTCCCCCACTTGATTTAGCGACGTTCTCAGCACCATCTTCTCCTTAAAACTCTTGCGATTTCCTGTACCATTGGGGTGTTTTGCCCAACGTTGTTGGCCTTGCCACATTGGAGACGAACGTCCCTTCGGGTAACTAGGTTTGGTAGCAAAGTTTAGAGCTCTAGACATGCCTTTCCTCGTTGAAGCTCAATGCATGCTATTCCCACATTCTCCCTCCAACATGTACCTGGTCGATAGCTTGTATATTCTACTGGATTTTCCTTCGGAGTTCCCGATAGGAATGACATACGGAATTTTCCCCATCATCACCAATGCTACCAAACCTAGTTACCCAAATGATAAATCTACATAAACAAAATGAAGTTTGCAATATGAATATTTAAGTAATAAATTTTGAAAATGAAGTTTAAAGCCTAAATTTTAAAATCATAAATCTAAATTAATTATAATTTATATTTACACTATATTTTTATTATAATTTAGATTAAATATAAAAGAATACTAATAATTAGATGGATATTTAATATATTCAAATTTTAAGTTTAAATAACTTTCGTTTCACTTAAAATTTATAACAGGATTAAGCACATATTTATTAATTAAGTGATAACAAAAATTTGTTATACAACACACTTAATTAATTAAACACTTAATATTATTCTTTATCAAATATATTTAATGAAATAAGTACTTAATTAATTAATTTTAAATAATCAATTGAATTACCTAACATGCCCTTACGCTAAGAATGAGTCCAAAGTCAATACGATTCAAGATGAGGAAGTTACCAATAACTTTTCCCTTGTTCCCCAATAATTTTATGTATATAGAGGTAGACTTGGAATGGTGAGGGAGAACGTGGATTTGTCTTCTTTAGATTCTTCTTTTGTATTTTTAGTTATAGTATTATTTTTTTAATCGAATAGGATTGGCTGGTCGAATTGTGAACTAGTACCCTTACTAGTTCGGTCTAATACTTTGAGCTGTTTTCCCTAAAACCGTTCTAGAATGTGTAAATCGTTTTAAACTGATCGGTCAGACGGTAAACTGTTTAACTGGTCAGTTTACTCTGGTCTAATTGGTCTATTTTAGAAAATAAATTGAGGAAATAAATTTTAAAATTGTGTGTTATTAATAAATTAAGAATGACTAATTTTAATTTTTTAGTTGTAAATTGTTTATTTTATTGATAATTTATCATTTAAGTAGATTACGCTGTTATAAACTTGAATATTTATGTCTTCATGGACTTGAATTAAATTATAATATTAATCAATTTCATTCTTTATAATAATTATATTTTTATTTTAAAATTATAAAATTACGGGTTCAATTATGATCCAGTTGTGGTTGGACTATTAAACTATAAACTAATGAATTTATCAACTCGATGTCCGATTTAGTTCTAAAAACACTAAGTTACAAATTAAGGTTGGTCAAAGGTGAAATTTGGAAAAATAGATAAAGTTTTGAATTTTTCTTTATTAAATAATGAGGATGAATCAATAATCAAACCAAAAAGGACAATCAAGAGACAAGTATTTCTTGGAATTTTATATCACAAGCATTGAAGATGTTGGCAGAAGATATAGAAATTTTTACAAATGACTAAATCGTATAGAGAAAAAAAAAAGAAAAAAAGAGAGAGATTTTTCATTTTTAATATTTAGCAACCATGTGACACCCACATGTATATCTCTACTAGTCTTTGTTGCATTTACGGTTAAGGAACCAAATTAAATGATAAATAGATTAAGAATTAAAAAATTGGGGGAAAATGACCCTAATTCACTACAAGAAATAGATATAGGACTAAAATTTTTATTTGTCCAAAAAGAACTTTTGATTTTAATTTTTACCCTTGAGTATTTTCACTACGTGATACAAGCATAGAAGTACAATTTAAAATTTGATACTAAAAAATTCAAGAACCCAATTTAAAGACTAGAACTCTATGTAATCTAAACCACCTAGGATCCAAAATATATTGAACTAAACTAACTAAATCAACAACCAGACATCCTTAACCCAAGAAGGATCAAGAATAAGTGGGGTAGGAAGATTTAGAGACCCAATTTGGAACCTAAAAAAACCCTTAGATGAATAATCAACCAAGATTCAATTCTAGATATCTAATTCAATTATCCTAAGAAGATTAGAGACTAAAATTTTAAGATAGACTAATTCCTAATAGAAGTCTTGATTGATTTAGGGAAGCCCCAAGAGGAATCATTTCTCAACTCTCAAGAGAGACTCTTGAATTTCAAGAAGAAATGAATAATGTTCAAAAATTATGTTTACAAAAGTTATAATGGGATATTTATAGGGTTTAAGTTACCCAAATTAATTAGTTAACTAAATATAAGCTTAGGTAGCCTTAAGATAAGTTTTAAAACCCGATTACATGCCTTTATATAAGTAAAAATATAATAAAAGTCGTGGCAATTAAAAATATATCAACAAAGCTATTATATAACAAAAATAGCTAAAATTCGGTAGTTTTCCAAAGTGAGCTAGCACCGCTTCAATGGTTATGGCCAGCATCGGTTCAATTCTATGTCATTGCTTTGTTGGCTGCACACAAGCAGGCACCGGTTGAGCCTTGGAAGTTCTCTCCTGTTTTGCTGCTCTTCAATTGATGCTCCTTTGACCCCTATTCCATTTCTACGCACTTCCTTAATCTTCTACCTGAAATGTTGGTCATTTTAAACTCCTCTTAATATTCTTTTGGCCTTTAATCCTTGTTAAATATTAGCTTGATCCTCCACATGAATTATTGCTCATTTTATGCACATTTTGGCTCTCCCTTCACTACCCATATCTTCATACACCTCTTGACCTTTAGCTTATTGGATTTGTTGGCTTGAAAAACTCCTTAAAGTCTCTTTAATGTGGCCTTTATCCAAGGAACCATGAGTTGTGTCCTTGTCTTCCTTCCCCCTTATTTGAATTAGCCATCATGTCTGAAACGATTCCTCAAATACCCCTTCTTTAGACTGATTCATCTTCTAATTAACCTGACAAATTGCTTGAGTAGATTTCCCTACATTACAATTCAAACAAAAATTTTGTTGTGAAGGTAAAACTTTTGGCCTTTTTTGCTTAATAACTACCTTGTTTTCTCTCTTCTCAATCCAATCGCATTCTCGTTTATTACTCTCATTTTTCACTCTTGTTGATCTCACTTCTTATTACCCATGTATGCACCATTGTTTTATCTCCATGCTCCCTATTTGGTTCTCTCTTCTCATTCGATTGTGTTCGCTTTTGGAGCTCTAACCTCTCTTTTTTCTCTTTTACTCTTCTCCCATGCTCTTGTATTATCCTCTCTTGTTTTTCCTTCTCCTTTTGTTCTCTTTTCTTTTTATCTTCCTCTCTCAAAATATTTTGATTTTTCAAGACCTCACTTAAAGATATAGAACAAACTGTAAATTTCCTCCCATACTTGCATAAAGAATAGATATTCCGTCTCTCATTGTGAACCACATCCCTATCATATAGTCAATGCCTTCCTAACAATATATGCCCAATATGCATAAGAAAGACGCCACACATAATCTTAACTTATTTGTTCATCTTTACCTAACTACAATTATTTAATTATTGAATCTTGTAAAGCTTAAGATGTTTCAAGGTCTTCATTCCCAACTCCTCTACCAATGTAGCACTAATCACATTCTTATATCTCTCTCCGTCAATAATCAATTTACATGGTCTTTTTTTGATTTAACACCTTGAAGAGAAAATATTCTCCATTTGTAAATCATCTTTTTCTTTAATCACACAAGCATTCACAACCTTTCTCATAATACCAATCAATGAGAATGGCTTCTCAAGTGTAACTCCATCTTTTCTATTCACTCTAATTTCTCCACTAGATTTGGTGTCTCTTTGCATTGTTGAACTAGATGGCTCGTTCTCACTAATATCACTTCGTCTTATTTGCTCTTGCACCACTTCTAGTCAACTTTTCTTTTTATCCAGTTGTTTTAGATCTTCTTTCTCCACTCTATTATTTAAGCTTATTTGCTTTTCAACAAATTCAACTCCATGATGCTCCATTCCTTCTTGTTCATTCTTCTCCAATATTTCTAGTGGATGTGACTCATCCTCTAAAAAGAATAAAATATTGTAAAACTCCTTAGTTACTCTATTTGTTAAACTCAATTGATCCACATCATCTTCTTCATCATCAGTAAGCTTCTTATCAATCTCAGCAACATTTTTCTTAACTTCTTCATTTTCTAATCCTAAGGATTTCTTTTATTCAACCTACTCAACTTCTCTTTGTTTCTTGCCCTCCTTAGCTTCTAAATATCTATAATATTTTTCTTGGCCTCAACCTCAACTTTTTGTTCTTTCTCATATTGCTTCTTCCTCAGCTTAGATATTTTGTTTAATTGACTACATTGCAATTTAAAAGATTTCCAAAGATAATCAAATGGATTATGTCCATAGCCACCACAATATTCACAAGGAATTGAACTATCCCTTTGAAAATTAATCCTTCTTCCTTGATCACTCTCTCTTAGATAATCACATATGCTATAGCCCTCCTTCCAACAAGTAGAGCACACGTAACCTTATTTTCTCCTCTTCCACTTTTCAAAAAAAAATTCAATACACTTCCCTCACTATGCTTAGATCTTCCTGGACAATCATATGTTAATTGGTCATAACTCTCATATATTTTACATATATTCTCCCTCACTTTCTTTTATGCTCATTTCCTGGATTTTTGTGTTCCTCCTACATAAAATTCTTTATATTCTTCCTCTCCATAACCACTTTCTCTAGAACAAAACTCCTTATAATAGTTAGACCCTTCACTTCCACTACCACTACCACTACCACTAGACATTGTGAATTTCTTCCAAGATAATTACTTGTAAAATTTGAGTAGAGAGCACAAGAAAAATTCTTAACATCACTCCCTCATGTGTTTACACTCAATTTTTTATGATCACCCTTTGCTTATGCATGCTATTTATGTAACTTTTGTTAAAATGAGCTCACCCTCTTGCCTTTTTCAAACTCTCAATTCGTCAATGATTTCTTCCCAAAATAACCTCACTAATTACTTAAGAACTAGTCTAATAAGACAAATCAATCTATTTCTCTAAGATAATCAACTAGGAGTTTTAGGAGAATTCAATCGAGTACTTAATGGACACTCAGGAACAAGGCAAGTTCAAACGAGTATTCAAGAAAATAAAATTCAACAACCTCAATTAGCAAGTAGAAAACTTGTAAGGAAGCAAGGAGATAACAATGGTATACAAGAAATAAAGAGACAATGAGAACAAGTTGTTGAAACAAGATAGACAAAGATGATTAGAACTTGTTCACTAGTATGGCTTCAAGGTGCTAGGGATTCAATAATTAAGATAAGAATTCAATTCTCAATATCCCCCTTGTAATGTAAACAAATTAACAAAGTTTCCCAAAATAGCAAAAATAGCTGAAATTCGGCAATTCCCCGAAGTGATTCGGCGCCGGTTCAATTCTATGTTATTGCTCTGTTGGCTACACACAAGCTAGCACCAGTTTAGTCTCTTCTACCGGCGCTAGTTGAGCCCTTGAAGTTCTCTCCTGTTTTGGTGCTCATCAATTGATGCTCCTTTGACCTCCATTCAATTTCCAAGCACTTTCTTGATCTTCCATCTAAAATGTTGGCTATTTTGAACTCTTCTTGATACTCATTTGGCCTTCAATCCGTGTTTAAATATTGACTTGATTCTCCACGTAGATTGTTACTCATTTTGTGCAGCTTTTGGCCCTTCCTTCATCACCCATTTCTTCACACACCTCTTAACACTTGACTTGTTAGATTTGTTGGCTTGAAAAACTCTTTGAAATGTTTCTAATGTAGCCTTCAACGAAGGAGCCATGAGTTGTGTCTTGGTTTTCCTTCCCCCTTCTTTGAATTGGTTTACGTGTATTTTTTTTAACTTTGCCACATTTCTAGTGATGAAAACCAAAATAAATTAAAAAAATAATTTAGAAACTTAAAAATATGAAATTAGAAATGTAGGAACACTCATCCTTTACCTTACTATGACACATATGATGTACAAACAAGAGTATCGATTAGCATAATCATTTGCCCATTTAATCAATTAATCCATCTCATTAGCCTTTCTATCTTGGATCTTCAAGGAATTCAATGACTTCTAAGCTTTGCCCAAAATTCTGATTCCTACTTGATTTTGCAAGTGAGTCATAACAATCACAGATGCAAAATACCAAAATTGTCACATGTGTGTGTGTGTATATATATATATATATATATATATATATAAATTATATATATATTTTTATATATAAGTTAAAGTGGAATCCTCTTACGATAACACGTGACAACATTTACACGTTCTGAAATTGACACGTGGCATGGTTGTCCATCTTAATGTAAATATTTTGTTCAATATATATTGCATCAGATGACTCTATATTTTTACAGTAGATAATAAACCATTATCTTTTATTTTGGTGATTGTTGGACATTTATTAGGTTACTGTTATGAAATGTATGACTCTTTGAATGTTATCCAAATTCATTTAAAATCTTAACTAATTAAATACTTAATTAATAAGATATATACATATATATATATATGTATATATTTATTATTAATACATTGAATCTTAAGAACTTAACAACTCGTGCAATGCACGAGACATCAAACTAGCTTATGTAGAAAAGCAAACCATAATTCAGTACTCCCTCCATCTAAATTTAAGTGATTTAATTATTAAAACTATGCATATTAAAGAATTGTAGAATTTTACAGTAAAAAAAATTTAAATGTCTATTTTATTCTTCTTTTAATTTTAACAAAATCTTATCTCATTAATTACATCCCACCATTTCAGTTCTCTCCCTCATGTTTCTCATCTCTCTCTTAATTAAGTAAAGAATAATAGAAAAATAATTAAGTAGATTTTTGACTTTTTTTATAAGAGAATGCATTGTTATTATTAGTTAAAATAAATTCATTTGGACAGTTATAATTTTAATTAATTGATGAAAAATTAGTGTAGAGGTAAAATGAAAAAAAAAATTGATATATATTTAAAAAGTGAATAATTATTTTTAAGCAAAAAAAAAAAAAATAGGTTACTTATTTTTAGATGGAGGGAGTACAAATTAAGTATAAGGATAGCAATTTCCTTGGCTTAAGTCGAGGCCCGGTCCTAAAGGGTGAGATCCTCTAGTTTGAACAGGGATATGGATGGGCCGGTTGCTATTCCCCAGACTGCTATGCGACCCAGGCTACGGTAGATATTGCGTTATATTTTAATTTTAATATACATATATTTTCATAATTTAAAATGTAATAAATCTTCAAATACTATTAAAGTTATTTAAAAATTCATAACAGTATTTTCTTTGAATGAGGTACCGTTTTCCAGAATTAAGTTGAATTTTTATAGAACGATTTTATTGTTTATTTTTAAAATAAAATATAAAAAATATTTGATCGTATCAAATTAAACGTTATTCATAATTAAATATTTAAATGATAATTCAAATTTTAAGTATTAAAAATGAAAGAAGAATAATACAATCGTTACTATATATAAAATAAAGCTTGTATATTACACTCTTCACACATACCTCTAAGATAAAATAAAATTATATGTTACAAAAATAAAATATGCAAATTAGATTGTCAAATATGTGACTAAAATTTCAAATTTTGTAATAATAATCGTAAATGTGCATTAGAATTCAATTTATCGTGCTTAGTTTAAAAAATTTATTCCTGGAAACCAAATGCATCTAATTATATTTTAAGTTGTAACGATTATTTTCTATTATTTAATTAGTTATTCAATTAGAAATCTCCTGTACATTTTACTCATTCAATTTACTCTTTTGTTTTTTTGAAAAAGAAAAATAGAAATCAATCTTATTATACATTAAGCGTATAAATTTGAAATTAGTTTGATTTTACTTTTTTTTATAAAATTTAAATAATATTGTAAAAATACTTCTTATACTATTTTTATATAGAAAATCAATCCTTGCCTTGTGAAAAAAAAAAAAAAAACTGTGTTATAATTTATACAAGTTTGTCACTTTGATATACTCTTGTAGTAGCAATTCATTAGCACTGGAATAAGCATAACTGTTTTTTATTTTAATAAATCAAAATTGAAAGGAATATATAAATTAGTGTAACTTTATTTTTATTTTTATTTTTTTGGGGGACAAAATCTAGTTTTTATCGTGGGTTGAGAAAAAAATTATTACTTTCTCAAAAAATAAAAAAAAGAAAATACTAAGTCATTGTTGCAATTGGTTTTATTGTAGTAAATTATAGTGTTTATTATATTTTTTAAAATTATGATAAATTTTAAGATTCTTTAACGTATGGTCAGAGTTTTTTTAATTAAAGTTTGACTACATTCATATCTCAATTTCAATCTGTATCTTAACTTTTAAATTTTTTCATAATAGTCCTCACTCCAAATAACTTATGGAAGTTAAAAATGTGTTATTCTGTTTTGTCCAAAATAATAATAATAATAATAATAATAATAACAATTTTAATAGAATAATATTTAATAAATATTTGATCAAAATATCAAGTCAATATTTTTGGGTGCAAGGACAACTATCTAACCTGGATGACATTTTTTAAACTAATATTGATATCAAATAAAATCTATCAATTCTTTTATTTTTCTTTTTTACTTATTTTTATATTTCATATAAAAATATTCACAATTTTAACTAATATTGATATCAAATAAAACATACTAATTTGTTTGATTTGACTTTTTATTTTTTCTGCCTTATAATTAGACAAATTTAACAAAATAATTTGGGCAGAAATTTAAAAAAATTTAAAACCAAATTTGTATATATAGAAGTTGTTGGAGTAAACCATGGGTACATTAATCCAATCATCTCAAGTTTGTCAAACTATGGAATCATATCAAGTTTTGCAAATTTCGATTAGGATTACCGTATTAGTTTAATTAAGTGAAATTACAGTATTACTTTAATTAAGTGAAATAACTTTTATAAATATAAAGATTAAAAAAATGAGTCTATTTTAATATATTTTTTTTAATTTTTTATCATCGAATTCCATCGATGCGTACGTTATAATATCATTAATGTGATTTTTTTTTATATTTCACATTATTTTTTATCAACATCATTCTTCTTATTTGACATAGTAGGATGGTTAATTTAGAGTCAAGAATAGCTATTTTACAGTTTGATATGCTTCTTAATTATTTTTTAGCAGCGAAAAAAATTTTAAATGATGAAAACTATGTATCTGTAGTTAGAACTTAAAATTTAGTTGAACTAATCTTTTAAAGTTTTTTATATGGTGTCATTCTTAGATTTAAAAAGGTGTCCAAAATCTGATTTTTAGAACTTTACAAATATTTCCATAGTAATAGAAAAGTGTTTGTAAAGTTTTATTTAAAAGTTTATATTTTTATTAGAGGGTAAAAAGTCCGAATTTCCTCTAAACTTTCACTAATATAGGATTTTGTCCTCCATATCTTACAAGTATAATCCTTACCCTCCAACTCTTAAAATAACTCGATCCTTTGCATTCCATCCAATTTGGGTGTTAAGTGCTCGTAATAGCATCTCACGTGCCATTCACATGATGAATTCAATGGGCAATTTTGAAATCATTGTAAAAATAATATAACAAGCAATATTTCTAAATTTTTATAAATAGTGGATCATATTGCAATTTTTCCCCCCTTTTTCTCCCCTTTCTCCTTCTCCCCAACTCACGAACGGTACCACCTCAACACCTTTGCTGCCCCATCTGAGGAAAAATTCAATCCCCAACCAAAATTCATGCCACCTCTCTAGACCACGGGCATTTGAGTCCGTGCCATCACTATTATGCTCTTCAAGATTGAATCTTTATCATTAGTATCCAACGAAAAGTCCTTCAAACTCACTGGCCTTTCCAATGGAACAAATCCAAATGGATTAGCAGCAATGTTTTTGAAATTGGACTGGACATCAAGAAAGAAAATTTACTAATTTACATTTTAATAGTTCAATCATAATTGGACCACAATTAAATCGTAATTGAATATGTAATATTATAATTTAAAAATTAAAAATTAAAAATTAAAAATTAAAAATATAATTATTTTAAAGAATAAAATTGATCGATAATATAGTATAATTCAATTTCATAAAGGCATAAATAATGAAATTGGGAAAAAATTATAGTATTTTCTCTATTATTATAGATTGTTTAGTTACTTTGTATAACTTATTTATTTTCTATGAATATATTATCTTATTTAACAGAAAGAGAGAGAAAGAACGACTCAATTTGGTTGGGCTAGCTGATTCAACGATTTGCTGATTGGACTGACTGGTTCAAAACGGTTTACACAAAATAAAACGGTTTTAAAAAAAAACAGCTCAAAGCAAAGGGCCAAACCAATAGGGTATTGGTTCACGGGCTAACTGGCCGGTCAAGTCCGATCCAAAAAATAGTGATTAGCAGTCTCTTCATTTGCTATAAGAAATAATGCAAATTGTGACCAAATTTAGTGATGCGTTGTCATCACTATTTGGTTACAAAGGGAACACTAACTTGGATGGTAATTTCGCACAAATAATAGTGACAAAGCAACGATGGATTAGCAACCGCATACATATTTTGCTTTTTAATTTTTTTGATAAAAAATTTTTATTCGGTCGCAATTCCATCGCTAAATAGTGACCTATTATTAGGCAATCACTATTCAATCTCTATTTGATTCAAAAAAATTTTGTTTATTTTTTGGTAATATTTAGGTCGCTAATAACGATGGACTACTGACCAATATTTAAAAAATGATTTTTCATCTTTTTCTTTATTGGCAGTTGCTAAATGGAAGGTAACTAGTGTTCGATTAGCGACTACCATTAAAAAACTGACAAAAAATAAGGAAAACCTTTCGATAATCATCTCCAAAATCTCGAAAAGCTTTCTCACTTTCTTTGTTTCTCTTAGAAAAACTACCATTTTCGTTTTTGTTCCTTGTCATCCGATGGCCACATCATCTATTTTCTCTGAGGTCAGAGTTGAATAGCCATGTCATCTACTTTCTCTGAAGTCGAAGTTGAACGGAGTTGAATGCCACCATTTCTATGATTTTGGAGAGTTAGTGTTTCTTGTTAGGCCAAGCTAGGTATATTTTTTTGATTTGTTATCTTTTATTGCTTTTTACAATTTTTCTACTTAAAAGTTTTGTGAGTTTCCAAACTAGGTCATCGGAGTGTATAGTTGTATGCATTATGTGCAAAAATGTGAGGTGTTTTGTTCCTACTATGGATGTGGCCTATGCATTGAAGAGGCAAGGCAAGACTTTGTATGGCTTTGGTGGTTGAGATATGGATTTAGGGGCTTTTTTTTTTCTTTTTTTTTTTTGTTATTCTTGTTCGACTTTTCATTTGTTTGCTTGGTGAATGAGGAGTTCGGAATGGTTAAAAATGTAATGAACAAATTTTACTTCAACGGGAAGTTCTAATTCTCGATCTGATATATTGTTTACCTCTCCTTAGTTATATGACATCTTTCCTCTAACAATGACATATTTTATAATCCTTCTACGTATTAGGTTCTGAATCTTTTTGTTAAAATGTATTTGCTTTTCTTCAATAATTTATGTTTGGATTTGCCAATGTTTTCTATGCTTATGAAGATATTATACTCAAATGCATATACGATTAGTTGTGTTGTTTTGCCTTTTTAAGGAAGCTTACTAGTTGCAAATGCATTAGTTAGATTATTTTTCTACATTGCCAATAAGTGGATAGCAGCCTCTCAATCTCATTCTAAACCAAAATTTTACTTTAATTCAAATATGTTATTATCTTAAAGTACTTTTGTGTTTCGAGAACTGTTATATATTCATAACACATCATATTCTCTCTTTGAACCCTACCTGACTCCATATATTTAATAGTTTTTTACAAAATTTATTTCAAACCAATTTTATCCACTTAAATTTGTTAGGGGGTAAGTGAATAGAAATTTATTTGAGATGTGTTTGTTTGAATGTAATAAAAATTATTAAATATGTGGGGTTTAAGTGAGAGAGAATACAATGTATTTTGATTATATGATATTCATTAGAAAAAAAAAATTATTTAAATTAAAGTAATGTTTTTAATTGGGAAGAGTTTGTGTCCAAATACGCTGAGAGTTAACATAAAATAGAATTAGTTTGGTCTGTCCTTTGCATATTGTTTTGGTGAAAAGCTAATGAAAATATTAGCCTCTGAATTGTTTAAAGATAGTCAAGAATAGATGTGTGGTGGCAAAGTGATAAAGAAACTGAGAACTTAGGGATGCTTGATAATTTTGGAATTTTTATTAATATCAGTTGTATTGTCTTAGTACATTTTCTTAGTCATGCTTATTATAGGCAAAGAAATTTGGAGAAAAAAAAAAATTTGATCAAGATTAAAAAATTAAATGTTTTAGTCTTAGTTAATTGAAACAAATCCATGAATAAATCTAAGGTATCATAATTAGAACATTATTAAAAGTTTATTAAATCTAATAAGATATGAAATTGGACTATTAAAGTTGGAAATTTGTTAAAATACCATTAAACCTAACATGGTATGGGTTAAATAGAATTAGATTAAACTTAAATCAAGCATACGATCACCTTAAACCTAAATCTATTAGGATTTATTAAGAGGTCTTCTAAAGTCTCTTAGCTATCTATATCCCACATCAACTAGTTATGCTAAAGTTAAGATATCTTCAATTTATAAATAGGGTTTTCCCTCAAAGATTTAAGGCCATCCTAGAGCTTCAACAACGAAAGGCATCTCCAAACTTTAACAAGCTCAAGTTTCAATAATATTCAAACTTTAACATTCTAGCTCCTACAGTGCTCAAAGTTATGAATCTTCATAAAAGTTTCAGGGAGTTCATCTTGTTCTTTATCCAATAAGTCTCTAAGGCTTAGCGATCAAATATTCATGATCAATTCTTGTTTGATTCGAAATCAAGTTCTTTAGCCCTCAAATTGTCATTTTTCAAAAAGAGAAGAATTAAAGATCTTATATTGCAATTTAGGATTTCTTTAGAGATTTGTAACCACTCTTAACATTTATCAAATATTTTATATTTATCGATATTTTTCTTATCCTAATTTACAGACTTAGAAATTTTGCATTACGTTACGAATTTCCAGCACTGCCAATGGGACATCTCTACCTTCTGTCTCTTCTCTCAAAATTTCAAGTCAACTCCAAATTCAAGCACAAGTAGAAATCAACTTAATAGCCCTAAAGAATAGTAAGTTTATGTCTACTTGTTCGAAAGTTGCTGATATCACGAATGATGCCACTCTACTATTGGCACACAAGTCTCAAATCAAAGCATGTTGATGAGAAAGTCTCGAGCTCTTTTGCATAGTGATGCTCAAGACTTCGGCATCATGTCATCATCGTCAACTGTAATGTTGAAGCAAGATGCAACTTCTACATGTAAACTATGTCGTCTTCACTGGAGAAGGGTTGTAAGTCCAAGCAAGATGATCAAAATTCAAGTATTGGCTATACACCTCAATCCCTCCACGGGAATCTCAAATCAAAGGCTTCTTTTAATGAAGATTTAACTACTTCATCTGTAGCATCAGTTATGATGACTAATGCACAAAATATAGAGGAGCAACTTACACACATCATGAAATTAGTGAAGGAAATTGTCAAGTGCTCCTAAGAGCAAGATCTCACCATTACTCATCTTATCAATTACTTTGAGAAGACTGGTGAAACAAAACTTTTTCATGGACACGATTAAAGATAAGTATTAAAGAGGTAGCAAGTCTACTTTCACATATACCAAACATTATTCGCAGAAAATCAATGACATAAGGATGCCAATTGGATATCAACCACCAAAATTTTAACAATTTGATGGCAAAGGAAATCCTATACAACACGTGGCTCACTTTATCGAGACATGCAATGCTGGGACTTATGCGGATTTATGAATAAAGCAATTCAAGCAATCTCTCAAAGGAGAACACATTTGATTAGTATACTGACCTTACACCTACTTCCATTGACATTTGGGAATAACTTGAACAAGAGCTTTTCAACAGATTCTATAGCACCATAGAATCGTTAGCATGGTAAAACTTAAAACCCTTATTAATAGAAAGACGAGCTAGTAGTGGACTATAATAGATGGATATTTAAACATTAATTGTAGAGATTGTCTAAGTGAATCATTTGTAATTAAAATTTGCATCCAAGACAAGTATCGAGGACTCCAATATATCCTTAAAAGAATTATGCCAAAGAACTTTGAGGAATTAGTTACTTATACTCATGACGTGAAATTGATCATTACTACACATAGAGGGCAAAGAACTTGTTCAAGACCCCAACAAAAGTAAGGATAAATAAGATTTTAGAAAATGAAACAAATTGTTTTCTAAAAATGAGGCAAAAGAAACTAAGGCAATAACTACGACTCCAATAAAATTTTTTTCAAAGGTAACTCAAATATGACTAAGAAAGTAGATCTTCTACAAGAAAGAAAGAAGGTAACATTAGAAAAAAATATTCTAAGGAATATCCTTTCTTTGATTCTAATATTTACTTAATGTTTGATTCGTTGATTTCAACTCCATAAAATTACTAGAAGCAAAATGTCCAAATAAAGTTGGACAAATAAATGATCCAAATTATTGCAAATGCCCTCATCTAATTGGTTACCTAATTGATAAATTCTTTGTATTCAAAGACAAAATTATGCAGTTGTTCCTTGAAGTACATGTCATCCTTGAAGAGGATAAGACATCTATTAACCTGGTAACTTTTGTAGTACCCTTTGTTGAACATGTTGTTTTTTAAATTAAGTTTAGAAAAATTGATCCCGTCAGTGTTGGAGTTAACAAATAAGTTCTTCCTGTTGAAGAGTATCAACAAGAAAGTGAAGAGCCTTCTATAAATGGTATTATTTCCTCAAATATTCAACTAGAGGATAAATGCTTGACGCTTGTGATGCGAAAAAGAAATCGTACGATAGCCTCAATAGGTAGAGAGATTCATTTTTAAGAAGCAAGTTCACCAGAAAAATTCGAGGAAGGTTAAAAGCAAAAATTCCAAGTCTGCACCAAATAGGAAATGTTTCCTTGTGGAAGAAATGTCCAGCACTTATCACATTAAAAGACTTTATGCAAAGGACACTTACTAAAAAGTTTAACATTGTCTCGTGCTATGTCGTACATGATGAGAAAATACAAGAAAATAATGATGAATGTATCAAAAAAGGAGATAGGGAGAAAATTAATTCTTCCACAAATCTTAGTAGCTACATGGTTGAGATTACTTTCACTGATAATGACCTACTACTCGGTTCAATGCCTCACAATGGACCATTGTTTGTGACTACCTATGTGCAAGGCAAAAAATAAAAAAAAAATACTACTAGATGGAGAACCAGCAGAGAATATCTTACCTCTGTGGACATTGAGAGAGTTAGGCATTTTTATAGATGAATTGTCCCAGAGCCACTTCATGATACAAGGATTCAATTAAGAAAGCAACGAGTAAGTGATATTCCCTGACTTGACATATTAATTGAAGATATATTTTCAAATGCTATTTTCCATGTTATTGATTCCAGAATATCTTACAATATTCTACTAGGAAGACCGTGGCTCTATGATAATAATATGGTGCCATCAATCCTATATCAATGTTTTAAATACCATTGAAATAGTGTGATAAAAAAGATAGACATTCAAGACAAATCTTTCACTGAAGTTAGAGTACATATTATTGATGCTAAGTATTAGATTTGAAAAGATAATGAATCAACTAAGATCAATTCATTAATAGGAAAGGAAGATAAAATGGTCATATTTTCTAAGAATATCAAAACTACAGCATGTACAGAGGGCTTTAATAAAAAACTTATACACAATAAGTCACTATGAGAGTTCACTTTACCTTTTACGAAGGTCGACCCTATTGAATCACCAAATCTTTCTCTAAAAGGATTTGTCCATTCAAAGAAAGAAATAAAGACAGACCATGATAAATTACCAACTTCATGTACGAATGAAACATTTGACTATAATGCGTATAGAATCCTAATAAAAGTTGGATGTAATTCACAAAGTCAATTCTTGTTGGGAAAGCTTCCTGCAAATATCGACAAAGAATAACGGCATAGTATGAGATCCACCTAAATTATACCAAAAGTGAAAGGGCATGCCGACTTGGGGTATAAACTAGCATCTTCTATCCAACCCAAAATTAAGAAGGCAAATATTCAGCATATTATTATGATGCTAAGGCAATATTAGAACCTCGACTTGCTTTTGATAGGTTGGGAGATACAAATTTACGTCTATCTGTCTTCTAAGATTGAATCCAAAAGGAGAAAGAAAGTCTATTTTTATGAGGCTTGAGGTTGTAACCATTTCAAAAGTAAGAAATCATAGTAAAGTCTCTTCTAAGGTGAGAATATTGGTGAATTGTGATAGAGTTCTAAATGTGAGAACATAAGTAATGCATACAATGTCTTGTGATAAAAAAAAAAAAAAAATGTGTAGATTCGTGTAATCACATCACCATATAAGACAAAGAGTGTGCTAAGCAAGAAGATGCTAAGTATACTCCAATAAAACTTGAAGAAGGCATAAAAGTAACAATTGATGAGCTAAAAGAAGTAAATTTGGGCACTATTAAAGATCATCGCTTAATTTACATAAGTGCACTTCTATTGCTTAAAGAAGAAAATGCAGGCATCAACCTTTAAAAGAAGTTTAGGGATGTCTTCTTAGACATACAAAGAAAGTCATGGTTTAGATACAAGAATTGATATATGCCATTTAGCAAAAGATGGAGTGGCACCCAAGCAAACTCAACTGTAGTTTTTATCTGAGTTGGTTCCAATTGAAGTAGAAGTGAACAAGCTCATTGAAGCTAAATTTATTCGAGTTAAATATCCAACTCGGTTGTGAATATTGTTCCTGTGAAAAGGAAAAATGGACAAATTCAAATTTGTATTGATTTCAGGAATCTAAATGATATATGTCCAAAAGACGATTTTTCCTTACATATACTTGGCGTGATGGTAGATGCAATTATTGGCCATAAAGCTCTATCTCTTATGGATAGATCTTTTGGTTACAATCAAATTAGAATGGTTCTAGAAGATTAGGAGGTCACCTAATTTCGTACCTCAAAAGGAATTTATTACTACACGGTGATGGCTTTGGTCTAAAGAATATTAGAGCCACCCATCAAAGGGCAATACAAAAGATCTTTGATGATATATTATATAAGATTGTGGAATGCTACATAGATGATTTGGTGGTTAGGTCGCATGATCAAGGTAATAATATCTAAGATTTGAAAAAGACATTGGAACGACTACGAAAATATCAATTAAAGATGAATACTCTCATGTATGCCTTTAGCATCACCTTTAAAAAATTCCTTATCTTTATTGTTTATCATCGAGGTATTGAAATAGACTAGTTAAAGATCAACACAAATTTAAGGATGTCCTAAGATAAGGAATATCTATGAATAAAAAAGTTTAGGGGAAGATTAGCATACCTCTGAAGGTTTGTCTCAAATCTTATCAGGTGATGTCAACGATTTAGTTACTTAATAAAGAAAGGTGTACCATTTGAGTGGGATAAAATATATTAAAATGCTTTCAAATGCATATAATCTTATTTGATAAAGCTTTATGTGCTTGCTACCCCCATTCCTGATAAGCCGTTAATTTTATACTTTACTTTATAAGAGCACTTAGTAGGGGTATTGTTTGCTCAAAAAAATAAGAATGGCAAAGAAAATACACTTTACTACCTAAGTCGAATGATGATAGCCAATGAGTTGAACTACTTACCAATTAAAAATATTTGTCTAGCTTTAATATTTGTAATTTAGAAATTAAAACATTATTTTCAAGTGCATATTGTATGCCTTATTCTAAGGCGAATCCTATAAAGTGTATCATGGCTAAGCCTGTGCTATTTGATTGTTTAGTAAAGTGGTACCTTCAACTGTAACACTTTGATATTGACTTAGTTTAGCAAAAAGCTATTAAAGGACAAGTGTTGCTGATTACCCTATTTTTACCAAGTGGGAATTAAATGATAAACTGCCTGATGAAGATATCATTGTGAAGATATACTTTGATGGTGTGGCACATTGTGAGGGTACTGGAGTTGGTGTGGTATTCATTACCCCTCAGGGAAATGTATTGCCATATTCTTTTACATTAACTTAAAGGTGTTTTAATCACGTGGCTAAGTACCAAGTTCTTATACTTGGGTTGGAATTGGATGTTGATATGAAATGATTGCATCTTTGGAATATATGGGAATTCTTAATTAATTGTTAATCCCATATTACAATTATGCAAAATGGCATATGGATATTTAGGTGTTGTAACCATCGAGCATGTATTAAGAAAAGAAAATAAACAAGCTGATATGTTGGCAAACCTAGCTTCAAACTTATGTTTACATGATCAAAAAGCTTAGATTCCTATATATCAAACATGGATCATACCTTCTATGTTTGAACATAAGGATGACGAAGAACGTGAAATTCACTTTGTTTTCGTCTATGAGATTGATAAGAAAGATTGGCAAGAATCTTTTATTGACCATCTCAAAAGTGGAAAGATTCTTGATGATCCATAAAGGTAAACTAATATTGGTCAGTATGCACTTCACTTCTTTTGCTACAAGGATAGACTCTTTCGATATTCTGAGATGTTCAAGTCAAGAAGAAGCTCTTTAAGCAATGAAGGAAGCCCATTCTTGCGTCCATAGAGCACTATTGCCCGATTATGATAAAATATTGCTTAAATTATGCTGTAAATTATCAAGCATGCCAATTCAACAAAAATTATACACATCAATTTCTTAAGCCATTGCACCCAACGGTTACTTTATGACCATTCTATGCATTAGGTTTAGATATTGTTGGATTGTTGCCAAAGTCATCTACTGGTTATATCTACATTTAACTACAATTGATTACTTCTCTAAGAGGCAGAAGTTGTAGCATTAAAATAAGTTCAAAAAAATATTATTGAATTTATATGTGTGAATATTATTTATCGATATGACATCCCTCGTTATATATATCGTTACAAATAATGGTAAGCCATTTCACAGCAGTTTAATGGATAAGTTACAAGAGATGTTTAAGTTCAAGTAGTATAAATATTCTATGTATTATACCTCGACCCATGGACTCACTAAAGATTTTAATAAGACTTTGTACAATTTATTGTAAAAAGTAGTGATTAAATAAAAAAAGGATTAGCATCTTCATATTGGAGAAGTATTTTAGGAATATATGACCTCTTACTACACTCCAACTCATGCTACCCTATATGTGTTAGTATATGGTGTAGAAGTAGTCATTCTACTAAAGTAACAAATTCTTTCCTTAATGATTTCTATTCAAGAAAGGCTCATTAAGGAAAATAACGTCATGCTAAGACTTGAAGAATTCGAAACACTTGATGAAAAAAGAGTAGAGGTACAATAACGATTAGCTACCAAGTTTGTGTTTCTAAGGCCTTTAACAAGAAAGTGTATCCTCATTCTTTTTATGTTGGTGATATAGTACTTACTGTGAAGACACCAATTGTTGTTGAACACAAACCAAAGAAGTTGACATCAAAGTGGAATGACCCAAATATGATTTAAAAAGTCTACTTAAATGGATCTTAAAAGATAGTTGCCGAAGATAGATTGAGGATTGGCTCGATTAAGGGCAAATATTTAAAGCGACCAAATGAAAAAAAAAAATTGCTTAACAGGAATATGTTAGGATTCGTGGACTCTTAAACGCAAAAAATATCTACGAATCCCTTCCGAGGATCCAAGTAAACGATTAAGAAGACCTTAGGTTTACAGAATTACCTCTCTTCAGCATAATCGAGATTCTTCGATTCTGATTGTGCTGTCATACGTACAACCCGAATGATCACCAGACGCTGCAGTGTGTGAACGTCCTCTATAGGTACACACGGTGAACTGATTCGTTGCCCCGAGAGTACCAGCGCCTAGAGTTTGAGAGGCGTTTTTTTTTTTTAGGTGAATAGAGGCACGAAATTTTTTAACAGAACCGAACTGTTGAAAAGACGGTTAGAGTTTTCTTAAAACCTTCCGAATCCCTTAGAGTCCAAATTTGATAATATCTTATCATATTTTAATTTAAATTCAAATTAAATTAAAAATTGATATGATAAGATTCTGCCATTATCTCGATAATTTAATTAATTAATTTATCGAGTCAGATTCTTATAATATGGATATCATTCAGGTACATCGAATGTGGATACATTTCCAGATTCATTGGATTTGATAAATTTTCTAGGTTCGATTAACTTAGACATATTTTCAAATTTATCGAATATGGCTACCAGAAAAATAACCTAACAAGTTCGCTTATTGTGTGACCCTATAGGTTCATTTAACACTGGCAGTGTGCCTAAATCGTATTTAAATAGCCCACAAGTTATAAACGGTTTCTAGCAAAACATTATAAGTATCCAAGTTAAATGAAGACCAGTGATCTCTTTGAACCAAACCACAATTTTATATTTAGTCCTTTTGTCACACGATATCCAGATTAAGCATAAGGCACGGAACATGTCATCCTTATTAAACTTAATCAATTATTTCTTGATTTCACAGTAGACTGTTTAAACAAATGATATCAATATCTTAGATTGATATATTTGAGCACGGCTATGCATTTTAACAATCTAACTTATCAAGGGGCCCATGGATATCTCTCCCATAATTGAGAGGGACAAATTCCTTCACTATCAATCATATTCCTCTCCTTGATTTATTCTATATCCAACAATAGTCTGATTTATTATTTAGTTAAAGACAACTTTAGACAACGTCAAAATATAGAATTTATCAAGTAAAAAACTTATGATGAATTTAGGTCGAAGGACTTTTAATATCATTATGGCTAGAAAGTAATTATGACATGTCCCATGAAGTACTCTCACAGTGGGTCATGTCCAATACAATATTCTCTAACATTTATTTATGTTTTGACTTGATATCACAAATATCCATGACCAATAAAACATAGCCATCTAGTTACAAACATACTAATCTTAATTTATTATTATTCCACTAATAATAATCGATTAGGGATTGTTTTAGAATAATCATTGTATTTATTGTTGGATTTACTATCAAGTCACGTACTTGATGACTACAAAACAAAATGCACTATTTATAGAAAGGAAAAGCTCATATTATTATATAAAACATAATGACAATAGTATAAGTACAAATTGACTCTAGGGTATATCCCTAACAGTCTCCCACTTACACTAAGACCAATTTGGCACAAGCCGTAACCCCATTGATCTAGTATGACTATCATGTTTAGACGATGGGAGAGACTTTGTCAGTGGATCTGCAACATTGTCATCAGTTGATACCTTGCATACTTTGACATCTCTTCTATCAACAATTTCTCGAATGAGATGAAAACGTCTAAGTATATGTTTGGATCGCTGATGTGATCTTGGTTCCTTAGATTGTACAATGGCTCCATTGTTGTCACAATAGAGATCTACTGGGTTCACAATACTAGGAACTACATCTAGTTCTGTAATGAACTTTTTAATCCAAACTACTTCTTTAGCTGCAGCTGAGGCAACTACATACTCAGCTTCTGTAATAGAATCGGCCACGGTGTCGCTTTGAACTTTTCCAACTTACTGCACCTCCATTCAAACAAAATAGAAAACCTGATTGCGATCTGTAATCATCTATGTTGGACTGAAAACTAGCATCAGTGTAACCATTTACAACTAGTTCGCCTTCTTGTTCTCCATAAACTAAGAACATATCTTTAGTTCTTCTTAAGTACTTCAGTATGTTCTTGACAACAGTCCAGTGTGCCTCTCTAGGATTTGACTGGAACCTACTCGTCATGCTTAATGCATATGATACATCGGGTCAAGTACATAACATGGCATACATGATAGATCCTACAGCGGGAACGTATGATATCTTATTCATGCACTCTTCTTCATCCTTCGTAGAAGGACTTTGAGTTTTGCTGAGTTTAATGCCATGTGACATTAGTAAGAATCCTCTCTTAGAGTCTTGCATACTGAACCTTTTCAGTACCTTGTCAACATATGCACTTTGACTTAATCCAATTAGCTTTCTAGATCTATCTCTATAGATCCTTATGCCTAGAATATAGGTAGCTTCACTTAAGTCTTTCATTGAGAAATAATTTCCCAACCATATCTTTACACTTTGTAGAGTTGGGATGTCGTTTCCAATGAGTAAGATGTCATCAACATAAAGTACCAAAAAGACTATAGCATTCCCATTTGTTTTCTTATAGACACAAGGCTCATCTTCATTTTTAATAAAGTTAAATTCTTTAATTGCTTCATCAAAATAAAGATTCCAGCTTCGAGATGCTTGGATCTTTGAAGCTTGCACACTTTATTAGAATTCAAAGGATCATCAAAACCCTCAGGTTATATCGTGTACACATCCTCGAGTAAGTTTTCATTGAGAAACGCAGTTTTGACATCCATTTTCCAAATATCATAATCATAATATGCTGCTATGGCAAGAAGAATTCTAATAGATTTAAGCATTACAACTGGTGAAAAGGTTTTATCATAGTCTATACCATGAGTCTGTCTATAACCTTTTGCTACCAGTCGTGCTTTGTAAGTATGCATATTTCCCTCTATATCTGTTTTCTTTTTGAAAACCCATTTACACCCAATGGTTTTTGAACCTTTAGGTGGATTAACCAAAGTCCAGACTTGATTATCATACATGGATTGCATCTCAGACTTCATAGCCTCTAACCATTTTTCAAAGTCAGAACTCTTAATGGCTTCTAGATTGGAAGTGGGCTCATCATTAACCATAAGCTCCACATTGTGATCGTCATTAATGAGGAATCCATATCTCTCAGGTTGTTGACGAACCCTATCAGATCTTCGAGGTCCTTGTTCTATAGAAGTAAGCTCATCTTGGACTTGTGAGCTATCTAATTGAGGTTCATTATTTGGTTCAGGTACTAATTGTGGCTCTTGAATCTCATCAAAATGTATTTTACTCCCACTGATTCTTTTGGAAATAAATTCTTTTTCAAAAAAGAATCCATTTCAAGCAACAATTACTCTATTTTCTTTTGGGAGATAAAATTGATATCCTTTAGTTTCTTTAGGATACCCCCACAAATATGCATTTATCCGATTTAGGTGCAAGTTTATCAGATAGTAAATGCTTTACATAAATTTCATAACCCCAAATTTTGAGAAATGACAAACTAGGTTGTCTCCCAATCCATATCTCATATGGCATTTTCTGAACCGATTTAGATGAAACTCAATTTAGTATGAATGCAGCAGTCTCTAGGGCATAACCCCAAAAGGAGATTAGAAGATTAGTTTGACTCATCATTGATCAAATCATATCTAATAAAGTCCGATTTTTCCATTCAGATACACCATTCCATTAAGGTGTTCCATGTAGAGTTAATTGGGAGATAATTCCACAATTTTTAAGATTCTCATTAAACTCGTGACTTAAGTATTCACCACCTCGATCTGATCGAAGTGTTTTGATACTTTTGCTAAGTCGATTTTATACTTCATTTTGAAATTCTTTGAAATTCTAGAATGATTCAGATTTGTGTTTCATCAGATACAGGTAGCCTTATCTGCTAAAATCATCCGTAAATGTAATAAAGTACTAAAATCCTCCTCTAGCATGTGAATTCATTGGTCCATATATATCACTATGTATTAGGCCCAATAAATCAATTGCCCTTTCATTTCGTCTCTTAAAAGGCGCTTTAGTCATTTTGTCTAATAAACAAGAATCACATGTTTCGTAAGATTCTAAATCAAAAGAATTTAGAAGCCCATCATTATGAAGCCTTGTTATGCGTTTCTCATTTATATGGCCCAAACGACAATGCCAAAAGTAAGTCTGATTCAAATTATTGGATTTCAATCTCTTAGTATTAATTTTATAGATAGACTTATTTGAAGATCTATGAAGATTGAGAATATAGAGCCTATTTGATAATGAGGTATCTCCATAAAAAATACCATTTTTATTAATGGAGCAAATGTTATTCCTAATAACAAATTCAAAGCTTTTTAAATCCAAACAAGAAACTGAAATAATATTCTTACTCATAGTAGGAACATAAAAACAATCATTCAGTTCTAAAACAAGCCCACTGGGCAAAATTAATTCAAAAGTTCCTACAGCTACTGTAGCAACTTTTGCTCCATTCGCAACCCATAGGTCCACCTCGCCTTTTGCCAAGGTTCTACTCCTTTTTAGACCCTGCACATTTACACAAATGTGATATTCACAACCGGTATCTAATACTCATGAATCAGAAGTAGATAAATTAATTTCTATAACATAAATACCTGAAGCGGCAATTTCACTGTCCTTCTTTTTCTTTGCTTCCAAATAGAGCTTGTAATTTCTTAACCAATGTCCTTGTTCTCCACAATGGTGGCAAGCTCCCTCATTTGGTGTCTTGGCTTTAGGTTTGGGCTTGAACTTGGACTTTGCCTTATCCTTGCCCTTACTAGCCATGACTTTGCCCTTTTGGTTGTACTTTTTCCCTTTTCCTTTTTAAACCATTAGAACACTAGGAGTATTATTCTTAATGTTCAATTCAGTGATGGATTTCTCCATATTATACATGTTAAAATTCATGATTAACTGGTCATACTCAGGAGATAATGAGCCTACGATCAAATCCATGGCCATGTCATGATTAACAAGAGCACAAAGCTTATCAAGATGATCAAGATAGCCCTTTATTTTAAGGACATGAGCACTTACTGAGGTGCCAGAAGCCGTCTTACATGCATTTAACGACTTGTGAGTTTCAAATCTCTCTTGTCGTGCTTGCTCTTGGAACATTTCCTTGAGATGCACAACCATGTCATATGCCTATACTTCTTCAAACTGTTTTTGAAGTTTAGAGTTCATGGTTGCTAGCATGGAGCAAGTAACATCGTTGGAGTCATCTTTATACTTACTATAAGCATTTTTTTTAGCTTTTGAGGCGTTATTTGCTGGAGCAGGGAGAATATAATTTTCAAAAATATAGAGCTTTTTTTCTTACTTAAGAACGATTCTTAAGTTTCGTGCCCAATCAAGAAAGTTAGTCCCACTAAACTTGTCTTTCTCAAGCAGAGATCAAAATGAGTTATTCCAACTGTTTGTTGCCATTAACTACATACAAAATATGCAAAGTAATTAATTTTGAGACTTTAATGAAAAACTCCTACTAAAAGCATTTAAACTTTTGAAACCTCAACATTTTGATGTTTCGTAGTGGGTAAATTATTTTTTTTCATACATATTTTATTTTAATCATAAGTAAGCTTTAGCTTTAATCTTATAATTAAATAAAACTAAAATTTTTAAATGAGATAGGCATCAAATGTCCCGGCTAAAAATATCTCATATAATGCTCTAGGTCCAAAACCATTTTGATAGCCCAGTTAAGTAAAACCATATCAAACATATGGAAAACTATTTTCCATCTTGTCTCACTTAGATAATCAAAAGCAACCTACTTTGGCAGGAATGAACATATGATGATCCAAGTAATAACAAGTGTTTTATTTTGGAAGGCATTTAACACTTAATTTTTTTTTAAATAAAAATTTGATTGTAGTAAGCATGGAATAAACATATCAAATATGCATGCAAGACATAAATAAAAGTGACATAGCATGGCCCATAACCTATGTTGATCATCATGAGCAAAGTGAAGATCAAGGTGGTCAATCTAAGTATATGAACTCCTCAAACATTCTTTAATGTCTTGAGCATACTCCTCCTTGGTTGTAAATGTATGTCGCTGTCTTCTTTTACATTATATAGTAAAATTAAAATAATTTCTATTCTAGGAAAGTAATACAATTTTACAACAATGAAAAACGACACGCAAACCATATTTAAAAATTACAACTTAAAACAACCAGCATGTAACCTGCCAATTACATTGGGATAAAATGGGTCATGCTATGCACTATTTAAAATAATCTACAACTATAATAAAAAAACACTAATAAATAACACACAACGAATAGTTAGTTGGGGTTCCAAGGGGCAAAGCCCCTGGCGGAGGTCCCGCTTGCTGGTCAGCGAGTAAGGGTCAAGGGGACAACGCCCCTTGCGGGGGTCTTTGGGGGCAGCGCCCCCGAAAGGAAAAACGATTTTTCCTTCTCTCATTAAATGAGATTTCACCTTCCGATTTTCGAATATTAATCAGATTAACGTTCGGACCCCTTAATAACCATCGCCGTGAAACTTACATATTACAGACAATTTGCGTTCTCTTTTAATCATATTCGTACAGATAACATATTATTATGGCCGATTAATATAAACAATTTGCAAATATAGAACCACAGATAGCATGCTTACGATATCATATCATATTAAAACAGATCAGTTTACTGACAATCTGCAAATAATCTGGTCTGATCAGACAAATAAGACGCACAGATTAAACCTAATTCAGGCAGTCTGCATGTTAAGTATTCTAAAATCATAATAATGTGAACATGCTGATATACACCGTTTAAATTCACATATATATATCATAAATATATTCAACAATACAATTAACACAGATGACTCAACCTACTCGTTTAGCAACCTGTCTCTGATACTACTGTTAGGATTCGTGGATTCCTAAACGCGAAAAACATCCACGAATCCCTTCCGAGGATCTAAGTAAACGATTAAAAAGACTTTAGGTTTACAGAATTATCTCTCTTCAGCATAATCGAGATCCTTCGATTCTGATTGTACTGTCGTACGTACAACCCGAATGATCACCAGACACTGCAGTGTGCGAACGTCTTCTATAGGTACACACGGAGAATTGACTCGTTGCCCTGAGAGTGCTAGCGTCTAGGGTTTGAGAGGGTTTTTTTTTTTCTGGTGAATAGAGACACAAAATTTTTTAACAGAACCGAATTGTTGAGAAGACGGCTAGGGTTTTCTTAAAACCTTCCGAATCCCTTAGAGTCCAAATCTGATAAGATTATCTGATAATATCTTATCATATTTTAATTTAAATTTGAATTAAATTAAAAACTGATATGATAAGATTATGCCATTATCTCGGTAATTTAACTAATTAATTTACCAAGTCAGATTCTTATAATATAGACATTATCCAGATACATCGAATGTGGACATATTTTCAGATCATTGTATCTGGTAAATTTTCTAGGTTCGATTAACTTAGACATATTTCCAGATTTATTGAATCTGACTACCAGAAAAATAACCTAACAAGTTCGCTTATTGTATGACCCTATAGGTTCATTTAACACTGGCAGTGTGCCTAAATCGTATTTAAATAGCCCACAAATTATAAGCGGTTTCTAGCAAAACATTATAACTATCCAGGTTAAATGAAGGTCAGTGATCTCTTTGAACCAAACCACAATTTTATATTTAGTCATTTTGTCACACGATATCCAGATTAAGCATAAGGCACGGAACATGTCATCCTTATTAAACTTAATCAATTATTTCTTGATTTCATAGTGGACTCTTCAAACAAATGATATCAATATCTTAGATTGATATATTTGAGCACGACCATGCATTTTAACAGTCTAACTTATCAAGTGGCCCATGGATATATCTCCTATAATTGAGAGAGACAAATTCCTTCACTATCAATCATATTCCTCTCTTTGATTTATTCTATATCCAATAATAGTCTAATTTATTATCTGGTTAAAGACAACTTTAGACAACGTCAAAATATAGAATTTATCAAGTAAGAAACTTATGATGAATTTAGGTCGAAGGACTTTTAATATCATTATGGCTAGAAAGTAATTATGACATGTTCCATGAAGTACTCTCACAGTGGGTCATGTCCAATACAATATTCTCTAACATTTATTTATGTTTTGACTTGATATCACAAATATCCATGACCAGTAAAACATAGCTATCTGGTCACAAACATACTAACCTTAATTTATTATTGTTCCAATAATAATAATCGATTAGGGACTGTTTTAGAATAATCATTGTATTTATTATTGGGTTTTACTATCAAGTCACGTACTTGATGACTACAAAACAAAATGAACTATTCATGGAAAGGAAAACCTCATATTATTATATAAAACATAACGACAATAGTATAAGTATAAATTGACTCTAGGGCATATTCCTAACAGAATATAAAGTGCTTAAATACATTATGAAAAGAACTTGAAATTTTCTAAGTCTTGTTGAGTTGCCACTAAATGCACTCTCATGTTCTTCAATATTGCTTCATCCTCTTCATTTAATTTAATGTAAGGTACTTTTAAGTGAAACAAATCTCTTCTTCGATAGTAGAACAAGTAGACTCCACTTTTAAAGTTGCCCATTCTTTTCCTCAATAGCAATTGAATGCTTTGTCTTCTCTCTTTTTGATTACTTAGGCTTCCTTTTGAGAGCAGCAATATTAGCTTGAAATTAAAAATATCATCCTTAACTCTTTGTAAGTTGGCTTTGTCTACCTTAACTTGATTTATGAAGTCACTCCTTTCAGCTTTGGTGTCATATAAACATTGGCTAGTAGCAGGAAATAATTGTGCATGAAATACCTTTGATACTTTCTCTAAAGAAATAGATCTAGTATTGTCAAATTTATGTACTTTAGCAAAGAAAGGCTACAAGAAATTATCCAATAGTGACAAATTAACAACAAAGTCATTGTTAAGTTCTTTAAGGATATCGTATGCTTGTTCTTCAAGCGAAGAAACTTGCTCGATATGTGTTTATTTGATCCTTTGACGAAGTTAATTCTACATATTCATGACAAACTTCTTTCTATAGTTTAACATCAAAGACTCTCTTGGAAAGGTAAAGATAGCTAGAGAATGCTAATAATCTAATGCACTTACCCTAGAATTTGGGTCTTCATACTAGGAGTAAGAGATATCATAGTCATTTTTCTTAAAGAAGTAAGAACTATTAACCAAGTCTTGGAAATAAGCTTTCTCATCAATAATTACAATATTGTATTCCTAAATAAAGAACCAAGATGATGAATTTAAGTAAATAATAATATTATTAAATAAATAAATAAATAAAAGGAACTAGTTTTACTATATCTTTAAATGTGTCTTAGTCATTGGGCTCTTAGTTTAAAGTTGCAGTTGCTATCTTGGTCCTCTTCCAACACTGATCTTTACTACTAGAACTAGCTCTTTTAGTTTGACGCAATCCTTTTGTTTTAAAAATTTTTAACGTTTATTTATAGATTGTTTATGATTTAAAGAAGAATATCTATCATGTTTTGAAGAATTTTCTCACTCATTTAGGGCATTGGGAGTACAAACATCTTGAGGAAGTTTCTTCTTAGAGTAAAACAAGCTTTCCACCTTCTTAGATGCATATCTTCAGGAGTTCAATATTGATAAGTGATCTTCAAGATAGGTTTCATAAACTTGTTCCCACCATACTTTATATTCTAGAGTATAGTACTTCTTTATGCTATAAGGAGTGGCTAGAAGTATTACCTTATATATTATTTCACGAAGTGTGTATCTCACCTAAAGGTGCAAACCATCTGCTAATAAGGCCTTGCAGGTTAAAATCTCAAAGTGGCCTGTAATGTCTTGCAAGAATCCAAATTTATGACTAAAGCGATGTGGACTATAAGGCTCAATGATGAAATGATTATCCTTCCGCAAAGTAAGAAGACTTAAACGAAAGCTCAAAAAATAAAATTTTTCCTCCATATGAACTATTTTATTATCTACAAATTCATGTTTTTTATGCTTGGTGAGCATATGTATAGTTTAAGTAATAGTTTCACCTCTATGAATCTGTTTGCAAGCTTTATCTTTACCAAAGTACTTTCCACTACCTTTACCGGAATAACTAACCATTAGAGGACTATTTAAACCTTGGAAAATTTCATAATTAGTTTTGCAATAATGCATAAGCCATCTATATGCATATTGAGTTAGAAAAACAGATTTCTCCACACTTAGATGTTGAGAGTTAGAAATATGATTCAATCCTTTATAAATACTTGTCAAGATAGGAATTGCCAAAATAACTCGTTCTCTACATGCTATAAAACTCACTATTTTGAAGGTACTTAAACGGATGATATCTACCTCCTCATTAAGCAAAACAAAGGTGCAAAGCTAACATGACAAGAAAGCCATAAGGAAGGTTTGATCATTATTGTAGCTTCTGATGTCCAACTTTGAAAATAAGGCCTCTTCTTCAAATGTCTATATAATATATGGTGGGATGACTTTGCATAAGTTCTCAGTAAATTTGGGGCATGATTACTTTTCTTCCCTAAGAGTTTAAACCAAAAGTTGAACCATTTGTTATAGAGACATAAAAGTTATTGTTGTCCTTTTTGATAAAGTGATATGTATGGAATAGGTATGTACAACTCCTTGGAAAGAATCTCTTGTTATCATAGTCCACAATGGAGAGTTCTATGGTATGGAAAATAACTTCCTTAGTAAGTCTCAAGTATTGATGAGCTTTGAAGTTTGTATAAGTCCCAAAGTGAAATGGACAACTCGTCAGCTATTGTCAAAAGCGTGTTTGTAAGATGACACCAAGTTTCACAAAAAAAACTTTGAGGATATTTGAGTTGCAATCATACGTAAAAATAATAATACTTAGAGAGCCTCGTAGATCTTTTTAGATCTCAAATGTCTTTCACAAAAACTTAAAATATCTTATGCCCACTCCTAATATCTCTCTTTGAAACAAAATGTGCCCTATTAAGTGTTGAAGTCCTTAAATTTCCTTTTGAATCATTCGGCATCCAAGTGAAGGAAGCACGCCGAATTAAGCTTGAGGTTGATTATTTAAGAAGAGTAGAATCCATGCCTTTAGAAAACGAGTCCATTTAAATTTGACTTCCATTTACCACTTCTTCATAAGTCATGGAAATGTCGCTTTTGGTAAAGGCCTTGCGTATTTGCCGAATGTCGCGCTTATGAACCGCCAAAATTGTTCCTGCTTCTATTAGGTTATTTTTGTTGTCATAGATAACTAACAATTGTTGACCTGAAGAAGATCATAAATTTGAGAATTATACTACAGTTGGACCTACAAAAAAAAGGAAGTAAAAAAAAAAGATGAAAAAAAAAAGAGATATGTAGGCGTGTTGGGATTGCAACCATGGTCCAATGAAATGTGACTTGGTGATGTTTTTAACTTATAAAAAATAATTTAAAAATGAGATAAAAATGGCTTCGACAAACATACAGGCAGATGATAGTCGGCATCACCAAATTCCATTCATGGCAAAGGAAGAATTTGCATGCGAAAAAAAGGGAAAAAAAATGAAAAATGCATTGGATGTGTTCCTGTGGGTAGAATAAGAAATGAAAAATAAAGCATCAATTTCATGCTTCAACAATCTAAAGGACATCAATACATATGAAGAGAAAATCAGTGACAAAAGGAGCTTTCTCAACAAGTTATGTCAAGCAGTGGAATCAATACCAAAAGAGGCCCAATTGAAGTTGATGAATATACTTTGAATTTTGTGAAAAGTTGGTGAATATAGACGCCTTTTTTTAGGTACTATGTGATACCTCTTTTAAATCCTATAGGACTTCTAAGTCTTATTTAGAAGATCTTAATTTAGATTTAGATTTAAATCTAAGAAGTTTGATTAGTAGCCTTAAGAAGTAAAAGTATCTTTCCTCTTCAACTTCGGATTTTAAGTCTTTTACCAATTTCAGAAAGTGAAAATGAAAAGAATTCTACTTCGTCAGGATTTGAAGAAGGCTTTTATATGAATTTTTAATTAAAATTGGAGAATTAATATTATTTTTATATAAGTGGTATTTCAAGCCTTGTTTTCAAATTCTTGTAACAAAATATTCTTCTTATGCCTTGAAATGGGGGCATTTGTAAGCAAAAAAATTTGAAAAAAAATATTTAATCAAGATTAAAAGAAAATTAAATATTTTAGTCTTGGTTAATTAAAATAAATCCATGAATACATCTAATTATTCTTGGATTATTATAATTGGGCTATTATTAAAAGTCCATTAAATCCAATATGATATAGAATTGGACTATTAAAGTTGGACTTTTGTTAATGGTACAAACCCAATATGCTGTGAATTAAATAGAATTGGATGAAACTTAAATCAGGCCCAAGTTCGCTTTAAACCAAAATCTATTAGGGTTTATTGAGGGATCTTCTACAGTCTATTAACTATCAATATCCCACATTAACTAGTTATGCTAAAGTAAAAGGACTTTACACCTAGTTATAAATAGGGCATTTTCTCAAAGGTTTAAGGTCATCTCGAAGCTTCAACAACAATTGACGTCTCCAACTTCAATAAAACTTCAGCATTGAAGTTTCAACATTCAATCTCCTACAGTATTCGAAGTTCTGAATCTTCATCAAAACTTCAAGGCTTTCATCTTGTTCTTCATCCAACAAGTCTCGAAGGCTTAATAATCATGTTTATCATCAAATTCTGTTCGATCTGAGATCAAACTCTTCAGCTATTAAATTAATATTTTTTTTTAAAAAATGAAGAATTAGATAACTCATACTATAATTTAGGGTTTCTTCAGATATTTATAACCACTTTAACATTTATTAAATATTGTATATTCATCGATATTTTCTTGTCTTAATTCACAAACTTGAAATTTCATCATACTATAGTTATATTCTCTATGAAACATGGTCGAGCCTTATAAAACATGGAAAATATACAAGATATATTCTAGAATGCAAGGACTTGCCAATGAAGGAAATTGTTGGCATTATCCTCTTTTGTTTTTAGGTTATTTTCACTAGTCCAAAAGTTCATAAGAAGATTCTAGTTCTTAAAATCTCTTTGATTCATAAAAGAATATGAGTTTAGATGGTCATTCCATTCTTTTGACCTTTGGGATTTTACTGCATCTTTGTATCCCAAGGAACTTACTATCATGCTTGGCCTAAATAACTCTAAATTTCAACATTGTTTGTACATATGATTGTCTTCCCTAACATAATTATACCAAAGAGGACCAGCTTCTTTACATTCTCTTTCATTTACTTTGCTTCAAATATATTAGGTATTTATAAACATTTTTTCATAAATGTCGGAAGGAAAATTTTGTTATTTGGGCATTTTTCTTGTTGTGCTTGGAGAAATCCATTTTGAATTATTGAACAAATTGATAAACTTTAGGTTGCAAAAATTTAGTTTCAACTAACTTCATTTCTGTGGTTATTAAAATTGTATGAACTTGTATTTTGTGAGTTTTGAGAGGTTATTTTGAGTTGTGTTATTTATAATGATTTCAAGAAGATTTATGGACTTATTTTTCTTCTTTATATTAACTATAACTTAAATGAGTGTGCTGTCTTGTGCGACTTCTGCAAATAGTTCATTAGGAACACTTTTGATGGAACTCGCTGTTCTTGTCTTCTTTACTTTTTTGTTTTCTTTCTTTGATTAGGTAATTATACTTGATGTTGTGAATTAATTAGCATCAAATGTTTTCATTCTATATAATTTTGCAACTATTTCAGCGAAGAATGCAACTATGATGAAATTTTAATGGTATATTTGAATGGTCTTTTATATTCGTTTAAAGTATAATTTATTTAAAAAGGTCACATATGAAGTTAACTGGGTATGATTATTATGATCAATGATAATTTAAAAAGAATATTCTCATGCAATTAAGAAACTAGTAAACATAAAAAAACTGGTTATTTTGATCAATTGCATAGTTTACTGTTCTTTATTGTGTATTAACCTTTGTCATTGTTCAAACAATGTAGGAAGGAAATATTTCCTTGAGAGAGGATTATGTTTTAGTGTGGAAATATTTCTTAACTAAAGGATTACACTATGGAAAATTAAAGAGAGAAGGGAGAATTTTCAGATTGTGAAACACACAGTCCATTAACATTTGTGGTCAATCTTTGAGAACTTCTATACCAATCAAAGGTAATTTTGGGTTTCATGCTTTCAATCTCCCATATATTTGATTTTGTGCTATTTAATTGGCATAACATAACTAAATCCTCATAAGTGATAGGTAATCATTTTTCATGAGTAATGAGTGATCACTCATCGAGGGTAATGGATGATTATTTTTAAGTTAATTTTATGCTATATACATTTGTACTATTTTTATGTCTCTATCTAAATTGTATTAAATGTTATTTCAAAACTAGAAATTATTTATAAACAAAAAACATTTAGATGGAAGACCATACATAGATGCATAGAATATATATTTTGGAGATAAAGGGACTTGCTGAAGGATTCATTAGTAGAGTTGTACGTTTTGTTGAGTGGGAGCTTTTGCATTCAGAATGGCCTGGTAGTGATAATATTATATGTCCTTATTTTAAGTGTAAAAACAAGAAGTTTTGAGTTTCAAATATCATGATGATTCATTTATATAGTAAAGGATTTGTGAAAGATTGTTATAAATTAGATATATCATGGTGAATAATTTATTCTAACTAATCAGCTGACATTAGTGTTTAGTGCTTGAAGAATAAGTTAGGGTTCAGGGTCAAGTAATCCATTTCATGATATAGTGTAGATTTAACAGGCACTAAATTTTCCTCAAATCCAAACGCATTAATTTTTAAGGAACCACTTCATCCTAAAGCCTAGAAATTTTATGATTTGTTGATGATTGTAAATACTTCTTTGTGGGATAGATGTTCAAGTCATTCATAATTGTCAGCCATGACTAGGTTGTTAAACATTAAGTCTGAGAATAACATGTCAGAAAAATACTTCAACGAAGTAGCACAACTCATGAAAGATGTTATGCCAACTTGTAATACCCCATTTAGAATCACCACCCTTAGTTATGTAAGGTAGTGGGCATTGCATTGCATTGCATGTTGTTTGAGCATATGGTAGTTTTAATGCATTTATATGTATGTATTTGTATACCGTGCTTGCTTATGTGTGTATTTACTTAGTGTGCTATAGAGGTCCTTTAGTTGAGATTAGTTGAGTTTATATCTTGGAGAGTAGAATTTAATAGGAGAATATGAGATGCTATGGTTGAGAGTGAGAAGGATTTATTAGGGAATATTTGAACAAGCGTTATTGTAGTTTAGTGGATAAAGCTTGGTGTATATTTCTTGGAGATCAGAGTTCAAATCCCAGATCATGCTTAATTTCTTTAGCTTATTTCTTTTTGTCTCTTTGCTGAATCTCCTAGCTAGCCGCCAATCTTGGATTAAATTCCTAAATTCTAGGAGTTTGATTCTTTTATAATTCCTAAAGATAAAAACTAGGTATTTATCTTTTAAATTATCTTTAATTTATAAACTATCTTTTAAATTATCTTTAATTTATAAATTATCTTTTACAAATTTATCCATTTAAATTTTGTAACTTTATCTTCAAGATAATATCCATTTTCTTATTTTTAATTTTTCATTAAAGGGATTAATTATCCCAAGAATTACCTAGCCACCATTCCTAAGGGATAAAATCCCTATAAATTAGTTTTCTTGAATTTTAATATATTAGATAAAAATCGGATTTCTATTTTATTTAAATTAATATTTATCTTCTTTAAAAGTTTCACTCTAGTTTTATGTAAAAAATTCCAGCCTTTATTAAGCATAGTAGCTGCCAGTTTTAAAGGATTTCCAACTCTAGTAAAACTCCTAAGATATCTAGAATAGATCTTCTAAGGTATTGTGATAATACCTTATCAAATTATCTTATTAAACTATTTCATTAAACCAAAATTTTTCTTCAATTAAAACTACATTTTCTTTCCTATAAATCTCGCCACTCTCTCTATTTCTCTCATTTGGCCTGCCAACACAAGAACACTCTAAGCTCCATTGTTTCTCTTCTTCTCTTCAAGATAACCAAAGCAAACAAGAACTCTTTAGAAAATAGATAAAGCCTTCCCAAATATATAGGAGAATTATCCTATATTCTCTTCACCTAATCTTATAGAGTGCCTTACTTTAACTAAACTACAACTCCTTTAAGCTCTAGACCATTTTCGGCCACCACACACTCTTGCATAACTAAAACCACAAACACACCACCAAGCACACAACCACACATATTTTGCACTCACCAAAATCCTCTAAACTCTCTTTTGGATTCATTGCTACCGTTAGGCAATTAGCCATTGCTTATAGTCTTCTTTGGTCACACCAGAGTATACAAAGCAGCCTTATTCAATTACAAATCATAAAAGACCAAAGCTTTTCTCTCTTCCAAACACTTTTTCTCCCAAAAAAATCAAAACACCAAGAGAAAGCTCTTGGAAATAGCCAATACACACATGTATTGGAACTCTTGATTACTTTTTTCTCTTCAATCAAGCAAACTCCTTCTCTTTCTCACGATACTCTGAGACTCTTCAAGATAAAAACTTTATTCTTCTTCTTTCCTTTTTTATTCTTTCCTTTTTGGACCAAAACACTATGACTGATCATCTACTCTCTCTCAAATGGATGAATCTCACCATTCACTAGGCAAGATCATTTCTTGATTAAGATTCGAGATAAACCTTAGTCACAAGAAGTTAACTTTCTTCTTTTGAGGAATTTGTATTGCATATTCACTCAAGGTAAACTAGGTACCCTAACTCCAGTTGTTAAACTTAGATCCCTATTGTAGGAATTGATATTCAGGATATATGTTTATGCATATAAATAGATTTGAGTCATTGCTGTTGAATCTAAGATTGGGGTTTGATTAAGTTATGCTATAATTGACATATACTGTTAAGTTTAAATTATCATAAGATTAAAGCATATCTATCGTTGAATGTAACTATGCTTCAGTGGTATATTTAGTTTACTGTGACTTTAAAGTACAAGTATATGATAATAAGAGTATGAGTATATAATGATGAGTAAGGGGTGATTATGACATGATCTTGATTATGATTGCATTTGAGTATTGGGATAAGAACCAATTTGGGACATTAGTTTATTGGTGTTTTACTAAGAAATACTATTTGGATCACCAAGCATATATACATGTACTATATGGGTATGATTGAGTTGATGAGATCTAAGGTGGTAACATACTGTGTAACACCCTATAGCTACAAGGCCCGAATAGCCACGGATGTCATCCCGTCATAATGACAAGGGGGCTTTATAATGGTACAAGTTAATAAATAACAAATACATAGGTTAAATAGCTCCAAAAGAATTATAGCATATACTTATTTTCTTACACAATCTACGGCTACAAATTGTCTTGGATCTAAACCCGAATAATAGTAAGGTAAAATGCATCAATTAACTTCTTTGGGTTCTGCTTTTATACAAATCAAGGTATTCACAAAAGTCTGTCAGAGAAGTATGGATAAAACTTGTATGAGATATAATATATCTCAGTAAATTTCGTAGTGTGCTGTGAGAAGTTTTAATAACACTGTAGTTGCGATACATGGCTAAAATTGTTGGAATGGTAAAAAGAATCACTATTTCTTGTTTGAGAAGTATCTATAATTAAATAATTGAAGTATTGCTATTTTTTTACGGGAAAATAGATTTTCAACACCAAAACATGGTGAATAATATAAGCTTTGGGATTTTTAATCAGAAATCATTCCGTATTTTCAAAATACGTTTAAGTATCCAAAATTCTGCATTGCTATTTCATTTGGAAGGAATATTATTCCAACCGAGATTGCCACACTGGCTTGTACAGGATTTACAATCCACGTCATGCATTGCTATCTCATTTAGAAGGAAAATTATTCCAACCGATATTGCCACAATGGCCTGTACAAGATTTACAATCCCACATCATTAATTAGTATGAATAACCCAGCGCGTACACCACAATTAAACATACGATAACCATCGTGATGGTTTGCCACACTGGCCCGGGTATCCCATGCCCGTCTCTCCGTTTCCACTTTAGATAACAGGTACCAGCTAATGACGACAAAACATCAAATACTGGCACCCCGTGAAATAAGAGACCACAGTCCGAAGGTGGCCACTAACCGGACGACGTTCTCAAACTCACACAAGTTAGTATAGGTGTAAAGTCCTTTTGAGTACTCAAGAATCACATTACATTAGAGATTATCACAATATTTCAACATTTCCACAGCCTAATCAATTTTAAAACATTTCCATTCTGAAGATGTTTTCTTTCCCGAAATAAATTTGAATATGAATACATGTAATTTGGGTCCGTTCCGATATTTTATAAAATCATATTCTCATGCTATGGCTTTTGCAACTTTTATGCATGAAATGTAATCATAAGTTGCTTAATGAAATTCATGCAGGGTTTCCAAATCATTTCATCATATGGGGATGACTTATCAATAAAGCATGCTTGAATAGTGCAAAATCATTTATGCTTCCAAATGATTCATAATATTTTCAATAAAATAAACTAGCATGCTTTATAATATTTTTATCATAAAAGTGCTTTATTGCAAACATTGTGTGGATATAGGGACTTACCTCAAATAGCTTATCATTTAGGAAGATAAATATTTGCGAAGTCGTCACCAGTGTTTAACAATGAATGGCCTACAATAATAATTATTCATAACACATTTAGTATTCTATACTTATTGACGATATATATATGGCCAAATATATATAGTCATTTAAGGATATCACTTCATTTCCTATTTCATTCCATACTTGAAATGAAATATAATCCTTGCATGCCTGTAATCTATTTCCTTATTTCATCTTCTTCACAAGAATATAAGGTCTTCATATATCCAATTAACTTCTCATTCATCCATGACTATAAATAAAATCACTTCGTGAATTTATTTGTTCTTTAATGAAAATTCTGCAATTTCCAGCTTTGGCACATCATCTTGTTTTACTCATAACTTTCAATCCACATGCCAAAATAATGTCAAATTTGTCCCAAAATGTCCTCAAGACATTCTTTGATGATTTTCAATTTAGGAACCACTAATATCCCTTCTTATTTCATTCATTTGTGCTTACAATATCTCAGCTTTCCAATCCCATTACTATTTTGGCAGCTTGTGATATTTTCAACATAACTTTTTATTCACAACTCCAAATCGGGTAAAATTGGTCCAAAAATGATTCTAAGATATTTAGATACATGTTTCAAGTCATAGGGTTCCAGAATAAAAAGCCAATTTGTACAGTTTATTCATTCTTCAAAGCTGTTTGAAAATTCTTGAAAACAGAAATTTTGTTATCTCATTTGGAAATTTTGTTCTTCAAAACACAAATTCTTCAAAAAAAAATACCTTGTTCCCTACCTTGTTCCCCATGTCATGTATTGCTATCTCATTTGGAAGGAGTATTATTCCAACCAATATTGCCACAATGGTCCGTACAGAATTTACAATCCCACATCATTAATTAGTATGAATAACTCAGCGCATACGCCGCAATTAAACATACGATAACTATCATCATGGTTTGCCACAATGGTCCGGGTATCCCATGCCCATCCCTCCATCTCCACTTTGGATAACGGGTGCTAGCGAAGAACAACTAAACATCAAATACAGGCACCTCATGAAATAAAAGACCACAGTCCGGAGGTGGCCACCAACTGGACGGCGTTCTCAACCTATGCAAGTTAGTATATGTATAAAATCCATTTGAATACTCAAGAATCACATCACATTAGAAATTACCACAATGTCTCAACATTTCCACAGCCCAGTCAATTCCAAAACATTTCCATTTTGAAGATAGTTTCTTTCCTAAAATAACTTTGAATATAAACACATGTTATTTGGGTCCGTTCCGATATTTCGTAAAATCATACTCTCATTCTATGGCTTTTGCAACCTTATGCATAAAATGTAATCATTAGTTGCTTAATGAAATTCATGCAGGTTTTTCAAATCGTTTCATCATATGGGGACGACTTATCAAAATAAAGCATGCTTACATAGTGCATAATCATTTATTCTTCTAAATGATTCATAATATTTTCAATAAAATAAATTAGCATGCTTTATAATATTTTTATCATAAAATAGCTTTATTGCAAATGTTGCGTGGACATGGGGACTTACCTCGAATATCTTATCATTTAGTAAGATAAATATTCACTAAATCATCACCAATGTTTAACAATGAATGGCCTACAATAATAATCATTCATAACGCATTTAGTATTCTATGTTTATCGACAACAATGTATGTATATATATGGCCAAATTTATATAGTCATCTAATGATATCACTTCATTTCCTATTTCATTCCATACTTGAAGTGAAAAATAATCCTTGCATGCTTATAATCTTTTTTTTTTATTTCCTTTGCTTCACAAGAATATAAGGTCTTCATATACCCAATTAACTTCTCATTCATCCATAAACATAAATAAAATCACTTCAGGAATTTATTCGTTCTTTGATGAAAATTCTGCAATTTTCAGCTTTGGCACATCATTTTGTTTTGCTCATAACTTACAATCCCCTTGCCCAAATGATGCCAAATTTGTTCCAAAATATCCTCAAGACATTTCTTGATGATTTCTAATTCAGGAACCACTGATTTCCTTTCTCATATTATTCAGTTTTGCTTCGAATATCTCAACTTTCCAATCCCATCACTGTTTTGGCTGCTTGTGGTATTTTCAACGTAACTTTTTATTCACAACTCTAAATTGGGTAAAATTAGTCCCAAAATGATCCTAAGACATTTAGCTACATGTTTCAGGTAATACGGTTCTAGAATAACAAGCTAATTTGTACAATTTATTCATTCTTCAAAGCTGCTCGAAAATTCTTCAAAACAGTTCTTTTGTTTTTGTTTCCTTTTTTCACACTATCTATTCCACTTTAATCCTAACAACTATATAACACTTAGACCATATTAAATTCCATCATAATGGACTTCAATTCTATGATTTTTAGAGATATTTAGCCCAGAAAAATCATATTTTCCAACATTAAGTTCAACAAGTGCAAACAACAACATTAACAATTCATTTTCTTCAACAATTAATTCCATCTTTCCTTTTCATTTTTTACACCTTCTTGTGCAGTAATGAACTCTTAATTAAACCACCCTTAAAACACTTCATATATCATATAAAACATAGTATATAACTTCTCTAATCAGTCAGTATACAATACACACAAAACAGCCCCAAAACATAGTAATAGTCCAAGTAATTCTTGTAGTTCTCATGAATTTTCTAATAAAATTAATACCAAAATAATCCTCGCAATTTAATTTACAACTTTAATTCAAGGAGTATGGTGTTTTACCTTATGTATAAGATTCTCCAAACCTGAATTGCTCCAAGAACACCAAGAACACACACGCACTTCTTTCTTTCTCTCTCCCTTTTCTTTTTCTCTCTATTTTTCTCTAGCTTTTCTTTCCTTTTATTTCTCTCTTCTTTCTCTATTCCTTATGGATAAATTTCTTGTTGAAATTTAGCTCGTCAACTGCCATTCTTGTGACCAAAGGCTCAAATGCTCACTAATGGTGTTGTGGGCTATTGTGGGCTATCCATTTCACATGTCAATTTTTCATTTTTCCATCATTATCCTTATTTATTTCTTAAACTTATTTGATAAGATTTTACAATTAAATAATCTCACAAATATTTCACTCATTCAATAATATTTTAACATTTTTTTCATCCACCAATCATGTTCCGCCGCTTGTCTCAATTTCGACCACATTTCAGAATTTCTTCAGAAAATAACTATAATTTCGGCCCGTATCGAAAAAATATTTTATTCTACCAATAGAATCTATAAAGTTCACTAAAATCAATAGTGAAAATCAAAATCCTTAATTCCTTCTCAGTTCTCCCCAAATAACGGTTAAAATTCCGATCGCAGTTAAAATGACAATAATGCCCCTGATAGATCGAGTTATACCAAACCATCCGTCTCATTACACTATTCAATTTTTGTTCTGAGTGTAGTCTAAAATTCTTAGTCTTCTAAAAATAGTCGTAATATGAAGATTTAAGGTATGGGTAGAACAAATCTAAAATTCCATTTAGGTCCCCATAATTTTAAAATTCTAATAATGCCCCTAAATATTTTTATTGCACCAAAATGTTTAGTTCATTAGACTATCATTTCTTGTTTTGAGCCTTCATACAAATACTCATTCTATATTAAGTAGTCACCAGTTAAAGTGTACAAAAGAGGGATATTACATGCTATACCTATGACTTAGGAAGCTATATGATGATTGCATAAGAATATGAGATTGATTATGTTATTGTATTTTGGTTGAATTGGTGGTTGATTTTGGATTCTGTAAATTATTGCTAGACTGACGTAGGAGACAGCGTCTAAAATGACCCATTTCTTGATTGAGCTAATTCAAGTAAGTCCTTGCATAAAACCATATTTGTTAAATGATCATGTCATGTATGATATGTTACTGAATCAAAATGTGATTTATTGGAATGTAACATGGTTTAGTTATTTTTTTAATAAAATAGTTTTGCTAAAATAAAAATTTTTCAATAAAAAAATATTTTTGTTCTTCAAACAATTTCAAAGCAAACTATTTGAAAACCATGATTGCTAGACTAAGACTTCAAAGAGATTGTTTGAAATTGATTCTTAAGTAAGATTCTAATTTGTTGATTTAAGAATAATCATTGAGCAGGATAATATTTCGTTGAGTACTCAATAAGGATAGACTGTTAGGACTGGTCTTTGAAAGTTAGGGTAAGTCTATCAACTAGCAGTCGCCTCTGAGAGATAAGCACTAACTGGATAAGACAACAGTGTTAGTGAGTCAGGATGGTCCAAGCTAACAACAACTCAGTTAGGTGGACTATTGTTTGAGATTGGACATCTGGTTATTTTGGGTGCAAAGATGGAGAAGTATCTCATCAATGGGACGATCACCTACCATGTAGTGATGCAAAGTTTGACTATGCATTAACATGATGTAGGATTTCATAGCTGGGGCTATGATGTAAGGTTTTATAGTCCACATATTTATTGTTGAGTGGTTAATTTTACTAAAAATTGTTCTGATATACCATCAAGCAAAAGTTATATAAAATACCACTCAGTGTTTTGAAAAGAAGTGAACTTTGACTTGCAATTCTCACACTCTCTTTTATCATGTTTTCATGTCATCAACTTTGAAGGTTAAGATTCTTTTGAGAGACTAGAGTTTATTATGATGTTTCTCTGTAATAAATTTTTGTTGAGACATTTGTTTTTGTTAGCCTGAGACTTGTATAAGTTTTTGAATGTAATAAATTTAGATAGTTTATTTTCCTTTTAAGTTTTGTTATCTTGTTATAAAGAGCCATGGTCCTCTGGACCGGCAACATCCCTACCTTTTAGGGTATTAGGTAGCAGGGTTTTACACATCTGGTAACAAGATGCAGGATGACTTCTACAGAATGAAGAAGTTAGTTACTATACTTTAGTTTACCAGTACAGAAAAATAGATGTATGGTTTATTGGTTGTATGCTATATTGGAAAAACGATAGTGATAGTAGAAAATGTAATTTTTGTGGTTATGTTTGGTATACTTGTAAAAAGAAAATAGGGAAGAATATACAACAGAAGGAGATTGCTTTAAATAAAATATACTATTTTCCATTCACTTAAAGGTTGTATAGGCTTTATATGTCTAAGACAACAGCGGAGCATATAAGATGGCATGTTTAAAGTTAAGCCGAAGATGGGATAATGAATCATCCATAGGACGGTGAGGCATGGCAACATTTCGATTGGATATATCTTGATTTCATAGCAAAGCCTCATAATGTTAGACTTGGATTATGTACAGATAATATTTTACCATTCGAGCTATCAAGAAAGTAGTATTTTGGCTGACCGGTGATAGTAACTCTATGTAATCTACCACCCTAAATGTGCATGAAATGTATTGTGATATTTTTTATAGCTATAATTATAGGTCCAAAGAATCCAAAACAAATGTTATATGTGTATCTGCAACTGCTTACAGATAAACTAAAAACATTGTGAACAGAGGGTGTCTTTATATATGATATTTCTAAGAAATAAAATTTTCCAATTGTATGGTGCACTCCAGTGGACTATTAGTGATTTTCTTGTATATGGAATGTTAAGCGAGTGGAGTACATCAGGGATCCTGGCATGTCCATATTGTTTGGAACGTATAAAGTCATTCCAGTTACCAGTCGAAGGTAAACAATTGTAGTTTGATTGCCATCAACAGTTTGTGCCACTTGGACAACGTTTCATAAGACATCAAAAGTCTTTTAAAATAGAAAGAAGTGTATAACAATTACTACTTCCATCACTCCTAACTGGAGATGAAATGTGGGATGTGGTACGACTTCTTCCTTAAATAAAAAAAAAAAAATTGCATCCGAACCTACAAAGGCAAATGCTAACTGGGTGAAACACAGTATATTTTGGGATCTGCTATATTGGAAAACAAATATGATACAATATAATATAAAGGTGATCCTAATTAGAAAATTGTATTTGATAATATATGTAACACATGATGGATGTAAACAGCAAGATAAAAAATAATATAAAGGTAGGTATGATGTACCTAGGTATTATAATCGTCTAGAATTGTGCATTGATCCCATTGATTAAAGAAGGGGAACAAAACTAAAAGCTTGTTACATATTGACAAAAGAACAATGGAGGCTTGTGTTAGAATGGGGTAAAGGAACTTAGATTTCCTGATGAGTATGCTTCAAATATGGGGAGATATGTTGATTTGAAATAAGTTAAGATGTCTGACATAAAAAATCATGCTTGTCATGTGTTTGCGGAATAGTTAATACTTATAGCCTTATGAGAATTTCTTCTACCGAAGGTATGAAGTTCTTTAACAAAGCTAAGCCTTTTCTACAGAGATTTGTACACTTCAAAGTTATCGGTGGCACATATGCATCTGTAAGTTCGAGAGATTTTTTTCACCGGTAATTTTTTACGTTGTGAAACATTTACTAGTTCATTTGCCATACGATGTTAGAGTTGGTGGTCCTATGCAATATAGATAGATGTATCATGTTGAGATGTTTGTTTTTATTAATCTACAAGAAAGTTATTTTTTTTCGACAACTGCATATGTTGTATTTGTTAATAGTAAACTTGATATTTTTTAATAGTAATCTACAAGTGAGTTATATTTGTTTTAATTTTCAAATCTGTCATATGTTACATTTGTTGATAGTAAACTTAATATTTGATGTTAAAAATCACAGAGACACTTCAGATGAGATTCAGAGTATGATGGCATTATTTAGAGGGCATGAGAGTCTAAGTGTGTCAAGCGGCTAACAACACGTTGTTCAACATCCGAAGGTGTAGGAAGAGACTATCTTGGATGAGAGAGACAACCTATGAATAGCTCATACAACATTGGAGGTCTTAAGGTTTTTCGCGCAATCTAGACATAATAAGGAAAATCAGAGTCGTTCTTATGATGGCTTAGGCCAATCACTGTTAGTGTTATGCCTTAGAGGCAATCACATGTATTTTGTATATTGCACATTTGTTTACTGATAAAAGGTATTCTTTATTTTTCAATTTGTTTTATTTATGCTTTCGTATGAATACAATTGTTAGATAAAGTCTCAAGTGCAACACTGTGTTAAGGAAATCATGATAGAAATCATAATGTGAGGTTCCTACTACACTGAATAGTGTTCATACTTAAATTATCCCTAATCATAGTATTAATGAGAATGGATATTGTTAATGCATTAAGACTAGTACGTGTTATACTTATTGATTTGATCATGCAGTGGTTCTCATATCCGTGAGTTTTGTGATACTCAAAGTTAACATGTAGATGCTTGTTACTTGAACAAGTACATTGTATAACCTATTATGAGATAATCACATGGATAACTATTTAGTACCCGTGATAGAATCTCGTTATAGCAATCGTGCAAGTCTCCTTAGACTTGAGATCTCCAAAGTGCTTTGTTTGTTGAGCATTATACTTTAATTTTAATCTTTGGAGTCAGATTGATGGCCGCCTATAAGATAGATATTGGATACAATGTGAAGTAAATGAAAGTAGTTGAAAGGATCAATAAAGGATTCACCACTCCTAATAGTAGGAGCGAATATCTCATGACCACTTGTTGGAATCACTACTCGAGAAATTCTTAGCCAATGCGATTGTATATTGGAAATAGTTCCAATTGATACACATGATGAATAGTGAATTTTGGGAACAAATACTAAAAATATTCGGGCCAGAATTAAATATTCTAGAGGGAGTTAGCACCAATTCTATACTCCAAACTGAATGAGATATTATATAGTGAATGAAATTTATTGCACTGTTGTTTACAATTAAAAAGTTCATGTCAGGTCACTTGACTTTTTAGACTTTTGGGTGGTCATGATGTGTTGCTAGATACTGCTCATGATCTGCTGAATATGGATTTATTAATTAGAGAATTAATAAATCAATTCTAATTAGAATTAATAAGGTAATTCTAAATTATTAAGAATCATTAATCCCAAGGATATTTGGATTATTTCATATTTCGCTACCAATAGATCAGGAAACCTAATAGGCCACACACAATAGAGGATTATGAACTCGATATACTATTTGATAACATTACAAGGTTAATTTTCAAAAGAAGAAGAAGTTGTGGTCGAATTATAAATAGTTATAATTCATGGGACAAATTATAATTAAAATAATTTTAATTCTAATTGGTAATTTTAGAGTTCTTATTCTTTATGGATTCAGATAACCAAACATGGAGGTAATTTTCGTATTGCATGCTAGGTCTTGCATTATCTCACTAATAGATGAAAAATCATTTTTCCTCTAGGTGGATAATCTTTTCTTCTTATTCTTCTTCTTCTGTTTGTAACACACGAACCCTAGCCATTGTAAATATTCTGCTAGCACAGAATCCCAGTGATACTCGAGTAAAATTGTTGTGTGGATTACTTCTAGAGAGAGCCCTACACTTGGCCTCTAGTGGATTGTCTTGGATGACCGTGGTAAGGCTTGTTTCGAACAAGTAATTAGGTACTTGCTGGATAGTGCCATCAAAGTAGCATAGAGGAATGAAATTTTGAAACTACAATGACGACATAGAGAAGAATAATTCTTCCTTTTCTTGCATCCATTCTTCACATATGAATGATCTTTGAGAGGTTTTCTTGGTTTTATTTCCGCTGTGCAATCTGATTGCATGGCCGAGTAAACCTACAATCACATTATACTAGAGGATCGATTTCATTTTCGGAGCACGAGGCTAAGATGGTAACTACACTTCTTAATTCATACATATACCTTATTTGATATATTATTTTTTTTCTAAATAATTTCTACTAAACTATACAATTACGTACAATGTTAGTTGTTGGAAGACACATTTACTCATTCTAAAGTTTGGAAGAGATGTCATAAGCACTAGCAGCTTAGGCCTAAGTAAGGCCAATTCGTAGACTCTAGATCTCAACACAATTGGATACGTTTAAAATATTAATGTATGTGTATTGATATCAATCGGTTATATGGATTTTATTTAACATATATATAACAAAAATTTTAGGAGTGATTTTACAAATTAACATCAAAAGCTTCATAGCAAAGCTCCACTAGTAAGGGGTACAAAATGAGATATCTTTACTTGTGTAGGCTACTAGAGGCTTTAGGAAGGGTCTAGTCCATGGGTTGGGGGTTGATGAATCTTCTCATCTTATAGCAGAGCACACTTGCAGTGGATATTATCATAGAGACCCTTCGAGTTGGTGCAAGGCACAATTCGACAAGAAGACAAGAAAACTGGAAAAGAAATTTGAAAAGAGAATGCAACCAATTGTTGAACTGCATAAGCACTTGTGAGGTCTCTATCAGCATTTGAGGTTACCTCCACCATAACCACCACCAACTTTTTATGGCAATGACAATATTGATGATGATGATGATGACACTCCTAGTGATGTTGCTGATGATGCATGCAGTCATTCTTAGCTATACTGGTCATTTTATTTATTTTTTTTAATTAGATACCTTTGAACTCTATTGTAGTCTTTAAATGTCATACTTCACATGTTATTTATATAATTTTATTTAATTATAAATATTTGAAGTTGTTGGTGTATTTTATGATTTGTTGAATATTATATGCTTTTAACTGTGAAAAATATGATAATAGGCCAAATTTATTAGGAAAAATAAAATTTAAAAAAGTAGAATAATTAGCAACCAACATAACAAAAACCTTAGGGACCGAATGCTAAATAGTCACAAATAGCAACTGGATACATCAGTCTCAAATTAGCGATCAATTATTGACTGACACTTCAGTGATTGAAACAACTACCGGTCTCTAGCTAATTAGCGACCGATATAACGACATATTATCAATGGCGTTTTGGTTGTTGAATAGCAACCATCTCTGTTCATTGATTGCTAAAATTTTAGCGAACATTTAGATCGTGACCACTAAATATTCGATCGCTAATCGGTCACTAATTTACAATTAGTGACAGATTTGGTGGTTGGAAATCGTACTGTTCCTATAGTGATTGGGCTTAGCATTAGGAGTCAAGTTCAAAAAAGTGGATTTAAAAATGACTCTAGTTGTGGTTTGTTGTGTGTGTTTGAGTGTTGGAAGAAGTATTAACAAAGGCTACAAACAATCAAGTTTTAATTAAAACGTCAAATACTAAAATCACACAATTGTGTAAATATATCCATCGCATAGTATAAGAAATAGCAAGTGGTAATTACCACTCATTTGCTCTAATCTCATTATTTAGCTAGCCAAATAAAAAGGATAAAATAATTAAACTACTACACTAAACTACTACAATAGAGAATACATCGAATCTGTGAGAATAAAGGGAATGGAAAAATTAAGACACAAATGACACATAAAATATATACACGACGAGCACTTATCACACTCCTACAATTGAACCTTTGCTTAACCTCAAGAAAAACACATTTATTCACAAACAAGCATATATTTTACAAGCAAAATGAACAACTTTAATTAGAGCATATTAGGAAACACTACAAAAAATAGCTTTATGTGACAACAATTTTCTAACTAAAGGCTAAAATTTCCTAGCTAAAGTACTTTCGAGCCAACAAATTCTTCCTCACCACTGCCATGCTAAAGCGTTGTCGCCAAAGGTTCTTGGCAATGAAATTCTTCATTTTTTCATCAAAGAGTGCACTTTAGCAAGGAAAATTTTTCCTTGCTAAAACCTTTACTTTTGGCTAGGAAAAATTTTCTCACTAAAGCTAAACAAATTTTGTCGCTAATGATGATTTTTATTGACAAAAAGTATCGCTAAAATTTCATCATCAAAAATATAATTTTATTTGAGAAATTAAATACGATTTTTTAAAAATATTATTACCTTTTGTGACAAAAAAATTCCTTACCAATACAAAAAATTTGGTTGCCAATCACACCTAATCACAGCCTCCAATTAATTGGAAATGGATTGCCACACCAGAGATTCGAACACGTGACCTCAGCTATGAAGCCCTTGTGACTTAGCCGCTGGGCTAAGCCAATTGTTTTGTCATATCTTTTTTTTTTATTTAAACTATTCCCAGTATTTTTTTTGTATTTTTTAAACATTAATATTATAACAAAATATGATAATTATATTTAATTTACTATGAAACCATATTATTCAATGTAATAAATTATTTTATATATTTATATAATTTTAAAAGTTTACATGCTAGTAATTATACCATTATTTTTATTAAATAATTTTGTACACATAGATTGATTTAAAAGCACTTATATACATATATATTTCCAAAACAAACATGTGTGTGTGTGTGTGTGTGTGTGTGTGTGTGTGTGTGTGTGTGTGTGTGTAAAGCATACATATATATGTACATAATCTAGTATAATCTCTATACAAAAGTCTAAAACCTAATGCATTTACAATGATAAGTATATCAAATTAACGATCCAAGTGTTAGATTATTAAAATTATTGAAAAAAGTATTATGCTAATTTTGAAGGTAATCGAATATATTTTGCCACATAATCTAGTATAATCTCTATGTAAAAGCCAAAAATTTAATGCATTTATAAAGATAAGCATATCAAATTAATGATCCAACCGTTAAATTTGTTAAAATTGCTAAAAAAAATATTCTAACCAAATTCAAAGGTAATCGGATATATTTTACCACATAATCAAATATAATCTTTATATAAAAGCCTAAAACCTTATGCATTTATAAAGATAAGCGTATTAAATTAATGATCCAACCATTAAATTTGTTAAAATTTTTTCTAAAAAAAAGTATTATAACCAAATTTTAAGGCAATCGGATATATTTTACCACATAATTTAGCATAATCTCTATATAATATCACAAAACCTAATGCATTTATAAAGATAACCTTATCAAAATAATTATTCAATTGTTAGATTTGTTAAAATTTCTATAAAAAAAGTATTATAACAAAATTTGAAGATGATTATATATATTTTGCTGCATAATCTAGCATATTCGTTAGATAAGAGCACAAAACCTAACGTATTTATAAAGATAAGCGTATCAAATTAACGATCCAACCATTAGATTTGTTAAAAATATTGAAAAAAGTATTATATCAAAATTCAAAAGTAATTAGATATATTTTGCTCCTTGATCTAGCATAATCTCTATATAAGCACCTAAAACCTCCCTCTCATAATCATGAGCACGTGATTCCTTAGCTAATTCCTCTCGTTTTTAGGTATGGATAGGATGATCTCTGATTATGTGATAGACCAGCTAATTGTATTCTTTATAATTGGCTTTGAAAGCCCTTTCTCTAATTTGCTCAATCGGTCGTCATATAGGCCTTCTATCGGCTAATGGATGTTGAAGTAGAAGCAAAGTTAGACAGTTGTTGGTTTACAAAGATAAACGTATCAAATTAATGATTCAACTATTTGCTAAAAAAAAGTATCATGACTAAATTTGAAGGGAATTGGATATATTTTGTCACATAATCTAGCATAATCTTTGTATAGGAGCTCAAAACCTAACACATTTATAAAGATAAGCGTATCTAACCGTTAGATTTATTAAAATTGCTAAAAAAAAAAAGTATTATGACCAAATTTCAATATAATCAAATTAAATTTTGTTAATATATATATATTATGACCAAATTTGAGTATTATCGGATATATTTTGTCATATAATCTAAAATAATCTCTATATAAAAAGTTGAACCTAATACATTTACAAAGATAAGTGCATGAAATTAATGATTCAACTGTTAAATTTGTTAAAAAAGATATTATGACCAAATTTTAAGATAATCAAATACAATTTTAATTATTATTGAAGGATTTTGTCGTGTCTATATACAACACTGATGCGTTTAGATTTGGGCATAAAAATCATACAAAAACTAAGCACATTCCCAATCAAGTTTAAATTAAAACATTGGACCCAAATCACACATATGAGCAAGCGTACTCATCATTACTGAGCATAGGGTTCAAACGAGTGTCGATCCTCAAGAAACAAGTAAACATTAATTACCCCTCTTTCATTGTGTAACTGACTCAACAAAGTGAAAATCAAATAAAAAGAAAAACTAAAAAGAAAATAAAATAAAAATATGTACATATCAAGGATGAAGAAGTATGCAACTCAAACCATTGATTAGACAACCATGATCTTCAAGAACATAACCATTATCATAATCAATCATTCTCTCGGCACTATGAAGGATTAAGGCAAATTAGCATCACTTGGTCTGTCTCAACTAATTACTACCTTCTAGATAAATTAGCATCACTTGGTCTGTCTCAACTAATTATCCAAAAGATGCATTATACATAATCCTTAATTAAATTTTCGTGGTCTGGCAAATTTAAAACATGAAATTAATCAATAAATCCTTGGTCTGGCAAACATCAATTAACCTTTAATTACTCAATCCTCAGCAATTAACCTCTTTGGTCTAGCAAGTTAACAGCCAATGAATGCGAAAATTAATCAATTGCAACCATCATCAACCTCTTTGGTCTAGCAAGTTAACAACAGAAACAATCAATTAATCTCGAAATATGCCCAAGTAATTAAATATCAAGAAGAACAGTCAATTAACCAAAAGATGAAATAACTCCAAGAATCATGATTATCTAAAACAGTGTCAAATTACAATAGAACAATTAAAACATCATTGTCAAGAAAAAGAAAGCAAAGTAAAAGAAAGAACTCATAGACAAGCCTCCTTCTTCTTTCTTCGAAAACCTTCTTGTACAATCCTCCTTGAACCTGAAGAATTCTCCTTAGACTGAGTGATTTTCTACGATGATCAATGAATTCTCCCATTTTTCCTTGTGTTTTTCATCTATGTATAGGCTTAAGAAGTGTCTAAACTCATAGGTACAAAGTTCTTGGCCGAGTAGAAGTTGGAAGATGCTAAAACTCCCCAGATTTCCAAAAACGCGTCAAAAGATCACAGCACCACCTCAGGAACAGACCACAGCCGGTGCCGCCTTGGTCCTTCAGAGCCGGCACCACCTGTATTTTGTTTCTCCACTCGTTTGCCGATTTTTCTCCAAATTTTGCGCATACGTTCCAGACTGCAGCCGGCACCGCCTCCAGCCTTACAGCCGGCGCCGGTTAGGTTCTGTTCTACTCTGCTTCTCCAATTTTTCCATCGTTTTGAAGTCCGTGCATCTAGTGTACAGCCGGCGCCGGTTCCAAGCTTCCAGTCGGCGCGCCTCTGCTCTGTTTCACGACGGTTTTATTTTGTTTTACCTAAAAACCTGAAATAATGACCAAAATACATTTCTAAGGGTAAAATCTCAAATATGAAAGAATATGACTAGTTATTGCACAAAATGTATTACAAAAGAACCTCAAATAACTACGCAAAATATAACCATATTAGTCCCTATCATATTCCCCCACACTTAGTTCTTTGCTTGTCCTTAAGCAAAGCATCAAGAACAAGTAGAAAAAACAAAAGGTTTTACTCATATCACTCAATCAATTCCCAAAACATATCTTCAATGCTTTCTTTACTTATGAACATAAAACATATGATACTAAATCTTTCACAGTCAATGCAAGACTTGTGTAGTGATAAATGACTTAGTAGAACCATCACAATACTTCACAATATTCTCAAACCATTAGAAAGAAGTTAGTTCAAAAAGAATATGCATTCCATATGCTTACTTTTCATACACTCTCTCTACTAATTCGAGATATATCATTATTCTACTTAGATCAAGTAGGACTTTTAAGATTGTAATGTAAGGCTAAAGGTCTGTAATGCGGCTTAGCAAACGAAGGATATAGGAACATCAAAAGTCAAAGAAAAACTGAGAGTAAGCAAGAAAAGGGTAACCAAAATAAACCTATAATTCCCAACTCTTGTTGCTCTCTTATTCCAAGAACTAATCAAACCATAACCTTATATAACAACCCTTACGCATTTCAAGCAAATCCTGCATTGCTCTTTCTTTTCATCAATTCTTTTCCTCACAAGATCAATCAATTTTCCAGCAATGGTAGCAAGTATCTTATATGAACTTACTTTTACAACTCACTCACCATCTCTTTTGTGATTTTTTTTTCTCTTTTTGTCTTCAATTCTCTTTCAATGCTTTCTTCTTTTACTCCTCTTTTTCTTTTTCTGCTACTGCTCTTTTCTTTTTCATTTACTTTTCTTTCTAGCAGCTTGTTGTTTTCTCTCTTCACTCGTTTCTTTTCTTCTTTCTCATCTTTTTTCAGCTTGCATTCTTTTCTTTCTCAATCTTTCAACTTCTTCCTTTCATTCCACTTCCTTTCTTTTCCCAGCTCCAATTGTAATTGATCCATGACTAAAAGTAACAAGTCATGATCTCTCTCCCTACATTGTTCTCAACATACATACACTTTCATCCTTGAAAAGTATAAAGATTTGGAAACTATACAAACTCTTAGCACAAGTAATGGACAAAATATCGTGACAGGTTGTAAAGAAAGAAATCACCAATTTAAGCTCAAAATAGACACTAGGAATAATATAGCACTAGGTAGGTTTGAAAAGCTCAAACTATCCAAAGAAGGCCTATTACCGACATCCCTAAGTTAAATCATGAATGTCTTTCTTATTTTACCTCGAGAGGTATTCAAGTAAGTTCTAGAATGCTCTACGCATTTTAGAGAAAAAAAATAGGTTTAAGAATATTGCAAAGCATTTGATCAAGAACTACTTTGTCCAAGTGAGTGCAAAAAGTCATGCATAAGCCATAAATGATCTAGAACATATGCTCTATAATTCATCATAAAGACATGCACTAAAAATACGGCTTGAAATCTCCAAAAAATTAAAAAATTTCACAGAAAATTTTTGAAAACTTTTGTTAATTTTGTTCCCAAGAAAGCTAAAGGGTATGTAGAAGACTTGTCAATCAAACCACTCCCCCACACTTAAACTGGACATTGTCCTCAATGGCCAAATAAATAGAACCAAAACAATCAATACCAAGGGATCAAAAAGATAAAGGAGAAGAGATAAAAAAACAAACTTCCATTAATCGTGTTGTACAAGAGCTGAATGCTTGAAGAGGAAGGCATCATCAAAGTACCTATAAACAATACAAAAGAAAATACCAAAGCATAAATCTAGAAAAGAAAAGAAAGTAAAAACAGAAAAAATGGAAAATACAATGAAAAGAAAGTCAAACTAACTGAAACAAAAACATGAAAAGAGAAAGAAAAGAATCAAAAAGAGTGAGCAAGAATGCATCATCAGTCCGTTGCAACATCATCACCCTCATCCTCCTCCTTATCGGCAAGTGTGGAGGTGCCTGCACCATCGTGTGGCCTAGAAGAATGCTGCCTCAACTCAGTCAAATGTTGCTCCATGGTAACTTGCCGTCTAGCCATATCCTCCATAGTACCCTGCAAGCGTTGGAGCATCGCCATTTGCTGGTCGAGGAGCCCTAGTACTGTGGTCTCAAAGTTAGTCTGGGAGTGGGATTGTGAACTGCCATCTCTAGCACGTGCCAGTGGTGGTGGCTGCTCCTCCTCCACTGTAGGTGGTCTTACCTGACCGAGATGTTGGACCTCGAAGGGTGTGAGCCATTTCTTCAATTTTGGGCTGTACTTATATCCACAACTCATGAGAGTTTGCTCGGATGAATGAGAAAATTAATCAATTGCAACCATCATCAATCTCTTTGGTCTAGCAAGTTAACAACAGAAACAACCAATTAATCTCGGAATATGCCCAAGTAATCAAGTACCAAGAAGAACAGTTAATTAATCAAAAGATCAAATAACTCCAAGAATCATGATTATCTAAAACAATGTCAAATTACAATAGAACAATTAAAACATCATTGTTAAGAAAAAGAAAGCAAAGTAAAAGAAAGAACTCATAGACAAGCCTCCTTCTTTTTTCTTCGAAAACCTTCTTGTACAATTCTCCTTGAACCTGAAGAATTCTCCTTAGACTGAGTGATTTTCTATGATGATAAATGAATTCTCCCCTTTTTCCTTGTGTTTTTCATCTATTTATAGGCTTAAGAAGTGCCTAAACTCGTAGGTACAAAGTTCTTGGCCGAGTAGAAGTTGGAAGATGCTAAAACTCCGCAGATTTTCAAAAACGCGTCAAAAGATCGCAGCACCGCCTCAGGAACAGACCACAGCCAGCGCCGCCTTGGTTCTTCCGAGCCGGCGCTGCCTATATTCTGTTTCTCCACTCGTTTGCCGATTTTTCTTCGAATTTTGTGCATACGTTCCAGATTGCAGCCGGCGCCGCCTCCAGCCTTACAGCCGGCGCTGGTTAGGCTCTATTCTACTCTGCTTCTCCAATTTTTCCATTGCTTTGAAGTTCGTGCATCCAGTGTACAGCCGGCGTCGGTTCCAGGCTTCCAGCCGGCGCCGCCTCTGCTCTGTATCGCGACGGTTTTGCTTCGTTTTATCCAAAAACCTGAAATAATGACCAAAATACCTTTCCAAGGGTAAAATCTCAAATATGAAAGAATATGACTAGTTATTGCACAAAATGTATTACAAAAGAGTCTCAAATAACTACGCAAAATATAACCAAATTAGCCCCTATCAAACACGCATACAAATAAATATATATGCATATATGTATGTTTGTATATATATATATATATACACCCATATATGTATGTGTGTGTGTGTGTGTGTGTTTGTATATATTTATGTATGTGTGTATATATATGTATGTATACATATAAGTTGTGTATATTTATTTGTTTATATATATAGATATATGTGTGTATATATATGTCTTGTATATATGTATTATATATATATATATATATATATATATATATATATGTACATACTTAAGTATATACATTTATACATACGTGTGTGTGTGTGTGTATGTATGTATACATATAAGTTGTGTATATTTATTTATTTATTTATTTATTTGTATATGTAGATATATATATGTGTGTGTATATATATTTGTTGTATAGATGTATATATTTAAGTATATACATATGTTTTGTGTATATATATACACAACACACACACACACACACACACACACACATATATATATTTATATAAACAACACATACAATTATCATATATATATATATATATATATATATATATATATACCCACACACATGCAATATATATTGTAAACATTCTAAAATTTAGGTACTATTTTGGAAATTTTTGCAAGCCATTTTATAATTTTACATAATTTAAAGGTCAATTTGTAAATTTTGAGGTCATATTATAGAAATTTAAAAATTTAGAGATTAGTTTTAAAAAATTTTGGGCTCATATTATAAATATTCTAAAATCTAGAGGCCAATTTATAAATTTGTGAGGTTGTTTTGTAATTATACAAAATTTAAAGACCAATTTGCAAAGTTTTAGGATCACGTTGTAAATATTTAAAAATTTAAGGACACGTATTATCTTGGAAATTCAAAATTTACCACTAAAGGTATAGTTAATAGTGATGAAAGTTAATATTTTTAGTTATGAGCAAAGAAACTTAAATTTTCCTCACTAATACACTTATTTTTAGCTAATGCTATCACTTTTAGCTAGGAAATAAAAAATTTTCCATTGAAGGTCTTAATCAATAGCAACAAAAAAAAAAAAAAATTGTTACTAAAGAAAAATTTTCCTCGTTAAATAGTACTTTTAGCAACAAAAAAATATTCCTAACTAAAGTTTTTATGCAAATATATTATTTTCTTAGAGTGAAAATTAAGAAGAATACGTCATCATATATGCAACAAAGTTAACATAGTAGAGATATTATTATTTCTTTCACCTTAGAATTCATCCCAACTCCTATCCATCCAACTTAATCCCATGTTAACACACATATTAAGCTAGATACAACTAAGGCCCTTAACCTTGAATTAAACAAGTTTATATCAAGTCAACGTGATTCACTTCACCCTTAAGTTAATAATATAAACAATGTGATTTATATAAGTTAGGATTAACTGACTTACTCCAATCTCATGACTTACAAATATTACAAATATTACCAATGTCACATCATATTACAACATTACATTACTGAAAGATCGCGGGAAGATAAAATACGCAGTAGAAACATGCAATTTAAAATTTTTTCTATTCAATAATCTAAGAGAACTTACTTTTTATGGTGCTTAGGTTGAATAACTAGAACTGACTTCAAGATTGATGTAGGTTCTTGATTTGTCACAAACACTTATTCCGCAAGAATGCCAGTCAAGTGTCCACTCTTTTGTATCAAACACACTCCAAGATTGCTAACTTTCAATCTTCTAGAGTATTCTCACACCCCTCTAAGCTTAGCTACCGGTGATAATAGAAGGAACGAAGAAAACAATGGAAGAACGTTAGGAGATATATTGAGAGAACAAAGGAAACAAGAACGTGGCGGCTAGGAAATTGTTTTTGTCTTTTGTTGTTTCTTTACGTGAATAGGGCACATGCACACATACACATAAAAGAAAACAACACTTCCTATTCCTCATAGAACTTAAGCTACCACTTTCTTTTCCTTTTCTTAAGAGGTGAGGTAGCTACCCAATTTCCTACAACTAGTATCCGTCTCACTCAACTCTGGTGGACCAGGGTTTTTCTTAATTAGTTCAAGATTGATTAAATAGTTCTCATATTAATTAATTGATCTATCTGGGCTCAATATAAAATTACCCACGATAATTGATTAATAAACTAATTTTATTTATATGAGCTCAATGTATTAGTCTAATCTAAATAAATAATTATTTGACTCCTAGAATAATTCTTCCAATATTTATTTCATCCATTAAGCCACACAATAAATAAATTACATAGGTAACTTGAGTTACTCTGGAGACTAAAAAACATATTATTCTTGGTTATTAAAATGACCAAAATACCTCTACTAACCAATAGCTATATATTTTTTTATCATTTTAAATATTTCATTTATTACCATATGAAATATTAATCCTAAGAATAATATTGCAAGTGTAATGTTTTCGACTTACAGGTGTAATAGCAAAAATATCCCTTTATGTAGCATCCATTATTGAGATAGGAAAAATGTACTAACACCTTTCTTAGTGATATCTACCATCCTTTAATATTTAGTCCAATAATCCATGACTTTCAGTAATAACTTACTTATCTCAACGAGCTATCAAAATGCATACATATTAAGTCATGTTCCAAAGGTCTTGGATTATTTAGATTATCCTGTACAATCATGAGAGGGTGATATCTTCACTAAGTGAAGTATCGAAACTCTATTATATACATCTGTCTTAATTAACCGGAGTTATATACCCAATATATACAATTATTGGGCTTACATTAAGATCTCATCCACATACATCAAAGTGCACAAGTCCAGCTTCATTAGACTATTAACTTATACTCAAGTTTAAAGGTACTCATCCACACAGTAGCAGTAATAGTCTAATATTTATTTATTATAGTATTTTTATAAAGATTACTATCACGTGGTCCAATTCTATATATTTCAAATACGCTTACATTAATGGTGTGAGAAGACTACTCTTTAGTTAAAGGTAAATCATTTCTATTTAGAAACCATAGTATAATGATCTAAATATTGACAAAGTGTCCAACTTCATCAATTGATCAAGAACGTTTTTGCTTATATACTAGTAGCCCATGATCTGCACATTGCTATAAAACATGATCCAATACGTAAATCACTTATCAACATACTTAGACCTTTGTGTGAAATTATATGTACATAAACAATCATTAATAAATGAAATATTTTATTACTTTTTAATTATTCAGAAAAATATAGTCCATTTTGAACATACATTCCAACAATATTGCACTTGTACTAAATGGATTTTGAAAGTCTATATGTGCCTACCCCTATAACATCCAAGTGTCTTCAGAACACCTTCTCCGTCAAATGTTTGGTAAAGGAATCTACCAGATTATTTGTAAAGTAAATCTGATAAACTATTATCTCCTATTTCTAGATGAATTCCTTAATCAGGTGATAGTTCCTCTCAATGTACTTACCCTTCCTTATATTATAACACATCTATAGAATTGTCACAATATGATGATAGGCCTATCCATTTGTGGCTTAACTATAAGTTATGTTAAGAACTTCTAGAGCCAAACTACTTCTTTAAAAGCTTTTGAAACTACAACATACTCAGTCTCTATGGTGGATTCAACAATACATGATTACTTAACACTTTTCTTTAAAATAGCTTCTCCAGACAAAGTGAAGACATATTCACTAGTGGATTTTCTTTCATCTTTATCTGCCTAGAAGTCTAAGTCAATGTAACTAGTAGGAAGTAGGTCATCAGCTCTTTATACTAGTATATAATCTCATGTCCCTTTTAGGTACTTTAGAATATACTTTATCGCATGCTAATATTCTTCCTCTAGGTTTGACTGATATCTGCTAACTATGTTTATGACAAAGCAGACTTATACAAAGTATAGCATACATGAGACTTCCATAGCCGAAGTATAGAGAATTCTACTCATCCTTTCCTTTACTTCCTCTTTCTTAGGACACTACTTATAAGATAAGGTTAATCCATACTTAAAGAGGATGATTATTATTTACACTGATCTATGCTAAACTTAGCCAAAATCTTGCCAATATAAGTAGATTGGGATAAGTCTAACATTCTTTACTTTCTATCTCTAAAAATTTTTATACCAAGAATGCAGCTAGCTTCTCCTATATCTTTCATGCTAAATTGACTTGATAGCCAAACCTTTGCAAATGACAATGTCCTTACATCATTTTTAATGAGTAGAATATTATCTATATAAAATACCATAAAAGATACATTGTTCCCATCTGGCTTCATATACACATATAGTTCATCTACATTTTGTATGAAACCATAAGACTTTATAGTTTTATCAAAATGTATATTCCATATTCGTAATGCTTGCTTAAGTCCATAAATGGACTTTGTAAATTTATAGACGATATTTTCTTGGCATTTCACAATGAAGCCTTTGGGTTGGGTCATATAGATGTCTTTTCTAAGATAATTATTAAAAATATTATTTTAACATCTGTTTACCATATCTCATAGTCATTGTGATTTGCAATATCCAAGAATATGCGAATATACTTAAGCATGGTTACTAGTAAAAAAGTCTCCTTATAATTAATCTATTCTTTTTGAGTATAACCTTTTGCAACCAACCTAATTTTATAGATCTCCACATTTCCATCTGCACCTTTTTTTTTTCTTTTGTATATCTACTTACATCCAATAGGTTTAATCCCATCAGGTGTAGTGACAAGATCGCTAACTTGATTAGATATGTAGACTGAATCTTGACATCTATTGCCACTTGCTATTTTTTTATATCAATATCAGTAATGGCTTAATCATATACAGTGAGCTCTTGTTCCTGGGATAGAGAATACCTCAAAGGCTTTTGCAATCAATCTTTCTAGAACCTTAGATATCCTTCCACTACAACGTAACTTGGTCGGTATAGGAATATCTAGCTGTACCTTTTAGGTTCCTCAATTGGGGTACTAGAAGTTGAAGTATCAATCAACTTCTCTTTCAATTACATCTTACTCGATACCTTAGTGTATACACTTTGTTCATTCTCCAAGTATCTAGTATGAGTACTCATAAGTACTTTTTGCTATTAATGATAAAAATATCCACATCTTGTTCCTTTTGGATACCTTATAAAGTAACACAATTTTGATCTTGGCTCTAACTTATTTTCTTAGCTAGTATATAAGTTAGACAACTCTATACCTTGAGATAATTTAAACTAGGCTTACATCTAGTCCACATCTCATAATATATTCTAAGAACTGATTTAGAAGGCACCAAGTTCTGAATATGTACTACCGTTTCCAGAGCTTATTTCTAAAAAAAAATAGGAAGAATTGTATGACTTATCATACTCTTGACCACTTTCGGCAATGTTTTATTTCTTCTCTCAACTACTCCATTTTGCTAGGGAGTCTCAGGCACAGTTAGTTGAGATACTATACTGTGTTATACTAAATAGTCCTTAAATTCACTATGAAGGTATTCTCTACCATTAGCTGATCTTAACTTTTTTATTAGTTTGCTTGTTTAACGCTCCACTTCAGCCTTAAACTCCTTGAATTTATCAAAGAGTCAGACTTGCATCTCATCAAGTAAACATAACCAAAATGCATATGATCATCCATAAATGTGATGAAGTATTTAAACCTTTCTCTAGCTAGTGAAGACATAAGACCATAAACATTAATATAAACTAACTCAAGTATTTCCTTGACTCTTTTGACCTTTTGAGTAAAGGACTTTTTGGCCAATTTACTTATAAGACAAAATTCACACACTAAGGTCATTCCTCCAACTCAATGAGCCTAAAAGCCCATTTTGGATTAACCTCTGAATCTGGTTAAGATATATGTGTTCCAATCTTAAGTGTCATAAATACGAGTTTTTGATGTGGTTTTTTTCTTCTTATTATTAGGTTTGGTGTATTTTTTATATGACGACTAATAGGATTAATATTTGCTACAAATGTTTCCAAAATAAATAACATTTCCATTTCTACTGATCGAAATATCTAAATGAAAAGAAATAGAATATGATTAATTAATCAATCGTAAAACTAAAATTAAATTCTGTTTAAAACTAAAAACATATAAAATATCTTTTAATACTAATATCATATTACAGTCAAATAAAAGCTCTAAATCTTCTATTGTCTCGGCTCATACTTGTGCTCCGCCACCTACTCAAAGTCCATACTCTCTTCTATGGAGTCTTTTTATCTTTCTAAACCACTATAAGGAATTACAGATATGGTCAGTGACTCCAAAATCAATAATCCAAGTAGATGATAATTCAATCATTAAAATAGACTCTAAGTAAAGAGTAATACCTAAGAAGGATTTGGCCAAGAAGTCCAGACAATCTTTGTTGAAGCACGCCTTTTTGCCATACTTAAAGCATTTGCCCTTGGGCTTCACATTACGCTTAGATAGACTAGGCTTAGACGTCTTACGCTAGGCCTTTACGTTGCTCTGGGCCTTCTTCCTCATGAACTTTTTAGGCTAGGCCTTAACTTGAACTGAGAGTATGAATCTGGCAAAATCTCAAGAACCATATCAATTTATTTCTCAGGATCTATCGTCGCCCCTAGGATCTCAGTTTCCTCAAAGTGAACAATAATCTTGAGCATATGCTTATGAACGAATGCCCTTTCAATTATCCTAGTGTTTATGATTGCCTTAAGAGCTTTGGAGCTTTGCGGACCGGCTTTTGTCAGCAAACATGGTGTGCAATGATATATTGATATCATACGCAATAGGTATGTTCTCGTGCTTAAACTGAAGCACATAAGATATGGAAGCTAACATATAACATCTAGCCATTTTATCAACTTTTCTCCATGCCCACTCAACATCATGTTCTTAGTCTGTGGAATATTCCCTGATTTCAGAATAGAGGTCAGTTATAACATACTTGTACTCCTCGACTGTGAGTACTATGTTCAGATTCCTTTTTCAATTCATGTAATTTGGTCTAGTTAACTAATTCTCCTTAAGAATAATAGACAAATGATTGAAACCAGATATTTCTGTTGATTAGGAAAAAAAAAACTTCATTCGATAAAATATTTGTTTTGGAAAATTATATAAAGATGCACATTGAAACATCATATTATATCCATAATATGGTTAACAGATTAAAACTATTATAAAAAAACCAAAATTTTCTATTCTTCAAAAAATTGATAGAACTTTGTAGGAAGGTTAACAATTTTTTAAGTTAAGTATATAATCATCACTAATTACACTTCCTTAATAGGTAACGATCTAGAAATAGTACTAAATGGAATGATCACTACTCTCATTACTTACGGATAATCTAATGTTAATGTCTCCAACATAGGTTGGCTGATACTAACATATAACATAGGCATTAATTATAATTCCTCTATTAGTTCTAGATTCTCGTAGAAATCCATCTTATAGGGGTTATACTTAGAATGACAAGAGGATAACCACAATCTGTAACAGGAATCCATGATGAAAGCCATGGGGTCATTGGAAACCCTCTTCCACTTAATCTTTTGTCAAAAATAAATAGGTTTTTCGAAAGACGTTTTCTTTAAAAAATATTTGGTTTTCATTAATTTTAGTAAAATTAAAAAATTCAACCTTATTCTCTATATCAAGGATAATACCTTTTAAGAGAATAAATCATGAATTTTTTCACTATATAAGTTAAAAACATTTTTAAGTAACAAAATTTAAAATACTTAAATTTAAATTATTCTCTATGTCAAGGATAAAACCCTTTAGAAGAATAAATCATTAATTTTATTTTAAATTCTTAAGTCTCTTTAGAAATGTTTTTCTTTGTTTGTTCTATCTAGAGAAAAATAAATTCCTCAAGAATTTGTGCATTTGATCAAAAAATTAAATGAAATAGACATGCTCTAAAAAGTAAACCTTTTATATGTTATTTATATCCTTTAATTCCTAAGTGATCAAAAAATAAATTAAACATCATAATAAAAATTAAAATGATCCTCTTTAATGCTAAGGTGGTTCCTCATTTACTAACCATTTTCATGTAAAATTATTTATCCCCAATAAATAAACCATTGTAAAAAAATAACCCTATGTGACATGGGACCCAAAAGAAAAAGAAAATCACAAAGGAAAAAACTATGGAAAGAACAGCCACACAAAGCTTTAGAAGAACCGAACTGCACAGCACCAAAGAAATGAACCGCCTTCAATCCAAGGCCTAGCCAACCCTTGCTTACACTAAGCCAATGGCTTGCTACTCCTTTCGTGTGCATAGCCGGTCTATGGCTTGGAAAGCCATAGGCCGGTTTTTTCTTAGTGAACAAAGCTGGCAGTCGACTACCAAAAGCCATGGTCCAACTTTGGTTTATACAATCCAAGCTGGCCCTACCTAGCTTCCTCTGTTTTCTTCCATGGGATTTCCAGTGCTGATTAGCATCACCATTGTTACATAGATTCCAATAGATTAAATTTAAATAATACACAATCGCCTATATCTTTTAAAATGAGGCGTAAATGAATTCTATGAGAAAGTGAATACAATAATACAAGTGCATATGGCTCCATATGTGAAGCGTACGCAACATCTACTTATACAAAAAACTATGAGGAATCTATACAATCACAAATATTGAATTTTTTTAATTAGTAATGGAACTATCTTTTCGACTATTAACCCTAAGTATACTCCTAGATTAGAACATGTGGCTCTGAAACCACTTAAAAGATCACATGCAAATAAAATATGTAGTGGAAACATGTAATTTAAAGGATTTATTACTCCTAATAGTAGAAGTGTATATCTCAAGGCCACTTGTATGGAATCATTACTCGGAAAATACTTGGCCAAGGCGACTATGTATTAGAAATAGTTTTCATTGATACACATGTTGAGTAAAGGATTTTGGAACAAGTACTAATAAATTCGAGTTAGAATTAATTATATTCTTATAGGAGTTGGCACTAATTCCATACTCTAAAACCGAATGAGATATAGTATGATGAAAGGAGATTGTTGCACTAATATTTTGTTATTGAAATGTTCATATTAAGCTACTTGACTTTTTGGACTTTTGGGTGGTCATGATGTATTGCTAGATGCCGCTTGTAGCACCCTACTACCTAGGCCCGACAGGGCTGGGGATGTCACCCCATCCAAAAGACAAGGGGTCTTTATAACAAGGTTACACACTCAAAATAATAGAATAAAATAATACTTTAAACTTAAAACTTATTACAATTCAAGAATTCAAAATAAATCCATAATAAAAAAAATTATTCACTCTCAACTTCCCCAAAGTATTACATAAAACAGATAACAAAATCTCTTCTAAGGCAGATAGCACTAGCTACTCATCCCTACAGCAGGATCGACCTGAAATCATGGTAAAAAGGGTGATGAGATAAAAATTAAACATCATAATAAAAATTAAAATGATCCTCTTTAATGCTAAGGTGGTTCCTCACTTACTAACCATTTTCATGTAAAATTATTTATCCCCAATAAATAAACCATTGTAAAAAAATAACCCTATGTGACATGGGACCCAAAAGAAAAAGAAAATCACAAAGGAAAAAACTATGGAAAGAACAACCACACAAAGCTTTAGAAGAACCGAACTGCACAGCACCAAAGAAATGAACCGCCTTCAATCCAAGGCCTAGCCAACCCTTGCTTACACTAAGCCAATGGCCTGCTACTCCTTTCGTGTGCATAGCCGGTCTATGGCTTGGAGGCCGGTTTTTTCTTAGTGAACAAAGCTGGCAGTCGACTGCCAAAAGCCATGGTCCAACTTTGGTTTATACAATCCAAGCTGGCCCTACCTAGCTTCCTCTGTTTTCTTCCATGGGATTTCCAGTACTGATTAGCATCACCATTGTTACATAGATTCCAATAGATTAAATTTAAATAATACACAATCGCCTATATCTTTTAAAATGAGGCGTAAATGAATTCTATGAGAAAGTGAATACAATAATACAAGTGCATATGGCTCCATATGTGAAGCGTACGCAACATCTACTCATATAAAAAACTATGAGGAATCTATACAATCACAAATATTGAATTTTTTTAATTAGTAATGGAACTATCTTTTCGACTATTAACCCTAAGTATACTCCTAGATTAGAACATGTGGCTCTGAAACCACTTAAAAGATCACATGCAAATAAAATATGTAGTGGAAACATGTAATTTAAAGGATTTATTACTCCTAATAGTAGAGGTGTATATCTCAAGGCCACTTGTATGGAATCATTACTCGGAAAATACTTGGCCAAGGCGACTATGTATTAGAAATAGTTTTCATTGATACACATGTTGAGTAAAGGATTTTGGAACAAGTACTAATAAATTCGAGTTAGAATTAATTATATTCTTATAGGAGTTGGCACTAATTCCATACTCTAAAACCGAATGAGATATAGTATGATGAAAGGAGATTGTTGCACTAATATTTTGTTATTGAAATGTTCATATTAAGCTACTTGACTTTTTGGACTTTTGGGTGGTCATGATGTATTGCTAGATGCCGCTTGTAACACCCTACTACCTAGGCCCGACAGGGCCGGGGATGTCACCCCATCCAAAAGACAAGGGGTCTTTATAACAAGGTTACACACTCAAAATAATAGAATAAAATAATACTTTAAACTTAAAATTTATTACAATCCAAAAATTCAAAATAAATCCATAATAAAAAAAATTATTCACTCTCAACTTCCCCAAAGTATTACATAAAACAGATAACAAAATCTCTTCCAAGGCAGATAGCACTAGCTACTCATCCCTACAGCAGGATCGACCTGAAATCATGGTAAAAAGGGTGATGAGATAAAATCTCAGTAAGTCCATGTGTGCTTTGAGTGTCCAGTAAAAATAATTCGTGAATGCAAAGTGTAAAATCTTCATAAAAGAAATGCTGGCAAGTAATAAACAATAGTCAAAATCAAGAGTGCCGTTTTGGCTTTTCCAACCATACATGTTCAATAAAATCAACCATTCAAAAGGTGGTCATGGGTTACCACACATTGGTCCCCACAACCATACAACGGTCAGAATGCCACACTTTGTGCAGACTGACAAAAGGTAGGTGATCGGCTTACCGGGTAAGATTCTCCTATTTCTCTACACCCAAACAAAACTGGTTGTCCACTCCGGCAACACACAGTCCACATGACTAAAAACTGATAGCTCGGACTGGCATGACTAAGTAGTACTGACGTTTCTCTAAGTTGAGTTTATCTTCTAGAGGTGGCCTCCTACCAAAAGACTCATTCTTGCTCTTTAAAACTAGTACTACTAGCATACTCTTATTGAGTACTCAACGTAATATATATATCCCACTTGGAAAAATGAATAAAACATAGTACCACTTGTAGATGGCAATTAAGGATTTCCAAAGTATTTGTCAAGATTAGTTTAGAAACAGTTTAGTATTTGAATAAAATTGCTTGTTGATTTTCAAATAATTGGTTTGACAGAAACAAGAAAGGAAACAGTCCCTAATTGCCTTTACCAAATCAGTGTTCACAACCTTCAGGTTTAGCTTGCCATAATAACTTTTTGCAACAATAAGTTTTATGTAGGAGCTTACTTGATCCTTAGCTCAAGATAAAACAAAGGTCTCCAACAGTTGACCTAATCTCACTTGGGTAAATATAAGCCATAATTAAACTCAAGCTGAAATTCACCTTCACAAATAAACCTAGCTCAACTTACTACAACCACGACCCTAGTGGCCCAAACTTTAAGGCTAGATAAATAAATAAAAAGGTTTATAAAGTAAATCTAACTCGATATTAAAATAACTAGAGTTTGGTAAAATAGGTACAATAAGTAGAAAGTTTAAATCTTGCTGAAAATAAATTAGGGTTTATTTGATTAATGGTCCTAGGTCCTAAATGGTATTATGTAAAATAATAATCTAGTAATAATTAATGGTTAGAAAGTAATTGGTAGCTAGAATTAGTTGTAAGTAAATTTTAATAGGTTTTGATTAAAAGATAATAAATAAATTTGAATAGTATTTATGAATATATAAGACTTACCAAATTAATATTTTACCTATTATGATTATTTATGAAAAAGGCTTTATTTGATATTCTTATTTTACATAATTTCTATATATTTTATTTCTTTAATACAAGTTATCATTTATTTGACTAAAATATCATTATTTTATATACGAGACCAAATCCACATATTCCAAGGATTTTTGAAATTCACTAGAAGAAAATACAGCAATAATCATTTTATGGATGAAATAAAATTAGCTTAGGGACAATAAGGTCATGATTATATTTCAATTGCTAACCATAATCATGAACATACACTCCACACCAATCCATCAAATCATCCAAATCATGAATAAATGCATGAATCTAAATTCTACATGAACATAATCATATTCATGACTTTAACAAAAATACATGAACATAACCCTATTCACCAAAGGTAACATAATCTCTAACATGCTTGATCACATAAACTACTCACGACATGAAGACATGCAACAAAAAGCTAAAACGCCATACAATCATCTAAGACAATCAACTCATACATCAATTCCCATCTCCATCACATACACACTTTTATTCATGTTTTAATCTCAACTCCTTCACAACAACACATGCTCAAACCCTAATAATAATCCAACTCCTTCCAATATCATCCTAGAGATATGAATCTAGAATTTAAAGAGGAGTTTGAAGATGTTTACTTGATTAATGACTACCTTGGAGTAGTTTCGAATGGATCTTAACTCTTAAGAGACATGATCCGCCTAAGAGAGATGAAGAAAATATGGCCATGGTTGAAGTCACCATTCGGCCAAGAGAGAGAGAAAAGAGAGAAAAAGATCTCGTTAGTATGTTTATATATACATATATTCATTAGAAATTGAAGATGAGTGAAGATGGAAGCGATTGATCATGCTTACCTTGAAGGTGTTCTTGGCCTTTTCGAAAATACTGGTTTTTTTTTATCCAAAGAAGAGGGCTTGATTTTCGAGTTTGATGTTAAAAGTGGTAGGAATAGATTCATAGAAGTGAGTAGGTACAATCTAGAATTTTTTTGAAGTGGTTTTGGTGGCCTTAGTCGAGAGAAGGTTAGTAGGTGTTCTTGGTGTTCTTGAAGGTTGAAGAGAATGAAGAGGATTGAGGGAGAGCTGGTCGAAATTCTATGGAAGAGATTGGCCGAATTGCTTGAGGGGTTTTGGCAACTGAATTTTCTGGTTTGAAAGGAAAACGAAAGCTGGTTATTTGAAATCCCAAAAGAATATTTTAGGGGATCAATTTTGGAAATAAAATATGGTAAGAAGATCTTGGTCAATGGAGAGCTTTGGAAGCTCCAATGGCCGGTTGTTTGTCTATGATTTTTGCTGGAATGAAAGCTGTGTGAAGGGGCTTAACGGTGGCGGAAAATATGGTGCACAATGGTGAAGGGATTTCTGGTTGTTTGAGGAATAATTTATGGTAGTTTACTAAATATGTTTGCTGGAATTTTGGTCTTCAATCAATGGCTTGATTGGAGTAATTGATGGAGATATTTTAGGAGCAGCCATGGACTGATTTTCGAGCAGAATGTTGGGGAAGATGATGAAGCTCAGTTCATGGTTTTTTAAGGGGAATTTGTATAGAAAAATGGTGGAGGTTTCGGACATGGCTGAAGGAGGAACAAAGCTGGAAAATTTTGTTCAGCTTTTTCGCAAGTTTCTGGAATTTTTCTGGGCAGATTTTTCTGTCATTTTCCAATCAGTTTGCAGCAGATTTGAAGGGGTATTCAGAGGTCTTTCAAGGCTGGTTTTCAGCCTTCTTTATGGAGGAAAAACGTGGCTAAGATGCTGAGTGAAAAACTGGAAGAATCAGCTTAGTTTAGGATCACCAAAGCTGCGAAAGTTGTCCAGAAAATGTTTTGGTTTGCACAGCATTTGTGTAGTCCAGTTTTGGCCTTATAATTTCAGACTTCAAGCTGGTCAAGAGGGCTATTTTTCTGGCAACATTTGGGAGGGAATGATGGCTGGAAATTTTGACACTTGGACTAAACAAGAAGTTGGAAAAAACAATTCCAGATTACTACATGAACAAGATGAATATACTTAGGTTGGAGTTTGAAAGTTCAACCATGGGGATTATTTCTCTTGGGAACCTTCCACTACTCCTCCCCATTTTCGGCCAACAAGATGACTTATTCACAGCCATTTTCGAAACCTAAGTCTCACAGAAATTTGCTGGAATTTTTTGGAATGAAATTGACTTGAACAAATTAATCAATCTAATTGATTAAGAATTAAGAAAAGCTAGGGAATCAAGAAGGACATGAAACCCTTAGAATTTTTTTGTTGGGCACACGAGTAGGATTAGGGCATTCCTATCATGTCTCCCTTAGGATAACACTCCTACTCTTCCCTAAAGCATGCAAAGGCCGAAACCTAGCCTTCCCAAACAAAAATAAAATTTAATCATGCTAAAATTCCAATGATGGAATTTGAACTCAAGACCTCAAGAATTAATTCCAAGGCTCTAACCACTAAACCATAACAACTCTTTTTCTTATTTTCTCTCCGAAATATTTTGCCTATTTAATCATCAAGCTATCTCCCTATTTTCACCTCAAGCAAAAATTACCATTTTGCCCTTCTTACTCCACAAGCACAAATAAGCTATCTAGGCTACCAATCACATATCCAAAGCACATAAAATCATATATATATATATATATATATATATATATATATATATGTGTGTGTGTGTGTGTGTGCATGCAATAAAATATGATATGCATCCCAACCCCCTTACTCTAAGGTTGTTTCAACTGGGGTTTCATACCGCTCATGATCCGTTAAATATGAATTTATTAATTAGAGAATTAATAAATTAATTTTAATTAAAATTAATAAGTTAATTTTAATTACTAAAGATTATTAATTCTATAGCGATTAGAATTAATTCATATTTTGCTACTAATAGATCAGAAAACTTAATAAGTCACACATAATAGAGGAATGGGTACTCAAGATATTACATGATATTATTATGAGGTTAATTTATGAGAAGAAATAATTTACTACAAGAAAACTATAAATCTGACATGGACTTTTGTCACGAAAAATTTTCCATGGCAATTAGTGATGGATTTTGCCATGAAACAGCAAAATACAAGCAACTTGCGAGAGAAAAAAAACCATAGCAAATTTGTGGCTATTTACCATGAAATTACGATGGAAATAGTAGCAAGTAGCGATGAAAATATATTCCGTCATAAATCGGTAGCAAAAAAAAGAACCAAAAAATTATGCTAAACATTAGTCACCAATTTGCGATGAAACAATTTCTGTGGCAACATTATGCCAAACATTAGCCACGACTTTGTCACAGAATCACAAAATTAGATTTATTCCGTGGCGGATTGCCACGAATTTGCCACAGACTTTTTTCCTTTTTTTTTTTTTGTTCTAATTTATTAACTATATTGGTTTGTAGTAATTTCTATTCCATACCTTTTAAATAACAATGACAAAATATTTTGTAAGTATCTTGATTTATTTATTTTCTAATGTATTCATTTTTTAAATAAAATTGAAAATAAGATGTATTATTTTCTAGTATCGAAATATATTTGGTATTAAAATAAAAAAGTTTTAAAGAAACGATATAATTTTATTTTATTTCGACTATAAAAGCTATTGAAAATTATTGTGAAGAAGTATATTATCATTGAGAGTATACAAAAAAGTAGTGATAAAAAGAAATGGTTAAATTTTTGTTACGTGTTCCGTGGCAAATTCGTGGCAAGCGGCTGATTGCCACGAATTTGTCTCGAAATTACAAAATGGCCACTTATTCTGTGGCAATTTCATGGCAAATTGCCACGGATTTGCCGCGGCATTTTTTTTCCCTTGTTTTGTTCTAATTTATTAATTATATTATTTGTATTAATTTTGTTCCATACCTTTTAAATAACAACTATGGAATGTTTTATGAATATCTTGATTTATTTATTTTCTAATGCAATCATTCTTGAAATGGAATTGAAAATAAGATATACTATTTTTTAGTATCGAAATATAAGTTCGTATTAAAATAAAAAATTTTAAAGAAGCGATATAATTTTATTTTATTTCGACTATAAAAGCCATTGAAAATTGCTGTGAAGAAATATATTATCATTGAGAGTATATTAAAAAGTATGTTACTTAAAGTAGTGATAAAAAAAAGTGTTAAATTTTTGTTATGTGTTTCATGGCAAATCCGTGGCTGATTGCCAGGGATTTGCCATGGAATCACAAAATTGCCGCTTATTCTGTGGCAATTCTGTGGCAGATTACCACTGATTTGCCACGGCATTTTTTTCATTTTTTGGTTTTAAATTATTAATTATATTGGTTTGTATTAATTTTTATTCTATACCTTTTAAATAACAACGACGGAATGTTTTGCAAGTATCTTGATTTATTTATTTTCTAATTCATTCATTCTTGAAATGGAATTGAAAATAAGATGTATTATTTTTTAATATCGAAATATATGATCGTATTAAAATAAAAAATTTTAAAAAAATGATATAATTTTATTTTATTTCTGAAGGCATGAAAAAGGAAAAACACAGAGCACGCAATAGAAGCGAAAGCAAAAAAACTGGAAAAACCAAGAACAGAGGAATTTCCGTCCAGGGCCGGCGCTAGCTTTAGCAGTCCTAGCTAGCGCCAATTAGGCTATGGCGGGACTCCGAGGTTAAAAATTTCTTACTTCTTTTCCTCATTCTAAGAATTGGCTGAACTGGAATGTGTGCAACCGGGGTAGGTGTGCTGGTGGAAGCTTCTGGTGCGATTCCTGCAAGCCTCCTACTCCGTCTTTGCATGTAGGTGAACGGCAAACTCTTGATCTTCCAGCATATGGCCTGCCTAATTTCGTTTGGTGAACAACTACAGAACTAAGGAATATTTTCTGAAAGAGAGAGAGAGAGAGAGAGAGAGAGAGAGAGAGAGAGAGAGAACGTATGTTTTTTTTTCCACAGAGAAGAGTCTGTCAAAAAACCAACGATGGTCTCCAATCCTCCTGTTTAACCTAAATAAAACCATAGGTTAAATTGGACTGGGCTATTGGACTCTTAGTTTAATCTTTTGGACTAAATTAATTATTCGAATTAGAATCAGCTTAATGGCCCAACAAATAATTAATTTTCCCAGTCCAAATAAACTAGTCAAATAAATAAGCCTATATTAGTTTAGTCCCAATTTGAATAAGCCTATTCAAACTGGGCCAAAGCCCTGAATAATTAATTAACCTACCAAACTAATTTAATTAATTCTCTCTCTCCATGGACCTTTATTTTATTCTAACCCAATAATTAAATCAGACTACTTTAATAAAATAAATTCTATTTAATTTAAGATCAATTGCTTAGCTTGTATTTAATTAGGATTCAGAGTCTATACTGGGGACCAAAAGACACACCGTCTTGGCTACTAAAATGACCAAAATACCATTGCCATGTAAATAGCTATATTTTACATTTTAAATATTTCCTAACATCACCATTAGGAAATATTGACCCCAAGGACAATGTTGCGTTAGGAAAATCTTCGACCTACAGGTGTAATGACTAAAATACCCCTCTATATATCATCGTACATTTAGAGAGGAAGAAGTGTAATAACACCTCTCTAAATGACATCTACCATCATTAAGCTTCTAGTCCAATGATCCACGACTTCTTGGATTGTTTTCGCTTTTCAAGGGAGCTACCCTAAAGCAAACATCCAAGTCATGTCTCCCAAGGCCCTGGATATTTAGATCATTCAGACAACCACAAGGGGTGACATAGTATAGAAACTATTTTATACAAGTCTATCTTAAGTAACTAGTCACACATACCCAACATGCAAGTATATTGGCCCTACGATAGAACCTTAACTATAGCATATCAAAGTATATGCTTCTAGCTTCGTCAGACCACAAACTCATACTCAAGTCATAGAGTATTAGTCCACGTTGTAGCGGTAGTAGCCTAGGTTTCTACCATATAGTACTTTCAGAAACCACTACTACAGGTCTTGTTCTACGTATTCGAAATACGCTTATGTCATGAAGTGAGTGGACTACTCACTAGCTAAAGGTAAGCCATTTCCCATTTGGAATTCACAATATAATAACCTAAACATGATGAGATTCTCATTCTCATCAATCAGTTAAGAACGAATGTTTATGTGTTAAGTAATCCGTGATCCATACCTTATTGTGAAAGACCTCCATTTACATGGACCACTTACTTAAGCACAATGAGTCTTTTCCAAACGTAATTGTGCACAAATAAAATATAAATTTACAAACAATTTTTGAAAATAAATTCTTTTATTAAAACATTCCATTTACATCAGAAACCTAGTCTAAGAGGTCATATTTCCCAATAATCTCCCACTTGCACTCTAAGACTATGCAAGTCCGTAGGTGCCCACCCATATGGCGTCTTAGTGTCTCTTGAAGACTCTCTCAGTCAAAGGCTTGGTGAATGGATCAGCTAGATTGTTCTCGAAGGCAATCCATTCTACCACGACTTCCCGTCTCTGGATGAAATTCCGGATCAGGTGGTACTTTCTCTCGATATGCTTCCCCTTTTTGTGATTCCTAGGTTCTTTAGAATGTGATACTACTCTAGTGTTGTCACAATATATCATAATCGGCATGTCCATGTGTGGCACAATTCTAGGTTCTGAAAGAAACTTCTGAAGCCAGACTACTTCATTTGATGCCTCCGAAGCTACCACATACTCAGTTTCCATTGTTGAGTCAGCAATGTAAGATTACTTGATAATCCTCCTTGAAATAGCTCTTCCAGACAAGGTGAAGATATATCCACTAGTGGATTTTCTCTCATCTTTATCCGCCTGGAAGTCTGAGTCTGTGTATCTTGTAGGAATCAAGTCATCAACTTTGTAAACCAGTATATAATCTCTCGTTCCCTTGAGGCACTTTAGAATATGCTTTACAGTTTGCCAATAAACCTTCCCAGTGTTTGACTGATATCTGCGAACTAAACCTGTGGCAAAGTAGATATCTGGCTTAGTACACAACATGGCGTATATGAGACTTCCCACAGTTGAAGCGTAGGGAATCCTACTCATTTGTCCTTTTCTTCTTGAGACTTAGGACAGTCTCTTGAAGAAAAATGACAATCCATGTCTGCAAGTAATTAGAGCTCCCTTACATGAGTGCATGCTATACCTGGCCAGCATCTTGTCAATGTTTGCCACTTGGGATAATCATAACATTCTCTACTTGGGATAAAACGCATGTTCCATGCTCTCGATGCCTGCTTAAGTCCATAAATGGATTTCTTAAGCTTGCAAACCATATGTTCTTGGCCTTCAACAATAAAGCCTTCCGGTTGAGACATATAGATGTCTTCACTAAGATAGTCATTTAAAAATGCCATCTTAACATCTATTTGCCATATCTCGTAGTCATAATGACATGCGATGGTAAAGAGGATACGGGTGGGCTTATGCATAGCTACAGGGGAAAAAGTTTCCTAATAATCAATTTCCTCTTTCTGAGTATATCATTTCACCACAAGTCTAGCTTTAAAGGTTTCCACCTTCCCATCTACTCCCATATTTCTCTTGTATACCTACTTACACCTAATAGGTTTTATCCCTTTAGGTGAAGCTATAAGATCTCAAACTTGATTGAGGTATATAGACTCAATCTCTGCTTTCATTGCTTCATGCCATAGATTTGCATCGACATTAGCAATAGTCTCCTCGTATTTAGTGGGGTCTTATTCCTGATGGTCGGAGACTAGCTCGAAAGTTTTTCCAGTCCATCTCTCTAGAACCCTAGACACTCTCCCACTACGACGATGCTCCAATTGTATTGGCTCTTGAGGCTATGCCTCTTCTCGTTCCACAATCGAGTCAGAAGAAGTTGATTTCAAAAATAACTTCTCATCTAGTTCCAACCTAGTTGAACCTTTAGTGGAGGTACTCTAATCATCCTCTAAGTATCTAGCATTGGTACTAACCAGTACTTTCTGCTCCTTAGGATGATAAAAATAACCACCCTTTGTCCCTTTTGGATACCTAACAAAATTTTATAATTTTGATCTTGGTTCCAACTTGTCTCCCTTGACCAGTACATAAGCTGGACAACCTCATATCCTGAGATGATTCAGACTTGGCTTACGTCCAGTCTACTTCTTATAAGAAGTCCTAGGTACTTACTTGGAAGGCACCAAGTTTAAAATGTATGTCGTTGTTTCCAGGGCATATCCCTAAAAAGACACTAGAAGAATAACATGAGACATCATACTTCGGACCATTTCCATCAATGTTCTGTTCCTTCTCTCAACTATTCCATTTTGCTGGGGCGTCCCCGGTGCAGAGAGCTGGGATACTATCCCATGATGTACCATGTAGTCCTTGAATTCACCAAAAAGGTACTCTCCACCACGATCCGATCATAAGGTCTTGATTAATTTACCTGTCCGACGCTCCACCTCAGCCTTAAACTTCTTAAACTTGTCAAAAGAGTCAGACTTGTGTCTCATCAGATAAATGTAACCAAACCTTGTACAATCATCCGGGAAAGTGATAAAGTACTCAAAACCCCCTCTAGCTGGTATAGACAAGGGACTACACACATCAGTATGAACAAAACTCAATACCTCCTTGGCTCTATCCGCCTTAGGGGTAAATGACCTTTTGGTCATCTTTTCCATCAGGCAGGACTCACACTGAGGCCAATTTTCCAATCTCAATGAGCCCAAAGGCCCATCATGGATTAACCTCTGAATCCTGGTTGAGTTTATATAACCCAACCTTAGATGCCAAAGATAAGAGTTATTGATATTGGTCTTTCTTTTCCTTATTAAATGTTCAGATTGAGTATTATTTAATTGATTGTTAATATGGTTTAAGAAAAATAGATTTCCATATATGTGCCCAGTACATAAAATTTCTCCATCTCTACTGATAGAAATACCAGAATGGAAAGATACAGAATATCCTTGATTTATTAGTTTTGCAACTGAAATCAAATTCTGTCGAAATTCAGGTACATATAAAATATCTTTCAAAACCACTATTCTATTACAATAAAAAATAATATCTAGCTCTTCCACTGCAAGGGTCCAAACTTGTGCTCCATTTCCCACACATAGTCCATGTTCGCCTTTCTGGAGTCTTCTAATCTCTCTAAACCCCTGCAAGGAGTTACGGATATGATCAGTGGCTCCTGAATCAACAATCTAAGTGAAAGTTGATCCAACCATTGATATAGACTCTAGATAGAAAACATTACCTGTGGGGTTTTTCTTGGCTTGAAGATCTGGACACTCTTTTTTCCAATGTCCCTTTAGTCCACATTTGAAGCACCTGCCCTTGGGTTTATCTTTAGGCTAGGTCTTGGGCTGGGCTGCTGCGTTCCCCTTCTTCTTCTTAAACTTCCTGGGTTTGGGCCCAATTCTAGAAGATGAAGCCTTAACAATCATAGCCTTAGATTGTGGCTTCATAACCTTCTCTGCCATCTGGAGCTCCTTCATCAACTCAGTTAAACTCATGTTTAACTTGTTTATGTTGTAATTCAACTTAAACTCGGTAAAGGAACCTGGTAGAGATTCGAGAACCATATCCACTTGGCTCTCGGGGTCAATGACAGCCTCTAAGATTTCTGCCTCCTTGAAAGTAGCAATCATCTTGAGCATATACTCTCTGACTGATGCTCCCTCAGCCATCTTAGTGTTTATAATAGTTCGAAGAGCCTCCTGCCTTGCGGGCCGGCTCTTAACCGTGAACATTGTGGCCAATAATTGAGTTATGTCATACGCAGTGATCATGTGCTCATGTTTAGACTGGAGCACATTAGACATGGTGGCCAACATGTAACAACGAGTTATCTCGTCAGCCTTCTTCCATACCTTCTCAGCCTCATGCTCCTCGGCGGTGGAACCCTCCCCGATAACAAGGCAGATTTCGTAAAGGACATACTTTTACTCTTCTACTATGAGTATTATGTCCAGGTTCCTCTTCCATTCCACATAGTTTGGTCTCGTTAACTTATTCTCTCTAAGAATAACGATCAATGGACTAAAAGAACTTCCCACCATTTCTGAAAAATTGAAAATAAAAATAAAAGAATTTAGTTTGTGAAAACAAAATAAATTTGTGCACTTTATCCTTATTATCAAAACTGATAATAATTAATTTGGCTCTTAGGAAAACTGACATAGTTTCTTAGGAATGTAAATTAATTTGCGATAGTCAACACACTTAGCTTAGGGAATTGTTTATCTTGGGAAGATTAACAATTCCCTAAGCTAAGTGTGTTGACCATCACAAATTAATTTCCCTTTTAGGTAATGATCCAGAAGATAACTCCATCAAGGGGATGTCCGTTTCCTGTCATTTCTTATGGACATACCTCGCACTATAACCTCCAACGAGGGGCTGGCTAATCATAGTATGTGTCCCGAGTAATTAATTACATCCCTCCATTAGATTTAGATCCTTGTGTTATCCCCATCCTATACGAGTTCACTCCCGAGTGACACGAGGGGACCCACAATCTCTAATGAGGATCGTGATAGAAGCCGTAGGGCTGTTGGAACCCTTCTCCCACTTAGTCTTTTAAAATAAGGGTTTTCTGAAAAATATTTTTTTGAAAATTTCCATTAAGTTTTCCTTTTGACTTAAAAATAAAATATCTAAATCCATTAAAATCTCTATGTCATGGTATATATCCTTTGAGAGATTTTTCTATGGACTAATTTTATTCAAGTTAAAAACTTAATGATTTAAAAAATTTTCCAATTAAAATTTTCTAGAGACTTTGGTCTCAAGTTTATTTGACAAAACAATTTTTCTTTGTGCTAAAATAAATCAAAATGGCTTTCTATTTTAACTTACAAAAATATCTAAATCCAATATATTTTCTATGTCAAGGATTAAATCCTTTGGGAAAATATTTAAGGATTAATTTTTGTTCAAGTTAAAATAACCATTTAATTTGTAGAAATATGTTTTCCTTGTCAAAATTATTCCCAAAGACTTTAGTCTTTGAGAGACCATGCACATAGGTACTTAAAAAAATAATAGCATGCTAGAAAATAGTAAATGTTTTCATGCTTTTTTATTTTTTAAACCTAAGTGTCTAAATAATAGAATTAAACACATTAATTAATTAATTAATGGTCTTATTTAATCATAAAATCCCTTACTAATATTTTTAATGCAAAATATCCCATGAATATTAACTATTGCAAAAATATTAACTTCGCCTGGTATGGACTCCAAAACAAAAAGGAAAACACAGGAAAAATTACAAGGAAAAAATAAAAAATTTCTCTTTGGTCCACTGCACCCGCCGCACAGAACTAGGACCCATGGGTAACCAGCGCGCGGACCGGATTCCAGACCTGAGCCAGCACCGCTTCGGCCACCCTAGCCGACGCCAGTTGGACTCTGATGGGTTCTTCTTGTAGTTTTTTTTCTGCGATTTTCTTCTGCAAATTTCCTCTGTTTTTCTGTGCAACTTATGGTTCCATTGGCTCTTCGATTTCAATCTCAATACAATGAAATAAACCAAAACTAACAATCGCCTATACCATTTAATATCGAGTTTACACGATTTGCTAAGAAAAATAGTAAATTACAAATCTCTTATACCTCCCTCAAAAAAGTTTAACAAGAGAATCTATCCATACCAAAACAGCGAAGGATCACGGTTTAATCACACATATGTGTCTAGTTTTATTCAACTAGATGCATGCTCCCTATATTTTCACAAAACCTTCATGCTTTGATACCAATTGAAGGCATGAAAAAGGAAAAACACAGAGCACGCAGCGGAAGCGAAAGCAAAAAAAATTGAAAAAATCAAGAATAGAGGAATTCCCATCCAGGGCCGGCACCAGCTCTGGCAGTCCTAGCTGGCACCGGTTAGGCTCTGGCGGGACTCCGAAGTTAAAAATTTCTTACTTCTTTTCCTCGTTCTAAGAATTGGCTGGATCGGAATGTGTGCAACTAGGGTAGGTGTGCTGGTGGAAGCCTCTGGTGCGATTCCTGCAAGCCTCCTATTTCGTCTTTGCATGTAGGTGAACGCCAAACTCTTGATCCTCCAGTATATGGCCTGCCTAACTCCGTTTGGTGAACAACTACAGAACTAAGGAATATTTTCTGAAGAGAGAGAGAGAGAGACGCATGTTTTTTTTTTTCCATAGAGAAAAGTTGTCAAAAAACCAACGATGATCTCCAATCCTCCTGTTTAACCTAAATAAAACACTAGGTTAAATTGGATTGGGCTATTGGACTCTTAGTTTAACCTTTTGGACTAAATTAATTATTCTAATTAGAACCAACTTAATGGCCCAACAAATAATTAATTTTCCCAACCCAAAAAAACTAGTCCAATAAATAAGCATATATTAGTTTAGTCCCAGGTTAATCCATAATTATTCAAACTGGGCCAAAGCCCTGAATAATTAATTAACCTACCAAACTAATTTAATTAATTCTCTTTCTCCATGGACATTTATTTTATTCTAACCCAATAATTAAATCAGGCTACTTAAATAAAATAAATTCTATTTAATTTAAGATCAATTGCTTAGCTTGTATTTAATTAGGACTCACGGTTTATATTGGGGACCAAAAAATACACCGCCTTGGCTACTAAAATGACCAAAATACCCTTGTTATATAAATAGTTGTATTTCGCATTTTAAATATTTCCTAACATCACCATTAGGAAATATTGACCCCAAGGACAATGCTGCGTTAGGAAAGTCTTCGACCTACAGGTGTAATGACTAAAATACCCCTCTATATATCGTCGTACATTTAGAGAGGAAGAAGTGTAATAACACCTCTCTAAATGACATCTATCATCCTTAGACTTCTAATCCAATGATCCATGACTTCCTGAATTGTTTCCGCTTTTCAAGGGAGTTACCTTAAAGCAAACATCCAAGTCATGTTTTTTAGGGCCCTGGATATTTAGATCGTTCAGACGACCACAAGGGGCGACATATTATAGAAACTATCTTGTAAAAGTTTGTCTTAAATAACTAGTCACACATACCCAACATGCAAGTATATTGGTCCGATGATAGAACCTTAACAATAGCATATTAAAGTACATGCTTCCAGTTTCGTCAGACCACCAACTCATACTCAAGTCGTAGAGTACTAGTCCACGCTATAGCGGAAATAGTTTAGGTTTCTACCATATAGTACTTTCAGAAACCATTACTATAGGTCCTGTTCTACGTATTTGAAACACGCTTATGTCATGAAGTAAGTGGACTACTCACTGGCTAAAGGTAAGCCATTCCTCATTTGGAATTCACAATATAATAACCTAAACATGATGAGATTCCCATTCTCATCAATTGGTTAAGAACGAATGTTTATGTGTTAAGTAACCCGTGATCCATACCTTATTGTGAAAGACCTCCATTTATATGAACCACTTACTTAAACACAATGGGTCTTTTCCAAACGTAATTATGCACAAATAAAATATAAATTTATAAATAATTTTTGAAAATAAATTCTTTTATTAAAACATTCGGTTTTTACATCAGAAACCTAGTCTAAAAGGGCATATTTCCCAACAATTTTGACTATAAAAGCCATTGAAAATGTCAATGTAATTAACTAAATTATCATTGAGAATATGCAAAAAAGTATATTACGCAAAGTAGTGATAAAAAGAAATGGTTAAATTTTTGTTATGTGGTTCGTGACAAATTTGTGACTGATTGCCACAGATTTGCCACAGAATCACAAAATTAGACTTGTTCCGTGGCAGATTGCTACGGATTTGCCATGGCATTTTTTCTTTTTTTATTCTAATTTATAATTATATTAGTTTGTATTAATTTTTATTCCATACCTTTTAAATAATAATGACATAATGTTTTGTAAGTATCTTGATTTATTTATTTTCTAATGCATTCATTCTTAAAATGGAAATGAAAGTTAGATGTATTATATTTTAGTATAAAAATATATGTTGTTATTAAAATAAAAAATTTTAAATAAATGATATAATTGAAAATATCAATACAATTAACTACGTTACCATTTAGAATATACAAATTATATGTTAGGTAAAATAGTAATAAAAAGAATAAGAAAATTTTATTATGTATTTCGTTGTAAATCTATGATAATCCGCCACATAATACTATTTTAACTTCATTAATTATTTTTCATGGCAAATTGTCGTGAATTTGCCATGGATTGTGTTAGTCCGTGGCAAATCCTTAGCAAATTATGAAGGATTTGAAACAGATTTATTTTTTCTTTTTTTATTCTAATTTTTATTCCATACATTTTAATTAAAATGGCCAAATGTTTTATAAACATTTTATTTTTTTATCTATAACTTATTTATTCTTTGAAAAATAATTGATACGAATTTAAAATAGAATGTAATATTTTTGTTTGTCGAAATATATGTATATTAAAATAAAAAAATTTAAATATTTTATTATTTTTATTATAGAATGTAATATTTTAATATTTTAATTATTTTATTCAAAAAATTAGAATACTTTAATTAAAAAATTTTAATTTATTAATTTTATTTTATTAAAAAATTAAAATAAGTGAATTATATGTTAAAATAATGAATGAAGGAAGATTTCTGTGACTTGAAAACAAAAGCAACATTACAAGAACAGTGAAATTTGTATTTTGCATTCAAGCAGCAGGTGCGAGGCACGAGTGATTTCACATGGAATTAAAGCAAGAACATGCAATGATTTGATTATTAATGTGGACATCTCTATCCACACAGTTTTAGCTCGTTTGGAATATTAATGCGGCCTTAACATCTTTTTGCTTCATTTGATTCATATCATTTACATTCCCACCTCTATAACTGGTTCCCTCCTCCCCCTCACCCTGCCCCAATTCTTCATCCCTTTTCTTTTTCTCCTAAGTGGCTATCAGTCATTTCCTCTTACACTTTTCTTTGATCAAGAATAACACCACTCTATTTCCTTTGAATTTTCCACTTTGTTCATTAAGAAAATATCATTCACTTGGAGTTTAGAAGGCCAGCATTTATAGTGTAAAAGGTGAAACAAGCTTCAAGATAAACTTCCAAGAAAATCATTTACCATTTTCTTCTTTTTCCATGACCGAAATTCATAGTATGCTTTTTAGTTTTGTAGATCTGAATTTTAATGCTATCTTTGTGTGTTATATTGATAAATAAATGATGAATCTTAGACTCACTAAGGATAATCCGAGACTTCTCCTTGCTTCAAGTAAACCCTTTGGCCTTAATGTTCTTTTGTTCCGAAGTTACTAACAGTAAGCTAGGACTTTGGGTATACGTTGAGGAGTGTGTAGCATGTGGAAATGATTCTTGTCTAAGTGATTGTATTGATGGTGGTGGAATTCTGCCGGACATGTACTAAATGAATTGTCCTACTTGTGTAATATGAGCTTCTGTGATATTTGCCATATGTTTTGTATGAAAACCGTGGGCTAGTTGGTAAGGCAAGTTTCAGTCGGCATGTAATGGGAGTGATGATCGCGTGGCTTGGGAATTGGCTTTAGATATGTGTTTCTTGTTTGAATCTAGTTCGCTCACACACTAACTATTAAATATATGGAAAAATTCTTTGTTGAATTTTTGGTGCAGGTTGAATATTTTATTAGACTGTAGCATGGTCATAATGTATTGATGGTTAATAGTGCGTCAGTGATGAATTTGTTTTTATATTTATTAGTTTTAACATGAGTAATTAGTTTATTACTACTACATTTATTTAATGTAAACATAGTTTTATATAGTTTTATTTAGAAGAAGAAAAATTATATATAATTTTAATTATTAATGCGTAGTTTTATTTAGAAGAAGAAAAATTATATATAGTTTTATTTAGAAAAATTAAAACTATATTTTCTCTTAAACATAATTTTGTCCTAAAAAATTATGTATAATTTTATTTAGAAGAAGAAAAATAAAAAAAAGTTAAAAGTCCTCCTAATATATTTTTACTAATTTAAAGGAAAAAATGAAAAGTTAAAAGGGGCTATGAGAGATACAAAAGGGCTGCCTTTAATGAGTAAAATAAAATGAAATTAGAGCACTTCAAATTTCAGTTTAATGGCTGAAAAGTATGCAAGTGAACGTAAATGCATGCTGTGTCATTCCATTAGAAGTCTATCCAATCGCATTAGAGTTTAGAAAACCAAAAAGGAAAAAGGAAAAAGGAAAAAAAAAATGATCAAAATATATTGACTAAACAAGAATTATTTAAAAAAGACGAAGTTACCCTTGTAATTCAACCAAAAAGGAAAACGAAAATGCTCAAAATAATATATTAATTAAAAAACAAAATGAAATCTATACTAAAGAGGCTGACTAGCAGTTAACTCAAAAAACATGGCAAATTAAGGGGAAAAAAAAAGGTTGCAATCGAATTAGAGACAAAATAAAATTCAAATAGTAATGTAAGAATTAATCATAATTTGGAATCGCAAAATGAATTTTTCCCCATTTGAATTAGATGGAAGCTTATTTCAGATATTGATGTTTTCTTTTTAAGGTTTGGGCCCAATACGCAACGTTCATTACCATCGCGTCTGAGCCACAACTTGTTCAAAATCAATATTTTAATTATTTATTGCACAAAAAGAATAAATATGTAATGAATAAAAAGTATATATATATATTTTTTTCTTTCCAAAATTAATCCCACAACAACCCTCCCCCTTCTCTGTCAATTGAGTATGATTTAATCTATCAACCCAAATGCTTGGTATATGATTGGTTCTTTCTGTTAAAGTTTGTTCATGAGTTTGTTTTGTCTGAATAGCATCTCGATCACATGCAATATTACAATTTGCTGTCAAAAAGTATAATAAGACAAAAGATTCCAAGCGAAATAATGACGTAAATAGTCAAAAAGTGAATAGGTTGTGGGAAAGACTTCTTTCATGATAGAAATGAGTCAAAAATATGTATTGTGTGATTGGTTACTTTTTCTTAACAAGAGTCTTTTGACTCTTAAGGAATGTATTCGTACTCTTGACAATGACCAAATTCATATTCCTTTTCCTTCTAATGTTCATAAACTGAGCTATGCAAATAGGTATGATTTTATCTTTTCTTTCTTCATCTCTCTCTATTGAGTATTGAGATTTCATCAGTACCTTCTTCATCTCTCTCTGTTGAGTATTAAGATTTCATCATTTTTATGAGTTTTCTCTTCTTATAGTTGGCCTTGAAGCATGCTTGTCTCAGTCTCTCAAATGAATTACGACTCTCCATCTCTGAGAAAGAAAACCGAAGAAGAAATCTTGTTCCCTTTGTGGTTTTTTGAAGTCCAATAATGACTGATGATTGAGAGAGCAATATATATATATATATATATATATATATATATATCTGTGCGAGGAAGAAGAGACACCATGAATAGAGATAGTTTAATGTAATGCATTGAATGATTAGTGCATTGGAGTTCCTGCGCAGTCGCATGAGTTAAACTAGCCAACTCATACACGAATCTTAGATTACTGTGTTTTTAGAGTTTGTGCACCGTCGAAGAAAACAAGGGGAGTGAGGACTGAGGAGAGAAAGAGACAAGGAAGAAGAGGAAGAGGAAGAGGTAGATGACAAGTGGAGGGAGGGAAGAGGGAAGGAGGACTGAGGAGAGAAAGAGACAAGGAAGAATGGAAAAAAATGATACCGGTCATGTAAGGTGCAAGGGAAAGGGACCAACATCAACCTCAAATAGCTTACGAGATTGCTCATGATGAGTGACATGTTTTGATTTTCCTTCTTTTTTGTATTTGTTCTACCTCAAAAGAGACGGTATTTTCTCTTATATGATCAATAATTAAATGTTCATTTTAATAATTGCTATTAAATTTGTACATGCCAAATCAAATTCTGAACTTAATTATCACTTTAATACTTCTTGCAACATGCGAAGCAAGGGGATGACTTTGACTATTTTGCATTGTTTGAAAAATTACACCAGTTTTAAGATGAGCCTAATAAGGCGAATTTGTAGATGAGAGATCCCACAAGATCAGTGTATGTTACATATTAATTTCATTTTTATAAAATTGCATAACACTTTAATTTTTGTTTATATTTTCACCTTCGAATTATTCAGGAAGATGTCCAAACGATGAAGTCACAGTACTCTTAGATGAAGTCTACTGAATCAGCATCCACTCCAAGTGCTGTGCTAGATGAGAAATCTATGATTCAGCATCTTAACTTACAAGTGCCCTCCATTCCCTCTTTTGACTTTGATGATTATGACAAGGATGACTCTGGCCCTTCAGCAACGGATGATAGTTAGATTAGTTTTATTTTCATGTGGATGTTAAGTTTTGATCGCTTTGATTATGGATTTAGTATTATTATGAATTTATTTTTGCTATTTTTAGATATTTTGATGATATATGATTATTTGTGTATTTGGGCTCTAAACAAATTATGGAATTTTATGGTTTTCTAAAACAATTGTGGTGAATGTGTTTTGCAGTTGTACATTGTGTGGTGGGAATATGATTTGAGACATTGTAGGCGGTGTGTTGTGCATGTGTGTAGGGAGTATGATACTCAAGAACGTTGTATGTTGTGTATAGTGCATATGTGTGTATGGATAATGGATTATAAATGTTACAGGTTGTTTGTTGTGTATATAGCTGGGGAATGTGATTCAAAACTATGTAGGCAGGGAGCGTGATGAGGATTGCGCATGTGTGTTCTGCATACTGGTTGCTATGGAATTGTGAATAGAAAAATGTAATAGGTTTTGAAAGCTGAAATTACAGACAGTATGTTACCACGGATTTTGATTCCGTGGCAATCTACTATGGATTTGTTACAGATGATAGTAGTAATGGATGTCAGCTGTAGCAAATCCGTGGCAATTTACCACATATAATATAATGCATATTGATTCCGTCACGGATTTGTCATGAAATATAGTACCAATGGATGCCATTCATGGCTATCTGTCACGGACGGAAGATCGAACCAATTGATGTAATTCGTGACAAATTCGTCCCAATCTACTACGAATTTTTCACGAATAATTATTCTCCATATTTATTTTGTGGCAAATTCGTGGTAGATTGCCACGGATTTGCCATGAATGGGACCTAGTTGAGTACCATCTGTGGCAAATCCATGACAATCTGCCACGAATAATTATTTAGATATTGATTTCATGGCAAATCATGACAGATTTGTCATTTGGGTAGTACTAATGGATTAATCCGTGACAATATGCCACGGATTTGTCATGAATAATTATTTTTCATATTGATTCCGTGGTAGATTGTTACGAATTTACCACAAATGGTACCTGCTTGAGTATTGTTTGTGGTAAATTTGTGGCAATTTATCACGGATTTGCCACGAACAGCTTATTTGCATATTGTTTTCGTGGCAAATTTGTGGTAGATTGAGACGGATTTACCACAGTTCCCTCGCAATATTTCTCCCTGAATGGTGCTACCAACTTAAACAATCTGTTGCAAATCAGTGGCAAATTGCCACGGAAAAAAGAATTCCCTAGCAAAAAAATGCTTAACGACAATAAATAATTTTCACAGACAAATTTCATTGCAGACCTATGACAAATTTCAATTTAGCCACAAAATCCGTGGCAAATTGACAAATTTTTTGTAGTGATTATTATAGACTAATTATAAAGTGTTATAATTAGTTAGGTGAAATTACAATTATTAAACTCATCTAGGCAAGTTATAAATAATGCTATAACTTAATGGGTTTAATTGTTATTATTGAAATTTCAAAGCCCATAATGTTGAAAAAAACCAAAATAAATTGTTTCCTAAAGAATTAGGAAACGATTTTTTTTTTCTTGTATATATGATCTACATTGTGGCTGTGATAAACATGGACAAGGAATTGGTTCTTTGTTTTTGAAAAAAGAAGTGGCCGCACATTAGGAAACATATCTCACATATGCTTTCATATAAGCTTTTCATTTCGATAGAAAATAAAAAAAGCTTTTCTTGTTTTTCTTCTCCAAATTAAAATTTTTAGCCACCAATAAATTTTTTAACATAAAATTTTGGTGATTCTTGAATACATTTTCATGTGGATCAATATTAGAGAAATCTCAATTTTTAGAATTTAGTTACGTTTCAGAAGGGTTCCGCACGCGAAGGAAAATTTTAGAAGGGTTCCGCACGCGAAGGAAAATTTTAAAAGTTACGTTTTCGAGATAACTAATTTTTCGTTCCCTCTCCTATCCTGTTTAATTACATACGAGTGATCATTTGAATGGATTTCATTTTATTTTTTTGGTGCATGTAAACTGGTTTGCATTATCAAAATCCTACAGTAATATCAGGACCATCTTGTATGTATCCAACAGGGGCTTGCAAAATTATTATTTTTTAAAAAAATAATCTATTTCTTTTTTTATTTCATTAATGACCCAAAAGTTTTTCCAAAATTTGTTTTGGACCCAAAAATTTTCCTAAAATTTGATTTTGGGACTAAATATTTATTCTTCCAAAATAATGATTTTAGATCCACAAAATTTTCCAAAATTTGATTTTGGGACTAATTATTTTATTTTTCAAAATAATGATTATGAAAATTTATATTTCATGTATATTTATTTTAAGCATGTTTTGTCATGTTGGCTTGGTTATGGACTATTGGGCCTATTTAATTTTGTTTCATGTATATTTCTCACTTTGTTTTTAAAAAATAGGACTTGCAAGTCGTGCCTTTCTCTATAATTCTCTTGTAATTTCTCTTCTCATCTAAATCCCCTCGAATGTAACTCGAGATTTCTTTATTAATTTATATAATTAGATTACATTGGTTAGATAGATTAGAAATTATTTTTCAAGGTTTTGGAGATGGTGTTCAAGAACGAAGTGAGAGGATGATAAAACTTTTTTCTCAAGCATGCATGAACACATATGTTTGACCAAAATTAATTTCCTATTTAGCTCAAGAAAATTAATATAGAAAAGTCCACAACCAAGAGATGTAATTAAGTCTATTACAATATTGTCAATGTGTTGATATTTATGCATGCCAAAAGTATGAGACCACTAATATAATAAATTCCCCAATTAATATTAAACCTAATGCCTTCCATTAATATAGTAAGAACGAAAGCTCTTTATCGAGACTAGATTGTTGGGCTAACCCAAGCCTATTTGACATCGAATATGTTCGAGTTATGAAATTTAAATTCCTGATTAATATGTTGGGTTTAACTAATTTCTTTACCTCGGTTGAGCTAACTCAAGTATAAAGAAAATTAGAGGCAAGATTGGGTTAGTTGAAAGGTTTTAAGATTAAAAGATATTAATCGGCCAATGATCCGGTAATTACATTCGATATAATTGGTATTGAATACCTACCATTAAACTTAAGAATGGTTTGTTGGGTTAACCCAAGGTCATTCTTAAGAAATTTGAATACCAATCTACTAGAAAAGCTTCCAACGGGCTTTTAGTGGGATCTATTGATTTGAATAAGATAATGGAATAATTATGCACTTAATTAAATATCTAATTATTTGCATATCATATTCATATACATTTTGCTAATTTCTCTATCTTTATATCTAGGTTATTTGCATCATGTTGACTAACTTGAATTTATGTAGTATCTTGGAAACCAATAAGCTTACGGAGTCAAAATTTGGGACTAGTATAAAAATTTGAGAATCGTTCTCAAGGCGAAAAAGGTGTTCTACGTGTTAGATGTTCCTATTCCACCATCTCCAGCCCAAGGTGCTCATGCTGATGAGCATACTTTCCATAAGAAGCACCAAGAGGACAGTGATACAACTTCTTGTATTATGCTGTCATTAATAAACTCTGAGTTGCAAAAGTAGCATGAGCATATGGATGCTTACTCTATTATCTTCCATCTTAGGGAGCTATTTGATAAGCAAGCTAGAATAGAGATATTCGAGATCTCTAAATAGCTATTCCAATCTAAGATACCTAAGGGTATTTCTGTTGCCACTCATGAGCTAAAAATACTAGGCTTTGATTGAAGAGCTTAGGTCACTTGGGTTTGTAGTGGATCGAATTAAGTATAGACTTAATTTTATAATTTTTACTGGGTAGTTTTTCACAATTTTTGATTAACCATCAAATGAACAAGATTAAGACTACACTATCCGAGTTGATCAACCTTCTCAAAACTGTAGAAACTTCCTTGAAGAAAGAAGCCAATGCAGTTATGCTGGTAAATTCTTTCTCTTCTAAGAAAAAAGTTCCCAAGAAGAAGAAGAAGGTTCCCATGAAGCCCAAAGGTGGCGTGAAGAAAAAGGAGGCAGCTGCCAAAGGCTTATGTCATCATTGTAGCAAGATGGGCCATTGGAGGGGGAAACTGCAAGGCCAACTTGGAGACTATCAAAGAAAAGAAGGAGAAAGAGAGGCTCGTAGGCACTTCTATTTCCACTCCTGGCATGTTTATGATTGAGATTAATACTACCTTTAAAAAAGAGATATGGGTATCGAATAACAAATGTGGATCTTATTTATACAATAATTTGTAGAGATTAAAGGACAGTAGGAGGCTTAAAAAAGGTGATGTGGACCTACGTGCTGTAAATGGAGCAAATGTTGCTATACTTGCTATGGGAATTTATCATCTATACTCACCTTTGAGATTAATCTTAGAACTTACAAACTGTTATTATGTACCTATTTTACGTAAGAAATTATCTTAGTTGCTTGTTTTGACATGAATGGTTTTAATTTTATTTTCAAGAATAAAGATTGTTCTTTTTCATTAAATGATATCCAATATGATACTGCAATTTTGATAAATGGTTTGTATATTCTAGACATGGATGATCCTATTCTCAATATAAATAACAAGCAACAAAGAAAAGATAACTTAATCTCATCTTACTTATGACATTATCATTTAGACCATATAAAGAAGAATCGCGTTTCTAAGTTACGTAAGCTTGGTAACTTGGGGTTATTTGATTATGAATCATATGGTACATACGAGTCTTATTTACTTGGAACATCCTTTTTGAAAAAAGACGAAAAGGCCAAAGAGTTATTAGAACTCATAAATACTAATATATGTGGCTCAATGTCAATACAAGAAAAAAGAGGTTATTAATATTTCATTACATTTATTGATTATTATTCACGATATGGGTGTATTTAATGAAATATAATTCAAAAGCCTTTGACAAGTTCAAAGACTTCAGAAATGAAGTAAAGAAACAACTTGGTAAAAGTATTAAAACTCTAAGATCTGATCAATGAGGTGGATACTTAAACTAGGATTCGCAAAGTTATATAAGAGATAATGAGATATTATCTCAATAGACTCCACCATATATACCTCAACATAATGGTGTATCTGAGAGAAGGAATCGAACTATTCTAGACATGGTATGGACCATGATGGCTTTTGTAGACTTACCAAAATTGTTTTGAGGACATGCACTAGAGACTGCTATTTATATACTAAATAGAGCTTTGTAAAAAATTATTAGTACTACCCCATTTGAGTTATTCGTTGGTAAGAAACCAAAGTTATCTCACATGAGAATATAAGGTTGTCCTGCCTTTGTTAAAAGGTCACAGTCAAACAAACTTAAAAGTAAGTCTAAGAAATGTTTGTTTGTTGGATATTCTAAAGAATCATTCGGATATTACTTCTATCTACCTTCTAAAAACAAAGTGTTTGTTTCGACACATATAGTCATCTTAGAGAAGAAGCACACACTTAAAAGGGACAATGGGAGTAAAATTGAACTTAGTGAAGTTCAAGAAGAACAAACAAACATGGATCAACCGCCTAAGCCCATATCTATTGAGAAAATAGACACTACAAAAAAATGGCTTTGGGCAACACTTTTATTTGCAACATAGAAAAATCTGTGGTGAAAACTTGCTTTTTGCTACAGTTTTGAATTCCATGACCTATAAACCTTTTTCATAACACTTTATTTTGCCAAGACTATATTTTTGTAGGTAAAAGTTTTTTTTTCAAATTTAAAAATCGTGTGGGCAAAAATAACTTTTTGCCACAGGTATTTGAAATTGTTGGTAGAGAATTTTTATTAATTTAACTCTGGAAAAGGCATATTTTTTCTTATTTTATCAAATATTAAAGAATATCAACATAAAATGAAAGCTTTTCTTAGATATCATAGTTGAGGTAATTGTTTATATTCAAATGGTTGTGTGTTCAAATCTTTATATTACTATTTTATTAATTTATATATAGTTTTTTGGACCAACTACTTATGTACAGTCTTTGCCTAATTCTTTATTTAGCTAGAACAAAAATTGACTTTCTGCAATAAAATAAGGAGAAATAAAAATAGAAATTGGAAGTACATAAATTTTAGTATACTCCATTTTGTGATTATAGTTAGCGACCATTGTATGAGGACAGATACTCCATTTTCTACAATTTTAACTAATCTAACGATTGGGTCGTTAATTTGATATATTTATCTTTATAAAATGCGTTAGGTTGTGGACTTTTATATAGAGATTATGTTATATTATGTGACCAAAATATATCCAATTACTTTCAAATTTGATCATAACACATTTTTTTGTGTGGTGATTTTAACAAATTAACAGTTGGATCGTTAACTTGATATGGTTATATATAAAAATGTATTAAGCTTTTGGCTTTTATATAGAGATTATTCTAGATTATGTATAAAAATATATCCGATTAATTTTGAATTTGGTCATAATACTTTTTTTTTTCAATTTTAACTAATCTAACTGTTGGATCGTTATTTTGATATGTTTATCTTTATAAACACGTTAGGTTATGGGCTTTTATGTAGAGATTATGTGGTAAAATATATCCGATTCTTTCAAATTATGTCATAACACTTTTTTTTAGCAGTTTTAACAAATCTAATGGTTGGATCGTTAATATTATATGCTTATGTTTATAAATATGTTAGGTTATTGACTTTTATATAGAGATTATGATAGATTATGTAGAAAAATATATTTGATTACCTTCAAATTTGGTCATAACACTTTTTTTTTTTTTATGATTTTAACAGATCTAACGGTTAGATTATTAATTTGACATGGTTATATATAAAAATGTATTAGGTTTTTTGCTTTTATATAGAGATTATTCAAGATTATATGGAAAAATACATCCGATTATCTTAAAATTTAGTCATAATACTTTTTATAGTAAGGTTAACTACTCTAACGGTTGGATTGTTAGTTTAATGTCTTTATCTTTGTAAATGCATAAAGTTATTGACTTTTATATTGAGATTATGCTATATAATATATCTGATTACCTTCAAATTTGGTCATAATATTTTTTATAGTAATTTTAACTAATTTAACGGATGGATCGTTAATTTGATGTCCTTATCTTTGTAAATATGTTAGGTTATGAGCTAGATTATACTATATTATTTTGGCATAATATATTTGATTACCTTCAAATTAGGTCATAAAATATTTTTTAGTAATTTTATCAAATCTAACAGTTAGATCGTCAATATGATATACTTATATTTATAAATATGTTAGGTTATGGACTTTTATTTAGAGATTTGCTAGATAATCTGGAAAAATATATCTGATTATCTTCAAATTTGGTCATAACACTTTTTTTTTTTTTTTATGATTTTAACAAATCTAACGGTTGAATCGTTAATTTGATATGGTTATATTTAAAATGTATTAGGTTTTTGTCTTTCATATAGAGATTATTCGAGATTATTGGGTAAAATATATCCGATTATTTTTAAATTTGGTCATAATATTTTTTATAGTAATTTTAACTAATCCAATGGTTGGATTTTTAATTTGATGTCCTTATCTTTGTAAATGCGTTAGCTTATAGGCTTTTATATAGAGATTATACTATAGTATGTGGCAAATATATCCGATTACCTTTAAATTTGGTCATAATATATTTTTTACTAATTTTAACTAATCTAATGATTGAATTGTTATTGTGATATGGTTATCTTTATAAATGGGTTAGGTTATGGGCTTAAAGATTATGCTAGGTTATGTAGAAAAATATATCCGATTACCTTAAGAAATCTGTAATAAAATAATATCCGTGTACCATTAGCACCATTAATGGACAAAATAATAAAATTTTGATTAAAAAAACATTTTCGAAGGAAAATTTAATCCAATTAAGGAATCTGTAAATGTAGATATCAATACCACTGTACCATTAATGCCATTAAAAAAAAAAAGTACTGTAAAGAAAAAGAAAATGAGAAAGAAAAAGAAAGAGGATTTTCTGTAGAACACTCTATAAGTTTTTTACATGATACATGATAATTTTAAATTTAATATAATAAAAATATTTTATATATTTTTCTCTCATTTCTACAATAAAGAACATTTATATATATATTTTTTCTCATGTCAGTTAAATAAGAAGGAAGTAGAAGGAAAAATGTTTCTCTCTTTCTCTTTCTCTGCGCTAAGCATTCGAGTTAAAAGTATAGTAAAGTTTGGACATTAAAGGTATTTTAATTATTTAAGTTATTTATTTTTTAAAATTCTCATTTATTAAAAAAATAAAATGGTATGGGTACCACATTTTACAAACATTTTTCTTTTCAATTTTTCCCTTCCCTTTCCCTTTCTTTTCTCTCTTATGCCACGGCCAGAAATCATTGGCCTCTGTCTTCTCTCTTTTGTGGTCCTACAGTAACCAAAAGCTTTTGCCCTTCCTCTTCTTTCTCAACCCTCTATCCTCCCCATCAATTGCCGTCATCTATCAACCACACCACAATCACTGGTGGAATCACAATGGGCAACTCTGCCCATAAAACCCTGGCATCACCGCTAATTCTTTTCTTCATACTCCTCAATGTGCTTTCCTTCTCCCACTCTCTGACCACACGCATCGCCAATCTTTGAGCTTCGCATGGTGACATTAACGATGTAGATTAGGCCGAAGCCATAGCTCAAAAGCTCGAGGCTTTTCAAGGATTAGGTTTCTGGAAGCTTGCTTGGACAATGGCTCTCACACTCAACAACAAGAAGGCATCGATGTTGGCCTCAATCTCAGCTGACTCTTTCTACAAATCGATCTCACAGTCCTCTGCTAAGCATCTTTCTCTTCTCTCAAGGTTAATATTTCAATTCTCTGTGCACATCGATGCAATGTTCTTATGTCTAGCCTTTTTCATTATATTTTTAGGTTACCAGTAGAGTTGAGCTGCTTGGAAACGATGTTGCCATTGCATAGTGCGATTGCTTCGGCTCTAGGTCTGGGTTATGGATTTTTTTTTTAAAATCTTTCTTTTCTTTGTTGGATATGTTCACTCGAGTAATTTAATAGGTTTAATATTCATTTTGAGAGGTGGGTATTGGTAGGGAATTGGAAGTTTGGTTTTTTAACTCTCAAGGATGTTCAATATTGAGGGGGAAAAAACTCTTCTTGTTATTAATGTTAGCACTTGTTGGTTTCCTTAGGTGTTTTTGGTGTTATTCGTTTCTGGTAGATCTATATTTTTCTTTAGCTGTATGTATTTCTGTGTCTAAGGAAAGAAGATAATAATATTGTTCTTTTGAAGATTTTTATGGTTAAGTGAAAGAGGGGCACTCAAAAAAGTGATGGCTTCTTTCTCTTTAAAGCTCTCAGCGATTTTAGTTTTGACATATTCTTTGAAAATCATATGAGATGTAGGTGTTATTGTTATTATTTTATTCGAGTTTCAAGAAATTTTGAATTTTTTCTTTTTTTGGAAAGATTTTGATTGGGAATAGGGTTTAGAAATAAAATTTGAAATTTCTAGCTCTTGACTGCATGTGCAATGTTCGACAGGAATAGTTGCTTGAATATTTTTGAGAACTATTTGTTTGAGATGGTAGAGAGTCAAAGAAATGAATGCTTGATTTATTGGCCCGATTTCAAGAGAAAAAAAAATATTTAGATAGTGCTTTTGTCTAAATAGAATTGATTTTGTGTTTTGTTGTCCTTATTTATGAATCTTGTTAAATTTTTAAAATTTTTCACGGAATATTTTTAGGTTGAGAGTAAATATTAATGGATGGAGTTTTTAGTTCTTAGGAAATTATTTTTTATACCTGATATGTTTCGATTTATATGCAATGAAGTTCTGCTATTGTTCTACTGCTTCTGCATTTCATGTCTAAATGTCGGCAGAGTAATGTCTTTACCACAATTGGGATTTATCCAAGCTAGATGAATGGATGGAGAATTCTAGGGGTTAAAATTTGCTGAAAGGTTTTTTATTTTTAATACCTCAACTGATATTGTGTATTGTGAGTCATACAATACACTAATAGTTTCCAAAAATACTGTTTGCATGGACTTACAACTGTAGGCTCTTGATCTCTCTTTTATGTAGATGTTATTGAATTCTTGTTGAATTACTTGGTGCAATGTAATTGAAGCATATTGCTCATCTTAATGGTAGAGAAAATTTAAATTTCAGTTGAGACTGCAAGAATTCATAGAGTTGTTAAGATCTAAAAATAACATGCGAGCAATTTCATATGCTTGCAAGTATCTAGCGTTGTGGGGAGCTACACATCTGAAAGAACTGCAACGAGTAATTGTTACACTTGCTTTCAAGAGTAATACCAAGTGTAGCCATTGTTATTGTTTATTTTTTTGCCAATGATGCTTTTCGAAATTAATATTTGAGGATTGCCTTATTCATGAGAGGATTGTAGCTTTAGAGTAATTGATTGCTTTCTGGGAGTGATTAAAGGGATTTTGTGGGGTATAAAAAACTGTTTAAGAAAAGAATTTATACAGCTACATGGATGGAAGTTGCAACTTGCATTGTGCATTTTTTTTTAATAATTATTGTGATATCTCTGTGTAATGAAGAGTGCTTATTGTTTCCCCTTGAAAGCCTAAACAAATAGACATGTCTTCTCAGAAGTATTTGGGATCAAGTTCAAGAGGTATATTGACCACTTTGTGCTTCATATTCTTTTAGATCTTTTCTTAGATTGCCTCTAGGATGCACTTTTATATTTGAAATTTTTTTCTATATAATATTATTGATATTTGTTGGGAGAAGAAAGGAGATTTACTTGAAAGAAAAAGTTGTTTCAGTTGCAGTATACATTGTTAGTTAAATTATTCCGTTTGAAAATTATAGTTCAGCATTGGAATATGCTTCTTATGTTGCTAATTTGGTTACATTCTAGATGTGTGGTGTGGTAGTTCTATGTATATAGCATTATCTCTTGGGTTCTTCCATTTCCTATTAGATTTCTCTAAGCTTGATTGTCTATTGGATAAGGTCATTAATCATACCCATTGATATAGAAAATGGTGTTGTGGTGCTATCCTATCTTGCATTTCTTGCAATTTTTCGTGTGCTGTAGTAAACAATTTTTTCCTGTTGTTTTTCAATTTCATCTTTTGGCATTAGCTTTCAGAGAGTTTTTGTGTGATGCCTATGTTTCACAGAGCTATGTAAACATGGGTGTATGAGGTGCATATGTTTTCTAGACCTATTCTATTTGTTCTAATTCTTATTTTCATGGTTTTACTATCCCAAAGTAGTATTTAATATTGGTTTATTTATTTTTTCAAAGGAAAAAAAAACCACATAGAGGGTAACGAACTTAGTAGAATAAACTACCATGGGAAAGCTTTGTGAGTTTTGATATGTACTTAAATTCTTTACTGAAAAGCCATTATTTTGGTGAAAAAATATTCAAACTAAAGGAAACAACAAATAGATGGGAAGGAGTGTGAAAAGCAGTCTTCAATGGTCATCTGGGAAGAATGTAGTTTGTCTAGAATAGTAGTGTTGTAGCTTCTACATTGTGATTAAAGAAGATCTGTGCAATGTAGTTCACTTGTCTAATAATGATGCAAAATTTACAAGAATCTACATGAGCAAGATCTACAAGATCATGCCCCTTATTTCCACTAGGAGGTTGAATCCATATAGTTAACTAAGGAAAAGCTGTGAACTTGAAGCTTATGAAAAATTCAAACTAAAAACACATCTAAGCTTAACCTCTTATATTATCATTTATCCATTTTTGCTTGTGTGAGAAAGCATTCTTTACAATGGAAAAGAAGGTTATTTTCAATTCTACAGTTTCCTTCTTTTTTTTTGAATGATTTAGTAATGATTTTAATTTATATTGGATAAAAAAAGAGCTTTATTGAGAAGTAATCTTGTCCTTTTTTTTTTCTTAATGACTGGAGAAATAAAGATCATGGTGGTTGAAGGTTCTTTTAACTATGGCATTATTTTTTGTCCTCAATGAATTTTTATGAGTTCTTATGGATGTCATGGTTAGAATTGTGATTTTGTTTTGGACTATTTTGAACTAATATCAAGGATTAGATTCATGATACTTATCAGGTTCCATTTAGTTTTTTTGGTGTATATTAAGTTATTATTAATGAAAGATGGCATTTTGAATGTTCATTCAATAGATAATAGTTGATTGTTAATATTAGAGGTTTTCATAGTTCTATATTTATAGTAGATGATGATCTTGTTAAAGTAGTAGGAAAAAAAGTTTATGAATATCATCATATTGAATTCAAAGTTCATTCACTACGGATGTAAAAAACATGGAAATTTGTCCAAAAATTGTGTACGATTTTTTCTAAAGTTTTAAATCGTGGAAAAAAGTATTAATTACAATAGCAAGGAAATCGTAGCAAATGAGCATTACCCACGGTTATGTCAATTTACAAAAGACCTGTGACAAAAAATATTATTTTCAATAGAAATTTAATTGTAACAAATAATATTCCCCACAATTGTAAAATGTTGAAAAAATAGTGACAAAAAATTGAAATCTTTGCCCACAATTAATAACCGTTGGAAAAAATTATGGCAAAAGTCCATAAACAGATACCACACTTTATTTATAACGACTCCAAAACTATGGTAAATCCATGGCAAAAAGTATTTCCCACGGCTACACAACTGTGCCAAACTTTTTGCAATGGTCGTAACGCCCATGCCTCGAAAATTGTAGCGTTCCCGTGGCAAAAACGTATTTGCCACAGTTTTAGCCAATTTTGCCACACTTTTTATGGCATTGCCAAAAGTCACTTTTTTTTAGTGAGATGAACCTTCATCTACACAAAAACCTCATTGGTCAAATAGAATATGTGTGGCACCTAAAAAATATAAATTTTTCATAAGTAACCATAATGACTTATTGTTCATAGATGAAGATAAGCCTAGTACTTACAAGGATGTTCTTAATAGTTTAGAATTTGACAAATGGCTTGAGGCCATAAAGTTAGAATTAGATTCCATGTATGATAACCAAGTATGGACATTAGTTGATCCACCCGAAAGAATCAAACCTATTGGATGCAAATAGATTTTTAAAAAGAAAACTGATATAGATGGTAACGTAGTTACCTATAAAGCACGACTAGTTGCTAAATATTATTGTCAACAACATGGTATTGACTATGACAGAACTTTCTCGCCAGTTGTTATCTTAAAATCCATAAGGATACTCCTAGTACTTACCACCCATTATGATCATGAGGTTTGGCAAATGGATGTAAAAATAACATTCCTAAATGGAACCTAATTGATGAAGAGTACATGACATAATGTGAGAGTTTCACATATAAAATAGCACAAAAGTTTACAAGTTGCAAAGGTTCATTTATGGATTTAAGCAAGTTTCTAGGAGTTGGAACATCCATTTTGATGAAATAATTAAAAATTTTAGTTTCATTCAAAACATGGATGGATCTTGTGTATATAAGAAGGTTAGTTAGAGTGCAATTGTTTTCCTTATTGCTATATGTAGATGATATATTGCTAATAGAGAATGACGTCTATATTCTACAATCAGTCAAGATTTGGTTATCAAAGAAGTTCTCCACGAAATGTCTTAAAGAACCAACTTACATTCTAAGAATAAGAATCTATAGAGATAGAGTAAAAGAGGTTACTTAGAGTAAAAGAGGTTACTTAAAGTAAAAAAGGTTACTTGGTCTTTCGCAATCTACAAAGTGCTAAAGAGGTGTAGCATAAGTCATAGGAGTATACTTATGCTAATTTTCAATCTGATAATGATGACTACGAGTTACAATCAGACTACGTATTCAATTTGAGTGCAATCACTTGATTTATGAAATCATTGATAGGAAAGATGTAAAAGATAGATATAGTTCCCATGGATAAGAACATAGCAGACCTGCTCACTAAGGTGATGAGTCATTCAGTTTTCGATGCATGAATGATTGGCTCTAGTACAAGTGGGAGTTTGTTAGTGTTATGCCCTAGAAGCAATCACTTGTATATTGTATATAACACATTTATTAATAAAAGGCATTCTTTATCTTTTAGTTTAGTTAATCATTCCGTGTATATGTGTATAAAACTATTAGATAAAGTCCCAAGCACATAGTATAGTGTTAAAGAAATTATGATAGAGATCATAATATGATATTCCTACTACACTATATAGTACTTATGCTTAAACCATTCCTAGTTATAGTATTAATGAGACAGGACATCATTAATACGCTAAGACTAATACGTGTTATACTTCTTGATTTGATCAAACGGTAGTTCTCACATCCATGAGTATTGTGATACTCAAAGTTAACACGTGGATGCTTGTTAAGTGAACAAGTTTATTAGATGACTTAACTATGAGATAATTATATGGATAACTATTTAGTGGCAGTGATAGAATCTCATTATAGCAAATGTGTAAGTATCCTTATACTTGAGATCTCTAAGGTACTTTGTTTACTAGTGTCATACTTTGATTCCTATCTCTGGAGTGTTGGGAAATATGCCCTCTTAGACTAGGTTTCTGATGTAAATATCGAATATTTTAATAAAAGAATTTATTCTCAGAAATTGTTTATGAATTTACATTTTATTTGTGTATAATTACGTTTGAAAAAGACCCATTGTGTTTAAGTAAGTGGTCTATGTGAATAGTGGTCTTTCACAGTAAAGTATAGATCACGAGTTACTTAACACATAAGCGTTTGTTCTTAACTGATTGATAAGAATGAGAATTTATCATGTCTAGGTTATTGTGTTATGAATTCTAAATGGGGAATGGTTTACCTTTAGCCAGTGAGTAGTCTACTCACTTCATGACATAAGCGTATTTTGAATACGTAGAACATGACCTGTAATAGTGGTTTCTTAAAGTACTATATGGTAGAAACCTAGACTACTACTGCTACAGCATGGATTAGTACTCTACAACTTGAGTATGAGTTGGTGGTTTGATGAAGTTAGAAGCATGTTCTTTGATATGCTTTAGTTAAGGTTCTATCGTAGGACCAATATACTTGCATGTTGGGTATGTATGACTAGTTGGTTAAGATAGACTTGTACAAGATAGTTTTTATACTATATCGCCCCTTGTGGTTGTCTGAATGATCTTAATATCCAGGGCCCTGGGAAACATGACTTGGATGTTTGCTTTAGGGTATCTTCCTTGGAAAGCGGAAATAATCCAAGAAGTCGTAGATCATTGGACTAGAAGTCTAAGGATGGCAGATGTCATTTAGAGATGTGTTAGTACATTTCTTCCTCTCAAATGCACGGCGATGTGTAGAGGGGTATTTTAGTCATTTCACTTGTAGGTCGGAGACTTTACTAACGCGACATTGTCCTTGGGGTCAATATTTTCTTATGGTGATATTAGAAAATATTTAAAATGCAAAATACAGCTATTTATATGGCAAGAGTATTTTGGTCATTTTAGTAGCTAAGGCGGTGTGTCTTTTGGTCCCCAGTATAAACCGTAAGTCCTAATTATATACAGGATAAGGAATTGGTCTTAAATTAAATTAAATTAAATTTATTTTATTTAAGTAGCCTGATTTAATTATTGGGTTAGAATAAAATAAAGGTCCACAGAGAGAGAGAATTAGTTAAATTAATTTGGTGGGTTAATTAATTGTTCAGGGCTTTGGCCCAATTTGAATAATTAAATATTGATCTGGGACTAAACTAATGTAGTCTTGTTAATTGGACTAGTTTATTTGGGATGAAAAATTAATTATTTACTGGGCCATTTATTTGGTTTTGATTAGGATAATTAATTTGGTCCAAAAGGTTAAATTAAGAGTCCAATGAGCCAAATTAAAGTTTCAGAAATTCCTGGATATTAGCCTGGGATAAGAGTCATGGATATACTATGATGCTTTAAGGTAATCAAGTTTTTTATGGGATTGGCAAATAAATTAAAAAAAGAAAAAAAAATCATGATAGATGTTGAAAAACAAGAGGCACGGTTTTTTTGGCTTGGCAAGACACCTTTTTCCTCTCCAAAAACTTCTTCTCTATGTGCATCGTTGTTTGCTAGACAGAGAATTGTTTTTACTCCATTCCTTACTTTTGTGAGTCTTCACCAAACGTGGATTAGGCAGGCTATATATTGGAAGATCGAGAGAAAGTTTGGCGTTCACATACATGCACAGACGCAGTAGAAGGCTTACAGGAATCGCACCAGAGGTTTCCACCAGTGCGCCTATCACAATTCCGCATATTCCAATCCAACCACGTTTGAGAAACAGAAGAGGTAAAGAAATCACAATTTTAGCCGCTGAATTTTTTTTGTTCTTCTGTTTGTTTGTTGTGATTCGTTTGCCTTTTAGTCTTCAATTAGTATCAGAGCATGAAGATTTTGTGCAAATATAGGAAGCATGTATGCTAATTAAATAAAACTGGACAGTTTTTTGTGATTGACATGTGATCCTTTGTTGGTTTTTAGTATGGATAGATTCTCTGTTCACCTCTTGGATAGAGGTATAGGATGATATGTAATCTATTATTTTTCCTTAGCAAATCGTGTAAGCCCAATGTTAATGGATATAGGCGGTTGTTGGTTTCATTCATTTTAGTTTGAAATTTAAGGGCCAAAAGCCATTGAGGGACTTGCAGAAAAAATAGAGAAGAAAAATCTGCAAAAAGGAGTCACAGTGAAAACTAAGAAGAGATGCACTGTTCATCGGCTCGACTCCGCCAGTAGGATTCTGTGCCTGGAGCCAGGAGCGGCTTGGCTTGGCATGAGAGCAGCTAATTGCAAATCGCAATTCGTCTGCATTTCAATTGCACGCGGGTAGCACTGGAGCGGGTCCGCGCACGGGTCACGATCTTAGATGGCCCACGAGGTGCTTGTTCAGTGCGGTGGGTGTTGTGGACCGCAATGCAAATAGGCCACATTCCAATGCGGCAGGTGCAGTGGACCAAGGAGAATTTTTTTTTCCTTATAATTTTCTTGCATTTTCTTTTTTTTGTTTTGGGTTTCATACTAGGCGAAGTTAATATTTTGCAATAGTTAATATTTGTGGAATATTTTTGCATGAAAAATATTAGTAAGGGATTTTAGGATTAAACAAGACCATTAATTAATTAATGTATTTAATTCTATTATTTGGGCACTTAGGTTTAAAAATAGGAAAAGTATGAAAACATCTACTATTTGCTATTTATGTTTGAGTACCTATGTGCACATTTTCTCAAAAACTAAAGTCTTTAGGAATATATTTTTTTTTTCTACACATTAAATGGTTATTTTAACTTGAACAAAAATTAATCCTTAGATATTTTTCTCAAAGGATTTAATCCTTGACATAGAAAATATATTGGATTTATATATTTTTGTAAGTTAAAAATAGAAAGCCATTTTGTTTTATTTTTGCACAAGAAAAATTATTTTGTCAAATAAACTTGAGACTAAAGTCTCTAGAAAGTTTTAATAGAAAATTTTTTGAAACCATTAAGTTTTAAACTTAAATAAAATTAGTCCATGAAAAAATCTCTCAAATGATATAAACCTTGACATAGGGATTTTAATGGATTTAGATATTTTATTTTTGAGTTAAGGAAAAAATTAATGAAAATTTTTGAAAGGATATTTTTTTTCAGAAAACCCCTTAGTTTAAAAGTCTAAGTGAGAGAGGGGTTCTAACGGCCCCACAACTTCCATCACAATCCTCATTAGAGATCGTAGGTCCCCTCGCGTCACCCTGGGAGTGAACCCGTATAGGATGGGGATTCCACAAGGATCTAGATCTAATGGAGGGATATAGTTAATAACCCAAGACACGTACTATGATCGGCCAGCCCACATTGGAGGTTATAATGCGAGATATGTCTATAGGAAATGAGAAGAAATAGCCATCCCCTTGATTACCTAAAAGGAAAATTAATTTGTAGTGGTTAACATACTTAGCTTAGGGAACTGTTAATATTTCCAAGAAGCCATGTCAGTTTTCCTAAGAGCCAAATTAATTATATTAAAGTAACTATTATCAGTTTTAATATGAGGATAAAGTGCATAAATTTATTTTATTTTCACAAACTAAATATTTTCATTTATTTTTATTTTTTTTAGAAATGGTGGGAGATTCTTTTAGTTCTTTGGCTGTTATTCTCCGAGAGAATAATCTAACGGATCCAAACTATGTGAACTGGAAGAGGAACCTAGACATAATACTCACAGATGAAGAGTATAAGTATGTCCTCTACAAAACTTGCCCTGTTATCGGGGAAGGTTCCACCGCTAAAGAGCGAGAGGCTGAGAAGGCGTGAAAAAAGGTTGACGAAATGGCACACTGCTACATATTAGCCTCCATATCTAATATGCTCCAGTCAAAACACAAGCACATGGCTTCTGCGTATGATATTAGCCAGTCACTAGCCACTATATTCGCGAACAAGAGCCGGCCCGCAAGGCAGGAGGCTCTTCGAACAATAATTAACACTAAGATGGCTAAGGGAGCATCAGTCAGAGAGCACATGCTCAAGATGATTGCTTCTTTCAAGGAAGCAGAAATCTTAGGGGCTGTCATTGACCCCGAGAGCCAAGTGGACATGGTTCTCGAGTCTCTACCGGGTTCCTTTACTCAATTCAAGTTGAATTACAACATGTATAAGTTAAACATGAGTTTAACTGAGTTAATGAAGGAGCTCCAGATAGCGGAGAAAGTCATGAAGCCTCAATCAAAGGCTATGATTGCTAAGGCTTCTTCCTCTAGAACTAGGCCTAAGCCTAGAAAGTTCAAAAGGAAGAAGGGAAACGCAGTGGCCTAGCCCAAGTCCCAGCCCAAAGACAAACCCAAGGGCAAGTACTTCAAATGTGGGAAGAAGGGACACTAAAAAAAGGAGTGTCCAGATCTAAAAACCCCACAGGTAATGTTTTCTATATAGAGTCTATATCAATGGTTGGATCAACTTCCAATTGGATTGTTGATTCAGGGGCCACTGATCACATCTGTAACTCCTTACAAGGGTTTAGAAAGATTAGAAGACTCAAGAAGGGCGAACATGGGCTACGTGTGGGAAATGGAGCATAAGTTTAGGCCCTTGTAATGGGAGAGCTAGATCTTATTTTTTATTGTAATAGAATAGTGGTTTTAAAAGATATTTTATATATACTTGGATTTCAATAGAATTTGATTTTAGTTGCGAAACTAATAAATCAAAGATATTCTGTATTTTTTCATTCTGGTATATCTATTAGTAGAGATAGAGAAATTTTATGTACTGGGCACATGTATAAAAATCTATTCTTCTTAAACCCTATTAATACTCAATTAAATAACGCTCAATCTGAACCTTTAACTAGGAAGAGAAAGATCAATGTCAATGGCTTATATCTTTGGCATCTAAGATTAGGTCATATCAACTCAACCAGGATTCAGAGGTTAATCTATGATGGGCCTTTGGGCTCATTGAGATTGAAAAATTGGCCTCAGTGTGAATCCTGCCTAATGGGAAAGATGACCAAAAGGTCTCTTACCCCAAAGGCAGATAGTGCCAAGGAGATATTAAGTCTTGTTCACATTGATGTGTGTGGTCCCTTGTCTATACCAGCGAGAAGGGGGTTTGAGTACTTTATCACTTTTACGAATGATTGTACAAAGTTTGGTTATATTTACTTGATGAGACACAAGTCTAACTCTTTTGACAAGTTTAAGGAGTTTAAGGCTGAAGTAGAGCGTCGGACAGGTAAACTGATCAAGACCTTACGATTGGATCGTGGTGGAGAGTGCCTCTTTGGTGAATTCAAGGACTACATGGTACATTATGGGATAGTATCCCAACTTTCTGCATTGAGGACACTTCAGTAGAACGAGTAGAATAAAGAAGGAACAGGACATTGATGGAAATGGTTCGAAGCATGACATCTTATGCTACTCTTCCAGTGTCTTTTTGGGGATATGCCTTGGAAACAGAGGCATACATTCTAAACTTGGTACTTTCCAAGTCAGTACCTAGAACTCCTTATGAGATGTGAACTGGGCATAAGACAAGTCTGAATCATCTCAAGATATGGGGTTGTCTAGCTTATATACTGATCAAGGGAGATAAGTTGGAACCAAGATCAGACTTATACTATTTTGTTGGGCATCCAAAAGGGACAAAGGGTGGTTACTTTTATCATCCTAAGGAGTAGAAAGTACTGGTTAGTACTAATATTAGATACTCAGAGGATGATCCGAGTACTTCTACTAAAGGTTCAATTAGGTTAGAACTTAAGGAGAAGTTATCTTCAGAATCAACTTCTTCTGACCCAATTATAGAACAAGAAGAGGCACAACCTCAAGAGCCTGTACAAATGGAGCCTCGTCATAGTGGGAGAGTGTCTAGGATTCTAGAAAGATGGATTGGAGAAGCATTCGAGCTAGTCTTTGACCATCAGGAACAAGTCCCCACTAGATACGAGGAGACTATTACTGATGCCGATGCAAATCTATGGCATGAAGCAATGAAAGTCGAGATTGAGTCTATGTACTTCAATTAGGTTTGGGATCTTGTAGCTTCACCTAGAGAGATAAAACCCATTGGGTGTAAGTGGATATACAAGAAGAAGAGGGGAGCGGATAGGAAGGTGAAAACCTTCAAAGTTAGACTTGTGGCGAAAGGGTATACTCAGAAAAAGGGAATCGATTATGAGAAAACCTTTTTCCCGGTAGCCATACTTAAGTCTATCCGCATCCTTCTTGTCATCGTATGTCATTATGACTACGAGATATGGCAAATGGATGTCAAGACATCATTTTTAAATGGCCATCCTAGCGAAGACATTTATATGTCCCAACCGCAAGACTTTATTGCTAAAGGCCAAGAACATATGATTTGCAAGCTTAAGAAGTCTATTTATGGACTTAAGCAGGCATCGAGGGCATGGAACATTCATTTTGATGAAACTGTAAAGTCTTATGATTTTATTCAAAACGAGAATGAACCATGTGTGTATAGGAAATTTGAAGGTATTAATGTGGTTTTTGCTGTCTTGTATGTGGATGACATTCTACTCATTAGAAATGATACTGGGGCATTGTCATCTACAAAGGTTTGGCTGTCTAGTTAATTCAGTATAAAAAATTTGGAAAAAGCCAGTTACATTCTCGGGATTAAGTTTCTTAGAAATAGGAACTAAAGAATGTTAGGGTTATCCCCAACGACATACATTGACAAGATGCTGGTCAAGTATAGCATGGACTTATGCAAGGGTACTCTAATTCCTTGTAGATATAGGTTGTCTTTTTGTTCAAAGGACCATCCTAAATTTCAAGAAGAAAAAGACAGAATAAGCAGGATTCGCTACACTTCAACTGTGGAAGTGTCATGTACGCCATGTTTTGTACTAGGTCAGATATCTGTTTTGTTGTAGGCGTAGTTAACAGATATCAGTCAAACCCTGAGGAGGTTCATTGGCAAGCTATAAAGCATATTCTCAAGTACCTCAAGGGAATGAGAGATTCTATGCTGGTTTACAAGGCTAATGACTTAGTTCCTACAGGATACACAGATTCAAACTTCCAGGCAGATAAGGATGAGAGAAAATCCACTAGTGGATATGTCTTCACCTTGTCTGGAGGAGCCATTTTATGAAGGAGTATCAAGCAATCTTGTATTGCTAACTCAACCATAGAACCTGAGTATGTGGCAGCTTCGGAGGCATCCAAGGAAGTAGTTTGGCTCCGGAAGTTCCTTTCAAAACTTGGAGTCATGCCACATATGGACAGGCCGATTGTGATGTATTGTGACAACATTGGAGCAGTATCTCAATCCAAAGAACTTAGGAACCACAAGAAGGGGAAGAACAACGAGAGGAAGTACCGCCTGATCCGAAATTTCATCCAAAGATAGGAAATCGTGGTGGAACAGATTGTTTCAGAGAACAATCTGGCAGATCCATTCACCAAGCCTTTGTCTAAGAGAGTCTTCAAGAGACACTTAGATGCCATAGGGGTGGGCACCTACGGATTTACTTAGTCTTAGAGTGCAAGTGGGAGATTGTTGGGAAATATACCCTCTTAGACTAGGTTTCTAATGTAAACATTGAATATTTTAATAAAAGAATTTATTCTCAGAAATTGTTTATGAATTTACATTTTATTTGTGCATAATTACGTTTGGAAAAGACTCATTGTGTTTAAGTAAGTGGTCCATGTGAATGGTGGTCTTTTACAGTAAAGTATGGATCATGGGTTACTTAACACATAAATGTTTGTTCTTAACTGATTGATAAGAATGTGAATCTCATAATATCCTGGTTATTATGTTATGAATTCCAAATGAAAAATGGCTTACCTTTAGCCAGTGAGTAGTCCACTCACTTCATGACATAAGTGTATTTCGAATACGTAGAATAGGACCTGTAGTAGTGGTTTCTTAAAGTACTATATGGTAGAAACCTAGACTACTACTACTACTACAGCATGGACTAGTACTCTACGACTCGAGTATGAGTTGGTGGTCTGACGAAGCTGGAAGCATGTACTTTGATATATTTTAGTTGAGGTTCTATCGTAGGACCAATATACTTGCATGTTAGGTATGTGTGACTAGTTGGTTAAGGCAGACTTGTACAAGATAATTTCTATACTATATTGCCCCTTGTGGTTGTTTGAATGATCTTAATATCTAGGGCCTTGGGAAACATGACTTGGATGTTTGCTTTAGAGTAGCTTCCTTGGAAAGGGGAAACAATTCAGGAAGTCGTGAATCATTGGACTAGAAGTCTAAGGATGGTAGATGTCATTTAGAGAGGTGTTAGTACTTTTCTTCCTCTCAAATGCACGGCGATGTGTAAAGGGGTATTTTAGTCATTTCACCTGTAGGTCGGAGACTTTGCTAACGCGGCATTGTCCTTGGGGTCAATATTTTCTTATGGTGATATTAGAAAATATTTAAAATGCAAAATACAGCTATTTATATGGCAAGAGTATTTTGGTCATTTTAGTAGCTAAGGCGGTGTGTCTTTTGGTCCCTAGTATAGGCCGTAAGTCCTAATTATACACAGGCTAAGGAATTGGTCTTAAATTAAATTAAATATAATTTATTTTATTTAAATAGCCTTATTTAATTATTGGGTTAGAATAAAATAAAGGTCCACAGAGAGAGAGAGAGAATTAATTAAATTAGTTTTGTGGGTTAATTAACTGTTCAGGGCTTTGGCCCAGTTTGAATAGTTAAAAATTGACCTGGGACTAAACTAATGTAGTCTTGTTAATTGGACTAGTTTATTTGGGATGAAAAATTAGTTATTTACTGGGCCATTTATTTGGTTCTAATTAGAATAATTAATTTAGTCCAAAAGGTTAAACTAAGAGTCCAATGGGCCAAATTAAAGTCTTAGAAATTTCTGGATATTAGCCTGGGATAAGAGTCATGGATATACTATGATGCTTTGAGGTTATCAAGTTTTTTATGGGATTGGAAAATAAATAAAAAAAAAGAAAAAAAATCATGATAGAGGTTGAAAAACAAGAGGCGCAGTTTTTTTAGCTTTGAAAGACTCCTTTTTCCTCTCCAAAAACTTCTTCTCTGTGTGCATCGTTGTTTGCTAGACAGAGAACTGTTTTTCCACCATTCCTTAGGCTTGTGAGTCTTCACCAAGCGTGGATTAGGCAGGTCATATATTGGAAGATCGAGAGGAAGTTTGGCGTTCACATACATGCATAGACGCAGTAAGAGGCTTGCAGGAATTGCACCAAAGGTTTCCACCAGTGCGCCTATCCCAATTCCGGATATTCCAGTCCAGCCACGTTTGAGAAACATAAGTGGTAAAGAAATCACAATTTCAGCCGATGAATTTTTTTTGTTCTTCTGTTTGTTTGTTGTGATTCGTTTGCCTTTTAATCTTCATGGAGTCCTTATAAGACCGCCTATGGGATGGATATTAGATACAATATAAAGTAAACAAAAGTAGTTGAGATGGTCAATAAATGATTTATCATTCCTAAGAGTATAGGAGCATATCTCATGGCTACTTGTATGGAATCATTACTCAGGAAGTCCTTGGCCAACACGACTATGTGTTGGAAAGAGTTCAAATTGATACACTTGCTAAGTAATAGATTTTGGAACAAGTACTAATAAATTCAGGTTGGAATTAATTATATTCTTGTAAGAGTTGGCTCTCTAAAATCAAATGAGATATAGTATGATGAAAGGGGATTATTACACTGATGTTTCTCTATTGAAAGGTTCATGTCTTTTAAATGTGAATTTATTAATTGTAGAATTAAAAAATTAATTTTAATTATATTATTAATTATTAATTCTATAGTAATTAGAATTAATTCATATTTTGCTACTAATAAACCGAAAAACCTAATAAGTTACACACAATATAGGAATGGGTACTTAAGATATTATCTGACAACATTATAGGTTAATTTGTGAGAAGAAATAATTATGGGCTAATTATAATGTATTATAATTAGTTAGGTGAAATTATAATTTTTAAACTCATCTAGGCAAGTTATAAATAATGTTATAACTTAATGGACCTAATTGTTGTTATTGAAATCCTAAAGCCCACAATATTGAAAAAAAAAACCAAAATTAATTGTTTCCTAAAGAATCAGGAAATGATTTCTTTTTCTTGTATATATGATTTACATTGTGGTTGTGATAGACATGGACAAGGAATTGATTCTTTGTTTTTGGAAAAAGAAGCGGCCGCACAGTAGGAACCATATATCACATATATGCTATCATATAAGCTCTTCATTTCATTTGAAAATAGAAAAGCTTTTCTCGTTTTTCTTCTCCAAATTAAAACCCCTAGCCACCAATAAAATTTTTCATCACAAAATTTTAGTGATTTTTGAATACATCCTCGTGTGGATCAATATTAGAGAAATTCCTATTATTGGAATTTGGAGGTTTATGCTTGGACAATCTTTCAGAATGGTTCTGCGTACGAAGGAAAATTTTAAAAGCTACATTTTTGAGGTAATTAATTTTTTCTTTCCTCTTCTAACCCGTTTTATTATATACGAATGATCCTTTGAATAAATTTCATTTTATTTTTCTAGTGCGTGTAAACTAGCTTGCATGATCAAAATCCAACAAAAGGTATCTTCAAGGGGGAGATTCAAGAAGGAGAAAACCCAACTTGTTTAAGAGTTTATTTTCTTCTCTCTTATGTATCTTTTCTTATTTTTTGTTGAGCATTGGTGATTCATTTTGTAATTAAAAAGTTAAACCTTTATATTTGTTAGATCTTGACTTATATTATGATTTATTAAATTCTATTTTGGTATTCAATAATTTGATTGGTGTTGGGTTGTTGATTGTTGGGTCTTAACTTTAATGATTTTGAGAGATGAGGTTAAAGCAGAGTGGCTCGATTAATTGATCTACTAGATGGGTTTGCCCTTAATTAACTCGAGAGAGAAAGAGAGAGGTTAAGGATGTAGAACTAGGTAATTGAAGAGTCATAGGATTGCCTAGATATAGGGACACTATTTCTCCCAAGTGGAGAATGGGTAATTACTCTTATACTCCTTCAACTAGGTTAGTGAAATAGAGATGCCCACTAATAAGGTTGAGAGTAAAAGATTTATAACTTGAGGGAGAGTGGGTCTTTATTTAGATTACCTAATTGGTGCTAATATGGAGTCTCAATAGGTCTATTTTAGTTGATTGAGGTTTAGCTTGATAATGTGGAATGCCTTTTGAATCACATGACATATCTTTCTTTTCTTAAGGATGCTTGGTGATCGAAGGAGAATTTTTAGGTATATTTTGATAGGTTGGTCCCCCTTCCTATTTGTTACCATCCTAATGAGATAATTTACCAAATAATGAAATAAGGGCGTAGTGAAGTATTTCCCACCTTCCTGAGGGATACGATACTTACCAACTAGAACTTTATGCTACACAATGGGTATAGTTGCCCAAATATGTATTGTGCAGGAGTGATTTTCGTATTTTATAATTAAACTTGATTAATTTGTGTGAATTGAGAATATCTCTTATGCATAAGAATATACACACAAAGTACACATTAAGTTTTTTACATCGTTGCTAGGGATTAAATGGTAATATTTTGAAATGCTTGAGTTTTGTTAATTTGGTTTTGTACCTAGGTAGTTTTACATGTTATTTGTGGATAAGTGTTTGTATGTGTACTTTAGATTTGAATCTATTTATGTAAGTGTATTTGAGAATTTTCTTATTGTTGTTATGAAAGTTTTGTTTTTGGTTGAAAATTTGGAAACTTACTATTTCATTGATTGATTGATTGATTCTTTGGTATATTAGTCATTGATTTGTTGGGTAAATGATATATAGCTAACCTTTTGTTTTAAGTACATATTGAGATTTTTAGTGATCCAATTCTTTAGGGAACCTTCTTCAATTTGGGAGCAATGATGAACAATATCTCATAGATAAATCTTACTAAGGATGACAGAAATGGAGGAGCCACATTCAATGGAAGGCTTTTTGTGTGATTTTATAGTTACGACGGACTCCTATTTTGATATAATGGAAGCTTTGTTTGAGGAATCAAGAGGGTCTTCTTTCCACACTAGATGGCTAAATTAAACTATTGGCAAGCTTACTTAAGAATGAAGATGCAAGAGAACAAGTGGAATCAATCATATTGAAAAGTGGGAAGTAACTAGATAGTCTAGTAAAATCTACACAAGAAAATAGAGGTACAACACATGACGAGTAGAAAGTAAAGTGTAGTTATAGAGATGAATATGCGCCAGTTGAGGCGACCAAACTAGTATTGGTCGAAGCTTCTAAAGAAAAAAAAGTTTAGAGACAAGCACACAACTCTAAACCACCCATTCTATATCTAAGCTGGTTGAAAAAAATGAAAGAAGAGCAATACAAGTAGTTCTTGGAATTGTTTAAGCAGTTGCATATTAATATTCCCCTTATCGAAGCACTCACACAAATGCCTAAATATGCTAAATTCTTGAAAGACGTCTTCTTGAAAGAAATCCTGTCTAACAAAAAGAACTTGGAAGAACTATCTATTGTGGTATAGAATGAAGAATGTTCTGCCATCTTCCAACACAAAAAAGAAAAAAGCTGCCACAAAACTGAAAGATCCAGGGAGTTTCTCTATCCTTTGCATGATTAGTAGTATTACTATTGGCATTGCATTGGCGGATTTAGGGGCTAACATAAATCTGTTGCCATATAGCACTTTCTACAAGTTAGGCCTAGGTGAAAGAAAACCTACTAGGATGAGTATTCAATTAGCACCTAGATCTATCAAATATCCTAGACGAATTGCAGAGAATTGTAAAGGTTGGCAAATTTATTTTCCTAATAGATTTTTTTATTCTTGAAATGGATGAGAATTCTAAGGTTCCCTTGATTCTAGTTAGACCTTTCCTAACTACTTCAAAAACAATTATAGATATTCATGAGAGAAAGTTGACAATAAGAGTTAAGGATGAGGAAGTTGTTTTTGGAATTTCTGAGGGCATGAAATATTCATCTAGCGAAGATGGTTCTTGCTTTATGATTGATATTCTTTATGAGTGCATTTCTAATTTTGTGCAGGAACGGTTTGTTCATTTGTCTGAGAATGAGATGTTGGAAAAAGTTGAGCAATAAACTCAAGAATTATCGGCACATATAGAGCACTCCAAGGATAATTTTGAACTAACAGCTTTTGAAGTCATTGAGAAGTCAAGTTTAGGGAAGATGAGATCATCTATTGAGGACCCACCAAAGCTAAAATTGAATGAGCTTCCTGATTATCTGGAATGTATATTTTTAACCCAAGGAAACAATTTGCCAATGATCATTACAAAGGATTTGAAGAAAGAGTAAAAGTAAAAATTAGTTCAAGTTCTACAAAAACATAAGAAAGCTATAGCATAGAGGCTGACAAATATAAAAAGGGATCAATCCTTCTTTCTACACATATAAAATCTTACTAGAGGAAGATGCAAAATCATACACCCCAATAAAGGTTGTATCCCAACATGAAAGAGATAGTTAAGGGTGAGCTAATCAAGCTATTGGATGCAAGAATTATGTACCCTATTTCAGACAGCATGTGGATGAGCCCGGCATAGGTAGTACCAAAGAAGGAAGGCATGTCTGTGGCACCTAACAAGAAGAATGAGCTCATCCCTATGAAGCTCATCTTAGGATGGAGAATGTATATTTATCACAAGAAACTAAATGAAGCTACGAGAAAAGATCACTTCCCCCTTCTTTCAATTGATCAGATGCTGAAAAACTAGCTGGACATATGTATTACTATTTCCATGGTGGATTTTTTGGTTTCCTACAAATTCCTATAGCTCTTGAGGACAAAAAAAAAAAACTACGTTCACTTACCCTTTTGGAACTTTTGCCTATTGGTGTATACTTTTTGAATTGCGCAATGGGCTTGGGATGTTTCAAAGGTGTTTGGTGGCTGTTTTTGAAAGATTAGTTAGAGAGATAATAGAGGTGCTCATGGATGACTTTTTTATTTTTGGGAACTTTTTTGAGTTGTGTTTGCAAAATTTGGAAAGAGTACTCCAATGAAGTGAGAAAACAAATTTTGTATTAAATTGGGAGAAATGTCACTTTATGGTTTAAAAGAAAATCATTTTAGGACACAAGATATCAAGGAAGAGTTTGGAAGTAGATAAAGCAAAAATTGAAGTTATTAAGAAACTTCTTCCACCTACATTTATGAGAGCAATTCGTAGTTTTTTTTTTTCGTCATGCAAGATTCTACAGAAAGTTTATACTAGAATTTTCAAGGATTTCAAAACTGCTGACCTCCCTACTCGAGAAAAACACTCCTTTTAACTTTGATGATAAGTGTTTAGCCACCTTTAATACCTTGAAACAAAAGCTAGTTAACTTCCCCATTTTAATATCTCCGAATTGGTCACTTCTATTTTAGTTAAAATGTGGTGTGAGTGACTTCACAGTGAGGGTTATGCTTGGACAGTGATATGGGAAGCATTTTTAGCCGATTTACTATGCTAGCAAGACTCTAATTGCTATCCAAGCAAACTATACCATAGTTGAAAAAGAGCTTATTGCTATAGTTTTTGTCTTTGATAAATTTCGTGTATATCTTGTTCTTTCTAAAGTTATTGTGTACACTGATCATTCTATATTGAAATACCCTCTTGCAAAACATGATTCTAAGCCTAGATTGATCCGATGGGTTTTATTGCTATAGGAGTTTGATTTGGAGATTAAGAACAAAAAGAGAGTTGAGAATTTAGCTACTGATCATCTATCCAAATTAGAGAGTCCTCAATTGGAACCATTAAGGAAAGAAGAAATTCATGATAGATTTCCTAATGAGCAGTTATTTTAGATTAATAGAAGAATGCTTCGGCTGTATAGTTTGCAAATTTTGCCAACTTCTTAGAAGTAGGAATCCTTCTAACTAAGCTTACATCTGGAAAAAAAAAAAAAAAGGTTTCTCTCTGACATCAAATACAATTTCTGGGAAGACCCCCATCTATTTCAAAGATGTGCTGACCAAGTGATTCGGGGATTTTTTGATCATGTTGAGGCTCAAGATATTTTGAGACATTGTCATGACAGCCCAGTTGGAGGTCACTATCAAGCTAAGAACATGCCCAAAAAGTTTTTGGCTGTAGATTTTATTAGCCATCAATATTCAAGGATGCATATAGGTTTGTTAAAGATTATGACAAGTGTCAGTGAGCTGATAATATTTCTAAGACTTCTAAAATGCCTTTGATAGTTTTTTAAGCTTATAAAATCTTTTACTATTGGGAGATTGACTTCATAGGACCTTTTCCTAGTTCCTATAGAAATAAGTACATTCTGGTTGCAGTTGATTCTATGTCCAAATGAGTTGAGGCATAGGCTTTACCCACCAATAATACTAGGGTCATGATTAAGTTTCTTAAAAAGTTGTTCACCTGTTTTGTAGTCATAAGAGTTCTCATTAATGATAGAAGTACACATTTTTGTAACAATCAGCTGGAAAAAGTACTTAAACGTTAGGTGTCTCTTATAAGTTGGTTACTCCATACATCCCCAAACTAGTGCTGATAGAAATCCTTCTAAGTTCCAAGGTATATCCATAGAAAGGGGAAGAAAAACTAAACCCCCATTCATGACTACTTAGTGGATCCCAAATTATAAAGGCTTCCTAAGAAAAAAGCAATCATGTCAAGCTACCAAACTAAAAAATATAAAGATCATGAAAAATGGGTACCTAAAGGAAAATTAAAAGAAGTCAAATTCACCTAACAATTCATATGAAGGGTCAAAAGTACTTATTGTAAAGTAAATGAGAGCATAAAGATCGCATTTGGAGTGTAGGAAATAGGGGGTGCTTGGCCTAAAGCATGGGCATACACCTGACTGTGCATTTAGTAGAAAAATTAGCTCCCAATAATTTAGGTGCATGGCCAGTTACATGATCGTGCATGAAGTTGTGCACCATGCATGGCCAGTTGACTGGCCCGTACACAGGCATTGAATTCTCATCCTATCCCTGGCACGGGTGTGCAGCACATTTTCATGACCATGCAACACCCCTAAAGACATTTTAGTACTTGTTTTAATTTAGTTTTAGCTTCCTTTTAAATTCCTACGAATTGTACTGTTGTTTAAGGCCACAAGACTTATTTTTAGGCCACTTTTAAGTAGGATTAAGCCATCCTAAATACCTTTGTGCTTGTGGTGTATTGATAGAGGCTAAATTCACCTATATTTTCCTAATTATTTGAGGGCATTTTGTGATATATTTATTTTAATAACTAGGAATATTCTTTCATATTTAATATTTTACCGTTGGAAAGGCGTTTTAGAATTTTATTATTGAAAACGATGAAAAAATGAGAAAAATCATCGCGGTTGCATTGCATAGCCAACGCCAGCCCCATTCTAGAATCCACAAGAAAATAGCCGAAAACAAAACACGCCGGGGCATGAATAAAGCATGGCCAGCACCGGCCATGAGGGATTGAGCCGGCGCCGGCTCTGTGCTGTACAATGTCGACGGGTTTTCTTTTTCCAAGCAGATTTTGACAATTTCAGTTTGATTCTTTTGGAAACTCTTTCAACCACGGAAAAAAGCTCTTGTAAGCACTTTTTGGCAATTAGAACTCCTATAAATACAAGAGAATAATATTATACATGAGAATTTTCATAGTTTTCAATTCTTTAATGTAATATCTTTAGAAAACTCCTAGAGAAATACCAAGATTTTAAAGATCTAGGAGAATTCTTAGAGAAAAAAAGCAGATTGCTCAAGAAGGTTTCAAGGAAAAAGAATAAGGCTTACTTGTCTAGCTATGAATGACTTTTTTTTTTCATTTTCTTTGTAATTTATTGGCAATTTGAGATTAGTGTTTTAATTATCTTTAGATGATATTCTTTTAGATTCATAGTTTTGTATTGATTTTAGTTCCTTGATCAATGTATCGCTATTCTTAGTATTTGATTACTATAGCATAATATCTTATTGGATTGATTAGTTCTCTTCTAATTAACTTGAAACACGATGTTATGAGAAAATGGCCAACTAATTAATTCAATACTAGTTATTCTTAACTTGCTTGAAACAAAGGTTAAGGGTAAAGACTAAGTAATCAAAGATTGGTTGATGATTGCTAGAATATAGATTCATTAGCTAATTTCATGCTTAACTTATCTAGAATATAGGGATTTGTGTGAGGATTGATTTTAATGCATCTTTTGGGTAAATTGGTTGAGATATAATATATTCACTGATTTAACTTGAAGATAGTGATTTCATGGATTGCAAACAAAGTGGGTTTCATGGATTGCAAACAAAGTGGGTCTATTTTAATCCTTCATGATGCCAAGATAATAATAAATTGAAAGAATAGCTAGTCAATCATTATTGTATATTCAATGATTTCTATTTATGTACATATCTTTTCTCCTTGTGCTCGCTCCTTGATTATCCTTGTGACTTTTCTTGTGTGACCTAATTTTCTCTAGTATATTAAGTTAGTAAGTTATTTACTTATATTTCTCTATTCTATTGGCTAAACAATAAAGATTTGGGTAAAGTAAGATGGGAGTCTAAATTCTCGTAGATTCGATAGTTACTATACCCTATACTATATGATAGGTATACTTACCCGTATATGTGATTTTAGTGGTTAGTATTTTATTAAAGCTTGATTGATTGTATAATTTGTTGATAATATTTTCTATACTAAAAAACACACATCAAGTTTTTGGCACCGTTACCGGGGATGGGTACTATCAAAAACACTCGAGTCTTGTTGATTTAGCCTTTGTTGTATTTGTATATATCACTAACGTTTGTGCTTAGATAGTTTGTGAATATTTCTAATTTGTGTATTTTTCTTTTCTTTATTTTTTTGGTTATTTTTGTTTATTTTTATTTTTATTTTTGATTTGATTTTTATTTTTCTTTGGGTACGAGATTCAAAATATCACCATGGACAATTATTCATAGGCATAATGTCAAAGGAGCTATAACGATGATAGGTTGCAAGCTCGGATTAACACTTTTAGTGAGATGTCACTTAAACCTTTAATCAAATCCTTTATTGCCAAAACAAAGATGTCTATTAGATGGCATGAAGAAGTATCTCAATGAATGAGCTTTGCAAAAACACAACTAGCTAAATAATGAGACTCCATTTCATTATGGAGGTCAAGATTAAGGAGGGGGAGGCATGATCGTGCAAGGACAAAGACCGATGACAAGATCTAGGACCAAGAAGCTTCAAAATGATCTTCAATTGCTCATAAAACTATGCTTGAGGATGGAAGAGAACTAGAAGGTTGAGGAAGCTAGCCAAGAACTTATTTTGATGATTATCCAAGAAGGACTCCAATATGAACTCAAGCCGGCAACAAAGATGAACGAAATTTCACTAAAAAGTTGGCCTTCCAGCGGACATCCGGCGCCAGCCCAAGTAGCCGAACCGGCGTCGGCTCCAGCCTAGGTAGCCGACTGCTGCCCCGTGTGTTTTATATTTTCTCCAGTTTTTCTTCATTTTAAATTTTTGTAAAGACCTATTAAAGCCCTAAATTGTATTAGAACCTCAGGAATTACTTTGCTAGGGTTAGGGTAGTATAAATACAACTTTTAGTAATTTGACAAGACAATTCACACACTTTAATTCAAAATTAAAGAGAGAATCTTGGGAGGCCCTAGCCTCCTTGTTCATCTTGTTCAAGACCATGCTTAAGGCTTAGTCCTCCTTATGAATGAGTCTATAAAATGTTTTGGATAATCCAATATGGTTTCTTTTAATGGGTCTTAGTTGCTTTGCTCTTCTAAGGTTTGTTTGAATTTCTGTTATTTGGATGCCTATTTTCTTTATTCTTTTTGTTCTTGTTTGCCTTTGTTGCTTCAAGGATATTTGGGTGAGATTATAGTAGAATTTTCTACTATTCTTGAGGGTCTTTAAAGCCTAGTTTTTCAAAGGTTTGATAGAGGGTAGGTTGTTAGTTTAATTTCTCCTTTTTGTCTCAATAAATTCACTGTTTTGGTCCAATGGGAAGAGTTGAACTCATAATCAACTAAACTACCCACAATACTAAGAAAAATCCCACTCAAGATCATATCACTAAGTTGGTTGAAGATGCTATAAAGAGAACAAGAGAATCTCTAAGGAAATGAGAGAGGATATGAGGAACAATTACCCAATGTGGAAAGGGATGTATTCGATTCTCTTCTACTCTTTGTCACATGATTTCTTAGGTTCCTTTCCAGTCTTGGAGGGCAAATAATGATGTATGGAGTTTACCATATCTTAAGAAGCTAGATTTATCCATAATTCATCATAAGAAGTCCTTGAAGGATATTGACAAATTCTACCCTTCACCCTAATTTCAGAGAAGTAACTTGGTATTTGTAGATATGGTGCAACGCAAGGATTTTTTTTTATCCCATCTTTAAGAAATTAAATACTAAGTTTAAAGGGGAATTGTAATTGTGAAAATTCTTTTGAATGGCTAAATGGTGATTTCAAGTTTGATACATTTTTTAGAGACTATGTGCACTTATATGTTGACAAAAATATTTGTGTGTCTAAAGGAATGTTAGAAAATAAGGTTTATGTGTTTTGCTTTGTTGAGGAAAATTGTTTTCATGAACTTTCTATTTTTCAAAATCCTCTCTTATTTCTACTTTAATCATGCCTACCTTTTTAATGAGCATTAATTTATTTTACAAAGGTTTGACGAATAAGTATAATGAGTGGAAAGAGTTGTATTTTTATTTTGGTTTTTTTTTATTGTTAGGTGTCTTTTTCCTCTCCCAAATCAAAAGAATATTTTCCAATTTAAGTGTGGGAGAGTGAGTGAATGTGTTTCTTCTTAGGAGTTTTATTAGTCTTTCTTGTGTTTTATTTTTGGTATGTTTTATTTTGGTTATTCTTTTCTTTGTTCTTTTAGGAGTGTTTTATTTTGCTGGGTTGAATTAATGTTTCTTAGATATGCCCTTCTCTCTATCTCAAGTTTTGATATCTATTGGAGCATTATTGCACTTGGAGAGTATTACTTAATTTTATCCTTCCCTTTATTATTTTTAGTCCCTTGGAGATGCTTTCTTATGTTAATTTTTTGCCAATGAGGACATTGTCAAGTTTAAGTGTAGAGGAGTGATTTGGTAATATTCTTTATCTAAGTTTTTATTAATTATCTTGATATTTTCTTGGTTTCAAACAATTTTGTTGAAAATTTTGACATTTTGAAAATTTGAAACTTTAACAGTTAGGAGATTTTTGGAGCTATAATTAAGTTTATTTTTCTATAATAGAGTTTTGATTTTCTTTTCAACTTGAGATATGGATTTGTTATTCATTATGGTTGGATTTTTATTAAAAAGTAATATTGTATATTAAGTTAGATTTTGCAAAATCTTGAGAATTTAGGTTAAACTTGGTTATATTTGGTATTTGAGTTGTGTTTCATTCTTTAAGTTTGAATGTGGATAATATGATGAAATATGGGAAGAGTTATTGACTAATTCTTGTATTATGATTTAAAGTTTGCTTGACTTTGAGTTATGAATAAAGAATGTGAGGAAATAAAAATGAATTTTTGAGTGAAAAGGAAAAAATGTGAGTTGAAAAAAAATTTCTTTTATCTGATGAGAAAAAAAAAAATAGAGACCTTTTGCTGAAAAGGGGGCAAATATGGTGAATGGAAGAGAAGAAACAAAGAAGCATCACACTCTCTTAAGGCAATCCCGAAGGCAAGAAGGTAAGGAAAGAAAAAAAAGAAAGATTGAAAATTGTTGAAAAATGATAATGACTATTACGGGGCCAATACGGTGCGTGAAGAGAAATCCATTCACTTGAGGTTATCAATTCCCTAAGTCATTGAAAAAAAAAAAGAGAGTGGGAGTGTTTCCTTGTTTCACTAACTTGAGTTGTGTAAATTTGAGTTTATAATATTGGAATTGGTTAAATAGCTTGACTTGTAAGATTTATATTATCTATGTTTTTGCTTGAGGAGTAGGATAATTTTCTTCTACTAGATATAAGCTTGTTTAACTTAGCTTTGATGTCCTTGGGATTGTTTGATTTAATACATGAGTTTATAAGATTTTGAAAGGGTTAAATGAATGACAAATTTATGTTTAAGATTGGAAGAAAGTTATGTCTTCATTATGGATGAATTTGCTAAGAAAAAATTTGCTAATTTGTTTTGCTTTGTTCTAAATGTTTAGTGTTTAATTCTTGTTTTCTTAAGGACAAGCAAAGCTTAAGTGTGGGAGAATTGATAGGGGCTAAATTCACCTATATTTTCCTAGTTATTTGAGGGTGTTTTGTGATACATTTGTTGTAATAACTATGCATATTCCTTCATATTTGATATTTTACCCTTGGAAAGGTATTTTGGAATTTTATTCCAGAAAATTACGAAAAAATGAGAAAAACCGTCGTCGTAGCAGTGCACGGTCTGTGGGTTTTCCTTTTCCAAGCAAATTTTAGCAATTTCAGTTTGATTCTTTTGGAAACTCTTTCAATCATGGAAAAGGACTCTTGTAGGCACTTTTTGGCAATTAGAATTCCTATAAATACAAGAGAATAACATTGTACAACAGAATTTTCATAGTTTTCAATTATTCAATATAATATCTTTTGAAAACTCCTAGAGAAACACCAAGATTTTAACAATCAAGAAGAATTCTTGGAGAAGAAGATGAGATTACTCAAGAAGGTTTCAAGGAAGAAAAAGAAGGCTTACTTGTCTATCAGTGACTCTTTTTCCTTTTCTTTGTAATTTATTGACAATTTGATATTAGTGTTTTAATTATCTTTAGATTATAGTCTTTTGGATTTATGATTTTGTATTGATTTTAGTTCCTTAATCAATGTATTGCTATTCTTGGTATTTGATTACTTGAGCATAATATATTATTCGATTCATTAGTTCTCTTCTAATTAACTTGAAAAATGATGTTAGGAGAGAATGACCAACTAATTAATTCAATACTAGTTATTCTTAACTTGCTTGAAAAAGAGGTTAAGGGTAAAGACTAAGTAATCAAAGACTGGCTGATGATTACTAAAATATAGATTCATTTGCTAATTTCATGCTTAAATTTCCTAGAATATAGGGATTTATATGAGGATTGATTTTAATGCATCTTTTAGATAAATTAGTTGAGATAAAATATAGTCACTAATTTAACTAGAAGATAGTGATTCTATAGATTGCAAACGAAGTGGGTCTACTTTAATTCTTCATAGTGCTAAGATAATAATAAATTGAGAGAATAACTAGTCAATCATTATTGTGTATTCAATGATTTCTATTTATGTACATGTCTTTTCTCCTTGTGCTCACTCCTTGATTATCCTTGTGACTTTTCTTGTGTGATTTAATTTTCTCTAGTATATTAGGGTAGTAGATTATTTACTTATATTTCTCTATTCTATTGGCTAATCAATAAAAATTTGGTTAAAGTATAGTAGGAGCCTAAATTCTCATGGATTCGATACTTACTATTCCTTATACTATATGATGGGTATACTTACCCGTATATTTGGTATTAGTGGTTAGCATTTTATTAAAGCTTGATTGAATTGTGTAATTTGTTGGTAATATTTTCTACACTAAAAAATACGCATCATGTATAAACACATCTTATGTTGATAAGGCAAGAAAATTTACCTTTTTTTAGTGTTCAAGTTCGAGGACATGTTTGATAGGAGCTAAAATATTTATTATTTTTCTAATTATTCGAGGTTTTTTGAGATATATTTATTATAATAACTAGGTATATTCCTTCCTATTTGATATTTTGCTTGTAAAAAGTGTTTTTTTGGCAAATTTGTGCAAATTTTAGTTAAATTCGAGCAAAAAGTGAACGATCTCAGATTGCACCTGGTGCCAGGCCTAGCTAATGGATTAAGCGCCGGGTCTATTCTGGTCAAGCAGAGGAAACCGAGCCAACTTTCAAGAAAAAGCAGAACAGACCTGGCGCTAGGTCTGACAAGTTGACCAAGTGCCAAGTCCATTCTATTTGGCATAGCAAAAAATAGAGCAAAAATCTAGAGGAAGAATAGATTATACCTGGCGCCAGGTGGGTCGAAAGTACCTAGCACCAGTCCCGCTCTGGAAGGAGAAAATCCTATACATGAATTTAAAAATTTTCCAAAGATTTTGGTATTTTTAATTTCTACTCGGCCAAGATCTCTCAGGCAACGAATTTAGCATCCAAAAGGGTTATAAAAGCAAGAGAATACATATGGAGGTGGATCCAAGAGTTTAAATTCAAAACACTCATTGAAGGAGGAATCCACCCAATCAAGGAGGATTGTTCAAGGGAGTCTTCAAGGGTGAAGAAAGAGGCTTGTCTATAAGTGCTTTCTTTTATCTTTGTCTTCTTTTTCTTAAACAATAATGTGCTCAATGTTTTCAATGTAATTTAACATTATTTTAGGATACATGATTTTGTGTTAATTTAGTTATTTGATCGATTCTTTATCATCTTTAGCATTTGGTTACTTGATATCACCGGTTATTGATACGAATTCTTCTAATTAACTTGGAACGATGATATTAGGAGTTTCATTACATTGATTTCATAATCATCTAATCTTAATGAACTTGAGCAACGAAGTTAAGATTATAGAATTAAGTAATCAAATATTAGTTGATTTTACCTCGAGCAAAGGGATATTATCTAATTGCATGCTTATAACGAATTGAGCTTACTGCATGTTTTGGTTATGTTACCTTTATTGGCAAATCTATTAATATTAATCAAAAGATAGTAATTCCATGGATTGGGAAACAAAGTGAAATTTATCTAAGTAGATTCATGACTTAGGAAATGATTAAATTTTACTTTATATTCATTCATGATGCCAAGATAATAATTAATTGAGAGAATTGCTAGTTGATTCATTATTATATTTTTTAGGATACTTGTCTAAATTGTATATTTCTACATCCTTGAATTGTATATATTTTTTAATTTTTATTTCTTATTTTTTCACTTTATTGGATCGGTTAAACAATGAATAAAAAGTGATTAGTGTATACTTGGTCCTTTGAGGATCAATACTCGTTAATTTTCTATGCTATGTTTGCAATGAGTATACTTGTTCGTATGTGTATTTTGGGATTAATTTTTTAATAAAAACTTGACTAAGGGATGGATTTAAATTTGATAATTTTTATACACCCAAAATTTATGCATCAAGTATTTTGTGCCATCGCTGTGGAACAATATCACAAAAGCTTAAATTTCGTTGATTTAACTATGGTTCTATGTTTATATCTCTATATGTGAGTATGTAAGTATGAATATATGTTCTTTGTGTAAGTAGGTGCTATATCTTGTTGTTTGTAATACCGTGTGACTTAATTGACTTGCTTAGTTCATGTTGTACTTGTAAATACTACTAACTTTGTGTTTAGGTAGTTTGTGAATATATCTAATATGTGTGTTTTTCTTTTCTTTATTTTTTTATTATTTGCTTTTATATTTTTGTTTTTTCTTTTCTTTGTTTTTCTATTATTTTTGTTTGTTTTTATTTTTATTTTCGATTTGATTTTTGTGCAAGGTTGACATCATCATGGAAAATTATTTTTGGGCACATAATCAAATGAGTTACATTAATGATATATTGGCAAAATTACAAGCTCACGTTGATATTTTTAGTGAGACATCATTAGAAGCATTAGTGAATTCTTTTGTTGCTAATACAAATTCATCTATTCAGTGGTAAGATGAAGCTTCCCCACGATGGTTCCTCTCAAATTCTTAGAGAATAATAGTCCAAATAATGATGTGGTGAGCTTAACATGCCTTAAGGAGTTGAATTTTTAATGCTACATGATATGAAACCCTTGGAGGATGGTAGTAATTTCTACCCCTTCACCCCATTCAAAATGTGGTAACTTAGTATTTGTTGATGTGGCGCAAAGTAAGGATTTCTTGATCCCATCATTAAAATCTATATTACTAAGTTTAATGGGGAATTTTACTTGTGAAAAATCTTTTGAATGGTCAATTGGTGATTTCAAAGTTGATGCATTCTGTAAAGACTATGTGCACTTATATGTTGATAAAAATATTTGTGTATTTAAAAGAATGTTAGAGAATACAGTTTATATGTTTTGTTTTAATGAGAAAAATTATTTTCATGAACATGACATTTTTCAAAAACCTCCATTCTTTCTACATTTATCTTGCCTGTTTTCTACTTTGAGTAGTAATTTCTTTTATAAAGGTTTGATGAGGAAGCATAGTGAGTGGAAAGAGTGTTTTTATGTGTTTTGGGTTTATTTTGAGTTTAGGTTTCTTTAGGTTTTTCAGTCATTATTTTGTTTTATCGAGTTTCATTTTTAGTTATTAACTATTTTGTTATTCCCTCAAATAAGGAAATTTTTTTCATCTTAAGTGTTAGGGAGTGAGTTGTATTTTTATTTGCTCTGTTAAGATTTTTATTAGTATTTTTCTTTAGTTTGTTTGCTTTTATTTAGGCGTGTTTTTATTTTTCCTTTATTTTCTTTGTTCTTTTCTTTGTGTTTTGTTTTATAGGTAGGAATAAAGTCCTCTTGGACAAGCCCTTCTCTCTCTCTCAAGTTTGGATATCGATTAAAGCATTATTGCACTTGGAGAGTATTGCTTAAACTTTCTACCCTTTATTATTTGTGGTCCCTTTAGAGATGCTTTAATGTGTTAATTCTTGGTTAATGAGGACATTGTCCAGTTTAAGTGCAGGGGAGTGGTTTGGTGATATTCTTTGTCTAAGTTTTTATCAATTATATTGGTGTTTTCTTGGTTTTGAGCTACTTTGGAAAAAGATTTTGATTGAGAAACAACCTTATTGCAAGTTCCTTGAAAGTTTTGAACAGTTGAAGATTTAAAAGTTTGGAACTTTTGGAGCTAATTCGTAATGGAAGTATTTTATTCTCTTTCTCTTTCCGCTTTATTTATTTTGATCTTCTTAACTTTACTTTCATTGTTATATCTTTGGCCATTGAGGACAATGTCCAGTTTAAGTATTAGGGGGAGAATGAGGTTGAAGATATTTTTCCATATCATTTTTGTGAAAATTTTTCAAAATTTCAGTGCTTTTCATTGATAAGCAAGGTAGTAATTCTTTTTCTTATTTGGCTATAAGTTTTGTCATTCATTTGGTAGATTTTTTGTGAAATTGGTTTTGTTAGATAGGATATTGTCAAAACTTATGAATTTTGATTAATCTTGTTTATGCATTGATGTTTGAATGTTAGTTGACTCATCTAGTTTGAGTATGGAGAATGTGGATAAAGTTTATCGGCTAATTCTTGTATTATAAGTTTAAATATTGCTAGCTTTGAGTTGTGATGAGGAATGTAAGTTGATAAAAGATTTTTGAGAGGAAAACTTATGAAAACTTTGTGAACAATTCTTGAGGTGAAAATTGAAAAAATGAGTTGTTATTTCCTCTTTGAATATGAGAAAATATTATTTTTGCTTGATTATGGGGGCCAATACGGATTGTAAAGAGAAATTCACTTTCTTAAGGCTATGAATTTCCAAGAGCAAAAGAAAGGAATATTGTTGGAAAAAAATGGTGAATGATGACTAAAAGGGGGTCAATACGGTGTGCGAAGAAAAATCTATGCACTTGAGCTTATCAATTTCCTAAGTCATTGAAAGAAATTTTTAAAAAAAAAAATAGAGCGAAAAAGATTGGAGTGCTTTCCTTACATCATGACTTGAGTTGAGCAATTTTTAGATTTATAATGGTTGAGTTGGTAGATAGCTTGACTTATGTGATTTACATTATCTATATTTTAACTTGAAGAGTGAAATAATTTTCTTAGACTAAGATATATACTTGATTAATTTAACTTCAAGAGTTTTGTGGTATCTTATCAAAAGTTTCAAAGTTTGCATTGTTTTTCAGAGGGTATGAATGACAAGAGTTGTATCTAAAGTTTGAAGGGAAGGCATAATCTTTGCTATGGTAAAGAAATTTTTGAATAAGAAAGAACTTGTATTTTCTTAATAATTTTTCTTGATTAAAGTGTTTTGGTTGAGGACAAGAAAAATTTCAAGTGTGGGGGTATGTGACAGGGGCTAAAATCATCATTATTTTTTTAGAGATTGTTATGAGATACATTTATTGTAATAACTAGACATATTCCTTTTTATTTGACATTTTTCTTGTAAAAAGTATTTTTAGCAAATTTATGCAGATTTAAGTTGAATTCGAACAAAAAGTGAACGATTCCAAAATGCACTTGGCACCATGCCCAACCAATGGACTAAGCATTGGGTCTATTCTGGTCAAGTAGAGGAAACCGAACTAACTTTCAAGAAAAAGCAGAACAAACCTGACGCTAGGTCTGGCAAGGGGACCAAGTGCCGAGTCCATTTTGTTTGGTAAGCGAAAAATAGTGTAAAAATCCAGAGGAAGAATAGATTATACCTAGCGCTAGGTGGGTCGATAGTATCCGGGCCAGTCCCTCTCTGGAAGGCGAAAATTCTGTATATGAATTTGAAAATTTTTCAAAGATTTCGGTATTTTCTAATTCCTACTCGGCCAAGATCTCTCAAGTAACAAATTTGGCATCCAAAAGGGCTATAAAAGCAAGAGAAAATACATGTGGAGGTGGATCCAAGAGCTTAAATTCAAAACACCTATTGAAGGAGGAATTCACCAAATCAATGAGGATTGTTCAAGAGTCTTCAAGGGAGAAGAAAGAGACTTGTCTACGAGTGCTTTTTTTTATTTTTGTCATCTTTTCCTTAAACAATTATGTATTTAATGTTTTCATTGTAATTTAACATTATTTTAAAATGCATGATTTTGTGTTAATTTAGTTATTTGGTCGATTTTTTTTATCATCTTTGGTATTTGATTATTTGATACCAATGGTTATTGATGCGAGTTCTTCTAATTAACCTAGGACGACGATGTTAAGAATTTTATTGTATTGATTTCTTATTTGTTTAATCTTAATGGACTTGAGCAATGGAGTTAAGATTATAGGACTAAGTAATCAAAGATTAGTTGATTTTACCTCGAGTAAAGGTCTATTATCTAATTTCATGATTATAAGGAATTGAGCTAAATGTATGTTTTGATTATGTTAGTTTGATTAACAAATCTGTTAATATTAATCAAAAGATAGTAATTCCATAGATTGGGAAACGAAGTGAAATTTATCTAAGCAGATTCATAACTTGGGAAACAATTGAATTTTACTTTATATTCTTTCATGATGCCAAGATGATAATTAATTGAGAGAATTGCTAGTTGGTTAATTATCATATTTTTTAGGATACTTGTCTAAATTGCATATTCCTACATCCTTGAGTTGTATATATTTTTTTATTTTTCTTTTTCTTATTTTCTCACTTTATTAGGTCGGTTAAATAATGAATGAAAAGTGATTAGTGTGTACTTGTTCCATTGAGGATCGATACTGGTTAATTCCCTATGCTATGCTTGCGATGAGTATATTTGCTCGTATGTGTATTTTGGGATTAATGTTTTAATTAAAACTTGACTAAGGGATAGATTTAAATTTGATGATTTTTATACACCCAAAATTTACGCATTAATGTTCCTTTTTTGTTCTTACTAAATCCAAGACCTAGCTTAGGGATTAGTTCTCCCTTTCATTGGTGTCTCTAAATTTATAAAGGATAATCTAAACTATTCTCTAAATTGGGTCTTAGAAGGTATGTTCTTCTAAGGTTCTTTTGGAAAATCTTTTGAGTGCCTATATTTCCCACTCTCTTATTCTTAGTTCCTTGTTGAATCTTAGGTGATTGAGGGTAATTATAGAAGATTCAACCTTCAATCTAAAGGTCTTAGTGGCTTAGCTCTCCTGGGTTTGTTAGGTTGTAGATAGAATTTCTCTTTTCCTTGTTATCTTGTCAATAATTGGGAACCCTTATTTGTGATCTTAATTATTTGTTAAGGCCACTAAGTTGGTGTGATTATTCGACCCTCCAAGATTATATCAAATAATTTCATATCAGATAAAGTAAAACCAAGATTCCAATCAAGGCTTGGGAAATCAAGAAAAGTTGAAGAAAATAATCAATCACGTGGCTGAAAAAATGCTCAAAAAAGGTCATGACATCTTTGTTGTTTCTTGAATTTCTTTTGAAAAAATTGCTCCTTGATGTGGGTATAATGCTTGGGAATAAATTTGTCGTGTTTTTGTGGTGAAAATATGCCTGATTGTGGGTGAAAATTTTGATTGGGTATAAGTGACGAGATTGTATCTAAAGTGTTTAATAAATGTCTTATAAGAATATTTATGACAATGATGATGAACTATGACAATTTGATTACAATCTATGGGTTATCAATACTTGGGATCTTACTTCATTGATGAATTCCACACTTGTTAGAGCCATTTTCATTATTACTATCTTATGATTTTCTTTGTTCTTCCTATTCTATGAACTAGTTATCAATTGTTATCTCGTTTCGTGTTTTCTTATTAAATTTTTTTCTATGAATTATTATTTTTTTTTACTTCTACTACTTGTTCTTATGTTGTTAAGTCTTTCTTCTCTTTGAAATTCTCGTTTGAACTTACTTGTATTTAAGGTGCCCAATAAGTGTTTCTTGAAATTTTTCTGAGACCTACAATCAGATAATCCTTAGGATTTAGGACAACTACTAATTGGACTAAACTTTTAGCTATTAGGAAGGAGTTAGTATTGAGTCAAGAGGAATTTGAGTGTTAAACAAAAGGCAAGAGGGTGAGATTATCATCAAAAGAGCCAAAAGAGAGAGTAAATACGAGCATAAAGTGATTATCTCTTGAGAGTAAACATATATGGGAATGAAAGTAAGGATTATTTCTTTCCTGACCACTTTTTGCAGGATAATATTCTCATAAAGCCCTTAAAGGATGTCTTAAGGAGAACACATTGATATGCTTGCAACCATCCTAACTAAGATCAAATAATAAGGGAGAAAAATCCAAGAATTGCGAAGCGACTTCACAGAGTTACAAACAAATCAAGGACAAGCTTTAATGGTTGCTCAACAAGGGTTGCCAAAAAGCCCTAGAAGAAGGGATGGAGTTAATTAGACACCCCTATTGCATGTACAATAAGGTGAAGAATAGGATGAGCATTCCATTAGAGGATTCTAACAAACTTTCATAAGAGGAAGGAGACATGGCATGAGATGAGGACAAGGTAGGATGTAATGAAGGAGTAAAGGGAACAATGTGAGAGGGCTAAAGAGGGAGTTTGAGAGGATAAATGATTGGAATGAAGAAAGTTATAAAGATGACTATGGAGAGCAAAATAGAGGGATTGGGAATAGGGGAGGAAGATGAGAGGAGAATAAGGAAGAATAGGGCTTGAAGCACATCAAGATGAAAGTCCCTACATTCTTTGGGAAGAGGATCCAAAGTTATACTTTGAATAGGAGAGAAAGATAGAAATACTCTTTGAGTGCTATAACTATAGTGAAAAAACTAAAGTGAGGGTAGCAATATAAAGTTTCTCCAAATATGCTTGGTTTGCTCAGATCAAATTAGCATTCAAATGAGACAAATGGGAGTTCAAGTTGTGACCACTTGGGATTTGTTAAAGGATATGATGAGGGCTAGGTGATATGATTTTAAGGGAGAAAATCTTTCTAGATCTAAAAGTAGCTTTTGTTTTGAAACTTTTTGTAAAGGACAAGAACTACAAGACTACAAGACCACAAGATAAGCAAGAAAAGGACATAAAGAGATCAAAGAAAGTAACAAAGAAAATACATTTTCTACAAACAAAGAACCTCAAAATTTAGTAGATTAGGTCTACCACAACAACACCTTAGAACCCTTGACTTAGTAAAAAATCAAGGATCAAAAGGATAGAAAATTGTGGGCATTCAAACAAGAAACAACAAGAACCCTAAATGACATACAAAAAGAATCCTTATTGATTTCTTCGTTGAATTATCCTTTGAGTTTATAAACACTTAAGGATAGACTAAGCCCTTAGGTTGGTTTTGGATTGAAGTTGAACAAGGAATCTCTCTATTGCTTCATGTCTCCAAGTTGAATGATTTATTCATGTTAAAAATATGGAATATGTTTTTGTTCTTACAATACAAAAGCCTATATAATGGTGTTCTATTCCTGAACTAAAATACATTTTAAATATTACAATATGACTCCAAAACTAGCTGAAAAATGTCAAGGGTTCGGAACCAAAGTGGGGCTCGTGCCAAGTAAGGCTGGTAGGGCCGGCACCAGGTACACTCTATAGAAATAGTATCCTTCACAAAAAATAGCTAAAAAACGTCTAGGTTCAGATCTAGAGAGGGGCCAATGCCAGGTAGGCAGTTAGACCCGATACCAGGTCCATTCGGCTGGAATAGTGCTCATATCACAAAATTGAGAGATTGTCTAGTCCACACCCGGCGCATGGTTGGGGTCTTGGGATTGGCACCGAGTACGCTCTGCAGGGCGTTGTTTCTGCACGATCAGCTTCCAGTTGACGTCATTCGTATATCAACAACATGGTCCATTCTTGATCCTCTTTCAACAATGTCCATATACTATCCCACCTTAAATGAACTTGTAGATATGCGTTAAGATTGAGTTGAAATTGTTTGAAGCGGGCTCTCATCAACGGATTGGGCAAGTTCGACTTTGTTTCGGCTTCGTCCTCTTCCTCTTTTTGAGCTTGATCCTTGTGACCGAATTGATTCCTATTACTTTTCCCTTCTTGGAATAGATTCATTCTCAAACCATATCCTACATTATAAGGAGAAAGATCAACTATACAAAAAGTCGCACTTACATTATACTCACCTGATAGATCAATCTTGTAGGCATTTTGTCCATATCGCTCAAGAACTTGGAATGGTCCATCCCCTCGCGGTTCGAGCTTTGACTTACGTTAGGTGGGAAATATTTTTTTACATAAATGTACCCAAACCCAGTCTCCTGGCTCAAATATCACCTACATTCTTCCTTGGTTGCACTTGCATGCAATGGTTTCATTCCCTTTTTCGATTAGAGAATTAACTTTCTCGTGCATAGATTTAACTAGCTCGGCCTTCTTTTCGCCATCAAGACTCAATCATTCATCTACAAGTAAATGAGTTAAATTTAATGGAATTAATAGATTAAACCCATAAACAACTTGAAATGGAAAAAATGTAGTAGTAGAATGGACCGTTCTATTATATGCAAACTCTATATGTGGAAAACATTCTTCCTAGTTCTTCAAATTCCTCTTGATGATTGCCCGTAGTAGTTGCGTGAGAGTCCGATTGACAATTTCTGTTTGTGGGTGACAAGCTATAGAAAACAACAAGTTAGTTCTAAGTTTTGCCCACAATATTCTCCAAAAATGACTTAAGAATTTAGTATCCCTGTCAGATACAATGCTCTATGGTAACCCGTGCAATCTTACCATTTCCATGAAAAATAAACCTGCAATGTGAGTAGCATAATTAGTTTTCGTACAAGAAATAAAATGAGCCATCTTAGAAAATCGATCAACAACTATAAAAATGGAATCCTTTCCCCCCTTACTCCATGGCAATCCGAATATGAAATCTATTGAAATATCCAACCAAGGTGCATTAGGGATGGGTAAAGAAGTATATAACCCTTAGGGTAGTGTTTTAGACTTGACCCTTCTACATGTAATGCATGATTTACAATACCTCTCTACATCTCCCCTCATTTTTAGCCAATAAAAATCTCTTGCAAAATACCTAATGTTTTTGAATTCCCAAAATATACCATTAAACCTCCTTCATGAGCTTCCTTCACTAACAATTCTCTCAAGAATCCTTTTAGTATGCAAAGTCTATCCTCTTAAAAAAAAAAAAAAAAAAAACCCATCATGCCTATAAAATTTTTGGAAAGCATATTTTTCACAAGCATGATAAATCTCTCACAATTCTTCATAATTTGCATATAAATCCTTAATAAGCTCAAAACCAAGTAATTTTGCATCCAAGGAATTTAAAAGTACATACCTGTGAGATAATGCATCGCTACTACATTATCCTTACCTTTCTTGTATTTGATCACGTATGGAAATGTACCAATGAATTCCATCCATTTGGCATTCTTTTTGTTGGTCTTTTAGATGCTTTAATGTCTTACGATCAGTATGAATGATAAATTCTCTCGGTAACAAATAATGTTGCCAATGGTGCAAAGTCCTCACTAATGCATACAATTCCTTATCATAAGTTGAATAATTCAACGATGCTCCTAATAGCTTCTCACTAAAAAATGTAATAGGTTTTTTATCCTGAGTCAACACAGTACTTATTCTTATCCCACTAGCATTATGTTCCACTTCAAAAGCTTTTTCAAAATTAGGCAAGGACAACAATGGGGCTTCACTCAATTTTGATTTCAAAGTAATAAAAGCTTTTTCTTGTTCTTCTCCCCATCTAAACCCTACGTTCTTTTTAATCACTTCAGTCAATAGGGCAGCTATTGTGCTGAAATTTCTAATGAAATGCCTATAAAAACTGGCTAACCCATAAAAATGCCTTACCTCAGTCACAGAAGTAGGTGTTGGCCAATCCTGAATGGTCTTGACCTTTTCTTCATCCATTTCAATTCCTTTTGAACTCACAACATATGCAAGAAAAGTTATCTTTTCCAAACAAAAAGAACATTTATCAAAGTTCGCATATAACATTTCTCTTATAAGAGCAATAAGCACATACTTAAGATGATGCAAATGATCTTCATAAGTTTTACTATAAATCAAAATATCATCAAAATACACCACAATAAATTTTTCAATATATTCTCATCACACATAATACATCAACCTCATGAAAGTACTAAGTGCATTTGATAACCTAAATAGCATCACAAGCCACTCATATAAACACTGTTTGGTTTTAAATGCAATTTTTTATTTATCACCTTCCCTAATTCTAATTTGATGATATCCGAATTTCAAATTAATTTTTGAAAATACACATGATCTATGCAACTCATCCAATAAATCATCAAGCTTAGGGATAGAGTAATGATATTTTACCGTTATGTTGTTAATGGCCCTACAATCAACATACATCCTCTATGATCCGTCTTTCTTAGGCACCAACAACACTGGAACTATGCTTGGACTCAAACTCTCTTGAACATGGCCTTTCTTGAGGAACTCTTCAACTTGCTTTTGTAGCTTCTTAGCTTCTTCAGAGTTGCATCTATAAGCTGGTCGATTTGGAATGACAGCCTCTGGGATAAAATCAATCTAATGCTCTATTTCTCGGACGGGTGGCAATCCTTCTGATATTTCTTTTGAAAATACATCCTAGAATTCTTCAACAAGATATGCAATTTTACAAGGCAAAGAAAGAGTAGTTTTAGTAGTTACGTAAATGCCTTTACAAATTAAGAGATACACTGGTTCCTTAGTAGGCAATCAATGTTATAAGAGCTAGTGCAGTGGAAGAGATAGGCTTGGAAATAAGGAAGCATCCGTAACCCTACAAGTTTCAATGGCTAAATAAAAGTGGAGAATTGAAGGTTAATAAACAAACCTTGATTGCAATTAACATGGAAAAATATAAGGATGAGATCTTGTGTGATGCTATTCCTACGCAGGTGCACCACCAACTTTTAGGGAGACCATGGCAATATGATAGGGAAGTAAAGCATGACGGAAAGAAAAACACCTACATTGTGTATAAGGAGGGAAAGAAATTCATTCTACTGCCTATGTCTCCAAGTGAAGTGAACAAAGGCATCGATTTTAAAAGGCTCATCCCATGGGACATGGGTAAAAATCCTCTTTTGGATTGATCCATGCTAAACTTCTTTAGTACCTTATCTATGTATGTAGACTGTGAAAGACTTAGTAACATTTTTGACCTATCTCTATAGATCTAAATTCCAAGAGTATAGGTTACATCTCCAAGGTCTTTCATGGAAAATTTCTTGCACAACCAACCTTTTACTAACTGAATGATGGCTATATTATTTCTTATTAATAATATATCATTTACATAAAGTAATAAGAAAGTTACTACACTCCCACTAACCTTCTTGTATATATAAGGTTCATCCATATTTTGAATGAAACCAAACTCTTTGATTGTTTCATCAAAATAGATGTTCCAACTCCTAGAAGCTTGCTTAAGTCCATAAATGGACTTTTGCAGCTTGCACGCTTTTGTATTATCATTGGACGTGAAACCCTCAGGTTATATCATATACACTTCTTCACTCAGGTTTCTATTTAGGAAAGTTATTTTCACATCTATTTGCCATATCTTATAATCATATTGAGTTGTAATGGCTAGGAGTATTCTGATGGATTTCAGCATAGCAACTGGTGAGAATGTTTCGTTAGAGTTAATACCATACTGTTGACGATAACCTTAGCCACCAGTCATACTTTACAGGTAACTAGATTACCATCCATGTCGGTTTTCTTCTTGAAAACCTATTTGCACCTAATGGGTTAATTCTTTTGGGTAGGTCAACCAAAGTCCATACTTGGTTGTCATACATGGAATCCATCTCTGATTTCATAGCTTCAGGCTATTTGTTAAATTCTGAACTGTTCAGAACTTCCTTGTAAATAGTAGACTCATCATCATCTATAAGCAATATGTCATTATAGTCATTAATGAGAAATTCATATCTCTCAGGTACCACATGTATCCTACTTGACCTATGAGGTTCTTGTGTAGTTGAAGGTTATCTATTCTCTCAATAGATATGAGATTAGATAGTTGATCCTTATTTGTTTGTTCTTCTTAAACTTTACTAAGTTCAATCTTACTCCTACTGTCCCTTTTAAGCATGTGCTCCTTCTCTAGGAAGACATCACATTTCGAAATAAACACTTTGTTTTTGAAAGGGAAATAGAAGTAATATCTGAAAGATTCTTTCGAATAACCTACAAGTAAACACTTGTTAGACTTACTATCAAGTTTGTCTAATTGTGGCCTTTTAACAAAGGTAAGGCAACCCTATACTTTTAAGTGAGATAACTTTAGTTTATTGCCAAAGAACATCTTAAAAGGGGTAGTATTAATTATTTTTTATGGAACTCTATTTAGAATATAAATAGAAGTCTCTAGTACGTACCCCCAAAGCAATTTTGGTAAGTCAGCAGAAGCACTATGGTCCGTGCCATGTCTAAAAAGGTTTGATTCCTTCTCTCAGATACACCATTATGTTGAAGTATATATAATGGAGTCCATTGAGATAATACCTCATTATCTCTAAGATAATCTTGAAAATCTTGGCTTAAGGTTTCACCACCTCAATCAAATCTTAGGGTCTTCATACTTTTTCTAAGTTATTTCTTTACTTCATTCTTGAAGTCTTTGACCTTTTCAAATGCTTCAGATTTGTATTTCATTAAATACAAATATAGATATCATGAATAATTATCGATAAAGGTTATGAAATAGTGATAACCTCCTCTTGATTGTATAAATAGTAGGTTACATACATCACAATGTATAAGTGCTAATGACTCTTTGGCCCTTTCGCTTTTTCCAAAAAAAGGATTTTTAGCCATTTTACCAAGTAAAAAAGACTTACATATGTCATATGATTCATAATCAAATGACCTTAAGTCATCTAGCTTGTATAACTTAGAAATGCGAATCTCATTTATATAGCCTAAACAACAATTCCATAAATAAGATGAGGTTGAATTATCTATCCTTGGTTTCTTATTGTTTACATTAAGGATTGGATTATCCATGTCTAGAACATATAAAGCATTAACCAAAGTTGCAGAACCACAATGAATATCATTTAATGAAAAAGAACAACATTTATTCTTAAAAATTAAATGAAATCCACGCAAGTCTAAACACGCAAATGAGAAAATATTTTTCAATAAAACTAGTACAAAATACAATTTTGCAGTTTTAAAACTAATCATGAAGGTAGGTATAGTTCGTAAGTCCCCACAGCAAGTGCAGCAACCTTTGCTCCATTTGCTGTTTGTAGGTCCATGTCGCCATTCTCAAGCCTTTTACTGTCCTTTAATCCCTGCAAGTTCTTGCATAAATAAGATCCACATCTAGTATCTAATACTCATATCTCATTTTTAAAGGCAGTATTAATCTCAATCATAAACATACCAGGAGTAGAAATTAAAGCGCCCGCAAGCTTCTTCTTCTGCTTCTTTTCCTTGACGGTCTCCAAGTAGACTTCGCAGTTGTGCCTCCAATGACCTATCTTTCCACAATGATGGCATGAGCCTTTGATGGCAGCTTTTTTATTCTTCACACCACATCTGGGCTTAGTAAAAGCCTTCTTCTTCTTCTTCTTAGGAACCTTCTTCCTAGAAAAGGAAGATTCTACTAACATAACTGAATTAGATTCCTTTTTCATAGAGAACTCCATAGTTTTAAGTAGATTGATCGACTCGGGTATGGTGGACATAATCTTGTTCATCTGATAGTTAATTACAAATTATGAAAAACTACTTGGTAAAGATTAGAGAATTAAGTCGATACTTAATTCATTGTCCATCACAAAACCAAGAGATTTGAGCTTCTCAATTAAGTCCAACATCTTCAACCCATGAGTGGCCACAGAAATACCATCAACCTTCTTTGAACGGAATAATTGTTTTGATATCTCATATCTCTCCATTATGGCTTGGGCATCAAACGGCTCTTGAAGATATAAAATAATTGAGTAAGCATCCATATGCTCGTATTGTTTCTGTAGTTAAGGGGTCATTGAAGCTAAAATTACACAGGATGCCGTGTCACTATCCTCTTTATACTTCTTGTGGATAGCATACTCATCAATATAAACATCTTGAGCTGGTGGTGGCGGAATAGGACCCTCTAACACATAAAATTACTTTTTCGACTTGAGAACAATTCTCAAGTTTTTATACTAGTCGAAAAAATTTGTTTCAGTTAATTTGTTGCTTTTCAAGATGCTACACAAGTTTAGGTTGGTCGACATGATGCAGATGACCTAGATGTAAATATAGAGAAAATTAGATAACTGTATATGCACATGTAATACAAATAATTAGGTCTTTAATTAAGCATATTGTTATTTCACTATTTTAGTCAAACCAATAGCTCCCACTATTGATTCGTGAAAGCATGTTGGAAGCTTTCTTAGTGGACCGGGATCTAAATTCCACAAGAATAACCTTGGGTTAGCCCAAAAAGCCACCCTTAAATTCAATGATAAGTATCCAATACCAATTACATCATATGTAATTACTAAATCATTGGGTGATTAACATATTTTAATCTTAAAGCTTTTAAGCTAACCCAATCTTACCTCTATTTTTCTTGATGCTTGAGTTAGGCCAACCAGGATAAAGAAATTAGTTAACCCTGACCCACTAATCAGGAATTTAAAATTCCATAGCTTGAACATGCCCAATGTCAAGCAGGCTTAGGTTAGCCGAACAACCTGATCTCAAAAAAGGACTGTCGTTCTTACTATATTAATGGAAGGCATTATGTTTAATTTTGATTAAGGGATTTGCGATATTTGCGTCTTAACATAGCATGCATAATATCATCATATCCATTCATTGCAATAATGTGGTTTGGTTATAAACTTTACTATATTAATTTCCTTGAGCCACAAAAGGAAATTAATTTGACCAATCCTAAATGTTCATGCATGATATATGAAGAAAACTTTACCATCCTCCTTTTTGGTCTTGATCATCTTCTCTTGAACTTGTAATAAATTATATTCTATGTAAACTATGTAATCTAATTACATAAAATTCTAATAAAAAAACCTCGAGTTACATTCGAGGTGCATTTAGATGAGAAGAGAAATTTGCACAAGAAAAATAGAGAAGGAAGGATTCGCGGGCCCTATTTAATTTAAAACCAAAGTAATAAAATGTATGAACAATTTAATTAGGGCCATAATCTATAACCAAACTACCATGCTAATTTTATGCTTAAAATAAAATTAAACAATGCAAATAATTCCAAAATCACTATTTTGGATAAATAGAATAAATTCTAAAATCAATATTTTAGAAGGTATATTAATTCCTAAAATTAATTCCAAAATCACTATTTTGGAAAATAGAATAAATTCTAAAATCATTATTTTAGATAATATATTAATTGCTAAAATCATATTTTAGGAATTAAAATAATATATAATCTAAAATTATTATTTTAGAAAATATATTAATTGCAAAAATTATATTTTAGAAATTAAAATAATATATAATCTAAAATCATTGTTTTAGAAAATATATTATTTTCCAAAATAAGATTTTTTGGAAAAATTATTTGTTAGTCCCAAAGTTGAAACTTTGGGGAAAAAAATGGGCATCAAATGAAAGAAAAACAAAATTGATAACCGTGGGCCTATGTGCAAGAAGACAAAACAAAGTGGAAAAGAAAAATAAAAAAAAAATTAATTATGAAATATGAATTGCATCTTTGGGAGGATGTACTTAATCATCCCCGAGATTGCAAAAACAACCCCTGCAACCCGCGTAAGTTTGGGAGACAAACCCATGCGAACCGTGGCTCCAAGCCATGGCTTGGCTCCCAGTGAGCTCCAGCTTGGGGCAAAAATATATTTTTTTTTATTTCCTTCGTTTTCCCAAAAATGATTTTTGGACAAACTTCAAGTCTTCTTTGACAACTTCAGAGAACAATTCTCTATACATTCTAATCTTTTTTTTTTTTTTCTATGAACTCATTCAAGGAAAACTTTTTAGTAAAACAAAACCAGAACAAATCAAAATTTGTTCAGGAAAAATGACAGTTTCAAGAAAACAATTTCCTTTTAACTTATAGAAGCAAACGCCTAGAAAATTTTTTTTCCTTTCTGCAAGAATTAACACATTAATTCTTGTCATAACACATTCCTATAACTTTTACAAAAATATGTTCGTTGCAACCAAAACCTACAGAATCAAAGTTCAATTTCTTTCACAAACTATCCATATTCTGAACAATTTCAGAACCAGAATAGAGATAACGTTGAAACATATTTCATGGCCAAAAATACAACCCATTCATGTATAAAAGAGGGCTCTGATACCACTATTAGGAATTCCCCATGCAAAATCATAGTTGTGCAGCGGAAGAAATGAGAATTCCACGCCGAGAATCATCGTTTATGCATTAATAGGTATTAAACATTAGAGTATTCATACCTTCGGAATGTCTCTGTGAAACAAAACTTTCTCTGCTCTGAGGAGCAATCCAGCAAACACAGAGAATGTTTTTGCTTTCGTTCCGTCAAAACACCACAACCCAAGCGTAAAATTGTCTCTAACAAAATTCACACGAGAATGGTGCTCAAGAATACACAATAGTTTCGTGCTAGGTTTTCTGTGACTTTCAGAAGAAGAAGAAGATTGATATAGGAGGAGTTCTCAGTTTAATTTCCTTAAAAAAAAAAAGCCTCTGCTCATGTGTGTAATTATATATAATCATAATCCCATATATATTTGGTAATCAGAATCCATTACATATAAGGATTCTTAATTACTAATAAATATTATGATTCTAGTTAATTATAATATAGCCTACAAATTATAACTAATTATAATTTGATCACAATTACTTTTTCTTTTCACAATCAACCCTGTAATATTATCGAATAACCTCTTGAGCACTCAATTCTCTATTGTGTATGATCTATTAAGTTTCTTGGTTTATTGGTAGCAAAATATGAATTAATGTAAATGTTTTTAAGATTAATAATCATTAATAACTTCAGAATTAACTTATTAATTCTAATAAGGATTGATTTATTAATTCTCTAATTAAGAAATCCATATTCAGCAGATATAGACTTATTTCTCTCTACCTTCATTTTCCTTCATCTCTCTTCTTTGCTATTAGATCTTTAGTACTCTACTACACTTACTTCTTAGATTTTTCTTTCTCACCCCATTTTTGGTTATCTCCTTTTTTGGCACATTTCAATAAGATTAACGAGCTAATTGATAGATCTCTTTTTTATCTTCTCAATTCAGCTACTAATCTCCATTTTTCTTTAAAGGGTTATGACCACGTAGATTTAATTTGCGTCCTCCTCAATCTTTCTCCTCATTCCTACGCAATTTATACAAGACTACTAGTATACAAAGTCAAGTTAGAACATTATGACAATTGTAATATCAGAGGTTGATAGGTGTCGAGTATTCAGGATTGTTTATTTCTAATTAAACTATCAGAGCAAAGGTTTAGTGGAACTTGCTCGATACCAGAAAACATTCACAGTTGGAATCAAGAATTGTACTTCCAAACACTTTTGTGTCTTGTATTGAGCCATTCCCTTTAAAAAATAGCAAAAAAATTCACCATGTTTAAAGGCAAAATCCAAATTGAAGAAAATCGAAAAATGCTTATCTTGTAAGGAATTGTGATTGGAAAGAAACAAGTTCAATGATATATTGAGAAAGCAACAGACATATGTGTGTATTTGAGGATGGTGGAATTAATTCTTTTCGATGCCCAGACTAACCAAAAGAAATAATTTTTTTAAAAAAATACAGATTGTAGATTTTTTTCTATTTGCAGAGTTTTGTAATTTTTACAGCCACGATAAATGGGTGACGGTGGTGTGAGCCAACAACCCAATCCTTGTTTGGGCCTTTCTTTTTATGGTTGTGTTAGTGGGCCTAGCCTAAGAGTTTAAGGGTTATTCTCGTAGAGTAATTAGTTTTTGGGTTTTTTTATAATTAGTTTTTGTAAGGGGTCAATGGTTTAATTATTTTAATCAGTTACGTTCCAAGATTAACTTACATCATTACTGAACAGATAAGAACGCCTATACAGTACAGGTTTGGCGAAATGAAAAATCTGCGAGAAAAAGGAACCCGAGGAGGAGATCGCCCCAGAGACTTCGAATCTAGGTGAGTATTGTGCTATTAACGCTTTAGATTGGGTTATTGTCTTTAGGGATTGGTTGACGACTGTTTGGGTGTAAGGGTTTAATTTGGAGGATTCTGAGTTTGATTGGAAATCTATGAAATTGATTGTGATTTTAGGATTTTTTTTTTTTTTTTAGGCAATTAGTTAAGTTGGTGGTGAATTGAGTATTGTTCTTGTAATACCCTACATTTTCAAATTTCAGATGGCTACTACTTTTGGTAAAATAGGAATTTGTACTAGTGGCCAGAACAAGAAATGGTTAGCATAATAAGATGAACATCTTGGTGCAATAAAAATAACCAGAGGCATTATTAAAATTTTAGAATTTATAGGGACCTAGATGCAATTTTTGAATTTGTTCGATCCATACCCTAAATATTCAGATTACAACTACTTTTAATAGAGTGAGAGTTTGGGGAAACGCTCAAAACAAAAAGTGATCAATTTGATGAGACGAATATTTTAGTATAAAGTAAGTTATCAGAGGTATCAAAGGTACTATCGTAATTTTGACTGTGATCAGGTTTTTTACTACAAATTGGAAAGAATTGGGAAAGAATTCAGAACTTTAGTTCCTACCATTAAATTCAGTGAAATTTATAGATTTCATTGGTAGAATAAAATATTTTCCTGATATGGACCAGAATTATAGTTATTTTCTAAAGAAATTCTGAAATGCGGTCGAAATAGAAACAAGCGGTTTAACATGATTGGTGGATGGAAACAAGCGTCAAAATATCATTGGATGAGTGAAATATATATGGGATTATTAAATTACAAAAGCTTATTGAATAAGCTTAAGAAATAAATAAGGATAATGGTGGAAAAACAAGAAAATGACGCATGTCATGATAGATAGCCCACAATAGCATTCAATTTCTTTTGACCTTGTGACCTAAATTGGTCACAAATTAGACCATAATGGAGGTGGGCAACAAGGAAATTCATCCAAGAGAAGAACAAAAGTGAGGAGAGGAAGAAAAGAAAGGAAAAGGAAAGAAAAGCTAGAAAAAAAAAAGAGAAAAAGGGAAGAAGCGAGAGAAGAAGAGTTTTGGAGAGAAAAAGGGAAACTTGAAGCATTTTCAGCTAAATCAAGCTACAAACAAGCTAAACATTCAAGCTTTAAGAATTAAAGTTTTAGATTAAAGCATGAGGATTATTTGATATAAATTTTCTTGGTAAATTCATGCTATTGATGAATTCTTCTCAAGAATTCAAGTTTGTTTGTGAGTTGTGTGTGTTGTGTGTGTGTCGGTAGGTGAGGAGGATTTTATGCTATGTTTTATATGATGATTAAAGGTGTTTTCATGGTGGTTTTATTGGTGGCTCATGGTTGCACAAGAATCATGTGAAATAGGAAGGAAAACTAGACTAATTGTTAAAGAAAAATGAATGGTTATTGTGGTTGTTTGTGAATGTTAAATTTGGCATTGGAAAATGTGGTTTTTCTGAGCTAAATATGTCTGAAAATCAAAGGTATGAAGGATGTTTTAGTAACATTTGAGAAGGACAAAGTGATATATAAGTGTTTGGATTGAAGGAGAATGAATTGGTGATGTTATTTGATGAAGGAAAAAAAGAAACATGAAAAGTTGAAAGCTGTTTTGCCTCAGTAGTGTGTCATGGTTCAAAGGCTGTCTGAATAAAATCCATAATCATAAAGTTGGAGATCTTACGAGCAGTTTGATTTAAAGTAGAGCTTAATCAGAATTGTAGATCAAATGTTATGTTAAAAATAAAATCGGGTGTTAACGCTAAAAAATTCCAGCTTTTGTGTGAATGAATAAAATTCAAGGAATTGAATTTGTTTGCATTATTGGAAGAATGAAAGGATGAAAGACCATAATAATACCTTAAATTATGTGTAGAAAAGGATGGAGAAGTGGATAATGGGTTTTGGTTATTTTGGAAAGTTTATTCCATTATATTTGGAAATAGGGATAATGAGAAATAACTGATTCTCATTTTACTCTAATAATCCATTATCCTAGATTTAATTACTAAGTTGAGAATGAAATGACTTTAATGTAGGTTTTTTCCTACGTTAAAGACTTGAGGAAAAGCTAGGACTGTTACACTTACGGCTATTTGATATAGGGTACGAGGTGAGTCCCGCTTGTTTTATAAACTCTATTTTATGCTAGTGAAATTATGTTTTATTAAAGAAATGTTCTATGAATCCTTTTTGGTTTCTCTGAACAATCTTATGGTTTCTCTGAGAAAGAAGTAGTATCATATCATGTTAGACTCGAATGGAAAATGTGAACTTTTCGTAAAACGAAACTATTCATAATCAGTGAATAATTTGCCTAAAGTCTTTTATGGCAAGGTTAATTAACCTTTGTGCTTTTATAAGAAAATATGGTTTCTCTGAATGGGAAATTATTAAAAACTTTAGGAAATCATGTTTTCTATAAAGAATTTTGGTTCACTTGAATTATGAATAACTCCTAAGTACAAATGTATACCTGAAAGGCTTTCTTTTCATTAATTATGAGATGAAATAATGTTTTATCATGGAAAAGCATCAATATTCCTTTTTATGGAGAGGATTTCTGGGAAAATATGAATTATGGATTTTATGGAAGCATAATTGGAATTTCTTGAATTAATCCATCTTTTAGGGTTAAAATTCTGGAATTCCAAAATAAAACTCTTTTTGGAATTGGGTATTCTTCAAATGACAAAAATGCCCTTAGAAACTCATTTTATTGTACAGAAAGAACTTTTATCCTTTTTCGCTATGGTTTTGGAAAACCATCTCTTAATATGAGATAAACTTTTGAAAAATGATATTTTAGCCCTAGAAAATGTTTTATTGGTATTCCTTCAGGAATGGATATTATCTGGACCTGTGAGCCAGTGGAACTATACTGGTCTTGTGAACCAGTGGAAACATTGAGTACTCAGCAAGAGTCGAACTTTGTACTAACTCACTTAGAGATAGACGACCCCAAGTAACCCAATCAGTTCTGGGGATTGTCCTAATCTAAACGGGGTTATGGGATATTAGAAATGGTTGAGGACTTACCGGATGGGTGGGTAAATGCCTAATTGACCCCTTGCTCCCTCTCATGTGAGGAACAATATAGGAATAGATACTCGTATGTAAGCATGCAATAAATTATAACCTATGCCTCTTTTCGTGTAAGGAACGGACGGTGATCCATGTTGGGAAATATACCCTCTTAGATTAGGTTTCTGATGTAAAAATCGAATGTTTTAATAAAAAAAAATTTATTTTCAGAAATTGTTTGTGAATTTATATTTTATTTGTGCACAATTACGTTTGGAAAAGACCCATTGTGCTTAAGTAAGTGGTCCATCTGAATGGAGGTCTTTCACAATAAGATATGGATCACGGGTTACTTAACACATAAACATTCGTTCTTAACTGATTAATGAGAATAGGAATCTCATCATGTTTAGGTTATTATGTTGTGAATTCCAAATGGGGAATGGCTTACTTTTAGCCAGTGAGTAGTCCACTCACTTCATGATATAAGCGTATTTCGAATACGTAGAACAGGACCTGTAGTAGTGGTTTCTGAAAGTACTATATGGTAGAAACCTAGACTACTACTGCTACAACGTGGACTAGTATTTTACGACTTGAGTATGAGTTGGTAGTCTGACGAAGCTGGAAGCATGTACTTTGATATGCTATAGTTGAGGTTCTATCGTAGGGCCAATATATTTGCATGTTGGGTATGTGTGACTAGTTAGTTAAGACAGACTTGTACAAGATAGTTTCTATACTATGTCGCCCTTTGTAGTTGTCTGAATGTTCTAAATATCCAAGGCCCTGAGAAATATGACTTGGATATTTGCTTTAGGATAGCTTCCTTGAAAAGCGGAAACAATCCAGGAAGTCGTAGATCATTGGACTAAAAACCTAAGATTGGTAGATGTCATTTAGAGAGGTGTTAGTACACTTCTTCCACTCTAAATATACGGCGATGTATAGAGGGGTATTTTAGTCATTACAAATGTAGGTCGGAGACTTTGCTAACGCAGCATTGTCCTTGCAGTCAATATTACCTTATGGTGATATTAGAAAATATTTAAAATACAAAATACAGCTATTTATATGGCAATGATATTTTGGTCATTTTAGTAGCCAAGGCGGTGTGTTTTTTGGTCCCCAATATAAACCATGAGTCCTAATTAAATACGGGCTAAGGAATTGATCTTAAATTAAATGAAATTTATTTTATTTAAGTAGCCTGATTTAATTATTGGACTAGAATAAAATAATGGTTCATGGAGAGAGAGAATTAATTAAATTAATTTGGAAGGTTAATTAATTATCCAGGGCTTTGGCCCAGTTTGAATAATTAGGGATTAACCTGAGACTAAACTAATATAGGTTTGTTAATTGGATAGTTTATTTGGGTTGAAAATATTAATTATTTGTTGGGCCATTAAGTTGGTTCTAATTAGAATAATTAATTTAGTCCAAAATGTTAAACTAAGAGTACAATTAACCTAGGGTTTTATTTAGGTTAAATAGGAGGATTAGAGATCATCGTTGTTAGTTTTTTTTTTTTTTTTTTGACAGACTCTTCTCTGTGAAAAAAAAAACACACGTCTCTCTCTCTCTCTCTCTCTTTTTAGAAAATATTCCTTAGTTCTGTAGTTGTTCACCAAACGGAATTAGGCAGGTCATATACTGGAAGATCAAGAGTTTGGTGTTTACCTACATGCAAAGACGGAGTAGGAGGCTTGCAGGAATCATACCAGAGGCTTCCACCAGCACACCTACCCCAGTTGCACACATTCCAGTCCAGCCAATTCTTAGAACTAAGCTAAAGCCTCAGAGTCCTACCGGAGCCTAACCGGCGCCGGCTAGGACTGCCGGAGCCGACACCGGCCCTGGACTGGAATTCCTCTATTCTTGATTTTTTCAATTTTTTTGCTTTCACTTTCGCTGCGTGCTTGTGTTTTCCCTTTTTCATGCCTTCAATCCGAAGCCATATGAATCAAATAAATTAGGTAGAAGTGACAACATTTCTACCTCTCCGGCAATGCACAGTTAAGTGCTATAGACTTATGTCCTTAGTGCAACAAGATTGTGATGCTAAAGGCAAAGCCTTGTGAGCTTTGTATGTAGGCCAACCCTCTATTGGGAAAAGTGTCTGCATTTCTGAAATTGGGGTAATGACTCTGAAATGAAACATGGTTTTCCAAAAATGACTGAATTCTGAATAAACTCTTTCTTAGCTAGTTTTAGAATTATTTTTAGTAGAAAAATGCAATGCTTTCCCATAATAGTTTTATAAAGTTACAGCTAATAACACATTTATCTATTTATTTATAAATCACTAGCATGCACGAGACTCGTTGGGTGAAAATCACTCACACGTGTATTATTTCTCTTAAAATTTTAGGAATCAAAGACGTAGTAGAAGCACGGTAGACTCCCAAAGGCTCATGCTCCATCTTAGATCTATTATAATCTTAAGTATATGTATCAGAGGTCAGATTCTATGTACTTTCCTATATTCAATAAAGGTAATTTTGTAAAATTTTCACTGCCTATTGAGTGAAGTTTGTTATAAAGATCCCTTATTTAACCAATCAGACGGGGTGACATCCCATAAAGTGAAGCCCGCTATGCTATGGAAATGTGGGATGTTACAATTGGTATCAGAGTATAGCGGAACCTACAGTAAAGTTTCTAGTGAAGGATAGCTGAGCCTCTAATAGGATATAATGGAGTCCATCATAGTATGTAGATTTATAGAGACAATGAATTTTATCGGGTCAGATATTGAAATAAATAGGATTTATGAATTTGAGGCATTCAAGTTGAATGTGATCTCTTTTGACAAGCCAGAAGAAGAGAAAGTTGAGTTAATTCTGATATCTCCGAAAAAGGTCCGTGATCCCAAATTTGGGTAATAGTAAAAAGATTGTAGACTGGAATGCCTCAGAATTTATATATTAAGTCAATAATTACTAACTTTGAATTTTTAGTCTTGGAATTAATAGTGATGAGTTGAAGAGCAAAGAATTTCATACTCAAAGACCTTGTATATATAGTATGATGTAAATTGGACAGATAAAGATATGCACACTTGTGTAATACTCCAGTAGTATATTTCAAACATTAGAAACTCTGTTTTATCATAATGCATAAATGAGGGTGATCATACGAGCACTAATGCACCAGATTCTATCAGAACTCCGAAGTTAAGCATGCTTGGGCCAGAGAAATCCTCGAATGGGTGACCTCCTAGGAAGTAATTACAGAAGTTGAAAGGAAAGCATTAGATAGAGATTATATGAGGATAATATATGTGAAAATGTATTATCGGGGTAAAAGGATATGTGAATTACTCAAGAAATGCATGTTTACATGCGTGAAGTAGCATTACCCTTTTCTGATATCATATATGTAAGAAATATTGAAATATATATATATGCTTATTTGGTGTTTCCTAAATTAACTCTGAGTGAGAGAAGAAAATGTCGTGAAAGGTTACCTGTAGTATTACTGGAAACTGAGAAAAAGGGGATGCAGTTGATAGTATTGGATATACTACTTCCAAAATAGAAATACAACCTCAAGGGAATAAAATGACAAAAATATTACAAAATATTGTCATGATACTTCAGCATGTGATTGGAACCCCAAAACAAATAGAACAACGTCCAGAAGTAGAAATGGACTGCGTTGGAGGTTGATTTCTAAAAGTCTCCCCCTCCTCGGTTTCGTAGAAGAACAAATCAAGGATGAAAGGCTAAGGTTTGGATGGATAAGCTAGAGAATCTCCTTATAAATCTAAAACATGTGAAGGAAAATGAGGTATATCTTGCTATCATTAGCTTTCAAGGCCCCATACAAGACTGATGGATAAAAAAATTAAAAAAAGACCAGGAATTTTGGTATAGAAAATGGACTTGGGAGGAATTTCGAGAAGAATTTGAAAAGGAATTTGTGAATCCATTGAGTAACTGAGCAAAGAAAAAAGGAATCCCAAAATTTTAAACCAAAAAAAAAAAAAAAAACAATTGGAATGTATGCTACTGGGTTTATGTGATTGTCGAGATATTGTCCTTCGATGGTACAAACTGAATCAAATGCAAGAATTGTTAGAGCAAGGATTTATCTAGCCAGGTACTTCTCCTTGGGGAGCACCTATACTATTTATTAAGAAGAAGGATGGATCACTGCGAATGTGTATAGATTATCGATGATTAAATGCAGTGACGGTAAAGAATAAATATCCATTGTCTATGGTTGATGAATTATTTAATCAACTACAAAGGGAAGGATGATTTTCTAAACCAGATCTGAGGCAGGGATATTATTAATTCCGGATTCAAGAGGAGGAAATATTGAAAACTGCGTTCAATACACGATATGGACATTTTGAATTCGCAGTGATGTCGTTTGGTGTTACCAATGCTCCCACTACTTTTATGGATTTAATGCACCAGATATTTCAACCATACCTTGACAGTTTTGTTGTCATTTTTATAGGTGATACCTTGGTGTATTTGGTGAATTCTCAAGAGCATGAGAAGCACCTTCGAACGGAATTGGAGAAGTTACTAGAAGCTAAATTATATGCTAAATTCAGTAAGTGTGAATTCTGACTGCATGAGGTAGCATTCTTAGGATATGTAATTTTCAAAAAAGGGATAGCAGTTGATCCTACTAAAGTTGAAGCAGTAATAAACTGGAAACGTCCTGAGAACCCAACTAATTTACAAAGTTTTCTTGGATTAGCTAGATATATTATAGGAAATTTATTTAGAGATTTTCAAAGATAGCTTCACATTTAACTCGGCTTACTGAAAAGAAAGTCCATTATGTTTGGACAGAGAAATGTGAGTAGAATTTCTAGCAGTTGAAATAAATATTAAGCATTGCACCTGTTTTGGACTTACCCATAAAGGACAAGCTCTATGAGGTATATACTTATGCATCGAAAAAAGGATTAGGAGGAGTATTGACATAGGAAGGGAAAGTAATAGCTTACATTTTAGGAAGTTGAAACCCCATGAAGAAAGACCATAGGAGATTAAAATATGTCTTCACTCAGGAGGATCTGAATATAAGATAACGTAGATGGATGGAATTCTTAGAAGAATTCTGATGTCTAAATAAGTATCATCCTGGGAAAGCGAATACAGTGGCAGATGCTTTAAGTTGGAAAGCCAACTTATCTGCTCTTTGGATGGTGCATGTTCCAAAATAGGCAACATTTGCCGTTGAAGGATGGATAAGAACGAGTAATATTTTAGTCCAACCTTCTTTTCTACAACAATTAAAAGAAGAGCAAGACAAAGATGAAGAACTACGAAAGATGCTACAAAAAGAGGCAGACAAGGGGAATGGTAACTTTCGAAAAGGTAATGATGAAATTCTCTATTACCAAGATCGGTACTGTACTTAGAAACAAACTGTGATAAAATACGATGTTTTGTCAAAAGCACATCACAATAAGTACAATATCTACCTAGGAGCAGTAAAGATATATCAAGACTTAAAGTAATGTTATTAGTATATCAAAATGAAAAAGGATATCTCGGAATTCGTAGCCCAATGCTTGACCTGTCAGCAATGACCTGGAGGTTCATTGCAATCATTACCTACCCCATCATGAAAATGGGATAAAATCACTATTGATTTTATAATGAGATTACACATGGTGGTAGGACAACAAGATACTATCTGGGTAGTGGCGGATTGATTAACTAAATTCACTCATTTCATTCCTATCACTCAACGGGACTCCTTGGAAAAGTTGAGCAAAATATATATATGGAGGAGATAATCAAATTACATGGAGTACCCTTTAGCATTGTATTCGATCGAGATCCCAAATTTACTTCAAAATTTTGGAATATATTGCAACAGATGTATGGAATAATATTGAAGTTCACTACTATGCCACATCCACAAATAGATGGACAGACTGAGCAGGTAAATAGACTTTTGGAAGACACGTTGTGGGCATGCACTTTAGATTTTAGAACTAAGTGGATTGATAACTTGGCATATGTGGAGTTTGTATATAATAATAGTTATCAATCAACAATTTGGAATGGCCCCATTCGATGCTTTTTATGAAAGAAAATGTCAATTGTCATTGTACTGGGAAAGTCTGGGAAGGAGATTGAATGACCAAGATGCTTTTGATCTTGAAGAGGTACGGGGGATAGTGAAATTGATCAAATCCAGGCCAGAAGCTGCTCAAAGTCGGCAAGAGAGTTATGCTGATCAACATAGGAGAGAGTTGGAGTTTGTAGAAGGAGATTGAGTATTCCTGAAGTTGATTCCACAATGCAAATAATGAGACATAAGGCAAGAGGAAAAGTTGGCACCTAGATATATTAGACCGTTTCCTATTGTTGAAAAGATTGGACGAGTAGCCTATCGACTGGAGTTACTGATAGAGCTACAAGGTATTCATGATGTATTTTCATGTCTCCTAACTTCGAAAGTACATAGTCGATCCTTTACATGTTTTGAACGAAGAACTTATTAAGATGACTCCAAATTTGAAGTATGAAGAAAAACTTATTAAGATTTTAGAGTATGCTGAAAAAGAATTATGGAATAAAAAGATTCCACTAGTGAAAGTATTATGAAACCATTACCCCGTACATAATGCTATATGGGAGATAGAAGCAAAGATATGGGAAACGTATCCGGAATTGTACCAAGGATAAGCCAATTTCAAGGACGAAATTCTTTGAAGAATAGGAGATTGTAATACCCTATGTTTTGAATTTTGTATGGTTACTACTTCTGATAAAATAGGAATTTGTACCAGAGCCAGAACAAGAAATAATCAGTATAATAAAATGAATATCTTGGTGTGATAAAAATATCCAGGGGCATTATTAGAATTTTGAAATTTATAGGGACCTAGATGAAATTTTTAGATTTGTTCTACCCGTATCCTAAAATTTCTTATTGCGACTACTTTTAATAGAGTGAGAGTTTGGGGGTACGCTCAGAACAAAAAGTGATCAGTGTGATGAGATGAGTATTCTGGTATAAAGTAAGCTATCAGAGTTATCAGGGGTATTATTGCAATTTTGATAGCGATCGGGCTTTTGACTGCATATTGGAAAGATATGTGAAAGAATTCCTACCTAAATTCAATGAAATTTATAAATTCCATTAGTGGAATAAAATATTTTCCTGATATGAACCAGAATTATAATTATTTTCTAAAGAAATTCTAAAATGCGGTTGAAATAGAAACAAGCAGTTTAACATGATTGGTGGATGGTAACAAGTGTTAAAATACCATTGGATGAGTGAAATATATATGAGTTTATTAAATTACAAAAGCTTATTGAATAAGCTTAAGAAATAAATAAGGATAATGGTGGAAAAATAAGAAAATAACACATGTCATGATAGCCTACAATATCATTCAATTTCTCTTGACTTTGTGACCAAAATTGGTCACAAATTAGACCATAATGGTGGTAGGCAGCAAGGAAATTCATCCAAGAGAAGAACAAAAGCGAGGAGAGAAAGAAAAGAAAGGAAAAGGAAAGAAAAGCTAGAAAAAAAATAGAGAAAAAGGGAAGAAGAGAGAGAAGCTTGGAGAAAAAAAGGGAAAATTGAAGCATTTTTCAGCCAAATCAAGCTACAAACAAGCTAAACATTCAAGCTTCAAGAATTAAAGTTGTAGACTAAAGTATGACGATTACTTTGATATAAATTTTTTGGGTACATTTATGCTATTTATGAAATTTTCTCAAGAATTCAAGTTTGTTTGTGTGTGTTGTGTGTGTGTTGGTTGGTCAAGAGGATTTTATTCTATGTTTTATTTGGTGATTAAAGGTGTTTTCATGGTGGTTTTATTGGTGGCTCATGGCTGCACAAGAATCATGTGAAATAGGAAGGAAAACTAGACTAATTGTTAAAGGGAAATGAATGGTTATTGTTGTTGTTTGTGAATGTTAAATTTGGCATTGGAAAATATGGTTTTGCTGAGCTAAATATGTATAAATACTAGAGGTATGAAGGCTGTTTTAGTAACATTTGAGGAGGATTAAGTGATATATAAGTGTTTAGATTGAAGGAGAATGAATTGGTGATGTTATTTGATGAAGGAAAAGAAGAAACATGAAAAGTTGAAAGCTGTGTTTGCCCCAGTAGTGTGTTATGGCTCAGAGGCTGTCCAAATAAAGTTCATAATCATAAATTTGTTGATTTTACAAACTTTTTGATATAAAATAGAGCTTAATCGGAATTGTGGATCAAAGGTTATGTTAAAAACAAAATCAGGTGTTAACACTGAAAAATTCTAGCTTTTGTGTGAATAAATAAAATTTAAGGAATTGAATTTGTTTGCATTATTGGAAGAATAAAAGTATGAAAGACCATATGAATACCTCAAATTATGTGTAGAAAATGATGGAGAAGTGGATAATGGGTTTTGGTTATTTTGGAAAGACTATTCAATTATATTTGGAAATAGGGAAAATGAGAAATAAATTATTCTCATTTTACTCTAGTAATTCATTATCCTAGGTTTAATTACTATGTTGAGAATGAAATGACTTTAATGTAGGTTTTTTCTATGTTAAACATGTTAGAATGTATGCCCTCTTAGACGTGATTTCTGATGTAATTTTGACTTATATTAATAAAAGTATTTTTCTCAGAATTTGTTTGTGAAATCTTCTTTATATTTGTGCATGATTTTATTGGAAAAGACACATTGTATTTAAGTAAATGATTTATGTGAATGGAGGTCTTTCACAATAAGGTATGGACAATAGGATACTTAACATATAAACTATTATTTTTTAACTGGATGATGAGAATAGGAATCTCATCATGACAAAGTTATTGTGTTATGAATTCTAAATAGAAAATGGCTTACCTTTAATCAATGAGTAGTCTTCTCATTTCATAACACAAGCGCATTTCAATATGTAGAACATGACCTGTAGTAGTGATTTCTAAAAGTAATATGTGATAGAAACCTAAACTACAATTGCTACAGCGTAGACTTGTACTTTATAGCTTGAGTATAAGTTGGTAGTCTGACGAAGCTAGAAGCATATGCTTTGATGTACTATAGTTAAGGTTCTTAAGAAGGACCAATATATTTGTATGTTGGGTATATGTGACTAGTTAGTCAAGACAGACTTGTACAAGATAGTGTCTACACTATATCGCCCCTTGTGGTTGTTCGAATGATCTAATTATTTAGGGCCCTGGGGGACATGACTTGGATATTGGCTTTAGGGTACCTCTCTTGGAGAGTGGAAATATTCCAAGAAGTTCTGGATCATTAGACTAGAAGTCTAAAGATGGTAAATGTCTTTTAGAAATGTGTTAGTATACTTTTTCCTCTCTAAAAATGAACAGCGATGTGTAGAAGGGTATTTTAATCATTTCACCTATGGGTCGAAAACATAGCTAATGCAACATTGTCCTTGGAGTCAATAGTTTCTTATGTTATATGAAAAAATATTTAAAATAAAAATACAACTATTTATATAGCAAGAGTATTTTGGTCATTTTAGTAGCCAATGTGATGTGTCTTTTTTGTCTCAGAATAGCCCATAAGTCCTAATTGTTTTAGATCGAGGAAATGGTCAAAATAAAAAGGATTTTATTTTATTCAGGAAGTCTAATTTATTATTGGATTGGAATAAAAATAAAAGAACAAGAGAAATTAAATTTATTCTCTAGTTTAATTGGTTAATTAATTATTTAGCGCCTATGCCCAGATTGAATAATTAGAAAATTGACCTGGGCTTAAACTAGTTAATAAAAGGCTTAAATAATTATTTTATTCATTTGAGCTCATTAATTATTTATTGGATTATTTTAATAGGCCCAGAAAATATATAATTAATACTTTTTATTTTTGGGCTCATTAGGTCCAAGAAAATAATAAGTTGATTTTGGCCCAATAGCCTAGACTAAAAGATTATTTTGATTCACAGAACAGAAGAGTTAAGGATTACCCAAACATCTTTTGTTGATAGCCACTAGATGTTTGAAATATCAAAAAGACCGGAGTTTGGTTATCTGAATGTGAATAGGAGTCGTGGCTTTCAGTTGAAACATACATATGCACGACAAGGGAAAAAAAATTTCTCTACTCTCTCTCTCTCTCTCTCTCTCTCTCTCTCTCTCTCTGTTTTCTCATCTTTTTTACTCTGCTAATTAATAGTAAAGGATCAAGAAGGACCATTCCTCATCTAAGTTGTTTCACCAACTAAATTAGGCGGTGGAATATTCTGAGAAGCAAAAAACTTTGCGTTCATGTCAAGGAGAAGTCGAAGGATTGCTGGTTTTTCGCCAGAATCGTCATCCAGACAAGTAGCCACTCCAGTGGTGAGCTCCTCCTCTTTTCAGCCAAACAGACAAAGGACACGTAAAGGTATTGTTTTTTACCTTCCGTTGTGCCCTGTTCGATGTTTTTTCTGTTTTTATTCACTGCATGCATGGCTTCTGCATGTATTCAAAGCTTCAAGAGACTTGAGGAAAAGTTAGGAACGTTACACTTGTGGCTATTTGATATAGGGTACGAGGAGAGTCCCACATGTTTTATAAACTCTATTTTATACTAGTGAAATTATGTTTTATTTAAGAAATATTCTATAAATCCTTTTTGATTTCCCTAAATAATATTATGGTTTTTTTTTTAGAAAGAACTAGTATCACGTCATGTTAGTCTCGAATGGAAAATGTTAACTTTTCATAAAACGGAACTATTCATAACCAGTGAATAATTTGCCTAAAGTCTTTTATGGCAAGGTTAACAGACCTTTGTGTTTTTCAGAGAAAATATGATTTTTCTGAACCGGAAATTATTAAAGACTTTAAGAAATCATGTTTTCTATAAAGAATTTTGATTCACTTGAATTATGAATAACTCCTAAGTACAAATGTATACTTGAAAGGCTTTCTTCTCATTAATTATGAAATGAAATAAAGTTTTATTCTTGGAAAGCATCAATATTGCTTATTATGGAGAGGATTTTTGGGAAAATGTGAATTATGGATTTTATGGAAGCATAATTAAAATTTCTTGAATTAATCATTTTTTTTAAGTTTAGAATTTTGGAATTCTTAAATAAAACTCCTTTTGGAATTGGGTACTCTTCAAATGACAAAAAACCCCTTGGAAACTCATTTTATTGTACGAAAAGGAATTTAATCCTTTTGTCGCTTCGATTTTGGAAAACCATCTCTCGGTATGAGATAAACTATTGGAAAATGATATTTTGGCCCCAGAAAATGTTTTATTTGTTCCTTCGGGAATGGATATTTATCTGGTCCTATGAGCCGGTGGAACTATACTGGTCTTGTGAACCAATGGAAATATTGAGTACTCAACAAGAGCCGACCTTTGTACTAACTCATGTTAGAGGTAGACGACCCAAGTAACCCAATCAGTTCTGGAGATTGTCTTAATCTAAACAGGGTAGTGGGATATTTGAAATGGCTGAGGACTAACCAAATGGGTTTGTAAGTGCCTGGTTGAAGGTGGTGAGGAACAATATAGGAATAGGTCCCCGTATGTAAGAAAGCAATAAACTATAACCCATGCCCCCTCTCGTGTGAGGAACAGATGGTGATTTGAAGGTATATGAATCAAATAAATTAGGTAGAGTGTGAAGACATTTCTACCTCTCTGGCAATGCACAATTGAGTGTTATAGGCTTGTGTCCTTAGTGCAACAAAACTGTAATGCCAAAGGCGAAGCCTTGTAAGCTTTGCATGCAGGCCGACCCTCTATTGAGAAAAGTGTCTACATTTCTAAAATTGGGGCAATGACACTGAAATGAAACATGGTTTTCCAAAAATGACTAAATTCTGAGTAAACTCTTTCTTAGAGAGTTTTAGAATTATTTTTAATAGAAAAATGCAATGCTTTCCCATAATGATTTTATAAAGTTACAACTAATAACACGTTTATTTGTTTGTTTATAAATCACTAGTACACACGAGACTCACTAGGTGATTTTTCACTTACACGCATATTATTTCTCTTAAAATTTTTGGGATTAGAGGAACAACAGAAACACGGTAGACTACCAGAGGCTCATACTACATCTTGGATCTGTTATACCCTTGAGTATATGTATTAGAAGTCAGATTCTATGTACTTTCCTATATTCAATAAAGGTAATTTTATAAAATTTTCGCTACCTATTGAGTGAAGTTTGATATAAAGGCCACTTATCTGACTAATCAGATGAGGCGACATCCCATAAAGTGAAGCCCGCTGCACAATAGAAAGGTGGGGTTTTACAGTTCTGGTGTCTATTCTGACTGGTAAAGGATTTATAATTTTCCTGCGTTTTTTTGGCTTAATGTTCTTTTTAAAGGAAATTGTGAATCTTTTGCCAATGAAAGTTATTTTGATATTATTAAAATGGATTGAGCATGATGTATGTTTAATACTTTAAGTATTGTATTTAATTGACTAAAATTGCGTAAAATGAAGCTCTTTTTAAGTCAGTATCTAAGTTATGGATTTGATTGATACTTGTAGGTGGTTATGGCGGGGAGTCCCTAATCTCCACTATAAGGCCCTCGGCTAGGAAGATATAATACCTAGTTTTTAGTTATAAGGTCCTTGCTAGGAGGACACTATACCTAGTTTCAGTTTAGGCCCTTCTTTTAACGGGATACAGTAGTTAGAAGCTGATATTAGTACACCAGTATCTTACCCCAAGCATGTCTCAAATTCTGAATTTCGTTTTGCAATCAGTAATGTTTCTCTGTGTGTGTGTGTGTGTGTGTGTGTGTGTGTGTGTGTGTGTGTTCAATGTAAGTTTGTTCAAAATAATGGTTAGTTGTGGTTGTTTGGTGCATTGGCTATGTTTCTAAACCTCGTGAAGCTTGCAATTTTGTGATATCCTTGTTCTATTCATGCACTATTGCTATTTTGTTTATTGTGCAAATCCCAAGACTATACGGCACCAATTCTGTTCTTCTTCAAGTGTCGGTTCCTCTTCTGTTTGATTTGCTTTTGTTTTGCTCAGAAAATCTCTAATTCTTCATGTGGGTCATCAAATATTTCGTTTCTATAATCTTACACTTGTTGTCCCCGCAACCAATTCACTATAATAAATACTTTTAACAATCAAAGCATTTATTCTGTGACTGCAAAAATTATAATAGTATGTAACATGCTCAACCCCAGTAAAAAAGTGCTTAACTTACTGAGCTAGTGAGCTCACCCCTTCAGTATCATTTTGCAGGGTATTAGCTAAAAGAAGTGAGCTAGATGAGTGGTTTGAGGAAGATTTAGAGTAAAAGTTCGTTTTTAATGGAACTTATGATTGATGTTCAATTGTTGGTGGTAGAATATTTTAGTTTATGACGACTTTGATATTTGTATTTTTTTTTTCATGGATTTATTTCTAGTTGTACTTCAGAGATTATGTACTTTGAAATTCAGTTATTATTTGATTGACAAAAAGGTTTGAGTTATTTGTTAGGTCTGTCATAGGTTTAGTATCCTAGTTTAAGATGCTACCATGTCATCCCCGAATCCGGGGTATCACATTTATAGTATTAGAACAAATAGGTTTTGATTCTTCAAGCTTGAATTTTCAGTGAATTAAGTTAAAAATTAAGAATTGCGTTTAAGTTTGAACTATGAGATAGGTGGAAATAGGAGAAGTCCATTTAGTTGTTTTAACTTTAGGATGATGTATTGATTCTTTTCTTGTTTTTCTTCCTTTGTTACATTAGCACGCGCATTTTAAAGAACAAGCAATGGCAAGAGGACAGGATGACGGCTCAGGAGGGTGCAAGAGATAGTGACTGCAATAGAGCGGTCACGAGGGCTTGGGATGATAGGGGTTAAAATCACCATTTTTTTTTTTCTAATTATTTGAGGTTGCTTTAAGATAATTTTTTGTAATAACTAGGAATATTGCTTCCTATTTGACATTTTGCTTGTAAAAAGGTATTTTTGATACATATGTGCAAATTTAAGTTAAAATCGAGCAGAAAGTGCACAAAACCATAATAGACCTGGCGCCAAGCCCAGCCAGTGGACGAGGTGCCAGGTCCATTCTGCTCTAGCAGTAGAAATTGAGCCAACGACAGGGGATTTTCAGAACTTACCTGGTGGCAGGTTTGGCAAGTGCACCTGGCGCTGGGTCCAGTCAGCCTACCAAGGAGAATTAGCCAAAAATAGAGCAAAAATAGGGAAGAACAGCGTGCACCTGGTGCTAGGTTGGTCGAGGTACCCGACGCCAAGTATGCTCTGGAGGTGAAAATTTTGTACACAGAATTAGGGCTTATCTAATGATTTTGGTATTTTCTCACTCCTACTCGGCCAAGACTTCCTCAACCACGAAATTATCATCCAAGAGGCCTATAAAAGCACAAGTAAAAATAAGGGTTGGAAAGATACAACATAGAGAGGTGAATTAAAAGGCAAAAATTATGAATCTCTCATTGAAGGAGGATTATTTAAAGGAGTCTTCAAGTAAGAAAAAAGAGGCTTGTCTATGAGTGCTTTCTTTTCTCTTTGTCTGCTTTTTGTTTAACAATGATGTATTCAATATTTTGATTGGAATTTGACATTATTTTAGAATTTATGATTTTGTGTTAATTTAATTGTTTGATCAATTCTTTGTCATCTTTGGTATTTGATTACTTGATTTCATTGGTTATTGATGCGACTTCTTCTAATTGACTTGACACAATGATGTTAGGAGTTTCATTGCATTGATTTCGTATTTGTCTAATCTTAATGGACTTGAGTGACAAAGTTAAGGTTATAGGATTAAGTGATCAAAGATTAGTTGATTTTACCTCGAATAAAGAGCTATTAGATAATTTCATATTTATAAGGAATTGAGATTAATGCATGTTTTTGTTATGTTAGCTTGATTGGCAAATCTATTAATTTGATCAAAATATAGGCTTCCGTGAATTGGGAAATGAAGTGGGATTTATCTAAGTAGAATTATGAATTGTGAGACAGTTGAATTTTACTTTATATTCCTTCATAATGCCAAGATGATAATTAGTTGAGAAAGTTACTAGTTGGTTCATTGTCATGTTTTCTAGGATACTTGTTTAAATTGCATAAACTTACATCCTTAAATTGTATATATATTTTTTTCTTTTTATAATTTTCTCACTTTATTGGGTCGGTTAAACAATGAATAAAAAGTTATTAGTGTGTACTTATTTCTTTGAGGATCGATACTCGTTAATTCCCTTACTATGCTTGCGATGAGTACACTTGCTCACATGTATATTTTGGGATTAATATTTTAATTAAAACTTGACTAAGGGATGGATTTAAAATTGATGATTTTATACACTCAAAATTTATGCATCAAGTTTTTGTCACCATTGCTGGGGAATAATATCATGAAAGCTTGGATTTGGTTTATTTAACCATGTTTATATATTTGTATATAAATATGTGACTATGTATATTTGTTCCTTGCATGACTAGATGCTATACTTTGCTTTCTTGTATACTTGTATTTTAATGTCTCTATATGTTGTAATTCCTTGTAACTTAATTTATAAACATATCCTAATTATCTAACTTGTAAATTCTATAATCTCAAAATTTTTCTATCTTATGTAGACCTTGCTCTTAGTTTATGACCAGACGATCCAAAACCGAGATAGTCGACCTTGATCTGGAAATCGAGAGAACTCTTACTAAGGTCCGGAAGGTTATAAACGAACGGGTAAGGAAAGCGATAGAGATAAATCAGCCCAACGATAGTGGTAACGGTGGAGTTAACAAGCAGGTTATGAATAACTTTGTAATACCCGCAATCTCAGGTACAGGCTCTAGTATCGCACGGCCTAGGATAGAGGCAACAATTTTGAGATAAAACCCAATGTTATCCAAATAATCCAGAATATGGCCTAATTTGATGGGTTACTTGAGGAAGATCTTAATGCCCACCTTGCGAGTTTTCTAGAAATATGTGACATATTTAAGATGAATGGTGTTTCTGAGGATGCCATCAAGCTAAGACTCTTCCCTTTTTCCTTGATAAATCGAGCAAAATCATGGTTAAAGTCTTTGCCCACTGGATCCATTACTATTTGGAACATGTTAGCTGAAAAATTCTTAGCTAAATATTTTTCACCAACTTGAACTTCCAAACTTAGGTCTAACATTTTTGCTTTCCAACTAGGGATGGAAATTCCCCGGAATAAAGTAGGGGTCGGGGATTCCCCGATTTAAGCAGGGACAGGACTGGGGACGGGCTTCATTCCTCGGCCCGCCTACCCCTGAACAGCTGGTACAGTATATATAATTTGCAATTATATATCTAGTGTGTGTGTGTGTGTGTGTGTGTGTGTGTGTGTGTGTGTAATAATTAGTAATTAAGTAGATAAGTCAAAAAATTTGCATGCTATATTTTTGTTGTGACAGTGTAATAGAGAATCCGTGCAAAAAAAAGACTTTCATTTCTAACCTCTTATTTCTTTTTAATTTCAAAAAAGAAAAAAAAGAAATTATCTATTTTTCTTTTTCACACGAGTTTTCAATTTATCAGGAGGAAAATAGGGGATAGAATTAATAAATAAGATACTAAAGAAAAAAAATTAAAATAGTAAAATACTTTAATTTAGTATACATAGAAATTAAAAGACTCTATAAATATCTTTATTTTTTTTAATCTCCTGAAAAAGATCTAATAATAATATTTAATGAACATAGGGGAAGTTAATCGGTTGTGAGTGAGAGAGGAGATTGATTGTTCCTTAAACAGGTATTTCAAAAGATATGCATTGATCTGATTGATTAATAAGTGATAAAAAGATAATTCGTAGTTCAAATACTTAGTAAGAAGGAATAATGATCAAATTCAAATCATGGATTTATCTAGGATCATAACTGAGTAAATATTTAAAACACATATATTTTTAAATGTATTATATGTATAAAATATTTTTATATATGCTATATTATATATATTAAGTATCAAAATATATAATATATATGTATATTATATATATATATGTATTATGTATTATTACACGTGATAACTGTTCTAGTAATTTTATTTTTTTTTTATTTTTTATTTTTATTCCAAAAAGTGTGTGTGTGTGTGTGTGTGTGTGTGTGTGTGTGTGTGTGTGTGTCACAACATATAAGTACATATAATTAGTATGTAAAAAATAAAATACATATATAATAAATGTATGTGTGTGTATAAAATAATTGATTTTAAAGTATTCATATTTATGATAATAAGTGTATGTGTGTGTATTTTATTTATTCTTATTTCTCTAATATTCTAAACATTATATTTTTAAATTTTTTAAAATAATTTGACTAAGAGTACTTTAGAGAAGTTTATTCATAAAAATTATTATTCTTAGATTTTTTTTTATTTTTGTATATATATTTGAAAAGACATTTATGAAATAGTTTAAATTAAAAAAAAGAGAAATTGAGATTGGCATTATAAAGTGGCGTGGATAAAAGTTTGTCTCTCATAGAGTTTGGCTCTATTTTAGAAGACGTGGATGCCGATGATGAGAGTGGGGTAATTTTTTTAAAACTTATTATCATTTTTATCTATTTTTTTGTATTGTCGATATGATTTATTAATATTTCGAATAATATACATATATTTAAAAAATTTCTAACAATATTTCTTTTCTAGGTGACTGGAACTACCGAGGTTGGACTTGAATAAAGTTTGGATTTGACAACTTCAACTTTTCTTAACTTATATTACATTGTATGTTTAAGTGAGGATATTCTTGACATTGTATTGTATGTTGGACTTGGTTATTTCATGCATCATTTGCTTATTTATGTTTTTAATATCTTGGACTCTTGGGTTGTATTTCCAATTTGTTGTCTTGGCTTATGTTTTCATTTCGTGGATTGATATGTGTTGGGACAATTGGACTTGTAGCAGTTGAATCCCCTCTTGTGAAAATAACTATGTCTTTGTCTTTTGTTTCTATGAGGTTAGGGATTGTCTATTTATAGGGGTCATTAAATTTGTCTTAAGATGTTGAATCCCGGCCCACCAGGGATCCCTGCCTCTCCCCATGTCGAGGACGGATCAGGGACGAGGAGACGGGGGATACGCAGGGGCGGGGCCGGGATTTCTAGTCCCCAACCCTATTGCCATCCTTATTTCCAACAATTAGAGGCTGAAAACCTTTATGAGTACTGGGAGAGGTTTAAAGAGATGCTGAGAAAATGTTATCACTATAGATTCGAGTTGGAAATGCAAATGCAGATCTTTCATAGTGGGTTGAGCTTTGCTAAGAGGTAATTAGTGGATGCATCTACAGGAGGTTCCATCAATTCCAAAACCCCGAAAGAGGTATTTTATTTAATTAAAAATGTGGCTACAAATAACTATGCCTGGGAAGTTCATAGTCAAGAGCTCATGTACAAGGAGTACATAAGGTGGATGCAATGGTGGCGTTAAAGGCAAAGGTGGAAGCACTGACCCAGAAAATGGATCAATTGGTAATACCTCATTCTCAAGGGCAAGTAATGAGTGTGAATTATGATTTTTGTTGGGAAGGGCATATAAACCATGAGTGCCAAAACATAGGTCTTCAGAAGAAACGTTGGAACATGCGGTATTTGTAGGTAATAGTCGACAAAGTAATAATCCTTATAGCAATACTTACTACCTAAGTTGGAGGAATAACCTTAACTTTTTTTGGAATAATCAAAACCAACCTCGACAAGCTTCTTCGAACTTTGGGATGCAAATGACTCAACCATTTTTACCGTACAATGCCCCACCAACTAAACCATCCTTGGAGGAAATGGTCATCAAACTAGTAAGTGGGACCGAAACACGGTTCCAAGAAATTGATGCAATCACGAGAGACTTGGAGGCGTCCATGCACAACCTTGAGGGTAACAATGGACAGTTAGCCAAACACAATAGTGATCATCAACCGGGTTCACTTTCAGGCAACACGGAGACCAACTCACGGGACCAAGACCGTGGGAAATGCTGATTTTGAACTGCTTTAGTTTCTTACTTTCATTTATTTAGCTGTGAGACTGCTTGCTTCTTATGATGTCATGTTCCTTTATCTTTATTGTCATTAAAATGCATCTTTTGAAAAAAGAAAATGTAATTTTTCTGGCCAGAGCTGACCTGGCGCCAGGCCCAACTCCTGGCCCGGGCGCCGGGTCAACATGGCCCAACAATGAAGCGTGGTCAGAACAGGCCCGTTCGGCCGCCACACTTAAAGCCGGCTTTCTTAGCCATTTTTGTTCAAAAAAGTTTCATCCCTCTCAAATTTTCTCTTAACCTATCGCTAGGTTCATCTTCAAAACACCGCTGGATCACACAAAATCTTTACTTTGTTCTGAAAAATTTGGATCAAAGCAAGGAAAAATCTAATCTTTTCACCCAAAACCCATTTTTCAATCCTTCCATTAGGGGCACAATTCTTTCAAACTTTTTGCATAGAATCATTACCCATGCATTGGAGATCATTATGGTATATGTTAGCCCTAAGGGCTTTCTCCTATGTTTTGACTTATGACAAACGTTGATACGAACTAACTTGTGTAATCTATATGATAGGACATGTTTAACATCTGTTCTTCTAAGGCATTCAGATATGATTATTAGGCAACTCTTCAGCAATTGAATTCAAGTATGGAAGATAAAAAAGAAGATCAAAGTATATGGAGTTGTATACCAGGAAGTCCTTATAAGAAGAACTTTAGACTAGGAAGTGTTATTAAGGTATTTATATTAATTCTTATGTCTTTTTACCTTTTGATTCAATTGATTTTTACCTTGAAGCACACAAAGAAGAAAATTTCAAAGTTTTGAAAATCTCAGAATTTTGGATTGAGTGGCTTGGATGTTTCCACATCTAAAAGATTCGTCCAAAATCCTGCAAACTATCTTGAAATATTTCTGCCTGAAAAAGTGTCATTTTGGACTTACCTTTTAGATGCATCGTCGTCTGAAACTTGATTCCAAAACACGGATAAAATTAACAGAAAATTATAGCCGTTTTATAGCCGTTAGCACTTCACCTTTTGGCTCTATAAATAGTCTCTAAGTAGGATTAAACATAAGATTTTTGAAACATTCTTCTAAGAAACATTATTGCTCAACATTTTCAAAAATCTTATTTTATCAAAGTGCTCCAAAGTGAATTCATTTTGTGTTAAAAGTAAAAATGTTTATGCTTTGTACCTTAGTGAACATCTACTCAAATAAGTGAGCTTTTACTGTTCTATTGATATTCAATCTCTTTTGTAATACAAGGTTGTGGTATAAAACCCATTTGGGGTGAACCTTGTTGTGATTGTTTGTTTAAGAGGTTTTGGAAAACTTTGTGTGGCGATCCTCTCTTATATGTGGTTCTGTTTGATTTCATTAAGTGGAGTAAATGAAATCTGGTTGAAAATCCTTAAGTGTGAGCTTAAGGTAGTGGACGTAGATCTTGGTAGATCAAACCACTATACATACTGTGTCTCAATTGTTTATTACATCATTAACTGCATTACATTTCTATCTTTAGTCTGAATCTAAATATATATCAAAGTGTTCTTGGATAGCTTTCTTTGTTACTATAAAGTTGGTCCAAGAATCTTGATGATCATTGTTATTCTGCATATTAGACGATTTGAGAATTTTTAGTTTACCAAAAACCTATTCACCTCCCTCTAAGGTTTTTCATTTAGTATCAGAGCTTGGTCTACATATTCTTGGTTTAAAAACCTTGTAGAAAATATCTTTATGGAAAGCTCATCCTCTCTTCTGTTGGGATGTATGCCCTCCTAGACTAGGTTTCTGATGTAAAAATTAAATGTTTTAATAAAAGAATTTATTTTCAGAAATTGTTTGTGAATTTACAATTTTATTTATGCACAATTACGTTTGGAAAAGACCCATTGTGTTTAAGTAAGTGGTCCACGTGAATGAAGGACTTTCACAGTAAGGTATGGATCATGGGTTACTTAGCACATAAACTTTTGTTCTTAACCGATTGATGAGAATGAAAATCTTATCATGTTTAGGTTATTATATTGTGAATTCTAAATGGGGAATGGCTTACCTTTAGCTAGTGAGTAGTCCACTCACTTCATGACATAAGCGTATTTCGAATATGTAGAACAGGACCTGTAGTAGTAGTTTCTAAAAGTACTATATGGTAGAAATCTAGACTACGACCACTACTACCGCTACAGCGTGGACTAGTACTCTACGACTTGAGTATAAGTTGGTGGTCTGACGAAGCTGGAAGCATATACTTTGATATGCTATAGTTGAGGTTCTATCGTAGGGCTAATATACTTGCATGTTGGGTATGTGTGACTAGTTAGTTAAGAAAAACTTGTACAATATAGTTTCTATACTATATGGCCCCTTGTGGTTGTCTGAATGATCTAATATCCAAGACCCTAGGAAACATGACTTGGATGTTTGCTTTTGGGTAGCTCCCTTGGAAAGCGAAAACACTCCAGGAAGTCGTGGATCATTGGACTAGAGGCCTAAGGATGGTAGATGTCATTTAGAGAGGTGTTAGTACACTTTTTCTTCTCTGATTGTATGGCAAAGTATAGAGGGGTATTTTAGTCATTACACCTGTAGGTCGGAGACTTTGCTAATGCAACACTGTCCTTGGGGTCAATATTTTCTTATGGTGATATTATGAAATATTTAAAATGCAAAATACAGCTATTTATATGGCAAGAGTATTTTGATCATTTTAGTAGCCAATGAAGTGTGTCTTTTGGTCCCTAGTATAGACCGTGAGTCTTAATTAAATACGGGCTAAGGAATTAAATTAAATTAAATAGAATTTATTTTATTTAAATAGTCTAATTTAATTATTGGACTAGAATAAAATAAAGGTCCATGGAGAGAGAACTAATTAAATTAGTTTGTTGAGTTAATTAATTATTCAGGGCTTTGGCCTTGTTTGAATAATTAGGGATTAACTTTGGACTAAGCTGATTTAGGCTTATTTAATTGGATTGGTTTATTTGGGCTGAAAAATTAATTATTTGTTGGGCCATTGAGTTGGTTCTAACCAGAATAATTAATTAAGCCCAATAGATTAAACCAAGAGTCTAATGGCCCAGTTCAGTTTAACCTAAGATTTTTTATTTTGGTTAAACAAAAGGATTGGAAACAACGTGGTTAAAAATCAGACACACGAGAGAGACAGCTTCTTCTCTATGGAATATCCAGGCGTCTCTCTCTCTTTCTCTCTAGAAAAATTCCCTAACTTGTTAGTTGTTCACTAAACGGTAGTTAGGCAAGCCATATACTGGAAGACCGAGAGTTCGGCGTACACATACATGCAAAGACGGAGTAGGAGGCTTGTAGGAATTGCACCAAAGGCTTCCACCATCACACCTACCTCGGTTGTGCACATTCCGGTCCAGCCACCTTTGAGAACCAGAAAGAGAGGTAAAATTTTTAAAACCTTAGGATTGGGACTGGGTGCAACCGGCACTGGCTAGGGTTGCCAGAGCCGGCGCCAGCCTTGCCCTAGAATTCCTGTTCTTGTTTTTCCAATTTTTTTTATATTCGCTTCCGCTACATTGTCTGTGTTTCCCATTTTCCACGCCTTCATCTTCCATATGTTGAAAGATCTTCAACAAATCGTCTTTCTTTGTTCAATGGAAACAACTATACATTCTGAAAAAATAGAATGAAAATTTATGTGTGTTCAATCAATTTTGAGTTATGGAGTTTGATAGAAAATGATCGTTTTATTCTGTCAAAAATTGTTGATGGCATAAAATTACCTAAACAGAATGATGAGTTTAGTATGGAAGACAATGCTAAGATGACTTTAAATTTTCAGGATGTGAACATTTTATGTTGTACACTAGATGCGACTGAATTTAATCGAGTTAGTGGTTGTGATTCAACCCATAAAATGTGGAGATTACTTAAAGTCACTCATGAGGGGACAAACCAAGTTGAAGAATCAAAATTGGGGCTTCTAATTCATGATTATGAATTATTCACAATGAAGCCGAATGAAAGCATCGCTGATATGTTCACGAGATTCACTTATATCTCAAATGGTCTTAAAGCCTATGGGAAAGTTTATTCCCTTGGAGAACAAAACCGAAAAATTTCAAATGCCTTACCAAAAAGTTAGCAACCTAAAACTCTTGCTGTAGAAGAATCCAAGGATTTAAAATCCTTACCAACCGAAAAGCTGATTGCATCTCTTCTAACTCATGAGATGAAACTTAAAAGATTTCATGAATCTAATTATCATGATAGAGGTAAAAAGGGGATAGCATTGAAAGTTGAAAATAAAGATGAAGAAACAAGTCTATCAGAAAGCAGTGAGGGCATGGAAATGGACAATAAAGATTTGGCTATGATAGCAAAAAAATTCAGAAGAATGTTCAACAAAGAGAACTACAAAAGAAGAAAGAAGTTTGTGAGAAAGAAAGAACAAACTTTAGGGTTCAAACCTCAATGTTATGAATGTAAAAGTACCGATCACTTAATTGCCAACTAACCTGTTGCAAAAGGTAAGGAAGGAAGAACGTTTAAAAAGAAGAAAGATTTGAAGGCAAAGAAAGGTAAAGGATTGATAGGAACTTAAGACTTAAATGAAACTGAGTCTGAAGATGGAGATTCTGAAGATGAAAATGCTAACATATGCTTCATGGCCTTGGAAAACAAGGTAAACTCTTCTACATCTAATTTCATGTCAATTCGCTTATATCTATGACTGAAAAGCATGATGATCTGAATGAGTTGTTAAGTGATATGTTTCATGAATTAAAAAAACTGTCCAGAAAAAATAAAGAAATAAAGTTAAAGATTAAATGTTTGATGGAAGAGAATGCAATATTGCTAAATGATAATAAAATGTCTCTTGAGTCACATATGAGTACTATTATTGAGAAAAATGTGATCATGACTGCTTTGCAATATGCATATCTGGAAAATAAAAATTTGTGTGATAAAATTCAAACTCTTAAAAGTATGGTTAGCACTTATAATGACATGAAAATTAGAGCCAATGATCTTACCACTTGTATTGAGAAATTCACAAATGATAAAAGCGATCTTGAAAAGTTACTTGGAACTCAACATCAAGTTGGAAATTGAAATGGCTTAGGATATAGATATGAGGATAGGGACAAAATATACAAGCCTAGATTTTTTTATGCTAGAAATCGAAATGGCTTAGGATATAAACATGAGAGTAAGAACAAAAATAACAAATCTCAATATGTTAAATCTACCTTATGTTACAGAACACATAAAGCTTCCACATAATATGAAAAACTGGGAGATATAGTTTCAAAATATCTTATTAAAAGAAAAGTGGAATCTGGTGAAATAACATTCTAGAAAATCAAAAGAAATGTTTCTAACTTTTATGGACCCAAGAAAGTGTGGGTACCAAAAATCATTCCTCCTTCTCATGTATAGGCACAGTCTTTGAGCTTCATCAAGTGGTTCTTGGACAACGGTTGTTTAAGACACATGATTGGAAACGCAGCTTTATTAGAGGATATACAAACCACAAATGAAGGATTTGTTACATTCAGAGACAAAAAGAAAGGAAAGATTCTTAGTATTGGTAATATTGGTAAAGGTTCCTTAACTATTATAAAACAAGTGTTACTTATTGATGATTTGAAATATAACTTGCTTAGCATTAGCCAACTAGGTGATAATAGCTGCAAAGTCATCTTTGAAAGGGATTCTTGTTCTATAATTGACAGTGCAAATCTTGAAATAATCTTTACTGCCAAACATATTGGAAATGTATATATGTTTTATCTAAATGACTTTATAGCTAATGGTATTAGATGTCTATCCGTACATGACAATGATTGTTATCTTTGGCATAGAAGATTAGGTCATGTATCTTTTGATTTGCTAAATAAACTGTCTTCAAAAAAACTTGTTAAGGGACTGCCAAAAATAATGTTTGATAAAAACAAAATTTGTGATGCATGTCAGTTTAGGAAACAAATCAAAATCTCTTTTAAACTGAAGAAAATGATTTCAACCTCAAAACCACTCGAATTAATTTATATGGATTTATTTTGACCAATAAGGACTGTTAGTCTTGGAGGTAAGAAGTATGCATATGTACTTGTTGATGATTTTTCTAGATTTATTTGGACTTTATTTCTTGGAAAAAAGGATGAAGACTTTCTGAATTTTCAAAACTAATTAAACACGTTCAAAACTCAATTGGATGCAAACTGATTTCTATTAGAAGTGATAATTGTAAAGAATTTTGCAACAGTGAATTTTACTTATTTCTGTGATGAAAATGGAGTCTTTCACAATTTTTCAGCAACAAAAACCCCTCAACAAAATGGTATTGTTAAAAGAAAAAATCGCACTTTGCAATAAATAGCTAAATCAATGCTTTGTGAAAATGCTCTTCTAAAATATTTTTGGACGGAAGCTGTTAATATAGCTTGCTATATAATAACCCGAGTTATACTAAGATCATTTTTGAGAAAAACTCCTTTTGAACTTATGTTTGAAAAACTCCATCTATCTCTTATTTTTAAGGTGTTTGGATGAAAATGTTTTATCCTAAATAACCGAGATAATCTTGAAAATTTTGACAGCAAGTCCGATGAAGCCATATTTCTTGGTTACTTTTCCAACAAAAAGGTATATAGAGTGTACAACAAAAGAACTCTTTCTGTGAAAGAATCCGTGCATGTTGTGTTTGATGAATCTAACATTTATACTTCAAAAAGAGATGATGATGATGTAGGAAGTTCAAAGCAAGTCAAGTTAGATCAACTCAAAGCTCCATCGCTAGATACTCATGCAAAAGAAGAAGAAATTGAAGAGCTGCAAACTAAACAAAGAAAAGAACAAACTGAAGATTCTACGAATCAACAATTGCCAAAAGACTGAAAATACAAAACAGGCCATCCTAAAGAACAAATCATTGGGGATCCAAACTATGGAGTTAAAACTAGACGGTATTTCATTGACAACTTTGCTCTTCTTTCAAATATTAAACCTAGTTGTATTGATATACCATTGCATGATGAATTTTGGATTATTTCTATGCAAGAAGAATTAAATTAATTTGAAAGAAAACAAGTTTGGAAACTTGTCCCTAGACCTCTTAATCATCCTATTATTGGTACAAAATGGGTATTTAGAAATAAACTTAATGAAAACGGGGTTGTGATTAGAAATAAAGCTAGATTAGTTGCCCAAGGATTTAATCAAGAAGAAGGTATTGATTATAATGAGACATTCGCTCCTATTGCTAGACTAGAATCCATACGAATACTTCTTATCTTTGCATCCTTAAAAAATTTCATGCTCTACCAAAGTGATATCAAGAGTGCATTCTTAAATGGTTTTATTGAGGAGGAAGTATATGTTGAACAACCTCCTGGTTTTATTCATAAGCACTTTCCAAATCACGTTTTTAAACTTTCTAAAACTCTTTGTGGATTAAAGCAAGCTCTAAGAGCTTGGTATAAAAGCCTTAGTGGTTTCTTGATTTCAAAAGGTTTTTCTAAAGGCTTGATTGATATCACCTTGTTCATCAAATCTAATAATTCTGGTGATTTACTAATTGTTCAAATCTATATTGATGATATCATTTTTTGTGCTACTAACGACTCTTTGTGCAAGATGTTTGCTAAGACTATGCAACAAGAATTCGAAATAAGTATGATGGGAGAACAAAACTTCTTTCTCCAACTGTAAATTAAGCAAACCAAGGATGGGACCTTCATAAATCAAGCTAAGTATGCCAAGGAGTTGCTCAAAAGGTTTGGAATGAATGAAGCAAAAAAAATATGCACACCTATGAGTACTTCTATAAAACTTGATCAAAATGAAAAGGGTAAGAAAGTAGATGAACATAAGTATAGAGCTATGATTGGAAGTTTACTCTATCTTACTGCTAGCCGACCAGACATTATGTTTTCAATATGTCTTTGTGCTCGTTTTCAATCTTATCCAAAGGAATTACATCTATGTGCAGTAAAACGCATACTCCAATATCTAATTGGCACATATGATTATGACTTATGGTATCCTTACACTAACACATTTGATCTTATTGGATACGCTGATGTAGATTATGCAAGCTGTAAAGTTGAAAGAAAAAGTACTAGTGGCTATTGTCAATTTCTTGGAGACTCTCTCATTGCATAGTAAAAATCAGGCGTGTATCCTTATCTACCACTGAGGCTGAATACATTGCAGCCAGCAATTGTTGTGCTCAAATTTTGTGGATGAAGAATACATTGCTAGATTTTAGTCTTAACTTTAAATGCGTACCTATTTTATATGATAATACAAGTGCTATCAATCTAACAAAAAAATCCTGTTCAACATTCTAAGACAAAGCATATAGAAGTTAAATATCATTTCATCCGAGATCATGTGCTCAAAGGCAATGTGTGTGTTGAATATATTTCAATGGATGAACAACATGCAGATATCTTCACTAAACCTCTAGCTGAAGAAAAATTCAACAATCTGAGAAGTGGTTTGGGAATTACAAAAATCTGATAACTAACCATTTGGCAAAAGTCTTCTTTATTTTGCAGGATCTGTAAAGAAAATGGTTTTAGAAACAGTGTTTGTATCCAAAACGCATCAAAAACTATTTGGACATAGTATTTAAATCCAAATCCTGCATCCAAAATACATTTCAGAAAAAGACTCGTTTGGATGATAATTTCGGGTTGGATCTAGCTCCAAAACACTCTTTTATATATATACTCTATATTTTTTCTTATTCTAATTTTTGAATTTCGAAAAGTTGGTTTGCGCATTTCTCTAAACTTCTGTGAAATTTTTATCTTTTCAATGCACTTTATATCATATTACTCCAGACATTCAAAGCACTTTGATTTTTTTCAAGACCCTTGTAACTGATTCTTCCAAAAACTATCTGTGTTCTTCTTCTCCAAAGAAAAATCGCCAGTCCAAAAAGAAAAATTCTAATCTTACTAATGGCAAAGACGAAATCTTCTGCTCCAAAACCAAATAAGGAGCATAAAACATCTCCAAAGATAAAGAAAAAAAGTTCAACTTCAAGAAAAACAAAAGGGAAAGAAGTTTCTCCTCAGCCGGACTTCTCAGCGTCTCACTACGATTCATCAAAGTCTTCTCCGGAACAAATGAGTTTTGGAAATCAGGTACTCCGTTTCATAGACTCTAATGTGAAACTAATTATGATGACTGGGTGTCAATGAACAGAATGGTTATTTCTGGTTACCGTGATAATCCTTCGGCCTTTCTAAATCTTTCAAATGTTCTGGATATGTTTGAACACATTGGATGGGGTAGTTTACTTTCTATTGATGAGAAATTATTTACTCCTCTTGTTTGGGAATTTATGTCAATTTAAGAAAAGGTCATCTTGAGGAAATTGAGGGAGGTTTCATGATTCGTTGGTATGTGTTAAGAGTCAAGGGAAAAGACATTGAGTTTGATCACCGTCTGTTAAATAGGATCTGTGATGTAAGGGATGCTGGAATTCAGTACTTTGAGTTGAATAAATTTCCTAAGGGAATGATATCTTTGTTTTGAAGAATTTTGAGAAAATCTTCACTGGAGGGGAGAGTTTTAGGAACTCTGGTAACAGAAGTACGAAGTGGCTTAATGGGATTGGAAGGATTTTGCACCATATGGTGTCCACTATGGTGGTTCCGAGCTATGGACATAAGACCTCCATAAGCATTTTACAAATGGTAATCATGTTAGCCCTAGCAGAGGGTAGGCAAATAAACTTTGGATTTTTAGCTACAAAATTGATGTTGCAGTCAAGGAATACATCAAGCAAAAGCTCTGCTTTATGGAAATTTGTTATCTAGAGTGTTCAGTTATTTTCAGGTTGATTTAAATTCAGTTTCTAGTGATCTAACAAAGATGAATGTTTACATTTTTTACTCCTTTGAGAGAATGGGTTATGTGAGAGTTGGTAGTAAATAGAAGTTGCTAAGAGACACTGAGGGTAAAGAAAGAGAAAATTTGATGAAAATCAAAGAAGAAAGAAAGTCTGTTCCTGTTGTAAGAACAAAAAGAAAATTTGATGATGATCCTCAAACAGAATCCTCTGCTAAGGGGAAAGAAAATGATTAGGGATTATCTGTGAGTATATTAGCTGCCATCAACTCACTGTCTGTGAAGTTGGATAATCTCAGTTCTGAACTTCAAAATCTTGGTAACAGATTGTCTACAGTAGAAAAGATTGCAAAAATTGATGCACCAGTGCCTTCCCCAACATTATCTGCTCAAGAAAAAGAAAAACCTGTTTTTGAAAAAGAACCTAATCTGCCTATTTCAGAGGAAAAACATGCTACTGAGCAAACTCAGAGGACATCTCCAATTAAGGAAACTGTAGCAACCTCTGCATCCTCTAAACCACAATCATCTGGAAAGAGACAAAAGCATGTTGTGGTAAAGAGAAAGTCCAATCGAATTGCTAGTCAACACTCTAAGAAGGGTGTCGGTTCGAAAGTTGAAACCATTAACATCTCCTAAGAAGATCAGTTGGGCAGAATGATGTTCAGATGATATCTCTCAAACAATTTACTTTCTAAAAATTGAACAAATTACTTTTCTATTTTTAGATTATGCATAAAGATAATTGATAATTTTCTGCATATTACTTAAATTATAACTATCTATGCATATCTGTCTATGTTCTATTTCTACTTTCTTTCTGATATTACTCTTTTTAATTGATGACAAAGGGGGAGAAATGAATAGACTATATGACTGTACTGCATGAATAACTGGGATATGATTGATATGAACTGTTGTGATGCATTTTGAACTGATATGAACTAATCTGAACTGCATGAATGACTTGTGATATTGGTTAAGATATAAAGGGTGATATGAACTGATATTAGAATGATATAATTTGATCTGATACTATTTTGGAAACTGTTTGATCTACTGGATATAATTGTTGACAAATGATTGAAAGTTTCTGCTTGGAATGTTGGGATAATTTTTTACTAAACCTCTGTTTATAATACCTTATGGTTGATTTGATGAATTGCTTGATATTCAGTTTATGGTCACTCAAATCTTTTTATCCAAAAGTATTCTCTTTATAATGAAGGTATCTTTGAGACTAATTTAACGAGATGAGGATATGATTCTATAACTAAATCAAAATTTCAATCAGATGGATTGTTTAAACATTCATTGAAAAACTAGAAAAACTATTATTTCGTGCATTGTGTCAGGGGGAGTTTTGGACTCGTATTTTCTTGATCCAAATAAATCTTCTCCTAAGAGCCATACTGTTTTGAGAACACATCTTTTGGACATCCAAAATCCGCATATAAAATGAATTTCTGAAAAAGTCTCGTCTTATACTTAATTTCAAAAATGTTTTGAACACACGTTTTGGACGTACAAAATTTGATTTCTGTTTTTCTCTCTCATTTTGAAATGTTCATATAAGCAAATATTAAGGTGGAGCATCTTATCATATAACTTGCCTACTATATCTCTTTTATTTTTAAAATCTTTTTAAACATTCATAAAGATATGGAGATAGGATAGGCCTTAGGCTCATTGAGTCATGCTTACAAACAAATGCTTTAAAATCATCCATCTTAAACTCATAAACTCTCTTTGAGACCTATAATGAGATATTGCATTTCAATAAAAATTTAATTGTATCTATCTCAATCAACATGTTCACTCTGTACATATTATTGTTCTTTATATATATAGCATTTTTTTTCTTATATATGTCATCACTCAAAAAGGGGAAGATTGTTAGCCCTAAGGGCTTTCTCCTATGTTTTAACTTATGACAAATGTTGATACGAATTAACTTGTGTAATCTATATGATAGGACATGCTTGACCTCTGTTCTTTTAAGGCATTCAGATATGATTATTAGGCAACTCTTCAGCAATTGAATTCAAGTATGAAGATAAAAAAAGAAGATCAAAGTTTACGGAGTTGCATACCAAGAAGTCCTTAAAAGAAGAACTTTAGACTAGGAAGTGTTATTAAGGTATTTATATTAATTCTTATGTCTCTTTACCTTTTGATTCAATTGATTTTTACCTTGAAGCACACAAAGAAGAAAATTTCAAAGTTTTGAAAATCTCAAAATTTTGGACTGAGTAGTTTGGATGTTTCTGCATCCAAAAGATTCATCCAAAATCTTGTAAACTATCTTGAAATATTTCTGCCTGAAAAAGTGCCATTTTGGACTTACCTTTTAGATGCTTTGTCATCCGAAACCTGATCCAAAACACGAATAAAATTAACAGAAAACTATAACCGTTTTATAGCTGTTGGCACTTCACCTTTTGGCTTTATATATAGCCTCTAAGCAAGATTAAACATAAGATTTTTGAAACATTCTTCTAAGAAACATTATTGCTCAACGTTTTCAAAAATCTCCTTTTATCAAAGAGCTTTAAAGTGAATTCATATTGTGTCAAAAGTAAAAGTGTTTATACTTTGTACCTTAGTAAACATCTGCTCAAATAAGTGAGCTTTTACTGTTCTATTGATATTTAATCTCTTTTGTAATACAAGGTTGTGGTATAAAACCCATTTGGGGTGAACCTTGTTGTGATTGTTTGTTTAAGAGGTTTTGGAAAACTTTGTGTGGTGATCCTCTCTTATATGTGGTTCTGTTTGATTTCATTAAGTGGAGTAAATGAAATCTGGTTGAAATTCATTAAGTATGAGCTTAAGGTAGTAGACATAGATCTTGCTAGATCGAACCACCATACATACTGTGTCTCAATTGTTTATTACATCATTAACTGCATTACATTTCTATCTTTAGTCTAAATCTGAATATCTATCAAAGTGTTCTTGGATAGCTTTCTTTGTTACTCTAAAGTTGGTCCAAGAATCTTGATGATTATTGTTATTCTGCATATTAGACGATTTGAGAATTTTTAGTTTGCCAAAAACCTTATTCACCCCCCCCTCTAAGGTTTTTCAGTATGAATTTTCAACACTTTCTATGATTAAATTTTTTTTCTTATGAATTTTGGGTAGTATTCTATGCATTTTTGGGCGAAAATTCTTGAATAGTTTAGTGAAGGACTTGGTTGTTAAGATTGCTTGCTTTAAGCTTTCATGATTAATGCCAATGATATTTTACACCTTTTTGGAAGTGATTGAGCATGCATGCTTTGTGACTAATTTTTGGGAGAAAAGATACTTGTTTAATGTTTCACTTAGCCTTATGCTGTTAAGCTTTGCATTATGATATAAATGGTATGACTGATTGAGCATTGTGATTCTAAGCTAAATATGGTTTCATTGAGCACTATTGAACATTGTGGATTTGATCAAGCTTGTTGATATGGTGTTTGGATTGGCATATGTCTTATTTTCTAGCAGGTTTGTTCGAGGACGTTGAGTGGTGTTTATTAATTATCTTGTGGTATTTGTGTTGAGTGGGGGTAGGGTTGTATAGTGTTATGATTGTAGACGGTTGAGAGTTGAGCATTTGTTGTAAGGAATGAGTTGATAGCCTTATATTTTTCTGTTCGAATATCTTTATAACACCCCACTACCTAGGCCCATCAGGGCCGGGGATGTCGCCCCGTCCAAAGGACAAGGGGTCTTTATAACTAGGTTACATGAAAATAGAATAAAACAAAAGACTTTAAAATTAAATTTATTACAACCCAAAAGATGAATACTGGCACAAATCCAAAATAAATTGTTTGCAACAATCTATCAAACAATACTTAAAGTAAATATCAAGAGTCTTCAAGCAAGGCAACATTCTAGCTAATGATCTCCACAGCAGGATCTTCCTGAAAATATGGCATAGAAGGTGGTGAGATAAAAATCTCAGTAAGCCCGTGTGTGCTTTAAGTGTTTCAGGTAAAATAATTCATGTATGCAAGTTGTAAAAGTTTCATAGGGAAAAGTGCTGGCAAGCAATAAATAAGTGTTGAAAATAAAGAGTGGTGTTTCACTTTTCAAATCATACATGTGCACAATAAATACAACCACTCAAATGGGTAGCCATGGGTTACCACACGTTGGGCCCCATGACCAATAACAGTCAGAATGCCACACTTTGTGCAATGCTGACAAAAGGTAGGTGTACAGCCTACCGGATGAAATACTATTCCATCTCTACACCCAAACTTACCGGTTGTCCACTCCGAAACACATAGTCCACATGACTGAAACTTGCTAGCTCGGACCAGTATGACCTACCGGACTGGCGTCCTATCCAGGAAGGACTCACCCCTCAGAGGTGGCCACCTACTGAGAGACTTACCCTAACCCTTCAAAGACTAGTCCTGGTGGTCTACCCTTATTGAGTACTCAACGTTGATTGTTTCACTTGGGAGAAAATTGATCAAACTTTGCTTAATTTAAAAATAGGAATTAAGGGTTTCCAAAAGTCTAGTCAAGTTGGATTTTAGAAAAAGTTTAGATTTGTGTAAAACTGTTTGTTCAATTTCCAAATGATTTGCTTGGCTGAAATAAAAAGGGAAAGGAAAACAGTCCTTAATTGCCTTTACAAATAAATGTCCATATACATTGCATTTTCTTGCCACAATAACTTTTGATCTTCACAAAACTCCATGCAGGAGCTTACCTGCTTCTTTGCTTGCTCTACTCAAAAGTCTTCCAAGGCTGACCTAACCCCTGCCTGGGGTAAACACAAAACATAAGGTCACATTCAAGCTATACCTGCCTTACGTAAATAATTCTTAGCTCATCTAGTGACAACCATGTCTAACCATGACCTTAATGTCCTAAGCTTTAAGGCTAGATGCTGAAGAATTTTATAAAACAAGTCTAGTTTGATAGATTGAAATAACTAAGGGATCTAAAATAATTGCTAATAAATTATAGACTCAAATAATAATTCTTGAGTGTTATTATTAATAAATAAACCAAGGTTTGAATTTTAAATACTATTAAGTCTTATTTGATATTAAGAAATGGTAATTAAAAAAATAGCTTTATTATAAATAAATAATAATTTTTAATTAATTTCGAAGAGATAATAAATAAATAATTAATAATAATTAAAATTTATTAATAGATTATTTTAAATTTTCGTTTAATAAAAATATTAATAGTTTGATTTAATATTCTAATACAAATCCCCTAGTGTTTCGAATTTTTGAAGAAAAATATAGTAGTAATTTTAATTTATGTAATAAAATTTGCTAATGAATATAGCTTAGAATTTACAACAAAATAATCTTACATCATGGTCTTCCTATTGCTAAAAAAGATTCATGATCCCATTCTCCATCATCAAACAAGAAATTAATCCATTCATGCACCAACACTTGAACTATCTCATACTATCACATTGCCAAAATCCTACTAAGCATAATCATCAAACATGATTTCCATGGGAAAATAAGATCATAAAAGCCTAATCACCTTTGGTCTCAAAATATCTAATCATGCTTCAACATCTATTAAATTCATTAAGCATGAAGAACGTAAATTGATTCGAAAGGAAAACACATACATCCTAGTCAAATACAACCATTATCAAGTCATAACTTCATCCCCTAATCCACATGCATATATTCAATCTCCCAATCATAATCCATTTCTCTATCATCAACTAGGAGACATGATTTCCGAATTTAATAAGAGAAATTTAAGAATGAATACTTGATTGTCGAGTCCTTTGATGAAGACAAGAGAAGGTCCACGCGCGATGGATTGACTTGAATGGTCCAATGAACAACGTTCATGGTTGATGGTTTGATCAACCATTTCTGTTAGAAGAGGGTGAGAGAGAGAGAGAGAGAGAAAGAAAGAGAGCATTAGATAGGGGTATTAAGAATTGAATGGAAGAAGATGAACAAGAAGATTGTTCTTGTTTTACCTTGTTGATGTTCTTGAGGTCTTCAAGAAACCCTGATTTTTTAATCCGGTTGAAAATTCTTGCTTGCGAGATTTTGTGTTATAAATGGCATAAATGAAGTCTAGGGATTAAGTAGAGATGATTGGGAGTATTTGAGAGTGATTGGTGGTGTTTGGAGTTGGTTTAGGCTTGAAGAAGTTTAGTGTGTGTTCTTGGTGTTTTAGGTGAAAATGGAGAGAAACTAGAAGAAGTGCTGCACGATTTCTACTAGAAGGCTGGCCGAATGGTAGGGTGTGATTGAGGGTTTCGGTTTTCAGATTTTTGAGAGAGAGAAATCAGATTTTATTTGAAATTTAAATGGAGGAAATGGTGGAGATGTTTAAGGTAAAAGATCAGCTATGGTGTTTGATCAAGAGAGGTGTCTAGGAGCTTTAATGGTGTCGGCCGGAACAAGCATGTTTTGCTGAAATGGTTGAGGGTTATTGTTGCTCAAGACTGGCCAAAATTCAGTCCTTAAAGGCAGAGAAAATTCTAGTTATTTCAGCTTAATGCAAGAGTGATTTATGGGAGTGAAATGCTGGAATTATTTGAAGTTCAAATGGAGTTTGAATGGAGTGATTTTAGGAGTGTTTTGTGGTGCAGCCATGGAGTCCTTATGCTTCAAGGTAAGTGTGGGTTTAATGGTGTTCAGAGTATGGCTGAGCAAGGCTCAATTCTACAGAGATTGAAGGTGACTTTCGGACCTTAACTAGAAAGGAACAAGGCTGGAAAAATTCTGCTCTCAAGTGTTCATGGCTTTATCGAAAATTTGCAGAATTTTGGTACAGGATTTTCGCACCTTCTGAGCTCGGTTTTTCAGAGGTTCTTCAGGGTTGTTTGAGGGTCTTCCAAGGGTGGTTTTTCAGCCTCATTCCTGGACTAATGCAGAGAAGTTTGCTGGCTTGAAGATGAACTAAAAACAGCTTCATTTCCTTGATGAAGAGCTGCGAATTGCCCAGAAAAATTTCTGGTTTGGTGCTGTTTTGTGCAGTCCGAAAATTGCACAATTTTTCCAGCTTCCAAGCCACTTGAAATGACCATTTTCTTGGCAGCAAATGGCTGGGTTTATGGCCTGAATTTTCGAAGAGAAGGGCTGCAAAAATCTGGAAAATTTCCAGATTTCCTACCACTAAAGCATGAACATCTTGAAGATAGTTTTGAAGGTCCTTCCATGGTGATTGATTTCCTCTTGGAACCCTTCCTATTTCCCCTCCTATTTTTCGGTCAACCACCCTTCCCCAAAGCTGATTTTTGAAATTCAAGGGGAAGAAATTATCACAGAATTTTTTTGGAATTCAAAGAAAAAGATTTAATGGATTTTAGTTTATTTAAATTATGAAAATGCTAGGACAAAGCTAGAGGTAATAAGTTGGACAAGAATTCTTCTAGAATTCTTTTAGGACATGAGGATAAGATTAGGACATTCTCTTCATGTCTCCCTTAAGACAATCATTCCTATTTTCATGGAATGCAAGAAAACAAAAATTCAAACTTAATTAAGATAATCATGATAAAAGCTTAAATGATGGGATTTGAACACATGACCTTAGAAATTAATTTACTAAGCTCTAACCATTAAACCACAACAACTCTTGTTCTTATTTTCTCACCCACACATTTTTCTTATCTACTCCTCAAGCTATCTTCCTATTCGACCTCAAGCAAAATTACCATTTTAGCCCTCCTACTCAATAAGTATAACTGAGCATTTAAACATATACTCCACGATTCTAAAGCACATAAAATCATTCAAAAACATATATATTCATGCAAAATCATATGATATGCATTCCCGATCCCCTTACTCTAGGGTTGGCTTTAGGTGGGGTTTTACATCCTCCCTTCCTTAGGAGAATTTCGTCCCAAAATTCAGACGCACCTTTACCTCAGATCGGGATACTTTTGCTTTACCCATTCTTCTGTCTCCCATGTGGCATCTCGCGTGCCGTGATGTTCCCACTGTACTTTTACCATCAGAATCTGCTTGTTCCGGAGAGTCTTGATACTTCGGTCAAATATCTTTACGGGTTTCTCCACATAACTTAAGTCGGGTTGTGGTACTAACGGCTCGTCATTCAACACATGTCCGGGATCGGCATTGTATTTCTTCAACTGTGATACATGGAATACGTCGTGAATTCTCGTCAACCCATCTGGCAAATCCAATCGATACGCCACTGGCCCAATTCTTTCTTTTTTTGGAAATGGACCCAGATACCTTGGATTCAGCTTTCCCCCTCTCGGATGTTTCGGAATTCCCCTATTTAGTGTCGGCTTTAGGAACACGTCGTCTCCCACCGAAATTCCAACTCCCTTCGCTTATTGTCTGCGTAACTCTTTTGTCGGCTCCGGGCTGCTCTCAACCTTTCTCGTAATTAACTTGACTTTATCCAACATTTCCTGAACATAGACTTCTCCCAACTTGCTTATGTGTCCGTCCTCCGACCAACTCCGAGTATAGCAGTACTTGACACTTACGTCCGTATAGAGCTTCATACGGAGCCATTCCAATCGAAGCTTGATAACTGTTATTGTATGATAACTCGGCATACGGCACACTTTCAATCCACTTATCCCCGAAATCCAATACACAGGCTCTCAGCATATCCTCTAATATCTGAATAACCCTTTCTGACTGTCCATCGGTCTGCGGATGCGCCGACGTACTGAACTTCAGACAAGAACCCATCGATTCTTGAAACTTGCCCCAAAATCGGGACGTAAATCTCGGATCACGGTCGGACACAATACTCGAAGGTACTCCGTGTAATCTGACTATCTCCCGTACATAAGTCTGAGCCAACTTTTCCATTGAATCCTTCAGATTCACTGGGACGAAATGTGCCGACTTGGTCAGTCGGTCTACTACTACCCATATGGCGTCCTTTTCGCCCCTTGCCATAGAGAGTCCGGTGACGAAGTCCATGGTCACTTCTTCCCATTTCCACTCCGGTACTGGCAACGGTTGTAATAATCCTGCCACCTTCTTATGCTCCGCTTTGACTTTCTGACAGGTTAGACACATTGAGACATATTTAACCACATTTCGCTTCATCCCAAGCCACCAATAAGACTTTTTCAGATCTTGATACATCTTGACCTCTCCCGGATGAATGGCGTACTTGCTCTTATGCGCTTCTTCTAAAATTACGTCCCTCAACCGGTGCTCCTCGGGTACACACAAACGATCTCGGAAGTACAATACTCCCGCTCCGTCTCGTCGGAACTCACTCGCCTTGCCGTTTAAGCTCCTTATCCTTGAAAAGCTGAAATTCCGCATTACTTTGCTCGGGCTTCAACAATTTCCCGCCTTAGATCTGGTGTCAACTTCAGGTTGCTAATAGTGATCCTCTCTTCTTGCACTTCTGCTCTTCTATCCAACACATCCTGAACCATTTTAACCTCTTGTACTCTTAGCCTGACCATTTTGACTTTCCGGCTCAGGGCATCAGCAACGACGTTGGCTTTCCCGGGGTGGTAGTTGATAGGACACCGATATTCCTCCAGAAATTCCATCCATCTTCGCTGCCTCAAATTCAAGTCCTTCTGGGTAAAGATGTACTTCAGGCTTTTGTGATCAGTGAACACCTCATATTCCACCCCATACAAATAGTGTCGCCATTTCTTTAATGCGAACACAATGGCAGCCAGCTCTAGATCATGCGTGGGATAATTGACTTCGTGCGGCTTCAGTTTTCGGGAAGCATAGGCGATCACCTTCCTATCTTGCATCAAAACTGCTCCCAAGCCTTCCTTTGAGGCATCAGTATATAGGGCGTAAGGTTTATCTGCCTCCGGCAGACCCAACACAGGCGCTGTCATTAACCTCCGCTTCAATTCTTGGAAACTCTTTTCGCATTTTTCATTCCATACAAAGGGAATGTCCTTTATCAGCAGCCGGGTCATAGGAGATGCTAGTGTTGAAAATCCCTTAATAAACCTCCGGTAATAGCCAGCCAATCCCAAGAAGCTTCGAATCTCAGTGATGTTCTCTGGTTGCTTCCAGTCTGATACGGCTTCAACCTTCGCTGGGTCTACTTTGATTCCCTCCTTAGTCACCACGTGACCAAGAAACGCCACACTATCCAACCAAAACTCGCACTTGCTAAACTTGGAGTAAAGCTTGTGCTCCCTTAGCTTTTCTAGTACCAACTTCAAATGTTCTGCATGGTCCTCCGGGCTCTTGGAGTATATAAGTATGTCGTCGATGAAGACCACCCTGAACTTGTCTAAGTAAGGCTGGAACACTCGATGCATTAGATCCATAAATACCGCGGGTGCATTGGTTACCCCGAAAGGCATCACCACAAACTCGTAATGACCATATCTTGTATTGAAAGTCGTCTTAGGAATATCTTCCTCTTTTATCCTCATTTGATAGTAGCCTTGCCTCAAATCCAGTTTAGAGTAACAACTGGATCCTTGCAACTGGTCGAACAGCTCGTCAATTAATGGCAGAGGATATTTATTCTTGATAGTCAGGTTGTTCAAGCCCCGGTAGTCAATACACAACCTTAGAGTCCCGTCCTTTTTCTTCACAAATAGCACAGGTGCTCCCCAGGGTGACGTGCTAGGTTTGATATAACCTTGCCTCACCAATTCTTCTAGTTGCTCATTCAATTCTTTCAGCTCTGTTGGTGGCATTCGATACGGAGTTCGAGACACCGGTTCCGCTCTGGGGACTAGATCAATAGTGAACTCAACTTCTCGATTGGGAGGTAGAGAAGTGAGTTCCACCGGGAACACGTCAGGAAAATCCTTCACCACCTCAGTATCCTCCAGAGTGCACTGGTCTTTTGGCTAGTTTATCACATAAGCCAAATATCCTTGGCATCCTTGCCTCAACAACTTCCGGGCTTTAGCCCCGGCTATCAAAAACTTTAATTCTTTTACTTTCCCACCATTGAACTCTAACACATCACACCCTGGTCTAATAAACTGAACCGACTTATTCTTACAATCTACTCTAGCACCATACTTCGCTAACCAATCCATCCCCAATATTAAATAATAATCATCAATAGCTAAGACTATAATTCTCTCTCCAACCTTTCTCTTCCTACTTCAACTTTACAATTCTGCACATACCGATCTGCTTGCACCATTTTCCCCAAAGGCGTACTTACTAACAAGGTAAAAGGTAGTTCTACTCCATCGCAACCCAATTGATATACACAATTCTTATTTAAATAGGAATGGGTAGATCCAGGGTCTATCAATACATTAACAGAACGACCTTGGATAGCAAGCGTACCTTCCACTAACGCTGCATCTGCTCCAACCTCCTCCCGGTTGAGAGCGAAAACTTTTGCTTTCACATGTGGCTTCTGCGTTCCACTCCCGGAAGCTCCCAAGGTATTGGCTCGATTCGGCCCCGGGTTCTGAGCTGGGTTCCCCGGTCCAATCCGGAGAAGCTTAGGGCAGGCGTTCCGTAGATGGCTCGGATCTCCACAGTGGTAGCACTTCCGCTCTCCTCCTTTCGACCAACAATTCTTCTCAATGTGGCCCCTTTTCCCACAGTGCCGGCATAAAGGAAGATTCTGCACTGGACCAACTAGCGTTGTTCGAGCTTGCTTTCCCCGATTCTGCCATTGCTGGTTGGCAGGACGCTTGTTAGGTTGCTGCCTCTGAAAAGGTCTTGGCGGCGGTCTTGTTAGTACGAACGATCGGGAAGCCAATCGGTTGCGGTCTTCATTCTCAGTACGGGTGGCTGCGTCCACAGCCCCCGAATAAGTCACCGGTGGAGAGGGTGCTAACGCACTTCTTAACTCCTGCCTTAATCCCTTAACAAATTGCCTTGTTCTGTTTTGTTTAGTATCCACCAGCCTCTTGCAGTACTTTGACAGCTGCGTGAACCGCGCTGCGTATTGGGCTACCGTCATGCTTCCCTGCTTCAGATTCTGAAACTCGTCTTCCCGCTTCTCGACTATCCACTGAGGGATATATTCTGCCCGGAATGCTTCCACAAAATTAGCCCACGTCCAGTCTTAGTCAATCATCTCCCAATCACCCTGAACCCTTTGCCACCATGCTGGAGCTGGACCTCTTAGTCGGAATGCGGAAAACTTCACCATACGTCTTTCGGTATACTGGAGCGTGGCAAAAATGTCCTCCATTTGTTCCACCCATTGTTTCGCTTTTTGGTCTTGTTCAGCCTCTCCCAAGAAGATAGGCGGTTGAAATTTCAGAAACCGCTCCAACGCTTCATCTTCCCCTTTCGAATTCCTCCGCTCAGTCAAGTTTTGCAGAATCTCGGTCATTTTATGGAATGCTTGCGTTATAGTCGCACTAACCAGTTCTTCCAATCCCATTTCCGGCCCCATTTCGTTCTCATCCCGATGATTTGGTGATGTCCTTTGAGTTGTTTCCATCTCCGGTGTCACGAGCTCTGCCTCAGGAATCCTTTTGCTGGATGTGGCTGCACGACGTTTAGGTGCCATTCTAAACCATTTCCCCAAATAATGAGTTTATGCATCAAAGTTGAAAATATCCAAATTGAGCATGCATTCACATTCAACTTAAAGCGGAAGGAAATTGGATGCAATTTTGTATAAAGAATGACACATAAATTTCCTCAAAACTTAGAGTACTCTAGGTACTCTTATTTGCTTAAATTTTGAAATAAAGCAGTAAAGGTGAATAGACTCCTAGCATAGGAGTTTATTGAAAATAGCAAATAAAACATTTCAAACAAAGCAGAACTTGGCCTTCCTAATCCTCATCAGAGTCTTCAATGTCGGCATCATATATCCATCCCCCAGAATTCCTAGTGAAGTCTAGCCCAGCCCCACTGGCAAACCCATCTATTAGCTCCTTCCCAGCTCTCCTAAAACTTTCCCCGGCCTCAAACTGATTGGGTGGGGTTACAAAGGAAGGTCTAGGTGAAGATTCATAATCTATCTCCCCCGAGTCATCACTGTCAGCAGTTAAATCAACTATGGGACTAGAAGGAAGGGGAACATATTCCATGTCTATCTCCTCATCTTCACTATCAGTAACCAGGTCGATCATGGGTATGGGAGGTGGCTCAATGATCTGGACCTCATCGTCACTACTATCATCCAGGGCAATGATTGGCTGTGGTGCAGGCTGAGGTGCTGGCTGAGGCACTGGTAGAGGCACAGGTAGGTCCTCCGGGTAGATAGGAATGGGAGGGTGCCATTGCTGTCCTTTCCTTGCTGTTCTAATCATTCTAACCATCCTACAGCACAAACAAGAAGGTCAGACAAAAGATTTGAACTTAATAAATTAGGACATATAAAATCAATACTTGCCTAAACCTAGTCTCTGATACCACTTGTAACACCCCACTACCTAGGCCCATCAGGGCTGGGGATGTCGCCCCGTCCAAAGGACAATGGGTCTTTATAACTAGGTTACATGAAAATAGAATAAAACAAATGACTTTAAAATTAAATTTATTACAACCCAAAAGATGAATACTGGCACAAATCCAAAATAAATTGTTTGCAACAATCTATCAAACAATACTTAAAGTAAATATCAAGAGTCTTCAAGAAAGGCAACATTCTAGCTAATGATCTCCACAGCAGGATCTTCCTGAAAATATGGCATAGAAGGTGGTGAGATAAAAATCTCAGTAAGCCCGTGTGTGCTTTAAGTGTTTCATGTAAAATAATTCATGTATGCAAGTTGTAAAAGTTTCATAGGGAAAAGTGCTGGCAAGCAATAAATAAGTGTTGAAAATAAAGAGTGGTGTTTCACTTTTCAAATCATACATGTGCACTATAAATACAACCACTCAAATGGGTAGCCATGGGTTACCACACGTTGGGCCTCATGACCAATAACAGTCAGAATGCCACACTTTGTGCAATGCTGACAAAAGGTAGGTGTACAGCCTACCGGGTGAAATACTCTTCCATCTCTACACCCAAACTTACCGGTTGTCCACTCCGGAACACACAGTCTACATGACTGAAACTTGCTAGCTCGGACCGGTATGACCTACCGGATCGGCATCCTATCCGGGAAGGACTCACCCCTCGGAGGTGGCCACCTACTGAGAGACTTACCCTAACCCTTCAAAGACTAGTTCTGGTGGTCTACCCTTATTGAGTACTCAACGTTGATTGTTCCACTTGGGAGAAAATTGATCAAACTTTGCTTAATTTAAAAATAGGAATTAAGGGTTTCCAAAAGTCTAGTCAAGTTGGATTTTAGAAAAAGTTTAGATTTGTGTAAAACTGTTTGTTCAATTTCCAAATGATTTGCTTGACTGAAATAAAAAGGAAAGGAAAACAGTCCTTAATTGCCTTTACAAATAAATGTCCATATACATTGCATTTGCTTGCCACAATAACTTTTGATCTTCACAAAACTCCATGCAGGAGCTTACCTGCTTCTTTGCTTGCTCTACTCAAAAGTCTTCCAAGGCTGACCTAACCCTTGCCTGGGGTAAACACAAAACATAAGGTCACATTCAAGCTATACCTGCCTTACGTAAATAATTCTTAGCTCATCTAGTGACAACCATGTCTAACCATGACCTTAATGTCCTAAGCTTTAAGGCTAGATCTTTGAAGAATTTTATAAAATAAGTCTAGTTTGATAGATTGAAATAACTAAGGGTTCTAAAATAATTGCTAATAAATTATAGACTCAAATAATAATTCTTGAGTGTTATTATTAATAAATAAACCAAGGTTTGAATTTTAAATACTATTAAGTCTTATTTGATATTAAGAAATGGTAATTAAAAAAATAGCTTTATTATAAATAAATAATAAATTAAATAAATAATAATTTTTAATTAATTTCGAAGAGATAATAAATAATTAATTAATAATAATTAAAATTTATTAATAGATTATTTTAAATTTTCGTTTAATAAAAATATTAATAGTTTGATTTAATATTCTAATACAAATCCCCTAGTGTTTCGAATTTTTGAAGAAAAATATAGTAGTAATTTTAATTTATGTAATAAAATTTGCTAATGAATATAGCTTAGAATTTACAAGAAAATAATCTTACATCATGGTCTTCCTATTGCTAAAAAAGATTCATGATCCCATTCTCCATCATCAAACAAGAAATTAATCCATTCATGCACCAACACTTGAACTATCTCATACTATCACATGGCCAAAATCCTACTAAGCATAATCATCAAACATGATTTCCATGGGAAAATAAGATCATAAAAGCCTAATCACCTTTGGTGTCATAATATCTAATCATGCTTCAACATCCATTAAATTCATTAAGCATGAAGAACATAAATTGATTCGAAAGGAAAACACATACATCCTAGTCAAATACAACCATTATCAAGTCATAACTTCATCCCCTAATCCACATGCATATATTCAATCTCCCAATCATAATCCATTTCTCTATCATCAAATAGGAGACATGATTTCCGAATTTAATAAGAGAAATTTAAGAATGAATACTTGATTGCCGAGTCCTTTGATGAAGACAAAAGAAGGACCACGATCGATGGAATGACTTGAATGGTCTAATGAAACAACGTTCATGGTTGATGGTTTGATCAACCATTTCGGTTAGAAGAGGGTGAGAGAGAGAGAGAGAGAGAAAGAAAGAGAGCATTAGATAGGGGTATTAAGAATTGAATGGAAGAAGATGAACAAGAAGATTGTTCTTGTTTTACCTTGTTGATGTTCTTGAGGTCTTCAAGAAACCCTGATTTTTTGATCCGGTTGAAAATTCTTGCTTGCGAGATTTTGTGTTATAAATGGCAGAAATGAAGTCTAGGGATTAAGTAGAGATGATCGGGAGTATTTGAGAGTGATTGGTGGTGTTTGGAGTTGGTTTAGGCTTGAAGAAGTTTAGTGTGTGTTCTTGGTGTTTTAGGTGAAAATGGAGAGAAACTAGAAGAAGTGCTGCACGATTTCTGCTAGAAGGCTGGCCGAATGGTAGGGTGTGATTGAGGGTTTCGGTTTTCAGCTTTGTGAGAGAGAGAAATTAGATTTTATTTGAAATTTAAATGGAGGAAATGGTGGCGATGTTTAAGGTAAAAGATCAGCTATGGTGTTTGATCAAGAGAGGTGTCTAGGAGCTTTAATGGTGTCGGCTGGAACAAGCATGTTTTGCTAAAATGGTTGAGTGTTATTGTTGCTCAAGGCTGGCCAAAATTCAGTCCTTGAAGGCAGAGAAAATTCTGGTTATTTCAGCTTAATGCAAGAGTGATTTATGGGAGTGAAATGCTGGAATTATTTGCAGTTCAAATGGAGTTTGAATGGAGTGATCTTAGGAGTGTTTTGTGGTGCAGCCATGGAGTCCTTATGCTTCAAGGTAAGTGTGGGTTTAATGGTGTTTAGAGTATGGCTAAGCAAGGCTCAATTCTACAGAGATTGAAGGTGACTTTCGGACCTTAACTAGAAAGGAACAAGGCTGGAAAAATTCTGCTCTCAAGTGTTCATGGCTTTATCGAAAATTTGCAGAATTTTGGTACAGGATTTTCGCACCTTCTGAGCTCGGTTTTTCAGAGGTTCTTCAGGGTTGTTTGAGGGTCTTCCAAGGGTGGTTTTTCAGCCTCATTCCTGGACTAATGCAGAGAAGTTTGCTGGCTTGAAGATGAACTAAAAACAGCTTCATTTCCTTGATGAAGAGCTGCGAATTGCCCAGAAAAATTTCTGGTTTGGTGCTGTTTTGTGCAGTCCGAAAATTGCACAATTTTTCCAGCTTCCAAGCCACTTGAAATGACCATTTTCTTGGCAGCAAATGGCTGGGTTTATGGCCTGAATTTTCGAAGAGAAGGGCTGCAAAAATCTGGAAAATTTCCAGATTTCCTACCACTAAAGCATGAACATCTTGAAGATAGTTTTGAAGGTCCTTTCATGGTGATTGATTTTCTCTTGGAACCCTTCCTATTTCCCCTCCTATTTTTCGGTCAACCACCCTTCCCCAAAGCTGATTTTTGAAATTCAAGGGGAAGAAATTATCACAGAATTTTTTTGGAATTCAAAGAAAAAGATTTAATGGATTTTAGTTTATTTAAATTATGAAAATGCTAGGACAAAGCTAGAGGTAATAAGTTGGACAAGAATTCTTCTAGAATTCTTTTAGGACATGAGGATAAGATTAGGACATTCTCTTCATGTCTCCCTTAAGACAATCATTCCTATTTTCATGGAATGCAAGAAAACAAAAATTCAAACTTAATTAAGATAATCATGATAAAAGCTTAAATGATGAGATTTGAACACATGACCTTAGAAATTAATTCACTAAGCTCTAACCATTAAACCACAACAACTCTTGTTCTTATTTTCTCACCCACACATTTTTCTTATCTACTCCTCAAGCTATCTTCCTATTCTGACCTCAAGCAAAATTACCATTTTAGCCCCCCTACTCAATAAGTATAACTGAGCATTTAAACCTATACTCCACGATTCTAAAGCACATAAAATCATTCAAAAACATATATATTCATGCAAAATCATATGATATGCATTCCCGATCCCCTTACTCTAGGGTTGGCTTTAGGTGGGGTTTTACATCCTCCCTTCCTTAGGAGAATTTCGTCCCGAAATTCAGACGCACCTTTACCTCAGATCGGGATACTTTCGCTTTACCCATTCTTCTGTCTCCCATGTGGCATCTCGCGTGCCGTGATGTTCCCACTGCACTTTTACCATCGGAATCTGCTTGTTCCGGAGAGTCTTGATACTTCGGTCAAATATCTTTACGGGTTTCTCCACATAACTTAAGTCGGGTTGTGGTACTAACGGCTCGTCATTCAACACATGTCCGGGATCGGCATTGTATTTCTTCAACTGTGATACATGGAATACGTCGTGAATTCTCGTCAACCCATCTGGCAAATCCAATCGATACGCCACTGGCCCAATTCTTTCTTTTTTTGGAAATGGACCCAGATACCTTGGATTCAGCTTTCCCCCTCTCGGATGTTTCAGAATTCCCCTATTTAGTGTCAGTTTTAGGAACACGCTGTCTCCCACCTGAAATTCCAACTCCCTTCGCTTATTGTCTGCGTAACTCTTTTGTCGGCTCTGGGCTGCTCTCAACCTTTCTGTAATTAACTTGACTTTATCCAACATTTCCTGAACATAGACTTCTCCCAACTTGCTTATGTGTCCGTCCTCTGACCAACTCCAGTATAGCGGTACTTGACACTTACGTCCGTATAGAGCTTCATACGGAGCCATTCCAATCGAAGCTTGATAACTGTTATTGTATGATAACTCGGCATACGGCACACTTTCAATCCACTTATCCCCGAAATCCAATACACAGGCTCTCAGCATATCCTCCAATATCTGAATAACCCTTTCTGACTGTCCATCGGTCTGCGGATGCGCCGATGTACTGAACTTCAGACAAGAACCCATCGATTCTTGAAACTTGCCCCAAAATCGGGACGTAAATCTCGGATCACGGTCGGACACAATACTCGAAGGTACTCCGTGTAATCTGACTATCTCCCGTACATAAGTCTGAGCCAACTTTTCCATTGAATCCTTCAGCTTCACTGGGACGAAATGTGCCGACTTGGTCAGTCGGTCTACTACTACCCATATGGCGTCCTTTTCGCCCCTTGCCATAGAGAGTCCGGTGACGAAGTCCATGGTCACTTCTTCCCATTTCCACTCCGGTACTGGCAACGGTTGTAATAATCCTGCCACCTTCTTATGCTCCGCTTTGACTTTCTGACAGGTTAGACACATTGAGACATATTTAACCACATTTCGCTTCATCCCAAGCCACCAATAAGACTTTTTCAGATCTTGATACATCTTGACCTCTCCCGGATGAATGGCGTACTTGCTCTTATGCGCTTCTTCTAAAATTCTGTCCCTCAACTGGTGCTCCTCGGGTACACACAAACGATCTCGGAAGTACAATACTCCCGCTCCGTCCTGTCAGAACTCACTGCCTTGCCGTTTAAGCTCCTTATCCTTGAAAAGCTGAAATTCCGCATTACTTTGCTGGGCTTCAACAATTTCCCGCCTTAGATCTGGTGTCAACTTCAGGTTGCTAATAGTGATCCTCTCTTCTTGCACTTCTGCTCTTCTATCCAACACATCCTGAACCATTTTAACCTCTTGTACTCTTAGCCTGACCATTTTGACTTTCCGGCTCAGGGCATCAGCAACGACGTTGGCTTTCCCGGGGTGGTAGTTGATAGGACACCGGTATTCCTCCAGAAATTCCATCCATCTTCGCTGCCTCAAATTCAAGTCCTTCTGGGTAAAGATGTACTTCAGGCTTTTGTGATCAGTGAACACCTCATATTCCACCCCATACAAATAGTGTCGCCATTTCTTTAATGCGAACACAATGGCAGCCAGCTCTAGATCATGCGTGGGATAATTGACTTCGTGCGGCTTCGGTTTCGGGAAGCATAGGCGATCACCTTCCTATCTTGCATCAAAACTGCTCCCAAGCCTTCCTTTGAGGCATCAGTATATAGGGCGTAAGGTTTATCTGCCTCCGGCAGACTCAACACAGGCGCTGTCATTAACCTCCGCTTCAATTCTTGGAAACTCTTTTCGCATTTTTCATTCCATACAAAGGGAATGTCCTTTATCAACAGCCGGGTCATAGGAGATGCTAGTGTTGAAAATCCCTTAATAAACCTCCGGTAATAGCCAGCCAATCCCAAGAAGCTTCGAATCTCAGTGATGTTCTCTGGTTGCTTCCAGTCTGATACGGCTTCAACCTTCGCTGGGTCTACTTTGATTCCCTCCTTAGTCACCACGTGACCAAGAAACGCCACACTATCCAACCAAAACTCGCACTTGCTAAACTTGGCGTAAAGCTTGTGCTCCCTTAGCTTTTCTAGTACCAACTTCAAATGTTCTGCATGGTCCTCCGGGCTCTTGGAGTATATAAGTATGTCGTCGATGAAGACCACCACGAACTTGTCTAAGTAAGGCTGGAACACTCTCATGCATTAGATCCATAAATACCGCGGGTGCATTAGTTACCCCGAAAGGCATCACCACAAACTCGTAATGACCATATCTTGTATTGAAAGTCGTCTTAGGAATATCTTCCTCTTTTATCCTCATTTGATAGTAGCCTTGCCTCAAATCCAGTTTAGAGTAACAACTGGATCCTTGCAACTGGTCGAACAGCTCGTCAATTAATGGCAGAGGATATTTATTCTTGATAGTCAGGTTGTTCAAGCCCCGGTAGTCAATACACAACCTTAGAGTCCCGTCCTTTTTCTTCACAAATAGCACAGGTGCTCCCCAGGGTGACGTGCTAGGTTTGATATAACCTTGCCTCACCAATTCTTCTAGTTGCTCATTCAATTCTTTCAGCTCTGTTGGTGGCATTCGATACGGAGTTCGAGACACCAGTTCCGCTCTGGGGACTAGATCAATAGTGAACTCAACTTCTCGATTGGGAGGTAGAGAAGTGAGTTCCACCGGGAACACGTCAGGAAAATCCTTCACCACCTCAGTATCCTCCAGAGTGCACTGGTCTTTCGGCTAGTTTATCACATAAGCCAAATATCCTTGGCATCCTTGCCTCAACAACTTCCGGGCTTTAGCCCCGGCTATCAAAAACTTTAATTCTTTTACTTTCCCACCATTGAACTCTAACACATCACACCCTGGTCTAATAAACTGAACCGACTTATTCTTACAATCTACTCTAGCACCATACTTCGCTAACCAATCCATCCCCAATATTAAATAATAATCATCAATAGCTAAGACTATAATTCTCTCTCCAACCTTTCTCTTCCTACTTCAACTTTACAATTCTGCACATACCGATCTGCTTGCACCATTTTCCCCAAAGGCGTACTTACTAACAAGGTAAAAGGTAGTTCTACTCCATCGCAACTCAATTGATATACACAATTCTTATTTAAATAGGAATGGGTAGATCCAGGGTCTATCAATACATTAACAGAACGACCTTGGATAGCAAGCGTACCTTCCACTAACGCTGCATCTGCTCCAACCTCCTCCCGGTTGAGAGCGAAAACTTTTGCTTTCACATGTGGCTTCTGCGTTCCACTCCCGGAAGCTCCCAAGGTATTGGCTCGATTCAGCCCCGGGTTCTGAGCTGGGTTCCCCGGTCCAATCCGGAGAAGCTTAGGGCAGGCGTTCCGTAGATGGCTCGGATCTCCACAGTGGTAGCACTTCCGCTCTCCTCCTTTCGACCAACAATTCTTCTCAATGTGGCCCCTTTTCCCACAGTGCCGGCATAAAGGAAGATTCTGCACTGGACCAACTAGCGTTGTTCGAGCTTGCTTTCCCCGATTCTGCCATTGCTGGTTGGCAGGACGCTTGTTAGGTTGCTGCCTCTGAAAAGGTCTTGGCGGCGGTCTTGTCGGTACGAACGATCGGGAAGCCAATCGGTTGCGGTCTTCATTCTCAGTACGGGTGGCTGCGTCCATAGCCCCCGAATAAGTCACCGGTGGAGAGGGTGCTAACGCACTTCTTAACTCCTGCCTTAATCCCTTAACAAATTGCCTTGTTCTGTTTTGTTTAGTATCCACCAGCCTCTTGCAGTACTTTGACAGCTGAGGGATACGCACTTCTTAATCCCTCCTACCGTCATGCTTCCCTGCTTCAGATTCTGAAACTCGTCTTCCCGCTTCTCGACTATCCACTGAGGGATATATTCTGCCCGGAATGCTTCCACAAAATTAGCCCACGTCCAGTCTTAGTCAATCATCTCCCAATCACCCTGAACCCTTTGCCACCATGCTGGAGCTGGACCTCTTAGTCGGAATGCGGAAAACTTCACCATACGTCTTTCGGTATACTGGAGCGTGGCAAAAATGTCCTCCATTTGTTCCACCCATTGTTTCGCTTTTTGGTCTTGTTCAGCCTCTCCTAAGAAGATAGGCGGTTGAAATTTCAGAAACCGCTCCAACGCTTCATCTTCCCCTTTCGAATTCCTCCGCTCAGTCAAGTTTTGCAGAATCTCGGTCATTTTATGGAATGCTTGCGTTATAGTCGCACTAACCGGTTCTTCCAATCCCATTTCCGGCCCCATTTCGTTCTCATCCCGATGATTTGGTGATGTCCTTTGAGTTGTTTCCATCTCCGGTGTCACGAGCTCTGCCTCAGGAATCCTTTTGCTGGATGTGGCTGCACGACGTTTAGGTGCCATTCTAAACCATTTCCCCAAATAATGAGTTTATGCATCAAAGTTGAAAATATCCAAATTGAGCATGCATTCACATTCAACTTAAAGCGGAAGGAAATTGGATGCAATTTTGTATAAAGAATGACACATAAATTTCCTCAAAACTTAGAGTACTCTAGGTACTCTTATTTGCTTAAATTTTGAAATAAAGCAGTAAAGGTGAATAGACTCCTAGCATAGGAGTTTATTGAAAATAGCAAATAAAACATTTCAAACAAAGCAGAACTTGGCCTTCCTAATCCTCATCAGAGTCTTCAATGTCGGCATCATATATCCATCCCCCAGAAATCCTAGTGAAGTCTAGCCCAGCCCCACTGGCAAACCCATCTATTGGCTCCTTCCCAACTCTCCTAAAACTTTCCCCGGCCTCAAACTGATTGGGTGGGGTTACAAAGGAAGGTCTAGGTGAAGATTCATAATCTATCTCCCCAGAGTCATCAACGTCGACGAGTTAAATCAACTATGGGACTAGAAGGAAGGGGAACATATTCCATGTCTATCTCCTCATCTTCACTATCAGTAACCAGGTCGATCATGGGTATGGGAGGTGGCTCAATGATCTGGACCTCATCGTCACTACTATCATCCAGGGCAATGATTGGGTCGTGGTGCGAGTCGAGGTGCTTGGTCGAGGCACTGGTAGAGGCACGGGTAGGTCCTCCGGGTAGATAGGAATGGGAGGGTGCCATTGCTGTCCTTTCCTTGCTGTTCTAATCATTCTAACCATCCTACAGCACAAACAAGAAGGTCAGACAAAAGATTTGAACTTAATAAATTAGGACATATAAAATCAATACTTGCCTAAACCTAGTCTCTGATACCACTTGTAACACCCCACTACCTAGGCCCATCAGGGCTGGGGATGTCGCCCCGTCCAAAGGACAATGGGTCTTTATAACTAGGTTACATGAAAATAGAATAAAACAAATGACTTTAAAATTAAATTTATTACAACCCAAAAGATGAATACTGGCACAAATCCAAAATAAATTGTTTGCAACAATCTATCAAACAATACTTAAAGTAAATATCAAGAGTCTTCAAGAAAGGCAACATTCTAGCTAATGATCTCCACAGCAGGATCTTCCTGAAAATATGGCATAGAAGGTGGTGAGATAAAAATCTCAGTAAGCCCGTGTGTGCTTTAAGTGTTTCATGTAAAATAATTCATGTATGCAAGTTGTAAAAGTTTCATAGGGAAAAGTGCTGGCAAGCAATAAATAAGTGTTGAAAATAAAGAGTGGTGTTTCACTTTTCAAATCATACATGTGCACTATAAATACAACCACTCAAATGGGTAGCCATGGGTTACCACACGTTGGGCCTCATGACCAATAACAGTCAGAATGCCACACTTTGTGCAATGCTGACAAAAGGTAGGTGTACAGCCTACCGGGTGAAATACTCTTCCATCTCTACACCCAAACTTACCGGTTGTCCACTCCGGAACACACAGTCTACATGACTGAAACTTGCTAGCTCGGACCGGTATGACCTACCGGACTGGCATCCTATCCAGGAAGGACTCACCCCTCAGAGGTGGCCACCTACTGAGAGACTTACCCTAACCCTTCAAAGACTAGTTCTGGTGGTCTACCCTTATTGAGTACTCAACGTTGATTGTTCCACTTGGGAGAAAATTGATCAAACTTTGCTTAATTTAAAAATAGGAATTAAGGGTTTCCAAAAGTCTAGTCAAGTTGGATTTTAGAAAAAGTTTAGATTTGTGTAAAACTGTTTGTTCAATTTCCAAATGATTTGCTTGACTGAAATAAAAAGGAAAGGAAAACAGTCCTTAATTGCCTTTACAAATAAATGTCCATATACATTGCATTTGCTTGCCACAATAACTTTTGATCTTCACAAAACTCCATGCAGGAGCTTACCTGCTTCTTTGCTTGCTCTACTCAAAAGTCTTCCAAGGCTGACCTAACCCCTGCCTGGGGTAAACACAAAACATAAGGTCACATTCAAGTTATACCTGCCTCACGTAAATAATTCTTAGCTCATCTAGTGACAACCATGTCTAACCATGACCTTAATGTCCTAAGCTTTCAGGCTAGATGCTGAATAATTTTATAAAATAAGTCTAGTTTGATAGATTAAAATAACTAGGGGTTCTAAAATAATTGCTAATAAATTATAGACTCAAATAATAATTCTTGAGTGTTATTATTAATAAATAAACCAAGGTTTGAATTTTAAATACTATTAAGTCCTATTTGATATTAAGAAATGGTAATTAAAAAAATAGCTTTATTATAAATAAATAATAAATTAAATAAATATAACTTTTAATTAATTTCGAAGAGATAATAAATAATTAATTATTAATAATTAAAATTTATTAATAGATTATTTTAAATTTTCGTTTAATAAAAATATTAATAGTTTGATTTAATATTCTAATACAAATCCCCTAGTGTTTCCAATTTTTGAAGAAAAATATAGTAGTAATTTTAATTTATGTAATAAAATTTGCTAATGAATATAGCTTAGAATTTACAAGAAAATAATCTTACATCATGGTCTTCCTATTGCTAAAAAAGATTCATGATCCCATTCTCCATCATCAAACAAGACATTAATCCATTCATGCACCAACACTTGAACTATCTCATACTATCACATTGCCAAAATCCTACTAAGCATAATCATCAAACATGATTTCCATGGGAAAATAAGATCATAAAAGCCTAATCACCTTTGGTGTCATAATATCTAATCATGCTTCAACATCCATTAAATTCATTAAGCATGAAGAACATAAATTGATTCGAAAGGAAAACACATACATCCTAGTCAAATACAACCATTATCAAGTCATAACTTCATCCCCTAATCCACATGCATATATTCAATCTCCCAATCATAATCCATTTCTCTATCATCGACTAGGAGACATGATTTCCGAATTTAATAAGAGAAATTTAAGAATGAATACTTGATTGTCGAGTCCTTTGATGAAGACAAGAGAAGGTCCACGCGCGATGGATTGACTTGAATGGTCCAATGAAACAACGTTCATGGTTGATGGTTTGATCAACCATTTCGGTTAGAAGAGGGTGAGAGAGAGAGAGAGAGAGAGAGAGAGAGAGAGAGAGAAAGAGAGCATTAGATAGGGGTATTAAGAATTGAATGGAAAAAGATGAACAAGAAGATTGTTCTTGTTTTACCTTGTTGATGTTCTTGAGGTCTTCAAGAAACCCTGATTTTTTTATCCGGTTGAAAATTCTTGCTTGCGAGATTTTGTGTTATAAATGGCATAAATGAAGTCCAGGGATTAAGTAGAGATGATTGGGAGTATTTGAGAGTGATTGGTGGTGTTTGGAGTTGGTTTAGGCTTGAAGAAGTTTAGTGTGTGTTCTTGGTGTTCTTGGTGTTTTAGGTGAAAATGGAGAGAGAAACTAGAAGAAGTGCTGCACGATTTCTGCTAGAAGGCTGGCCGAATGGTAGGGTGTGATTGAGGGTTTCGGTTTTCAGCTTTGTGAGAGAGAGAGAAATCAGATTTTATTTGAAATTTAAATGGAGGAAATGGTGGAGATGTTTAAGGTAAAAGATCAGCTATGGTGTTTGATCAAGAGAGGTGTCTAGGAGCTTTAATGGTGTCGGCTGGAACAAGCATGTTTTGCTGAAATGGTTAAGGGTTATTGTTGCTCAAGGCTGGCCGAATGGTAGGGTGTGATTGAGGGTTTCGGTTTTCAGCTTTGTGAGAGAGAGTGAAATCAGATTTTATTTGAAATTTAAATGGAGGAAATGGTGGAGATGTTTAAGGTAAAAGATCAGCTATGGTGTTTGATCAAGAGAGGTGTCTAGGAGCTTTAATGGTGTCGGCTGGAACAAGCATGTTTTGCTGAAATGGTTAAGGGTTATTGTTGCTCAAGGCTGGCCGAAATTCAGTCCTTAAAGACAGAGAAAATTCTGGTTATTTCAGCTTAATGCAAGAGTGATTTATGGGAGTGAAATGCTGGAATTATTTGAAGTTCAAATGGAGTTTGAATGGAGTGATTTTAGGAGTGTTTTGTGGTGCAGCCATGGAGTCCTTATGCTTCAAGGTAAGTGTGGGTTTAATGGTGTTCAGAGTATGGCTGAGCAAGGCTCAATTCTATAGAGATTGAAGGTGACTTTCGGTCCTAGATTAGAAAGGAACAAGGCTGGAAAAATTCTGCTCTCAAGTGTTCATGGCTTTTTCGAAAATTTGCAGAATTTTGGTACAGGATTTTCGCACCTTCTGAGCTCGGTTTTTCAGAGGTTCTTCAGGGTTGTTTGAGGGTCTTCCAAGGGTGGTTTTTCAGCCTCATTCCTGGACTAATGCAGAGAAGTTTGCTGGCTTGAAGATGAACTAAAAATAGCTTCATTTCCTTGATGAAGAGCTGCGAATTGCCCAGAAAAATTTCTGGTTTGGTGCTGTTTTGTGCAGTCCGAAAATTGCACAATTTTTCCAGCTTCCAAGCCACTTGAAATGACCATTTTCTTGGCAGCAAATGGCTGGGTTTATGGCCTGAATTTTTGAAGAGAAGGGCTGCAAAAATCTGGAAAATTTCCAGATTTCCTACCACTAAAGCATGAACATCTTGAAGATAGTTTTGAAGGTCCTTCCATGGTGATTGATTTTCTCTTGGAACCCTTCCTATTTCCCCTCCTATTTTTCGATCAACCTCCCTTCCCCAAAGCTGATTTTTGAAATTCAAGGGGAAGAAATTATCACAGAATTTTTTTGGAATTCAAAGAAAAAGATTTAATGGATTTTAGTTTATTTAAATTATGAAAATGCTAGGACAAAGCTAGAGGTAATAAGTTGGACAAGAATTCTTCTAGAATTCTTTTAGGACATGAGGATAAGATTAGGACATTCTCTTCATGTCTCCCTTAAGACAATCATTCCTATTTTCATGGAATGCAAGAAAACAAAAATTCAAACTTAATTAAGATAATCATGATAAAAGCTTAAATGATGGGATTTGAACACATGGCCTTAGAAATTAATTAACCAAGCTCTAACCATTAAACCACAACAACTCTTATTCTTATTTTCTCACCCACACATTTTTCTTATCTACTCCTCAAGCTATCTTCCTAGTCTGACCTCAAGCAAAATTACCATTTTACCCCTCCTACTCAATAAGTATAACTGAGCATTTAAACCTATAATCCACGATTCTAAAGCACATAAAATCATTCAAAAACATATATATTCATGCAAAATCATATGATATGCATTCCCGACCCCCTTACTCTAGGGTTGGCTTTAGGTGGGGTTTCGCAATCTTTCTTCATCCTTCCATCATGTTTAGACAACCTAAAGAGTTAGCCCCAAGGGCTAAGAGAGCTCAAGATGCATCATCCTCCACACCTTCTTTCGAGCCTCTAGCTACCCAACCTACCCAATTTTCTGATCTTGTGTGTCAAATCTAGTATGACAAGCACCAACACAATAAAATTATAGTAGAAAAGCAAGACAAGCCATCTTTAGACAATTCATTAGATCTTTCTACTATGTTTAGGCGCCTGGGGTGGGAGCCTATTATTAGAATGGAAGGTCCTTATTATCCTATACGCGTGAGAGAGTTTTATGCTAGCATACAGGACAAAAAGAAAAATACTCTCCAAGTCGTCTCTACCGTGGTCAAAGGGATTCCCATTGAGTTTGACAGGCCTAGATTAGCTAGAATTTTGGGAGTCCCGGATAAGAGATAATGGATAACTGTGGTCCATAATAATCAAAAGATCATCGCTAAGCCTGCATGGGATATGGGGGCTATAAGGGCTAGTTTTTGTTTGAGGAGAAAAGAAGAGACAGGTCAAAATCAGTATTACTCCAATAATGACCTTAAGGCTCAGTAGCATGCTCTATTCTATATCTTTACTTTCAATGTCTATCGTAAGGCTATGGCTTCAATGAGTCTAGAGTTCTTGACCTTTATATTTTAGATAAGATGAGGAACTGTGAGCCTATTCCAATTACTTCAATTATCATTAACTCTATGTGAGAAGTTGTGGCCTCTAACATTGCAGCCAAAGTCCTCAAATTCCCCTTGGTTATTATGCGTATTTTGAAAAACTTTGGAGTACGACTGGATGGAGAGTTGAGTGAGCTTACTACTGACTGTGACCTAGTGACGGACCATACTTTGGTTTGGTATGGGTATCACTATGATAAGAAAGCTAAGAGGTGGAAGAGGCCATCGGAGGTGCAGTACCCCGGAATGGAGGAGCTTCCCCCTAATAAGGAGGAGGAAGAGGAGTCAACTGCTAGACCTGCCCCTTGTGCCACTAGCTCTTATTCACGGATTGATTTTGAGGCACGCATGGAAGCTCAAATAGAGACCCAAATGATTCTCCTCCTCCAGCTTCATGATTCTATTGCCGACATTCATCAACACCAGGAAGTCCAAGATCAAAGGTTGGCCACTTTGATCCAACACGTTACTGGTGCTTCTTCCAATCGTGTAGCTAACGATGAGGACACTGATGACGAGGATGACTCTTAACTACTCTTTTGTATTTTATTTTTCTTTTCAATTATTTCTTTTTATTTTGAATTTTAATGACCTTTACTAGCTTGTAGGTATCTTTTCTTTTCTTTTATGCTATTTCCCTTTTTTTTTTCTAGATTTATGTTTTTCTTTGTTTGTTTCTTTTCTTTTAGTAGGTACTCTTGTAATGACCCTTTCATGAGGTGGTTTCAAACATGGTGGCACGACAATGTCATGGAAGTATCTTCTTTACTTTATTATTCTTCTTTATCCATCTGGGTCTTCTCGGTTGTACTTTTATTATTCTATCTTTGGCCATTGAGGACAATGTCCAGTTTAAGTATGGGGGGAGAATAAGGTTGAAGAAGTGCTTTTCCATATCATTTTGTAAACATATTTTTTGTGATAATTTTTTTCAAAAATTTCAGTAGTTTCATTGTTAAACAAGGTTGTAATTCTTTTCCTTATTTAGATATAAGTTTTGTTATTCATTAGGTAGTTTTTGATGAAATTAGTTTTATTGGATAGGATATTTGTCAAGATTTGAGAATTTTTATTAATCTTGTTTATGTATTGGTGTTTGAATGTTATTTGACTAATGAATATGGGAAGAGTTTATTGGCTAACTCTTGTATTATGAGTTTAACTTTTGCTAACTTTGAGTTATGATGAAATAAAAATGTAAGTTGAGAAAAAGATATTTGGGAGGAAAGATTGAGGGGAAAGCTGCAAAAATTTTTACTTGAGTTGAAAAAAAAACAATGAGTGGAAACAATACTATTATTGGTGTGAATTGAGAAAAAAAAAAATGCTCTTATTGATGATCATTGAAGACCTTTAGCTGAAAAGGGAGTCAATATAGGGAGAAGTCATAAGTGAATTTAGTGCACTCTCTTGAGGCTATCCCAAAGGCAAAAAGGCAAGGAAGAGCAAAAGAAAGAAAGAAATAATTGGTGAGAAAAAATGGTGAGTGATGGCTGTAAAGGGGCCAATACGGTGTGTGAAGAGGAATCTATGCACTAGAAGCTATCAATTCCCTAAGTTATTTAAAAATTTTGAGAAAAAAAAATTGAAATGCTTTCTTTACATCATAACTTAAGTTATGCAATTTTTGTATTTATAATGCTTGAATTGGTAGATGGCTTGACTTATGTGATTCATATTATCTATATTTTTACTTGAAGAGTGAAATAATTTTCTTAGACTAAGGTATGCATTTGATTAATTTGACTTTAATATTTTTGTGATGTCTTGTCCAATGTTTCAAAATGTGTATTATTTTTAAAGAGCATGAATGACAAGGGTTGTATCTAAGGTTTGAAAGGAAGACATGATCTATGCTATGGTGAAGAAATTTTTGAATGAGAAAGAACTTATATTTTCTTGATAATTTTTCTTGGACTAAAGTGTTTTGCTTTAGGACAAGCAAATATTCAAGTGCGGGGGTATGTGATAGGGGTTAAAATCACCATTCTTTTTCTAGTTATTTGAGGTTATTTTAAGATATGTTTATTGTAACAAGCATATTTCTTCCTATTTGACATTTTACTTATAAAAGGTGTTTTTGAAAAATATGTACAGATTTAAGTTAAAATCGAGCAAAAAGTGCACAAAACCACAATAGACCTGGCGTCAGGCCTAGCCAGTGGACCAAGCACCGAGTCCATTTTACTTTAGCAGCAGAAATTGAACCAACGATATTGGATTTCTAGAACCGACTTGGCGCCAAGTCTAGTAAGTGCACCTAGCGCCGGCTCCAATCTATCTGCCATGGAGAAGCGGCCAAAAATAGAGCAAAAATAGGGGAAGAATAGAGTGCACTTGGCTCCAAGTTGGTCGAAGGTACCCGACGCTAGGTACGCTCTAGAGGTAAAAATTCTGTACGCAGAATTAGAGCTTATCTAATTATTTTGGTATTTTTCCTACTCCTACTCGGCCAAAACTTCCTGAGCCACGAAATTGGCATCCAAGAGGCCTATAAAAATACAAGTAAACAAAATGGTTGGAGAGATACAACATAGAGATGTGAATTAAAGAGCAGAAATTCTGAATCTCTCATTGAAGGAGGAATTCACCCAAATCAAGGAGGATTGTTCAAAGAAGTCTTCAAGAAAGAAGAAAGATGCTTGTCTATGAGTGCTTTCTTTTTTCTTTGTCTTCTTTTTCTTTAGCAATGATGTATTTAATGTTTTGATTGTAATTTGACATTATTTTAGGATTCATGATTGTGTTTTAATTTAGTTATTTGATCAATTCTTATCATCTTTGGTATTTGATTACTTGATTTCATTGGTTATTGAAGCGACTTCTTCTAATCTTAATGGACTTGAGCGACGAAGTTAAGGTTATAGGACTAAGTGATCAAAGATTAGTTGATTTCACCTCGAGCAAATGGCTATTAGCTAATTTCATATTTATAAGAAATTAAGCTTATGCATGTTTTTGTTATGTTAGCTTGATTGGCAAATATGTTAATTTGATTAAAATATAGGATTCCATGGTTTGGGAAATGAAGTGGGATTTATCTAAGTAGAATCATGACTTGTGAGACGATTAAATTTTACTTTATATTCCTTCATGATGCCAAGATGATAATTAGTTAAGAAAGTTGCTAGTTGGTTCATTGTCATATTTTCTAGGATTGTTTAAATTGCATAAACCTACATCCTTGAGTTGTATTTATTTTTTTTTATTTTTCTTTTTATTATATTCTCACTTTATCGGGTTGGTTAAACAATGAATGAAAAGTGATTAGTGTGTACTTGTTCATTTGAGAATCGATACGCGTTAATTCCCTATACTATACTTGCAATGAGTATACTTGCTCACATGTGTATTTTGAGAATAATATTTTAATTAAAACTTGACTAAGGAATGGATTTACAATTGATTATTATTATACACGCAAAATTTACACACCTAAAACTTGCTTACATGTGTATATGCTGATATATGCAAGATGTTTCTCTTTTGCATTTTATTTTTCTTTTCAGTTATTTCTTTTTATTTTGAATTTTAATGACCCTTATTAGCTTGTAGGAATCTTTTCTTTTATGTTATTTCCCTTTGTTTTTCTAGATTTATGTTTTTCTTTGTTTGTTTCTTTTCTTTTAGTAAGTACTCTTGTAATGACCCTTTCTTGAGGTAGCTTCAAACATGGTGGCACGACAATATCATGGAAGTATCTTCTTCACTTTTTTTTTTTTTTATGCATCTAGGTCTTCTTAGCTATACTTTTATTTTTCAATCTTTGGCCCATAAAGACAATGTCCAGCTTAAGTGTGGGGGGAGAATAAGATTGAAGAACTGCTATTCTATATCATTTTGTGAACATATTTTTTGTAATTATTCTTTTCAAAAATTTTAGTGGTTTCATTATTAAGCAAGGTTGTAATACTTTTTCTTACTTGGATATGGGTTTTGTTATTCATTAGGTAGTTTTTAATGAAATTGGTTTTATTGGATAGGATATTTGTCAAGACTTGAGAATTTTGATTAATCTTGTTTATGCATTAGTGTTTAAATGTTATTTGACTTATCTAGTTGAAATATAGAAGATATAATGAATATAGGAAGAGTTTATTAGCTAACTCTTATATTATGAGTTTAACTTTTGCTAACTTTGAGTTATGATGAAAAAAAAAATGTGAGTTGAGAAAAAGATCTTTGAGAGGAAAGATTGAGGAGAGTGCTGCAAAAATTTTGATTTGAGTTGAAAAAAAACAATGAGTGAAAACAACACTATTGTTGGTGTGAATTGAGGGGGAAAAAATGCTCTTATTGATGATCATTAAAGACCTTTAGCTGAAAAGGGGATCAATATAGAAAGAAGTAGCAAGTGAATTCGGTGAACTCTCTTGAGGCTATCTCGAAGGCAAAAAGGCAAGAAAGAGCAAAAGAAAGAAAGAATTGGTAAGAAAAAATAATGAGTGATGACTGTAAAGGGTGCCAATACGGTGTGTGAAGAGAAATCTATGCACTTGAGGCTATCAATTCCCTAAGTCATTGAAAATGTTTGAGAAAAAAGAAAAAAAAAATTGGAATGATTTCCTTACATCATAACTTAAGTTGTAGAATTTTTAGATTTATAATGCTTGAGTTGGTAGATGGCTTGACTTATGTGATTCATATTATCTATATTTTTACTCGAAGAGTGAAATAATTTTCTTAGATTAAAGTATGCACTTGATTAATTTGACTTCAAGATTTTTATGATGTCTTGTCCAATGCTTCAAAGTGTGTATTGTTTTCAAAGGGTATGAATCGCAAGGGCCGTATCTAAAGTTTGAAAGGAAGACATGATCTTTGCTATGATGAAGAAATTTTTGAATGAGAAAGAACTTATGTTTTCTTGATAATTTTTCTTAGACTAAAGTATTTGACTTGAGGACAAGCAAATATTCAAGTGTGAGGGTATGTTATAGGGGTTAAAATCACTATTCTTTTCCTAGTTATTTGAGGCTGTTTCAAGATACATTTGTTGTAATAACTAGGTATATTTCTTTCTTTTTGATATTTTACTTGTAAAAGGTGTTTTTGACAAATATGTACAGATTTAAGTTAAAATCGAGTTGAAAATGCACAAAATCAGAATAAACCTGGTGTCAGGCCCAGCCACTTTCCAAGTCCATTCTGCTCTAGCAGTGGCAATTGCGCCAACAATAGGGGATTTCTAGAACCGACCTGGCACCAGGTCTGGCAAATGCACCTGGCACTAGGTCTAGTCTATCTGCCAAGGAGAAGTGACAAAAAACAGAGCAAAACCAGGGGAAGAATATAGTGCACCTAGTGCTAGGTTGGTCGAAGGTACCCGGCACTAGGTACCCTCTAGAGGCAGAAATTATGTACGTGGAATTAAGATTTATCCAATGATTTTGGTATTTTCCTACTCCTACTCAACCAAGACTTCCTCAGCCACAAAATTGGCATCCAAGAGACCTAGAAAGGCACAAGTAAACACAAGGGTTGGAGAGATACAACATAGAGAGGTGAATTAAAGAGCACAAATTCTGAATCTCTCATTGAAAAAGGAGTTTATCCAAATCAAGGAGGATTGTTCAAAGGAGTCTTCAAGGAAGAAGAAAGAAGCTTGTCTATGAGTGTTTTCTTTTCTCTTTGTCTTCTTTTTCTTTAGCAATGGTGTATGCAATGTTTTATTGTAATTTAATATTATTTTAGAATTCATGATTTTGTGTTAATTTAGTTATTTGATCAATTCTTTGTCATCTTTGGTGTTTGATTACTTGATTTTATTGGTTATTGATGCGACTTCTTTTAATTGACTTGACATAATAATATTAGGAGTTTCATTGTATTGATTTCGTATTTGTCTAATCTTAATGGACTTGAGCAACAAAGTTAAGGTTATAGGACTAAGTGATCAAAGATTAGTTGATTTCACCTCGAGCAAAGGGCTATTAGCTAATTTCATGTTTAAAAGGAATTGTGCTTAATGCATGTTTTGGTTATGTTAGCTTGATTGGAAAATCTGTTAATTTGATCAAAATATAGGATTTCATGAATTGGGAAACGAAGTGGGATTTATCTAACTAGAATCATTACTTGTGAGACAATTTAATTTTACTTTATATTCCTTAATGATGCCAAGATGATAATTGATTGAGAAAGTTGCTAGTTGGTTCATTGTTATGTTTTTTAGGATACTTGTTTAAATTGCATAATCCTACATCCTTGAGTTGTATATATATTTTTATTTTTTTATTATTTTCTCACTTTATTGGGTCGGTTAAACAATGAATGACAAGTGATTAGTGTGTACTTATTTCTTTGATGATCGATACTCGTTAATTCCCTCTATTCTGCTTGCATGAGTATACTTGGTCACATATGTATTTTGGGATTAATGTTTTAATTAAAACTTGACTAAGAGATGATTTAAATTTGATGATTTTATACACCCAAAATTTACGCATCAAGTTTTTCGAGGCCAGTGCACTCGGGCGGTTCAGGGCTCTTGTTCATCTGCTACGGTATCTGCACCGCACCGGGCTATAGAGGTACTATTTAGAGAAGTCCATTTACCTCCACCTCCGCCGTTTGTACTGCCCCCAACCTCTATAGCACCACCCCAGTTTCTATGCCAATTGGGGTGCCCACTTTTGTCCCTATAGCTATGCCAGGGATTAGCATGCTGTTGGACATGCCTACAACTTTAGCTATGGTGGCTCAGGCTATGCAGAGTCAGCAATTACTATAGCAGGAGTAGATGAAAGTTCAGTAAGAGCAGCTCAAGCATTAGGCTGAACAACAGAAGATGTAACGGGATCAGGAGCACAGATTCCAGCGAAATGACTCGAGGGCATGGGCATTATATGAATGGATAAAGAGGATGAGGCTTCCAACCTTCAATGGTATAGGAGGTCCAGATAGAATTGAGAAATGGTTCGAGGAGCTGGAGCACCACATTAAAACCATAGAGGTGCCAGATGATGTAAAACTAAATGTAGCAGTACCATTTCTAGTAGGTGAAGCACTCAGATGGTGGAAGGGTGTGAAATCCATTTACTACCAAGGTGAGGAGCTGTTTACTTTGGAGAAGTATAGAGAGATCTTTCTAGAACAGTATTTTTCGAAAATATTTAAGATGGAGAAGGAAAACAAGTTCTTCGAGTTAGTGCAAACGAATCATATGAGTGTAACAAATTATGTACTTAAGTTCAATGCTCTAGGAAAATATGCTTCAGCAATCACACAAGACCTTATCTCGAGGACAGACAGGTTTGTTCAAGGACTGTAGTTAAGAACCAAAGGAAGACTGTCAGCAATCAAACTAAGAAGCTACAAGGAAGCCTATCTGAGAAGTCTGAACATTGAGGTAGAATTCAGAAGAACAGACTCTGAAAGGGACAAGAAGAGACCCAGATCACAATTTGAGTAAGGGCAAGGTACCCAATTAACAGTGAGTCAGAGACAAGGCCCCAGACCAATACACAGCTTTGGTCAAGATTTTGGGTCCAGTTTTCATGTGGGATAAGAAGTTAGGGCAACACCATCCGGTCTAGTTGATGCTCAGAGAATGGCTATAACTAGTGTCCTAAGGCCAGTTGTCTTAGAACCCCAAATAGATAGTACTACAGGGTCTACAGTATTGAATGCTAACTCAGTGTGGAAGGATTGGACCACTTGTGGTAGGAAGCATCCGAGAGAGTACAAATGGGCTACTGGAAGTTACTTCAAGTGTGGGCAGTAGGATCACAAGATTGGTTAGTGTCCGGAGTTGGCTTAGGAACCAAAACAGGCAATAGCTAGTTTAAGGCTGCCCAAGGAAGGAGATCAGAAGTAGAGAGCAAATGCACCAATCTTTGCTCTCACTCACAAGGAGGCCGACACAGTAGATAATGTAGTAATAGGTACCATCTTAATTAACTCTGTATCTGCCGTGGTATTTTTTGATTGTGGTACATCTTATTCATTCATATCCCATAGATTTGCTAAGGCCCTAAAAACTATCCCTACTTACTTAGTGGATGCCTATGGGGTGCCAGTTCCTAATATTAAGGTGTTAGTCTTTAATCTTGTTCATAGAGGATATTGGGTATTCATTGGTGAGGAGGAGTTAGAGGCAAAACTAAGTCAAATTAATATGGTGGACTTCGATGTCATCTTAGGTATAGATTGGTTAGCCACAAACCATGCCTTGGTGGATTGTCGGGAGAAGATAGCGCAATTTGCTATTTCGGGTAGAACCGTTTTTCATTTCCAGAGCAAGAATAGAGAGTATGGTAAGAAGTCTGTTCCAATAATTTCTATAGTTAGGGCTCATAAGAATTTGCCGAAAGGGTGTGAAGCATTCTTGGTATATGTGGTTGACATAGATAAGCAAGAACCACGAATGGAAGATATACTCGTGGTGAATGAGTTTTTGGATGTGTTCCTCGAGCATTTGCTAGGTATGCCACCGAAAAGGGAAGTTGATTTTGAGATCAACCTTTACCAAGTGCAAAACTAATTTCTAAGGTCTCATATCAAATGCCCCCGACTGAATTGAGGGAGTTGAAAACTCAGTTGCAAGAATTATTGGATAAAAAAATTATCCGACCTAGTGTAGCATCTTGGGGTGCACCTGCTTTGTTTGTGAAGAAGAAGAACGGTAGCATGAGGATGTGCATTGACTACCGGGAATTGAACAAGATCACTGTAAACAACAAGTACCCATTATCAAGAATTGATGACAGTTTGATCAGTTGAAGGATGCTACAGTTTTTTTTTAAGATAGATTTGCAGTTAAGATACATCAATTGTGTATTAAATCAGAGGATATACTAAAGAGTGCATTAAGGACTCGGTATGAGTACTATGAGTTTTTTGTTATGCCTTTCGATTTAACTAATGCACCGGTAGCATTTATGGAGTTTATGAACAAGGTGTTCAAGGATAAACTGGATAAATTTGTGGTGGTACTCATAGATGACATCTTAGTGTATTGACCATCAGAGGAAACTCAACGAGAACATTTGAGAGTGGTTTTGCAGAGACTCTGGGAATAAAAGTTGTATGCAAAATTGAGCAAGTGCGAGTTTTAGCTGAAGAGCATCACTTTTCTAGGGTATATCATCTCAGAGGAAAGTGTTTCAGTAGATCCTAAAAAGATCGAGGCGATTGTAGATTGGCCTAAACCAACAACTACTTCAGAGGTTAGAAGCTTATTGGAATTACCTAACTACTACCAAAATTTTGTGGAAGATTTCTCAAAGATTACTACTCCATTAACCTAACTGACGTAGAAGAGAGTTCAATTTAAATAAAGGGATGCCTGCAAGAAGTGCTTTCAAAAACTTAAGGAGCTATTGACTTCTACACCATTTCTAGTATTACCAGTTGAGTCAGGAGGGTTCACTATTTATAGTGATACTGATGCATAGAATTTGGGTATATAAAAATCATACAATTCTAAGTCCATTCCCAATTAATTTTAAATTAAAATATTAATGCCAAATTAGACATATGAGCAAGTATACTCATCATTAAGCATAATATAGGAAATTAACGAGCATCGATCCTCAAAGAACAAGTATACACTAATTACTTCTCATTCATTATTTAGCCTATCGACTAGATTGTTAAAGAAATCAAAATAAAAAATAAAAATAGAAACAAGATATATACACAACTCTTGGAGAGAAAAAATATGTAATTAAATAGTTATTCTAAAAAATATGACATAAATCATCTAATACTTATCACAATCAATCATTATCTTAACATCATGAAAAAATAAAAATAAAAACTACTTCTTTCCCAATCTATGAAATCTTTATTTCTTAATTAACTTAGTAGATTTCTCAATCAAACCAACATAACCAAAGAAATGCATTAAACTCATTCCTTATAAATACTCCTAAACTCTAGGCAATATAAATATGAAATTAGCCAATAACCCTATACTCTATGTGAAATTAACTAACCTTCGATTACTTATGTGAAACCCCACCTAAAGCCTACCCTAGAGTAAGAGGGTTGGGATGTATATCATGTCATCATGCATAAAATATACCTTTTGAATGATTTTGCGTACCTTAGAATTGTGGTTTATAGGTTAAATGATTTATTTGTACTTCTTGGGTAGAAAGGGTAAAAAGGTAATTTTGCTTGATGTCAAAATAGGAAGATGGCTTGAGGTTTAAATAAGAAGAATATTTGGTTGAGAAAATAAAAAAAAAAAAGAATTAATATGGTTAAGTGGTTAGAGCTCTGTGATTTAATCTCTAATATCTTGAGTTCAAATCCCATCACATAAGTTTTATTCATATTTATCTTAGCTATGGTTGAATTTTCGTTTTCCTTACATTCCTTAAAGGGAGGAGTGTTGTCTTAAGAAAGACATAATGATAATGTCTAACCATGTGGTCTTATCTTTAAAAAAATTCTAAAAGAATTTTTGTCCCCTTTAATTTTGCCAACCTTGTCCTAACATCTTTGAAATTTAAACTACTCTTAATTCTTTAATCCATTTTTAATCAAAAAAATTCTGAGATAATTCCCTAAGTTTAGAATTCAAAAATCTCAGCTCTTGTGGGATAGAGATGACCGAAAGTAAGGAGGGAAAATAGGTAGAGATTCCAAGAAAAAACACTATAGCTATTCCTTCAAAACTCCATCTTCATGTTGTTCATGTTTTGGTAAAAAAATCTGGAAAATTTTCCAAATTTCCTTCAAGGCTGTTTTCGAAAATTTTAGCAAGTTTTCCTACCTAGTTTTTGCAAGAAAACTAGTCATTTTATGTGAGGATGAAGGCTGGAAATTCCTTGAATTTTCGAAGCTGTACAAACAGTCCCAAAACAGAATTTTTTTCAATAAACTAGCAACATTGAACATGAATTTGAAGCCACCTATTAGAACATATGAATAGCTGGAACTTCCTCTATTCTTCTTCAAGGTGAAGGCTAGAAAATCACCATTAAATGACCTTCAAACACCCTTAAAATCTAGTTGCAAAATCGTGCCAAAGAGGACTAAATATTATGCACCAAACCATTTTAATTCCAAGTGTTCTTGAACTTCAATTCCAGCTTTGTCTCTTCAAGGCTAAGGCCGAAATTCTTCAGCAAACCTCACTGAATTTCAGCCCTTGTACAGCCATGAACTGAACATCTTAGCTTTCCCACCAACCTTGAGTAATAGGACTCCATTATCATACCTCAAATGGCTCCTATTTTCACTATATCTAAACTTGTTCAAACTTCAAACTAAATTCCAGATTTTGTTCCATTAAAACACTCATTAGCTAATTGCTAAAACTAGAAAATCCTCTGCCATTTCATGGTCATTTTTGGCCAGCCTTAAGTCTGAACAACTCTCTATCCTTTGGTTGAAAAATAGCTAATTCAGCTATACACCATTAACCAATCCTATACATCAAACAACTCCACTTTTCTCTCAATTTGAATTTTAAAAAGATCTAAAACTCTCTCTTTCATTCTTGGATAACCAAAGGCTCCTCTTAATCTAAGTCATTCGGCCATCACAATTCCAAACACACTCGAAATTCATCTTCTCTCAAACTTTCTCAAAAAACACCAAGAACACACACTTCACATCTTCAAGCCTAAACCACTCCTAAACACCTACAATCACTCCAAAACTCTCTAGATCATCAATATCCAACCTATATTCTTCATTTTTGCACTTTATAACACTAAAACACACAAAGTGGAACTTCCAAACGGATCAAACCAACCTTTGTTGTTGAAGATTTGAAGAACACCAAAAAGGTAAAATAAGAACAATCTCCTCATTCATTCCTCTCTCACACACACTCTCTCTCCTGGCCGAAATATTGATGATTAACCATGGACTACTTTCGAACCACTAAAGGCCATCAAGCATTCAAGGATCTCCACTAAGTAAGGTGCAACCTTCATCAAACGTTCATCAAATCAAGTATTTCTTTCTCGATCTCCTCTTTAAATTTTCAAAATCAAGACTCTTAGATAAGGGATTTGATAGGTTGATAGAATAATGTGGGGTTGGAGATATGTATGTGGATGAAGGGAATAGATTTAAGACATGAAGCATTAAACGAATGTTGTGACTCAAGTAGTATAGATTATTCTATAAGATCATTGTATATTCATTATGATTAAGAGTTTTATGGATGTTTGATGTATAACAGACTTTAAACCATCATTGTTGATTATGCCTTCATAATATTATATTTTTCAATAAATCCATAAATAATTTTATGACAAGTAGAAGATCACTCTTGTAGTGATGTATGTTAATACAAGCCTATTTTTGGATAAATTGACGTGTTATTTGTTGGATCCATGTGTGTATGAATATATATATAAATTTTCTCTAATATTTCACTATAGTCATTAAAAATTATTATAAGAACTATTTTTATTATTTTTAGTATTATTCTTATTATCATTATTATTATTATTATTACTGCTTAATTTAATTGACTAATTTTGGTGAACACAAATATTTTTTAAATTAATAATTATTTAAAATATTGGTATTTTACTAAATAAATAAATAGAATATTTTTATTAAACATTATTAGATATAAATAATGATATATTGGAATTAAGATCAAATGTCTTTTATATTCATATTATTATTAGTTAGCCTTACTAAAAATTTTGTTTACACTCTTAAATGTTATTTATATGAGAATAATTTATTTATTATTAATTTTATTTGTTATTTATTATTTATTATTAAAATTATTTATAATCGATTCTTAATATTACCTATTATTTGTAATAATATTATTTATTATTTATTACCAATATTATTTAGGATTTATTATTAATAGTACTCATTATTTATTACTAATTTTATTTAATAATAGTACTCATTATTTATTATTTGTTAATAAATAGTTAATATTATAATTTATTAGTTATTTATTATTTATTTAATGATTTATAAAAACCTATTTATTTTAAGTTATCAAATTAATCTTATTCTATAAAATACCTTATCAACTAGCGTTAAAGCTTAAGGCGTTGTTGCCTTAACTAGATGTTGTTGTATCTAGTTGAGCTTAAGCATGTTAGGAAAGGAATTATTTATTTAAAGTAAGTATTGCCTGGATGTTGGGACTTATACCCTGTATTTACCCCATGCGGAGTTGGGTTGCCTTGAACTTTCTAGGAAGGCTATTGTATCATAGAAAAGCAAGAGATCAGGTGTAACACCCCGCTACCTAGGCCCGCCAGGGCCAGGGATGTCACCTCGTCCAAAGGATAAGGGGTCTTTATAACGAGGACACACAAATATAATAGCGGAAATAAAATGATACTTCAACTTAAAATTTATTACAACCCAAAAGAAATAATAATAAATCCAAGAATACTCAAAACAAATTCATAATAAAAATTCATCCGCTCTCAGCTCTCCCAACATTACACAAAATAAATCCTCAGAAAATTCTTCCAAAGCAGACAATATATAACTACTCATGCCCATAGTAGGATGGACCTGAAATCATGATAAGATGGTGGTGAGACAGAAATCTAGTAAGTCCATGTGTGCTTTGGGTGTTTAGTGAAAATAGTTCGTGGATGCAAAGTGTGAAACCTTTATAAGAGAAATATTGGCAAGCAATAACATTAGTCAAAAGCAAGAGTGGCGTTTTGGCTTTTCCAGCCATACATATGTAATAAAATCAACCACTCGAAGGAAAGGGATATGGGTTACCACACGTTGGGCCCCATAACCGGTCAGAATTCCGACACTTTGTGCAGACTGACAAAAGTAGGTGATTGGCCTACTGGGCAAGATACTTTTCCTTCTCTATACCCAAACACAACTGAGTGTCCATACCGGCAAACCATAGTCACTTGACTGAAAACAACCTGCTAGCTCAGACCGGCACTACTCACTGGACTAACATCTTATCCGGAAAGGACTCACCCCTCAGAGGTGACCACCTACTGAGAGACTTACCCTAACCCTTCAAAGACTAGTCCTAGTAGTCCACCCTTATTGAGTACGTTTCCCACTTGGGATAAAATGAACAAAACACTGTTCCACATGATAATGGCAATTTATGGGTTTTTCAAGTCTTTAAGAAAATCAGTTTTAGAAAGAGTTTGAGTTTGAGTAAATCTACTCATTGGCTTTTAAATAATTCAAATGTTTGAAATAAAAAATGATTTAACCCTCAATTGCCTTTACATAAATGAGTGTCCATGCACTCTACACTTGGCTTGCCATAATAAACATTTTGCATCAAACAGGTTTTATGCAGGAGATTACCTAATTCTTGCTCACAATAACAAGGTCTCCAATGGCAGACCTAACCCCACATGGGCAAATACAAATCACAATCAATTTCAAGCCACAAACTACTTCCTTAATTTTAAATCGACTCGACTTACTACTACCATGATCCTAGTGTCCCAAGCTTTAAAGTTAAACGATAAGTAAATAGGTTTAAGAGTTGAGCCTAGCGCAATTATTTAAAATAATTAATGGTTTGGGAAATAAATTTAATAAGTTGAAAGCTTAAATCTTGTTAGGGAAAATTTAGAGTTTATTTGATCAAGAGTTCTAGGTAGTATTAAATAAAATATTGATTTATTAATAATTTAGTTGTTAGAAAATAATTGGTAGCTAAAATTAGTTGAAAATAAATTTAATGAGTCTCACTTGAACAATATTAAATAAATTCTTAAGGAGTTTTGATTAGAAGATAATAGTTAAATTTTTAGTAATATATATTCTACTAATTGCAATTATTTTCATAAAGGCTTTAATTGATCTCATTATATTAAGTAATATTTACATATATATATATATATATATATATATATTATTTTCCCTTATTTGTTTGACTAAAATATCATTTATATATATGATAATCCAAATCTACCCTTCCTAGGATTTTTTTGAAAATACCAAGAGAAATTATTTTATTGAATATTTTATTCATGAAGTAAAAATTTGTTTGGGGACAACTAGCTCATGATCAAATTCCTATGGCTAACCACAATCAATACATACACAATCCTTTAATTCATTAAATCATCCAAATCATGCATACAAGCATAGATCTCAATTTATCAACACATGATCTAACCCCTACTAGCATAAATATGATCATGGCTTCAATATTAATCCATCATGAATATAAACCCTATTCACCAAAGGTGACATAATCTCTAGCATACTTCATCACATATACTACTTATGACATGCATCAACCTCAAATCCTCATATAATCATCCAAGACAATCCTTCCATGCATAAACCCCATCTCCTTCACAGTCATACATATATTCATACTTCAATCTCAACAATATATATATATATATATATATATATATATATATATATATATACTCAAATCCTATCACCATCCACCTATTATCATTATCACCCTAGAGACATGCTTCTAGAGTTTAAAAGAAGAATTGATGGTACTTACTTGGTTGATGAACGCCTTGAAGAAGTTTAGAGCAGATCTCAACTCCTAGATGTCTAACTTTGTCCATGGGAGATGGCGAGAGCATGATTTATGGAGAAGAAGTCATCCGGCCAAGGGAGAGGAGTTTCGGCTATGAGAGAGAGAGAGAGAGAGAGAGAGAGAGAGAGAGAGAGAGAGAGAGAGAGAGAGAGAAGAAGAAGAAGAAGAAGAAGAAGAAGAAGAAGAAGAAGAAGAAGAAGAAGAAGAGATCATTAGCATGTTTACTCACATAGGTTCCTACTAGAGATCAAGTTTGGAGAGGATGAAGTTGATAGAGTAAATTTACCTTGAAGATGTTCTTGTCCTTCGCAGAAATTTCTGCTTTTGATCCGAAGTAGCAAGATGTTTTGAGGAGTTTGATGTTAATAATGGTGTTGGTGGACTCACAGCAGTGAGTAGATCAAATCTGGAAGTTTTTGAGAGGATTTGAGATGGTTTGAAGGGGTATTAAGTGTAGGGAAGAGGTAGGTGTTCTTGGTGTAGTGTGTGTGTTCTTGGAGCTTTAGAGATTTCGAGAGATTGTAGTGTGTAGCTGCCGAATTTTTGTGAGAGATAGGGCTGGCCGAATTTCTGTAGGGTTTAGGGAGTTGTTTCTCTGATTTGGAAAGGAAAAGGAAAGGTTAGTTGTTACAATCTTTGAAGAATATTTTTAGGAAGTGAATTTGGAAACTAAATATTCCAAGAATATCTTGATTGTTGGACAGCTTTGGAAGTTTGCCATGGCTGACTGTTTGAGCAGAATTTCGGTGGGATTAATGCTGGTTTATGGAAGCTTATGGTGGCCGAAAGTAGGGTGCTTAATGGTGAAGGAGATGTCTGGTCAATTGAGTAAGATTTTATGGAAGGTTGCTAAATAAGGATGGCTGGAATTTTGGAAACCAATCAAGCTAAATTGCAGGGATTTGTTAGACAGATTTTCGGACAGCCATTGCTGCCTTTCGTCCAGAAGCTTGAGGGAAACAATGGAGCTTTGTTAATGGAGGTTTAAGGAAGGTTTTGACAAATTAGGGATGGTGTTTCGACTGGAAGAAAAATAGGAAACAAAGTTGGAAGTTTGGACTGCCCAGAATTTTGCTGAACAAAAATTTCTGGGCAGATTTTCGGCTGCCACTTCCAGCCAATTTGCAGAGAGCTTGAAGGGGGATTTCTGGGGTATTCAAGGCTGGTTTCCAGCCTTCTTTATGGAGGAAAAACATGGCTAAGGTACTGAACAAAATCTGGAAGAAATCAGCTTGGTTTTGGACCTCCAAAGTAGCTATTTTGCCCAGAATTTTCACTGCTTTTGCACAGCCTTTGTGCAGCCCGAAAATGGCAGAAATAATTCATGTTTCAAACTGATCTTAAGGCCATTTTTCTGGAAGAATTTGGGAGGGAAATTCAGCTAAGAAACTCGACAATTTGAAGGTACAACAAGCTGAAAAATTTCAGCTTATTCTAAGAAGTAAGATGAACTAGTCAAGAGTAAAATTTCAGCAAGCTTACTAGAAGGATTTTTCCCCTTGGAATTTCCTACCAGTCTTCCACATTTTTCAGACCATGAGAAGCCTTTTACTAGGACATTTTGATCTCACAAGATCACAGCATTTTACTGAAATTTCTGGAAAGAAAATGGATAGAACATCTTGATCAAACCAATGAGTTGAAAATTGAGGAAAATTAAGGATCAAGGGAAAATGAATTCCCTTTAAGAAATTCGAGTAGAGTAAAGGAGTGGAATGAGAATACTCCTAACATGTCTCTCTTAGGACCATCATCCCTACCTTACTCTAAGCTCATAAGACTGAAATTTCCTCCACTAAGCAAAAATAAAATTTAATCTAGCTAAAGCTTCTATGATGGAATTTGAACCCAAGACCTCAAGAATTAATTCCAAAGCTCTAACCACTACACCACAACAACTCGTATTGATATTTTCACTAGAAAATTATTTTCTATTCAATCCACAGGCTATCTCCCTATTTTCACCTCGGACAAAAATTACCATCTTGCCCCTCTCACACAATACTCACCAACAAGACTTCGAGACAATAAAACCCGAATCCAAAACACATAAAAATCATATGAAAATATATTTAACCATGAAATAAAATATGATATGCATCCCAACCCCCTTACTCTAAGGTTGGTTTTGACCGGGGTTTCACATCAGGTAAGTCCTTGCAGATGTTGTGAACAAATGTTTTTCTACAATTCGAATGCACTGATTGTCGTGGAAGATGTACCTTGAGATGCAATTATGGACAATACATTCCTTCTTCTAAAATAAAATACTTTTTGTCAAGCAAACAATTTTTCGAGCAAAATAATAAATTTTCCTTAAACAATATTACATATAAAGTTGTTTGAAAACCATATGTGCTACTTCAAAGAAAACTCTTCATTGATTTTACATTTTCCAAGTGGAAAAATCATAACGTTGAATACTCAATAAGGGTAGACTACCAAGATTAGTCTTTGAAGGGTTGGGTAAGTCTCTCAGTGTTGGGTATCTCACGCATATCATATATGGCGCAGCAGAAAAATAAGAACGAGATACCAACCCATGATCCGTATATGTGTGGAAAACAAAACATAAAAAGAACAAAGGTAACCGCTTTACCTTTCTTTGTGCGTCTGAAAAATAAAATTTTTCCTTCTTCAAGTCGATGCGCAATCCAGCAATTCTCTTGATCAAACACTACGAGAGTTGAATATCCAACCACTATAATCACAGTGTGTGATTATCTCTAACAGAAATCCACACGGAAGATCACACTCAAGCACCAAGATATTTATATGCTAGCATAAACCAAAATGGCGGCTAGGGTTAGGGTTTTTTGTTTTCTCTTTGCTGAAGAAAAACGAGAGAGAAAAAGAAGGTTTGGAGATGTTGTTGTTTTTTCTTTTTTTTTTTTTTTTGCGTCAATTCCTCTCAAGCTAGGGTTTCGTGTGTGTCTCACACATATCACGAAAACCTGCTGAAATTACTCCATCTCAGGATTCTATAACAATTAGAATTCTTTAATTGTAATTGGAAACATTAAATTCTCACAATTACAACTTGGACCATAAATTATAACTAATTATAATTTGGTCACAACAACTTCTCTTTCTCGCAATTAACCCCACTATGTTATCAAATAATATCTTGAGTATATAATCTTCTATTGTGTGTGACCTATTAGGTTTCTCAGTTAATTGATAGCGAACATGAATTAATTCAAACATCTTTGAGATTAATAATCCATAACTAATTAGAATTAATCATATTGATTCTAATCAGCATTCATTTATTAATTCATCAATTAATAGACTCATATTCCCAAATCATGAGCGGTATCTAGCAATACATCATGACCACCCAAAAGTCCAGGAAGTCAAGTGGCTTGACATGAACCCTTCAATAACAAACTACAATGCAATTAACTCCTTTCACCATACAATATCTCATTTGGTTTGGAGTACAGAATTAGTGCTAACTCCCTCCAGAATATATATTAATTCTGGCCCAAATATAATAGTACTTGTACCAGGAACCCACTACTCTAGATAAGTATCAATTGAAACTGTTTCCAATTCATAATCGCCTTAGCCAAGGACTTCTCGAGTAGTAATTCCTACAAGTGGCCGTGAGATATTCGCCTCTACTATTAGGAGTGGTGAATCATTTATTGACCCTCTCAACTACTTTCGTTTACCTCACAATGTACACAATATCCATCCCATATGTGGTCCTCGATCTGGCTCCAGAGATTAGAATCAAAGCACAAAACTCAGCAAACAAAGTACCTTGTAGATCTCAAGTCTAAGGATACTTGCATATTTGCTATATTGAGATTATATCACGGCACTAAATAGTTATCCATGTAATTATCTCATAGCTAGGTCATCTAATGAACTTGTTCTATTAACAAGTATTCATGTGTTAACTTTGAATATCTCAGTACTCACGGATATGAGAACCACCGCCTGATCAAATCAAGAAGTCTAACACATGCTACTCTTAACGCATTAATGATGTCATGTCTCATTAATACTACGACTAGGGACTATTTAAGTACTAACACTATACAGTATAGTAGGAATCTCATATCATGATCCCTATCATAATTTCCTTAACACAGTGTTGTACTAGGGACTTTATCTAACAGTTATTTTACACAAAAGTAAATAAAAGAAACTATGAGATAAATAATGCCTTTTATTAAAATAAAATGTATCATATACAATGTACAAATGATTGCCTCTAAGGCATAACACTAACACTCAGTAAGAGGCCACCTCTAAGGGGTGAACCCTACCTAGGTAAGACGATAGTTCTTATTGGTCAGGCCGGTCTGAGCTAGCAATACAGTTCAAGTGGACTATTTATTTTCGGAGTGGACACCCGGTATGTTTGGGTGTAGAGATGGGAAGGAATCTCACCCGGTGAGCCATACATTGTTCAAGTGGAAAATACCCTAAATAAAGAAAAAGTAATTTCCTAATCTAAAATAACTTTAGAATGAAAATAAGAAAGTCCACCGTCTTAATTTCAATGGAGCCAAGATTCCTTCAGCTGGCAAATTTACTTAGTCAATCTTAAAGCCACCGAGCCACTGAAGAATCAAGTCATTGCTAAAGCTGCGAAGCCACCCGTCCCAAATTGAAGCCTGGGCCACGAAAGTAACTAAAGACATTTGCAAGCCGAGTCAAGCCACATTGAAGCCCATTCAAACTGAAGTCCAGTGCCTAAGCCATTTCCTTTTTTTTCCTTGTTGAGCCACTCCCGAGCTAATGCAAGCCGCGAAGCTATTCTCTTTTTCTTCTTTTTTTGCTGAGTCACGGCTTTTCCTTGTTAAGCCGGCCGCAGTACAATGTCATCATGTCGCGGCTTGCTCTCTGTTTTGCTATGCCATCAGGTCAACACATGATAAATGCCTCCTGCAGCTGTGCTCTGTTTCAATCCTGTTTTTCCTCAATTTTGCTTTCTTTTTTTCTAGATTTGGGTCAACGCCGAGTCAGTCTTCTTAAGCAGGCACTGGGTCTCTACTGGATTTGCATAATTAAACTCCAAATTCATCTATTTTTGCATCAAATCACATAAAAGCATTTCTATAAGCCAAATATTAAATAGAAAGGACTATGACTAATTATTACATCAAAAGTATCATAAAATATCCTCAAATAACTAGAAAAATCTATATGAATTTAGGCCCTATCACATTCCCCTACACTTAAGCTTTGCTTGTTCTCAAGAAAATAATTAGATAAAGCACACAAAATAAATTATCACTTCTCAAATTCATCCGCAAGAAAAGTTATAATTTCCTTTCCAATTTTAGATATAACATTGTCATTCATTCAACCCTTTAAAAACTCTTGTAAACTCATACATTAAACCACACATGTCAAAACCCTCAAAGTTAAGTTAAACAAACTTATATTTTAGTTTAAGAAAATTATTTCAACCTTTAAGCCAAGACATAGATAACACAAATCATATAAGTTAAGTTGTTCAACCAATTCAAAACTCATAGAATCAAATTTGCACAACTCTAAGTAACAAAATAAGGAAATACTCTTTTTTTTTTTATCTTTGTTTTTTTCAACACTCATTTTTTTCAAGATGACTTAAGGAATTGGCTTCATGTGAATAGATTCTTCTTCACGCACCGTATCGGCTTCTTTGCAGTCATTATCATTTTTCAGCATTTTTTTTTTTTTTGAACATTTTCTTTCTTTGCTCTTTCTTGCCTTTTTACCTTCGGGATAGTTTTAAGAGAGTACACCGAACAATATTTGCTACTTCTCTCCATATTAACCCATTTTTTAGTAAAAAGTCTTCAAAATTTCAAACAAGAGCATTTTTTTCTCTTCACCATTTTTCAATATCTCAAAATAATGATTTTTTTTCCACTCATTTTTTTCTATGCTTCTTGTTAGAAAGTTTGCCCTCAAAGACTATGTATTTAGTGAAAATATATTGTAACAAAATACTTATTCATTCAATTTAGTTTGTTTCTTATATTATTGCACATTTAAGGTCCAAGTGTGACAAGTAATGGTCTATGTGTTAGGTCGTCCTTCACAGTAAGGTATAGGCTATCGGTACTTGTCATACAAGTAAAATTGAGTTCATAGTCATTTGATAGAATTGGGCATTTCATCAAAGTAAGACTATTATGTCATGAGATCCAATGAAGAATGGTTTACCTTGAATCAGTGAGTACTTCACTCACATCATTGGCATAAGCGTATTTTGAATACATAAAATTGGACCTGTAGTAGTAGTCTCTTTTAAAGTACTATAATTATAGAGATCAGACTATTACTACTACAGCGTGAACAGATACCTTCACACTTGAGTATGAGTTGGTGGTTTGGTGAAGCTAGGGTCTTATACTTTGATGCATGTTAGGTGAGATTTCTTTTGTGAGATCAATAACCTTGTACATTGGGTATATTACTCTAGTTAGTTAAGACAGACTCATGCAACAAAGTTTCTATGCTTCATTTTGTGAAGTCAAATCACCCCCTTGTGATTGTTCAAGATAACCTAATAATCCAGGGCCCTAAGAACGTAACTCTGGAATGTGTGCTTTTGGATAGCTTCCAATGATAAGCAAATACATTTAAGTGAGTCATTGATTATCGGACTACAGATCTAAAGATAGTAGATGTCTTTGAGATGGGTGTTAGTACATTTATCCTATCTCATTGATGGGTGTTAGTACATTTATCCTATCTCATTGATGGGTGTTATATAGAGGGGTATTTTCGTTATTTTATCTGTAAGTCAGAGACATTGCTTTAGCAATATTATTCTTAGGGCCAATATTTTCATATGGTGATAAATGAAAATATTTAAATGGTAAAAGCTATTTAATAGTAAGGGTATTTTGGTCATTTTAGTAGTCATGAATAATATGTCTCTTGGTCCCCAGAATAGCTCAAATTATCTTGGTGTTATTTAGACACAATCTGGACTTAATGGATAATTATTTGGAAGAGAAATACAATTTATTCTACTAGTCCAATTAGAATTAATTAATTAGTCTTGGATTTTTTATAAGGCCCAAAAATGATAATTAATTAATTAAGAAAATTAGGCTAGAATAAATTAATTAATTGCGATGATATATGTTGACATATATTAAGAGTCCAATTAGAATTAATAAACTAGTCTTTGGTATTTAATGAAGTCCAGAGAAGATAATTAATTAATTAAGAGGATTGAGCCAGTCTTGGACTAAATTTTGAGCTCAACACCAAGCCCATTAGAGCTTAGTGTTTTTCAGCCATTAGAGTTTCATCAAGCTTAGGGCTGGCTGAAATAAAAGGAAAGAGAGCTAGGGTTTTTGGCCAAGCTATCTCTCTCTCTCTTTGTGTGCAGCCACACTTCGTCTTATTTTCTCTTTCTTCTCTCATTTCTCTCAAGGAAAGGATTTTGGTTATCCAAAGAAGAAGCTTTCACCAAGCTAACCTAAGAACAACGTAGAGTCATACTTCGGAAGATAAAGAGAAGAAGCTTGGATACTCTTGATGCGTAGGAGTAGAAGATTGGCGGGAATACCAGTCGAACCGCAAGCGCCTGCTTCTCCCCCTCCAACGCAAGATCTAGTGCAACCCGGCATTTTGTTGGTTAATCTGCGACTAATAAAGAAAAGTAAGTACTCTCTCCTAGATGTAGCTTAGAAAATTGAAAATTTTTCACTGCGTTTTCTTTGATGTTTCCGTTTTGATCCTTCAATTGGTATCAAAGCTATGGTTTTCATCTAGGAGCATGTACTAAGGTTAAAAATTAAAAAATGTGGTTCCTTTACTGTTAAAAAAAATGAATCTTTTGTGATTTCATATGATCCCTCATACATTGGTTTCTAGAGTGCATGTATGCCTCGCAGTTAGAGGCATAGGATCTTATTTCTAATGGTTTTCCAATTATTTTTCTATATTTGAGTTGATGCGATGTACGCCTCGTGTTTAGAGGCATAAATGCTTGAAAAGGCATGATTTTATGTCTGGTTTTGCGTTTTTTTTAACCTGTAAATTTTGGGAACTGAAGAACGTGATTGCTAAAACTGTTGAGGAGTGAAAAATGGCTAAAAAGTAGGATTTTTTCAAAAATCGATGAACTCCAGAACAGACCCGGCGCCCGATGGGTCCAATTGACTCAGTGCCAAATACACTCTGCTCAACTGGATGGAGAAACAGAGCCAACCTGGTGCTAGGTGGGACACATGGACTTCGTGCCAGGTCCACTCTGCCCAACCAGAGTTCTTGGAGAATCAGAACAAACCCGGCGCCAAGTCCACTCTACCCCGCCAGAGGTTTTCGAGAAACAATGTAGACTCGGCCAAGTAAGGCCAATGGACTTGGCGCCAGGTCCACATTGCCCAGACAGAAGTTTTAGAGAAACAAAACAAACTCGACACCAAGTTGGCCAAATGGACCAAGCGCTAGGTCTATTCTACCCAGAGGCGAATGCGTGCAATGCTGTCCAAGAAAAGGGAGAGCACTGCTGAAGTTCTGTACCTCAATTTTTTCTTGATGTAATCATGTTTTGAAACTATTGTATGAGGTTAATTCTCTACAATAGTTTTATTTATCTATAGATAAATAATTTGCATGAAAATGAGTAGTAAAGGATAGAACCACCTTATGATTAAATAAGATCCTTAATTTTTAAATTCATGATGTTTAATCCATTGTTTGGTCACTTAGGAATAAATGAATAGTTTGAAATTAAAAAAGTTTACTTTTGTTATCATGCTTATTTCATTTTTATGATCAAATGCGCAAGTTCTTGTGAGACCAAAATCTCACTAGATAAAACGGTTTCTGATAAAACGTTTGAATCTAAGAAACTTTAAAATAAAAAAGTTCATGGTTTATTCTTTTAAAGGGTTTAATCCATGACAAAAAGAATAATGTTGAACTTAAGGTTATTTAATAAAGTTTTACTTGGTTATTAACTTAGAATAATAAAATAAATTCATAATTTATTCTTTCAAATGATTTAATCCTTAATATAGAAAATAATATTAAATTTTAATTTTTTTACTAAAGTTAATGAAACCATAAGATTGTAGAAAATATTTTTGGACCTAAAATTCTATTTTCAATAAAAGATTAAGTGGGAGAGGGGTTCCAACGACCCTACAGTTTCCATCATAACTCTCATTACAGATAGTGGATTTCCTCATGTCATTCTGAGTTTAACCCCCCATAGGATAGATTTCTACAAGTATCTAGAACTAATGGAAGAGTAAAATTAAAAATCTAGGGTATTTGCTAGGATCGACCAACCTACATTGGAGGTTTTTAGCACTAGATTGTCTATAGATGGGGTGAATCAATGGCCATCCTATCAATGAAACTTTTTCTAGACCATTACTTATTAAGGAAGTTTTGATTCGTGATGATTATACACTTAACTTAAAATGCTATTAATCTTCTTACGAAACTCTGTTAGTTTTTCTAAGAGACAAACTATTTATATTATTGATAATATTTTTAACAATTATCTATTATCAAAGAAATAATATAAAGAAATGTGCATTTTTTACAAACTAAATGAATATTTTTCGTAATATTTCAAAAATGTCTGGTTTTAGTCCATTATCAATCATTCTCAAAGAGAATAAGTTAATAGGCTCAAATTATTTGGACTGGAAGAAGAACCTAAACAGAGTACTCACTGCCAAGGAGTACAAATATATCCTTACGGATCCCTGTCCTGTGATTGGGAAAGAATCCATTGATCAGAAGTGGGAGGCCAAGAAGGCATGGAAAAAAGCTGACGAAATGACTAAATGCTATATGTTGGCTTCCAAGTCTAGTGTGCTACAATCTAAGCATGAGCACATAACTACTGTGTATGACATAGATTTGTCATTGCGTACCATATTTGCTAACAAGAGCTAGCCCGCAAAGCAGGAAGTTCTTAGGGCAATCATGAATACTAGGATCGCTGAGGGAGCATCAGTTTGAGAGCATCTGTTCAAAATGATTACCTACTTCAATGAGGCTGAGGCCCTAGGCACAACAATAGATCCTAAGAGCCAAATTGAAATGGTTCTTGAAACTCTGCCTGATTCATATTCTCAGTTTAAGTTGAACTACACAATGAACAAGTTGGATATGAATCTTACGGAGCTTATAAAAGAGCCCCAGGCGACAGAGAAAATCATAAAGCCCGTGTCAAATGTTTTGGTCTCTTGTTCTACTTCTTCTAGAATTAAAGTAAAGCCTAAGAAATTTAAGAAGAAGAAGGTCCAGAATAACGTAGGGGTCCAGCCCAAAATATCTGGTCATATCAAGCCCAATGGGCAGCCCAAAGGTAAATGCTTCAAGTGTGGCAAGAAGGGACATTGGAAGAAAGATTGTTCAAACTTCTTAGCCAAGTCTACTTCAGGTATTGCTCTATACCTAGAGTCTATTTTGATGGTTGGATCAACATCTTCTTGGATAGTTGATTCTGGAGCCACTGACCCTGTCTATAACTCCTTACAAGGGTTCAGAAGGACAAGAAGACTCAGTAAGGGTAAGCATGGACTTCAAGTAGGCAATGGAGTAAGAATATGTGTTAAAATAGTGGGAGATCTTGAGGTTTTTTTTTTATTGTAATAGAAAGTTAATTTTAAAAGATATTTTATATGTTTCTTATTTTAAACAGAATTTGATTTCAGTTTCTAAATTGATGAAGCAAGGATATTTTGTTTCTTTCCATTCTAGTGTTTCCATTAGTAGAAATAGTAATTTAATTTGTATAGGAAACATGTATGAAAATTTCTTTTATTTACATCCTATTAGAAATCAAGTAAACAATATTCAAACTGAACCTGATAGTAAAAAGAGAAAGGCCATTTCAAATGACTCGTATTTATGCTATCTAAGATTAGGACATATAAATCCCAATCGGATTCAAAGGCTAATCCATGATAGGCCTTTGAGTTCATTGAGATTGGAAGAATGGTCTTAGTGTGAATCTTGCCTTAAAGGTAAAAGGACTAAAAGGTCCTTTACCAAAAAGACGGATAGAGCCACAGAAATACTAGCACTAGTTCATACGAATGTTTGTGGTCCGATGACTACACCAACTAGCAGAGGCTACAAGTACTTTATCACTTTCACAAATGATCACACTCGTTTTGGTTATATTTATCTGATGAGGCATAAGTCTGACTTTTTTTTATAAATTCAAGGAATTTAAGGCTGAAGTAAGGCATCAAACAAGTAAATTAATTAAAACTTTGAGATCGGATCGTAGCGGAGAGTACCTCCTTTAAGGATTACTTGGTACATCACGGCATAGTATCTTAGTTAATTGCACTCGAGACTCCCTAGCAGAACGGAGTAGCTGAGAGAAAAAATAAAACTTTGATGGAAATGGTCAGAAGCATGTTGAGTCATGCGTTTCTTCCTATTTTCTTTTGGGGATATGCCTTAGAAATAACGGCATATATTTTGAACTTGGTGCCTTCCAAATCAGTACCTAGGACATCCTATGATATGTGGATTGGACGAAAGCCCAGTTTGAACCAACTCAAGATATATGGTTCTCCAACTTATGTACTGACAAAAGAAAAAAAGCTAGAACCAATATTAGAGTTATGCTACTTCGTTGGATATCCAAAAGGAATGAAATGTGGATATTTCTATCATCTTCAAGAGCATAAGGTACTTGTTAGTACTAATACTAGATACTTAGAGGATGAACAAGTTACATCTACTACGAGTTCAAGTAGAATAGAATTAGAAGAGAAGTTTGTCACTGATGTAACTTCAGGTACTTCTAACACCCCAATCGAGGAACCAAGAGAAATACTACCAGATATTCTTATATAAACTAAGCCTTATTGTAGTGGAAGGATTACAAGAGTTTCAGAAAGGTAGACCGGAGAGATCTATGATCTAGTCTCTGATCATCAGGAACAAGATCCTAATAAATATGAGGAGGCCATTGTTGATGCTGATGCAGATAAATGGCAGCTGGCCATGAATGCCGAGATTGAGTCCATATACCTCAATCAAGTCTGGGATCTTGTCACTGCACCTGATGGGATAAAATTCATTGGGTGTAAGTGGGTATACAAGAGGAAAAGAGGTGCAGATGGAAAGGTTGAAACCTATAAAGCAAGATTGGTTGCTAAAGGTTATACTCAAAAAGAGAGGATTAATTATGAGGAAACCTTTTCACCAGTAGCCATGCTTAAGTCTATCCGAATTCTCTTAGCCATCGCATGCTATTACGACTACGAGATATGGTAAATGGATGTCAAGATGGCCTTCTTAAATGAGTATCTTAGCGAAGACATCTACATATTCCATCCAGAAGTTTTTGTTGCTAGAGGTCAAGAATAAATGGTCTGTAAGCTTAAGAAGTCTATCTACGAATTTAAACAAGCATCTGAGTATAAAACATACATTTTGATGAAACTATAAAGGCTTATGGTTTCATACAAAATATGGATGAACCATGTGTGTATAGGAAATCAGACAGTAGCAAAGTGATTTTCTTGGTACTTTATGTAGATGATGTTCTACGCATTCGAAATAATGTAGGGACATTGTCATCTATTAAGGTTTGGCTATCTAGTCAATTTAGTATGAAAGATATAGGGGAAGCTAGCTATATTCTAGGTATTAAGCTTCTTAGAGATAAGAAGCAAAGAATGTTAAGCTTATCTCAATCTATTTACATTGACAAGATATTGATCAAGTATAGCATAGATTAATGTAAAGAGGCTATTATACCCTTTAGACATGGATTATCCTTATCTTCTAAGCAGTGTCCTCAAACACAGGAAGACAAGCAAAAAATAAGCAGGATCCCTTATGTTTCGGTTGTGGGAAGTCTTATGTATGCTATACTTTGTACTAGGCCAGATTTCTGCTTTGCAGTAAGCATGGTTAGTAGATATCAGTCAAACTTAAGGAAAGCTCATTGGCAAGCCGTCAAGCATATACTAAAATATCTCAAGGAAACGAGAGATTATATGCTTATATATCGTGTTGATGATCTCTTCTTACCGGTTACACAGACTTAGACTTCCAGGCGGATAAAGATGAAAGAAAATCCACTAGTGGATTTGTCTTCACTTTGTCTGGAGTAGCTATTTCATTGTGAAGTATCAAGCAATCCTACATTGCTGATTCTACCATGGAAGTTGAGTACGTTGTTGCTTCAGAAGCTTCTAAAGAAGCTGTGTGGCTCCAGAAGTTCCTCACAGAACTTGGAGTAGTACCGCACATGGACAAGCCTACCAAAATTTATTGTGACAACACTAGAGCGATGTCACAATGCAAGGAACCTCGAAACCATAGAAAGGGCAAGCACATAGAGAAGAAGTATCACCTCATCCGGGAGTTCATTCAGAAACGAGAGTTGTGGTTGATCAAATTTCCTCTGTTAACAATCTGGCAAATCTCTTTACTAAACCTTTGACAGAAAAGGTATTTCGCAAACACTTAAATATTATAGGGGTAGGCACTTATGGACTTTCTTAGTCTTTGTACTGCAAGTAGGAGATTGTTGAAAAATATGTCCTCAAAGACTATTATTCTATATAAATATATTGCAATAAAATATTTATTCATTCAATTTGGTTTGTTTCTTATATTATTGCACATTTAAGGTCCAAATGTGACAAGTAATGTTCTATGTGTTGGGTCATTCTTCACAGTAAGGTATAGACTATCGATACTTTTCATACAAGTAAAATTAAGTTCTTTGTCGTTTGATGAAATTGAGCATTTCATTAAGGTAAGACTATTATTCTATGAGTTCCAATAAGGAATGGTTTACCTTGAATCAGCGAATAGTTCACTCACATCATTGGCATAAGGGTATTTCGAATACGTAGAACTGGACATGTAGTAGTGATATCTCTTAAAGTATTATAATTATAGAGACCAGACTATTACTACTACAGCATGGATAGATACCCGTATACTTGAGTATAAGTTAGTAGTCTGGCGAAGCTAGGGTCTTATACATTAATGTATGTTGGATGAGATTTCTTTTGTGAGATCAATAACCTTATACGTTAGGTATATTACTCTAGTTAGTTAAGAGGACTCATGCAACAGAATTTCTATACTTTATTTTGTGAAGTCAAATCACCCCCTTATGATTGTCCAGGATAATCTAATAATCTAAGACCCTGGAAACGTAACTCTGAATATGTCCTTTTGGGTAGCTTCGAATGATAAAAAAGTACATTCGAGTGAGTCATGGGTTATTGGATTAAAGATCTAAGAATGGTAAATGTCTTTAAGATAGGTGTTAGTACATTTATCCTATCTCATTGATGGGTGTTACATAGGGGGTATTTCTATTATTTCACCTGTAGGTCGAAGATATTGCTTTAGCAATATTATTCTTGATGCAATATTTTTATATAGTAATAAATGGGAATATTTAAAATGATAAAATGCAGGTATTTCATAGGAAGGGTATTTTGGTCATTTTAGTAGTTATGAATAATATATCTCTTGGTCCCCAGAGTAGCTCAAGTTACTTTGGTATTGTTTTGACACAATTTGGACTTAATGGATAATTATCTGGAAGAGAAATAAAATTTATTCTAAGAGTCCAATTAGAATTAATTAATTAGTCTGGGATTTTTTATAAGGCCCAGAAAAGATAATTAATTAATTAAGATAATTTTGCTAAAATAAATTAATTAATTGGACTGATATATGTTGACATATATTAAGAGTCCAATTAGAATTAATTAATTTTAATAAAGCCCAGAAAAGATAATTAATTAATTAAGAGAATTGGGTCAGTCTTGGACTGAATTTTGAGCTCAACACCAACCCCATTAGGGCTTAGTGTTTTCTACCATTAGGGTTTCATCAAGCCTAGGGCTAGCCGAAATAAAAGGAAAGAGAGGTAGGATTTTTGGCCGAGCTATCTCTCTCTCTTTGTGTGCAGCCACACTTTCTCTTATTTTCTCTTCCTTCTCTCCTTTCTCTCAATGAGAGGATCTTGGTTATACAAAGAAGAAGCTTTCACCAAGCTAACCTAAGATCAAGGTAGAGTCATACTTTGAAATACTTCAGAAGACGAAAAGAAGAAGCTTAGATACTTTTGATGCATAAAAGCAGAAGATTGACGAGAATCCCAGTCGAACCGCAGGTGCCTCCTTTTCCCCCTCCAATGCAAGATCCAATGCAACCTGGGATTTTGTTGGTTAATCTGTGACCAATAAATAAAAGTAAATACTCTCTCTTAGATGTAGCTTGAAAAACTAAAAAATTTTCGATGCATTTTCTTTGATTTTTTCCGTTTGGATCCTTCATTTCTCACATTCTTTATTCTCAACCCAAAGTTAAACAAATTATAAATCCATGAAACAAGAATTAGTCAACAACTTTTTCTAAATTTCATCATATCATCTATATCCAAACAAGAAAAGTAAAATAAAATCCAAATCCTCAAACATAACCAAGATTAACTTAAATTCTCAAGACTTAACATATTCAACCTAATACACAACTTTACTCCAATAAAATCCAACCAATTGAATGACAAAATCATATTCAAAGACGAAAAGAAAATCATACCCTTATCAAAGACAAAACAATCTCATACAAAAAACCCATTAATCATCGAAAAAAATTTGTTCCCAAATTCTTAAGAATAAGAAAATTGATTATAATTTCAAAAAGATGCACTTTGTAAAGCATTCAATCCTTCCCCTACACTTAAACTGGATATTGTCTTCAATGGCTTAAAATATCATAATAAAGCATATCTAATAGACCAAAAAGATAGAGAGGAAAAAGAAAGCAATACTTCCCAAGGCAGATGAGCTTCGATAAGAGTGAAATTCATTCTGTAAAATTTGAAAGAAACATTGTTAGCAAGAGGAGAGATATCAAACCTACAAAAAAAATAAACACACCAAGTAAAAACATAACAGGAATTGAAAGAAAATAAAATAAAAGCACACTAAAAATCAAAGAAAAAGAAAAATAGAAAATCAAAACACTTAAGAACCCCCTGAAGTAGAACCTTTAGAAGGGCCTCCAAGTTGTCCTCCAAATGGACCATCAAATAAGCCACCACGACCTCCAAATCGACTATGTGGTCCTCCTTGTTTCTCCCAATAATGTCGCCAATAATCTCCTTGAATATCTTGATTGTGTTAGGTATCTCGGGCTCGTATGCTATATGACGCAGCGAAAAATAAAATGAGATACCATCTCAGGACCCGCCTATGTGTGGAAAATACGACATAAAGATAATAAAGGTAACAGCTTTTTACCTTTGTTTGATCGTCCGAAGAACAAAATTTTTTTTTTTCAAGTTGATGCTCGATCCAGCAATCCTCTAGATCCAACTTCACGAGAGTAGAATATCTAACCACTATAATCACAGTGTGTGATTATCTCTAACAGTAATCCACACAAAGGAATACTCAAGCACCAAAATTTCCTATGCTAGCAAAAAAAGATGGCGGCTAGGGTTATTCACAAGAACAATCGAGAAAGAGAGAAGAAGAAGAGAAGGTTTAGGTGGCTGCAACTTTCATGTGAATTCCACTCTAGGGTTTTTCAGTTATATCATCATAAAACCGAAAAATTCATTGAAAATCTGGAATTCTAAAACAATTAGAGTTCCCTAATTGTAATTGAAAACATCAAGTTCTCACAATTACAATTTAGCCCACAAATTATAACTAATTATAACTTATCCACAACAACTTCTCTTTCTCTCAATCAACCACATTATATTATCAAATAACATCTTGAGTATATAATCCTCTATTATGTGTGACCTATTGGGTTTCTTAGTCAATTGGTAGCGAACATGAATTAATCCAAACGTCTTTGAGATTAATAATTCATAATTAATTAGAATTAATCCTATTAATTCTAATCAAGATTTGTTTATTAATTCATCAATTAACAAACCCATATCCCCAGATCATAAGCGGTATCTAGCAACACATCATGACCACCCAAGAGTCTAGGAAGTCAAGTGGCTTGACATGAACCCTTCAATAACAAACTTTAGTGCAATTAACTCATTTCACCTTACAATATCTTATTCAGTTTGGAGTAGGAATTAGTGTCAACTCCCTCCAGAATTAATTTTAGCCCAAATACGATAATACTTGTACCAGGAATCCACTACTTTAGATGTGTATCAATTGGAACTGTTTTAAATACACAATCGCCTTGGCCAAGGACTTCTTGAGTAGTAATTCCTACAAGTGGCCGTAAGATATCCGCCCATACTACTAGGAGTGGTGAATCCTTTATTGACCCTCTCAACTACTTTCGTTTATCTCACAATGTACCCAATATCCATCCCATAGGTGGCTCTCGATCGAGCTCCGGAGATTGAAATTAAAGTACAATACTCAGGAAACAAAGTATCTTGGAGATCTCAAGTCTAAAGATAATTGCACGTTTATTATATTAAGATTATATCACTGGCACTAAATAGTTATCCATATGATTATCTCAAAGCTCGGTCATCCAATGAACTTATTCCATTAACAAGCATCCATATGTTAACTTTGAGTATCTCAATACTCACGGATATGAAAACCACCGCCTAATCAAATCAGGTAGTCTAACGCATGCTAGTCTTCACGCATTAATGATGTCATGTCTCATTAATACTATTATTAAGGATTATTTAAGTACTAACACTATACAGTTTAGTAAGAATCTTATATTATGATCTCTATCATGATTTTCTTAACATAGTGTTGTACTAGGGACTTTATCGAACAGTTATATTATTTAAAAGTAAACAAAAGAAACTGTAAGATAAATAATGTATTTTATTAAAATAAAATGTGTCATATACAATATACAAGTGATTGCCTCTATGGCACAACACTAACAGATTGAGCCTTAGATTGTGCAAAATATCATCTTGGCGTTGTTGAGTATGCCAAATCATATCAAACCTTTGATCATGCCTTGCCGTATTATTAGCTATATCTACCCTTATTCCAACCATTTCGTCCCTTAATTGCTCCAAGGATATATGAATATTGGCTAGAATATTGTCATTAACACTTGATGGTTGCCCAGAATGCCTTTGTGGTTAGGGAGATTCTTCTTCTTACTCAATTTGAAGCTTAGGAATGCTATTTTGGGAAACCTCCCTTGGTTGTGACCATGTAAATGTTGTATAATTAAACTTATAACTACAATGAGTTAGTACTTGTGCAGTGACCACATTAAGTGAATTAGTAGGTTCCACAAATTCATTCTCCATAGAAACATCAAAAGCATTCAAAACCTGTGAAATCACAAAGGAAAGAACAAATGCTTTGCTAACAAGGCCATAAGCCGCCACCTCACGCATAGAAGTTAATAACAAAAGGGCAAGAGAGATGGGTTCTCCACGAAGCATTTTAGAAAGTATGTAAATATTAATCACCCTAACCTCATTTAAATTACTCAATCAAGGGCAAACATTGAAATACAAGAGATACAAAATAACCCTCAATTGAGGAGCAAGATCATTACTAGGGAGAAAGGAAGAACTATGTATAGATACTTTTAGTTCTAAACCTAATTGCCTACAAGCAATATTAAAATTTCAAGTTGCCTCAGAAGAGATCTTATTTTGGTGGTCAATTTCTATCCAAAGGCCACTATCATCAACACTTAAAATGGTAGTTAATTGATCCCTAGTCAAAAGTATGGAAATGCTCTTTACAGATGTTTTGATTTGTTGTAAATGTCCTTTCTTTTTATTTTTCATGTGTGCATAAAATTCTTTCACAAGGGCATGACAAAAATCACCTCTCAATCCTAAAATTGGATCCCATCCAATCCTTCCAAATATCTTAGTTATATGCAAAGACCTATTAAGGGAAGGCTTAACTGTTTTTTCAACAATGATTATATTCAAGGTCTTAGTATCATACCATTCCTCACATTTTTTATCAGTGAAATTTTTACGATAAAAAGAAGGTAGCTCTAATGAAGGGTCAAAAGATAAGGATGGTCAAGTGCATTTGTGAAGTTTGAAAATTTTTTTAGTTTTAGGCATTTTGGCTCAAACAAAAACAAAGATAATTTGCAAAAATATTTTCTTCTCAGTTAAAAACTTTTTTCCCAAGATTCTATTTTTCAAATGCAATGACATTGACAATTTCCAAATCAAATAGCAAAAGAACAATATTAAACCACAATGTCAACAAGTGTGTCATATAATCATCCAAGAGTGTCACCGTTATGCTTCAAAAATTACCCACAATGTCCACCAATGCATAAATTCCAGCGAAGTATGGAAACAAAATGAAAAGTACTGCAAGTACTAAAGACTCATCCCATACACAATTTTGTTCCCATTAAACTCAACAAATATATTTCCAAAGCAAGTAAATTTTTCGTCATAAATAAACATAACAAATGCTAAGAAATTCAAGAGGATAAAATCTACCGTAATGTGAAGAAAGTTTTGCATCAATGTATTCCCTAACTTGTGAGCTTTAAAATTTTGAATTCTTGGGGGATAATCCGTAGAAGAAGGAGATCAGTGTGAAGAAGAAAGAAAGAAAAAGAAGGGAAATGGTGAAGAACGTAGAGTGCAATGATATGGAGGAATAGGGAAAGAGAAATCAAAGAAAGAAAGAGAAATAGAAGAAAAAGACAAAAGAAACAAAGAAAACAAATCAAAAGGAGGGGGTTGGTGTCAGTGTGCTTCATGGGAACAAATCAAGAAAAAGACAAGGAAAATGGAATAAAAAGAAGAAAGAACAAAAGGACAAAAACAAAAATCTGAGCAAGATAAAGAAAATGTGAAAAGGAAAAAGAAGAAGAAAATAAAAGAGAAAAGGAAAAGAAAATGGGAGAAAGGGGGAATGTACGGTCAAAACAAATATATATATATATATATATATATATATTAATATAAAAACAAAATAAATACATAAATAAAAACTAATCCTAAATTAATGCACGGGCACAATACATGTAAAGTAAGAATGTATAAATTAAACATTAAACTAAAATTAAAAATTATATAACTAAAATAAAATAGATTCAATTCGTCTAAAATATCGTGTCAATCCGGCATAACATAAACGAAAGTCCAAACCTGAAAATAAAAAGAGTAAGTATTGACTCAAAATTTATAACGTAAAAATCACCGAATAATCGAATACAATTAATACACATATTTCACATTAATATTAAGTTAGTAAAATTAAATAGGACAATATACAATATACAATTAAAACAAGTTAGTAATTATTAACATATATCTAGCTTTCATGATATTGTTCCCCAACAACGACGTCAAAAACTTGATACATAGAATTTGGGTATATAAAAATCATACAATTCTAAATCCATTTTGGATCAAGTTTAAATTAAAACATTAATCCTAAATTACACATATGAGTAAATATACTCATCATTAAGTATAGTATAGGAAATTAACAAGTATTGATCCTCAAGGAATAAGTACATACTAATTACTTCTCATTCATTGTTTAACCTATCAACTAGATTGATACAGAAATCAAAATAAAAACAAAAACAAAATATATACACAACTCTTGGAGGGAAAAACATGCAATTAAATAGTTATTCTCAAAAACATGATATGAATCATCTAATAGTTATCACAATCAATCATTATCTTAACATCATGAAGGAATAAAAATAAAAATCACTTCTTCCCCAATCTATGGAATCACTATTTCTTGATTAAATTAGTAGATTTCTCAATCAAACCAACATAACTAAAGAAATGCAATAAACTCATTCCTTATAAATACCCCTATATTCTAGGCAATATAAATATAAAATTAGCTAATAATCCTATACTCTATGTGAAATTAACTAACCCTCGATTACTTAGATTCAATTCTCAACCTTCTTTCCCAATCCAATTAAGATAATAAATATATAGAATTAATTAAATTGAACTTAATCTAACTTCGTTTTCCAAGTCCATTAGACATAAATTCAGCTCCATCAATCTATCAAATAAAATCAAGTAATCAAATACCAAAAACAATAATCAATTGATCAAAGATTATATGAATTACAATATCATGGATCTGAAAATAATATTCAAATACAATTAAAACATTAATCTTATCATTATTCAAAGAAAAAGAAAACAAAGGAAAGAGATAGATATTCATAGACAAGCCCTTCAACTTTTAATGAAAACTCCTTTAAAATCAATGTTCCTTGAGTGATAAATTTCTCTGGAGAAAATATTACATGGTATACTCTAAATATATTTCTAATTCTCCATATTGTGCACACCCTATTCCTACGTTAATGGCCTTTATTTATAGGCATACAAGCTTACTAAAAAACCACTAAATAAAGAAGAAGTAATTTCCTAATCTAAAAAACCTTTCGAATGAAAATAAGAAAGTTCACCGTCTTAATTTCAATTGAGCCAAGATTCCTTCAGCTAGCTAATTTGCTTAGTCAATCTTGAAGCCATCGAAGCCACTTAAGAATCAAGCTACACTGAAGCTATGAAGCCACTCGAGCCAAATTGAAGCCTGGGCCACGAAAGTAGCTGAAGACATTTCGAAGCCAAGTCACTGAAGATCTTGGGCTAAGCCACGTTGAAGCCCATCCGAGCCGAAGTCCAATGCCTGAGCTATTTCTTTTTTTTCCTTGCCGAGCCGATGCAAGCTACCGAGCTGCAAAGCCACTCTTCTTTTCTTCTTTTTTGTTGAGCGGTGGCTCTTGCTTGTTGATCTGACTGCGACACAATGTCATCATGCCGCGGCTTGCTCTCTGTTTTGCTATGCCATCAGGCCGCGGCATGATGAATGCCTCTCGTGGCTATATTCTGTTTCAACCCTATTTTTCCTCAGTTTTACTTTATTTTACCTGACTTAGGTCTTCGCTAGGTCAGTCTTCTTGGGCTTGCACCGAGTCTCCGTTGGATTTGCACAATTAAACTCCAAATTCATCTATGTTTGCATCAAATCACAGAAAAATATTTCTATAAGCCAAATATTAAATAGAAAGGAATACTATTAGTTATTACATCAAAAGTATCATAAAATATCATTAAATAACTAGAACAATAAACATGAATTTAGGCACCATCAGATACCTCAAAAAATGGGTTGGGTTACGTGTTGATGCAAAATGGCAGGGTGATTGCTTATGCTTCTCGTCAACTGAAGTCATATGAATAGAATTACCCAACATATGACTTAGAGTTAGTAGCAGTTATTTTTACCTTAAAGATTTGGAGGCATTACTTGTATGGGGAGACATATGAGGTTTTCACTGACCATTAAAGCTTGAAATATTTATTTACACAGAAGGAGCTCAACATGAAGCAACGACGATGGTTAGAGTTGCTCAAGGATTATAACATGAGGATTTATTATTACCCTGGGAAAGCCAATTGGGTTGCTGATGCCTTGGGTAGGAAGAAGTCAAGAACTTTGGCAGCCATGCTTACGAATCAGGATAACTTGATTAAGGAGTTTGAGAGGCTAGAGTTGGAAGTGGTTCAACCAGCTACAGGTTTAATGGTGCCTTAACAGCTAAATCATCATTGGTAAGGCTCAGTTGTTGGATGTTAATAGCAGCTCTTGGAGTGGAGTAATCAGATTTTCAGATACATGAGGATGGGAGCTTACGCTTTTGAGGTAGGCTGTGTGTTCCTTACAATGAGGCCTTGAGGATGGAGATACTTAAGAAAGTGCACAACACTAAACTATCGATTCACCTAGGAGGAACCAAGATGTACAGAGACCTCAAAAAGAACTTTTGGTAGAATGGCATGAAGCGAAGCATAGCCGATTATGTTTCCAAGTGTGGTGTGCCAACAAGTCAAGGTGGAACATTAGAGGCCAGTAGGGTTATTGAAACCTTTAGAGGTTCCAGTGTAGAAGTAGAAGCATATCATCATGGACTTTGTAGTCGGGTTGCCCAAGTCTAAAATTGGGAAGGATACTATTTGGGTTTTAGTGGACCGATTGACAAAGTCTACCTATTTCATACCTATGAATGTGACTACTTCTATGGAGGAGTTAGCCCAGTTGTACATAGATGAGATTGTCCGGTTACATGGAGTACCAGTGAGCATTATGTCAGATAGGGACATTAGGTTTATATCACAGTTCTGGAAGAATTTTAATGAAGCGATGGGAACGACTATCACTCTTAGCACTACATTTTATCCTTAGATTGATGGGAAATCAGAGAGGATGATTTAGACTTTAGAAGACATGTTTCGATCTTGTGTTTTGGATTTCAAATGTAGGTGGGTGGACAACTTGATGTTAGTGGAGATTTCTTACAATAATAGTTATCAAGCTAGCATCGGGGTGACTCCATATGAGGCTCTCTATGATTGAAAATGTAGGTCATCGGTGTGTTGGGATGATGTAGATGAAAAGGTAACAGCAGATTTGGAATTGGTACAGTTAGCATTTGAGAAGGTGCAAGTAATTTAGGAAAAATTAAAAGCCTCTCAGGACCGTCGAAAGAGTTGGGCAGATAGCAAGCAAAGGCCTTCAAAATTGCAGTGGGGAGAAAATATGTACTTCAAGGTTTCTCCTACTAAAAGTGTGATGTGGTTTAGCAAAATTGAGAAGTTAAGTCCGAAGTATATGGGATCGTATAAGGTACTTAAAAGGGTTGGTGAGTTGGCTTATCGGTTAGCTTTACTATTGGCATTGTTGAGAATTCATAATATATTCCACATATCGCAGTTGAGAAGGTATGTATCTGATCCGAGTCATGTGTTGGAGGTATCGCCTTTACAAATGCAAGATAATTGTGGATCAAAAGTTGCAAGTTTTAAGACAAAGAACTATTTCATATGTCAAAGTGCAATGGTCCAATCATTCAAAACGTGAAGCAATTTGGGAGTTATGGGAGGAGGCACATTGGAAGAATCCTTTCCTATTTGATATGTCAGGTATGTAAGTTTCGAGGATGAAACTTTTCGTAAGGGGTTTGGAATGTGAGCCCACGACCTAATCCTTGTTTGGGCGTTTCTTTTTATGGTTGTGTTGGCAGGCCTAGCCCATGAGTTTAGGGGGTTATATTTTGTAGAGTGATTAGTTTTGGGGTTATTTTATAATTATTTTTTATAAGGGGTGAATGGTTTAATTACTTTAGTCAATCACATTCTAGGATTAACGTTACGTCGTTTCTAAACAGATAAGAACACTCCTACAGAGACAACTTTGGAGAAAGGAGAAATCTACAGGAGAGAGAAACTCGAGGAGGAGGTCGCCCCAAAGACTTCGAATCTAGGTGAGTATCGTGCTATTGATGCTTCAGATTGGGTTATTGTCTTAGGGATTGGTTGACGACTATTTGGATATAATGGTTTGATTTAGGGAATTCTGAGTTTGATCGAAAATCTATGAAATTAATTGTAATTTTGGGATTTTTTTTGTAGGTAATTAGTTAATTTAGTGGTGAATTGAGAATTGTTCTGGTGTCTATTCTGATTGGTAAGGGATTTATAGTTTTCCTATGTTTTTCTGGCTTACTATTTTTTTTAAGGAAATTGTGAATCTTTTACAAATGAAAGTTATTCTGGTATTTTTAAAATGGATTGAGTATGATGTATGTTTAATGCTTTAAGTATTGTGTTTAATTAACTGAAATTGTGCAAAGTGAAGCTCTGTTTTAAGTCAGCGTATGAGTTATGGATTTGATTGAATCTTGTGGGTGATTATAGTGGAAGTCCCCAATCTCCGTTATAAGGCCTTTGGCTAGAAGGATACAATATCTAGTTTTCAGTTATAAAGCCCTTACTAGGGGGATACAATACCTAGTTTCAATTCAGGTCCTTCTTCTAACGAGATACAATAGTTAGGAGCTGATATCAGTGCACCAAGACCTTACCCAAGCATGTCTCAAATTCTAAATTTCATTATGTGATCAGTAATGTTTCAGTATGTGTGTTTGTATTCAATGTGAGTTTGTTCAAAACAGTGGTTGGTTGTGGTTTTTTGGTGCATTAGCTATGTTTCTGAACCTCGTGAAGCCTGCAATTTTGTGATATCCTTGTTCTGTTCATGCACTGTTGATATTTTGGTTATTGTACAAATCCCGAGACTATACGGCTCTAGTTCTATTCTTCTTCAGGCACCAGTTCCTCCTTTGTTTGATTTACTTTAGTTTTGCTCAAAAAATCTCTAATTCTTCATGTAGGTCTTTAAATGTTTCGTTTCTGTAATCTTACACTTGCTGTCCCACAACCAATTCACTACAGTAAGTACTTTTGACAATCAAAGCATTTATTCTGTAACTTCAAAAATTACAATAGTATGTAATATGCTCAACTCCAGTAAAGCTGTACTTACCTTACCAACCTTTCATTACTATTTTGCAAGGTATTAGCTAGAAGAAGAGGAGCTAAACGAGTGGTTTGAAGAAGATTTAGAGTGAAAGTTTGTTTTTAATGGAACTTATGATTGATGTTCAATTATTAGTGGTAGGATGTTTTAGTTTATGATGACTTTGATGTTTGGAGTTTTTCATAGATTTCTTTCTGGTTGTACTTGGAAGATTATGTACTTTGAATTTCAATTATTATTCAATTGACAAAAAGATTTGAGTTATCTGTTGGGTCTGTCATGAGTTCGATATCTTATTTTAGGATGCTGCCATGTCATCCCGGATCTGGGGCGTGACAGGTGGTGAAATATACTTCTTTTTCTTTCTTCCATTCCTTCTAAACTAATGGTAGTAGTTTTGGCAATATTTGTTGCCATTGCCCATGGATGGCCATGTACTGCCCACGTTTTCACTTCGGTCACTGAAAAAACAGCAGCGGAGTTGAAGTTTTAACATGAGAAGAGTAGGAAAAAAAGTAATAATTATAATTTGCAAAGCTCCTTGATTTTTAATTATCTTGTGTTTATGTCCCTTATGAAAATTTTCAAGTCAGTTAAAGAGTTAACATTTTAACAAAAGGGTAAAATTAAGAGTTTATTAAGTGCTTTGTAATATGAAGGGTATAATTCAAAAAGTAACCCAATTTTAAAGGGTCAAATTGCCAATCACCCTTTGAATTACGACAAATCATAAGAACCAACTTTATAACTCGTTTGATTTAATTAAAATTTGAATATTTAAGTATTGAAACTAAAAATTGAATTCTGAAAATTAAATTATAAAATATTAAATTTGAATCTAAATTTTGAATTAATTATAATTTGTCTTTACACTATATTTTATTACAATTTAGATTAAATATAAAAGAATATTAATAATTAAATAAGTATTTAACATATTCATACTTCAGACTTAAATAACTTTCAATTCATTTAAAATTTATAACAAATTAAATTTATTTAATTAATTAAGTACTTAATATTTTTTGAAATTAAATACGATTAATAAAATAATTATTTAATTAATTAATTTTAAATGCTTAATTAAAAGCTCATTTGATAAAATTAAAATCTAAAGACTAAAGTATGAATATTTAAGTACGAAATTCTAAAAATTGAAATATAAAGATTGAATGTGGAATCTGAAATTTGAATTAATTATAATTTACTTTTACACTATATTTTATTATAATTTAGATTAAATAAAAAGAATATTAACAATTAGATAAGTATTTAACATATTCAGACTTAAGACTTAAGTAACTTTCAATTTATTTAAAATTTATAGTAGAATTTTAGTACGTTTTAATTAATTGGCTGATGATATTGCTAGAGTTGTTCTATTCTTACTAGAGCAATTTTTGCTCTAATGACTGTGTTGTCCCTCTACTTAATTTACAATTTTTTTTATTCTTCTACTAGCAGGCACCTCGCAACGCTGACGTTGAACATGCTAACTTTTGTAAGGTGATCTTGGCGTCTTTGAAGACCATTACTGTTTGACCCCCTCTTTGAGACAAGCACTGAAGTAAACACCTTGCACCACCAAGAGAAATTCTTCTCCATCTTTGAAGACAGAACATCCTTTTTCTTCCATTCTTTTTTCAGTCCCCCCCCCCCCCTTCCCCACCACTCCTAACCCTTGCCTACATCCACACCTCCACCACTGCCTTCTTCTAGTTTGCCGCTCCTATCAGTTCTAGTAGTCACCCCTTCTTCTCCATCTACCTCCCCTCCAGTGACACCACACTATCTCATTTTTATTTTTCTCCCTTTTCTTCTTTCAATTTGAACAACACACAGCAAAACTATAATCTTTTGGTTTACATATTCGCATTAAACACTAATATTTAAAATCAAAAGGAGAAACTGTTGAAAGAATTGAATTTATCAAGAAGAGAAGAAAAGTATGAACCAAATAACTAAACCCATGACAATGTAACTGTATGTTAAATTTTGCAATCCCTTGATTTTAAGGCTTTATCCCAAGTTCCATCCCAAATTTTACATTTTGTTACAAGAGGGAAAAAAATCAGTTCTTATTTCTTCATGAACTAAGCTTCGTGGTGTTGTTTAATTCAGAAAGCGCAGTGGATGTGGAGGAACGGGGGTTGGGGACGAGGGGGCACGGGGAGAAAAAAAATAGAGGGAAAAATGTTTTTGTGCAAGAGAGATGAAAGACAGCTGGAATTATGGGGAGGGAGGCAAGAGGAATTTATATGTAAATTGTTAATGAAATTTTGTAAATTAAGTAGAGGGACAATACGGTCATTAGACCAAAAATTGCTCTTGCAGGAGAAGGATAGCTCTAGTAATAGTCTAATCAATTAAGTGATAACAAAAAATTATTATTAAACATACTTAATTAATTAAATATTTAAAAATTAGTCATTATCAAATATTTAATTCATTCAATTTGAAATACTGAATTGGGTTACTAAACGGGGTTCAGAATATCAAACAAGTCCCTAGTTACATGTTTGAAGGTCCAATACTAAGTGTGTAATTGGATTGGAATTTTTATTAATTCAAAATAATTATAATTTAAATAATATTTATTTTTAAAAACTATCATATACTCACGACATATCATATTCTCTTTCTTAGATACTTAAATCTCACTTTAATTTTATATATTTTATAATCTTTATCATAGTCAAATAAATTTACTTTAAAATAATTATTATTCAAATACACTCTACCACATACGCAGACTGCCACCTTTCCAAGCGTTAGTACCTCCAATTTTTAAATTTTTTATTAATCCAAGTTTATTTATCTTATCATAATGTATTCTGTCTTGGTCGGTGAATTCCGGAGAAGAAATAATATCTTAGTCAGGAAGAAAAGTAACACAGATACAGTCTTGAAATGGGTTTATCAATTTTATACTTTTAATTTCCCTAAAAGTGATAATCATATTTTTCTTTAATATATAACAAGATATAAATATAAATTAATTTAAAAAATTTATACTTTTAATTTTTTAAACGTAACAATTATATTTTTTAATACATTAAAAATAAGAATGTAAATCAAATTTAATCTTTATTACTTGTTTTTTACCAATTGAATTATCATGTGGCAAATCATAGCTGGCATAAAGTTTCTCATAGATTTTTTTTTTTCGGGTTAATAGCCTAAAATTTTGGTTGCCAAAACATGTATAAAGAAATCAACAAGAGTAATTTGCTCTTCTATGTCACGTGATATACAAATAAAGGTTGTCGGCCAGGGTTAACGCCCACCTCCCAATTTTTAAAAAAAAATTGTTGTTAAGAAAACTTTAAAATTTTTTTTAAAAAATCTTTTAAATTTTATCTTTTGTTTTTTTTTTAAATTTATAAATGATTTATAATATATTTTTATATAATTTGCTCTTCTCGCAATTCCAAATTCTTAGTTCCATTTTTGCATATTAATGAAATTTCTAAAATAGAGGGAAGGCATCTTTTAGTTAGCATCAAAACCACAATCAAGGACGGAACTAGGAGTGGGTAGCATCCATTTCTCTAAAATTTTTTAAATTTGTGTATTTTAAAAAAAAATTAAAACTTTTTAAAAGGATAATTCTTTAATCTATCTTTTACACATAATTTTTTTAAAAAATTATAATATTATCGTCTAACATATCATTTCATATATTTTAGTTTTGAGATAATTGGACTTGGTGCCACACAAGTAAATGGCTAAACTTGTAACTATTTGACAATAGGGATTATTTTTTAAGAAAATCAATTTATCCAAGATAAGTAATGCATGCTAATCAGATTTTTAGTGGAATTGTATTCTTTTAAAAGTGTTTGCATAAAATTGTGACAAATTGTATGTGACCAATATGCATAAATGCTCAAGAAATTGTAATGCATCCAATCCAAGATAACTTTACCTGCTTTCCCATTATGTTAAAAAAAAACAATTATATGCATAAGAATGTTATATGAGTTTTATACAGCATAATGTTTAGTGGGATTCCAACACTTGCATGACAGAAGAGCGTGTCATTAGCATTTCTCTCACAAAAGAAATTGCAGAATTTAATTCCAACTACTGAAAAGCAAATCCACAGCCGCCATTACTCCTTTAATTTCTCCCCACGCTTAGCTGATGAAGACAAAATGGGATGATACCAGCAAGCAAGCGACAAGATCAGTTGAGAAGTGATAAGGTTTTTGATGATCAATTGTTTCCCATGCTTCAAGTCTTTGCATATTTTTTCTTGATTGTCCCCCCACCCCCACAACCCACAAAAAAAAAAAAAAAAAATCATTTCATAGACAATGAAATATTTGCAAGATCTTCATGCTTCCACTTACTTTTCTATCATAACCCAATATTCTAACACAGAGTCATTCCAAAGAAAACAAATTCTGGACGATGCAATTGCATTAGAAATTTTTTTCACCAAAAAAAAAAAAACTGATTTAAACTTATTTTAACAAAAAATAGATATAATATAAATAAATTTTATTTTGTGAAATATTAATAATTTAATTATTTGTTTTAAATAAAATAAAACACTTATCTTTGAGCTATAAATTTTTTTATAAAATTTGAAATTATATTTAAATTAAAAAAAAACTAAATATAATGTGGATTCAAGTACACCTTTAGCAGTAATTGTGTGCTATTGTGCACAATGGTCTTGCAGCACAAAGTCTTTTTGATGTTACCTGTCTAGATGTCCTATTTTACTCCCCCACCACAAATACTGCTGCTTATGTAGAGTGATATTCTATATAAAGTCAAGTCACACTGTGGAGTTCTTTTTCTTTTTCTATTTTTTCAAAACATCCATTGTTCTTTTGGCCTTACGTCTATAGCAAGAAATCATAATACCTTAAATCATTAGGGTTCCATGTCATGTTCTCTTTTGAAATTTTGAGGAATCAAAAAGTCTTTAGTATGCTTGCAGGGCCTTGCCTATTAAAGTTGAGGCAAAGGAAACATTAGCATGGACAGGTTTTACATAGTCATGTTTGGTCATGTGATCTGAAATTACCAACAAGATGATCACTTTGAAAAACTTTTACTCGAGTATAACATTAAATATTACATAGGTATGTTTAAGAATGATAAGATGTTCAATTATTTCACATTAGAGTTAGCTGGTAAGTAAAAGTATTTTTTTTTTATAAGATTTGGATAATTTTGTTTTTATAAGGCATTTTAAAAAAAAAAAATAGAGTTGGATTTGCATATTTTTGAACCATTGGCAAATGAATTTCACGTTCAAATTTTAAGGATTCTTCTCTGTACAAGGCGTATGAGAAAAACACTGACAAACTTTCTCTGAGGTAATTATGTATCTGTGATTGATACATTTGTGTATTCAATGGGGTCTCTTATGACAGTCCCCTTGGGATCCTATGAGGACTTCCTTGTGATCATTACCTTTGAAAAATTTCAGTATGACCAAGACCTTTTAGTCTAATCGCCGCGAAACCCATTCATCTTTTGTCATTTGATATGAGAGTTTCATTTCCTATACTAATTTCTTTTTGGTTATGAATGTGGAAACTCTTCACCGTTTTGATCAGAAAAGTTAAGATAATTGGCACTAAAATCATCTCTTTTGAGCACTATCTTGAGGCATTGACTATTGGTCGTCTAGGAACTAGAAAAGCTTTCACACAGTTTCCTCTGATATTGAGAGCTTTAATTATTTTGTAGGTTAAACTATCACCTCTCAAGCCTGATTTACCATACAATAAAAACTATCACCGGCCTCCCACTGTCCGCCAGGAAACTTACAACTTTTATCATACCGTGGTCATCACCAAAACAGCAGCTGAAGTTGCACACCTAGCGCAATCAACCAAGATGAATAACAAAGTCAAGAATATTATTTATGGAACTATTTGGTCCCCTTCAAATTCTTTCATCAGATTTCAGTATCAACTGCATCACATCAATCCTTTTTTACCAAAATCTCTAACACCAGACAAGATCTTGCTGTCTATTTCATGATAACAAGCTAGAGACTGGGGTTCATTTCATCAACTTTTTACCTAAACATGGTTACGGTCATTTTTTTTGCCTCTGTGCTTCTTATAGCTGGGTAAATATTGGCCATCATTTTCCCGCCCAATAGGATGTGCTAACAGAATTTCGTGTATATAAACTCAAAATCATTTGCTGCCTGCGAGCTTTCGGTGGACAGAGACAGCAGAAAGGCCCGCGCAACAACCCAAGTCATTTCCTCAAGAACAGAAATGCCTGTCATGATCAGTCCTTCAAGTGCTTTTTCCCTAAATATTATGATGTCTTCTGTAGGAAAACATGGCCCTCACCCTCAGTGAGCTCAGCTCTGTAGCAGGACTTTGAAATGCTATTCATCACCACCCAAAAAAAAAAAAAAAAAAAATCCTCTGCTTTTAATCACCAGAGATTCTTTCAGGTGGCAACCTGTGACAAAACGACGCAACACTCCTGTTGAAAATCTAGCTTAATTCGACCCAAACTCTTCTCGAAAAGGTACACAAAAATGGACACTTCTAATGACAAAATAATTTTAAACATCAAAGAGATCACAATTTTCCAACAAAACATCAAGCAGTAATCGTCAATGATGTCACCTTCCTACAAGAATCAGACATTAAATCTCTGCCGAAGAATTTTCGAACGCGTAATTGGAATCTTTGCCGACATCTTATCAACTTTGTGTTTGGATTATGGAGCTCTATAATCAAATTCTTCGCCTTGTTTTTGCTTTCTTGTTTCTTTTATGTTCTTGGACGAATGTTGAACATGCTTTGCTAAGACGGGTTTAAAATACTCGAAAGGAAAGAAGTGAATAAGGAATTTGAAGTGTAAATGTTGTTGGTCCTTAAACTTGTGATAGTTATTATTCGATCCTGAACTTTCTGTGTACTTTTCAAATGGTCTCTTGGCTAAATGTTTGTCAAAATTGGCTAGCGTACGTGTTTGAAAATAGAACCCATTTTACTTATCCAAGGATGACATTTGAAGAAAGAGTACCCCTTGAAAATATAAGTCGAAGAATGTTAAAATAGTTAGGTATGAGGAAGGAGTGATAGAGTTTGGGGTAATACATATATACACAGAGAGAGAGGAAAAAAAAGACCACCATATATATAATTTTTTGCGGATGGGGAGAGGTTTAACCTATGCCCTCATAAAACTCGATCAGTGTGGGAAATATATATATATATATATATATATATATTTTCACTCCTTAAATTTTAGTGATGGCTTATACTTTTTTATATTTTCTCACACTTATGTTAGTATAAGACAATAAATTTTAAATTTACAAAACTTGGAGATTAGAAGAGTTTTTCATTAGGTTTTGCATTAGGACTTATCGTTTGATACTTGTGTAGCCATTTGACAAACTTAATTCATAATTTTATTCCCTGTTAATATGTTTCTTTCTTTCTTTCTTTTTTTTTTTTTTTTTTTTTTTTTTGCGCTTTAAAGCAAGGAAGTCCCAATGTAAGACCCTTTCTATTTGCAAATGCCTGTCATATGTTAAGGCTTGTAAGGAGGTCCTAATATGATGTATGAACCCTTATTTGACTATTTAATCCAAATTTTATGTCCACAACAGATTCAGGGGACCAAATGATCATAACTAAAAGAAGAAAGATTAGAAGGAGAGAAAAAAGTTTAAGTTCAGCAACACAATTATAATAACCCTAACCAATCCCCTTGCTTGCTTTAGTCCTAAGAGAATATGACCACCCCTTCGTTATTTTATGACAAATTTCACGGACAACTTTCTACATGTGACAAATAAATCTGATGCTTTTGTTGGCCATGTTCTGTTATTTTTATGACAAAGTAGATAGAAACTCCATGGATTTGTAGGACATGAGGTCCCCTCTCATGTAGAATTTGCTGCATGTTTCCATCATATTGGAGCACTTCTTGTTTTTATATGAAGACTGGGCCGTTTCATACAGGATTCTAGTCTAGAAAGATATGCTTAGTGGTGGTGCCATGGTTTGTTTCAACAAGATCAATTAGAGATCGGTCAGGATGCATTTGAAAAGCATAGATATTGGGGTAGCCATGCCCTCTGATCTCATTATAACTTCCTTCTAGAGATGTCACTGGTGGAATGCAGCTTTCTGAAGCTTAATTTGAATAAAAGATTTGGCAGTTTTTAAAGTTCTTTCTTTATGATTCCCAATTGGATATGTGAAAAACGATTGGCTGCATGTAAAGTTCAGGTGCCTATTGCCTGGTATATTAGATTTGATCACATACAATAGGCCTAGGATTCGTATTCCAGAGAAAAACTTCAAGGTGCATATGCTGTCCGTATATGCTTTTCTTTTTCGTTATTTGGTTCTAAGTTCTCACGATCAAGAATCTTAGATCACAGAGTTTGCTCTTCTATCGTTCACATTGATAGCACGGAATGACTTCCTGCCTAATCATGTGGAATACTTTTTGTTGTCATTCTCTCCTCGATCAAGGGCCCCAAGGCTATAAAAACCGTAAAAATGTCATGAGAGTGGAAAACAATATTCTTGAAAGAGTTGGGGGTAGGGGGATCTTGATTTTCATCAGTGATGAAATACATGTTCTAGGTCAAATCCTCAACTAACAAATTGCTTTTGCAACTACCATAAGAGAAAATTTTGGTCATGGCTAACTTTAGAATATTGAAGAAATTTTGCATTAGGTGAAAAACAATCATGCTAACTAGACCCTCTAATCCTGCAGTGACCAGCATGCATTCGAGATCAATCAAGAATTTGATGGTCAATTTTGGGAGAAATCAAGTTATTTTTTGTAATAAAATAAGGAAATCAACTTTCTTTCTGATATCATGTTTCTATAGGAAAAGTTTTCATGTTCATATAAGTTGAATAACTATTTCACAACAAATATTCATATTCTTATATTGCATAGATTTATATAGTCTAATTATCTACACACAACTCACCACAAAACATTGTTTTATGTTTTGGTTTGACATTTGAATCGAAAATTCTAATATGGACCTAATCCACGTGAATCAATAATTTTAAAAAATTGTACTATATACAATATAAATTATATGGTACAACTAGGGATGGCAATGGGGTCGGGCCGGCCCGGGGACTAGAAATCTCGGCCCCGCCCCCGCATATGCCCCCATTTTCTCATCCCCGACCCATTCTTGCCACGGGGAAAGGCGGGGATCCCCGCCCCCGGCCCGTCGGGGATAAAACAATCCCTGGTCTCGGCCCAACCGGGAAGTGGGGACCCGTTTGGACTCGAAAATATTTATAAAGATTTTTTAAAAAAAATTTTTGCCTCCAATATATTTTTATTCAAAATTTTTTAATCATATAGAAAACTTTAGTGGTGGTTTCTAATAATTCACATATTTATCATATCACTAGATTAGTAAGAGTAAATTGATAATTGATAATTTATAATTTTTTTTCTCTTCTTTTCTATTTTATTTATTTTAATACTTATATAATCTACCTTTATATACATATATAATCATATATAATATATATAATTTACCTATAATTTATATAGTATATATATATATATATATATATATATATATATATATAATATGTAAAGCAAGCCGAGAGCGGGGATCATGCAATCCCCGTCCCCGGCCCGCCCTCGGTTGGCGGGCCGATGAATGAAGCCCACTCCCAACTCGTCCCCACTTAAATCAGGGAATCCCTGACCCAATTGGGCCGGGTCATGTCGAGTCCCCAGTTTAAATGGAAAAATTGTCATCCCTAGGTACAATTCTGTAAAGCTATTGGTCCACATGAATCCAATTCATGTGATGAGCATCTCATTGGAATATGCTTGTTTGTCAAAATGCAAATAAATCTGATATACGTTGATCACATGTATTGAAATATTATATTTCATATAATAAAAATTGTACCAGAACTCATCAATATATATGATACACGTATTTACAGTTCATACAAAACTTTTCTGTCCACGAATAGATCTGTATATCCTGCCTTGGCTATCCTTCCCAATGCTGAATCCTCAAATTAGAAATCTCAGAAATCCCTAATACCAGTTTTATGAAATAAATTCTTTTTTCATACGTCATTTCGTTGCTCAATTTTCAATTTATCTCATAGAAATTTTGAATGATCATGAGTGCGTTGCAGCCCTTGTCAACGTGACATACTCAGGCAATAGTCCAGCACCATTCCCCACCCCTCCTCGGGTCATCTAAGGAATTGTGAGTGAAAACTGACTCCCATAATTCAAATTTAAATATCTCATTTTATTTTGAATTAGAAATTTAAATTTAAAATATATGTGTAAGAGAATTTTACTTTAAAAAGGCAACATCTACACCCAAAGAACAAAAAAGTATTTTAAAAAACCAAAAAATATCAAAGATTAACGCTGACAGAGATTTTTTTTTTCTTTTGGAGGGAGGGAAGGAATGAAAATAAACCTATTTCAAATTATTTTTATTTTAAAAATAATACTCCCTCCGTCCCACTAAAATTAATAATTGTTGACTTGACACGATATTTTATGCAAAAGTAAAAATTAGAATATAATAATATAATATATATATATAATATAAATAAAAAATATGTGAGTTCTACTAATACTTTATGTTAAATTTAAATATATAAAAATAATATATGTGAGATATATTGATTATTTTATAATAAATTGTATAGTAAAAATTTTCTTTTTAAGAAAAGTGTCAAATTTTTTGAAACAGTTTAAAATAGTAAATATGTCAATTTTATGAATACGGAGGGAGTATCATTCACTTACAAAACATTACATTCTTACTTGTTGATCTTACATTTTTGTTTTTGAATTAAAAATTTTCTTATTTCCAATAGAGAAATTAACAATTAAAAGAAACTCTTGCCAGAATCAAGAATAAAGATGATGTTACAATGTTGTACAATACTTGACATGAGAAACGAAGGGACCAGAAATCGTACGGATTGAATGAAGATTATGATAAGGTTTAATTACCACTGCCACTCCTTTTCACTTTCTCTTAATTCTCTCAATTCTCCCTACCACAAAATCACACAATATTCTTGTTACTTCACTAATTCTCTGAAAACACAATTCTTTTTCCCAAAATCCCAATCTTTTCTCTCAAAATCTCCAATCCCTTAGGGAAGAACCATAATCAGTGGCGGTTCTGTAACCATAATCAGGCCTAGTCATATTAATGTCGTGCAAAAGGCCATTATATGGGAAAAAAATATTTATATACTCAATCTATGTAAAGTATGTATATTAGAGGGAGGGACTAAATTATCCACTTTCCAATCTAAATCTACATTTCTATCTATTAATTAGATAAAAATGTCATTTTCCTCTTTTGATTTTAAAATTTTATTTTTTTATGTTTTTTATTTTTAACTTTTAAATAAAATTATATCTTTTGTTTAAATATCAAACTAATCCAAGTATATGAAATTATGTACGAATTAAATTATTAAAAATAATGACTAATATAAAAATTAAAATTCATATATTTATTATATATTAAAAGTTTTATTTCTCCTTATTTCTCTTTCATACTTTGTGAAACTTATATGAAAGTATATAGTAAGCATAATGGTTTCATTTGATTAAAAAATCATTGATTTATTTTTTTTCTTAAAACTATGTATTTTATAATAGATTAAAACATTGATAAAATAGAAGACTTATAAAGATTAAAAGAAAAAAAAAAGAAAGAGACTATTAAGGAGACACATTAAGAGAAAATGTAATTAATAACGGTTCAACTTCCGTTAATTATATGTTATTAAAACAATTAATCTATATACATAAAAAAAATTAGCAGGTGATTAGAAGTGAGAATATTGAAGGACACCTTTATCAAATTAATAATATGTAAAGTTGAGGGATAAAGTGCTGTGAGTTTGACAACTCAGCATAATTAGATTAATAGTTAAATTTTTTATTGACTTTTTAGTTGCTTTGTTAGAAAAGTATTTGTGAAGTATTTTGTAATATTTCTTTACGTTTTTTCTTAGATTTATTAACTAGGTATAGATCTTAGTTTTAGAAGTTTAGGTTTAGTTCATAGGTTTTGTTTGATTCTTATTGTCTTTAAAGTAGATTTTTTATAAGAATGAAATGGGCTATTTATAGGATCTTGGGTTCCTCGATTTTATTTTTTCAGAGTTAATGCTATATTTATAGTAGATACTTCGAATTCTTTGTATTTTTTGGAATTCATCACTTTGTTTGTTTTGTTGGTCTTCCATTGCATTGGAGATATCGAATTGGAAGATGGACCATTCTTCGTTGAATTGGAAGATGGACAATTTCAGCCATTGTCCCTGTCACTTCCGTTCCTCTGAACGCTTCATCTTTGCAGCTATCCATGAACGCTTCTCTGCAGCTATCAGTGATCTTTTTCTTCTTTCAATTCTGGCATTAGAGGTGAGCTTTCGGCCTATATAATTTTGTTCCGTTCTGGAGTCCTCCTACTTAATATCTTTCATTTTCCTTTTTTAATATCTTGCATATCTTCTAATAACTGGATCTGGATCACTCAACATTCTCCATTCCTTAAGCATACTTCTAAAAAAGCCCTCTGAACAAAATTATACAAGCAGTGGCTTCGATCAACAGCAGTCGCTCATCGATCCTTCCGTTTCATCCAACGGCCAAATGTTTTAAGAAATCGAAAGCTTTACCAGCATGATGACTTCATCAAACGATCCAAATTTGTTAGGGTTTAACATGGCCGACATTTCGACGTACCGGTTGCAGCAGAATCACCATGCGGTAGATGACCAGAGCTCCAACCAAATGGTGGGGACCACCGGGGAAGATGATTTGAAGATGGAACCGATCAACTGTGGTTTTTTGGATCAAACGGCTCAGATGGGGTTTTCAGATTGCAGTAGAGCAGGATAAGTAGTGGTGGACTCGGGGGACTTGATTGGCAAATTAACGGCGGAGGGGGAGATCAGGGACTCTTTGAAAAAGAAAAAAAGTAGGAAATCCTACTGGGTGACTCCATGCTATCCTCCCCAAGAATCAGTCTATAACCTGGATAACTTTCATCTTTGTATTCCTTAGAGGCACATTTACAAAAGCCTCTCAAACGTGTAATTTGATTGAGTACGTTCACAGCTCTCCTAGAAGAAAAAAAAAATTATCTTGAGATAAATTTTAGGGAATTATGAAATTTGGTAGATCATATGCTTAATTATGAAGTTTGGTAGAGCATATGCTTAATTATTTCTCTTTTGAAATTTCATGTAACTGCTTAAGTACAGTTTCTTTTGGCATGAATTATGACCCAAATGGTGATTTGGAAGTTTCTCTCATATGAATTTGCTGAAGGAAATGAAAGAGGGATTAGATACAGTGACAACGAAGATAGAGGCACTTACTGCAAAGGTAAGGAATATTCAATGTTTTATGTTTTGCTTTCTGAATGTGAATTAGAACTTAGATAGTGAATGAAAATTTGGGAACTTGCTTCTAATAGGATCTCCTCACCTTTTTGCAGGTTGAGTTAATAGCTTTACATAGCTTTTTGCAGGTTGAATCAATATCTTTCTTTATAATATCTACCACAGCCAGTAGTCACACACGAGGCCTTTCAGTTTTCTGGGTCCCAAGACTCGATTTTAATTCTTGAAATTTTCTGCAAAACGAAGAATGGAGATTTTGCAGGCCGCAGGATGGGATCGACGGTTTTGTGTGGAAGGATTCTAAATGCACAAAGTATAGAACTTTGTTTCAGATCTTCATATGCAATTCAGTTCGTAGAAATCTTCGCTGCTGAATTTCAAAATTTGGTGAGTTTCTTAGCTTCTTCTCACAGCTATTTAAGTTGTGCGTGCTATTTAATTTTTGTTCATATTGGATTTATGCTTTCATTTTTAGTCTTTTGGTAATCCGGATGCAGTTTTGTGTAGCTTTATTTTTAGCCTTGGGGATGTGCGATTTTGGTGCAATCAAAGATGCATTCTTTGCAATTTGAATGTGGTAAATGCAATGCTAGATGTGAAATTTTCTGAGGGTTTTAGTTGTTGGACATTACAATTGATTTAGTTAGGAAAGTTTCCTAACCAAAAGTAGACTTTAGAGAGGAAGTGATTTCGACTTTTTTTTCCCCCTCCTTCTTCTCCTTCTGGTAGTGATCACTACATCTGGTTATATCAAAAACAGGAAAATGAAGAATACAACGGTGTATGCACAACCTAATGCCTACATGAATTGTGCAGAGGTGGAGATTGGAGAGCAGGAGGAAACTGTCACTTGGAGACACTTCCAGAGCTAGGTTCTTCTTTGGTGCCATCCAGCACTTGGGACAAATATATCATTTTTGCTGATTTAGTCTCTACTACTCACTTGAACATATCAGATGTAAAATCAATGGATGTATTAAATATAACTCACATGAGCTCAAGAAGGAAAGATGGTCACTCATCTCTATATTACTTGGGACCTAATGTAGGTCTTGCACCTCTACATAGGCAGGACTGCAGCCACTGGTGTCTGCCTGGTGTGCCAGACACATGGAATGAGCTACTGTATGCCCTCTTCTTGAGGCGCGAAACATCAAAAAAATCAGAAACTTGGTCACAGGTATAATTCTTAGTTGAGTGTATATCATTTCCTTGATTGCTGGAAAGGACTTGAACCTTCTGTACATCAGTCTGATGGTCTTGAAATAAATCCGGATAAACTGGATGCCAAACGTTCACTGTACCATACAACCATAAATAGATTTTACTTCATAGACAAACTTGGGAGCTGCGATCCTGGGCAATTGATAGGCCCTTTGTACATCAATTGTTGAAAATGGCAACTTTGGGAGTTAATAATTTTTAACTCATGATTAGTTAGCCTAAAACAATTAATGGGAATTGTTCTTGACATGTTAGAGATTGTTTTAATTGTGGTAGAAGCCATTTTCATGGTGGGAATCCATAATTAAATATTGTTAAAGTTAGGCTTGGGCCATGTTTTCACGATCTTCTACTTTTATTTGGCCCAATTAATTAACTCTAACTTGAAAAGGAATAGGAAACATAAAATCTGGTAAAGGAATTAGGACTTCCTAATCCGAATTGGGTTTTAATTTTCCTAAGGCGACATTAAAAGGGGGAACAGAGCCGCCATTAGGGAGAACCCCTTTTCGTGCTTTTTTGCTTCTTGCAAGAAAATTCGCCGCTTCGATTCTCTCTCCACGATCTATAATTTTGCCTTATCGGGACCGGCGAACTGAGGGGATTTTCGAGGTGATCACAGTTGGTGTGCGTCAACAGTGATCTGAGACCGTCTTATCCTGCAAGAAGAGTCGTCTGTACCCATCGCACCGGAGTGGGGCGAATAGCTTCTTGAAGGCAAACCGATATTAGACTGGTGATTCGGTCGACGATACGATGACGTTGCGGCGCAGCTTGTCCGGAGGAGTGCCGGCGCTAGGTACATTACGGTAGAACCGCGAGCAAGTCAATCGGGTATACTATTGATTTGTTTATTAAGTGTGAATTCTGTCTAGTTACATTACGTTTGGATTGTGTGGCCTTGCCGGTATTGTTGATATTTGATAATTGCAATTGTTAGAGCCACTGGTCGGGTATAGGCGGTGCTTGTTCAATTCAGTTGAGTTGTCTGTCTGTGCTTGTAGGTACCCTAGTTCACTAACAATCTTCAAGAAGCTATTACTGCAATTATCCGTGTGTGTGCAATGGCCAATTCGTCGAGTGCTGCATCTGCTTGCGTATAAGCCTTTGGTTGACTTGAATGGTTTGCTGGACAAGTTTGGTCCGAGGGCAGAATTTCAAGCGTTGGCAACAACGCATGAAAATTTGGTTGACCATGAGGGGCTTATTATCGGCGGTGCGGGTAGACGAGCCTATACCAAGCTGAAAGGCATTCTAGAGTAGGCTGAGATTGCTGCGTGGGATGAACGGAATAATGTAGGCGAGAGGAGCAATACGTCTGCATTGACAAATGCTCTCTTTGATGTCTCTCGTTCCGAGTCATACACAACAAAGATGCTATGGGATGAACTCGGATAGGAAATATAATACCGAGGATCAAGGTGCGGAAAGGTATTATGTCTCCAAATTCCTGAAGTTTCGGATGGTTGAGGGTAAGTCCGTGATCGAACAGGACTCAAGAGTTGCAATTGATTATTCATTCTCTTCATGAATCGGATATGGAACTTCTGAGAAGTTTCAAGTGATGTCAATGATAGAGAAATTTCCTAAGTCTTGGGAGGACTTTGGTATGTCCCTCAAACACAAGACGGAGAAGATTTCTCTAAACGATCCGATGAAATCAATATCCATTGAGGAGCAACATAGAAAGAATAGTCATATTGTACCTATGGAGTCTAATGTCCATATTGTGACCTACTGGGAAGAAGAGCAATAATCGAGAGGAATGTGGGGGTTAACTCAAACTCTAAAAACATAAACAAGACAAAAGGCAAGGCCAAGAAGAAATCGAAAGCAAACAAACCTTGCTTGGAATTGTGGTCGGAGTTGGACATTGGGTTAAGGACTGTCCATCTAAAAAGTTCAAAGTCAAACAAGGATCAAATTCTGAAGCACAAGTCAATGTGGTGGTAGAGGATACTAGTCAAGCGGAGGCTGATTTGAGTACTCACCTTACTGAGGTTTGTACCATTGAGGCTGAAACCGGCATCACTACTTCCAATGATGATGAAAGGTATGTTTCGTTAACACGAAGTCTTTACTATTTATGAGCCACTTGAATGTGCTGGTTGATACTTGGAGCAAATGTGCACGTTTGTCTTTGATAAATTGCTTTTTGTATCTTACCAGCCTATTAAAGGAAAAAGCGTGAAGATGGGGAACTCAACTGCAGCCAATGTGTTGGGGATTGGACGCGTGGACTTGAAGTTTCCTTCGGGCGTATTCTTTCTCTTCATAGGGTGCAACATGTTCCAACGGTTCGTAGGAATATTCTTAGTGGTTCATGTTTAGTTAGAGAGGGTTATGAACTTACTTTCAAATGTAATAAAGTAGTGATTATGCACTACAATTCTTTTGTTGGCAAAGGTTATTTGTCGAGATGGTTTATTTAAATTAAGAGTTGAACCTTTTACTTCGATTTGAATAAAGCTTCTTCTATTGAGAATTCTATTTATCCTATTGTGCACATTATTGAATCCACTGATGTTTGGCATAATAGACTTGGACATTTAAATTTAGATTCTGTTAAAAGAATGATGAATTTAGATTTGATCCCTAAACATTCAATTGATAAGAAAAATAAATGTCAAGTGTGTGTGGAAGCTAAAACAACCAGGAAACCCTATCATTCAATTGAAAGGGATTCGAAATACTTGATTTAGTTCACACGGACATTTATGAATTCAATGGCTTATTGACTAGGGATCATAAGAAATATTTCATTACTTTTATTGACGATTGCAGTAAATATTGCTATGTTTATTTACTTAAACATAAAGATGAAGCACTTGAAAAGGTTCTCATATTTAAAAATGAAGCTGAAACTCAAACTAGCAAGAAACTTAAAAGGTTAAGATCTGATAGAGGTGGAGAGTATGGGTCTAATCCATTTGTTGAATATTGCCAAAGCAATGTCATAATTCATGAGGAGACACCCCCTTATTCTCCCCGATCTAATGGGATTGCTTGAACGGAAAAATAGAACGTTTAAAGATATGATCAACGGTTTACTTTTAAATTACGGATTGCCTAAGTATATGTGGGGTGAGGCTTTGAATACGGCTTGCCATATTACGAACAGAGTCCCTCATAAACATAAAGAGGTAACTCCATTTGAAATTTGGAAAGGTAGGAAACCTAACTTAAAATACTTAGTGTGTGGGGTTGTCTTGCAAAAGTTCTAATCCACTGAACATAAAAGGAAGAAGTTAGGACCAAAGACTGTTGATTCCATCTTTATTGGTTATGTGGAAATAAGCTATGCCATGAGGTTTTTGGTAATTAAGTCCGAAATACCTGGTATAGATTGTAACACTATCATTCAATACCGTGATGCTACATTCTTTGAGAATGTGTTTCCCATGAAAGCTGGTTTGCCTCAAGATGTTTCTACTTTAGATTCGAGCCTTAACGTCCGATTCCATTCCTGATCATGTGGAAAGGATGAAAGATGTGGGGGCAAGTCCAAATAGTCCCAATACTCAAATTGAGGAATTGGAAGAACCTAGAAGGAGTAAGAGAGCTAAGAGTCTGTCAAGGACTTTGGAAGTGACTTTGTCACTTACAATGTTGAGGACGAACCTTTGACTTTTCAAGCGGCTATGGCTTCCTCGGAAGCGGGGCATTGGAAAGGAGGCTGTCAAGAGTGAGATGGATTCCATTGTCTCCAATGGGACATGGGAATTGGTAGATCTCCCTCCCGGGTGCGGTATAATTGGATGTAAATGGATATTTAAGAAGAAACTTAAACCGAGATGGGACCATAGATAAGTATAAAGCCAGATTAGTTGCCAAAGGGTTTAGACAGAAAGAGGGAATAGACTATTTTGATACATACTCTCCTGTTGCTCGTTTGACTACAATCCGAGTGCTAATTGCATTGGCTTCCATATATTGTCTCACCATCCACCAAATGGATGTGAAGACAGACTTTTCTTCATGGTGATCTTGAAGAAGAGATATATATGGATCAACCTGAGGGATTTGTGGCCAAAGGAAATGAACGGAAAGTTTGTAAACTTATTAAATCCCTATATGGTCTAAAACAAGCACCCAAACAATGGCATGAAAAATTTGATAAAACAATTTTATCATTTGGCTTCAACATAAATGAGAATGACAAGTGTGTTTCTTTGTAAGGTTAAAGGTAATACTTGTATTGTTCTATGCCTGTATGTGGATGACATTTTGCTATTTGGGTCTAATATTGAGATAATTAATGAGACTAAATCATTTTTGAAAAGTAAGTTTGAAATGAAGGATATGGGAGTAGCAAATGTGATTCTTGGCCTAAAGTTGATTCGCTCAATTGAGGGGATAACCATTTCTCAAACTCACTATGTTGAGAGTGTTCTTGAGAAATATGGGTATCAAAATTGTAGAATTGCTAAAACTCCAAGTGACCCTTACGTAGCTTTGTTCAAAAATGAAAGTGGAGTTCTGTGTCTCAATTAAGATATTCTCAAATTATTGGTAGCTTGCAATATCTTGCGAATGGCTCAAGACCAGATATTTCATTTTACGTATCTAAGGCGGCAAGATATACAAGTTGTCCAAATCGGACTCATTGGGAGGCCTTGGATAGAGTACTAAGGTACTTGAAGGGAACAGTGTCCCTTGGGCTGCATTATGGGAAATTCCTGCTTGTACTTGAAGGGTATAGTGATGCAAGTTGGATAGCCAAGAACTACGGTAGCAATGGATGCCTTTGGATATGTGTTTACATTAGGTGGTGGTGCGATCGCACTGGAAGTCTTGTAAACGAGACTATGATAACTCGGTCAACTTTTGAGGTGAGTTATGTGCCTTGGATACTCTTTGGAACGGAAGTTTGAATGGTTGTATGGACTATTGTCCTCTTTGCCAATGATCGGCAAGTCCGATTCTTGCTATATCTGTGCATTGTGACAGTCAAACCACAATTGCAAAGATAAAGAGTACCAAGTATAATCAAAAGACTAAGAGACACATCCAAGTTAGACTTAAGTCTATAAGGGAGTTAGTGTACGAAAGGGTGGTGTCTGTTGACTTTGTTGGATCCAAATATAACATTGCGAGACCCCTAACTAAGGGACTTGAAACATCATTGTTCCTTAAATCCAGGTTGGGAATGGGATCGATAACCCGAGAAATGATTCACCTACGGTGGCAACCCAGTCGACCAAGTGGAGATCCCGCAAGGCGGTTCAATGTGGTATAAACAAGTCTGTTTGAGTGAATCGGCACCAATTACGATACTTTTGTATCTAGGTCATTTCCACTGAAAGCTTTGTGGTGCGTTCTTGCAATAAGTAAGAGTTTTGACTACGAATGGGATCAAGTCTTTTAGACGGGATGCTAGCGAGTCCATCCTTGGAGATCGCCAACTATGTGAGTGTTGTTGTGTGGCCGCAACTAAAGGGAATTGGGTTTTCTCCGAATACACTCATGAGACGAGGATCGGGACACATGGCCATAACGTGTCAACCCTAAAGATTATCTCCATAGCCGATAGTTTGTTGTTACCAATGGACGCCGTCACATTCAAGGTTCAGATTCAAGGCTTAAGTCCATACTGTTCTGTGGGGGCATAAGTTGGATAACTTAGGTAGTGGTTCAAACCGGAAGGTACCATTATCGAAAGCAGATTATGTGAATCCTGAATAGTCTTTAACTATGGATTTGTGGGGGATTGTTGAAAATGGCAACTTTGGGAGTTAATAATTTTTAACTCATGATTAGTTAGCCTAAAACAATTAATGGGAATTGTTCTTGACATGTTAGAGATTGTTTTAATTGTGGTAGAAGCCATTTTCATGGTGGGAATCCATAATTAAATATTGTTAAAGTTGGGCTTGGGCCATGTTTTCACGATCTTCTACTTTTATTTGGCCCAATTAATTAACTCTAACTTGAAAAGGAATAGGAAACATAAAATGCGGTAAAGGAATTAGGACTTCCTAATCCGAATTGGGTTTTAATTTTCCTAAGGCGACATTAAAAGGGGAACAGAGCCGCCATTAGGGAGAACCCCTTTTCATGCTTTTTGCTTCTTGCAAGAAAATTCGCCGCTTCGATTCTCTCTCCGCGATCCATAATTTTGCCTTATCGGGACCGGCGAGCGAGGGGATTTTCGAGGTGATCACGGTTGGTGTGCGTCAACGGTGATGCGAGACCGTCTTATCCTGCAAGAAGAGTCGTCTGTACCCATCGCACCGGAGTGGGGCGAATAGCTTCTTGAAGGCAAACCGGTATTAGGCTGGTGATTCGGTCGACGATACGATACGTTGCGGCGCGGCTTGTCCGGAGGAGTGCCAGCGCTAGGTACATTCTGGTAGAACCGCGAGCAAGTCAATCAGGTATACTATTGATTTGTTTATTAAGTGTGAATTCTGTCTAGTTACATTATGTTTGGACTGTGTGGCCTTGCCGGTATTGTTGATATTTGATAATTGCAATTGTTAGAGCCCTGGTCGGGTATAGGCGGTGCTTGTTCAATTCAGTTGAGTTGCCTGTCTGTGCTTGCAGGTACCCTAGTTCACTAACATCAATTACATACATGTTGAGTGAAAATCATCTTCTTTTTACACATATATGCACTTGGTATAGCCCTTTTTGACCATATTTTGTTTGACAGAAACATCTTAGGAGCTTTTCTGGAATTGGTCTTTGAGTTGATACTGCTTAAAGCAAAGCGCTTTTACTTTCTGATTTGTGCTTTCTTTTTGACCCCTCAATGATTTCTGAGACACAAAGAATGGAAAGAACATTGCTGGAAGCATCAACTGCTCTGATTTTTGTCTCATAAAGAAATTCCTAATTTGAGCTGAAAAAATAAAAAATAGAATAGGGAAAAAGAAAAGAAAACTAAAATTTTTATAAATCATCAATGTTGGGAACTGTAAAGAATAAAAGGATTGATTTTCTCCATAAAATTTCCTATAGAAGGGTTTGACTGAAGTAGATTTATAATATTTGTGATATTTTTAAAATTAATTTAAAAACCTCAACGAAGATAAGTGATATTATTAAAATCTCAAAGAAATTCTCATGTATTAACTTTAAAACATAATATAAGAAAGTATAACTATTAAAATTATATTTAAAATAGTGTTTAACAAAAAGTTCATTTGATAAAGTTCAAAGTTGAATATTGAAATGTAAAAATTTAAATACTAATTCTAAAGATTGAAATTTAAATATTAAAATTTAAAATTTAAGATATGAATTTAAAACTCTTCTATCAAATATATAAAAAATTAAATATTATAATATATTTATAATTTTAAAAAAAATAAATATATTCCTTCCGTGCAGCGCACAGACAACAACCTAGTTAATAAATATTAATGTATAAGGGTGTGGATTTAGGTGGAAGAGGTGCCCTTCCCAAAAATAAATTTGATATTTAGTTTAAAAAATTTGCAATTCAAAATCAAGTTTAATATAAAACTGTTAAATATATAAATTTATCACGATTTGATTCTAATTTTCTTTCATTACAATTAGCGAAAGTATGATTTTTACAATCGTGTTTGACATTTATTTCGCCAAACTGGTTCTAAGCTGAATATATACGACTTTGGACAACATGATGACGAACAAAATGATAGTTGTATGTGTGTGTCTATATATATATATATATATATAAGGGTAAATTTTATAATTTCTGTGTAAGAGAATCTTTTTAGACCAATAAGCTTTCTTAACTACGCTTCTAATGCATCTTTGATGGAAACCTATCTAAAAGCAAATACGCATTAGTGGTGAAAAGCAATGAAAAGCACTCATTCTCAATGATGTGATAACCAAATATTGAACCGTCTAAAAGATTGTATAAAGTAATTAGTAAGATCTGTCTGGTGATTTTCCACTTATTAGTGATTAATGCTTTATATATAATTTGAACCTTCTTATATGTATTCCCTCACCCTCCACTCCACACCCCCTTCCCCCCCTTTTTTAATGCATTTCATGGTTTTATCGATAATGACATTCATTTTGCATTTCATACGATGGCGGTCTTTTGTCAGGCTTTGCTTATGTTGTATATTGGTTGTTGGAGTTGCTACTGATGGCAGATGCGCCGACGTGCAAGCCTAGGCAACTTCTGTATATTTGATTTGACAATGTTTGAAGCAATCCAGGACGTTTGACTGACTTAGGAAACAATCCCTTTGAAGAAGTTCTAATCAGCTAGGATTGCAGCAGCATTAGAATTGGAAATACTCTGCAAACTTTGGGGGTCTCCTAATTTGATTAGGAAACAACTTTAGCGCTGCTGTAGCAATATATATATTCAGTAGTGACGTGAAAAAAGAGAGACACTAATGCTATTCTATTCAGTAGATCGAGGTTGAGAGAAGCAATTTTTCATTTAATCTAGGAGGGTCTGATGCATGAGAGTTTTTTTGTTATTCTTGTGAAAGCATGCAGGATTCAAGTCATATTTACAGCGATTGTTTCTACTAATTGGAGGAGCTTGAATTGTGATCTTTATCAAAGTTTTCATCTTTCTTGGGGAAAGATTGCCTGAGAACAAACGAGAACCTGTGGAGTTGTATCAATGAAGATTGCAAGGAGTTCAAGCCATGAAGTTTGGTACAGTAAAGGTTCTATGTCAGTTTGATAATCGAGCACTACTATTGTGTTATATCAAAATCTACTAGGAATCACTGGGTACTAGAGATAAGTATTATCCTTATAAACTTATTAAAGTTTTTAGTGGAGTTTTTTACTAGTCTATGACTGTAGATGTAGGTTTGTTAAAGCCGAACTGCATTAACAATATTGTGTCTATTAAACTGGTATTGCTTCTCTATCAACCTAACGCACTTTAATAGGAAAGATTTAACAACATCACAAGAGATTGACATACCAAACCTAACAAGTGGTATCAAAGCATGGTCACGATATTAGAGTTACTATTAACCTAGTAGGTGAGATCTTGGTAGTTAATTTGGAGAAAATGCCTGGACAAGTAGAAGAAGGAGCTTCTGTAACACGACCCCAATTGTTGAAGAGCATAAATTATGCTTATTGGAAGACAAGGATGGAGATCTTCATCAAAACACTCGACACTAAAGCTTAGAAAGCAGTACTGAAGGGATGGAAGCCATTGACAAAGGCTAGCACTAGTTCTAGAAAAGGAGAGTTGAAAGAGATCGATGAACGGACAAATGCAAAATCTCGACTTGACAATGCTAATGCTAAAGCATTGAACACCATCTTTGCCACTCTTGGATCATAAGAGTTCAAACTTATGTCAATGTGTCATTCTACTAAAGATGCATGGGAACAACTCAGATGATGACAACTCAGATTCGAGGAACTGAAGATGAATGATCATGAAGCTGTTGCTATTTTTGGTAACAAATTGAGAGACATTGCAAACTAGGTTTTTCAACTTGGTAAGCAATACCCAGAAGAAAAACTAATTAGTAAAACATTGCGATCCTTGCCACCCAGGTTCAATGCAAAGGTTGTGGCCATTGAAGAATGCAGAGATGTATCAATAATGTAACTTGATGAACTCATGGGCTCTTTACAGTCTTATGAGATGAGTCTTCAATCTCAATCTAAATCCAAGGATAAAGGAATTGCCCTAAAAGCTAAGGAGGACTTGGATGAGAATAAAGATCCCGATGAAGAAATTGGGCTGATGACAAGAAGGTTCAATAGAATGCTGAAAAGAAGAAAATAGATTAATAAGCCTATTAATAAATCTTTTAATAAAAAGGCTGAAGTACAATAGAAGGGTAACACAGAGCAAAAGCCCATAGACAGCAAGAATGCACCCAAAGGATCAAAGCATCATGAATGTGGTAGGATTGGTCACATCTATGTTGATTGCGGAAATTTGAAGAAGAAGGTGAAAAATAAATCATACAATACTATCTTGAGTGATTGCAATGATGATTCACTGGAGTATCTAGTCGATGACAACATTGATAGTGATGATGACTTTGAATAGCCAAATTATATGGCTTTCAATGCTATTGTTGACAAAGAAGATGTTGTTGAAACCATTGCTAAGGAAGTTGTTAGTGGGTCTGACAATTAGGACGATGAAGAAGTATCTCATTAGACACTTTTGGAAGAATTTGAACTGTTGTACTTAAAATGTCGTGAAGGTGTGGAGCATATCAAACTGCTAAAGAAACAAGTTGAAGATTTTCAACAATCGTTGAGTGTGCAATAACAAACAATCAGGTCGTATGAAAAGGAAGTTGAACAAAAGGAGAAAAAATTGAAGATCAACAATCAAAGACTGCAAAAAATAAGTCAAATGCTTATGAATGTTGAATCCTAGAAAGGAAAAGCTAGATGAAGATCTCACATTCAGGAAGTCTTTACTGGACAAAACTGGGTTGGGTTATGATGAATCCAACAAACCGATAGTTATACATCAAATAGGCATGACAATAGTAGAGAAGAGAGGACAACTGAGGAAGTTCAATAAAAAACCTAAAAACCCTTATGTATATTGTGACTATTGTTCTCTTGTAGGTTATAGATAGAAGGGTTGTTTGAAGAGAATCAAGGACTTTCAATATGGTCCAAAGATTATCAATCCCGAGTTTGGCAAAGGTAAGAATTCTATGAAGGTGAGGCATATATAAGTTAGAAAAGCTAAAATTAAGGTAAATGTTGTTCATATGTCTTTGAAAGCAATCAAGGAGGATGTATGATATCTTTACCGTGGATGCTCAAAGCACATGATAGGGAAAAATGAATTTCTTGACAACTATGTATGCAAAAAACATGGTTCTGTCATTTTTAGTGATGGTTCAAAGAACAAGGTTATTAGATCAGGTATGTCAAATCTGAAAGGTATGCCTAAACTAAAGACTCTGCATGTAGTTGGTTTAAACCCAAATTTGATAAATATAAGTCAATTGTGTGATGAAAATATGGTCGTTAATGTTGCTAAGGACAAATATCTTATCGTTAACAAAACTAATAACTATGTGATTACGGGAAATAGAACATCTGACAACTATTATTAGATAGGCATATCTAACAATCTTAATTATATGATGACAAAAATTGATGAGGCTAGTTATGGCATAAAAAGCTTGGTCATGTCAATTATAAGTAGATGAAAACACTGAGTTTGATAGAAGTTGTTCGTGGACTTCGTAAGTTGGGTAAAATTAACAAGATTGGCTGTGCAGATTGTCAAAGTAGTGAGCAAATAAAATCCTCACATAAAAAATTGAAACAAATTGTCACATTAAATCTTCTAAAACTCACTCACATGGATTTGTTTGGACCAACTCAGCAGAGAGTTTTAGCAGAAAAAGGTATGTTATGGTATGTGTTGATAATTATTCTAGATTTACTTATGTGTGATTTTTAAGTCATAAATCTGAGGCATTTGAGCCATTCCACAAGTTGTTTTTGAATTTACAAAACCAGAAAGAAATTAAGCTGAAACGTTTAAGAAGTGATCATGGAAGAGAATTTGATAACAAACTATTCAAAGAATTCTGTGCTAAAAATAGATTTCAATAGAAGTTTTCATCGCCCAAAACACCATAGCAAAATGATGTTGCAAGAAAGAAGAACAAAACATTCCAAGAAATGGCAAGAATTATGTTAAACTCCAAGAAGATGTCATACTGTTAGTGGGCAGAAGTAATAAATACTACAGCACATATCATCAACAAAACATACTTTAGACCATGTACCACCAAAATGTCCTATAAAATTTGCAATGGACGTAAGCCTCAGTTGAACTATTTTCATGTGATTAGAAGTGAGTGCTACATGCTGAATGACAGAGAACAACTAAGCAAGTTTGATAAGAAAAGTGATGAAGGAATTTTTCTTGGTTACTCATCTAACAACAAAGCTTTCTATGTATTCAACCAGAGGAGTCTAATTGTCATGGAATCTATAAACATTGTAGTCAAATATATTTCAATAGATAATCAAAAGAAATTGATAAGACAAGGAGATGATGACAAGCTTATTCACGCTAAGGACAAGATGCAAGTGCCAGATCCTGTTGATATGGATCTTTAAGCTGATTCTAACAAAGAACAATTGGAAGTTCAACAAAGAGTCCTATTATCAAGAATAAAGAATAATCATCCATCTGAATTGGTTATTGGGAGTCTTGATAAGACGAGAAAGACCAAAGACAGACCCAAAGTTGATTACAGAGAAATGGTCAAATACGCATACTTAATATTTGAACCAAAGAATGTTATAGAAGCCTTGACGGATGAACACTGGATTGTCGCAATGTAAGAGAAACTTCAACAATTTGACTGAAATGATGTTTGGGAACTTGTACCAAGGCCAAAAGGTGTGAATATGATTGGAAGTAAGGAGTTATTTAAGAATAAGACTGATGAACTCGGTAACATTACCCGAAATAAGGTAAAAGTAGTTGCATAAGGATACACATAGGTTGAAGGTAATGAGTTTGAAACTTTTGCTCCTGTTGTTAGATTAGATAGTCAGACTATTACTTGTTGTAGCATGTGCTAAGAAATACATACTTTAACAAAAGGATGTTAAGAGTGCATTTTTAAATAGGTTCTTATAAAAAGAAGCTCATGTTGAACAACCCAAAGGATTTGTCAATCCAGAATTTCTTGATCATGTCTACAAACTAAATTCTATAGTTTGAAACAAGCTCCAAGAGTGTGATATGAATGTTTAACAAATTACCTGTAGAGATGAAGGTATAAGCGAGGGGGAGCTGACAAGATTATATTTGTTAAAAGACTTGGAATAGATTTCATTGTTGCACAAGTCTATGTTGATGATATTGTATTTGGGTTTACATTAAAGCACATGTTAAAGGACTTTATTGAACTTATGCAAACAGAATATGAGACAAACATAGTTGGTGATCTTACATTCTTTCTTAGTTTGCAGATTATTGAGTAGCTGAAGGATGGAGTATTTATCTCTCAAGCCAAGTATGCCAATAATCTGGTAAAAAAGTTTAACATGAACAGTACAAAGCATGCCAGAACACCAATAAGCAGTCAGAAACTATCAAAAGATGACAAGGGACAAGGAGTTGATCAACACATGTATAGAAGTATGGTTGGATTATTACTGTACTTAACTGCAAGTTGTTCAGATATTGCTTACAGTGTTAGAATTTGTACTAAATATCAAGCTAATCCGAAGGAGTCTCACATGAAAGCTATTAAAAGAATCCTCAAATATGTGTGTTGTATATCTAAGTATGGCATATATTTCAATAAGGATTCTAGCACACATCTGTTTGTGTATAGCAACATTGATTAGGCAAGAAACTGTGATGATTGGAAAAGCACATCAAGTGGTTGCTTTTTCTAGGCAACAATCTAGTATCATAGTATAGTAAGAAACAAAATTTCAATTCTCTGTCAACTGTTGAAGTAGGGTGTATTGCTGTTGAAAGTTGTTGTACACAATTGTTATAGATAAAGCAAATGTTAGAAGATTATGGCATTATGTAAGAAGTAGGAACAAACATATTGATATAAGGTATCATTTCATTCGTGAATTTGTTGAACGATGGTTAATGAAGATTGAATATGTAACACCCCACTACTACGTACCCATAAAGGGCGAGGATGTCGCCCCGTCCTTGAGGACAAGGGGTCTTTAAAATGAGGTACATAACATAAAGTTGAACCAAGATGTCAAAACTTAGATAAATAAAGGGGAGCTCTTATTACATCAGAATCAAACTTGAGCAAGACTTAACATATGCAAACATCGGTTCTAAAAACATAAATAACATCTATCTCTCAAACAACATAAATAAAGTAACAAAAGCTCCAACTATTAGACATCCCGCTTGCTCAGCAGCATCGGTCTCCTAAAAACATGATATAAAAATAGGGTGAGATTGACATCTCAGTAAGTCCTGTGTGTGCACATGGTACTTTGAACAGTTCGTGAATACATAGCTGAAAACATTTGCAAAAATATTTGGCAAGTCATAAAATGATTTATCTTTGCAAGAAGTGGAGTTTTCTCATTACCACACTTTGCATAAAATAAACCATCCACTCAAACAAATAGTCATGGCGCCACACTTTGGCCCCAAGATAAGCGAACGGTCAAGACACCACACTTTGTGCACCTTGACAGAATCAGATTACCACACTTTGGGCATTCTGATCACGGGTGGGTGTACAGCCCACCGGGTGAGATACTCCTCCATCTTTACACCCAACAAAACTATCTGGGTGTCCATGCCGGGAAATAAGGCCTTACCAGGTATAAATGTTAGCTCGGACCTGCTTGACCAATCAATACTATCGCCTTTTCAAGCAGAACTTATCTATTAGAGGTGGCCTCCTGCCAAGAGACTCACTCAAGCCCTCCAAGACTAGTACTGTTAGCCTACCCTACCCTTATTGAGTACTCAACGAACATATCCGTCAATTCCTGATTCACAATGTTTTCATACTTTGGCTTTGTAAAATGTGATTTTCTTTAAAAAGAATATTCTAAAACATTTAAGAGAAAGAACAGTTCTTGATAAAAGCGTTAGTTTGATAAAACCATTTAGAGAATAAACATCTACGTTTACAACCCAAACAATCATAGTTCAACAATAGCTTCATAAAGCCTTACAACATTTAACTTGCCACCGTAAGCATTTAACAAAGAGAGTTTATGCAAGGACTTACGTGGTACGCCTCAGATAAACAAGATAAAAATCAATTGCTTTCTTTCTTTAAATAACCTCCTGATCTAGAATCACATAATATCATGATCAAGATCTTAATAATCTCAAGCATATATATAACTCACTTATTCCCATAAACAAACCATGGACGGTACCTAACCCGTATAAATTACTAAACCACATTCCTAATTCCTTATAATATGCTCAACATCATGACTCATCATCTAACTTCAAATAAATCACCCATTCCATGAAATAAATATACCATGAACATATACCCATCAAAGACATGTGCAATATATCAAAAAGGTCTCGACTTAACCATCAAAATTCACAACCATCATTATCATAACAAAACATAACATCGCTATCCATTGAACATGCTTAACACAATACTCATATCAAAATATTCATTTATCCCAACTAACCGCATTCATCATGCTATTATACTCCCATAGACATCATCAATCACATTAAACCACAATTACGTCATCAAAGATAAGAATTCTTTTACCTTACAACAACTGGATTAACACGACCAAGATGCCCCTATGATGATCTTCATGAGCTCACTTGAGAAGAAGGGAAAGCTGCCTTCTTTAATTCCTCTTGATTGAAAGTTAAGAAAGAAAGATGAAATCAGTCCCTATATGGTGTGGTTCAAGGGAAGAAGAAGAAGAGAATCAATAAAAGGAAATGAATCAAGAGGTTGAGAGGACTTTTGCTTACCTTAGGGAGCATTTGGTTTTTGCCTAGTGATTGCTCTTAAGTTTTTCGAAAATTACAGAAAAGAGTTTGTTGGAAACTTTCGTGCAGCAAGGAGGGAATAGACGGCTGTTTTGGTTTAGGGTTAGGAGAGTTTGATTTAGGGTTTAGAAGATGATGCTATAAAGGACTCCTAATGGTTCTAAACTTCTTTGGCAGCAATGGCGAAAACAGGCATCTTGCTGTACCTTTTTGCTGGCTGAAATTGAGAGGGGTTGAGAGAAGAAAAGTAATCTAAAATTGCTCTCCTAGGCTGGCCGAAAATAGTGCACAAGGATAGGTTGTATGTGTGTTCAGTTTTTTACCAAAACAAGAAGGAGTTTGCATGGCTTTGACAACCAAAATTCTTTGCAAGTGAATATGTTTGTGCTATGCGAAAATTATTAACCAAAAGAGAGAAATTCTGGACTGATTTTTGTCTGCTGTTTTGACGCAATTCAGAGAGGAAAAATGAGAGTTTTAGGCGTTGTAATTTGGCTAAATCAATAAAGAGTTTTGATGTGTTTTGGAGTGTAGATTTTCATGTAGTGTTGGTGTGTGCAAAGCTGGCCGAAATTCTAGAAAAAGAGAGAACAAAAATCTGGTTTGTTTAGCTAAAATAAATCTGATTTGTTTGGAGATAAAATAAAATCTGATTTGCTAAAGGATTTAGGATAAGCTTCCCTAGCTTAGAAGAGTTTGAGTTGAGTTAGGATTGCTCCTAAAGGTGGCGGTAACAAGGCTGGAATTTTCCAGATTTTTAGCTAGGGTTTTATTCTCAAAATCAACAAAATATTTTGCTAGGAAAATAATAGATTTAATTCAAGCTAACTTACATAAAATCTGATTGATTAAATGCAAGCTGGAATTTAATTGATCTTAGCTAAGATTTTCGAAAATTAAAAGGATAAAAGCTAGAATAAAATTAGTCTTTATTTTTATCAAAAATCATTGAGTTTAGAAGATAAATATGGAGATCTATCTCCTAAGAAAATGGCAGCTAAATTTCCAAGAGAGTAGCTAAGGTTTTTAGCCAAAGCATAAGGAAACCCTAGAAGAAAATTTCAAAAATGAAGCTAAGATTCGCAAGAGGTAAGATTCGAACTCAAGTCACCAAGGGATAATTACCAGACCTAACCATTACTCCCAATCAACTCCGGTGTTAATATAATTCTAAGAAATTCCTTTCACTCTAATTCTCATCCCTCTATTTCCTCTACTAAATTTCACTTAAAACGATTATCAAATAATGCAAGCAACATAACTATTTCTCATTAAATAAATTAATGCAAGCACAACCTTGAAAATCACATACACCCATGCAAAAATAATTTTAAAATAACACATGAAATACAAAATGCTATGCAATGCATGACTTTTCCCCCATAGGTCCAAGGTGGTTTTGGGCGGGGTATTACAGAATATGTGCCAGCACAAAAGTAGCTTTCTAATATCTTCACAAAACTTCTTGATGCTATGCAATTTGAAGAATTGCAAAGAGCATTAGGACTTTGCTTCTTTTAACATAAGACACTCACTCTGTGTTAAACTCTGTAAATAACAATTTGTTTTGTCATTATCAGAAAATAATAATAAAAAAAGAAAAAAGAAAACTGGTGGGGATAATGTTCAAAGATTTTTTGCAAACATGCAAGATGTATGACACACATTGAACTCTACAAACAGCTGCTAAACTTAACATTGCATCAATTGGACTTGAACTCTACAAATATGCAAGATGTATGCCACATCTTGAACTCTACAAACAGCTGCTAAACTTAACATTGCATCAATTGGACTTCATCGAGGATTGTATCTCATTAAGGTAGTCACATAGGTAATTGAAGAGTCGTGCGGCTTTAATTTGGATCAAATCTTTTCCACATCAATCACAACTCTTCTAGACTCAGTCTACAATAGGTCTCTCTTAAATCTTCTCTCAAACTCAGACTTCAACTTGTTACAAACCCTACAATGGCAAAAAGACCATAAAGAAGAATCAACAAAGTGACCACCAATGAAGCAAGTGTCTTAGATGTGGTATTTAAGAAGCCGTCAGTATCAGACACCAAAATGATTGCTTCGAATGTCCCTGTTACATGTTGCTAATGTCTCTAAATTTTTTGAGAATACCAAGACGAATGTTTGTATAGACATAGTTGTTTTTGAAGGTGGGATAGATAATTTTATTCTGAAATGTCTTTATGCTGATAATGTGGAAATTCGCGTAGGTCATAAATTTACTATTCCTGATTCCTTCTATCGTTCCTCTGTGAATCTTGAACATATTGGTATAAGTACTAAATCCACTATGGTGGTGGACCCTTCTTTCGTGCAAATGTGTAAGGAATTAAAAGTTGAAGAAGAACTTTTCAAGAAGTTAAATATAAATTGGTCAAAATTAGATGTTAAAAAATCTAGCAAATATGGGTCCGATCTTGATCCTATCAATCCAATATTATTGGCTCTTTCGGAATCTTGCATGAGTACAAATGATGTCAAGAGAATAATAGACAATTGTGCTTCATTATTTTCTTCCAAAAACATTTTTAAACAATTGGTGAAGGCTATTGGATCGTCTTTACCTATAACACCGATTGTTGAAGAGACTTAAGAAGGCATAGATGATGCTCCTATTGTTGAGGATAAGGAAATGTTAGACACAATCAAGGATTCTCCTCTGAACACACTACCAACCTGTGTCTCATTGGAGATTCAGTCTGATGACTGTGATATTGAGATAATGGGAGAAAAATCCACTACAAGGAAAAGAAAAACTTGAGTGTCTGACAAAGGTAAAGAGAAAGTGATGGGTGCAAAATGATCCAAGTGCCAGGCTATTGATTCATAGTGCACCTGTTTTGTGAAAATGCAAGCAAGGAATAGTATAAATTGTTTTTTAACAGGGAAGTTATTGCTAAACGAAAAATTGATGTTTCAAAGTTCGAGAATTTTGCATTGGGCAAAACTCTTAAGCAGGCTAGATTGTTGGCATCCCTCACATATCTGGATAATTACTATAAGATTTTGGTCAGGGAGTTTTACTCTAATCTAAAGACTACCATTACCAAACCCACTAGACCATATTTTCAGAGTGTCGTTATCAAAGGTGTCCTCATTGCTTTCAACCTAGACCTTATTTCTGATGCTTTCAACATGCCTTATGATAAGAGAATTGAAGGACTAGGTGCTCAAGTTAACATGGATGTTGTTTGCCACACTTTAACAGTTGGGGTAATTGCTTCATGGCTAACAGAAGGATACTTGAAATCTTCAAACTTGACTGGTTTTTATTTCAACCTATATAAGATTTCTTGTTTTAATTGGCTACCTACAAATAATGTTTCAGTGGTACTTAAAGATAAGGCCATACTTCTGTTTAAAATTGGAGGAGGATTGTCCTTCAATATGGGTGACCTGATTTTTTAGAATATTGTTCGGCATGCTAAGATCACTCCATAGAGCATATTGCTAATGCCTTATCCTTGTCTTCTCATTAAGTGTCTCAAAGCTTGTCTAAGTTATAGCGATGTGAGTTTGGACAAAATTATAGAGAGCTCAAGTTTCTTCGTCCTTCTCTGAAGAAGCCTCATGTGGTCTCCTCTACTCTAGTTCGAAGATCTTCTAGATTGGAATCTACTGCACCTTCTGCTGCAACTTCATCTTTGGCTACTGGTTTCTTTATTCTGCCATAGAAGATGGATTCTTGCTTGGATCAACTCTTCACTCTTCACACTATTGTTACTCATTTGGCTAGCAATATTAATTAGAAATGACTTCCTAGGAAAATAAATAGATTGACCATGGATAGGAAATCCACATATGACACCTATCCTTTGTACTCCAACTGGATTGATTTAGCTTTTTTATACTATTGCAAGAGATTGAATAACTCGATTAATAGTGATAGTAAGAAGGACTTGAACAATAGAGAGAAAGATTGCTAATCCTTCTTCTTTTCCTGTTGGCTTGATCACTATCTTTCCCTTACTTTAACTCCAGAGGCTTACCTGGGTTTGCAACTACGCAAACCTCCCAACAAAGCCAACATAAATCCGATCCGAATAACAAAATAAAAGGCAGTTTCATTATGGTGGTATACCAGCCGCCTGTTCTAGGATTTCTAGTTCCAATCAAAGCATATAGATCCGTAAATAGATTTGCATGTATAGCCACTTCAGTCGTGCTCATCGTTTCTCGAAAGTATCTTTTTTTTTGGGAACATAGTCAACCAAAAATTATTATGTTCGCGATTGAGATCCTTCGATACAGAAAATGCTCCAATTTTCCATTCTTATATAACAAAAAGTGGATTGGCACGAAATGATTTATCATGCTTGGGTGATACAAGAACTCAAGCAAAGGTAAGATGCTCTCATCCCTCTCACCACAATTGTACCTTGGACGTAATGGGAATCCTCTATCTAATCTATTTAGCATCCATTTTATGCAAAAAGGGGGAGATAGGTTGATTTGCTAATAAGGGGAGAGGTTGATTCTCTTAGATGTTGCTGGTGTTGACCGTTTGACAGTTATTTTTATTTTGTTGGTCTCTGTTGATGGACAATTCTGCTCTCAGTTTTGCTATTTTTGCTAATGCATAACTTTGTTTTGTTGAAGACATTTATTATTGGTTGGTTTTGTTAGTATTATGTAATAGTAAGTAGGACAAACGGTGGCTACTATACCTAATGCTATTCGCTTGAAGTTTTCTAATTTTACTCATGTGTTTATGAAGACAATTGATTTTGCTTGTGTCACCAACTCCTATTACACTTAGATCCATCTAATGGATGTTTTGCATCAAACAATGCCAAAGAGGGAGTTTTGTTATATATTGGTTGTTAAAGTTGCTACTGATAATAGATGCACCGATATGCAAGCCTAGTCAACTTCTGTAAATTTGATTTGGTAAAGTTTGAAACAATCTAGGATGTTTTACTGACTTAGGAAACAATCCCATCGGAGAAGTTCCAATCAGCTAGGATTGCAGTAGCATTATAATTGGAAATTCTCTGCAAAGTTTGGGAGTCTCCTAATTTGATTAGGAAAAACTTAACGCTACTATAGCAATATATGTATATATGTATGTGTGTGTATGTGTGTATGTGTGTGTGTGTGTGTATTCAACCTCTAATAAGAAAATAGGAACAAGAAAAAAGAGAGACACTCATGCAATTCTACTGAGTAGATGAAGGTTGAGAGAAGAAAATTTTCATTTAATATACAAGGGTCTAATGGATGCAATCTAATGAGAGTTTTTTTGTTGTTCTTGTAAAAGCATGTGTCAGTGATTTAAGCCATATTTATAGTGATTATTCTCTATTTATTGGAAGAGCTTGAATCGTGATCTTTCAAAGTTTTAATCTTTCTTGAAGAAAGATTGCCTGAGATCAAACAAGAACCCGTGGAGTTGTATCAACGAAGATTTCAAAGAGTTCAATCAATGAAGTTGAGTACAGCAAAGGTTCCCTATCAGTTTTAGAATCAAGCACTACTATTATGCTCTGTTAAAGTCCACTACAGATCACTTAGTGCTAGAGATAAGTGCTATCTATATTTAGTGGAGCTTTTTACTGGTCCACGACCCACAGACATTAGTTTGTTAAAGTCAAATTATGTTAACAATTTGTTGTGTTTGTTGAACTGTTATTGCTTGTCTGTTAAACAAACACACTTTAACAGGAAAGCTTTAACAACATTATAGGAGATTGACATACTAAACTAAACAGCTTATAAATTTTTAGGCAAGATCTAACACGACAAGAAATGGAAGACCTATGAAGAGACATACTAAGTTGCGACAAAGAAGTGACTTGTCCCTCACATTTTCAAACCCCCATATAAGATATGCAAAAAATGATTATATTTTTTGGAAAAATAATAGTTAAATTAGTAACAAGCTAACTCTTATAGGAAAAAACTAACTAGATATATTAGAAAAATATGAAAATAAAATAGACTTCAACTACGGAAGACAATACTAGCTCATGTTGCTAAAAATGTTTTAACAAACTTGATAATATTGTGAAATTGATTCAAAACAAAATTAGAAATTATAATGTAAAATTTGTAAAATAGAGAGACTAAAAAAAGAAATAACAGAATCTCTTACATTTAAAATTGATATTATTTTTATTTATATAAGAGCCTTATTTATATAAAGGTTTAGACATCATCTTAAAGGATAAGAAATTAATATAATAAATGTGATCTTATCTTATCTATAAAATTAATAACCTTAGAAAAATGAATAGTTGTATTTATCTTCTGAATAAATGAATGACATTGAAAATCGAACAGTCACATCTATCTTTTAGATAGATAAATAATATCAGATAATGAACAGCCACTTCTTATCTTGATTTTGTAACACCCTTGAATGTTCATTTTCAAAATCTTGGAAATGCATATTTCTTGTGGGACAAAAACCTAATGAAGGAAAAGAGTGGACTTTCAATTCTTGAGAGAATACTGCCTTGTTAATAATTTGATTAAAAAATTTAAATTAAGAAAAAAGAGTACATTGTGTATATATACTTTCTCTCTTAATAGTATCATTTAAGATGACTTTATATTTTTCAATCGATGTACCCTAATTTTATGCTAATTTTTCAGATAAAGCAGTTAGAACGTCTCAATAAATAAATCTGTCATATTATCATACGACCAAATATATTGCACATCTATTTCACCTCTCTTTTGGAATTCATGAGTAAAAATTTTTGTAGTGAAATATATTTTATCCTATCTCTTTTAATATACGTACCTTTTAATTAAGTTATACAAGTTACATTATCTTTATAAAGAGGTGTTAAAATTTTCTTTTCAAAGAATAAACAATAATTTTCTTGGATATAATGGATCATTGGTCTCAATTATATACATTCTCTGCTTACCTTATGAATAGCTATAATTTCAAAATAATTAGAAGAGGTAGCTATTATAGATAATTTTATGAAGTGTCATGATACAATAGTGACACCACATGTAAATAAATAATTAGTTTAAGAATGTATTTTATATGAGTTAGATAGATAACCAACATATACATATATAATCAATTAACATTGGGTTAGTTTTATTTGAATAAAATAATTTGAAATTAATTGTCCCTTAAAGATATCTCAGGACATACTTGATACCATTCCAATGTTGTCATGTTGAAGAAAAACTAAATCTTGCTAATAAATTTATAGAAAATATTATATCAAGTCTACTATTATTAGTACAATATATTAGTGTACTAATTACACTGAGATATGGTACTTCAGGACCAAGAAGTTCTTCATCAATTTCTTGAGATCAGAAATAATCTTTATGTATATTTAATGACCTGACGACCATTAGAATACTTAATAGATATGCTCTGTCCATGTAAAATCTGTTTAGAACCTTTGTTGTACATATTGATTAATTTAATAAAAATACTATTTTCCAAATGTTTTATTTGTAGACCAAAATAAAACTTTATTCTTCCAAAATCTTTAATTTCAAATCTCGCTTCAAGCTATCTCTTCTGCCTATTGGAGCTCTTTTGGAGTTTTAATCATGTTAATATCATCAATATATATATATATATATATATATATAGAGAGAGAGAGAGAGAGAGAGAGAGAGAGATAGCAAGTATCACAAAATTAGATCCAAATTCCTTGATAAAGACGTAAGGACATACTGGATCTTTTTTATATCCCACATTTAATAATATTTACTAAGACGATTATATCACATACATCCAGACTACTTTAAGTGATTTAATGACTTTTGTAATTTAATAGAATAATTTCAACAATAGCAAGAATTATATGCTTCTAGCATACTAAATATTTTTTAGATTTTATATAAATATCATTATCAAGGTTTCCATATAAATAAACAGTAACTATATCTATTAGACACATATCAATCTTTTTACGTGCTACTAGACTCACAAGGTATCAGAGTATAATTACATCCACTACAAGTGAATATATCTCATTATAATCAACACTCAATTTTTACGAAAAACTTTATGCCACAAGTTGTGCTTTATATCTCACGACTTTATTATTTTCATTTCGCTTTCACACAAATATTCATTTATAACCAATTGACTTTACATCTAAAAAAATCTTACAGTTTGTAAGTAAATTTAACTTCAATTGAATTGCATCTTTTCATTTTAAATGATCACTTCTATGATGACATTTTTCAACTGATGTTGGTTCAAGATCCTCATTATCTTTTTACACATTAAGTGATATATTATATACAAAAACATCATCAACAGTTGTTTCCTTCTGATTCTAGCTTTTGCCAGAAGTAGTATAATTGATAGAAATCTCTATATTCTTTTTACTACTTTCAAAAACTTTGATCTTTTTATCAACTGAAATTTAGTCCTTCTTTTATAATTCTTCAATTTGATCATTCTGATCATTTAGTCATCTTTTCTTTCGAGGATTTTATCTTTGAATAAGGGGTCATCCATGCTTCTGGTATGCTTTCTTTTCAGCAATTATAGGAATTTCATTTGGCCCTACTAGGAGCTTTATCTGAATATGAGCATTTATAGTTGGAATATATAATTTTGTTACCTTTGTAGAGCCAACAAATGAATTTGCCAATTGATATGCAAGCTTTTGCAAAAGAATTATCTTTTGAACTTGTAATTTACCTGTATTTATGCATAGATGCAAATAACGCACTGATGTTATCCATGTATGCTTTTTTTTATGTGATTTATGTTCTCTCTCTAATTTAGGAAACAAAATTTCGTTACAATGACAATCAACAAATCTTGCTCTGAATATGTCTCCAGTCAATGGTTCAAATATTTAATTATAGAGGGAAAACCATATCTAAATATACATCCCTGACCTTATTTAAGGACCCATTTTGGTATTTTAGTTTGGCGCTTTTAAAACATATACAATGCATCTAAAAATTCTCAAACGAGTAATATTTGGCTCTAAACTAAAAGCCAATTTCAAGGGAAAGAATTTATAATATCCGATTAGCCTTACAACATAAGTATCATGGCATGCAAAATTGCATATCCCCAAGCAAATGTAGGGAGATTTATTCTCATTAGTAATTGTCTAACAATTAACTATAATCTTTTAATAAATAATTCAGTTAGACCATTATGGATATGAACATGAGTTACTTGATGTTCAATAGTAATGCCAATTAACATACAAGAAACATCAAAGTATGGGAAGAATATTAGCTGGCATTATCTAAATGGATTCTTTAATTGGATAATTTGAAAATTGAACACTAAAGCAAATTATTTAGGTAAGTAATCTCTAAAATACTATATTGCAAGTTGATAATAAACTAACATACGATTATCGGGTCAATGTATCAATTAAATTAAACTATAAAGTATCTAAATTGCCCGCATGGTAGATGAAGTGGTTCATATATATCACCTTCAATCCTTTTAAAAATGTTAGAAATTTAAATTCTACTTTTATTGGAGATAGTTTAATTACTAATTTCTCTTGAGAATATGCAGTACATGAATTTTATCTAAAGTCAAAATCTTTTGACTTTTCAATGTATGACCATATATATTTTTAATTATTTTTTGTAATCATCATAATAGCTCTTGAATTACCTGAATGGTCATGCCAAATGATAAATATAGCAGGATCAGTAAACTTCCATTTTAATAAATGATGCACTTCAATTGTATGAATTTTTGTGCAATATAGTCCAAATAAAAGAGATAATAACTTTTCTAATAAAGATTTCTTATCTAAATATAATACAGAGATATTCAAAATAATTTTTCTCTATTATTTCAATGTGGATATTTTTAAAACTTAATAAATTTTTTCGAGGTTTTGAGGAAAATAGTGCTTTTCGAATAATAATTGTTGTCCAGGTGATAGAATATTAAATCATCCAAAGCTTGCAATTAATTTTGTACTATGACTTATAATATTAATATTTACGTCTCCCATTTTCAGTTAAGAGAAATAATTTCTATCTTTCAATGTGGTATGCATTTTGCCACTAGCAATTAAACATATATCTTCAATGCCACTTTTGAATTCAGTAAATAGAACAATAGTTATCAAATAATGACAAAGTATAAATTTAAATACTTTTAAAATAAAATCAAAGTTTTAAATACTAATTACTATTACAATATTAAAAATATAGGATATAAAATAATATATTAAAAGTAAATTTTTAATTCTTCTAGACACTACCATTATCAATCAAATGATCAATTTTTCCTTCTGGATATTCAAATAAATTAGCTATATGTAAATGAGTTAAATCAATATTAACATCTTCAAGATTTGTATCATTATCACCACCACCACAAAGAGAATGTTACAAAGTAAAGTTTGCTTTTGCATTTTTGCCTTCTTTTCTCAATAAAAGCCTAATAAAAATCAATAGGATGTGTTGTCATACAACAGGTATAGGACTAATGACCTTTCATGCCATATTGATAACATTTATCTTTATAAGTTGTCAGGATTACATTATTTCTTTTTCCTTTTTATTATTTTTTGCCTACTTCTAGTGGTTATAATTATTTTTCGTAATTTTATTTTGACCATTACAATCATAATAAATATTTCTATCACGACCGTATACACATCCACGACCACACTATAGGAAAATGTGGCTTTCCTGAGGCTAAAAAGTGTCAGGAAAACAGACCTTAGTGATGTTTTTGGACTGCTGATGCTTCGGGACAGTGTCGTCCAAAAAGCCATCACAATAGCCTCTGTGATGCGAAAAAATGTCACTAAAAAAGCTTCATGTAAGCATTTATGCGATAACACCAGAAAAGCATCACTATAGACTTGTATAATGACGCTTTTTGGTGTCGTTGAATGATGTATAATTCGTTTATATGTATGTATTTTGGTGCTAAATTTGCATCATCCCGGTGGATCTATGATGACACTTTCAAGCGTCATGCTAGGTGTGCTATAATGACACATTTTGTGTCATTAAAGTAAGTATAATTTGACACTGGTCCCTTTAATTAACATCTTTTCCATTCCAACCAACCTGTATAGCTATTTTATCAACTAATAAAATACAATTGATAAATGCATTAATAAAACTTAAAACAATTTAAAAAAAACAAAAGACCACATTGAAACAAAAAGTCAATTCAAATATAAGTTTCATGACATCCAAACTTAATATTCATTGTCATTGAACAAAAATAGTTCAAAAATAAAAAGTATTTAAATACATCAATTTTCTTTTATCCTATTAACTCCTCCTTAAACATGCATAAAGCCAAGTATTTAGCCTTCAAAACCAAGCATAGATCCTGCCTTAGTCCACTGGCAGCAACACCTCCAATCTCATCTACCTTAAATCCTAGCTTGTTGACATCAAAAGATCGGATAACAATCATATTTGGTGGTGAAATAAAGTCTCTCTGGAATAGGATCTTTTTCACAAGGTATTCACAAAACAACATCAATGTTATACTTCAGCTGTGTAGAAATTGGTACAACATTTGCAACAGTTCCCTGAAAGAAGTTGAGATGTAAGATAAGCTTGAATTTAATTTCACAGTTATAATTGTACCAGGATGACCAAGAATATCAACCTGTATAAACTTCTGAATGGTTTCATGTTGATTGATGGCTACATTTTCCTAGACAAGATCAACCTTATTTTGCAGAATTATAATATATGTTGGAGATGCATAATCTCAACGGAAGCTAAATGTTCAAATGTCTGAGGTTATGGACAACTTTCATTGGCAGCTATAAGTAGTAAAGCTCCATCCATAATTGTAGCTTCATTGAGAATTGTAGCCATGAGAATATCATGACCCTAGAGAAAATGATATGTTAAGCCGTGTTATAGAAAGAAACAGAGTGAATATACTTGAAGCAAAATATTATGGGCCCAGAAAACAAATAAACAACCAACAATGGTCACAAGGGCATATATAAGGTAAAGATATTCTTTGGTAAGAAATATAAAGAGAATAATAGATTATTATGTAATCAAGGACATATGGCATCTAAAAAAATAGTGATGCATTAGACTTCAGAGATAGATTATTTTGCTTATTTGAGCAATTTAATTTTGATTTCTGACTTGCCATGAACACATAAAAAACGGACTTTCTGGCTTAGAAAAGGGGACAAATGCTTTAAAATCTTTAGCCAAATTTCCAGAACTATACAAGAATACAATAACTAACATAATTAAGAAGCATTAGGTACATTTAACAGTATTACACAATTTTAAATGTCAATGACCTTAAAATGTAAGGTCTTTCAAACCATACATCAGTAAACAACCACCAATCAAGTACAAAGGAACAAAAAATGAAAAAGGAAAAAAAATTTAGAAGTAAAACAATTCTAAAATCATCATGGCTAGAGCAGAAATCGTTACTGGGAAATCAACAAAAGAGAATTTACTGCGAGTTTTAGAAGATTCATCTTAAAAGCAAGTGTTGGCACTGTGGTATTAGGAGAACAGAATTTACTGAAACATATTCAAACCTTAAACACTTGCTGCTCTACAGTCCGCCCCTCAGATGTAGCTCTTCTTCCCATGTAGGCAAGATATTGCATAAGCATTCTTGTGCTTTCAGTTTTACTAGCTCCACTTTCTCCACTAATGAAAATTGACTAACTTATCCCCTCATTTATCATTTGCCTACACATGGCAATGCAAAGTTTAGTAAGGATTTGCAAAATAGCATACACCACTTAATCCTTAAAAGAACACAAAATACAAAAAATTACATGTATGCAGCATTAACATCAGCCTGCACAAAAATAGTATGTAAATATAACTTCTACTAATATCTTCACCAATTTCCCAAATGATTCAATTGGTGTATCCATTAATGTGCAGATCCAAATGCACAAAAAGTAACAAAAAAGTAGTTGGCAGCATATGGCATAACCCAAACAAAGTAAAATAAAAAATTTGGTGAGCAGTAAGCACAGAGGACACAGAAACCCTTAGCACTATATCTAGCAGATTAGTTAAGGAAAGTAATTACTTCTATACTAGTATCCTTTCAATTTCTTTCTCTTACAAATAAATATCAATGTGCATCCGAGTTGCCTTCAACTGGTATCCTAGAAAAAATCATGTCAGAAATGAAGAAATGTGATATACTGTCCTCTAGAGAAGTGCATGACAAAACAAGAATTAGAACTCATATCATAACAGGCATTTAATCTACGAGTCTCAAGCTAAAGCCAAACAAAATAAATAAATCACATAGTAATCTTATCAAGCTATATTCCCCCCCCCCCCCCCCTCCCTAAAAGAAGTCTACTGCAGCAGTTCCCTTTCCCACAATGATTCAATTTATTTGCATCTCTTTCACATAGTAATCTTATCAGGCTTTGTTCATTGCTGTGTCTAAAATATGAAGATAAAGGAATGGTAGAATCTTTACCTAGCAAAGCTTCATTATAGATCATGTCTAGAGGATGTGTTTTCAGGTGATTAGTGGAACAATCTCTTATGGAGAAGGATACCCACCTTAACTAGACATAAAACAGAACATTCTACTTCAATACTTGCTGACCATTTAGCAAAACACTTACTTGACTGAAGTATAAATATAAAACTAAGAGAAAAAGCTAAGGCTCATAGTCACCACTAAATCAAAAGTTCATATATTTTATAAATTTTCTATTTATTACTTAAACGTTCATGCAAAGGAAAGAGAATCAAAATAGATGTAGATGAAATTGGGGGGAAAACTCCAAATCAGAAGAACCTAATTAGAATCAAATTTGTACAAGTATTAAATCATATCTCAAATTTCAAACAAACACTAAATCTGAACAAATATTCATGCAATGTAAAATCATACCTCAAATTTGCACAAGCTTCTTGCTAATGCCATTTTGAAATTGACGAGTTGAGAAGCCCTAGCCGAACCCACTCAACCTTATTTCAATGGCTATTGATAAGAGGAACAAATTCACCCAGGAAAAGAGAAAAGACACATAAGAAGACAATTTTAATTTTAAAGACAAAGATAGAAACACTAACAGAGGAAGAGATACACAAAAAGCTAGCAAAGGGATTGATGGCATAGGCAAGATGTAGAAACACACAGTCGGTGGTTGAGAGCCACGATGCGAGTTTCGCTGCCGACATAGAAAAGGGACTTGCTTTGAGGATAGGGTACTATGTGATCACCATAGCTGCTCATCTAGCAGAGCTTGTTGCTAGAGCTGGGGAGAGGCGAAAGTGGGTCAGTACCAGTGGTGGAAGACAATAGTGTAGGAGGCAGGTCCATCGGATTTTGAGTAGGGTGATGGGGTTGGAGCTCTAGTGGACACGGTGAAAATTTTCCTTCAATGTGGATTCTCAATCTACACAAAAAAAAATTTCCCTCAAAGTCACAAATTTGTTCAAGGAAATTTCCCAAAGTTGCACATTTGTTGAGTTGGGAGATCGCGGCTTTTTTTGTGAAAAATTCTATGGCCCGCGTCTTTTTTTTTCTTACATAATAAAAGTGTCAGGAAAGCTATGTTATCTTTCATAACACAAAAAAGTGTCATAATAATATGTCAATTTAAGCTAATGTAATAAAACTAAATCGTTTTGATTTACTATAATGACGGGAACAAATCTCGTGTCATTATAAATACTCTATTATGACATTTTTAAAAAAGCGTTATTAAAAAGGTGTCACGAAAGCTACTTTTTCTTGTAGTGCCATGACCTATTATGCAGGTAAAATTATGAATTCTAATAGCATTCACTTTTAGGAATAAAGTAAAACCTATTGTAGGATTTCATGATTTTTTATGAATAATTTATTATTTTGTCTAACTACAAGGAGATAGGATATTAATTCTATATATTTTTTGAACCTCTTTTCTTGATATTACTGTTGTAGGAGCATATTCGAGGCATAAAAAATAGAGAAAGTTTTCTCTAACGTATCTTCATCAGTAATTTTTTCTGCACTTAATTTTAACTTAAGATAATTTTTAATATTACAAAATTATACTCACTAATGGATTTAATTGCATGTGCAAATGTATCCAGTCATATCATACTTTTGGAAGGATGACCATTTTCTGATGGTTAAACATTTTTGTCAAATTATTTCACAAAATAAGTGAATCTTTCACAACAAGGCATTTTACTTTTAAATCATCATGACAATAATGACGGAAAAAAAATCATGGCTTTAGTACAAGATTGTGATGATAATGAATTTTCTTCTACAATATTGTCTGTCAAACTTACTATAGCTAAATGCATTTCAGCATTTAGTATTCAAAATAAATAATTTTTTTCAATAATATCAAGAGCTGTAAATTCAAGTTTAGCGAAATTCACCATGTTAGTACAAAATTAAATACTAAAAGTACTTTTCTTCTTTATGTTTAAAATTTAAAAAATCATGCAGCTTGAATGTAAATTTCAGTAAAGTAACTTTAGTAGTGTTAATTTGATTGTAAACTTTACTAGAGTAATTTTGGTAGAGTCGCGTGTTAATAACGTACTGTGAATTTGATTTTAAAATAGAATCAAAAAATAAATTTAAAACATGTAAAGTAAAAAGACTATAGGAAGTAGAGAAATAAAAAAGAAATAGATTCAAAATTGATATTCTATTTATTTACATGGTTTTCCTATTTATAGAGGTTTAGATACATTATCTTAAAGGGAAAAAAATTTAATAAATATGATCTTATCTTATCCATGAAAATAATAACGTTACAAAAATAAAAAGTCAAATTTATCTCTAGATAAATGAATAATATCTTAAATCGAACAGTCCCATATATTTTTTAGATAAATAAATAATATAAAAAATAAACAGTTACTTCTTATCCTTTTTTGATCAAAATGTAAATATATATATTGATCAAAAGATATGTACAATTGAGTTCTCTAGTTAATAGACAGGTTACTATGAACTAGTTGATGCAAATTCTATCCTCAAAATAGGTCAAAGCATGAGGGTACAGGGAAAAAATCACAGTGTACACATATGTTTTGATCCTCATTGCAATTTCCATCGGTTGACAAGCAGCTACTTCGAAAAGTGCCTGATTATGTGCCATCTAGATGTAGTAGAACGTGGCAGCCATAACAATTGTTTTGGCCTTAGAGAGCCACGAAGACCCACGATTAGCTCGTTTGAACCAATTTAGGCAGGTTCTGGTCGTATTCATAACCTGTGGCAAATCGAGCCAAGCCTTGATGTCCACCCAAACCTATGATGACAGCACACAATTGAAGAATAGATAATTGGCCATCTCCGGTTGTGCATGGCATAAGGGACAAGACATATCATCAAGCCGAAATGGCAATACATCTTTAGTTTTCAATCGCCCTTTTACGCATAGCCAAACCATGAATGGGTGCTTTGGCGTGAGTCCCTATTTCCAGATTGTGTTTGCCCAATATACTTTCTGTTTTCATGGCCTAAGATAGTTATAGGCCTGTATGGTGAATGCCTTTATACCCGTTGCCTAAGATTGTAGTAGCGCTGCAGCTCTGTCCATATCTCGTTCATTCTCCATAACGGAATCCCAGATTGTTAGTAGCCTTCTGAACAAGGGAGAATGGTCATTTTGATGAGCTATCTCCCATTCTGAGCCACCATCCATGTAGTAGTAATCAAGCCATTTGACCCATAGTGACTGCTTCTCTGCTTGAATGTCCCAAAGAATTTTAGCCAGTAGTGTCCCATTCCATGTCTGCAAATTTCTCAATCCGAGCTCGCCTTCGATCTTCAGTAAGCAAACGTCCCTCCAAGCCCACTTTCGACCATATGCCTCGTTTACCCGACCTCTGATACTAAAAACTATGCCTAGGGAATTTGACTTCTCCTTAGATGACATTAGCCTAATGCCACTCTGGGTGACATTCCCTGCACTTCCATTGGGATTCTAGAAACGATTGGTGCTTAGCAAGATTGCCTCTGGAATGGGAATGCATCTAATGACAGACATGCTCACAGTACGGCTTGAAAGACTCTCCTATGCTCGAGTGCTGGTGGAGGTTGATATCTCAAAGCTATTGGTAAAGTCAGTTCCAATCAGGCTACCATATGGGAAAGTTAAATACCAGCCTGTGCGCTGTGAGTTCAAACCATCATTCTGTAAGAGTTGTTGTAAGTTTGGCCATAGCATTGATACATGTATGGGTGACAAGATGAAAATCAGAGAAAATATGCAGCCTACTAAGGATTCTTCTAAACATAAATGTGCAAAGTTTAGGTCTCAGTTAAGGCCTATGTCGGCTCCTGTTGGACCCAAGGGACGCCCACAGAGCCCCCAGAACTCAACCAAGCGTGACATTGCCAAAGGCAAGGCTCCGGCCATTGACTTGAGGTAAGCACTCACTGCCCATAATAATCTAGGCACAACAACAGTGGACCTTGCAGTTGGGCCCTCAACTTCCCAGACCATTAAGACTACGTCTATAACTATCGAACCAGTGAAGTAATGCACAATAACTGCTACTCATACACAAACAAATCAAACTGCCTGAAGGGTAAGTAGGGGCCAGTCAAGGGGAAGGAGAAGGAGACAATTCCGGACTCTCTCTCAATCTTAATCGATGGTGCATTTTCAAGAAAGGACTGATGTACCGAATATTGGTACAGGAAAAAATGTGGAGAACCTACCAAAAGTGATGGTTAAAGCTGTGAGGGCAACTTTATAGGCTTCTAGGTTTATTCGCACGATGTGGAAGAAGTACATGGAACGTAGTCTCGACTTAGTTAGTGCCCAAAAGGCACTGATTATTCCTCAATGAGAGTTGCATGTTGAAATATAAGAGGGTTCAATAAAACCCTCAAGCAACACAGTGTTCGAGATTTTATTTCGATGCACAGTGTGGATGTTTTTGGCCTATTGGAAACAAAACTCACTGAGGATAGATTAGAGAACTTCTTAAGGCAACAACTCCCTACCTGGTCCGCAAAAAATAATTTTGCTAATTCGGATAGGAGCCGGGTGGCCATCCTATGGAATGGGGCAACGGTTGATGTGCAAGTATGGCACAGCACACCACAGGCTATCTCATGTTGCATCATATGCAGGGTAACTCATATCACCTTTTATTTCACTTTCGTTTAAGCATACAATATTGTTGTAGCAAGGAGGCCGTTGTGGAGAACCTTGAAACAACTGTCTACTCAACTATCTGAGCTATGGATCCTTATAGGAGATTTTAACACCTATTTATCTGGGGATGAAAAACTAAATAGGACCACATCTTCCACCTATGAACTAGATGACTTTTCCACATTGTGTCAGAAGATGTGTGATACCCCAATCCCACATGAGATTGTGATGAGAAGTGTGAATGGTATATAAGAATGGGCCTAAGTACCCATTATCAACTTGGGATATCCATTTTGGCCCAACGAAGACGGCGGCCAAGTAGTTGAACATGGGTGCTGCCAGGCCCATAATCGCACTCCTGGGTCCGCGGGCACGGGGTGTGACATTTCGTATCAGAGCAGGTAACCAGTCCCCGGTATGAAAACTAAGTGCTACACCATGCACGGTGGGAGCCACCTCTAGAATCCTATGCCGCCTGGTTAGTCTTGTTGGGAAGTATGCCCTCTTAGATTAGATTTCTGATATAAAAAATTGAATGTTTTAATAAAAGAATTTATTTTCAGAAATCGTTTGTGAATTTATTTTAATTTATGCACAATGTCGTTTGGAAAAGACCTATTGTGTTTAAGTAAGTGGTCCATGTGAATGGAGGTCTTTCACAGTAAGGTATGGATCACGAGTTACTTAACACATAAACATTTGTTCTTAACCGATTGATGAGAATGAAAATCTCATCATGTCTAGGTTATTATATTATGAATTCCAAATGGAGAATGGCTTACCTTTAGCCAGTAAGTAGTCCACTCACTTCATGACATTAGCGTGTTTCGAATACGTAGAAAGGATCTGTAGTAGTGGTTTCTTAAAAGTACTATATGGTAGAAACCTAGATTACTACCGCTACAGCGTGGACTAGTACTCTACAACTTGAGTATGAATTGGTAGTCTAACGAAACTGGAAGCATATACTTTGATATGCTATAGTTGAGGTTCTATCGACGGGCCAATATACTTGCATGTTGGGTATATGTGACTAGTTAGTTAAGATAAATTTGTACAAGATAGTTTCTATACTATATCGCCCCTTGTGGTTGTCTGAATGATCTAAATGTTCAGGGCCCCGAGAAACATGACTTGGATGTTTGCTTTAGGGTAGCTCCCTTGGAAAGCGGAAACACTCCAAAAAGTCGTGGATCATTGGATTAGAGGCCTAAGAATTGTAAATGTCATTTAGAGAGGTGTTAGTACACTTTTTTCTCTCTGAATATATGGCGATGTATAGAGGGGTATTTTAGTCATTACACCTGTAGGTCGGAGACTTTGCTAACGCAGCATTGTCCTTGGAGTCAAATTTCCTTATGGTGATATTAGAAAATATTTAAAATGTAAAATACAGCTATTTATATAGTAGGGGTATTTTGGTCATTTTAGTAGTCAAGGTGATATGTCTTTTTTGTCCTCAGAATAGCCCATAAGTCCTAATTAATTTTGGGTTGAGGAATTGGTCTCAGTTAAAGAGGAATATGTACTCAAGATGTTATTTGATAACATAATGGGGTTTATTGCAATAAAGAGAAGTTGATAGACCAATTTATAATTCTGAAAACTTCATGGGTTCCAATTGCAATTGGAAAATTGTTTGGAATTCTCAGATATGGTTTATGGCACACGTCTCTTGTGGTGAAGAAAGAAGGGAAAAAAACCTTTCTTTTCCCTAAGCTCTCTCTCTCTCATGACCTTTAGTTCTCCTCTTCTTGATGTTGTGACCTTTGGTTCTCTTGTTCTTTATATTAGTAAAGAATCAAGAAGGTCAGATTGATTGCTCCTCACCCCTTGGTTCACCAAGAAGGTTGAGAGGTTTTTCCTCCTTAAAGTTTTTGTTTTCACAAAACAAGGAAAAGGTTGAGACCATTCATTCATCCTCTTGAGATCATTCCTCTTCACGCTTTGTTTCACCAATAAGGATTTAGGCAGTGGAATATTCCGACAACCGAAAAGCTTTGGCGTTCATCGTTCATGCAAACAAGGTGGAGTAGGAGGTTAGCAGATTTTCAACCGGAAGCTTTATCAAGCGAGCAAGAAGGGGCTATCCCTGTGGTTCAATCCATTCTTTCACAGCCTAAGAGGTTTAAGGCACCCAGAGGTATGTTTTAAATGCTTCCATGTTGCTACTCTTAATGGTTTTTCTTTACCTCTGTTTGTTCTCCATTGCTGCAACATGCTTCTCTGTTTTCTGTCAAACAAACAAGTCCTAGGTTTGGCTCCTAAAGTACGGGCCCAACAAGGACGCTTAGACCTAAAGGAGGGGTGAATGTGATACTCCAATCCTACATGAGATTGGGATGAGAAGTGTGAATGGTATATAATAATAGGCCTAAGTACCCATTGTCAACTTGGGATATCTATTTTGGCCCAGTGAGGACGGCGGCCAAGTAGTTGACCGTGGGTGTTGCCAGGCCCATAGTCACGCTCCCGAGTCCGCGAGCACGGGGCGTGAGATTGAGTCTATATATTTCAACCAGGTTTGGGATCTTGTTGCTTCACTTGAAGGGATAAAACCCATATGGTGTAAGTGGGTATATAAGAGAAAGAGAGGAGTAGATGGGACGATAGAAACCTTCAAAGCTAGGCTTGTGGCGAAAGGTTTTACTCAGAAAGAGGGAATCGACTATGAAAAAACCTTTTCCCCAGTAGCCATGCTTAAAGATAAGGATATACAAACTCAGACTTCCAGGCGGATAAGGATGAGAGAAAATCCACTAGTAGATATATATTTACCTTGTCTGAAAGAGCTATTTCATGGAGAAGTATCAAGCAATCTTGCATTGCTGACTCAACCATGGAAGTTGAGTATGTGGCAACTTCGAAGGCATCTAAGGAAGTAGTTTGGCTCCGGAAGTTCCTTTCGGAACTTGGAATCGTGCCACACATGGATAGGCCGATTGTAATGTATTGCGACAACACTGGAGCAGTATCATAATTCAAAGAACCTCGGAACCACAAGAAGGGGAAGCATATCGAGAGAAAATACCACTTGATTCGGGATTTCATCCAGAGATGAGAAGTCGTGATGGAACAGATTGCTTCCGAGAACAATCTAGCAGATCCATTCATCAAGCCTTTAGTTGAGAGAGTCTTCAAGAGGCACTTAAACGCCATAGGGGTGGGTTCAAAGATATCAAATTCTATCTAAATTTATGTACATATAAAATATCTTTCAAAACCACTATTCTATTACAATTAAATATAAGATCTAGCTCTCCCACTGCAAGGGTCCAAACTTGTACTCCATTTCCCACACATAGTCCATGTTTACCCTTTTAGAGTCTTCTAATATTTCTAAACCCTTGCAAGGAGTTATAGATATAATCAGTGACTCTGATACCACTTGTAATACCCCACTACCTAGGCCCAATAGGGCCGGGGATGTCACCCCATCCAAAGGACATGGGGTTTTTATAATTAGGTCTCACAAACAGAAATAAAAACAATACTTTAAAATTGAACTTATTACAATCCAAAAATTCAGGAACAAATCCAAAATAAATTGATTACTATTATCTCTCAAAACAACACATAAAATAAATAACATAAAGCCTTCAAAGCAGACAACAAATCTAGCTACTCATCTCCACAGCAGGATCAACTTGAAAACATGGCATAAAAGGTGATGAGATAAAAATCTCAATAAGCTCGTGCGTGCTTTGAGTGTTTCAGGTAAAATAGTTCATATATGCAAACTATAAAAATTGTATAAGAGAAAGTGCTGGCAAACAATAAATAAGGTTAAAAATAAAGAGTGGCGTTTTGCTTTTCAAACCATACATATGCATAATAAATACAACCACTCAAATGTATAGCCATGGGTTACCACACGTTAGGCCCCATGACCATATAACGGTCAGAATGCCACACTTTATGCAGACTAACAAAAGGTAGGTGATCAACTTACCGGGTGAGATACTCCTCCTTCTCTACACCTAAACTTACCGGTTGTCCACTCCAGAAACACACAATCCACATGACTGAAACTTGCTAACTAGGACCGGCATGACCTACTGGACTGGCATCCTATTCGAGAAGGACTCACCTCTCAGATGTGGCCACCTACTGAGAGACTTACCCTAACCCTTCAAAGACTAGTTCTAATAGTCTATCCATTTTAAGTACTCAACGATGATTATCTCACTTGGGAAAAACTGATAATACATTGCTTTATTTGAATATAGCAATTAAGGGTTTTTAACATTCTTGTCAAAGTTGGTTTTTAGAAAGAGTTTAGTGTTTGTGCAAAACTGCTTGTTTGATTTTCAAATGATTTGTTTGATTGAAATAAGAAAGGAAACAGTCCTTAATTGCCTTTACAAAATGAGTGTCCATACACATCGAGTTTGGCTTACCATAGAAATCTTTTGTCTTCAAATAAGTTTATGCAGAGGCTTACCTGATCCTTTGCTTGAGCAAATTCAAAAATCTTCCAAAGCTAACCTAACCCTGCCTGGGGTAAACACAAGTCATAAGATTATACTCAAGCTATATTCGCTTACATAAATAATCCTAGTTCAACTTATTACAATCATGACCCTAATGTCCTAAGCTTTAAGGCTAGATGATAAAGGATTTTATAAAATAAGACTAGCTTGATAAGATAAAATAACTAGGGGTTGTAAAATAATTACTAATAAGTTATAGGTTCAAATAATAATCTTGAGTGTTGTTATTAATAAATAAACTAGGGTTTAATTGTTGAAGAATCCTAAATTCTAAATGATATTAATAAATGGTCATTCTTAAATAGTATTTTTAAAATAAATATTAAATTATTACTAATCTCTTAATTGATACATAGTAAATAATTATTAATAAATAAATTTTATCAAGTTTTGATTAATAGATAACAAATAAATATAAATAGTATTTATGAATATATGGTCTACAAGGTCATTAATATTTTTCTTATTTGTATAAAAGGTTTCATATATATACATATATATATATATATTATTTTTAATAAAAGATATCATTTATTTGACTAGTAAAATATTACTATTTCATTGAATATTCTAATTTCAAAACTTTCTAAGAATTTCGAAATCTTGGGAGAAAAACATAGAAATAATTTTAATTGTGGTAATAAAATTTGCCAATCAAAATAGCCTAGGATCAATAAGGTCATGATCATAATTTTCCTATTACTAACAAGATTCATGAGCATATACTCCAACATCAATCAACAAACTATTCTATTCATGAATGAAGGCTTAAATCCATACCTACTATCACATGATCAAATCCCTACTAAGCATAATCATACTCACAGCTTCAATGAAAATAAGAATATAATATCCTATTCACCAAAGGTGACATAACATTCTAGCATGCTTAAATATTCATAATTTCTTAAGACATGATGAACATGCATCGATCCACAGGGAAATTCATAAAGCTTAACCATGATCAATCATTCTCATGTTCCAATCTCAACTCCTTCATACATATGCATATACTCAATCCCCTATTCATATTCTATCCTTCCTATCAACAACCAAGAGACATGGATCCAGAATTCAAAAGAATGGTTAAAGAGAAATACTTAGTTGATGACTATCTCGATGAAGATTTAAGAAAATCCACGCGCTTGAGAGTCTTGAATTGTCCAAGAAAGGAGAAAGAAAACGGCCATGGTTGTAGCAACCATTTCGGTCGAGAGAGAGAGAGAGAGCATTAGTATGATATGTTAAAGATTACAGAGAAGATGATGAACAAAAGTTGTCCTTGGTTACCTTAATGATGTTCTTGAAACTTCAAGGAAAATTCTGGTTTTGATTCGATTGTCAATTTTTATTTTCAAGATTTGATGTTATAAAATCCAGAAATGGACTCTAGGGAGTATGTAGGCATGTTCTGGAGTTTTTGGGAGGGATTGGAAGTGTTTAGAGTGGTCTTTGGCTTGAAGAAAGGTAGTATGTGTTCTTGGTAAAAATGGAAAGGATTATAGAGAAAATGCTAGATGAATTTCTGAAGGGGCTGGCCGAATGATTGAGGGAGTTCTGGGATTTTGATTTTCATATTAGAGAGGAGAGAAAAATATTGTTGTTTGAAATTCAAATAGAGAAATTTAAGGAGTGTTTTAAGATAAAATATATGGTAATGGTGTTTGATTAATGGAGGTCTCTTGGAGCTGTAAATGGCCGACTGGTTTTGCTGTGTTTTGCTGAATTGAATGAGGGTTGAGGGTGCTATAAGGCTTGCTGAATTTCTGAGTTCAATGGTAGGAGGATTTCTGGTTATGAAGCTTAATCCAAGGGTGTTTTCATGGAGTAAATGCTGGAAATTTTGGAATTCAAATGGAAGTTTGATTAGAGTGATTGTAGGAGAAATTTGAGGAGTTCCTATGGAGTCCAGTTGTGCAAGGTCAGTGGAGGGGTAATGGAGTTCAGTTCATGGCTGAACAAAGGTTAACTTACAGAAGTTTTCGCCCAAGGCATGAAAGGAACAAGGCTAGAATTTTTTTCTGGTTATGTTTTGAATTGGTTGTTGGAATTTGCTGTGCAGTTTTATGCAATATTTCAATCAATTTGCAGAGGATTTTGAGAGGTGTTTGAGGGTCCTTTAAGGCTGGTTTCCAGCCTTCTATATGGAGGAAAAGTAGAGGTAATTTACTGGTTTGAAGGCAAAAGAAACAGCTTTGATCTCAGCCTGCTATGCTGCGAAATTGCCCAGAATTTTTTTCTGGTTTGTGCAATTTTGTGCGGTCCAATTTTTGCACAAGAATTTCAGTCTTCAAGCTAAATAAATTGGCCATTTTCCTGGTAGCAATTGAGTAAGAAAGATGGCTGAGATTTTCGAAAGTTAAGCTGCTCAAGAATTTAGAAAAATTTCAAATTTCTTCCATGGAGAAGATGAATACTATGGAGTGAAGTTTGAAGGTTCAACCATGGAGATTAATTTCCCTTGGGAACCTTCCTTAACTCCTTCCCTATTTTTAATCAAATCTCCAACCTCTAAGAGCCATTTTTGAAATTCAAAGACTAATAATCCTTGTTGAATTTTCTGGAATTAAAACATGGATTTGGATAAATTTTGAACAAGCTTAATTGGTGAAGAGGTTAGGATAAGCTAGAGGTAATAGAAGGATAAGAATTCTTCTAGAATTCTTTTAGGACATAAGGATAGAATTAGGACAACAACACTCCTATTTTTTTTTTTTTCTATGGGATGCAAGAAATGAAAATCCCACCTTAAATTAAAATAATCATGACAAAAACTTAAATGATAGGATTTAAACTCAAGACCTTAGAGATTAATTCCAAGGCTCTAACCACTAAACCACAACAACTCTTGTTCTTATTTTCTCACCCAAATATTCTTCTTATTTAATCCTCAAGCTATCTTCCTATTTTGACCTCAAGCAAAATTACCATCTTACCCTTCATACTCAATAAGCATAACCCAACCTTCTAGACTATAAATCATAATTCTAAAGTACATAAAATCATTCAAAAATATATATATTCATGCAAAGTAACATGATATGCATCCCGACCCCCTTACTCTAGGGTTGGCTTTAGGTGGGGTTTCACATCCTTCCCTCTTTAGGAGAATTTCGTCCCAAAATTCAAGCATACCTCTATCTCAGATCGAGATACTTTCGCTTTACCCACTCTTCTGTTTCCCATGTGGCATCTCGCGTGCCATGATGCTCCCATTGCACCTTTACCATCGGAATCAAATTCTCCCAAAAGGTACATATAAAACTATGTAGATAATTGTAATAATTGTCAAAGATATCATACACCGAAACAATGACACCGACATATTTTGAACCTCCAAGACTCTTAGAGTGGGGTGGCTTTAGAGTGGAATTTGAACCTCCTATTAACTTTATATATTATTTTAATAAAAGATATCATTTATTTGACTAGTAAAATATCACTATCTCATTGAATATTCCATTTCCAAAATTTCTTAAGAATTTCAAAATCTTTGGAGAAAAAGCATAGTAATAATTTTAATTAGGGTAATAAAATTTAATAATCAAAATAACCTAGGATCAACAAGGTCTGATCATAATTTTCCTATTGCTAACAAGAATCATGAGCATATACTCTAGCATCAATCAACAAACTATTCTATTCATGAACAAGGCTTAAATCTATCCTACTATCGCATAACCAAATCTTTACTAAGCATAATCATACTCACGGCTTCAATAAAAATAAGAACATAATATCCTATTTACCAAATGTAACATAACATCTAGCATGCTTAAACATTCATAATCTCTTAAGATATGGAGAGCATACATCGATTCTCAAGAATTTCTCAAAGCTTAATCATGATCAATCATTCTCATACTCCAATCTCAATCCCTTATATATATATATATATATATATATATATATATATATATATGCATATACTCAATCCCCCATTCATATTCTATCCTCTCTATCAACAACCAATAGACATGAATCTAGAATTCAAAAGAAAAGTTAAAGATAAATACTTGGTTGATGACTATTTCGATGAAGATTTAAGAAGATCTACGCGCTTGAGAGTCTTAAATTATCCAAGAGAGGAGAAAGAAAAAAGCCATGATTGTAGCAACCATTTCGGCCGAGAGAGAGAGAGAGAGAGAGAGCATTAGTTTGATATGTTAAAGGTTGAAGGAAAGAAGATGAACAAAAGTTGTTCTTGGTTACCTTAATGATGTTCTTGAGATTTCAAGAAAAATTCTGATTTTGATCCGATTGTCAATTTTTGTTTTCGAGATTTGATGTTATAAAATTCAGAAATGGAGTCTAGGGAGTATGTAGGCGTGTTCTGGAGTTTTTGGGAGGGATTAGAGGTGTTTAAAGTGGTCTATGGCTTGAAGAAAGGTAGTGTGTGTTCTTGATGTTCTTAGTGAAAATGGAGAGGATTGGAGGGGAATGCTGGACGAATTTTTTGAAGAGGGCTAGCCGAATAATTGAAGGAGTTCAGGGATTTTAGTTTTCAATTTAGGGAGAAAGAGAAAAATCTGGTTGTTTGAAATTCAAATGGAGAAATTTAAAGAGTGTTTTAAGGTAAAAGATATGTTAATGGTGTTTGATTGATGGAGGTTTCTTGGAGCTGTGAATGGCTGACTAGATTGCTTGTGTTTTGCTGGAATGAATGAGGGTTGAGGGAGCTTTAAGGCTGGCCGAATATCTGAGTTCAATAGCAGAAGAATTTTCTAGTTATGAAGCATAATCCAATAGTGTTTTCATAGAGCAAAGGCTGAAAATTTTGAAATTCAAATAGAAGTTTGATAGGAGTGATTGTAGGAGGAATTTGAGGTGTAGTTATGGAGTCCAGTTGTGCAAGGTAAGTGGAAGGGGGTAATGGTGTTCAATTCATGGCTGAATAAGGGTTAACTTACAGAGATTTGAGGGTGGTTTTCGGCCAAGGCTTGAAGGGAACAAGGCTGGAATTTTTCTGGTTATGGTTCGAATGGTTGCAGAATTTTCTGTGCAGTTTTTCCTGCAATATTCCAGCCAATTTGCAAAGGGTTTTGAGAAGTGTTTGAGGATCCTTTAAGGCTGGTTTTCAGCCTTCTTTATAGAGGAAAAACAGAGGTATTTTACTGGTTTGAAGGTAGAAGAAACAGCTTTGATTTCGGCCTGTTATGCTGCGAAACTGTCCAGATTTTTTTTCTAGTTTGTGCAGTTTTGTGCAGCCGATTTTTGCACAAGAATTTCAGTCTTCAAGCTGAATAAATTGGCCATTTTTCTGGCAGCAATTGAGTAAGAAAGATGGCTGAGATTTTCAAAGGTTAAGCTGCTCAAAAATCTGGAAAAATTTCAGATTTCTTTCATGGAGGATATGAACACTATGGAGTGGAGTTTGAAGGCTCAACCATGGAGATTAATTTCTCTTGGAAACCTTTCTTAACTCCTTCCCTATTTTCAGTCATATCTCCAACCTCTAAGAGTCATTTTTGAAATTCAAAGACCAATAATCCTTATTGAAAATTCTGGAATTAAAACATGAATTTGCATAAATTTTGAACAAGCTTAATTGGTAAAAAAGTTAGGACAAACTAGAGGTAGTGGGGCGACAAAGAATTCTTCTAGAATCCTTTTTAGGACATACGGATCATGATTGTAATAAATTGAACTATGATTATTTATATAAGCGAATATAGCTTGAGTATAACCTTATGACTTGCGTTTACCCCATGTGGGGTTAGGTCAGCTTTGGAAGATTTGTGAATTTGATTAAGTAAAGGATCAGGTAAGCCTCTGCATAAACTTATTTGAAGACAAAAAAATTTCTATGGCAAGCCAAATGCGATGTGTATGGACACTCATTTTGTAAAAACAATTAAGGACTTTTTTTTTTTTATTTCAGTCAAGCGAATCATTTGAAAATTTAAACAAGTAGTTTTGCACAAATACTAAACTCTTTCTAAAACCCAATTTTGACAAGAATTTTAGAAACCCTTAATTGCTATTTCCAAAAAAAGCAATGTATTATCAGTTTTCTTCCAAGTGGGACAATCAACGTTGAGTACTCAATAAGGATAGACTACTAGGACTAGTTCTTGAAGGGTTAGGGTAAGTCTCTCAGTAAGTGGCCATCTCTGAGGGGTGAGTCCTTCCCAGATAGGATGCCAGTCCAGTAGGTCATGCCAGTCCGAGCTAGCAAGTTTCAGTCATGTGAACTGTGTGTTTCTGGAGTGGACAATTGGTAAGTTTGGGTATAGAGAATAAGGAGTATCTCACCTGGTAGGTCGTACCCCTACCCTTTTGTCAGTTTTCACAAAGTGTGGTATTCTGACCGTTATATGGTCATGGGGCCCAACGTGTGGTAACCCATGACTACCCATTTGAGTGGTTATATTTATTGTACACATGTATGGTTTGAAAAGCAAAATGTCACTCTTTGTTTTTAACATTATTTAATGCTTGCTAGCATTTTCTCTCATGAAATTTTCCCAACTTACATACATAAACTATTTTGCCTGAAACACTCAAAGCACACACGGGCTTATTGAGATTTTTATCTTATCACCTTTTATGCCATGTTTTCAGGTCGATCCTACTATGGAGATGAGTAGCTAGATTTGTTGCCTACTTTGAAGACTTTATGTTATTTATTTTATAGGTTGTTTTGAGAGATAATAGTAATCAATTTATTTTGGACTTGTACCTGTATATTTGGATTGTAATAAGTTCAATTTTAAGGTATTGCTTTCATTTTCTTTTGTGTAACCTAGTTATAAAAATCCCTTGTCTTTTGAACGAGGCGACATCCCTGGCCCTGCTGGGCTTAGGTAGTGGGGTGTTATAAGTGGTATCAGAGAAACAATACTTTAAAAATAAACGGAAACAAAGCTAGATAAAAACAACCCACAGCAGAAAAGTTCCGGAAGCAGAGCCTATGACACCGAAGTTTGAAACGACTCAAATGTTGTCACCTAACCGGGAGGATGAGAATGAGCTAGACTTGGAAATGGGGTCAGAAGAACCTGTTGGAGTGACAATGGGGCAAGTATTTAGCAAGATGACTGAGATTCTTCAGACTTTGATTGAACGGAGGAATCCAAAGGGGGAGGACGAAGCTTTGGAGTGGTTTCTAAAATTTCAACCGCCTATCTTCTTGGGAGAAGCTGAGCAGGATCAGAAAGCTGAAAGTAGGTAAAGCAGATGGAAGACATCTTTGCTACGCTTCAGTATACTAAGAAGCGAATGGTGAAGTTTGCTGCATTTTGATTGAAGGTCCCAACTCAGGCATGGTGGCAACGGGTTCAGGACGACTGGGAGATGATTGACCAAGACTGGACATGGGCCAATTTTGTGGAAGCATTCAGAGTTGAGTATATCTCTCAGTGGATAGTTGAGAAGCGAGAAGATAAGCTCCAGAATCTAAAGTAGGGAGGTATGACGGTAGTTCAGTACGCAACACGGTTCACCCAATTGTCAAAGTACTGCAAGAGGCTGGTGGACACCGAGCAGAACAGAACAAGACAGTTTGTCAAGGGGCTAAGGCAGGAGTTAAGAAGGGCGTTGGCACCTTCTCCACCAATGACTTACAAAGGGGTCGTGGACGCAGCCACCCGAACTAAGGATGAAGACCGCAACAGAATGGCACTAAGACCTTTTCTGCTGCCAAGACAACCACCGAGACCTTTTCAGTAGCAGCAGTCCAACAAGCGCCCTGCTCACCAGCAGTGGCAAAACCGGGGAAAGGAAGCCCGGACAACACCAGTTAGTCCTACGCAGAATCTTCCATTATGTCGGCACTATGGGAAAAAGGGCCACACGGAGAAAAATTGTTGGACTAAGGGAGCTGAGCGGGAAAGCTAACATTGTTGCTGATGCCCTGAGCTGGAATGTTAGAATGGCCAGGCTAAGAGTGCAGGAGGTTCAAGTGGTTCAAGATGTGTTGGATAAAAGAGCGGAAGTACAAGAGAAGAGAATTGTTATTTGCAACCTGAAGTTGATGCTAGATCTAAGGTGGGGACATCATTGAGGCTCAGCAAAGTAATGCAGAATTCTAGCTTTTCAAGAACAAGGAGCTTAAACGGCAAGGTAATGAATGTCGGCAGGACGAAGTAGGAGTTTTGTATTTCCAAGATCGTTTGTGTGTATTCGATGAGCACTAGTTGAAGGATAAAATTTTGGAAGAGGCGCATAAGAACAAGTACGCCATTCATCCGGTAGGGGTCAAAATGTATCAAGATCTGGAAAGGGTTTATTGGTGGCTCGGAATGAAATGGAATGTGGTGAAGTATGTCTTGACGTGTCCATGCAGTCTGACTATTTCTTGCACATAAGTCTGAGCCAACTTCTCCATGGAATCCTTTACATTCACTTACTGATATGAAATGCGTTAATTTGGTCAGTCAATCCACCACTACCTATATGGCATTCTTTTGGGTTTTTGCCATAGGAAGTCCAGTCACGAAATCCATGGTCACTTCTTCATATTTCCATTCAGGCACTGGTAACAGTTGCAACAATCCTGCTGACTTCTTGTGCTCCGCTTTGACTTTCTGACAGGTAAGACACGTCGAGACATACTTAACCACGTTCCGTTTCATTTTGGGCCACCAATGGTATATAAAAATGGGCCTAAATACCCATTGTCAACTTAGGATATCCATTTTGGCCCAGCGAGGACGGCGGCCAAATAGTTGACCGTGGGTGCTGCCAGGCCCATAATCGCGCTCCCGGGTCCGCGGGCATGGGGCGTGACATTTGGTATCAGAGCAGGTAATCAATTCCCGGTATGAGAACTAAGTGCTACACCGTGCGCGCTGAGAGCCACCTCTAGAATCTCATGCTGCCTAGTTGGTCCTGGGTTTGGCCCCTAAAGTATGGGCCCAATGAGGACGCTTGGGCCTAAAAGAGGGGTGAATATGATACCCCAATCCCACATGGGATTGGGATGAGAAGTGTGAATGGTATATAAAAATGGGCTTAAGTACCCATTATCAACTTGGGATATCCATTTTGGCCCAGCGAGGATGGCTGCCAAGTAGTTGACCGTGGGTGTTGCCAGGCCCATAGTCGTGCTCTCGAGTTCGTGGGCATGGGGCGTGACATTTGGTATAACTAAGTGCTATACCGTGCGTGATGGGAGCCACCTCTAAAATCCCATGCCACCTGGTTGGTCTTAGGTTTGGCCCCTAAAGTATAGGCCCAGCGAGAACGTTTGGGCCTAAAGGAGGAGTGAATGTGATACCCCAATCCCATATGGGATTGGGATGAGAAGTGTGTATGGTATATAAAGATGGGCATAAGTGCCCATTGTCAGCTTGGGATATCCATTTTGGCCTAGCGAGGACAGCGGCCAAGTAGTTGACCGTGGGTGCTAGGCCCATAGTCGCGCTCCCAGGTCTACAGGCACGAGGCGTGACAAGATGAGCTTGAATGACCTTCCATCTGTTGGTACGCGGTTCACCTGGACGAACTCTAGGGTCTAGTCCAAACTGGATAGAGTTATGGGGAATAAAGCCTGGTCCTTGGGCCAAGACCAGCCTTCTGTGGAGTTTTTTCCAATTGGCTGCCTATCAGATCACAGCCCCAACCTTTGGGTGCATATGGCATATCAGATAACTGGGGCTCGCCCATTTAGATTCCTTAACATTTGGGCAGACCATAATCTGTTCTTAGATTTGGTTAAAGGAGTGGGGGAACAAAGCTATGATGGATTTCACCAGTTCAAACTCTGTCGAAGGTTAAAAGTACTGAAACAAGACCTCCATGGATTGAATAGAAAGGAATTTTCTCATATCTTGGATTGAGTTGAACAGGCAAACAAGGTGGTGCATATAGCTGAAGATGAACTAATTGCCAGGCCCTTAGACCCAGCCCTAATTGCCAGGTACAAGGAACGTAATTGTATACATGGAGACTGGCAGAGGTAGAAATGAAGTTCTATCAGCAATTGGCAAAAGGGAAATATGTGGCCCAGGCAGATAAAAATACTATGTACTTCCATCAGATAGTGAACAGGAATAGAAAACGGAACTTCATTGCATCTATTCTCAAGGATGATGGAACAATGACGAACAGCCCAAGAGCTTTGGCTGCAAGGTATCAGATCGGGATATTAAAATGGCATTTTGGGAAATTGGAGACTGCAAGGCCCCGGGGCCTGACAGGTCCTTTACTTATTTCTTCAAGAAGGCCTGGGGCACGATTAATCATACTGTTTGCACTGCGGTTCGAGAGTTCTTTCAGTCAGGCAAGTTACTCAAGCAAATCAACCATTTGATAATTACGTTAATCCCAAAATCTGATCATGTGGAAAGGGTGGGAGACTATAGACCGATATCATGCTGCAATGTGGTTTACAAGATTATCTCCAAAATTCTGGTAGACAGGCTGAAAACTGTAATCCCTAGTCTGGTCGATCATGCTCAATCTGCCTTCATGAAAGACCGATTAATATCTGACAACATCTTCTTGGTCCAGGAACTTATGCGGGCCTACAAAAAGAAATGCGTATCTCCATGGTGCCTTTATTCTATCAATCATTATTTGTATACCAAGGTAGCGGAAGGGAAAGCTTCATAGTGGAATGCCCGTCTCAGCCCGAATAGTCTCCTGATCATTCTGCCCCAACCCAGCTAGGCAGAGATAAGACTTGTCGTTATTGGTTTCCAGTCCGGAGCAACGTTTGAGTTCCTCTAGGCATCCCAGCAAAATGCGTACTGAAGTACTATCTCCTCTAGCAAATAACATTAAGTCGTCAGCAAATGCCAGGTGTGTTATCCTCAAGTAGTCACACTTGGGGTGGTAGTTAAAACCTGTCCCTATAGTGCAAACCTTAATGACCCATGAAAAGTACTCCAAGCATATTACAAACAGCAAGGGGGATATTGGATCCCCCCGTCGAAGCCTTTTTTCACCTCTAAAGAAACCTTGTACCGTCCCGTTGATCGCTACAGAGAATGAGGTTGTTGTAACGCACTGTGATATCCAGCCAACAAATCTCTCTAGGAACTCCAGTTCATCCATCAGATCAAGCATACTTCTTATCCTTGATTTCATAATAGGTTAGGGTTTTTGCTATCGGGTATAAAATGGTACCTCAGTTAATAATATAAATACTAATTTATTCAATCTGTTGTAGTATAGTCATTGTTTTGAGTAAATCAGAAACCTAAATTTAGAGGTAAGTAACATTAAATAATATATTATATGATAATATTATGATTTTTTTTTTAAATTATTGAAAGATAAAATTTTTAAAAAAATTAAAAATTAATTTTCTAAAAAAGATATAATTTAAATATATATATTGAAAGGTAAATTTTAAAATAATTTTTTAAAAATTTTAATTTTATAAAAAAAAGATATAATTTAAAAATATTTTTGAGGCGTGGAGGCCACCCCTAATTCCGTCATTGACTAGGTTAGATTCTAGTTTCCAGTTCCCAACTGTAATTTATTGAAAAATAAAAAGAAAAGTGATTTGTTTAGCTTTCTATTACAAACAAGAACTTTACTGCTCCTATGGACTTATGTCCCATGTTACAAATATTTGGTGGGTATTCACCAAACTATAATAATTTTACTTTTTTATTTTTTTAAAGAAAGAGTATCTCAAGTTGATCTAAGGTAGACTTTTTCCTTGTTGGGATTTTGTACAAATTATCTTTAGGAAAAGTCGATTCTTAAGTTGATCAATTGTTTTTAAATTGATATTGTATTTATTTTTTAAAAATACATATGAGTATGATTTTAAATTTTATAATATATAATTAAAAATTAATTCTACAATCTATTCAAGGTGAATTATAGAACTCTTAAAATTTAACAAATAAAATTTATTTATATTAAATCTATTTTTTAAAAATAAAAAGTTTAAAATAGTATTCTTTAAAACAAAAAACCAAATGCACACAGTAAAAATTTTCCATATAGTGTTTTTTTTTTTCTTTTTTTTTTCCCTCTCACATAGAATTCACAATTTGCTATCTGAAAGTATGTAATGGATTGGATATATCCTGTCCCGTATAATATCTTACAAACCACTAGAGAAGAGAAGTTAAAGATTTAAATCTAATAAAAAATTGAAAAAATCAGTCATTTTTCAACTTCACAAACTGTTTGTAACTACCATATATTTGATTGTTTGTATGACATGTAAATTGGGTAAATATTCTCATATTTTTATATTGTTATTTTTAAAAGAAAGATTAATTTTTATATTGTTATTATGATTCGCAAAGTCCAAATACCAACAGAAAATGACTCAACACCCATATCTTGTCCTTATTAATTAGAAGTAAATTGACTGCTCAAACGTGTGCTGCGGGTCATATCAACTGCCTTTTCTTTATAAAATGACAAGTAAACTATTCCCCAAAAACGCATAATTTGAAATTAAAATTGCTAAGGGGCATATAAATATTGCAAAAAGAATAAAATTTAGAATGGAGAAAAGTCAGCAAAGTTGTTACATATTGTTGAAATGCATGGACATATTCTTTTTATAGTTAAATTAATTATTCAAAAAATTCTTTCATACACACTAAATTGAATTGTCGCAAAGATGTTGCTTTCTCCCAAATTATTATTCAAATTGTATGGTTTTAAATAAATACCATATAATATTTTAAAAACTCACATTTGATTATTTTTTATGTATCTAACTATGCTCGAATAAAGATTTTTACTGTGATAGTCAATAAAAACCTCTGCAGGAATAGTACAGATATTTACACAGCAAATAGAGAAAAATTAAAATTTAGATATGGAATTTGGAATGACAAATTAATATGCAAAACTTTTCCCGATATTTTAATGCTAATGAACTTTATTGTTTTCCAACAAAATCACAGTGATTTCCATTGCAATAAAGAAATCAACAGTAAGGGTTCATGCATTTTTCTCCAATTTCTCTCATTGTCAATAATATACTGTGGAAGAAAATTGACGGAAATAAATAATACACTTTCATTAGCAAATGCATGAATCTCCAACGTCATTTTAACTTGCAAGAGTATATATATATATATATATATATATATATCTTACGCTATTCATAAATGAAGGGTCCAATTTGAAGTCCATCCATGCACCTATCAAATGCAACTTATTTTCACTATCAAATATTAGTGGTTTCTTTTTTTTTTTTTAAATCTTTGACTTGCCAGTCTAATTTATTAATTTGAGAATTTCTTGGGCTTTGTTTCACCTTTTATTCTGCATTTAACTATACATAATAAGATTTGAATGTAAAGAAATATACATATGACAGTTATTTTTTCAGAGTGATAATTTAGTGAAAGAAAAGATTATTTCGTCATTAATATTAGTATCACATACAAATGAGAGATAACTCAACTGATTAGGTTGAATTCCTTAGAATGACGTATCAAATTCTTTCAATTAAAACGTCTCTAATCTAAAATAAAAGGTACACTTTATGCATGACTTACTCCTAATGGATTATCGGTGATCTCAATTAGATCATATTCATCCTCTTCAATTTTAATTAAAGAATGATTTTCATATATCGAGCTCAATATTCAAAAAAACTCAATTTACATACAAAGTGTCAAAGAGTAAACAATTTCTTGTCACTATGTACACTTGTATATATGCTGGAGAGAATTTCATCCAAATTTTTTTTTTTAATATAATTCATAGTATATTACCCGAAAAGGATAAGAAATATCTTACCCTAGCTAGCATAGAATGGAAATAAAGGTGAAAGTGAAACAAATTATATAAACTAACTAAAGAGATGGGACAAAAGATCAAATGGACAATAGCTCTCACTAAATCTAAAGCTGCTTCTAATGTAGGCCCCAAAAAGATTTCCTGCCTCCTCCTTTCTCTATATAATCACCCACCCCTGCTTGTTCCAGCCCCCTCCCCCCTCCTCCTCCTCTCTGCCCTTATACTTTAAGCCATCTTTTTTATCTCTTTAATCATCCTTATTATTTTGCGGTAGAGTATCATTAAAGCAAAAACAATTTTCATCTAAGAGTGGCAGTTAATTTAAAGGGAGTTAGTTACACTCTTAGTGGAGATGAGGACCAAAAAGATATAGTGGACTTGACTCTTTCTGTGCTATACAAAATGAAGGAGAATACTAGAAAACAAGGTTCAGCTTCCCCATGTGCAGCATGCAAGCTTCTTCGAAGAAGGTGTGCTAAGGATTGTGTTTTTGCTCCTTATTTTCCTGCTGATGAGCCACAAAAGTTTGCCAGTGTCCATAAGGTGTTTGGTGCAAGCAATGTCAACAAGATGCTTCAGGTTCAGTTTCTCTCTTCACTCATCCCTTACCTTGTCCTGCTTATGAGGGTTACTAATATGTCCCCCATATCTATGTGCATGATATCATATTCAATAACTAACTCGTAGTTCAGGTAGTTTCATTTCAATTATCTTGGAGGAGCTTCGTGTTCGACAACTATGTAGATTAATGGTGGTTGAGTTATGTTGAGTACACGTGCCAGACTTTATACTATACCACACACGCACTTTGAGACCATCTGGTTTTGGGCTTTGGATATATGTCTGGTATATTGTAGATTTACGTGCCTTTGATCTTTGAATCTTCTGTATCTGCATCTGTAATGCATTTGATGATGATATCCTCTGGTTGTAGGGGTTTAATATATAGTTTCCTTTTGCTTAGAACATACTGATGAGCTAAAGTGGTTTATATATAGTTCATTGTTTTAGCTTGCATTTTGGAAATGTAGATGATATTGAACCTACAAAATTGGTTGCTGAGCTCATACTACACAAGAAGCTATAGTGCTTCATCTTTCTTGAGTGGTGAAAGGGTTTGCTATCTTTTGTCAATCAATTTTGTCACACTTTATGCAGCCACATATGGTTCCCACTGTCTCCTATCTGTGTTGTAGCAACATGAGAAGAAAGTTAAATAGGTAGTGAGCATAAGAGAAAGGGGAGATAATTAACACTCTTCCATTTTAATATTGTGTATCATTTTATAATTAGGTATAGATATTGAGAAAAAAATAAATAATTTATTTATTATACTGCATTTGTTGATAAATTTGATGCACGTTACACGATTTCATGCTTCTTCCCCCTCCCCTCCTCCATCCCCTTTTCTTCCTTTCAATTCTTGAATTATTAGGAGAGAAGGAAGAAAAAATGAAAAACCCATTTCCCTTTGTCATATGCTCTTTAAATTTCTAACCTTACGAATGAATAAGTATCTCTTCCATATAAGTCTATGGTGATAGATGGCACATGTTGAAATTGATAGTATAACTAATGGATCTATTTTGTGTTGTCATTGTAAAGATATTTTCCTTTTTTTAAATGCAATAATATCATATTATCTAATCAATGTGGTACAATCACTACTATAGAATATTCATAAACAAATGCATTTTAATATATCTTTGTACAGAAGAACAAGTCTTTTCTTAATATTTAAAAACTAATGAAAAAATTTATACTACTATCATTTCATGAGAAAAGTTGACAGCTTTATAAAACCCCTTGTGATGAAGACTTGTTTGTTAATTTTTTTTTCCCCTTCTCTACACTGGAGAGAAATGGAATTGTATTCACCATTTGTTAGATATTTTACGAACTTTAACCTATAGGTAGTAAATTCTCAAATTTTACTACCACAATTTTTAACCTCATTTTTCTTAGTTGCAAATATTTGAGAAATTCAAATAGCCTTGCAATTTTTAATTTTGAGAGCTATCATCCATCAATATAATAAAGAAAATTACATTATTTTTTAGCATAAAGAAAATGACATGTTTCTTTTCTCCTATTCTTGAAGAAAATTTTCTTCCGTATTATACCCCACTTCTGTGACTTTATGTTACATCAAGGACATCTTTATCAAAAAAATTTCATTAGTTTCGCCAATTCATGTGATTGGAAACTTTGGTCATTTCAACTCCTACTCCATTTCTGTTCACACAATTCTTCTCATAACAATTAATTATTCATTAAAAAAAGAATATTATTTAACCATGCTTCTTTTCTTTTTCTCCCCATAAAAGTCAATACTGTTGTGAGAAACGATTCCTTTGAATTTTTGGATAAAGATATCAATGTCGTGAATCATCTTTACGACTTAGGTATATCGCATCTGGGCTATTCTGGAAGAGTAAAGGTGATTATTCCAATGTTTTACATAGAAAGAAGCCCTCTTTTTCTTTAGACCACCCCTTAGTTTTTAGGGTAAAAATCAATGTTATGCTTTCTATGGATGGTGCACAAGCTTCAACTTTTGGTCAAAGATCATTTCTTCTTTCCTTAGTAATTTGGAAAAGTGCTTGCTGATAATCATTAATTTGATCTTTTCTTGTTTCTTTAAGCATATGGATTCACACTAACAAGTGCATAAAGATTATGTAGGGATGCAAGCAAGAGTCAAAACTTTTATACTATTTCTTGAAATTAATTTAAATGGGGTTTAGTCATGTGTAATCATGAGATCACAATAAAGTTATTAACACTAGTCAACATCTTGGGACCAACCTTGATGAAATTTTCCAAGCCACCAGCTAGAATCTCTATGTTTTACCCTAAGACTTTCACCCTCTTAATATGTCTTCCTTCTCCATGCCTAACACAACCCACTAATTAAAAGTAGTATTATTGTGTTGTCTTGCCCTAGACCGTTGACATGAGCAAGATACGGAAATAATATAAATAATTCATTTGATATTTATTTCTTTTTTTAACTAAAATAACTATTTTAAATTGTTCGTATGATATGCGTTATAAGTCAGTAGTCTTGCATTATTATTTCTGAAGACGAAGATAAAGGTGGGGTCATGACGCCATGCATTATCAACTTATGTTTGAAATCTAGTTTAACATACAATATTTGAGTTGAATTCACTTAATACACTGATGCAACGGGCAAAATGGCCCTTTTTTGTCAAACACATGATTTACAAGTCTTAAATTGTTGCTTTGTGAAACATGCAGGAGTTGCCAGAGTACCAGAGAGGAGATGCAGTGAGTTCCATGGTATATGAAGCAAATGCAAGAGTGAGAGATCCAGTTTATGGATGTGTTGGGGCAATATCATCTTTACAACAGCAAATTGATGTTCTTCAAACACAATTAGCACTTGCACAGGCAGAGGTTGTCCAAATGAGAATGAGACAATTTTCTTCAATGTCTGCAGGGACTGAAAATTCACCAGATAACAATGCATCACCTTCACCAAGGCATACACAATCCCACCATGATCATAGGTCCCTATACACACTGGGGGAGTCTTTATGGTCATGTTGATCAAGAGAAGTCTAGAGCATATAATGCCTTTGCTTGGGGTTTTTCCTAATATTGCTATGATGGGCTTTCTTTATTGTCTGGTTTTTTTTTTTTTTTTCTGCTTTCTTCTTTGGCCCTTTTTTTCTTATATACACTACATGACCAAGAGATGATGACCACCATCATTAACCATATTGTAAATGAGTAAACATATAATTATGAGTAATTATTAATTTACTATGTATGTGAAGTTGACTTTCACTTTTTTTTATAGTTTTTTTTTCTTCTTCTTTGCCTTGATTTTACCTCTTCCATGAGACCATTATTAGATATGAAAAAGCATTACCGGATTTTGCATCAATTTGTGGTCCTCAAGAGAGTTGAGGTTCATCATGGATTAGAAAATTATGATTTACGACTATTTTATTGGTTTGAATTTAACTATTCTTACTAATATGTATACTCGTGACTTCTTATATTTTTGTGGGGCGAAAAAAAAGTTCGTGAAAAACAGGTCGAGATTAGTGGAGCGATCCAAGCCGGAAGCTTCCACCACGTATTTGCTTACCACTTGATCAATTGTTTAGTCTTAACGAGAAAAAACCTGAAGAAGCAAGAAATGAATGGTCCGACTAGTCCAACTTTGACTTATTTATTGTAAGATCCTATCAAGCTCATGTAATATTATGAGTATGGGTAATTCTAAAAATTTACAAAGTAGAATAAATTATTGACACGACTACTAAATATCAGAAATTATTTTTAATTTAAAAAACTGTCACCGTTAATGTAAATAATTTCTCTCTCTATTAATTTTTTAAACAATAAATAAATCCTCTAATGCTCATAATGGAAATGCAAACTTCGAAATTGCTCTTCTTTATCATTACCAGTCTGGCCCATGGGAGAAGCAATTAAAAAGCGGGCATAGGACTTGTCAGGGCACTTTGGGCCTACCACTAATTCTTGCTGGTTGATGGGCTAGGTCTACTAACGTCATATCCTGTTGGACTTCCAGATTTTTTTCACAGACATAGTTTGGGCCACGTAAAGGCTATTCATAAGCATATACTCTCTCTATCTTTAACTGTCACATCTTTTTTATATTTATTTGTTATAAAATAAAAAATATATTTATTATTTTTTAATATATTTTTATCATTTATTATTCCATTAATCTGCTTGACTTTCAATTTCAAACTAAAGGTGAAATTTCCGTAAGAATAATTTAAATTTTTTTCCATTAGAGTTTTTTTAATACATATAAATTCTCTAAAAATTTTATAGTTATTTGAGAACCAAGAAAGTATATACAAACAAATATTTCTCCTTATCTAATAAAGATAAAAAATTTAACTTTAGATTGACCCCATATTATTATATTTTGATATTGAAACAAATATATGTGTACAAAAATGTTTCTCTCCTACGTACACTACACAAAATTAATTTAAAAAAAAAATCAAGACTACATTAAGAAAATCATATCACTGATCATACCCAATTGTTTGGAAGTGAAAAATTGTGAAACCGAAAAGAAAATTCCCCTGCCGTGTCTCTCTGAAGCCTAATTTCTGGACCATCAGGTTGAGCTTCGGCTGGCAAAGGAAGGACCTGATTTTCATTCGGGCGCCTTGCTAAGGGAACGTCAGGTGGCAATGGCAGCACAGTTGGGGAAATGGCTCTAGACCGAATGCTTCCCAAGCCTGGGATTCCCACTGATCGATCCCACAGGAAGACATGAAGGATTATTGGGACCTTGGCGTGCCTGTGCAAGGAGAGCTTTTGGCTAAGAGAAACTGTATCGAAGCATCGGACTGCTCCTGCTGAAGAAATCACCCAGGGCAGGACTTTCTGGTTTGAGATTCTTGAGACTACCAAGAGTTTGCAGTCTCTTGTCGCCTCCCTGCATAGATTGCTGAGTCCTGATCGCGATGAAGGCGCATCATCGTCTCCTTCAATAACTGATGAAATGTAGATGAATCCCTGAAAATTTCCAAGGAGAAGGACCAAGATTTAGTTTGATTGCTTCTGGGATAGTCAAGAACTTGACTCTAGCAAGAGGGACAAAAATTTCCCCGTCAAAAGTTTTAAACCGATGAAGGGACTTCATTTCAGGCATCGTTTTTTCCATTTTTCAGGTTTTTGAAACTTTCCAGTTCCTGAAATTACTAACCTCTTCTGTTCTGCTGATGGCAAAGCCTAACTTTGTGTCGTTCTCTTTCAATTTGATCTCAACTGGAATCTCTCCTCCGACTGGGGAAAACCACAAGCGAACTGCTCTGACTACACCTATATCCACACCGTGGTAGTCCTCGAAACCATATAAGCTTGCATTAGCAAGATTTGATAGATCAGAAAGTGATCCAGCACTCACAGTAGAAGATGCTGTCTCTCCCGATATCTGGACAGAACAAAAGAATGTGGAGTAATTAATTAAAAAAAAAAAAAAGAAATCAAAGCAGGCAACAAGCTCCATTTAAAACAGCAACCGCAGGAGGTTCTTTTCCTAAAATCAATCTTCCAATACTGAGAGCTTAAGCAATTTCTTACACGAACATGCTTTGATTTTTATGCAAGATATTGCTGGCAACAATAAATGCATTTTTGTGTGAAAAATTACCGACAATTTGAGGTCTCAAATTTGTCTAATTGTGGTGGTGCAATTTGAGTGATTACCTTAGTAAGCAGGGACTCAGTCTGGATATTCATGAAGACGATAGGAACGCCAGATGCCTGAGATGCATTTAGCCAAGCATTTGCTCTGGCAAGAGTATCTTCAAGATCATTGTATCGAGAAGCACCTTTATCTGATGCTTTTGGCAAGAAGAGCATAGAGTAAAAGCTGCTTGAGTTGGGAACCGATAGCATCTCCACCATGCTCTTCTCACAGGGATACGAGACATATCCATCTTGAAGTGGTTTTCTGGTTAATTCATTCACCATCCTTTCGATCCTGGAAGCTGCAAACCACATATATATCTATAGCTCATCAGCGATGAATGCAAAGGAAGCTATAAATCACAATAAAATAGGCAAATGCCAGGTCCAGAAATTGGATTTCAGATTTTCTTGTGAATTTCAAGAGTAGAAATTAATTTTCTGACTTTTTCTTTTCCTTATACCCAATGCCAACCCAGCATAGGTCCAGTCATGAAAGAATTGAATTCAAATGTTCACCCCTACAGCATCGTCAATAGCTACTAATTCATTATTTTCATTTGCAGATGATATATTTGCATTAATGAAATTGGTTCTTAATTCAGCCAACCGTATGCACCTCTCCAAAGGCACCATGCCCAACACCCCGCCCCCCCCCCCAAAAAAAAGAACAATAATGCACCCTGTGTTTTTTTTTTTTTTTTTTTTTGCGGTTTTAGAAGAATTTTTTTGTATATAATTACTATTTATTATTATAAAAAATTAAGAAAGTATTTCTTACTATTTTTTTTTCCAATTTTATCCTTATGCTTTATTATTCTATTAAACCATATGACATTAATTAATTTTCAATTAACTCTTCTATTTCAACACAAACATTATCCAATATTAAAACTTAACTCTTAGTTTTTAAACTTCCATAATAATAACTTCATAAATTCAAGAAAAGTCTAATTTAGGATATTGCTTTTATAAATATAAGAATTTCCTTAATTTATGTGTTAAAACTTTAAACAACCATTATATTAAAAATATATTTAAAAATCACAGAAAGAGTATAAGTTTTGCATCCAAAAATTTTGAACAAAAACAATAAAATTTGACCACCATTTCCTACCAAATTGACAAGGAGGGAATCACAAACTTGAAGTTTAAAGCAAGTCATAAGAAATAATATAAAAATTTGTTAGAATTTTCTTGAAAAATCTAAAGTAACACGAGTCTTGATAAATGGGAATACGAAATTGAATTCTCATCTGCCTGAAAATGACACCAAATGGGAGGAAGAATCTGCCCACTGCATGGTATTCAGGAAAGACAATTACACAAGTAAAAGATGGACCAAAGCTTTGGTTTCTACTAAGGTTGGAAAGATCTCATTGGACAATTCTCACCGGTAACTATCTCCAATTAAAATTTATAGTACTAGTAATCAATCAATTGGGTTGGCTCCTCATCAAACTTTGCGAAAGTTCATACAAGCTCTGGATTCGTGTTTCATGTCAATCATACTCGCATTATTACAAAGGATATAAACAAAGAGGACAAACACACTCCGGAGGATTATCAAACTTGTTCATTATGTACTTTGTTTCGTTTCATAATATTTGATTCTTACACATTTTTATATATTAATGATTAATATATTTTAATAATACTCTTAAATTTAACCAAATTATAGTTAATGAAAAGATAAAAAAAACTCTTAAACGATTACTTATCCTTATAGTAGTATTTATTATGGATAAAATTGAAAACATACAAAAAAGTACTTATTAATTTCAAGATTCTTAATCTATGCTAAAAGGCAGAATAATATGAAATAGAAAGAGTAATTATTAATGAACTACCACGAGGAGTAGGGACGAAATTAATAACAAAAATTTATTCTTAATTTTCGCATTTTTTTTAAAATTTTTAAAATTTATAATATTATCTTATAACTTATACTTTCATATTTCTTACTCTCCCTCCTCGGTCCCCCACCCCTTCCTTCAAACTTCAAGTTCCTGATTCTCTCTTTGATGATGAAAGACTTGTATTTTTATTTTTTTAATATATTAGGAGAGAAAAATGTATATTAAATCCAAAACTTTATGTCTGGTAAAAAAATAATTTTTCCAATTGAAAGACTTGCATTAGCACTCCCAAAATGACATCTAGAAATAGGAAATATATGCGCACTTTAGGTTTTTTTATAAGAAGATTGAAACTAAAAGGTGGACCAAAACTTAAAAGATGTGAACAAAAGTACTCTTTACCTTGTCTTTATCTCCATATCAATGTGAAAAGTCATTTAAAACTAGGTTGGCTTAAGTTATAGTCAAAATCGAATTAGGTTGGCTTCCACTTATACGGGGATGAACAAACAACAAGGTACTTCCCACTTATATTGTCAAAGATCCATGAATACATTGCCATTTTAAGTTGGCAAATGTACTTTCCAAAGAGCCACTCTGTCTAGGTGGATTATATTGGTGACTCGTGATCCACACACCATATGGATGAAGTATTTACTCACTACTTGAATCAAAGACACAGTAAGAAATTTGAAGTTAGAGGATAAGATATCCCAAAGTATATAATAAATTATAATATTATAAATTTAAAAAATGTTTTATATGGATAAAAATTAATTGTTTTTGAAAAATTTTCAATAATTTAAAAAAAAATATCAAGCTTTCAAAAATTTTGAAAGGTGAGTCTAAATTCGTCCTTGACTTAAATCATATTTAATTGCCTATAATTCAAAAAAATTTATAGCCCAAAGTAACTTTTTTCTTTTTTTAAAATACCATAAGAAGTTATCTCTAAAATTACAGCCAGTTTCCTAACTTATTATTAGGGATTCAAATATCGATTCTCTTGCAAGCAAAAAGAGTCACTTAAGTAGTAACGATTCTATCTTCACATACTATGAGGTTTTGGACCTAATGAGAAATTGTGCACTCTCCTAAAATTTAGAAAATCCTATTTATACACTATTAATATTAAAAAATCCTATTTCCATCCTAAGAATGTACGACAATTCATGTGTGTTTTTCTTTTAAGGGAGCATGAGATTGTTGTTAATGTTACTTTGTCTGTTTCAATATTTTTTTATGATACATTACTCTCATCGAGATATTAATTCCAATTGAAACATTCTGCCTTAATAAAAATCATTATGACTTTGTCAAATTTTTCTTTTTATTACTTTCTAATATACATTTAAATTTTAACATATTATATATATATAATTTTACCATATTATATATATATATATATTCTTTAATTTAGCAGAAAAATTGTATATTGCAAATCATTCGAAGTCAACCATAAATATTTTGTGCACGGGTTGAAACAAAATCCTATGTAATGAATATTCCAATAAACAACATTTACCATTACCAACTACCGAGAATCCACACTGCAGTTAATAATTTACTACCAACAGCCCTCGATAATAGTGGCACTTAAATAACTTTCTTTTTTTTTTTCAAAATATCACTCACTTTAGGAAATCACGAAAATATTGATGCCATTATTTCCAATTCATTATTTACTTCGTCAAATAAAAAGAGAAAGATTACTACATTAACAATCTTGAATCATTTAATAAAGTATAGTATTTTTTAACTACGAAATAATTGCTATCTAATGACTGTTAATATGTGTAATCCCTAAATATAACTATTATTTGAGGGTGGAGGTAACATAGAAATTCACTTTTGTTATATACAAAAACCCAACGATCATTAGTGACCCAGTATATCATAAATACATGTGCCACTAAAGTTCAGATTTTTCTTCATATACATAACTAAATAAATAAAAAAAATTAAAATTATAAATTTTACTTTTCATCCCTATATAAATTTTAAATTTTATAACATTATCTTTATTATCTGTACAAATTTAAAATTTCAAGTGATCATTTGTTAGACAGAGTCCTAAAATTTGTTAGACACAAAAATAGAAAACACAGAAAAGAAGAAGAAAACAATGAATGTGGTAATTGAATTAGTCAACTCCAATCCAAGAAAATTCATCTTCAACAACTCACCTTGCAGTTGCAGGCACTCGGACTCCGTCCGATCAGAGAATCCCACAGCATAGTTTGGATCGTCAATGGCTCTCAACATGTACTGTTTCTTCCCTGCAGATTCATTGGGCACAATACAAGCCTGCAGCTCAGCATATTCATCTGACCCTCTTCTAACAATCACCTGAATAGAAGTCTCCTTGTTCTTGAATGAACGGTGAAGAACTTTCTGCATCCCATTTCTTCCGTTCTTGAACGGTGATCGGATTGTTAAGTTCCCGATAGTCACCTCCTCGACGATGTCTCCCGTTTGCAAAAGGTCTCCGGTCCACTCGTCACCTCGTGAGCTTCCTTTTATGCATTGTATGGATAGCACCGGAGTGCCTGAGCCTGCTCTGGCACCAGCTGACGACGACGAGGACTGGGAAAAGTCTAATGAGTTGGTTCGGTCCATGGGCATTTTCTTTGATCAAAATTAGGAGTTGGGAATGATTCAGAATGGTTTTTGAAAGGAAAATTCACATTCCTGCATGGAAATGAAATCCCTTCGAGAGTTTTATGTTTTCCTTCCTTAGATTTCTCTCTGTAGAGATTCTCAGGATCTTTAGGGAAGAATACTAAATGGGAATATGCGTAGGATGGGGGTGGACGTGGGGTTGGGGGCTGCTGAGGAATGGGCTTTGTTTTGATGTAGAAGAATCGATTAGAAGTCAAATAAAACACACAGCAGAGGGATCTGATGAGGGAGAGCTGGATTACGTACGATTACTGTATTTCGATTTTCCATTTTTTTTTCTTTTGACTGTTTGGAAAAGTACAAATAAAGAAAGACTTTGGGTAATATGAATTATAGATGTTAGAAATTGTATTTTCTTATATTTTGTAATATATTAGAGAATCTTTTTTTTTTTTTTTGGGTCGGTGAAGGAAGGAATATAGTATCCGTATTTGTTGCTTTCTGTGTAAGTCAAAATACTTTTTGGCTTTATTTTTTGGGTCTAGTGGGTAATTTCTTAGGACTTTCCTGTAAAATTCATTAGTACATTTTTCATAGAACTTATTAATAATATAATTAGTAATCTTGCAAATTGCAATCAACTCTAGAATTTTTTTATATAAAAAAAATCAACTCTAAAAACAGCTAATCAACATAAAATCAAATCTAGTATATTTTCCAATTTTGGTGCTTTTGGTTCTCATTAAATATAATGCATTATATGGTAAATATAATACCCATTTACTATAATTTTGTGTAACAAATTTGAAATATGAAATATTTTTTGTACTGCTAAATAAAGATAATAAATCGAGCAATAATATATACACATTATTACTCCCTTGTTCATGAGCAGTACGGAGGCTAAAGAAATGTACCAATTGAGTTGCATTTGGATCGATAAATTTAAATTTAGCAAGAAGGATAAATTTTAAATTTAACAAGAAATATACCACTATGGGACAAGACAAGGCATGTGATAGAATCGAAATAACGCATGTAGCAGAATGAATCCACCAAAGCCTTGCATTCTTTTTCCAATATAAATAATGCTCCATATCCCATTCCCCATAAGAATAACCTTCTCAATTTTCAAATAAATCAAAAAAGCAATAAATGAAACTTCTTTTTGGTATATTTTTATATCAAGTTGAGGAGATAAAAAACATTACTCAATCCCCCCCCTCCTTTGGATCTTGAAAGCATGATATTGACCCATATATAAACCCAGGCACCAGTCTTGTTTGGAGTTCTATTCGTCATCTACATCCATATGTGGTGTTCCATATTCTAGGTAGAAAAATATCGCCCTCTTCCATTCTCTTCTTTCATTTTCATTGATCTTCGTCTGTGGTCCCTTTTTAAATTCGGTTTGATAATGACCGGCTCAAATGGTTAATATTTATGGTTTAGCTTGTGTATTAATCATTTTTTTTGCGAATTTAAAAGTTTTTGTACAATTTTTTAATATATATATATTAAAATAAATAAGTTACTATATTATCCTTACTAATTAGAATAAATAATCAGTTTCACAAGTTAAAAGACATTGTATTTTTTAATTTATTTTTAAAATTTTCAAAATAAAAAATATGTACTTTTTCGAAACAGGAGTACTATTTGGAAATAGTGGAAGCACTTAATAAGATGTTTGAATTTGAAAATGAATGATATAAGTAAACCGTACAAGTATTTGGTACAATCCCTTCTCAATTAATAGGTTAGGATCGATTTCTTTAGAAAAAAATATTTTTTTTTTAAAAACGTCTATTTAAACTAAAATTTAATTCATCCAAGTTAAACCAAGGGCTGGAGACAGCCGCCCCTGCCCTCCCAAAATTTTTAAAATTTATTTTTTATCTTAATAAAAAAGAAAAAAAAATCTATTCATATTTTACCCTTTGCCCTCTCCTCCCCCCTCAATTTTTTTTTTTAAAAATCTTTTAATATATCTTTTTATATAATTTACTTATTCCCCCAACTTTAAATTTTTAATTCTGTCTCTAATTGAACGGTCTCTTTAACATGAAATAAGCCAATTATAATTTATCAAATTTGCCTATTTTAACATCAAAATACTAACCAAACCAGCCAACCTGGGGAAAACCCTCCGAATGTGCACCCTGCTGACCTATCTAAGTTTGTTTCATAATAGAATCCTCGTTTCCTGCAAAAGAAGGAGGGGGAAAATTCAAATCAAACAGAACTAATTTTTTGTTAGACCAATTAAACCAACCAACTTTATATGAATTTTGAAGAAGACTTGGACCCTCTGCCAACTGGTTTGATTCTATCTTTGAACTTGTTTTTCCATGGAAGCTTCATATGGCCTATTTTACACATGCAAATATGCTTTGAATTGAACAGTACATGGAGTGCCTCTCAAGTAGTATTAGACTATTACTACCATAATATATTATGATTAGTTGACTTGCAATAGTGACAAGAAAATTAGAAAATATTAGTACCCTTACTTAAGGGACAAGCATAATTGCCAAGATTGATTATATTAACTCCAGTTGGCAATATGTCTTTCCATTTTATTAATTATTGGGGAAAAAATTAATCATAAGTTCCTCTAGAACTTATTAATTTATTATAAATTGTGGAATCTAGGAATTAATTTAGCAATTTCCCCTTCCATGATAGAGGGAAATTAATTTAGCAATCTAGGAAAAGTACTTTACTGCATAATTTTAATAGATGTCCAAATTCAAACCCTAGTTAATTCCCATCCCCTATACCAAATAAACTAAATATGTAAAAATAAAAAAGAAGCATAGATAATGTTCAGAACCATGAAGAAGAGTAGTTACTCAAGTATTTCCATTATTAAGTTATTATAAATGGAGTTGAAATTCAAATACCAAGGAGAAGTCTACCATAATAACTAGTTAGAAATAACAATATTTACTTTAAAAGAAGGAGAAGAATTCAACAGTCCTATAAAATGACTAAAATATTTTTAAAATTGTTATTATATAAACAACGGTTAGTTAATTAAGGAATAGCAATATTTTAATAGTTGAAGAGTAAATGATTATATTTTTGGTTAACGAGAAAAAGCTGAATTTTTTAAAAGTTTAAAACTGTACCAAAATTTTCATCCTAATAAATATTTATAACTGATTCCTGGACCAGGAGTTATTTCAATAGCTGGCGATATTGCCAGAGCACTTTTTCTCCTACCAGAGTTTTTTTTTTTTTAAATGACCTTTGTAACCTTTGATCAATCTAGAAAGATTGCACAATATTCACCTTACATCTTTTAGTGGCCCCCATGTTCAATTTATTTTTCAACCGAATTTTACAACACGCCTCACCTTTTCATTCAGTCTTATTCTGGCAACAAATTCTTCCACTCATCTAAGGGTCATTTAGCCTTAAAATCTGGTGAGATGTTACGATATGAAATCATGTGGATTGGGAATAAATATATGAAAAGCATGCCGATTTTTTTTTTTTTTTTTGGGGGGGGGGGGGGGGCTGCTAAATTGGCGTTGACTGATTCCAGCAATCATGGAGATGTGAATAGTAAAGATATCAGCCAAAGAATATATCAAAAATGGGCAAAGTAAGCAACTCGTAATTAACAAGGACCATAGATTTTTTTTAAAATATTTTTTCTAGAGAAACATTAGCATCAGTGATTTCATTTTTAATTAAAATTCGTTTGATAAAATTAAAATTTAAATATTGAAATCTTAATATTAAAGTACTGAATTTTAAAATTTGAAGTATGAAAAATGAATTTTGAAATTTAAAGTTTAAATTAAGTATAATTTTTTTTATACTATATTTTATTATAATTTAGATTGAATATAAAAAATAATAATTAGATGAGTATTTAATATTTTTAAATTTTAAATTTAAATAATTTTTAATTCACTTAAAATTTATAATTAATTAATTATAAATACTTACTTGAATTAACAAACAATATATATATATATATACACACACTATCTGAAATAAGTCACCATATATAACCATCAATAAAGAATTTCTTTTATTTTTATTGAAGAAATTAAAGTTTTTCCAACTATGACTTTTGAATTGCTTGGTTCTTAAAACATATATTTTCGCTTTGCCATATTTCTCTCCACTTACTGGCAAGACGAAATCTGGTCGGATCTCTCCTTTTTCATTTCCCAGTTTGAATGCTTAGCGCACTTTTTTAAGAGATAGAGATGCAGACAGACAGTTGAAGGTGGCATCCGCTTCTTAAAATTTTTATTTTTTGTTTTAAAAATAAAAAATTTTCTTTAAATTTTGCATTTTGTCTTTAAAAAATTTCAAAAATTATAATATTATCATCTAATATATTTATTCATATAATTTACCTCTTCCAATCCCAAATTTCTAATTTTGTCTATACATAAATTTCCAACCGAATATCATTTAGAGTTCAGATATCTATTTGAACATATCGTTAGAGTTCAAATATCTATTTGAACTATGCAAATGATTTCCCAAACAAGCATTAAGAATAAGAAGGAAATTAGCAAACCTGCTAGATGTGAATCGAATACATATTTTTTTTTTTATTTTTCTGCCTAAGCTAATTTATTAGTTCGAATATGCTATTTATAATTTTGACTAAATCAAAAGTAAATGAATAGACAATATTCAAATATATTTCATTTGGGATCTTTTTCTCTATCAAAATGTCATATTTCTAACTTCTTATAGGTTCAAATCGTATTATACATGTGTGGTTTAGTTTATCAATCTTTTGTATTATTGTTAAACTTTTTCGTTAAGGTTCCACTAGTTTCATAGACAGTAAATAAAAATTCAACAAACACAACAAAATTTTAACGTAATTTAGCTGTCAATTTGGTTTCTAGATTAGTAAATAAATCCACTAAAATTTTAACAAAATTACAAAGATACACTTATCTCAATCATCAAGTGATCTCTAATGAATTTTAACAACTACCCTTGATTGAATTCCCTTCAATCTTCGTTATTTCAGCATAGCGATTCTTCATTAACACAAAGAAACCTTTCTACCAAAAAGGTGTTTCCTTTTATGATTCAAATCTCTCTCTCTTAATAAAAAAAACACTTTGGTAGGAATCTGTTTAAAATTCATTTACAAAGTTTCTTAAACTTTTGTAGTTCCAAACTCTCTTGGATTCCTTGTCTTTGAGATTAAAATCTTCACAATAGCTTCACTAAGATTCTTACTAGATTTTCTAGAATCCTTCTCCTAATCCACGTTCAATTTCTTTCACGTCAAATATTGCCAATTCAGATTTAAGAAGTTTTCAAAAACATGTTAATGACAAGAAACACGTCTTCAATATTGTCAAGGATTCTTGTGAATGAATCTTGTCAAATGGCAATCTTAATAATTACCTTAACAATATCCTCCTTTGGCATTATTTGATACAAAACTATAATCTGTCGAATCGTCACTTTAACATAAATCTTCAACAACAACACAACAACTACATAAGAACATCATGCAAATTAAATCCATAGATAGCAGCTACTAATAGAAGTAGTACCAGAGAAGCATGCAACAATATCCAACAATCATATTTGCTATTACAAGCCAAAATAAAATTGTTTTAATTGTTTATATTGTTTTAGCCAACGAATGATGTCGATGGCAAATTTCCCAGACCTAGGTAGGTAACCAAACAATAACAATTAATAACAAGCAAAAGCTTCAAACGTTGCAAAGTGATAGTAGCAACCAACAACCAACAGCAGCAAAACAATATTCTCCCATCAACGGCAACCATAAATACCAACAACCCAAGAACACCAACAATACTCCCCTTTTGGTAGCAAAAAACTAGCAAAGCTATTACTAGGAGTGAGTCACAACACTATAAAGAGTGATCAGATCTTCTTGTATCTGTTGTTGATTATTTAAAAATGTGTTAATCTTGCACTGCAAAGACTCAACTGAGGTAGCCAACATGGTGAGTTGCTAGGAGCAGTCATCTAGATTCATATGAAGCACATCAGTAGTAGGGGATGCAGATGAACCACCATGTAATAGTGATTGTAATCTTTGGAATGTCCTCAGGAGCAATAGAGATGGGAATAGCAGAGGATGAGCCTCTTGTACACAGTGACTTCCTACTAGGAGTCTTAACTGGGATAATAGAACTTGTTAACGATGGTTTCTTCAACGGGGGTCTTAGAGACTTAGGATCACGAATGGTTGTGTTAAACTTGACTTCCTTATAACTGGAGCAAGTATGAAGGCACTAAGAAAGAATATTAGTTAACCCACCATACTCATTTCAAATTCAGTTTGCATGAGTTCAACAAAATTTATTGACATCAGTTTTGATATTAAACTAAACATTATGTCATCGACATAGACTTGACTTGAGCAACCATGAAGTTTGCTCCTAATTTCTTGATAAACATAACATTGTTTACTCTCCCTCTTTTGTAATAGAAAATTTGCTAGTCTTTCATACCATACTTTTGGACTTTTTTCAACCCATACAGAGCTTTTTTTCAACTTGAAAACATGATCAAGAAAGTTCAATTTGACAAAGCTTTTAGACTATTCAACATAAACTTCTTCTTGCAAAAATTCATTCAAGAAAACGCTCTTCATATCTATTTGTTGAAGTGGAAAGTATTTAATATAAGTAATAGCAAGTGGCAATCTAACGAATTCCAATCATGCTACAAGGGCAAACGTTTCATCAAAGTCAATACCGTCAACTTGTGTGTACCCTTGTGCAATTTATCTGGCCTTATTTCTAGTAATATTTTCAAGCTTATCAATCCTATTACAAAATACCCATTTAGTATCATGCACATCTTTTGGACTGAGTACAAGTTCGCATACATTATTTCTTTTGAATTGTTGAAACTCTTCCTGTATCATGACAATCCAGTGCTTAGCTGTCAAAACTTCTTTAACATTCTTTAGTTCCAATGTTAAAGTATAACATGCATACTTCACTATATCTTTATAGTTAACTTTTGGTCTTTCTCTGATCTTTCTAGATTCATCAAGACTTCCAATAATCAAATCAAAGAGATGATACTTCTTTACTCTTGAAGATGAATTTTTTTGTCGAACTACCTTCTGTTCTTTGTCAAAGTCTGCTTATTCACCATTGTTGGCATCTTCTGGTGTGACTTGCTTATCGCCATTTTGAATAAGTGTGTTATCATCATTAAATGGTACTAAATTTTTTTGGACTATTGATAGGGGCAAAATTCATCTATATTTTTCTAATTATTTGAGGTTGTTTTGTAATACATTTATTATAATAACTAGACATATTCCTTCATATTTGATATTTTACACTTGAAAAGATGTTTTGGACTTTTTTTTTGCAAAAAATGACCCAAAAAATATCAAAATCGTCGCCGTCAAATCACGATCGGCCCCGGCCCCGGCCCTTATTTGGAAGAACAGGAGATTTTTCGAAGAAAAAATAGAGTACGACCAGGCTGACCAGAGCCCGGCCGTGACCCATAGAGTTAGCACCAGCTCTGCTCTATCCCATATCGGCGAATTTTTTAATTATGTGTGGATTTGGTAATTTTCCAAAATTTTTTATTTTTTCCAATTTCTACTCAACCCATAACTCTTAAGGGACGAATTTTAGCTTCTTAGAAGTCTATTTATACAAGCAAAACACAAGAAAAAAGTGTGAATCCAAGGATCAAAGTTACCAATCACTCACAAAAGGAGGAGATTCATCATTCAAGGGGCATTATTTAAGAAGGTTTCCAAAGAAAAGAAGAAAGACATGTCTATGAGTTCTTTCTTTTACCTTTATTTTCCTTTTCTAGAATAATGATAGAATTAATGTTTTCATTGTAATTTGATATTATTTTGGGATTTATGATTTCTTAAATTAATTTAGTCTTTTAATCAATTGATTATTGATCTTGGTATTTGATTACTTATTTCTCTTATAAAGTTGATTGGTTGATTCTTATTATTAACTTGCTTGAAAAGGAGGTTGATAATTTCATGTTTTAAATCATCTAGAATATAGAGAATTATATGATGATTGATTTTAATACATCTTTTGAGTAAGACTGGTGAAATAAAATATATCCATTAAGTTACTTAGAAAATAGGGAAACATGGATTGCAAACGAAATGGTTCTAATTTAATCCTTCATAAGACCAAGAAGATAATTGATTGTGATATTTGCTAAATGATTTATTATCATGTTTTCAAAAGTGTTTGTCTAAATTGTATATTTTTACATCCTTGAGTTGTATACATTTTTCTTTTTATTATCTTATCACTTTATTAGGTCGGTTAAACAATAAATGAAAAGTGATTAGTGTGTTCTTATTCCTTTGAGGATCGATACTCATTAATACCCTATACTATGCTTGCGATGAGTATATAAGTATACTTACTCATATATGTAATTTGGGATTAATATTTTAATTAAAACTTGACTAATGGATAAATTTAAATTTAATGATTTTTATACACCCAAAAATTTACACATTAACTATTCAATGGAATATCTTCAACCACAATATTAATTGACTCTATAACCATATGACTTTTTGTTAAACACTCAATATGCTTTGCTATTCTTACCCAAGAAAAATGCCTTCATCACTTCTTGCATTAAATTTACCTAACTAATTTTTGTCATTCAAAATATAACATTTGCTTCCAAAGATATAGTAGTTTAATTGAGATTTCACCCATTCCAAAGCTCATATGCAACATTGTTGGTAGAGGGCTTAAAATAAGTTCTGTTGATGATATGTGTAGCAATTTTTTTTTTTTTTTTTGCCCACCATCTGTGTGATATCTCCTTGATATTTAACATCGCCCTTACCATCTCCTAAATGGTTTAATTTTTACACTACACAACACCATTCTGCTGCAGTGTTTTTGTTGCTAAAAATTCATGTTGAATACATTTCTCAACATAGAAATTATCAAATAGTTTATTGTTAAATTTCCTTCCATGATCACTGTTTAGTCTTTTTCAGGTTTGCACCTTTCTAAGTTTGTAGATTCAAGCATAACTTTTGAAATGCTTCAAATGCATCTAATTTTTTATTTAAAAAATCTATCCAAGTGAATTTGAAATAATCATCAACACACACCAAAATATACCTTTTTCCTCCATTACTTTCTGTTTGTATTACTCCAAACAAATTTACGTGCAAAAGTTCAAGTGTTGTAGATGCAATAATCTATTGAACTTTCTTATTTGTAGATTTAATCTATTTTTCACTCTAACAGGAACCACAAACTTTTTTAACATTCTTACCTAACTTAGGTAATCCACAAACTACACTTGTTGAACTTAATTCATGCAACTATTTATAATTAACATGCTCTAACTTTTGATGCCATAACTTAATTTCATCAGTCTCAACCATCATACAATTATATTTTCGGATATGCATATCTGATGGCAATTGTCATAAGTCCTATTTCTAGAAATCATACATTTTCCTTTTATGTCAACTACGAAACACTTGTCTTTATCAAAGTTAACAAATCTATTATTTTCACATAATTGACTTATACTTATCAAATTAGCCTTCAATCCATCAACATGAAAAGTTCTGAGTTAGCATTAGTATTAAATGTTGAAATTAATTCATTAGGGCTAACAACAGCAAATATTGTATTAAATGTTTTAGCATTAGTATTGTCAAGACGACATTCAACATCAGTCTGTAGATCAATTGGTTTTTCTTCTTTCACTCTAGTACTTGCAAGCGGCAGTGTCAAGATTTTTTATGAAGCATCTCATTCTAATTTTTCAATATGCATAGTTTGATCCTAGAACAATGGTGGTGAAGTGACAAATCATCTTTTTTCCACTAATCCAAACATGATTTTCCAAACCAACCACCAAGATCTCACCAACTAAATAAATACTAATTCAACACAATGAATCGGGCTGATACTAATTGTGTGATTTGGTTTGTCAATTTTTTGTGTTATTGTTATTTATTATTATTATTTTTTTTTTGTTAATGTTGTGTTAGTTTCATAAATGGTAAATACAAATTCAACAAATACAACAAATTGTTAATACAGTTCGGTTGTTAACAAGCCTACATCCGCGAGTCATAAATTAGTAAAAACTCTATTAAAACTTGAATAAAGTTACAATGAATACATTTATCTCAATTATCAAGTAATCCCTAGTGGGTTCTAACAGAATACTCTTCTAATGTTCCTTTGTGAAACTCCTGAAGACTTTTATTAGATCTAACTACCTCAATTGAACTTCCTTCAATCTTTATTGCTTTAGCATAGTGGTTCTTCATTGACACCAAGAAACCTGATGTTTTCTTTTAACGAAGAATGATTCAAGTCTTTCTACAAAATATGATATTGTTGCAGCTATTTAACTTAAATCGAGAAGCAAACTTTAACAAATAGAACCAGTAGCCTTCATTAAAAATGTGTTCTTCAAGAACTTCTCAAAATATACACGTGAATTTTTTCACTCTGTTTTCTCGATCAATTCTCTAATGGGTATCTCTGAATTTTATGCTTCTTCTTTCTTAATCAAAAGCTCTTTGGTTGTTTTTATAAAATGTGACAAAGTATTTGTTTCTTGAATTAGAAATCTACTTATAGATTTTTCCTAAACCTTGCAATTCTAAACTCTCTTGGATTCTATATCTTTGAGAATAAAATCTTCACCGTAGCATCACTAAGATTCTTTCTTGATTTTCTAGAATCTTCAGTCAAATTTCTTTCGCATCAAATATTGCCAATTCAGATTCAAAAAATTTCCAAAAGTGTGTCAATGACAAGAAACACGTCTTCAACATTGTCATGCATTCTTATGAACGAATCTTATCAAATTTATTGTAGTACAAATAACTATTATATTTTTATTTCAACTCAACTCATTTAGAGCTCAAATGATATTGAGACATATTTTAGTTACAGGACAAAGTAGCCCGAACTAATCAATCTATAAAGGGCTAATTTTAGGCTACCGTCAAGTGTAATTTTGCTAATCATCTTTTAGTAATCGTGATTATAAAACATTAAAATTATAATGTAAGAGTTCATACATTTGGAAATTTTTTCAGTGTAATTGATTACAAAGAATATAAAATAACCTTCATATATACTTTTTTGGTTTACATACTCTTCAGTTAATTTTTACCAGCTAACTATTTTTATGACTTTTTTTTATATATTAATAATCTTTATTCAGGAATATTATGTTAAAAGAATAAATATTCATATCTATAATTAAAATCAAAAACAAAAAAAATGAGAATTGAAAAAAGTAATATTTTGTTTGAGAAAGATGTTAAATGTTGGAACTAGAACTGCTTAAGAATTTAAACAATTACTAATGGAGAGCAATTTAAATAAAAGAAGCATGATAAGTATAATTAAATAAAAGAAGCAATTTAAATTAAGTATAATATCTATTTGGAAATTAACAAATGTCACATTTGAATTGAGTTTTGTACACACACATATATTACTTCAATCATGAAAACTTTAAAGAAAAAAAAAAACCTACATTAGTATTTTCTTTACAGCCGTCTCAAAGAAAAAAAAAAACAAATAAACCACACCTTTTGATACTGTCTACATTTTCAATGGGCTTAATTCCGCATTTAATCCCTAAACTTTTTTCTATTGTCATAGTTGTTTCTTAAACTTTATTTTTTACTTTTTAGGTCCCCAATTATTTTTTTATTTGACATATTTAATCCTTCTGTCAAAATTTCTGTTGGTTAACACTAAGTCATCGTAACTAATTTGACTATTACCACATTCATAAGGGTATTTTTTATATATAAATTTTTTAACTGTTATAATTGATCCCTACACTTTATGTTTAACTTTATATATCCTCTATCATTTTTCGACTGACATGTTTGATTCTTATACTTTATTCTTTTTTTAATTTTTTAAATCCTTTATTATTTTTGGAGTGACATAATTGGTCCTTCCGTTCAATTTTTTGTTAATTACAAGTATTTGGTCATTGGTATTAGTAGAATTATAAAGAAATATAAAATTATTTGATATTCCCTCCACCTTTTGGAAATTTTTATATGTATTAGTTTAGTTGATAAAAATATTTCTCATCAATTGAATTGTTATAAATTTTATTTATATATTTTCTCTTCTAATGTATTAAAAAAAAGTCTATTTTGTTAAAACCTATATTAAAGAATGAAATATGTGATTTATTAACATTATTTTTCACAAAAGAGTAAATATCGAGATACTTATAATTTACTGCATTAAAACGTCTACAAGAAATAGGAAATATCTATTATTTAAAAATAAACATTTCTATATATATGATATTTATGGATCATTGCATTAAAAATACATCATAAATATTACATTTTTACTACATTCTTACAAAAATAAAAAATTTAAATTATATAATTTACGATCATCAAATCTATATGAGATATTTTTACTATTTAAAGCTTACTTGAAGAGTGGATGGGGTTATTTCCACAAAAAAGTCTTACCAAGAATTAGCAGCATATTTCATTTGTATCGCTAGATCTTTAAAAAATAGCCATATGCCAGTAAATCTTCTCAAAGGTATAAATAAGAGGGAAAAAAAGGAGGGGGAAGGGAAATATCCATTATGATATGCTAATACCAATGATGTAATTTTACTAAAATCTAATGTGAAAATAATAGTAGTAGAGTCGCCTTGTACGATTTGTCTCTTAGAATTTTTGAATCCAAACACTCTCAAATCATCTGTCAACTAACTGAAAGCAAACAAATAAAGTCTTCACTCATTCTCCCTGCATCCATGCAACATCCTATATTTTCTCCCTTTCTAGTCTTTTTCTCTCTACATTTCACCAAAAGCTATCCATTTCTCTCTAAAACTTTAGCTATACGAAACATCGTAAATTGAATGGAAGAACTAAGTATGTCAAATGAAAAAGGATAAATGAACTAAAAAGTTAAAAAATAAAATATATGGATCAAACAAGGCAGTCGAAAAATGATAAAAGATCTAAAAAATTAAAAATAAGATATAGAGACCAATTATGACAGTCGAAAAAATATATATATAAAAAATACCCTTATGAATTTGGTAAAAGTCAAATCATTACGTTGATTAACAGAAATTTTGACAGAAAGACCAAATATGTTAAACGAAAAATAATTGAGAATTTAAAAAGTTAAAAATAAAATTTAACGATTAATTATGAGAATAAAAAAAATTACAACTAAATGTGAAATTAAACCTTTTTAATGAATGAAAAACTTTTTCGGTCACAGCATTACATTAAAGGACAAGTGGCAAAGTCAAAATAAAAGGACAGTACCAAGTCTTAGCCGCCTTTAATGTTATAAGTGCCAAAGACTTGCAGAGCACATAATTTTTTTATTACCTATACTCTTTCTACTTTTACTCTTTAATACTCCCTTCTTTTTTTAATTGTTATTTTAAAAAAATCATATCTATAATTATCTACTATTATTTTAAAAATAAAAAATATTTATTAATTTTATTTTACTAAATCATGATATTTATTAGTTTATTATTTCTAAATAAGTTAATTTATTTTTCTCTTAAAAAACTTACAGAATTTAAAACTTATCCAAAAAGATAATATTGACAGGGTAATTTTCTGCTTACCAAAGTAATCTTTACTCACTTATTTACTTTTCTTGATCAATTAAAATATATTCATCAAATATATTTCCTTCTCCTCTCTCCCTCTCTTTCAGCGAAATATTACCCACTCTTCTAATTCTAATCTTTTCCCATCGTATACGGCCCTCAGATGCAAGATCTTTAGACTTCGTGTCTTCTGGATAGCCACTTGTCCTTACATGACAAGATCTTTACTTCCAAACTGCAACTACCCCCTAAAACATGCCAGTTGGATCATCTTCCATGTCAAGATTGAACTGCGTCTTCTATGATAACTCCCCGTCAATCCTTTACCATCAACCAATAGCAAGACTTGGTGGAATGCTTTCCTTCTTCATCGCCCAATAGCAAGACTTGGAGGAAATATCGTGAGTGAGATAAATAGAGTGGAGACAGAAAGTGGAAAGAGGATATTAAGATATAGTGGGAAGATCCAGGTAGGAGATAAGGGAGAGAAGATGATTGTGGGTGGGAGAGAAGATCAAGATAGGGAGAGATGCGGCTGGAAGAGGAGAGAGAAGAGTCGAAGAGAAATATTTCATGAATTCATTTGTTTGATCAAGAAAGATAAATAAGTTATTTGAGCAAAAATTAGAGAAATTACTCTCACAATATTGCTAGCCAAATGCAAAACCTTAAAAAAAATTAGAGGGAGTAATGAATTAAGGAAGATAATTAAGATACTTGAAAATATGCTTCCAATTCTTTGAAATTCTGAGCATTTAAGGCATAATTTTTTACTTAAGAAATAAATTATATCTTTCAAATACGTGAGTATTACACAAATCGTATAAATTAAAAAACTATTAAAATTTAAATGATTTTAAAAGAAGAAGAGTGTTTTGCCCTTCTCTCCATTTGATGAATTAATCAATTACCCTATTTTGCTGAAACTTTTTTCAAAAAAAACAAAGAGCAATATATAAAAAATTTAAAATTTTAAAAGGTTAAATACTTGAATGTAATAAAATTAGAATAAAATATTGAACGTCAATGCGTAAATACTCCCATATACTCCCCAATTTCTTAAAAGCTTAAGCTTGATAAATTCTTTACCTTATGAATTTTATTACTATTTATATTATCTTACTGGAATAATAAAAAAAGAAAAAATTTAAATTATACCTTAAAAACTCATAAATATTTTAAAATGAAAAAAATAGTTCACAAAAGCATTTAACATTTTTAAACGAGAAATTATATCTATATAATATATATTATATATATATATTACAAGAATCAATGTTTTCTACCCTTATCTTTTGCACAAACTATATATATTGAAAGAGACTATATATTATTGCATATTATTATAGCCATATACTAATAACTTGCAAGATTAATAACCAATTGGTTCTTTTAGAAGACTTTTTTATACCCATGTCAAACGTGAAAACATAATTGAAGGATTTCTTTTCTGACCAAATTTGGGTGGTAAAATCTTTAGCATCCAAAGATCATATAAGTTTCTATGATGATAGTGCTATACTTTCAATGGTCATTACAGTAACCAGGTCATCCTCGCATGATATACCAAGTATGCACAATTTACGCGTCTATACTATTGTGCAAAATTTGCACAGCTGCCCTTCGTGTTCTACGGCCTATGAATCTTCCAAGTCTGTTGCATAGCATCTTGAAAGCAAGTGTAGCTTCCTACCTAGTCAGTCTTCAACGAAATTAGAAGTATTTGTACAAACCTATTCAGCACAATCTCTTATACTAATAATATTTGAATATCAAATAATTTTCCACTAATGATTCTAGCTACTGCTACATAGTTAAACAGGAATTTGTATGTATTCTACAATAACCAATCAATAACATCTTGAAGCTTCCTCTTAAGTACAAAAGTGGCCCCAAGTTCTCCACTGAAGTTCTTCCTAATTAGACATGATGGCTTCAAGAAACAGCTGGGGAGCTTCATGTATACTGAAAATTTTCTAGCTATTTTATGTCCTGATCACAGCAACCTACACACAAAAGGAAACAACAATTCCACTTAGGAAACAACAGAGTACATTTATTATTTGATAAAACAACATAAAGAAAAAAGAATTTGGCACACTTTTATTATGGGTGAACAAATCAAAATTTATCTCTTAAATTTAGAAAATTAAACTAGGATATGGACTTTTCCAGTAACATTATATTGAAATTATCAAAAGATACTTACTAAACCCATCTCCTTTGCGTAATGGCATCCTTAGATCTAGGCGGAGCTCGTCTCCTACTCTTGGAATATTCACTGGAGGAAGTAAGTCTTGGTCTAGGAATGGAGACTGCATCAATATTTAGTGATTTTTCCTTTAAAGGACTTGAGGCTCTAGACCTCCTATGGTGATTTGCTGGTGTCATTGAGGGAGGAGCAGAAATTTTGGTGTGTTCCAACTTTTGTTCTCCCTTTAAAGTACTCTCACCATACCCAACGCAGATGTCTGGCCTTCTAGCTGGCGGAGCCTGAGGTTTATTTACAGGCCCACTATCTGAATCTGAAGACGATGGGCTGGTAGTGCTATCCATATCATAGACCAGATTATCTGCCATGATAGGAAGCTGCCTGTCTTGTGAAACTGCAGCAGAAATAGACTGTCGACGGACTCTTGTGAGGTTAACCACCTGTTCATATTTGAACATGTAAGATTGATAGAAAATCTGCTATTCGGGAAAGGCTGATTACTTGTGTTTGAAGTCACACATAATGTAGAATAAAACGAGAAAGAACACTATATTAAAAGTTGCCTTTCAAGTATCGTTAAGAAAAAATTGTGAACCTGTTTATTTTTCAATACTGTCTTCGAATCCAATGATTGACAGAAGAGGATTAAGAGTGTGAAAAAGGTAAGAGGGTGAGCTCTTTTTAACAAAGCGGAGAAGAGAATATACACGAGTGAAGAGTGTCAATCAAATTGAGTGCCAAACACTTGGAGTGAAATGATGAACATTTCTTGTGTTTCTAATCAATTTTGCAGGTTAATCTCTTTGAGAAAATACATCATGGCCGGTTGGACTCAATTCCCTATGGAGATACATGACTACTATGAAAAATCTAATCCAAGAAGAGGAGGATGTGGAAGAGTTGCTGAAAATGAGTGGGGATATGAGGAGAAATATGAGGGCTTGTATGATTAGGATGAGGAAGCTTAAGAGAATCATTTATATGGAGTACCAAATCCAAGAGGAGGAGGTGAATCCCAATCCTAATCATTTTCAATGCAAGCATCATATTGTATGAGAGAACTTATAGGAGGATTCATAAAACGCTTTTTCACCTTCTGTTCAAGGATCATCATGTCCTTCTTAAGCTTAGTAATAATCATATTCTTTCTTCGAATAATGTCTTCCAGCTCTGCAATCCTCTGTCAGTTATGAAAACGAGAGCGTAACAATGGAAATGAGGAAAGGCAGTCATTCTTAAGGCAGTACAGCTACAAAGGTGTAAGTTGGAGTACCTTTGAACCAAAAGATTCTGATGAGTGGATAAAAGTGGACAGCTCCTCTATTTTGGCATCCTTCTCTTCACATTCCCTCCTGAGGTTGTAGATATCTTGCTCGATTGCTAAAGTGTTCAACTGTAAGACAAACACATGGTATTGGCAAATCATCAACTTCGGAAATACTAGTATTCAGATTTAGGCATTACCTTCAAGTTGTCAAATCTTGCAGTAATTGATAAATTCTTGACTAAAATTCATATTCCGAAAAAACATTTGGTGAACTAAAACTGAAGCAATCTACATAGGTGTCGAGAATTATAAGCCTTGGATCCCATAGCAGTGAGAGAATAGAATCACTATTTCCTGAATGATATAACACTTACCAAACATGTGAGAGGTGGAGGACTGCTACATTTTTGGTGGAGCCAACAGCACAAGAATGACCAGATTAGAGTCGGTGGCAAAGAAGAACTATAAAACCTATACCTTCAATTGCTTTGTTCCAAGTTCCAACAAACCAAATGCGTTTTGTATTCCAATTACATTTTGTTTTGACACAAATATAAGGTAAATCAATTTTCATCACAACTTTTTCCCTGCTCCCAAAAACTCAATATGCAAGTGCGGCCTTTTTTTTCTTCTAAATACCCCCAAGCATTCATTTAGAAAATCCATATTAAAAAAGATATATCAGAATTTCAATGAATAATCATTGACAGCAAAAGCCAACAGAATGAAATTCTTCATCTAGAAAATGAAGATTTATCTGTAGTTTAGAAATTACAACAGAAAAAAATCCCTTGAAGGGACATAATTGTTAAAAAAAAAAAAAAAGGGAATCCTTGCTTCTACAGTAATATAGACCTCTTATAAATTACAAATTCCGATAACCTTTTTGAGAATCTTGACCGACGTCATCATATGGTATCAGATTAGTCTGGACTCTGGAGAGACTAAGCTCAGAAGATACTAAACGAAAGTGGCAGTATGATCTTCAAGGGTTCTCGTGAAATAATTTACCATAGGCTCAAAAACCTTGGCAGAGAGGAAAGTAAAGTGATAATTTCTCGCCTATAGAGTCATACGTGAAGCAATTGGTTTGAAAGGAAATCTTGTAAACCAAAGCTGAAAAGATTACATGATCACAAGACTCCTAGAATGCCAAGACGAGATCTTGATTTTGAATGGTTTGGCAGGAATGGTCCTTTCCAAAAGAAATTTTGGATTCATTAAGCTTGTTGATAATAAAACAATAGATGTCAGTAGTTTTTCTTGGTTTTTTTTTTTTTTTTCCGACTCAAGGGGAGAGTGAGAGGGATAGGGCTTGTGACTTCAAGCAATTGATGTAAGCAAAGATTTGTTGACCTTATCATTTTAAGTGAGACTACAAGTTCAAAATCACACGTTCTCTATTAAGTTCATCATTGGTGCACCATATATGATCAAATTTGCCATCCTTCATTATAGCTAGTACTATTCCTAAGCTACGATAGCAGTGTTTTTTAATTCAGAATCATGTATCAAACTGCACTATATGTGTACGTTTATACCTGAATATCTACTGAGGAAGTGACACTAGGAGCCCAATCAGACAAATCAGACATTCGACGTTCCTCTGGTTCTGCCTCACTTGCAGGAGGCCATTTATGTTTGAACATGTCATCCCCATTGGATGCCTTGATTGCTGTATCAACCTAAAAATTAAACAAGATTTGGAATCATGTTCAGGAATAACTGCAGCAATCTGAAGCGATATAACAATTAGAAGCCTAATGCTAGATTAAGATATTGACTTCAGGAAAAAGATGTCAGTATTACCGCTAAATTACTTGGAAGTTGCTTGTGTTGCACACAAAATTGACAACCATACTTGTCTGTTGCTGCTTCAGGCTGGTCTTTAAAGTAGTTTACCTGCCCACACAGATTATCTAATTTCTCTTGCATACTCAGAAGCACCTGATCCTGAACAAAATTTGAGAAGATATGCTTATAACTTGACAGTCTGCACGCAACATCTGACACTTGACATTTAACGTGCCATGTGGGTAAAAGCAAAACATTTTAAGTAAATAACTTAAAGATATTCAACGTCAACTTCCAGATTCAAAGACTCTAACATTGCAATAAATAGTGCAGTTTTAAGTGTTAGTAAAAGAAAATGAAGATCAATCGCCATTACCCACCTCCATTCAAAGTATTTCTATTTCATCCGACAAAACCTATCAGTATTGCTATAAATTCAAATTCTTGACTGAATCCATTAAATATTTGTCAAAAAAAAAAAAAAAAAAAGAATCTTTGAAATGATACGAATTGTTAAAATACCAGAAATTAAGGGAATTCAACTTTTTATTAACTTTATTCAAATGATTTTCTAGAAGAAACGTAAAAGCTTTAATGCAAACCCACAAATTCAAATTCCTATGCAAATGCATTAAATGGCTTCTAACAGAAAATCCAAACATAAACTCTAAGAGCAAAACATACTAACTAATTAATGGAACACAATAACATGAAATCCAAATGATTTTCATTTCTAATCACCCACATCTAAGATAACGCATATTTGGGGTGGAAAAAAAGAAAAAAAAAAAAGACCTTTAATGAGGCACAAATTTGAGAAGGGACCGATTAAATGAACTCAAATAATGCGGCGTTGCATAAAATAAAAGATTTCATGAAGGTAACTAACCCTTAATTCAACAGCCTTTTTCAACTGAAAGATCTGTTTATTTCTCTTGGAATTAGCGGCCGCCACAGCAATAACAGCTACTATAAGAATCCTATGCATGGGGCTAAAGAGCTCCCAAGCAACAGCTTCTTTGGGGCCTAACATCACGCCATTTTCTCTGGCCATAGTCTTGGCCAAGCTCGCTTCTTCCGCTCCAATAATCCGTCCTTGGAGAGAAACCCAAGCGAGCTTTTTTGCAGCCCTTATAGGCCGACTCGGCTCAGTGAAGCAGCTTGAAAGACGGCGAGGAGACGGAGAAACTGTTGCAGGAAACGGAGAGAGCGAGATAAAAGGCAGCGGCTGAGAAATTGAAGCCCAATCCAGTTCTGGGTCGCCGGATTCCATGGCAGAGAAAGATCAGAGACGTGATTGAAGCCACAGGAATTTCGGTATTCAAAATGTTTGCTTATTTCAAATTTTTATATGAGAGGGAAAAGAGAGTAGGGTTATTTTTGTAAATGTAGTTTGGATTTTTGTGAGCCGTTGGAGTTTTGAAGAAATTCAAAATCTTTGGCATTTAGCAGGAGCGTCTGCGAAATTGGAACCGAATTAGAATATGGAAAATAAGGAGAGAAAAAAGAAAAATTACACTGACCTATATAAAAATTTAAAAAAAAGAGAATTTAAAGGACAATTTGAGACTAAAGCTTATCACATTGTGTATTTTTATCAAGTAAGAAAAATAATATTTCCAAAAAAAGGGTCAGACAATAAATTGGAGATATTTCTGGTCTACAACATTTTCTGTCCCCACGACCCACCAGCCACCTTCTCCACTCCCCCCAAAAAAAGAAAAAAAAAAGAGGAGAAATTGTGGTAAGTGACCGTATTGTAGGTGTTAAACAACTTAAATAAGACAGATTTGACTGTTTGTTGGAAGCAAAAGGTGTGGAAGAGTGAGTAAGTAGGCAAGTCAAAGATTTGATTTAGAATAGACTTGCTTTATTAAGTTTAAGATTTCATTTATATATGATGGTAGTGTAATAAGTTTTGTTTTGATGAATGTACCATGTATTAAATATCAAATATTATTATAACTATCACATGTAAGTGTGTGGTATGATGTGTTAATTTTTTTTATATTAATTAAGAATGATTAGAAAAATATAAAAACATTCCATCCAATCCACATCAATTTAAACCGACGAATTAGAACTTTTTTTGTTTAAATTTGTTTGGATTCGAATTGGAAACAATCCAAAAATTAAATTCAATTTAAAAATTTTTTCAAACCGGACCAAATAAACCATTCTATTGTATTCAATTAAGAAAATCCTGGCACTTCTTATGCGACATTTTTATTCTAAAATTTCTTTATTTTTAATGTTTTTATTTTTATTTTTTAAATTATTATACTAATGATCTTAATATAATCTTTCAAATTTTTTTCCTCCCCTCTCCTCCTTCCTCACAGACATTCCTCTCCCACCCCACTCCTTCATAGGAGGAACTTTTCTTACAAAGTTATCATTTTTGTGTTCAATGCTTTATTATCGCAAGTTAAAAAGTAAAAGAAAAAAGTACTTTAGAAATTAAAAGAAAATAAAAAGTGATAAGTGGAAGTGTGGAACTAAGAAACAACTGGACAATGCACAAGCTGAAAATTGTAGAGGAGGCTTTGCGTTTTTCCTTTATTTTTTTTGGTTAGTCGAATTACGGAGAAAACTAATTAGACACATGTGATTCAACTTTGTTTTAATTCTTTTTATCTTAAATTGGCCTTTGTTTTGCTTATGATTGGTTTAAAATTTTTTTTATTTTTAAATTGTTTGTTATGAACTCTTTTTAAAAATTATTGTGGATTAATTTATTTGTAAATCTTGTACTTTTAAATTTAGTATTAGTAATAAATATTCTTTTTTTTTTCAAAATCATTAGATTTATTTAGTTTTAAAAATTTTTGTTTAATTTTAAGAAATTTTATTTTTATATTTTTAACTATTAGGTTATTATTTAGAGTTATGTTCAAATTTTTATGACGCCAAAATATAATTTGATACTCACACACACACACACATATATATATATATATATATATATATATATGTATGTATGTATTACTGGAGATGGAAGCACAAATTGAAGAGAACAAAATAGAACAAGAAGAAAGAACAAAATGTCATCTAAATGACAAAAAACTAGAAGTATTAAAAGAAAATAAGCACAAGAGATATACATAAACACTATATGTATATAAAAGTCTATTCTTATGCCATGTGGGAGAAAATGAAACAAGAAGTTCTCAGGGGAAGTAAATGAATATAAAAAGCATAAAAGAAAAAGATAAAATGTTTCATAAAAATGACAAAGCAAGGAATATAAAACTTGCACACAAGTTTTATGATTTACAAGAACATAAGCATACGAGAATATAGCAAAATAGAAAGAAGAAAAATAAGAAAAAGTAAAACAAACTAATGTGGGTCACATGGACCCTTTCTTTTTAATTTTTAATGTGTTTTTGTCCACAAGGGTTCTAAGTTAAATCTTTGTTTTGAGTTCAAATATTCTTTGGAAGATGAGATCTTTTTTGGCTTGGTTAATATGTAACAGATAAGACCAAGGTTTGTAGCGAGATTTATTGAATATTGTATTCTACAATATCAAGATACGCTTCATACTATTCTATTGTTTCTAAAGAACCTACAATTCTTTTAAAGTAATAGTAAGTTCCAAGAATGAGTACGTCTCGTAAAGTAAGGAAATATTGAATTGATTCTTAAATCATATAGGATCACTAAGGAGTAAGAACAAAGTTTCAAGGCCTACCTAATACTGTATTCACTTATCCTTTTATTCACAGAGATGGCTCATGAAAAACCTTAAAGGGGGGTGAATAAGGTTTTTAGCAAGCAAAAACAATTTTTCCGATTTGTCTAAAACGCTGAATAAGGATGATTACCAAGATGCTTAGACCGACTTTATAGATGCATAAAAAGCTATCCAAACACTCGTAGATGTATATTCAGTTTTAGACAGTGAAAGAACATAAAAAATAGTACATGAACAACTGAATAAAATGAGACAAGAGATGTATAGTGGTTCGATCAACAATGATTTACGTCCACTACCTTAAGCCTCACACTTAAGGATTTTCAACCTTATTTCATTAACCTCACTTAATGAAACTGTTTCACATACAAGAGAGGATCACCGCACTAGGGTTTTCACAACCTCTCAGTTATGCAAACACATCAAGGATTACCTCACTAGGTTTTACACCACAACCTTGATACAAACACAGAACAAGGATTACCCCAATGGGTTTGACCACCCAACCTTGAACATAAATCAACACAAGGCTCACCCCTATGGGTTTTACACCACAACCTTGGCACAAACACAAAACAAGGATCACCCCAATGGGTTTTACCACACAACTTTGAACATGAATCAACACAAGACTCACCCCTATAGGTTTTACACCACAACCTTGCACAACAACGGAGATTTGAATATCAATATAAAAGAAATAAGCTCACTTACTTGAGCAGATGATCACTCGGATACAAGGCACAAATACTTTTATCTTTGATACACAATGAACTCATTTTGAAGCTAGATAAAAGGAGATTTTTGAAAAAAAGTGGAGTGCCAACAGTCATAAAAAAACGGTTATAAATTTTTTGTTTAAACTCATCCGAGTTTTAGACTCAAGTTTTGGACGAAGATGCATCCAAAAGATAAGTCCAAAATGGCACATTCCTGATAGAAATTTTTCAACCCAGTTTACAGGATTTTGGATGAACCTTTTGGACTCAAACTGTTCCATCCAAAATTCTATGAATTTCAAAAACTTTGAAAACATCTCATTTGAAAGCTTCAAGGTAAAGTCAAATGAATCAAAATATAAGAAAACATAGAAATTAATAAATATACCTTAATAATACTTCCTAGTCTATCATTCTTCATAAAGAGCTTCCTTGATATATAACTCCTCATACTTTAATTTTCTCATTTTGATCTTCTAATCTTGAAATCAGCGATGAAGGAGTTGCCAACAATTCTTATCTGAAGACTTTTGAAGAATAAAGGTCAAACATGTCGTATCACAATAAATTAACAAGTTAGTCCTTATCAACGTTTGTCATAAATCAAAACATAGAAGAAAGCCCTCAGGGCTAACAATCTCCCCCTTTTTGAGTGATGACAAACACGACACTTTTGATATGTAAAGAGAGAACATGTTGAACAAAAAGGTGCAAATAAATGTAATCTTACGTATAGGTCTCATAGAGATCTTATGATCAAAAAATTGTAAACATATCTCAATGAACCTAAAACCTTATCACATCTCTAAATATTCAGAATGATTTGATAGAGATAAAATACTAAAATACTCCCCCTAAATATATGCTTATGTGACTATTTCAAACATAAGAGGGATGAGTAGAAGTAACGATTTATTTATCCAAAAAGTATATCCAAAATGGATTTGGAAGAACGAATGTTTTCAGAATTACATTTGGATAGGGATTTTGGATGTCCAAAATATTTTTCAATTCAGTAAAACTACTTATATAAGAACATTTGTTTTGGATTCAAAATTTCTGAGTCCAAAACTCCCCCTGACTCAATGCACGAAAATCTTATCACAAAATTTAGTTTCAATCATCCAGAAATCTGTGTTTTTGAATAAAATTGAACATAACAAACATAGGGGTTTTTAGAAAATTTTGTGAATAGTGAATCAAAATATATCAGTGATTTTTTTTATAACAGCTTAAATTTGATTTCAATGCATAACTGTTCATACCAGAAATACTTCATGCAATTCGTAACAGTTTATGCAGTTACTTGAAATTCAACAATTGTTCATCTCTCCACTAACAGTTTCAGTTTTTAAATTGGTTCCAATTATCATAGCAGTTCTTTCACAAATCCATCATCAGTCCAATTTCAAAACAGAAGTCATTCCTAAAATTCAGTTCATACATATAACATCAGTCATGTAGAATCCATATCAAATTATTATGCAGAACCTATAACTTTTTTCATATCAACATCTAGATCGTCAATCATATGTAGACATAACATGCAGAGACCTAATATTTTCTCCATATCAGTTAATGCATGCCGACAATTTCATACAACAACATATATGCAGCGTGAAATCCCAACTAAAACCAACCTTAGAGTAAGGGGGTCATGATACATATCATATTTTTTCACATGCATAAATATATTTTTGAATGATTTTATGTGCTTTAAAATTATAATTTATATTCTAGAAATCTTAGATGTGCTTATTGAGTAGGAAGGGTAAAATGGTAATTTTGCTTGAAGTGAAAATAGGGAGATAGCTTGAGGATTAAATAGGAAGAATATTTGGGAGAGAAAATAAGAGCAAGAGTTGTTGTGGTTTAGTAGTTAGAGCTTTAGAATTAATTTCTAAGGTCTTGAGTTCAAATCCCACAATTTAAGATTTAGCATGAATAATTTATTTTGTTTAAGGATTGGACTTTTCGGCCTTTGTATCCAATAAGTAGAACTAGGAGTGTTGTCCTAGGGGAGACATGAAGGGGATGTCCTAATCCTATTCTTGTGCCTTAAAAGAATTCTTAAAGGATTCATGTCCTTCTATTCCCTAGCTTACCTTAATTCTCTACCAATTAAACTTATTCAATTTATCTAAATCCACATTTTAATTCCAAAAAATTCAGCAAGGTTTATTAACCTTGGAATTTCAAAAATGGCTCTTTAAGGATAGAGTTTTGATTGAAAATGAGGAAGGAGTTAAGGAAGGTTCCCAAGAGAATTAATCTCTATGGTTGAACCTTCAAACTCCACTCCATAAGTGTTCATCTTCTTCATGGTAGCAATCTGGAAATTTTTCGGCTTCTTGGTCAGTCTAGCTCTCGAAAACTTTAGCCATTTTTCTCACTCAAATGCTGCCAGAAAAATAGCCAATTTGCTCAGCTTGAAGACTAAAATCCTTGGCCAAAAATCGGACTGCACAAAGCTGTGCAAACCAGGAAAAAAATCCTGGACAATTTCGCAGCTTAGCAGGCCAAAAACCAAGTTATTTCTTCTAGCCTTCAAACCAATAATTCACCCCCTGTCTTTCCTCCATAAAGAAGGCTGGAAACTAGCCTTAAAGAACCCTCCAATAGCTCTTCAAACTCACTGCAAGTCAGCTGGAACATTGCGTAAAAAACTGCACAAAAATTCTAGCAAACCATTCGAATGAACAACTAGAAATTCCAGCATTGCTCCCTCTTCAAACCTTGTCCGAAACTCACTTCAATTTTTTGTGAAACCAACCTTAGTCAGCCATGAACTGAACTTCATCACCTCCTCCATTGATCTGCACGAAATGAACACCATAGCCACTCCTTAAATTTCTCCATCAATTACTCCAATCAAGTTCCCAATTAGAATTCAAAATTTCAGCAAATTGCTCTATGAAAACTTCCATGAATTAAGCTTCAAATAACCAGAAATTCTCCCACCCTTACATTCAGAATTTCGGCCACCCTATAGCTTCTTCAAACCTCATTCATCTCAGCAAAACCCCAGCAAAATCCAGTCGGCCATAGTAGCTCCAAAGAACCTCCATCAATCAAACCACTTTACTATATCTTCTACTTTAATTCACTCCATGAATTACTCATTTTGAAATTCAAATGATTAGATTTCCCTCTTCTCCCTAATATGAAAATTCAATCACAAGAATCCCCTAACCATTCGGTCAACATCTTTCAGCAAATTCGTCCAGCTTTCTCTCCATTTCTCCAAGAACACCAAGAACACACACCACCATCCTCCAAGCCTAAGACCACTCCAAACCTCTCCAATCCCTTCCAAAAACTCCAGATCACATCTACTCACCCTCTAGAGTCCATTTTTGTATTTTATAACATCAAACATTGAAAACAAAATTCTACTATCGGATGAAAAATCAGAATTTTTCTTGAAGATTCAAGAACTCTCTCAAGGTAACCAAGAACGATTTTGATCATCTTCTTTCCTTTAATCTTTAAACATAATATACTAATGTTCTCTCTCTCTCTCTCTCTCTCTCTCTCTCTCTCTCTCTCGCTCTCTCTCTCTCTGGCCGAAATGGTTGTTTCAATCGTGACCGTTTCTCTTCTTCTTCCTTTGACGATTCAGGCCTCCTACGCGTGTGGACCTCCTTGGATCTTCAACAAGATTGTCATCAACCAAGTATTTCTCTTTAACCCTCTTTTTAATTCTAAAAATCATGTCTCTTAGATGTTATTAGAAAAGGATAGAATATGATTGGAGATTGAGTATACATTTGTGTGAAGGAGTTGAGATTGGAGCATGAGGATGTTTTGTCATGGTTGAGTGTTATGATATTTTGTGGTTTGTTGCATGCTCTTCATGTCGTGAGTAAGTATGGATGATTAAGCATGATAGATATTATGTCACCTTTGGTGAATAGAATTTTATGTTATTATATTTTTGTTGAGGCCATGTATATGATTATGCTTAGTAGAGATTTAGCCATATGTTAGTAGGTATAGATTTAAGCCTTTATTCATGAATGGAATGGTTTGATGATTGATGTTGGATTTTATGTTTATGATTGTTGTTAGCAATAGGAGAATTATGATCATGACCTTGTTGATCCTAAGATATTTTAATTAGTCAATTTTATTACGTTAATCAAAATTAAGACTATATTTTCCCTCAATAATTTCGAAAACCCTAAGATACCTTGGAGTTGGAATATTAAATAAAATAGTGAAGTTTTAGCCAAATAAATGATATCTTATGTTAAAAATAATATATAAATATTTATATATAATAATAACATTAAATAAGACCTTTTATATAAATAATAATAATAATAGGTAAAATATTGATCTAGTAGGTCATATATTCATAAATACTATTGAAATCTATTTATTATCTTTTGATCAAGATATTTATTAAAATTTACTTATTATTAATTTCATTTATTAGTTATTTTCTAACTATTAATTATTAATTAAGAGATTAGTAATAATTTATTATTTATTTTAATAATATCATATAGGACTTAGGATCTTTCATCAAATAAACCCTAGTTTATTAATAACAAAGATTTATATTTGAACCTATAATCTCTTAGTAATTATTTTACAACCCCTAATTATTTTATTATCAAGCTAAACTTTTTTTTTTTTTAAAACCTTTATCATCTAGCCTTTAAGCTTAGGACATTAAGGTCATGATCATAATAAGTTGAACTAGGATAATTTATGGAAGCGAATTTGGCTTGAGTTTAATTATGGCTTGTGTTTACCCCAGGCGGGGTTAGGTTAGCTTTGGAAGATCTTTGATTTAGCTCGAGCAAAGGATCAGGTAAGCTCCTGCATAAAACTTATTTGATGTCAAAAGATTACTATGGCAAGCCAAACACAAAGTGTATGAACACTCATTTTTGGTAAAGGCAATTAAGGACTATTTCCTTTCTTGTTTCAATCAAACAAATCATTTGACATCAACAAGCAGTTTTACTCAAATACCAAACTTCTTCTAAAACCAACTTTGACACGAATTTTAGAAACCCTTAATTACCATTTCCAAATAAAGCAATGTTTTATCAGTTTTCTCCCAAGTGGGACAATCAACGTTGAGTACTCAATAAGGGTAGGCTAGTAGTACTAGTTTTGAAGAGCAAGAGTGAGTCTTCTGGCAGGAGGCCACCTTCAGAAGATAAACTCAACTTAGAGAAACGACAGTACTACTTAGTCATGCAGGTCCGAGCTAGCAAGTTTCAGTCATGTGGACTGTGTGTTGTTGGAGTGGACAACCGGTTTATTTGGGTGTAGAGAAGGATGAGTATTTTACCCGGTAGGCCGTACACCTACCTTTTGTCAGTCTGCACAAAGTGTAGCATTCTGACCGTTGTATGATCATGGGGCCCAACGTATGGTAACCCATGGTCGCCCTTTCGAGTGGTTGATTTCATTGTGCACATGTATGATCGGAAAAGCAAAATGCCACTCATTAGTTTTAACATTGTCTAATGCTTGTCAGTACATTTTCTTATAAAGTTTTTACAACTTGCATACATGAATTGTTTTACCTGAAACACTTAAAGCACACACGGACTAATTGGGATTTTTATCTCATCACATTTTTATGCCATATTTTAGGTCGATCTTGCTGTGGGGATGAGTAGCTAGAATGTTGCCTGCTTGAAGACTCTTGTTGTTTATTTTATATGTTGCTTTGAGAGATGATAGTGAACAATTTATTTTGGATTTGTCTTGAATTTTTGGGTTGTAATATGTTTTAATTTTAAAGTATTTTTTTTTATTTTCATTTGTGTGCCCTAGTTATAAGACCCCTTATCATTTGGACGGGGCGACATCCCCAACCCTATTGAGCCTAGGTAGTGGGGTGTTACTTGCAGACCATAACATTTTCAGACCAACATATTTCTTTCTCCCTAGTGAATGCAAACAACATCATACCAACAGCATACAACAGTCATGCAGACCATAATATTCACAGACCAGCATACAACAGTCATGCAGACCATAATATTCACAGACCAACATTTTCTTTCTCCCCCTTTGTCATCAATAAAAAAGAAGCATAGCAGAAAGAGAGTAGAAGAAAACTATATGAATAATATGCAATCAACAGTCATCCGGATAGATAATAAGCATAATAGAGAAGAAAGCTTAAACAAGTATCTAGCATAAATTATCTAAAGACATAATGGAAATGATTGAAAAAGTAAATTGTTCAACTTTGCGCAGAATGAAAATTGTTTATCAACCAATGTTGCTGCTCAATAATGCTGTCTAGGAAATATTGATGGTTTCATCCTTTGATCTAGCACCCTTCTTGGAAAACTGACCAGTTATTCTGTTGGATTTTCTTTTCACAACAATGTGTTTCTGTCTTTTTCCAGAGGGTATGGGCTTGGGAGAAGGAGGAGGAGTCTCTGTCTTCTTTAAGGGAGAAGGTGGAGGAGATGGTTTAGGAAAAGGTTCAGGAGAAGAATCCTTTTTGTCCACCGGCAATTCAGACTTGTCCTCAGCTTTTTCATGTTCAGAAAACTTAGCAGATTTCTCACTAACAGAAAGTCTATTTCCAAGATACTTAATTTCTGAATTAAGTGATTCCAATTTCTTAGCAAAGGAGCTGATTGCACTCAGAATATGTTCAGACAAGCCGGAGTCCGGAACAGTTCTTTTAGCAGATGATTCTGCTTGAAAAACTTCATCAATTTTTCTCTTTGTTCCTGACTTCCCTTCTTCCTTAATCTTTATCAAGTTTTCCCTCTCTTTTCCTGTAGATTCTCTTAACAATTTAAATGAATTTTTCTTCCTTACGTATCCCATCTTTTCAAATGAATCAAAGCTGTAAACGTTTGTTTTGCTGAGATCACAGGGAACAGAGCTTAAATCAATTTTAAAAAATTCAAAGACTTTTGTCAACAGATTTCCAAATGGAAGAGCTTTGCTTGAAGTGTTTTGAGACTGCAACATAAGCTTAGTTGCCAGAAACCCAAAAATTTATTGGCCTTTTCTCAGCCAAAGCCAGCATTATCACCATTTGCAGAATGCTTATAGAAGTCTTATGGCCAGAACTCGGGACAATCATGATTGACACCATGTGATGCAAGATTCTACCTATCCCATTCAGCCATTTATAACTCCTATAGCCAGAATTCTCAAAACTTTTCCCTCTAGTGAATAGTTTTTCAAAAATTTTCAGATAAAAAATTTCTTTTCCCTCAGAAAATTTGTTCAGCTTAAAGTACTGAAAACTGGCATCTCTAACATCATAAATTCTGTTAAATAGCCTATGATCAAATTCTATTTCTCCGCCCTTTACTTTTGACATATACTATCTAATCATAAAACCTCCCTCAGTTTCTTTCAGCTTTCCTTTTCTCAAGTTAGTGTAAAATTTCCAGACCAGAGGAGTATATATTTTCTCATCAACTGACAACAAACTTCCCCACCCAATGTGATCAAACATATCCAGAATATTAGACAAATTTAGAAAGGTAGAATGGTTAATCCGATAGCCAGAGATTACAGTTCAATTTCTTGAAACCCAATCATTGTATTCAGTTTCACACTTTGAATCAAGAAATTGGAGTACCTGATTTGCAGAACTCACTTGTTCTGAAGAAGATTCTGACGTATCGTAGTGGGAAGCAAAAAAGCGTGGTTGAGGAGAAGCTTCCTTCGCTTTCGCCTTGGTTGAACCCGAAGTCATTTTCTTTTTCACAGGAGATGATTTTTGCCCCTTCTTTGGTTTTCGAATGGTAGATTTAGTTTTTGCCATTGAAAGATTAAGACTTTTTCTGGGCTTTTTGGTCTTTGAAGAAGAAGAGTACCGAGGATTTTTGGAAGAAGAACGATTTCAAGGGTTTCGAATGAGAGAAAACCAGATTACTTTGAATGTCTAGGATAATGTGAGAATAAAGTGCCTTGAAAACATATGTTTTTCTGAGGAGTTTGGAAAAATGCGCAAACCAATTTTTTGAAATTCAAAATTTGGAATAAGAAAATATTAAGGATGGGTTTTGGAACCAGACCCAATCGGAAACTTTTATCCAAAAGAATGTTTTCCCGAAAAGCATTTTGGACGTAGGAATTAGATTCAGACACTGTGTCCAAAATAGATGACGAGGAATTTTGGATGTAGAACTTGTTTCCAAAACATTTTTCTTCACAAATCCTGCACAAAGAAGACTTATACCACATGATTAGTTATCAAATTCTTGTAATTTCCAAACCTTTTCTCAAATTGTTGATTCTATCTTCAGCTAGATGTTTAGTGAAGATATCTGCAAGTTGTTCATCCGTTGAAATATATTCAACACATACATCGCCTTTGAGTACATGGTCTCAGATGAAGTAGGGTTTAACTTCAATGTGCTTTGTCCTCGAATGCTGCACTGGATTTTTTGTTTGATTGATAGTACTTGTATTATCACATAATTTAGGTACACAATTAAAATCTAGCAATGTATTCTTCATCCATAAAATTTGAACACAACAACTTCCGACTGCAATATATTCAGCCTCAGTGATGGATAAGGATACACAAGCCTGCTTTTTACTGTGCCATGACATAAGAGAGTGTCCAAGAAATTGACAATGGCCATTAGTACTTTTTCTTTCAACTTTACACCCAACATAATTTGCATCAGTATATCCTATAAGATCAAAAGTATTAGTACGTGGATACCATAATCCATAATCATAAGTGCCAATCAAATATCGAAGTATGCGTTTAACTGCACATAAATGAGATTCCTTCGGACAGGATTGAAATCGAGCACAAAGACATACTGAAAACATTATGTCAGGTCGACTAGCAGTAAGATAGAGTAGACTTCCAATCATACATCTATATTTGTGCTCATCTACTTTCTTACCTTTTTCATCATGACCGAGTTTAATGGATGTACTCATAGGTGTGTTGATTTCTTTTGCTTCATTCATTCCAAATCTTTTGAGCAACTCCTTAGCATACATAACTTGATTAATAAAGATACCATCCTTTGTTTGCTTAATTTGCAGACCGAGGAAGAAGTTTAGTTCTCTCATCATACTTATTTCAAATTCTTGCTGCATAGTCTTAGCAAACATCTTGCACAAGGATTCATTAGTAGCACAAAAAATAATATCATTGACATAGATCTGAACAATCCGTAAATTATCAGGGTTATCAAATTTGATGAACAAGGTATTATCAATCAAACCTTTAGAGAATCATTTTGAGATCAAGAATCCACTAAGTCTTTCATACCAAGCCCTTGGAGCTTGCTTTAATCCATAGAGAGCTTTAGAAAGTTTGAAAACATGATTTGGAAAGTGCTCATGAATAAAACCTGGAGGTTGTTCAACATACACTTCCTCCTTAGTAAAGCCATTTAGAAATGCACTTTTGACATCCATTTGATAAAGCATGAAATTTTTGAAGGATGTAAAAGCAAGTAACATATTTATGGATTCCAATCTGGCAACACTTGCAAATGTTTCATCATAGTCAATACATTCTTCTTGATTAAATTCTTGGGCAACCAACCTAGCTTTATTTCTGATAACGGTGCCATTTTCATCAAGCTTATTTCTAAAAACCCATTTTGTACCAATAACAGGTCGATCATGAGATCTAGGGACGAGTTTCCAAACTTGATTTCTTTCAAATTGATTAAGCTTTTATTGCATGGCAATAATCCAAAATTCATCATGTAAAGCAATATCAATGTAGCTTGGTTCAATATTTGAAAGAAGAGCAAAGTTATCAACGAAATACCATCTAGTTTTAACACTATGGTTTGGATCTCCAGTAATTTGTTCCTTTGGATGACCTGATTTATATTTCCAATCATTCGGCAATTGATGATTTGTAGAATCTTCAGTTTGTTCTTTCTCTTGTTCAATCTGTAATTCTTCAATCTCTTTTTCTTTTGCATGAGTATTTAATGGTGGAGCTTTAACATGATCTAACTTAGCTTCATTTGAATTCCCTACATCATCGTCATCTCTTTTTGAAGTATAAATGTTAGATTCATCAAATACAACATGCACAAATTCTTCCACACAAAGTGTTCTTTTATTGTATAATCTATAAGCCTTTTTGTTGGAAGAATATCCAAGAAATATGGCCTCATCGGACTTGCTATCAAAATTTTCAATATTATCTCTTGTATTTAGGATAAAACATTTACATCCAAATACTTTAAAATAAGAGATAGAAGGAGTTTTATCAAACATAAGTTCAAACGGAGTTTTTCTCAAAAATTGTCTTAACATAACTCAATTTATTGTATAGCATGCTGTGTTAACAGCTTCTGCCCAGAAGTATTTTGGAAGAGCATTTTCACAAAGCATTGATCTAGCCATTTCTTGCAAAGTCTAATTTTTCCTTTCAACAACACCATTTTGTTGAGGAGTTTTAGCTGTTGAAAAATTATGAAAGACTCCATTTTCATCACAGAAGTGAGTAAATTCACTGTTACAAAATTCTTTGCCATTGTCACTTCTAACAGAAATCAGTTTGCATCCAATTGAGTTTTGGACGCGTTTTATCAGTTTTGAAAATTTAGAAAAAGCTTCATCCTTTTGTCCCAGAAATAAGGTCCAGGTAAATCTAGAGAAATCATTAATAATTACATATGCATATTTTTTACCTCCAAGACTAGCAGTCCTCATGGGTCCAAATAAAATCCATATGAACTAATTCGAGTGGTTTTGAGGTAAATACCATTTTCTTTGGTTTAAAAGAGGTTTTGATTTGCTCTCCAAATTGACATGCATCATAGATTTTATGTTTATCAAATTTCATTTTTGAAAGCCCCTTAACAAGTTCTTTTGAGGACAATTTGTTTAACAAATCAAAGGATACATGACCTAATCTTCTATGCCAAAGATAACCATCATTGTCATGAATGGATAGGCATCTAATTCCATTTGCTACAAGGTTATTAAGATAAAACACACATACATTTCCTATGCGCTTGGCAGTAAAGATGATTTCGAGATTTCCACTGTTAAGTATAAAGTAAGAATCTTTTTCATAAATGACTTTGCAACCATTGTCACAAAGTTAGCTAATGCTGAGCAGATTATATTTCAAATCATCAATAAGTAAAACTTACTTTGTAATTGTTAAGGAACCTTTACCAATATTACCAATGCCGAGAATCTTCCATTTCTTCTTGTTTCCAAACGTAACAAATCCTTCATTTGTGGTCTGAATATTTTCTAATAAGGCTGCATTTCCAGTCATGTGTTTTGAACAACCACTTGATGAAGCTTAAAGACCGTGCTTATACATGAGAAGAAGAGATGATTTTTGGTACCCACACTTTCTTGGGTCTATAAAGGTTAGTAATCTTTTCTTTGATTTTCCAGAAAGTAACTTTACCAGTTTCAACTTTTCTCTTGATAAAACATCTCGAAACAATATGTCCAGGTTTTTTACAATACGTGCATCCCTTGTATACGCTGTGAGAAGAAGTAGGTTTAACATATTGAGACTTGTTCTTTTTGTAGTTATTCTTATGTTCATATCCTAAGTCACTTTGATTACTCGTTAAGATAAATCTGGGTTTGCAAATTTTGTCTTTATCCTTCTGTCTATATCCTAAGCCACTTCAGTTACCAATTTGATGATGAATTCCAAGTAACTTTTTCAGATTATTTTTACCATTTGTGAATTTTTTAATGCAATTGGTAAGATCATTTACTCTAATCTTCATATAATCATCATTTACTCTAATCTTCATATAATCAAATGTTCCAACCCTACTCTCAAGAATTTGAATTTTATCACACAGGTTTTTATTTTCCAGAGATGCATAATGCAATGTGGTCATGATCACATCTTTTTCAATTATAGCACATATATGTGTTTCAAAAGACATTTTAGAGTCATTCAACAAGGCTTCATTTTCTTTCATCAGACATTTAACCTTCAACTTTAAATCTTTATTTTTTCTGGACAGTTTCACATAACAATTCATTAGGATCAACATGCTTTTCAGTCATAGATATATGTGAATTAGACATGCAGTCTGATGTTGAAAGGTTTACCTAATTTTCCAAGGCCATGAAGCAAATGTTGGTAGTTTCTTCCTCAGATTCCTCATCTTTAGACTCAGCTTCATTTAAGTCCCAGGCTCCCATAAATCCTTTACCTTTCTTGACCTTCAGGTCTTTCTTTTTCTTAGGCATTTTTCCTTCCTTGCCTTTTAGAACCGGACAGTCTGCAATGAAGTGATCGATGCTATTACATTCAAAGCATTGAGGTTTGAAGCCGGATGTTTGTCTTTTCTTTCTTATAAGCTTTCTTCCTCATTTGTAATTTCCTTTGTTAAACATCCTTTTGAATTTCTTTGCTATCATTGCCAACTCATCATTGTTCATTTCCATGCCTTCACTGCTTTCTGAAAGGCTTGTTTCTCCATCTTTATTTTCAACCTTTAGCGCAATCCCTTTTCTGCCTCTATTATGATCATCAGATTCATGAAATCTTTTAAGCTTCATTTCATGAGTTAAAAGAGATCCGATCAACTCTTCAGTAGGTAGGGATTTTAAATCCTTAGATTCTTCCACAGTAAGAGTTTTAGGTTGCCAGCTTTTTGGTAAAGCATCAAGAATTTTTTGATTTTATTCCCTAAGGGAATAAACCTTTCCGTAAACTTTCAGACCATTTGCAATATTAGTAAATCTTGTGAACATGTTAGTGATGCTTTCATTTGGCCTCATAGTAAATAATTCATAATCATAAATAAGAAGCTCTAGTTTTGATTCTTTGACTTGGTTAGTCCCCTCATGGGTGACTTCAAGCAATCTCCACATATCATGAGCTAAATCACAACTACTAACACGGTTGTATTCAGTCGCATCTAGTGCAAAACACAAAATGTTCATAGTTTGAAAATTTAGAGTCATTTTCACATTGTCTTCCACACTATACTCATTATTCTGTTTGGGTATTTTTATGCCATCAATCATCTTTGATGGAATAAAAGGACCATTCTCTATTAAACTCCATAACTTGAAGTTAATAGAACACACATAAATTTTCAATCTATTTTTTTAGAAAGTATAGTTGCTTCCATTAAATAAAGGAGGACAATTTGTTAAAGACCCTTCAACATATGGAAGAGAGGATGAGCTTGCCATTAAGATCTTTTCTACAAGATTATTAAACCAAGAGTATGTAGACCTCGCTCTGATACCAAATGAAAAACCTTAGAGGGGGAGGGGGGGGGGGGGTGACTAAGGTTTTTAGCAAGCAAAAATACTTTTTTCGATTTATCTAAAACGCTGAACAAGGATGATCTCAAAGATGCTTGAACTGACCTTATAGATGTATAGAAAGTTATCCAAGCACTCGTAGATGTATATTCAGTTTTAGACAGTGAAAGAACATAAAAAATAGTACATGAACAATTGAATGAAATGAGACAAGAGATGTATAGTGGTTCGATCAACAATGATCTACGTCCACTACCTTAAGCCTCAAACTTAAGGATTTTCAACCATATTTCATTAACCTCACTTAATGAAACTATTTCACATACAAGAGAAGATCACTACACTAGATTTTTCACAACCTCTTAGTTATGCAAACATATCAAGGATCACCTCACTATATTTTACACCACAACCTTGATACAAACACAGAACAAGGATCACCCCAATGGGTTTTACTACACAACCTTGAACATAAATCAATACAAGACTCACCTCTATGGGTTTTACACCTTGACACAAACACAAAACAAGAATCACCCCAATGGGTTTTACCACACAACCTTGAACATGATGGGTTTTACACCACAACCTTGCACAACAATGGAGATTTGAATATCAATAGAAAAGAAATAAGCTCACTTACTTGAGTAGATGATTACTCGGATATAAGGCACAAATACTTTTATCTTTGATACACAATGAACTCACTTTGAAGCTAGATAAAAGGAGATTTTTGAAAAATATTGAGCAATAACGTTTCTAAGATAGATGTTTCAAAAATCTTATGTCTAATCTTGCTTTAAGGGCTATTTATAGAGACAAAAAGTGGAGTGCCAATGGTCATAAAAAAACGGCTATAAATTTTCTGTTTAAACTCATCCGAGTTTTGGACGAAGATGCATCCAAAAGATAAGTCCAAAATGGCACATTCCTGACAGAAAATTTTCAACCCAGTTTATAGGAATTTGGATGAACCTTTTGGACTCAAACTGTTCCATCCAAAATTCTGTGAATTTTAAAAACTTTGAAAACATCTCATTTGAAGCTTCAAGGTAAAGTCAAATGAATCAAAAGATATGAAGACATAGAAATTAATAAATATACCTTAATAATACTTCCTAGTCTATCATTCTTCATAAAGAGCTTCCTTGATATATAACTTCTTATACTTTAATTTTCTCATTTTGATATTTTAATCTTGAAATCGGCGATGAATGAGTTGTCAACAATTCATATCTGAAGACTTTTGAAGAATAAAGGTCAAACGTGTCCTATCACAATAAATTGACAAGTTAATCCATATTAATGTTTGTCATAAATTAAAACATAGAAGAAAGCTCTCAGGGCTAACAGCTCATGTCGCTTCCCTCGATATGCCTTTCACGCTTTTCCAACAGCTTCACGACTGAATAGGTACTTCGGCTCTTTTGCCTATAGCTACTAAGGATGTATGGTGAATAACTTTGGAGGTTCTTCTTACTCTTTTTCTTACCCTTAGTTATTGAGAATTTAGAAACTAAACATTGTTATTGGAACAAATAGTTGCAAAGAGATTTTTTATTCACAATAGTGAGGGTTGCTCACTAAAATTTTTTACTAATTTGTAGATAGGCACCACTTAATTAGATTTCCCTCTTGAATGTAGTTCATTGATGATTAGATGAGACAGTTGATTTTATCTTTATTGAGCCAATTGACCAAACCTCTATTTGATCCCTTTAAATTCTATATTCGAAGTTGCGATCAGATCTATTCATTAAAAAGAATCTATTCAATCCATTTCTTATGTACCCATAGGTATAATATGGGATTTGAATCAAATTTCAGATCAATCTCTATTGATTGATTGCTTCTATTATGTTGTTGCTAGCAAATACCACCCTTTTTGGTTGTGGATCTTCCAAATCATTCCCGCAGGATATCCGGACCCATTTTTTTCTGATCCTTTCGAGAAAAAGATTCATTCTTTTCATAAAAAATAGGAGGTAGAACCAATAAA